>JAJNNY010000006.1:0-1228094 GCA_022453515.1 Astrocystis sublimbata | reverse complement strand
CATTACCAATGACTTCGGTCATTACCAAGATTGCCACCAACCTTTGCGCACCAGATAGCGACACTCAATTGCAACCTCATATTATCCAATGCACATTGCTGGTTCGCGACAGAGCAGATCTAGCCTTGGAATTGGCCCCTTTCGCAGACCAAGCTTCTTTCTCTGTGTACATACAAGGTCGGGTCTCCTTGACACTTCAGGATTACGCTGGTGCTGCCATACACTTCAAGAAGGCAGCGTATGGCATGAGTAAGTCCACCCGCCCTCGCTTTTTGTTTTATTTATCTTTTTATTATCAAGATTAGAGTTGACAACGAGGACAGGTGTATCGCAAGCCGACCTCGGAAGACATAGCAGCGGCTTGCTTGATGATCACGAATGGAACGACCTATTTCACGGCATGCCGCGATACTATGCACATATCGTCGCATTGTACGAAAAACAAAGGGCCTACAGCTACGTTGTGGATTTCGCACGCCTTGCGCTGCAGTTCATCAACAAGACGACAAAAGACGCAGAGTCTTTACGGACGGAGATGCAAAACCGCCTATTCAATGGAGCGACGGCCATGTCGCGGTTTACGCTCGCTCATTCAACACTTGTTGCCATGAAAGACCGCGCACTGCAACACTCAGCCTTACGGTCACTTATTCGGCAGATGTGTGATAATCATCATAATGCCGACCTAATGCAACTGCCATTCCCCGGTCTTGAAGGCGCTGTGGACGAGATCCTAGCACACAGGTGCCGAGATACAATGGATGTCATTACTGGCGTTCCCTATCATCAAATCCTCTACTCTTGGCGGATCAAGCGGAACGACTATCGCGGTGCAGCAGCTATACTGCTCGATCGCATACAGAAGCTCAGGCAGCTCGGTCAAGGAGACTCGTTTACGAGCGACGATGTCCTTGATACCGTGATTACACGGCAATACCTAATGCTGATCAATGTCTTGAGTTGTGTTGAACAGAAACAAGCTTGGGTCACCACAGAAGAGGTTTTGATCCCCACTGCCAGCGCTGAGAAGGGGGTGGTTACTGGAAAGCGAAAGGTTGTGACGTTGGCTGACATTCGCAAAGAATACCAAGACGAGCTCGATCGCATCGCTGCCATACAGAACAACCAATTTGGATTCGCAGCCGATGACGAAATGGAGATTCTCTAGGAAAAGTGCTTTGAAGAGAAATCTCATGTACAATAGTGAGACGCGCGCTGTGCTTGGGACATGTGATACCTTTGAGATAGATAAGTCAGGCTACAGCGACGAAAGAAATTTTTAAATTTTTAAAAACACCAAATCTTATGTCTTAAAGTAGTAATCGTGCCTCGGCACAAACCGAACGCCACCCGGCCATGCTCCCAGGAGAATTCGTAGGTCGCTAATAGAGTTATGTACAAGTAAGTTGGTGAAGGCTCATTTTCAGGCCTACGGTGCAAAATTAAATTATGGGATTCAAGCTGATGTAGGTAACGGCATGGGCCTGTTTCCCTCGGGAACCGTAACGACACCTTGCGGCTGGGTGCTCACGGCATCGGGAGCTTGCCGGTATAGAACAATCTCGGACTGCTTGAAATACCGCCTGGCGTCCTCATCTATCAGAACCAAACTTAAGTAATATCTTGTCGAGAACTTCTTGTTCACATCCCGGAATGTCGGTGTCAGGTCGAAACCGCCGAGGAAGAGTCGAATGGGAATCGTCTCGCCGCGCGATGGAGAACCATCCATTATCTAGGCCATACGTTAATACAGGCAAATAGCAAACCAAGGTGGTTTGCGAGGAAAGGGGTCTCCATACCTCAAAACGAACCAAAGTCTCGCTCTCGTTGTACTGGTTCGGCGTCGCACCCGTAGTCTCCCTCCGGATAATGCTCAGCTCCATGTGCTTGATCTTGAGGCGGACAAGCAGGAAGTAGATACGGCCGACGATGACGTCCTTAAGGTGGTACTTGTTCTTGCTGTACTCGAACTCAATGTGCAGACAGTCTTCGATGCCGACGTCCATCTTGATGCTGCTGTTCATCTCGGGGGGGATGCGGTAGCTGTACACCCACATGTCCTTCTCGCGGATGACGTCGGCCATGCGCCGGGCGACGGTGACGCGCACAAAGTACCGTAGCTTGACGTTGATGCCGTTGTAGGACTCGTACTGCTTCTCGACGTTCTTGAAGTTGAAGTCGAAGGTCTGCGGGTGTTGCAGCTCGCCGGGGGCGGCGAGCTCCTGGTTGAGACACAGAAATTCATAGTGGTTGCCTCTGTCGAAGAACATCTCTGGAGATTGGGTCGATACGCATCAGTCTTGGGTCCCCTAGTGGTTCCTAGCTACCATGCGAAACTGACCTATGGTGCCGATGAACTGGACCTTGATGCCCATATGTTCTAATTTCTTGGAGTCCTTGGGCCGGACTGTCGCTTGTCCTGCGCAGATGCTCCGACGTCAGTAATCATGTCCATCCCAAGTCGCATTGAGCATGGGGTAACGAACCTCGCACGCTCTCCCCATCCATGTAAAGGGGAGCCTTCTCGCGCCTGTTCTTGTCCGTTTTTATGTCGACCATCTGTCTCGAGTCGGTGTCATCGAGGACGATGTCGATGTCGACCGGGGTCGAGAAGAAGTACGACATCTTGAACGGCCGCTCCGGGAGTCAATTGAGCGAATGCTCGTAGTCTAGAGGTTAAGTCCAGCCCCGACCTCAAATGCGCTGTTGATGAGGGACGGCCAAGTCTACACGAACCGAGGTATGCGAGTGACGTTCAAGCTGATACATTCATTGTAAGGGAGGCAGGCGGATACAGTTGGTTGCTTGGGTAGTTGTTACCTAGATGGAGCTTAGTACGCGGTTGTGGGGCTGATGCGAGCTGCGCTGATGCTATCCCTCAGGTCGCCCGCTTCGCAATCGGCGCAATAGGTACACTCCCGTACCAATTGAATCCGTGCATCAGGTATTTTATCACCTAAACTCACTAGTTTTAAAGCCTAATATCTCTACAGGGACTATACAATTAAATAGTAAAAAATGTTCTATAGTTTTATTTTTGATTTAAATAATATTTAGTATTTCGTTTTTATTTTTAACATTCTTACTTATAAAGTTATTTAATATTAAACATAAGTTATAAAATATTATCCTTAAAATTATATAGTGCCCCACTAAAATAATAGGAAATATAAAAACATTAAACTTTAATTATATACTAAGAACTTACAAAAATAGTAAAAATAAATTTAGTTAATATATTTTAAACCTTAAGGTAGAAATTATACTTTTATGATTTTTTTCCTTATTTATTACGCCTGATTAAGTGGTATAAAGCGGTAGTCAAAGTGGTGAGTTTTGCCGCCAAACTAGGGGGTGCACGGATTCATTTGGTAGCTCATAGTACATACCTACCGAGGTACCCACCTGCTGCCCTCGCTGCCTGATGATGAAAGAGCTGTGGCTCAACATGTGGCCGTGCGCTCACTTGCATCAGCCTCAACTCTCAGTGCCGGTTGGTGGCTCCACCTGCATTGCTCGACTCCCACGCCCCACTCTCTGCGCTGGAACCCACCCGTCGGCGGCCGAGTTTTTCCCGTCCTCCCCCACGAGCCCTAAGTGAGCGGCGGGCCGACAGGTACTTGGGTACCTTCAATTTAGCGACTGCACAGGAAATTTCACCCCAACGAAATTCTTCGACATTGGCACCTGGTGCATCCGACAAAAGTTCACAGCAAATCGTCGCATCGCCAATTCTTCAGGTACGTAATGCCGCCATATCATCACCGCGCCTCCTTTCTTCGCACTCATTTCTCATTCTCTCCTCCTTGAGCCACTAACCATCAGGGAGTCTGTTTCCTCCCAGCATCTTCTAACGTGCCCCCTCCAGGTCGACTCCGCCCTCGATATCCCCCCACCTGAAGATCAGTCGTCAAGATGCGGTACATTCACACCCAAGAGACTCTGGAGATTCCCGAGGGAGGTACGTTACCGGCATTCAATTCGCACCATGTTCCTGTGTTGCTCTGTGGAGGTTGGATTGGAGACTACGAGATGCACGCGGCGCAGTGGGAAATCGATAATCTGGACGGAAAACGAGAATCACGAAACCACGAGAACACACGGAACCACCATTCGATGCCGAGCAAGTACTGACACGATTTGCTCGCAGTCTCGGTCTCCATCAAGTCCAGGAAGGTTACCGTGGAGGGTCCCAGAGGTACGGCTACGAGCCCCCAACGCCATCACCCACATCGAAACCCTCAACGATTCTAATGCATCGACACAGGCAAGCTCCACAAGGACTTGAGCCATCTGGCTGTCAACTTCTCCCACCCCGCCAAGAACATCATCGGCATCGAGATCCACCACGGCTCAAGAAAGAATGTCGCTACCCTCCGAACCGTCCGTACCCTCATCAACAACCTGGTCGTCGGTGTCACCAAGGGCTACAAGTACAAGATGCGATATGTCTACGCCCATTTCCCCATCAACGTCAACCTAGACAAGAACGGCGAGACCGGTCTGTGGGAGGTCGAGATCCGGTAGGTTACCATCCTACAGCTTGCGAGGACGAGGAAGGTCGGGATATGGGCATTACAGATGACGGAATTCTAACGACTGGGCTCTAGTAACTTCGTCGGAGAGAAGCTCGTCCGCCGTGTCGTTATGCAGCCCGGTGTCGACGTCGAGGTCTCCAAGGCCCAGAAGGATGAGCTGCTGATCCTCGGCAACTCGCTAGAGGCTGTTTCACAAAGCGCAGCCGATATCCAACAGATCTGCCGCGTCCGCAACAAGGATATCCGAAAGGTGCGAATCTCCCGGGGACTGCCCATCCCGCTTGATCGATGTCCAGCCCACTAACGTACAACCCAGTTCTTGGACGGTATCTACGTGTCGGAGAAGTCCAACATCGTTGAGGAGGTATAAACAGGCATTTGGCGGATTTCTTTATTGCTTTCTGGGTCCCTATCAGGAGTCGCCGGGGTTCATTTGCATGTGACGTAGCGAAAAATAAGCTACGAAATGGAACCAAAACTGAATGAAAGGATTATTCGGGAAACGAATATATGATGCGTCCATATCTCTGCGATGGGTGCTTCGCGACGACGAAAATGCTGGACTTCAGAACATGAGTCAGACGTCGACTATGAAGACTACCCACCTTGCAGGCTGTACCGGCCTGTTGTAATGATCCGGTGCATTAAGACAGTCTAGTCTGAATCTACTCATACTTGGTATGTTGTAAGATCCCAAGATCCCGTTGGCGGCTTTCAATTCCTGCAATGTGAACGCTAGTTGGGTGTATAAGTCCTAGCAGCTGTCTAATGCCGGCTGCTGTGGCATGGGCTATTGGATCACTGGATCACTCGAACTTCATACCTCCTTCCACCGGATGGTGTTTGATACAATAAACAGGGACTGCATGAAAAAAGGAAACCCTTGAATTAAATCGAATTCATTTACAATACGCAGTTCAATCCAAGTTTTGCGCCGTGGTGTAGGGTAAATGCATTTATAAGTCTTATTGATATTCGACACATATGTATGAGATGGATCGCAATGCCATCATTTGAAGCCACAAACAGTCTGTAAAACTAGATCACAGCCAGGTCGCCAGGTTCCCAGAGTGCATAAGTCCGGTAGCGATATGATCCTTTTACCAGTAGTGGCATGTGAATTGTTTCAACAAGTCAAGTTTTTAACATTTAGGTATATATAAGTTAAAAGCTTGCTGGGGAAGTAGGTAGTTGGGTGCGTGGTGGCTGTTGATGGCGACTGGTAATACCCGTTCCGAGCTATCCTGACAATACAGTACCTGATCGACACCAAACAACCTCCTAGGAAGATATGCGACAAAAGATACCTATTCCTTCACAACTCAATGCCACTACCTACTTAACCTTCGCTTCAAATTCACATCAACTACCTATGTAGTAGAAAGCGATGGTCAAAGCCCACCACCACGATGCTATCCAGTAGCGGGATGCGGGCGGCGATGACCCGCGCCCGCAGCAGCAGCAACAGTAGGGCTCCGCTTCTCCGTCTCTCATCGGCGATACGGCAGCAACAGCAGCGCCGGCGGCTCCATCTCGCGCCGCCCTTCCTGCTCGACGACTACACTCCGCGATACCAGCAGATCAGCGAGGTCGACGCGGCCAAGAAGCGCTCGCAGGCTTATGCCCATCTGCGCAACTGCAATCTCTGTCCTCGCCTCTGCGGCGTCAACCGTTATGAGACGACGGGCATGTGCCTCATTGGCGAGAATGTGAAAGTCAATGTTATAGCGCCGCATTTTGGCGAGGGTAAGTAAGGCCTGACCCCTATTTATTCACCTTTTTACATTGTGACGAACGAGCAACCTTTTTCTTATCCTTTTCTTATTCTTTTTTTATCACGGCGCTTCGGTGTAATTCGTGCAATAGCGAATAACAACACCCTATCCTGACAATATGCAATTTCACATTCAGATAAAATAGAGCCACACAAATATATATATAGACAGATAGACAGCTGACAGAAAACCCTTGGAAAACCCAGAGCCATGCATCCAAGGCCACAACGGCAGCGGCTCCGTCTTCTTCTCCGGGTGCAACCTGCGCTGCACCTTCTGCCAGAACCACGACATCGCGCACCAGCGCGACGGCTTCGACCTGACGCCCGAGGCGCTGGGGGAGTGGTACCTCAAGCTGCAGGAGGTCGGGCGCGTGCACAACATCAACCTCGTGACGCCCGAGCACGTCGTGCCGCAGGTGGTGCTGTCCATCCTGCACGCGCGCGCCCTGGGCCTGCGCGTGCCCGTCGTGTACAACACCTCGGCCTTCGACTCGCTGGCGAGCCTAGACCTTCTCGACGGCCTCGTCGACATCTACATGCCGGACTTCAAGGTCTGGAAGACGAGCACGTCGCGGCGCCTCTTGAAAGCCGACGACTACGCTTCTGCGGCGCGCGAGAGCGTGCGCGCCATGCACGCCCAGGTAGGCGATCTGTGCTTCACGGGCGACGGCATCGCGAAGCGCGGGCTCCTAGTGCGCCACCTCGTCATGCCGGGCCAGGAGGACGAGGCGCGGGAAATTGTGCGGTTCTTGGCCAAGGCGGTCTCGAGGGACACGTTTGTCAATATCATGGAGCAGTACCGGCCTGACGCACATGTTGGGAAGCCGAAGCGCGGGAGGAACAGGGGAAAGGGAAAGGGGGGCAAAGAGGCAGGGGAGGAGGATGACGCTGTTCGCTATCCCGAGATCAACCGCGCCGTCCGACCCGACGAGGTCTCGGTTGTAAGAGCAGCCGCTGAGGCCGCGGGTCTCTGGCGCTTCTGTGATCCGCCTAGACATGATGGGTTTGCTATGTAGACGGGCAGGCGACCTCGCTGTATTCATACACGTGAATATGTATACATAACTCGTAATGCGGCCTATGTCCGCGATCAAGGGTTTTGGACCAAGAAAATGGGATTAGTTTAATTATTAGCCAGTCAAAGCGATGCACAGCAGTATATCTTATGGAATTGTCCTATCACTTCTCACGTCAATGCAAGAATCTCGCTATGATTCCTTGCTCCATCCATCATTTCCTCAAGGTTCACGTAATGTCATGATGATATTGTTGTGGGGCTTATGTTAGAGCTACACACGAGACTCTTGCACGTCTCGTCAACCTTTCGCTGTGGTCCTTTCATGAGCCGTTAATGTACACCCCGACAATCGCTTATCACGGACGTTCAAATACAAGGCAATTGCAAATTAAGCACCCTGAACCCTGAATGTTCTTCCACTCGCCGTCTTTCTCTCTTTCTCTTCGTTCTCTGGCCTGGCGCGGCGCAGGACTAGGGCATATTAGTACCAAGTACACATATCGAGCTTTCATCGCGGCTATTGAGAACTTACCTTGCAGAAAGTCGGCTGTCCGTCTTCTCATACGAGAGTGAATATACGCCTACTCTCAGTCAGTACATATAGTAGTCATAATGGATTGCGCCATCACTCATACCTTTGACGCTTTGATGTGGTAGTGGAAATAGTCTCTGAACGTCTGGATGTGGGAGATGACGTCCGGCATCCGCTGGGGCGTCAAGTGGCGGGGAAACAGGACTGCAAAGAGTCAGCCCTTACGTCTCGTAGAGGAAAGTCTCAACACATAGCATACCAAAAGTGACATATCCAATCTCTCCACCCGATGTTGCCTTCACGCCAGGCACGCCCTGCAACTCGAGGGGCGGGTCGTTTCTGAACAGAACCTGGGGGGCATTCTGGATCGCTCTCCTCCGGGCATCGACGAACTCTTGGATGAAGACCTTTCCGAATATGCGGTCGGTTTCCTCGCGGAATATGGTGCTGAAGATGACGGTGACACGGTCGTGGCTGGCCTTGACGTAGATGGCCTCCTCGTCGCGGTAGTGGATGGCCATGACGTCGCCGCCTTCCCGCACGCCCTGGGGCGCCTCTTCGCTCGTGTATTGTGAGGCGGCCTCCTTCAGCTTGTAGTACTCGGCGTAGGCATGCTCAAAGGGGGCAGCCATGGCATTGCGCTTCAGCAGGGATATCTTGTTGATCAGTTCATCGCGTTCCTCTGGAGGGGAAAGCCGTCAGCACGCGTACAAGGCGCGGCACCAGCACTGCTGGAGCTGGTGGTTCGTGGTCTGCTTACCCTTCTCGGCGGGCAGGTTCTCGAGGTCGACAAGGACGGAGAAGTCGTAGCCGGACTCGGGGGGCACGACATATTGGCCGTACTCGCGCTGCAGGACGTCCTGGGCGCCGTACTGGACCAGCTCCTTGAAGCAGCGGATCTGGAGCGACACGAGGATCTGGGTCTTCTTCTCGGGGGTGGAGATGTGGAAGGTCACGCCGTCAAAGTCGGAGACGGTCTGGTCGATGTGGGCAGGCGATGCGCTGTATACACACACGGTCGGGTTAGATCGGCTGTCTGGTCTGGCTATTCTGGCGGGGTGTCATCCTGACATGGCGGCAGGGCTTCGGGGGTGAGAGGCTGGGAGAGGGCGTCGCAGCTTACCCAGAGAACCTCTCTGTCAAGACCGACTGTATCAGAACATTCTGGTAGTCTAACAACAGCATCTTGGCATGGGGTGGTGCCGCTGTTCGCTTGGGCTTCTGCGGATTGCGAGACTCGACAAGTGACGGCGGGTTGCGAATGGTGTGACGAGAGTGCCTGATGACGGGGGCGGGATGGTGGTTTACTGCGAGTGGTGGTGGTGGTGGAGGATGATGAGGTTGCCCGTGCCAGGTACCTCGGAGATGGTACCTTGGGTACACCACCAACGCACCGCCATAGAGCTTCTGGTGGGGGGAGCTCGAGGGGACGACTCGTAGACGACTTACGTAGCGGGCGTAGGTGACCCCTGCTTAGGTACCTACCTAGGTAGGTGCCTAGCCTAGGAGGTAGGTAACATAGAGCCCCCCTCCTCGCAGTGCCAAAATTATGTGAATGAACCAACCAGGTGAACGGCATCCCGTGAATCAATTCAGCCTCCTTGTCTAGATAGCCAGCAACTTGAATCAACAGAGAAACAAAGTCTTTGCTGCACCTGGCCGAGCATTATTCATGCATACTTCGCACAAAGAACGTTGGAATCAAGAACAGCAAAATGACATAAGTATAACTAACATGAGTACATCTTGCAAGACACCGGACTCCTTGCTCTCGAATGGCAACTTGTCGAATACTCACGAATGCTTCCCTCAACACCCAATTCATTCCACGTCTTTTGCTTTTCCACACACGATTTCCAGCTAACATTTCATATCAGGATTGGCTGGAGTCAGTGCACTTCTAGCCCGTGCGCGCCAACACGGCTATTCCACATTAACTCTTCACAAAAAGTACGAAAGTGGCGGCGTTCCTAAAATGGGTGGTTGTTCTAATCGTCCAGATAGGTCAAGCAACCCAAACAATACGAATAATTCTTCCGGGCCTTCCGGGCCAAGAGAGCCTCTGACTTCTGCCACAGCAAAAGATGTCGACCCGCGCCGGGGGGATGACGAAAGAGACAACAATTTCGTCCGATTCCTCGAGGGGATGGCACGTAAACGCTGGTCGACGCGATCTTATGACAGACACCTGCGAGAGCATGCTCACATAAGCTTTGACGCAGCCACAACAGTCAGTTTCGTAATGCGGTATTCGTTGGCGGCCCGGGCTCCCAAGTCACATAAGGTCCTGCAGTTCGCCGAGCAATTCAACAAGGACATGAGACTCGATATGGACCGTATTAGTTACAGCAATATCTTGACCATGGTCGACGAGTGGTTTCGTCGCATTGATGACGTTTTTTTCCTTTGCCTCTTGGATAGTTTCACGAAAGGATTAACTGGCATCACACAACAAATGATCAAACTGGTTCCTCATAAGGGCTTCAAAAACCGGAATCCATATTTTCGGGGCCTCTACAGACCTCGCTCTAAATATAATAGGGATGCGATATTTATCTCTATAACTTACGAGGACGGTTGGCTCCCTCGGCACCGCCCATTCGGTGCGCTGCTAACGACTTTGGTCCACGAGATGTGTCATGCTTACATCAGAATCTTCAGCGATAGGAGGTCTAGAGAGTATGAAGAGTGGGTGAATCAAAAAGGTGGACATGGAACGATGTTTTGGAAATTGAATAGATGGATCTCTTTTACTATAATTTCTCTCACTCAATCGGAAGTATATTGGGAATATATCCCCAAGGAAGTGGACTATCGGGACTACTGCCCATCCAGCGTGGAGGAGGAGGAGGAGGAGGAGGTAGGTACTTAATCGTAGTCAAGAAGCTGACGCATGGGCTAAAGCGGATCTATCTCAGGCTACCTTTCGCGGTACAAAAAATAATTGAATTACTTACACAAGCCTCTGATAGAGTTGATGTGATCTCGTCGCGAACGTTTTGGAATTTCACTCTTGGCCAACAATTACCACGTCTAACCACTCATGTCTACGCAAATTTAAAGCCAACAGTTCCTCCGCTACTTCATGATGGAGCCGACAAAAAGTCAATTCTCCTTGCCCAGCTCCGACTGCAGTAATCTCCACCTTGCTCATCCAACAGAGGAGGAGAACGTCTACATCTGGACTAATACCTTCAAATCATGGGGAGATTATTTGGATCTCCCTGGATACATCCGGGAGTCACAGTATCTAACAACGGTGCCGTTGGCAACAAATGGCGGAATGACCACGTGGATTCTCGTCGATAAGACACTTCCTCCAAATGGACGCCCGATTCTCTGCTCCTGCGAAAGTTTCTACAAACGCTCCTTGACGAGCAACGCTGGAAAGGTCGACGAAGTAGTTGTGCACGGCATTGCGAGCGTTTTTTGCCCCGAGACACTTCGTCGCCGAGGGTACACTGGCCGCCTTATGAGGGAACTCGCCAAAGTCCTGCGTGCCTGGCAATCGGACAGCTACCCGGTCGCTGGCAGCGTGTTGTATTCCGATATCGGTAAAATATACTATACGAAACTGGGCTGGATGCCCAACGCTACAAATGCGCATATTGAATTTCTACCTGTCCGAGGCCCGAAGCCGCCCTTGGTCCGGGACATACTACAGAGCGAGCTTCCCGAGCTGTGTGAGAGGGACGAAGCGATGATCCGGTCCGCTCTAGTAACCCTTACTCCAGGCATTCGACGCCTAGTTATAGTACCTGATCTTGATCATATGCTTTGGCATATCGCGAAAGAGGATTTCGCAACTGAGTATCTATACAAAAAGCTAGCTACAGTTAAAGGAGCCATTGCTGGTCCTCCGGGGAAGCAGGTTTGGGCAGTATGGACGCACCGCTACTACGGGCGTCACGATTCAAAACCATCTCATAACACTCTGTACATTCTACGTCTCGTTGTAGAAGGCGACCGGAGCGCATATGGGTCGTCTTCGGAACCTGAACCGAAATCCTTGTCAAATGACCAGATCTCCTACCTAGAGGTTGTACTTCGGGCTGCTCAGGCGGAGGCGGCCGATTGGCATCTGGATCGCGTCGAGCTGTGGGAACCATCCCCTCGAGTTGAAGAGGTCATTGCTAGCGGTATAATCAGTCATACTGTGGTAGAGCGCACAGATGATAGCATTGCTAGTGGAATGTGGTACGACGACGGCAATGTGGGCATGCCACCGACTTGGATTCATAATGAGCACTATGCATGGTGCTGAAACTGGCATATTAGTATCATGATGGGGGCGGGCTTCAACAACAACACGATATCCCTATAATGTAAAATGATGTGCATCTTGATGAATTGTCCCCTTTCTGCAGAGCGAAAATTGAATTAAACTTCTATATTAATCGCTAAGCTCCTACTAAGGATGAAGCATGGCTCACGCCGAATGAGATGTTTACACCTGGTTTATTTATATGAATCGAAAGTAGTAGATACTGAACCTACAAATTGTTGATGGTGTGATTAAGCTAAACTCTGTTCCAAAAACAATGTATAGCCACTTAGTATTCAGTAGTTGTTTCTAGACTTAGCTGAAGAGTACTTACTGTATGACCAGATATCTATATCATATCTTTAGTTGGGTATATCTCATAACGTCTCTGGCACATCAGGTCTGATATGAAAAAAGATAAAGGGGTAGAAGTCACCTATAGCAATGAGCTTTTGTGCAACATGAAAAACATATTAGCAAAGTACTCACTTGAGGGAGTTCCTTTCAAAAGCAAAAAGATCAACCGCATCATCTGTTAGTCCCGGCATGTAGTACCCCCCAGCACTAAAGTCATCCATACAACAGCGAAGAGTGTTGGTTGAGGTTGCTGGAGAGTTTGATGCAAGTAATCACATATGACGTTTATAGTCCTTTGTGTTGGCTTTTAGATTATTTTGTCTCATTACTAACAAGGTTTTAATTACCACCTCCTCGCCTGATAGACATTGATTGGAGATTGTTAGGTAATATAGTAGTACAGTATGAATCGATATAATTAAGTTATTAACATTAGACCCTTTTTAAAACTTCAATATGTTTGGTAGACGGACTAGTTGGATTGAAGGCTGGCCCAAGATGTTACACGATCTTTGTTGGACTGTGTTTGTAGTGAACTACTGCAGGCTAAGTTAGCTACCTGGTACTTCCAAAGGTACCTACGGGCGGGTACCTTTGGCCTGTGGTTAGCGCGATAAGGGCTTATCAGCGCCATCCCTCCCAAAAAAAAGTTGTAGAAGATGTTTAGTCTGGCGTCGGGTGCGATGCCGACAACCTCTCCATACCCGCGTCGCCTCTCACTTCGGTCGCAACCATGGTCAAGTCATATCTGTAAGGCGCATTCCTACCCGCACCGTCGCGCAACTCCTCAGCTCTTCCCACTCTAACCTGTTGCCCTCCTCCACAGGAAATATGAGCATGCGACATCTTTCGGCCTCGTAACCTCTGCCACCTCCAACATCCTCTGGGCCCCGAGAGATGGCAGCACCACCAGCGCCGGCCAGGCCATTGTCGCCGCCAACGAAGAGGTCGTCAGCTGGGACATCAAGACTGGCGACGTCCTGAACCGCTGGCGGGATCCTGCCTGCGCCGCACAGGTCACCGCCATTGCCCAGAGCAACATCGACAAGGACGTCTTCGCCGTCGGATACGAAGATGGCAGCATCAGACTGTGGGACAAATACGGCACCGTCGTCGTCAGCTTCAACGGCCACAGGTCCGCCATTACTACGCTTGCCTTCGACCACGCCGGTGTGCGCCTCGCGAGCGGCTCCAAAGACACCAACGTCATCATCTGGGACCTCGTAGCCGAGGTCGGCCAGTATAAGCTGCGGGGCCACAAGGACCAGGTCACCGGCCTGCACTTTGTCGAGCCACAAGAGGAGGTCGCCGAGGCAGACGGTGCAGAGGCCATGGTACTCGACAGCACCGCAGCCTCGTCTGAAGGTTTCCTGCTTACCACTGGCAAGGATTCCCTCATAAAACTGTGGGACTTGGGCTCGACACACTGCATCGAAACTCGCATTGCCCAGACCAACGGTGAATGCTGGGCCTTGGGAGTCGCCCCCGACTACAGCGGCTGCATCACGGCAGGGAATGCCGGAGAACTCAAAGTGTGGGTACTTGATGCCGCCTCTCTTGCTTCGTCTCGGCATCAGGTCGACATCCCCGTGAACATGCAGTACCTGCATGACAGGGGAACTTTATATCGCCAAGGAAAAGACAAAGCCACCGAGATCATATTCCATCCACGTCTGGACTATTTTGCTGTACATGGCTCGGAAAAGGCTGCAGAGGTATGGAGGATGCGGTCCGAGGCAGAAATAAAAAAGAGCATGGCACGGAAGAGAAGAAGGCGGCGCGAGAAGAAGAAGGGGGACCAGGCAGCGGGCGAGGCGCAGGCGGACGACGTCGACGAACAAGAGGAGAACGTCAGCAAGGCCGACCTCACAGACGTTTTCGCACAACATCTCATAATACGCACAGGAGGCAAGGTCCGGTCTGTCGACTGGGCTGACAGCACCGGCAAAAAAAAGTTACAACTACTGGTTGCTACCACAAACAACCAGCTGGAATTATACCATATCCCGGTAAAGTCCAAAAGCTCCAAATCCAAGGAAGAAGATGTGCCAGACTACGAGAGAGCCCTGTCGGTAGAAATTCCCGGCCACCGTGCAGACATCCGGTCCTTGTCTCTAAGCTCCGATGACCGACTTCTTGCCTCTGCATCGAACGGATCCCTCAAGATTTGGTCAATGTTGACTCAAAAGTGTGGCAAGACATTAGAGTGTGGGTACGCATTGTGCTGTGCTTTTCTACCGGGTGACAAGCTGGTTATTATCGGTACCAAGAGCGGCGAGATCGAACTCTTCGAGGTCTCGACTGGCACCCTTCTCGACAGTGTATCAGCTCACGAAGGCGCAATCTGGTCTCTACAGGTACATCCAGATGGACGGTCTATCGTATCAGGGAGCGCAGACAAGACGGCCAAATTTTGGAAAATCCAGGTCGTGCAAGAGCCCGTATTGGGAACAACCCGAACAACACAGCAACTAAAACTGTCACACACGAGAACGTTAAAAGTCGCCGACGATATCCTCAGCCTGAAATTCTCGCCTGATGCGAGATATCTGTCTGTCGCCTTACTGGATAGCACGGTAAAAGTGTTCTTTACCGACTCCCTAAAACTATATTTAAATCTTTACGGCCACAAGCTCCCTGTCTTGGACATGGATATCTCATACGATGGGAAACTAATAGTAACATGCTCGGCGGACAAGACGGTGAGGATATGGGGCATGGATTTCGGAGATTGCCACAAGGCTATAATAGCACATCAAGACAGTATCTTGCAAGTCAAGTTCCTGCCTAACAACCGCGAGGGCAACGGCCATCACTTCTTCAGCGCCGGCAAAGATCGCACTGTGAAGTACTGGGATGGCGACAAGTTTGAGCAGATCCAGCGTCTGCACGGCCATCACGGCGAGATCTGGGCATTAGCCATTAGTCGCAGCACGGAGCCCCCGTTCATCGTTAGTGCTAGTCACGATAAGAGCATACGAGTCTGGAATGAGACAGACGAGCAGATCTTCCTCGAGGAAGAGAGGGAGAAGGAGATCGAGGAGCTGTACGAGAGCACGTTGACGGCCTCGCTCGAGCAAGACGGTGACGAGGACGGCCAGGAGGGCGAGATCGCAGCCGCCACGAAGCAGACGTCAGAGACGCTCAACTACGGCGAGCGCATCGCGGAGGCGCTGGAGCTCGGTATGGCTGACCTACACGTCGTCAAGGAGTGGGAGGTCGCAAAGGCGGCCAACCCGCATATCGGACCACCGCAACGAGACCCGATGTTCTTGGCGCATGGCAACATTTCAGCCGAGGCGTACGTCATGAAGGTGCTTTCGCGACCGGCGGCGTCAGCGCTCAACGATGCGCTGCTCGTGTTGCCCTTCGCCTCAGTGCCGACCCTCTTCACCTTCCTCAACCTGTTCGCCTTGCGGTCCATGAACGTCCCGCTCACGTGCCGGATCCTATTCTTCATGCTCAAGACGCATCACCGCCAGATCGTCGCCAGCCGGACAATGCGTGGCATGCTCGATGGCATCCGGACGAACCTGCGGCACGTGCTGAAGACCAAAAAGGACGAGATGGGCTACAACATCGCCGCGCTCAAGGTCGCCGGTATGCAGATCCAGGAGAATAGCGTCAAGGACTACGTCGATGAGAACTGGGACGACGGCGTCGACGACGGCCAGAACGCCAGGAAACGAGCCTTTGTACACGTTGCTTGATAATGTCTTGTTTTACACATATAATCTTTTAGAGGAGAACAGCGATTTCAGCAATCTTGTGTATGCGTACGCCCCAGGTTCGGAAGCATGTGTCATGCACGAGTATATATGTACTATCACCCTTCTCCCCTACGAGGTAGTAGTAGGTAGTTTTAACCAGGTACTTTTTAAACCGAGGAATCTTTGACACGAGCACTAACCAAACCGACCTTCTCTAAAAGATGGCGTTTATAGATTGATAGCCGGAAGTAATTCCTCAATTTCCCATTCAAAGATTATTAGTAATTTCTTTCATAAAGCACCAGTTGTGACCAGCCTCCCTTGTCTCACTTCGCTTGGACCTACAGAGTAGGTATGCAGAAGCCTATCCCGCAGTGCGGAAGAAAAGTGCCTTTCTAGTTCTCCATAGGAGAATTTACATAATATAATTTATTAGTTGACTATTACCGATTCACTTTATTTATAGACCCCGTTTCAAAGTAGTTTATAGGTTATGTAATAGCTATTATGAGCTTTAAGCACAATGTTAATCTTAAGACTTCATATAAACATTTCATTTATTTTTCACACAACATGCCCCTCTACCTACCCACTTATGACCCCACGACTTATCCTACCCCCCCTCTCTTGCTCAGCCCCTTGTCCTGTCCTTGTAAACGCATAGCAAGTGAGTACGTCCGAGCACGGGCCTGATTGTGTATAAGTCGTGCAAAAGAAGAGCTCTCCCTTCGGCTCCGGCTCGCATTTGATCCGATCCGTAACTTGCACCTCACGTCTCAAGGTTACACGATAGTCATCACACGATTGAACAGAAATATGTCTATTGGAACAGTATGCTTCGCTATATGATATGAATGCAAAATGATGAGCCCCCGCTTGCGAGGCAATGAAAGAAGTCGAGTCGTAGCACCGTTACCTACCCATATGCCCCATAAACGCCTTGGAGATGAAAACCCTCATGAAACGTGTGCCCAACGTGAACTATTTTCTATTTCGATTAGCGGCTACGTGTGCGATACATGTAGATGCCGCAATACCCATATACTTCGCTCCAAAGCAATTTCCTACGACTGCTGATAGGAAGTAAATTGATTAGAACCTAGTTGGCGCGTGACTGGCTCATAGTGGCCAATTGGTGCAGTAGGCGGGGACGAGAATCGCAGGTCAGTATTAGGATGCATCTGTGGTAACTCTGACGGATGCTCGTTCACATCCATCGCTGAAGTCCGACTGGGTGAGACCGGCCTGTTCAAGAAAGTCTCGGCCGGAAAAGCAAATACCCGTGACTGCATTGCGTAGCTCGGCATATCGAACACCGATGCCCCCGATGAGCTTAGGCCCACGAAACCGCCAGACTGACCCGGATATTCAGCAGGGGACCGGGACCGGGAACTTCTAGAGGGACGGGCCGACGAAGTCTGTGATTGTGATGCTGTATTTGACGGAGTGCCTCCGGGGCTGACCCGCAGACGCTGTCGATTCCTCCGACGTTCCGCCGGGGGCGAACGACGTTCCTGGACCGACGCATTTCGATGCGTGGCTCGCACGCTAACTTCGGGATCGCGTAGCGAATGAGGGTCAAGTGCCTGGTATCCGGACAAGTGCGGTATAGTTCCTTGTCCTTGGTACGGAGGCATTAACCGGAAGCCTGTATTCGCCCTACGCGGATGTAGGGGGTCTGAATGAACCTTGTCTCTGCAGTACGGGCAACTATCTGACTCTTGGAACCACTTCTTTATGCAGTGATCGCCAAATACATGCTTACACTTGGGCAGTCTTAAAGGCGCCTCGTTGATACCTTCGGGGCTTTCTACCCCGAATTCATTATAGCAAATTACACATGCTAAGAACGTGGGTTAGCGTCAGGCCAAGCAATGGTATGAATGACTCCGTAACAGTTGTATC
This sequence comes from Astrocystis sublimbata, assembly GCA_022453515.1. Classification (NCBI taxonomy): domain Eukaryota; kingdom Fungi; phylum Ascomycota; class Sordariomycetes; order Xylariales; family Xylariaceae; genus Astrocystis; species Astrocystis sublimbata. Next base: position 1,209,993 of record JAJNNY010000006.1, on the reverse strand, counting down.
ACTATCGAATAACGAGAAATCGGAGGTCGAACAAAAAGGGAAAAGGACTTACTCCTTTCGCTCTCAGGCAGGACGGATACATCAACGCTTTGCAAAGACGCCAAGGCCATCTTGGACGCTATTCTTTTCCCTAAAGCATGCCCTCTCCCGTATCGGGTGCCCACCACACCCTCCCCATCAGCCATGGTGCCTGGAAAGTTCTCGGCAGCGTCCATCATACTCAGATCACGTCGCATCGCAAGGGTGCTCTCGTTTAGTAACTCCGGTGCAGCAGAGTATCGCGTCATAGTTCGCCTGGCTCGATTGGCCGTTGTGGTCGAAGCCCGCCTTATTTCTACTGGGTTGATGATGCGAGTAGCTTGAGGCGGTGCAGCTGATGCTGGTGCTGGAGCAGAGGGTGACTCCGTGACTGGGGCTCTGTATTAGCTTCATCTTGCTGACTGGGATACACGGGACGACATACCTGATCCTGTAGCGCCGTCTTCAACCAGGCCAGTGGTTTGTGATGTAGGTTCCGGCGTTTGCTGAGAAGGAGGTGTTGGGAGATTTTGCGCTGTGAACAATTGAGGCAGATTCGGTAGCTGGTGATCGGAACCCCTGTTCTCATTGCTGAAGGTTGCTCCCTGCCCCGTCTGCCCCGTCTGCATGAAATTGGCGGAGGGCTGATGAGAATTGGATACAGTTCGGTAGTTCCCGAGCACGCGGCCACCGAATGTCGGGTAACGCTGGGCCAGAAAACGAGGAGCGGGGTGCATCATGGGCCTGTATTGGTGCAGGGCAGCAGTCTGCGATGAATTCGGGTCCGGTAGGTTTGGCGCACTTGAGTTGGCTGGCATGGGACACAGGGGTTGCTGCGACTGGGCGGGCTGATTCGAGGCTGTTGGGCCGGAGTATAGACCCATGGCCGCAGGCGATCCCAGTGTGTAAGGCGGTATCATGGCCGGCTGCCAGTGCAGCGGAGCCCTCGACTGCCATCGGTTATCCCTTTGCGTTGTGTCATAGTGAGTCGAGCTCGGACCTGAGGGTATTGCAGGCGGCTGATAGTTGTTGCCGTGGTCCGTAGTCGGTCGGTAGGGGCAGCGAGCGGCCGAGGCAGACGATGATGCACCGCTCGAAATGTCGTGATGTGGGTGGTGATGCGGGTGGTGATGGTGGTGGTGGTGACTAGGGTGGTATTCTTCGAGGTTCACGTGAGACGAGGCCATGTCCAGCTACCGCAGAGGGACAGGCCTTCTCATGAGGCAAGAAAGTAAGGAAGACAGATTATCTATCGCTCTCTTGTTCCCAAACTCGGAAGGGGGGTTGGATCACCCTGATCGGCACATATGAGGGTCGGGAAACAGCGGTTGGCAGTCGGTTGGTGAGGGGTCAGAGAGACAGACGAGACGAGACGCTTCACAGTTCTAGCCTGAGTCACTTAGTGTAGCTAGTGCATTGCATGGGTACGAGCCACATAGATGATATTAGGCGAGGTAGGAGGGAGCCGAGCAGTCCGATGGCAGACTCCAGCTTCGTCGGTGGGAGGCAGGATGGCAGGGCCCTGGCACCACTAGAAGGGCTGGATGAAATATCAAGGCGATGCGGGCGCTGACTGCGCAGGCAAAGTAAAGTAAACCGACGGCCGGCGGTGGGATACGCTCGACGCAGGCGTTGGTCGGCACAAGCTGCAGGAGGAGTAGTACGCTGCTACGGGATATGTATGTTGGCGGTCGATGCAGAGACGACAAGATAGGACTGCTCGAGAAGGTAGATAGACAGACGGCTGGCTATCCGGGAGAGAAATAATAAGTCGGGTCGCTCACTGCACGGCTTGGTGATAATATGTAATATGTGGCGAGGGTGAGGGTGAGGTTGAGGTTGAGGGGGGGTTGAGGAAGAGGAGGGAAAATAGGTCAGAACTCCAGAAGTGTGCAGTGTGCAGTGTGCAGAGTGCAGTTGAGTCGAGTGAGTACAGGTAGGTAACGAATGAGCTGGATGTGGACGGGCCGGAGGAGGGACTGTGGAGAGAGCACCACCAGGGAGGCAGGTAATACCACCTACCACCGTACCTCCTACTACTGCTAGGGTGTTTGTGCGTGTTTGTGAAGTGTGAATGGGGATGGGGATGGGGATGTGGTATCGTCCATCGGTGTATCATGTATCAGGTATCAGGTATCGTGTACGTACAGTACCTACGGTAATTACCACTCATTACCTAACCTACTACGTACCTCATGTGTATGGATGGAGGGGGTTTGTGTGTTCCAGCCTCCGAGACCTGTGCCCGCCTGGCTTGCGCCTGCCTGTCTTCTTTTTTTTTTCTCTCTCTCCTCTGCGCTTCCTTTTGCGGCAGGAGCAGGCAGTGGTGGCAGCAGCAGCAGCAGCGGCAGGAGCAAGCAGCAAGCAGCAAGCATCAAGCGGCAGTAACACTCTGGCTCTGGCGCCTTGCTGCCAAGCCGAGCCGGATCGAGTGAATGCACGGGCTGAGTGGGCGAACGGAGCACACACCTGCCATGACTGGAGGGAGCATGCCATGATGGGATACCTAACAATGCTAGCATAGGTGTGGATGGGGGACGGCCACGACGACGAATGGCCAGCGAAATGGCTCATCAATGGCTGAATCACGCTCACAATAGTCGCTCGCGGCAACTGGCGAGACTGGCGAGAGAGACAACAGCGCTGGTCCGCTCGAACTCGGGACTAGGAGCCAAACATATGGAGCTTGAGCTTGGGGACGAGGGGGGCCATGCCTCCTTGGGTGCTCGGGTGCTTGGGTGCTTGGGTGCTTGGGGGACGAGGGGACGAGGGGACGAGGGGACGAGGGGACAGGACAAACAGGCGCCGGGATACTAGGGAAACCTAAGATGCCAGGTTCCATGCTCTCGCTGCTTGCTTGGGTGCTCACTGCTCACTGCTCACAATCCCAGCCGGGGCCAGTCTGCCAGTCTGACAGAGTGATGATGATGGTGCAATTCTGCAAGCGGCTTGTCGCTAGCTCGGTGCCACAAAGGACTCACGATGCCAGCTCACATTTCGGGAGTCATGGAATCAAGCAGCACCCGAGGCGCACCCCCCGAGCCCCCTCAGACTGCAGAGACACTCCAGAGGGGGGGGGGGACCAGACGTAGGCGAGGTAGGCCCCGAGGTATTGTAGGACCAGAGGCTTGCGCATGACGATGATTAGTGCCGACTGTGATAATGGTGATGGTATAACTGTATAAGAAGTGGGCGCCGTGACCTCGGCCCCCCCAGATGGAACATGGAACCTCCGTTCCCTAGTACCGTGGCACACACGCACACACACTCACGCATCCTCGTACACACGCATCCCAGAGCCCTGACCAGAGCCCGGAGCCCGAGAGGGCGTCAGTTATGAGACCGTTTGACCGTCTCGTCAGCCAGCATGCATGGCACCGCACAAATCATGATCCCTCATACTACCGTGGACCTGGCCTGCCCGGCACCACGCAGCTGAACCTACCTAGGTAGCCAGGTCGCAAGCAGGTCGCTGGCTGGCTGGAACCGTGAGGGACAAAGAAGAGAAAGGGACGGCGATGGACGATAATTTATAAAATCTGTCTGACTAGCGAGACTAGGTACAGGGAAGTTACCTAGTACCAGTAGGTGAGGTAGGTATGGGATATCCGGGTGTTTAATGGTTAGAGATCAACAGGCTCAGGTAGTTCAAAGTTACCTAGGGAGGCCTTAGGCACTGCCAATGCTACAGTACTAGTGGATTTTGAGTAGATTTGAGGCCTGATGTGTTACCTAGCCATTTAAGGTACACGGCGAGGTATTCTTCCACATGTGCCCTGCTTAGATATTTGTTCTGTTATTTCATGGGTTCTGCAACTTGACAAAGATATGCCTGCTCACAAATAACTGGACAAAGACGCATCCTATCCGCTGCCAATTGCTTGCATTTGGTGGTCAAGTCTACCTAGGTAGCAAGGGGCATGCTTGAGTAGGTACATATTCATGACCCCAGGGCATGGGACACGGCTTTCCGACCTAGCATTAGATAGGTTACCTACCGTACGTGTATCTAACGAATTGATTGTTGGAAACAACAGGAAAGCAACACAGGTGACAGGATGCAGGCATTACAATACGGCGCTCTCTTCGGTCCTTTCCTCGTCTGTTTCATTCTAACCCAAGACCTTTTATTGTCTTTCGTTCTTTTCTTTTGGATCGCTTTCCATGGCCGCCGTCCCCTCCCTAGATTCATCGGCCGGGGCACAGCCATATCAGCATGTCCGAGTAGGCGTGTCGTATGTGTGCATATATCATGGATACAGACCATCCCAGCAGATCCCGTCTGCACCGATAGCTCCTCTGTAGCTTCGTATCTACTAGTACACTACGCTCTTGGGAAATGGAGAGATATATATATGTCTGTGCGCGGTGCGAGTCTTTGTCGCCGCCGTCTCTAAGGCTGACGACTTCGCAATTCGGATAAGACATGCAATATCCCTTCACTAGCTGCTACCCTCAGTCCAATAGGCTGTCGCAGTCATGTGATCGACCATGGGCTCTATCGAATTCCTGGCATGGTTTTTGGCCCCCTGGGGATTGCAGCGCATATCGGTCCGCGTAGGCACCTCGGAATACAAGTTTGATCAGTTGCACACGGCAATTCGGTACTGGGACAGCCCTAGAAGTGGTATTGTAAGAGGCGAAGACGGACGATGACTGCCGTGCTGAGGCCACAGACGTCCATATGAGTCGTAATAATGGAAATAGGCTACCTGCTGTGAGTCTACTGAGATATTGCGCGGTCCAAGTACCTAGTACCAACATTGGCGGCATCGCAGGCTTCCGGATAGCGGCGGCCACATCTTAATATGGAGATCGGATGTGGCACAGTCTGATAAAATAAGGCTCTTTCTTTCCATTTGCAGGCCGGCTCGTCAGATCCCTCATGAGTCAAGGGACAAGTCGCTAGGGGGGATGCGGCGACCTAGTCCTTGTGAGTGCAGCTAGCAGCAAGCAGTTGGTTGTGCCACCACGCTCTTATAAAATCTGTTGGTTGGCCACACAGAGTGATTTAATGAATTGCATTTCATATACTCGTACACACACTGTCAGCTTAATCGAACCAAATCTGGCGCACTGGGCCCCATTCCCCATCTGCCTGTTTCGCAACAGGCATGCTTGCGCCGGGGTAACCGGACGCCAGAGTGCCAGAGACAAGGCCGGGCGATCTAGAACACAAGTTGCCTCTGAAGCTGCTCCTTTCGGTGCCCTAGATATCAAGGTTTTTCTACTTCTGAGCCAGGGCAGAATGACATACTTACCGACACACCGACGAGCTATGAGGCCCTCCAGAGAAGCAAAGAACAACTGGGGCGGACTTTTAATTGCTGATGAGACAAACGTTCGAAAGACTTGACTAAGTATACTGGAGTAGTTAGCTGCATAGTACATGTAGCTAACGAGAAGGGCTTGGCATGGCCTTTTTACAAACTAAGATCGTTTACAAGAGACAGTGAGAGTGAGAGTCTAGACGAGCCGAATCACGGGCGTCCACTGATTGGCATCAGCGGGCCATTGTTCAGTTGATGTACAAGATCAACAACTGCAGAGTATCCAATATAGTAGTTGTCTCCGTCGCCGTGAGAGACTCGGGCGTGTCGGCAGCGGATTTAGCAAGGGCTAGGGAGCCAACCTTCGTTGTCAATCACGATGCCGAGTGCGGCCCTCGCAAGAATGCTACATCTGGTGCACCTACTACCGTACTATGTATATGTAGGCTGATGGCAACACAGTCTGCAGCATTGTGGACATCGGTGGCAAAACTCGATACTCGGACACGCCAAATCTGCATTTTGTGCCCGGTTCAGGCGACGAGCAGTCCTAGCCGGGCAGGCAGAGTTCGTCCATTATCTGCCATTGTGTATCCGAAAGCCTCGCTCGCTCGCACATCGATGTTGCCTTGGGCTGATCCTGAATGCTTAGTCCGATCCTGCACACGTCCCACGGTCCTTGTCCCTGCTCTCTGCTCTCGTGTAGTTGCTGCTGTTATGTGGCTCTTTTCGGACAGCCGGCCAGCCAGCCGATGGCCAAACAGCGGGTTGACCGCGTCACTATCAGGATATTATTTGTAAATAAATAGTGTTAACTGTCGGTACTTTGCTCTCGATTCTCGCGGCCTTGGTTGCATGGTTCAGCAACAACCCTGCACCCTTAACCTGTCCTCGCCCGTCCTCTCGCCCAATGCTGCCCATCATATCACTACTATCACATGCGCGAGGATCGATTACCGGTATAGCGTAACGCCGCCCGCCCTCTCTGGGGTTTTTTGTTTTTGGCTCATATCTTGCTTCATCTGTTGGCCGTTGGCCGTGTTGCTCAAATATCACGGCAACGCTTTCGACTTGTATCTAACCCCTCCAGGCTCCGTTCAATTACAGGCGCAGTGCCTGTGCACACACACACACAGCCTTAACACGATCAAGACGGTCGCCGGTGTCTTTTGTTACATGCACGTCTGCCTCATTGCACCTCTGACGATACGATCGCGGGCACGATAGAGGGGCAACAAAATCTTGCCTGATGCAACCGCCCCTCGAGTGATTCTAAACGACTCGGACCAGTTGGCGCTTGTCATGTGAATTTTCGCTCCCCGATGCGCTGCATGTCCTCCACCTTCCCATGTCAGTAATAATCATTATCAATGTTAAAAAGTTGGCCAAGGATGCTTCCAAGCTTACTAGTAGAGCACGATAATGTATCATTCCCTAGCTCCATCTATACTACGCACTGAGGCATACAAAACGGGCACGCAACACTTACGAGTACACGACTCCATGCCTTAGGTACTAGGTAGCCTCCAGTCTCGCAACGGACAAAGAGTGGGTGTCCAGGCCGCGAAGAATTGTCACAAGCAGGCTTGGGTATGAATAAGAGGGCCTCTATCGTACAGCTGCCGCTTCTTGCGCTTGTAACCGACAGCGGGCCGTTGATGAAGGGGTCGGGGGTCATACCACCGAATGACCCCTGGGACAATCGCCAATACGCTTCGAGGGCAGAAGCGCAAGAGTATCTCCGAGACCCAGTCTCGCCAGCGTGTCTTTCGTCCAATGCGATTGGCGCAGGCTCGTCATGCAACCACTTTGGCCAGCTGACATGCTCGCATCCTCGGCCGATGTGCTTCAACGACAAGCAAGTGCATATCCCACGACCTGACCAGTTTTGAGCCTATCACCCTGGCGAGCAGCCTGGGGGCCTGGCTACGTCGGTTGCTCGTCAAAGTTCCCCCAAGAGAAGCCGTCGGGACATTCCCAATGCACTCACAGCCCAACGTGTCTGACGCTCAAGAATGATTTCAGAATTGTGTTCGGCCTGCAACAATTCTACGTCACTTTCTTTGTTAAAAAAAAAACTCTCCTCGGCCCTCTCTTGTCACATTACACATTAGGAAGCCAAGCAAGACTAATTGACGCCTTCATTGGTCAGGTTAAGGCTCTGGCATTGCAGTACTAACGGCCTGGGAAGCCCAGTCCAGCCATCTAAGGTTAGGAGTAGCTGTTGCCAAGACGCAGTAGTATCGCTCCTCTGTAAGTAGAGTACCTCTCGCCTACTAAAAGATCCGAGTCAAGTCACGTATGTAACTGTCGGTGGACTTGTCATGTCACAAGCCAAATTCCCTAATAATGCATCATAGACTGAAGTCTAAGTGATCATCCAGCCGCCAGGGACTGCATGAGAGGTTCGGTCTTTTTATGTAAATTCCCCTCAAGACTCAATCAAAGGTCATCGTCACATATTGATGCTAGGGAATATGCATCAGGGCGTAGTAAGCTATCGCCTAACAACTCCCCTGGTTCGTGATCACTCACCGCATCTTAAGTTTTCGCGGCTAGCCCTGGCGAGACAAAGGTGTTCGAACATCCGATACGTAGAGAGAGACCTTTGCTTGTCTTTATTGCCGGTAGAACTTGGAAGAAGCTATCTGCTCTAGACCCTGATGGATTTTACGATAGCTGAATTGAATTAAGCAGTCCATTTGATCGATGCGCCACGCGGGCGACTTCCTTAATCAAATATTCAGGCCAGTGAGGACGTTTGTTGAGACTAGGAGGTAGCTATCACACCGCCTTAATGTGCCTAGGAGTTCCGAATCATGACATCCTGGGCCGAATGATATCACGATAAAAGAAGGCCCGGCCTTAGACCGACCATGACTACATGAGCCACCGTGGTGGATGCATTACATCTTCGCGATTTTGTCATTCGATGATGTTCTTCCTACCGCAAACAATCTTGGGTGGGCCAATGCTTGCATCGAGACCTCAATATCAGAAGAAGCAGAAGCTTGAAGGAGACAAGAACACATGAGTATTGCTCTCAGGACAGCCTTGATTCTGCGAGTCACTCTAAAACAGCTGCTTCCCAATAATAAAACAGCACGATATTTCATTCTCGTGAAAGGAGGAAATCCCACTAGCGTTTCCTATCATGGCCGCAAAACAATATGGCTAATGTGATGCTAGATGAAAGCTATCAAATTGCAGTAGTCGGCTTTCCCACAGGTTTCATGCTATTTCTCGTGCGATCGTCTCCTGCTCAACGACCCCAAGTGCAAGGTCATCGCCATTTTTCCGGTCGCGGGTACAGGTCATGCGCCCAAAATCCAAATAATATCCAAACATCCGAGGATCCGGTGCTCATCCATTGCGAGCTACCAGTCAGTTCGATGCAGGCCCCAGCATAGCAGGACTTTTATTGTTGAGATTACGAGTGATTTCACATGACAGAAGCTTCAAAGTTTTTTGTTGTATTTATGACAGGCCTATATCGCCTGAATGACCTTGGTAGTACCAGTACATTGTGAGGCCATATGCTCAAGAGACTATGTTCAATCGTCCCGGTCGGCGTTGCGCTCAGAGGAGGCAGTTCTCCGATAGTAATTATAGATAGATGTGCCATTGGGATGGCAATATCGTGATTGTGCCACCATTCTCGAGTCTGAGCAATGGTACTAGATGCGTAGGAAAATTAAGCCAGGACACATATGCCTTTAGAAAAGAATCCATTGCGCGCATTTTATAGGACCCGAGCAACGAACCCATCCAGCTCCGGTCTAATAAGCTAAGTTCGCACAACAAAGAACAGAATACCTAGGAGCTGCACGGTGTTCTATGTTTCGCACATCGGCAAGAAATCAGGTCGATGCGAAACCTCATAATGAGTAGATATAGCCTTAACGAGTCAACCTAGAAGGCGCAGTTACATTTCTGCTTTAGGGTTTTCAACACTCGGTTACAGCGGAATCCATATGAGAATATAGATGATGATTGTTCCTATGGCATAGTATTCAGTCTACTCTATTATCTGGCCATATATTACGATGCGAAGAGATATAAAGCATCTACCTCAACGTTTCTACCAGAACTCACGGCATGTATATAACGTGACTGACTAGTTTCAGTCATCTTTCCCACCTCGAACACACATCAACGATTAACTAGACGCATTTACCATCAACGGCCCGTTAATTAACTGCGGGATTCTACCTCGGATTGTAGACATGCCAAATTTTTTTAAATTACTTATTCAATAGTCATCCGTCATGTTTCACATGATCCATGCCACCAGCAGTGCTTAAATGCGATAAATATCCCCTCTCTTGGTTATTGCTGAGCTGGTAGACAGAATAAAGGACTGTCTATGTCCCTTTATAGAGTCCTCTCTAAAGCACACGATTAGACTGTTTATGATATCATCATCTAACCTACAAGATCAAACGGAACGTCGATTAGAGGTATATGTAGATATTTCGGTCCATTTCCACTGTCTGCGAAGTATAGTATAGTTACTGGGCAGGCCTATCCATGGCCATGTCTCGACCTAAAGTTCCATAATATTTTCATATTCTCAGGTTTCTACTTGCGTTTATCACAATTGACTAATCGAATTCTCACTCGCTTTGATGTACACACTTCGAATGCTCTGTCACGAACTATATACACTCCATTGGGGATTTTTCTGAACTGAAAGTACTGTCTTAGCAATGGTACCCGAATCTATTGTTCAGGTTTACAGTGCACCTTTATCATAGTATTTAATTATCATGATGTCTGCATTACTAGCTATATGATTAATTTTCTTCCAAACATTGGGCTGTGATATAGGCTGCCGCCGTTGATGAATAATTGCCAAGCACCGCTTGAAATCGTACACCTAGTTCACCTATATCGCCCATAAAATAGAGCAGGAGCTTGTCCAGATACAGACCAACATGAATGAGCTTTCATTAATGATCAAGGAAATGGTAAGAAAAAGCGTTGATATTTACTACAGTTGACATAGCAGGCTCTTTCATCAAGGCAAGAACATGAGACTACACTGAAGCACATTTGCCTGTCACCCATTTAGCAACCACAACAGGAGGAGTAGTCCACTTGTCACGGCTCTATGTATAAGTGACTGCAGATAGTCAAGTTTCAGGCTTGATAAAGTTCTATATTTTGATAGTGTGATGGGTAATGCTATAATTAATCCTATTTGGTTATTACACTATAGCTAATGATAACTGTCTCCCTTCTTTCAGCCCACGCGAGGGGTAAAAGGATAGAGTCAACCTAATTACTTTACTTGAGATTGTCATATGACTGTTGAGTTTTGACGCGAACATAACAAATTCAACAATACCCAAATTCCTCAAAGTGGGCTTCGTGCATACCTAGGTACACATGAATTCGTTTAAAATACGTTGAACGTGCTGCAGGAGCCACTTTCATCGCTTTAGAAACAAGGCAATTGCATCTGATCTGGTTCTAAAAAGATTATTACCCCGTTCTTAAGCTTTCTGGCTCTTTACCACATGCTGGCTGTTTCTAAACTGGCAAGCCAACATGAGACTACTGCTACTACTTCCATTTTCGTGATGAGATGGAGATGCCAATTCGCCGTTCCTCTCGTCTGCTACTCTGCTAATAACTGTCAAATATGAGTATACTTAATTTTTCTACGTATCCTACGATGGTCTATTAGTGTGCCGATATACATCGCGGTTGTAGATCATTTTATGAAGAAAACAGAAGTGAGCCCGGGTGTGCAATGAACATAGTTATGTCCTAGAATTTTGCTATCCTGAAATATGGATCGAGAGTCGTGTGTGAGGGCCTATTCATAATATTATGGTCGTTCTCTTATCATTATAATCATTTCTAATAGTTGCTAGTCTTGCTAATCACCCGATTTTGTACTTAAGTATCTAGCTCTGCTCGATCCAAGAGTCACAAATATTCCTCTAGACCCTCCAACTTCGCTAGTTTGAGAAAACAATTATTAGCTAGGCCCTAGATTACTACGCTTCTATATGGTAGTGCCATCATCAGAGCGGTGTGCGACTTTGGTCTGTTGAGTTTCTTAAGTCATATATCGAGAACGGCTGAAGGAAATTGTCCCGTCTAACATCTATGAGTAGGTGCAAATTAATGGAATACCTTCGGGAACAGTGTGGAATATAATCATATTTATAGTATGGCAGAATCAATGTAAGAAGAACCTGTGCGACACTGCGTCTGGAATCGTGACTACTGAGTTCAACGAGTGACAACGACCAAGAGAAGGTGTACTTTATGGGGTTTTGTTATTGGGCGTTAGGTAATACACCAACGACATCTATGTGATATTAGATCCAAACCTATCCCACAGGATAACAAACACATAACATACGAGAGCAGGTATGATGTCGATACAATAGGCATGGAACCTGACTGTTTAGATGGACCATGCCGCGCGGTGTCTCTTTCCACTTTCATCACCAATGCTTCACCACAGGAAATGAGACGCTGTACGTAGCCCTTGAATTGCAATAAAACACGTTGAATGGGCGAAGGACAACATATTGTACAGTGATTGGACACATCGACGTGAAGTGCACATCCGCACCAACCGCGCATCGTTATTTTGTTATACTGAAACTCTACTCTGATACCAAAGTGCAGATGTGCCAGCCAACAATGCCATCGCATTTGGTGGCATCAATGTGCAGGCGATGGCGTACCTCATGAGACCTCTCTCGTCTCCTACCCCTATAGCTCTCCCGAACACTCACGGCTCGTTGTAGACTCGGTAATGATTTTTCTTCGTCTCAAAAACGGAGGGCTGCCTTCACGACCTCGGTCCACCGCTCGTCAAGCTGAATTCACCCTTACCACATCGCGGACTTCATGTACACTCAAAGCCAAACATAGATGGTTGATGCATTTCAGGGGTGCAGCTGAGGAGTGAGTTGATGTGAGAATGTGGTGACTTGCGGGGCCTAGAGTACTCTTCCCGCATTTGAGGCCTAATGTAACAAGAAACATGAAACACAAGAGACGTGCTGTAAATAGGTCACATCATGACATCTCCCCGTGTAAGATGTAGCCTCATGCGGCGGCGTGGACCTATCTATGTATACTTCTTAGGCAGCCGTGACATGCGGGGGGTGCGCTTCCTTATTGTATTTGGTCGATGGTTCGTGGGGTTGATATGCCTGTTGTACATCGTGCGGTCTGGCCTTCCAGATGAGGGAAGGAATTCAACTTCTGCACAAAGAATCCTAGCGATATCGAGATTAGGGGAACGAGAGAGAGCGAACGTTGATTTGAGATATTGTGGCAAGCCGAGGCGAGTTGGGTGGTACTGTCACCTGCCCAAATGGGGCGCATCATCGCTCGATATGGTTTCCATGGCACACAGCCATGTTTCAAAACATCTTGGAGATTCTATTATTATTCACAACATCGATCTACATACATTGACAGGTAGGGTCAATAGTATCTAGCTAATCAGCTAGCCACCCGGCAGGCAGGTTGTAGTGGCGAGACTGGAGTCGTTGCCACACAGGCGAGCAGGAAGGAGATCGTACGCCAAGCATCCCGGAGAGATCTCGTGGCATGCTAGGGATACTCCCAGGAGCAAAGAGGAAACTCCGAATATCGGTGCGTGAAGGGTCTCGGTGACGTAGTAGTCGGCACAGCTCCTGTCTCGTTTCATATGCATGATTACATGTATTTACGCATACTGCCTCGAGACACCAACATGATCTTACCTGCCTAGCCTACTGCAAGCTAGACCGAGCCGCTGGCTTGCAGGTCTAGTTCATAGGATGCCTTGCCAGCATATTGTTATTGAATGGACTGTCCTCGGGTGAGGTCTTGGAAACACGCTTTCGTTAGTTAGCGCCACCCAGACGCTGGATACTCGTTCTCGCAAAAGGTTGTCGAGGCTGTACATGTCGAGTGATGCAGAGAGATGTGGAGTAAAGTTCAATGTTGTAAATCTTCCAAGGCCCCTGCACCAAAAGGCCGACTCTGTGCAGTATTAGTTGCAGCAGGCTAGTGTTACGTGGTCACTAGAGTTCGTGATATTGGCTCTGAATACTAGTGGTACAGTACCGCATGACCCGTGCGGGTTTGAAAGCTGGTAGACAGATCGTAAAGGTAGATGTACTCGATTTGGTGCTACAGTGTAGTTTATTTATTTACATGGTTGCCGTACCAAGCTAGCGAGAAATAGAAACCTACAAGGCAGCATAGTAGATTCCACAGATCGTTTACCCCCTTGTTCTTGCGCGAAAATACTGGTACTCCCATTTCTGTTTCAATCGAGATCTTTGTCGTATTTTGCAGAGACGGTATCCGCATGTGCTTTACGTGTGTCTATCAGGGTCTGATTATTTGCAAAGCGGTACCAGCAGGGAGAAGAGGATCGCAACAAGAATATCGCACATATGCACATTCCGTAGCGTGTATCAACCTTGCTTACACCATGGGTTTTCAAATAACTAAGATGTTCCCACAGATTTTGATCCTGGTTCTTGCATAATAAGTAACTTACGAGTAGACATGGAGACGCTTTTTAAATGCAACTCGAACCTCTATTCGCGTATAGACGCCGTCGCCATGAGCCTATCACAACCGGCCGTGTACGGATGCTATTTCTCTCTACTTTGAGCTAGGAGGATCAGATCCTTGTACCACATGGCTGAGGCGTGGAACAATCGGATCGCTGAGAGCTGTGGGAAAAGAGAATGCAGATGGGACCCAAAGAAAGGATTGAAACCGTCTACAGTTGGTACTACGCGCAAAGATACATTAGATGCAGTGGGAATACAGGGCAGTTGACGATCAGCGAGGTGGGCGTCCACCAAAGGGTGATATCAGTGTTGTATGCTGGTGGTACAGTAAGTGTATATACGAAGCTACTCTTGTACGAAGTTGCATCGCGTTTATCAAATCAACTACAGCGAGGTACCTTTCTTTTGACGACGGGGCATAGAATTTGCTACGTGTGTACTATGATACTGTATCCATCCTGTTCGAATCGTATTACGTTATCATGGTTTTGTTGATGGTGATTATCGCACGTCTAGGGGCAAAAGAACCGTCGTCGCTGCTGGAATCGTCCAATGAAGGTGGTGATGTTGATGCCATATCATTTACGACTAATGTCCCTACGTCCTAATCTAAGTGCTGTTCTAAAGATAGATGCCTGTCAGGGGTCCGCTTTGGGTGGGGGTTGGTTGCTATTACAAAGTACGATGCAACGTCGGGCTTCATGTGAGTTGTGTCCAGCACCGGGGCTTCATGTGCTACGCCGCACACTTGCATTCAAGTTGAAATTGGACTAGCTACTCTCACTTATCTGTCGTTTTATACGGCACTGTATCAATTAACGTAAAGTGATAGTGCTGTACTCATACACTCACAGTACACCATGCTATCTAGTCCTGTTCAAGGTAGGTTGGGTGAATACCTACGCGTTCGGCCACATGCACCCATCCCCTGCTCCCAACGTCATGCTCAGGCAAAGGAATGCCAATTGAGGGAGTCATACGGGGCCGGCCGGCTAGGAAGACGATCGGCCTGGGCCCTTAAGTCGGCCGTTGTGTCGTCTTATCCGATCTAATGCATGGACTTTTCCCGTAGGAGCCGAATATTCTTGATTTTTCTCGAAGGATTGCATCACCCCGATGCACTGCATCCGCGGAAGGACGGCGACCATAAGATCATCAGAAGATGTGCCTAAAGAGGTGGCAGAGTCAGCTAGAAGAAGCGTCCGCACGTATTGGGCAAACCAGCGCCCTTCCTATGGCATGTTGTCATGCACCTGAATTGGCTACCAGCTTCCCAACAAGCTAGATTACCTGATCCTTATTAAGCATATTATATACTGTGAAATGGTTGAGCACACTTCAATTACTGAGTTTATGCCGCCTTTTGTTGTACTTTCCCCGCCGCCAGTGAAGGCGCATCGTGATGGGCATACCCCCATATGCGTTCGTGCTCTTAGCCTTCCCATAGCTATGATAGGCGATCGAAGTGGCAAGTTTCAAAAATGGAGTGCCAAAGCTCTCTAGTGATATGTAGTTTAGTTATTGGGGGTGTTCTAGCCACCCGAAACTCGAAACTAGTCAACTACCAACGACTATAGTATCATATATAACTAGTCGTTTCTCAAAGGTTCCAGTACATCCAACATAGCATAAGTATGGGACTAGAATCCTTTGCCGGGTAGAATGTGGTCGCACGGCAAAGTTCATGCTATATCAACTACTTTTAAATCGGTTATGTGTCAGATCTAGACCTCAGTGTCACCTTCGAAGCTCTTTCGTACCGCGTAAATCCCAACATAGCAAATCACAATCCGGGAGCTTAGAGGCGACTGCCTCGTTATAAAGTCCTGCACCATGGGTTGGGCAGCAGTCCATGCGTAGTCCCTTAGATCGCTAGAAGCCAACCCTAACACAAAAGTTATGGTGGTACCTTCAAGCCGCAGCGCTTGTGACTGTAAGCTAGATGTAGAACATTTAAAATTGAAAATGACACATGTGCATTGAACAACTTCGTTCATTTGTTAAAGGATTGAGATTATTAAATTATAGTAGGTACTTAGATTGCTCCAACTACCAAGAACCAGCCAGCTACAAGCAGAATATGCGGAGTAGCCCGGAATCTCTCTTCATCTAATGCCATGAACTGAGAAGTTGTGAGTATACCAACACATATATGCAAGCAAGTATTTGCGCAACCTTTACCCTCTAAGGTCCAATTCTGCATCTGTATCTCGCTTGCTGACATGCCGATTGTTTGGCCTGAATATCAGCTCAGATTCTTTGTATGTTGGAAGAAGCATATACAGATAATAGCCATGTCGAGTTGTTTGATTGTAGCGCGGATAGTACAAATGACGAAGTCCAATATTAGGCTATAGCCCTCCAAGGCTGTGCTTCTCAAAAGTAGTCTGAGATCAGCTCTGGCTAGGTGATAGCCCTTAATAAGGGTTGGTAAACATGGAACACGTGGTTCGAAGCTCGTCTCGTGAGTACATCGCCTCTTAAGGCATGAACAAACCACCAATCTGCCCGATCTTACTCATCCCAACTGTGGCGTGAGCCTTGTCACAAGCTCACATATGTAACGGCACTCAAATCATGACATCCATCTTTGTGTGAACAACGAGCTGTTCAACTTAGAAAGTGATAATGGAGCTCAGGCAGACAATGACAGTGCCAGTTCTCTCATCGGATCTGTCATCTCTCGATAACTTTTTCGAGCAACTTGTATGAAGGGAAGGAAGTACAGCTATACCACTCAGTACTAGAGCAACTAACAGCCCTGACCGATAGCAATCATGAGATGCTGTTAGTTTCAAGTCTTATAGCACAAGCACATTGGGTCGCCGCGAAAGAGCTACACAACAAGGTCATTTTCTTTCGGTAAAGACGAAACGAGCAGGCAACCATGAAAACCTAGGAGTGACCATGTAACGGCTTGTTTGCCAGACTGCCGCGCCATGATCAGCTGATGCATACAAATGCTGGTTGGCCAGGACGGAGGACTTGTCCGCCCTCAACAGCTGCGGTGACTCTTCCCATTGGTTCGGGAGACGCATACCTCGGGGCTGGAGTCCGAGTACCGAACGACGGCAGGTCTGATGTATTCGTATCCAGGGTCAACTCCCAGCGTACCGCACCGCTCCACACAACATACCCTCAAAATCTACAAGCAGTCATTTAGACACCAGTTTAAAGGCTCGCCATGTTGAAGTATGACTATATGCAGAAGTGGTTGAATGCGAACGGCATGCCAACACGTGATGCCGGCTCAGGTGGTGTGGCTCAGTGACTTGAGAGGGTGCGTAGTGTAACACACTGGCACACTGGCACTGGGCTCCGTATGCGGAGCGAGGCCCGTCTCTGAACAAGCCACATTTATTCTGTAACATGGCTTGGGCTCGCAGCAGTATGACAGGAACAACACTGGCTGACTGGAGGCTTGTCAAGTGCTGCTTGTGTTATTCGCGATGGACAATCAGACACATCAACAGCAATGGGAATTAAAGAAGTTGAATCTGTGAGCCAAGACATGAGTGGTTTCATGTGCATATATGAATAGATATTCCCTTCCCGAAATAGTTTGACCTGAACACGTGAACCAGGCCCAGGCAGACTGACTGGGGTAGGTACCCAGGTAGCGTTTTGACGATCGACGTAAGAGGAGCAATAAGGTGAGCTTGCTGGTCGAGCTGGTGTGTCTGACCCATGTCCTCTTTTCGTGCCAGGCACCCAGCGAGCCAGGCGAGCCAGGGGGGGAGGGGGTCGCGAGGGTACCTAGCGTTACCTCGCGTTACCTAAGTGCATGGATATACAGGCAGTCTAACCGGGTACGGAGTAGCCAGACCCATGATGACGGCGGAGGCGGCCTGGGCGGCCAGTTTCGCCATGTGCCTCTGGCCTCTGGCCTCTGGTGCTAGTGCTTTAGGTTGTTTCCGGCGCTCAGGTCACGGTCCGACGACGGTGGTTATTTAGGTAATCAGCTAACAGTTTTCGACAACAGTAACGCTGTGCTACGTAATTAGTATCATCTTTCCACAGCAGCTTCTCGCCTTCCCGCCTTCTCGCGGCGCAGTGGCAGTGGCAGTGGTCAGGAATTGGATGACAGACAGACCATCTATCTGACGAGCGACGGGCCAGGCGAGGGCACGAACGATGAAAGAGGTTTGATTCTGTGGAGCGGTTGCTATCAATAGTACCCGTGTTTCATGGAGCCCAGTTGTCATGACCTCGTCCCCTTGTTTGTGGAGAAGACGATCTTGCGACGAGATGGCTGCGTTCGCTATGCGAATGTTATCGGGTCCCGATCGGGTGTTTGGGACTTTGCATCGTGAAAAGAGTGGCCGACGACAGGCCTTATCTCCAACACGGCGATTCGAACAAGAAGCCAGTAACTGAATATTATCAGATGACTGAAACAAGGCGACGGTTGGCGGACTTCCGGTAAGGCGACCCTTGTGCAGGCGCATCTTCGGGACAACTGACAACTTGAAGCTGAGTGGAAGGGAACCTCGAAGCTCCTAGCTCATTGACAACCGGGCACAAATTGTTATTATATGTATACCCATGTACCGAAGGTTCCTGTCATGCCTGTCATCGTAGCTGATGGTGAGGTCAAGCCTGTCAATCAAGCCTGTGGCCCCCAGTTCCACAATTCTTGTATGAGTGAGTACAGCTCGCGGGTAATCTGACAAGGCCGTTGAACATCTACTCCGGCGAGAACGTAGTCACTACACACGACGCGGTCCGCCACTTACATGCTGTTACACACGCGGCAAGTGTCATCCAATATGCGCGTCTTGGCAACATGTGAGTCGGTGTACATAGCAATTCAATTGTCTTGGGGCTGCAGACGAGCCCTCCCGACCTGCCACCTTACGTACATGGACCAACCATAACAACAACGCCCCTGTTGAATGCGAACGCCCCGTCCCGCCCTCTACCTAACGTTTGCGTGTCCTAGACTTGCGCAATCGCAGAGGTGCAACGAGGTGCGCGAGCAGGCCAACGCCCGAGCCAATTGCAGTCTGGCCGTTGGCCAGGGCACGCATGCAGGACTACTCTTGTGAGCGACCGAGATTGCAGTCGCCATGCCCTGACTGGCTGCTCCGCGACTTGTGATTGCTGTGCCGTAGCCACACTCAGCAACGCGTAACACAGACACAGTCCGACGTTGCCGTCGGCGACCCCCTTCGATGCTGGTTGCCACCGTCGCTTCGTGCTGATACTTGACACTTCGCGCTTATGACGAACATTGGAACTTGGGAGGGATGGAGAGAACATGTGCTCCGTCACACCAAGAGGCTAGAGCACGGCTGTATGCATCTCGGTTCCGTGTAGCGTGGGCCGGCCCTGTTGGCTGAGGGGTTAAGGCTTCCTGGAAAGTCCCAGCCGAGCCATGTGTCCCGTTCCCTTTGTGATAGTGGCGTGCCTACAGAATCAAGGAAGACCGCTTCGCTTGGATTGTACAATAAGCCGGTGTGATGGGTTTATGGGTGTCCGGACACACCTATTCGATCCCCACGTTTTGGAAGAATGTTCCAAGGGCCATTTGGCGTGAGTGACGCGTGCTCGCAGCTCTGTGACCCATCCAATGAGGCCGTTGACCAATTGTGACGGCTGTTCCAAGTTATGATCAGACCAAAGTCTACTTGCTTGATTGGGCGTGCTAGGGTAGCATCGGCTCGTGCTGTCGTTGCCGAACGACAGGTCTAACAAGGTACGCAGAGTCACAGCTTGTAGGACGAAGTAAAGACAAGATACATAGTATCATCATCAGCCATGGCCAGCGTTTACTGCCGCCTTCTTGGCCATGGAAACAATATCTGTATCGTCTGTTCCCAGTATGCGGCACTTGCAAGCTATAAGTCAATTTGCCATACCTAGCTAGGGGTATACTAAAGTAGATCTGGATGCTTGGATAACGCTAAGCTGACCATACGTATGATACCAGATAACACATAGTATTAAAAGGGCAAGCAGACCAGGGCCAAGTGGATTCAGTGTTGAGTTGAAGGGGAGGCCTAACTAGTAGGTAGGTGTATTGTGAAGAGGCCTTCCACCATATCGATACATAGCGATGATCTCCGCCATATGGAAATCTCCCAGCTATGATTCCGCAGGCCATGTTTTCAATCATCGTCTGGCTGAGTCGGTGAATATCCATCCAGTCATCGTGGGTCGCGGAGTATGTCAACTATGTAATATTTACCTACGTTATGCAGAATAGGTGACCCGCATCGATGGATTGCATGATCTAACCACCCTGCCGGTGTACCACTTATACGGTTCAAGACCCTCGACACCCCGCACTCACCCCTCGACGCCAGCACGGGCCCAGGTAGCAGTGCACGGCATTACCGTCTTTGATAATCACTGCAGTGTGGACACGCGCGGTGTTTCAGTCCCTGGATCTGCATAACTGGATACCTATGCAGGAGTCCACATCAAGTTCGTAGCCCAAGTCGATCACGTGTGTTACTGGTCCATTGCCATATGGTCTGCAGGGGACAAGGGGTAAAGAGTCGAGGAGTCACCTATTTCCCAGACGCACGTGTGGTGAGCATGGGACATGGCCCGAGTTGCATCGGAGCATAAGTCGAGCGAGTTGATTGGGCGAGGGGGCGATTGATCGGCGACCATTTCCCACCCTCCACGGTATATTTTTGTCACCCAAATGCTGCAGCACACCTACTTATCTGGCCAACAGTCTGCCAAGCTGTCGACTCCAGCCATTACTGGATCGCCTGCCTTCTTGAGAGCTTCTAGAAGATGTGAAGGGGCTGCTACACAAACTGGTATCGCGTCTTCTTGATGATCCAATCAAACAAGAGTGAAGCTAACACATGCTCACGGGCGAGGATGCGAGATCTCACCGCACGCTCGAACAGTGTTCGCCGTTCTATATTCGAGATTTCATATAGTTAGGACCTACACGTAAACTCACTGACTAGGCTTGTTCATTGTTGTCGAAATAGAGTAATCGAGCTCTGTGTAGGCCTGTGTTACCCAGCTAGCTACCTGCCAGCTACCCAAGGTAGACGATTCAGTTTCGGCAAGATGACTGCATTGTCGGGGGTTCAAAAGATAGCAACCATGCGATCATGCCTTAGCTACTCCAACTTGATGAGAACGATCGGCATATTTGAGTTATGGTCCCATACTACCACAATCTCTATACGGCCCCGGTTGCGATGCGAGAAACGGCGACTCGCAAGTTCAGATGAAAACTGCAGTGTTATCGTTATCACTATAATTAGCAGCTGGGCAGAGGCTGTCTGTGTGCAGTGTGTGCAGAGTGCACCATGCGAGATGCTCGGTGCCCTGTTGCCTGAGTTGAGCGGGGAGCGGGGACTACGAGTACACATCTGGAGCTCGCTGGAGTTACAGAACACGCCTTCCGCATCGCGACTAGCTGAATGCGACATCCTTCTCAATCAAGTATGGTACTTTTCTTCCCATCCGGGTACGCTACCAAATTCGTCCGGGAATTTCTAATGTCGAGCCCGCGGTCATTGTACGAGTACATGTCGCCCCGTCCCTCGGTCCCAGCTCGATCAGATTACCTACCTAGGTAGGCTTGCTAGGTACAGCGCAAGAGCCTGTATCCGCTTTTCTACTGTCCATATGTTACCTAGGTTAAGTATGTACCTAGATAGTAGGTAGTGTGGAGATTACCACCGAAAGTCCAAACCCACCTGGATGGTTAGCTAATGGCGGACTTCCAGATATCCTCTAACTCGTTATAGAAACATCAGATGCTCCTCAGGTAACATGTATATATTTAGCACGTCGCCGGTCGCGAGACCCGTGCTAGTGGATAAAACGCGAAACGCAAACGAGCAGCTCGGTCCCGTGTATACTAGTAAGGGACCCAACTGTGGCTAACGCATCGCAACGCAGTACTTGTACAGCCCAAGCCCAGATTACGGAGAGGCGTGATATACGCACGATACGAAAGTCCAAACACTACCTAGGCATCTAGGTAGGTATCTTGAAGTGCCATAGGGCCAGCTACGTAATATGGGCTTTCATGTGGCACAAATGTACGACCAGACCACCGTTACACAAGCTGAGCAAGGTGACGGAACGAGTAGGAAATACGGAGCGCCGCCGCAACTAGCGATGCCGTGCAAAACGATCGCATCGCGAGTCTTGGTCCCAATTCACAGCTGGTTGGTTGTCCCTGTCCCTGTCCCTGTCCTTGTGGTGACATGTTCGTCATTTAGCCAAAAACCTACTACCGTCTAAGTAGCCAGTGATGAGCACCATAGGTACATGTGTTTCCAAGGCGATGGGTGATGAGGACATCTGTGATGATGCTGGGTCCTAAAATAGAAAATCAATCTCGTTGCCATGCAATGTACCTGTAGCTTCTCTAACCTGGAAGTGGACCTGGGGTTCGATCATTGGATGCCAACGACCATCGCACTGTGCCGCTGGGCAGACTTGTGGCGTCTTCATCAAAGTCTAGTGGAGGCATAGCTGCTTAGGTACAGTTTCATACGACTCTGCGCCTTATCCTCGAGGTGGTATCGACGTCAGATGCAGTGGGGGTAGCATCGAGCTAGGCGTTCTCGCATCCCAAGTGCCTAAGTAACAAACGTGGCTTGGGGATCATTGAGGCTTAATCTAATTTGTCCGAAACGTGAGAACGACGAGGGTTGGTAAGTTGCTGCCGTACTCAGCTCAGCTATGAGTTATCATGACTACTACGACTACCTACTAATGCTATGTCTTGTGTAGTCACTCAGGTATCGAATCCGAAGCCCCTGCTTATGGCGGTGAATGGACGGGCACGGGGTGATACTACGAAATAGCTGTACCCGAGCGATCGGGCGGGTGCCCTGGTGTCTGGATGGTAGGCAGGTAAATGAGGATATTGTGGACTTGTCTCGCTTAGGCGTTAGTTTGAGAGGTTTCTATCTTTATTGACGGCCTGCGCAGGCTTATCTAATATAGCAACACAGTCAGGCATGCGATTAGATAGGATTACAGTAATGAGATGAGGGCTATCGCTCTAGATCCAAATATCACCGGCAATGTATACTCGACTACAGTTTCACATATGGTACCCCGAGATCCTGGGGACATCTTACTATAGCGAGCCAAGAGTGAATGTATAATTGGTGATGAAGGCATGCGATGGTGCAGCAGCCAGCCAACCACCCTGGTGAAGCCTATGACGACTCACGAGCAGACCTCTGGACAGGATTCTGGACAGACTCACGGCCGGACAGATGGGATCGAGCTTAAGATCTTGCTTGGGGCCTGGAGAACCATGCCATGGGCCACTCACTGCCCTTGTCAAGTGGCGGGAGATTTGTTCGACATGAATTAGATGGTGTGTCTCTGCTCCTCTTGGGTCTCTGCAACGCACCTAACCTAGTCACAATAAAGCGTTACGCAGACACCCTCGACAACCTCGAGCTGTCGAGGTACCTACCCAGCTCGCCAGGCACTCATGCAGAGGCAGCGCGCCAGTGACGGACGGCTCTAGGCGCTAGTACCCTTCTAGCTAGTTCAGTTGCGCAAAATAAACCCCCGGTCCCGTCAAGCGCACAGGGTGACAGGCGAGACAGGTACTTGCCTTAGGTCCGTCCCTACATGTACAGTAGGTACTCAGGTATCTCCTGCTAGCTGTACCCTCACTGCGCCGTCCCCCACCTCTTCCTTTCCTTGGTCTATCTCTCCTGACCTTCACTGCTCATGCATCTCTGTCAACGCCCTCGATACCACTCAAGCCACCCTGACCAATGCATCTCATCGAAGCTGTGTTCCATTGGCGTACCCCCAGGGCGGGAATGCTAAGGGACCAAAAGTGCTAGTTCTTGCCGGCCGCTGGGTCCGCACCCTGCCACTCGGTTTCGTTACCCACTCAGCCTGACCTGGTCGACCTGGGCGACGGCCTGCAACTTAAAAATGGCCTCGTTAACGGACTGGGTAGTGCAGCTCAACCCCAGTCCCTTGTCCGGTTTGCTCTCGCTCAGGTACCTACACGGGCGAGATGGGCTACCCGTACTATTCTAGATTGTGCTCACCACCCAAGATCGTCAACGACGTGGAGGCAAGCGTACTCGTACAATTCACATTGTACCTGGGTGTGATGACTCGCCGTATCCTGTGCCGAACAACCCGTTGGGTTCGCCCGTCGTTCGTCCGCCGTAAAAACCCATACCTCGAATGGATGGAGCTAGACAGAACAGATAGAGTATGGTCCCGGCTTATGCTGTTGCCCATGGGCAATCGTCTTGTCGTGACTCTGTGGACACTGGACAGGTCGATGGAGAACCAACGTGCCACGATGGTACAGTACTGCAGAAACAGCTACTTTAAAGATAGGTACGCAGTAGTGCGAGCTTGCGACATCCACACACCCCCTTCCTGCTTACCCCTACAGGCTACAGGCTACAACGTGCCTCTCGACTGTTCGACCAAGCATATACCTGGTCTTGTATCCACACCCTAATGTCAACAGCTTAGACTAGGGTGAGTGTAAGTCCTCGCAGTGCGTTTGTTTCCAAAGAAGAGGGCACAGGCGGCGTTCCCTAATACCCATACCACCTCTCTCACCAAGGGTTGATGCTCGATCCACCAGGGTACTGCCCCAAGCAAGCCTCTTGCATTTACTTAAATCTACCAAGCTCCCCAGTCCCTGGCTGGCTTCGACCGAGTTGAGGCTGAGAAGTATCTTAAGTCAAATACCTTGTCTGCTGCCAAACATAGTCTTGAAACGTGCCCTCACCTTTCTCCCTCTCGCCTTGATATATCTAGAGCAGACGACGCTTCAAAGGACTTGGAAGCCACTTGTGTTTACTTGGATTCTCATACCACGACCAGTCCAGTTGGCTTATGCTATATCGAAACACACATCCACCGACGAGGCCAATCAACCTAGAGCAACCGTACGTTTGCCTCGATCTTTCTCTCCATTATTATTTCGTCTCCATCCCACGATGAATTCCTTTCGATCTACACACGTTGGGCTTTCTAACTCACTGCCACCCAGGTCAGACCAAAGTAGTGCAGACTTAGTTGTTACGAGGCCACTTATACGTTCTCACTTTCCTTACGACCAAGACGTATCGTCAAGTGATACCATCACACAGTCGCGGACTACACAATATCTTCAGGACATTACAAGTCATCCCACCAAGTTAGGGTCAAACTCGTCTCTTTTGGAACGCAGACGTGGCAACCGATATATTGGGGTTGGGGCCGATCGAATAGAGCCACAAGGCGTATCATCAGTGCAGCAAGAGATACCAAGCCACGAACCATTCAGATATATTTCGCCCCCAAAAGAAGACGCCAACATGAGGTTCGTTGCCCTGTGCTGAGGTATCAGATCTCAAGCTAATGAACATAAATAGTGCCGTTGCAGTTTCTTTTGACCCCAGGATGGAGATGGGTGTTCCACGTTCATCGTACGCCTGGAATGGTATGTCCTCCCATTAATCTGCCGTTAGGAGTTAGCACTCATGATAGCCCCCTTCGTCAGGTTTACATGGTCTCCAATCCAGCCCCGAACTCATCTCCCATGACGTATCTAGCGTTGGCCACGGATCGGACATCAGCAGCCTGACGCCTCCGAGTGTCTCCAGATCATTAACATCAAGTTCGCCTCGTCCTATCCTAACTCCGGAGCAACGCGAGTTGAAACGACAACGTGACCAAGCGAGACGAGATTCGAAAACGTCCGTCCGAGTTCGTCGTGGTATGAGCAACAGCTCTTACTCTCCTGCTGGGGGGCACTCTCCTCCCGTGACCATGCACGACTTTTCCTCCGCTCCAGCAATGCCGATATACACAACTGCCCCGTCGCAAATTTCACTATTAGCCCAACCAGTAACGACCGTGGGACCCTCTTACATGCCGTCTTATTCAACATCGCCATTGCCAGAGCACGGAAACTCGCACATGTACCCTCATTATTCCCCTCTGTAAGACCACTCCCAAGTGCTTTCAATCCAACCCCACTAATACGTTGTGCTAGGCCTTCAAATGACTACATGGGCATGAACTACTCAGCCGGATATCATCACCCACCTTCAACACAGAGTCTTTCATCCCAGTACAGGTCGGTGTAGAGTCCTCCTTTGTGTGTATCTGCCGTCATACTGATCCAGTGCTGTAGCAGCCGAGCGTCCTCCATGTCCGATTCTGGTATGATGTACTCTGTTCAACCGCCAGTCTTATCTTCAGGCAATTCGTCTGCGCCAGACGCTGGCCATGTTCGGGTAGTACAAAGCCGACCCAAACCGCAATGCTGGGAGCACGGATGCAATGGGAGGCAATTTTCGACCTTCAGCAACCTTCTGCGTCACCAGCGCGAGAAATCGGGACAAGCGACCAAGGCCAGCTGCCCCAACTGTGGTGCCGAGTTCACAAGAACAACGGTTGGTTCCACTGTCGCAGATTACCAAACGAAATAGAACTAACACGGATACCAGGCACGAAACGGCCACTTAATGCACGACAAATGCAAACAGAGACGCAATTCTTGAACATGTATCAACCGCTTTGTACAACAACCATTTTTATGTTCAATTTTCTCAACACTTTTTTCGAGTACACTATTATAAAGGCGACGGGTCGACGGGACTATGCTATCATGGCAATGAAGCAGCTGCTGGCGCAACGGGTGCTTTGGGTTTGGAACGATCTGACTGTTTTATTACGAATGTGGTTCGAAGGACGTGGCATGTTCATTGGGACCAGGGCGAATGGCTATTCGAAAGGGGAAAGGGGGAACGCGGAGAGATGGTTTTTTTGGTTGTTGATCTTTATATACCCCACCCTTCGCTTCTTGAGTCACCATCTTGACTGTTGTATATAGAGAGAGGAGTGGAAAAAGAGATTATTCGTTACTGCAAACCCACACGCCATTTCGCTTTGGTGACAAGAATATGTGAGCCTGCTTGGGGACTCACAAGCGTAGATGCCTCGCCTCACTTGGCCACGTACCCAAGTCTACATAGTACACACACAAGTAGGGAACCGTTGCACACAGATGGAGCGTGGCGGTTTTCGCCATGGACAGTGACAGGCCAGGTTCGTAAGCTACCTGTATCCACGCTGAACCGTACTTAGAAGGAAGTGTGTACGGAGTACGAGTACTCGTAGGTAGTGTAGCCTTGGGGGAGTAGCCGTGATCGAAGTCGATGGGCCGGCCCTTCATGTGAGGCAGTCAGTAAGTGAGCTGCCTCCTGTAACCTGGTAACCTGGCTTAAGTCTGCCACTTAATTCGAAACCACATGGCCTAATTGGCCACTAAGAAGCAGAGCTACTTTAGCCCTGAGCCCGTTGCAATGGTCGAGTCCCTGTCATTTGGTCATCTCGCGCTAGGCAGCTGGATAGCGGGGGGTCCCTGCTGGATGGGTTCTTCAAAGTACCTAGGTAGGTATGGGCGAGGTCTGGGCAGCCAGTATCACAAGGCTTTCCCAGCTTTTCCATGCATCTTAGTCAGGTCATCCAACGCCCATCTGGGACGCTGGGAATGTCACCTACGAGTATGTAGTGCCCACGCTAGAGCCCAGAGGGCTGCGGGACTAATGCGAACCAACCACAAACGTCACCTTGCACCACAAGTTTCCCTTTGGACGGCGAAATAGGCTAGGTTCGCATGCTCGGCATCCCCTCTCCAGTAGGTAAGTAGCTGATCTTGTTTCCTTCGTCGTCGGCGCTGTCGCTTCGAAAACCAGGTGTGTATACGTAGGTCTGTAGGTGTAATCCCCTTACACATACACATACACACATTGGGATCTACCGATGATGTAGAACTTGTATGTCATGGCAAATAAAGTCTCATTAGGTTGCTCAGTCGGACTTCCAATACACCGAAGTAGAATCTGGAGAATAGCACCGAATGAATCCAGCCGGCATCCGCGCTTGACCAGGCTGGAGAGCGGGCAGTTATCCTTGAGCCAACCTTGTTAGTGAGTGCGCTAAGCTCTGCGGGCGACGGTCGTCATCCAAGCCCTTGGTGTGAGTGAGCTAACATAGTAGATATGTACGTACAGTACAGTGCAGACGAAATCGATCTTGAAATAGAATTGGCATGGCGTAATCGTAATCGAAGTCCAAGTCCAAGTGTTCCATGTCTAGCACGGCTAGCCCCTGCCACATCTCATTTTACTGTACATATCATCTAGGTCTTAGATAGGTAGGTACGTAACTGTTGTCAGTGTCATTATCGTCTCTCTCTCAGATCATATCGTGGTTTAATCTGAAGCTGACTCGGGCAATACCTGAGATCAATATTATGACGCTACATCTTACACACTTGGCCATCCTTGTTGTCCTCCAGCAGTGTTGTCGACATCCATGCAGCCGAATGGGATCATGGCATAACCCAAGCAGCTGGGTTAGCTTTTTGGCTGGTGGGCTTGCCAACTCCCGTCAATCTGGAGTCTAAGCACCTTAGTGTAGGTATTGCGTGCGGCCCGTTGCTTCCTAGTGCTCTAAATAGGTACGTGTACGCGTAGACTTGTACGGAGTAAGTAGAATGAACCAGTCAGTTGGTCCCGGAATCGGGGAGGTTGCACAGTCCTCTTCGATCCATGATCCTGGCCCCCTGGCAACTTGCGCACGCCTTATGTATAGTGAAATATACCCCTGTTTGCTCAGTACGAACCCCTACAGTTACCAGCAGTAGCACGAGTAACAATCGGATCAACACATCCTTGAGCGAACTCGAGAAGCTCCAGGTGTTTGGTGTACCTAACCGTATGAGTATAGACCAGACCTAGGTAATTATTCCTTGCGAGTCGGGGCCGAATTCAGGTCAGAGAGTAATATCCGATAAGATGATTGAATACCTAATATAAAAATGGTGCATAAGTCTACCCGCGGGCAATCAACTCCGCATCGGCTGTGACTTCAACAGGCCTTGCACACTATTTGAGCGGCAGGATGCAGCCAGCAAGCAAGATACTCTCGGCATATAGTCGTAGCTCAGGAACATCCGGGTCGGAACGGGACGGGGTGGAACAGAGAACAAGAAACACACCAGAATGAGTCGTGTCGAGTTGCTCATCCAACAAACTCTAGTAGGTAGGAAGCATCTGACCAATGCCAGTATATGCCATAGGTAATGTTCTTCTGGTAGCCGTAAGACGTTAGAAGTACGTGCGTGGACCACATGTCGAGCAGAAGTCAAAGGTCTGAGGTTACATCGACTACTTTGCCTAGTAGGGATCCCCGCGGTCTGATAGTTCACACCGTCCGTCCTATCTATCGCACGACTTGTTCTCCGCAGGAGGCAAGGTTTTAGGCCCAAGCAGGCTCGGCAGGTAGGTTTCTCGCAGCTGTTCTGTTGCCTCTTGCCGTACGCTAGGTAGGGAGTTGCTATGTGTACAGTACGTATATGCCATACTTACTTGTACTCGTAGATTGATGAAAACTTGAGTAGTATCCTCTCCGACTGGAGCTCCCATCCCGGACCTCCATTGCGATATATGCTTCAGGTAAAGATGAACATGCACTTTATTATGTGTGCAGCGAGGACAAGAAGTCACTGGTTTCATTAGCGTCTCGTCACATTACACAATGACAACCAACCCTGGGCGAGAGACTACATAGTATTCCATGCATTCAACGACAAGCATTACCAGTTCAGACAATTTCCAATTACAAGAAGATGCAGTGGTGTGCCCAGGGATGAAGGGACATGACAATGGTCATTGTCTACACAATCACATGTCCACAACCGTACGACTAACTAGAGGAATTTGAGCCTTGCCGCACTCACAAATCTAGATCCACATCCTGGTGAAGCAATCATAGGGTTTTCCAAAGAATACATCTAGAATTTTACTCCTTAGTGTGTGTTTGGCTAGAGTCGCCGACCCCAAGTGTTATTGGATGCTGCACACTAGACAAGTCGCCGGTGACACGGTACTTCCGCGGGAAGGCCAGCTAACTTAGGTAGCTAGAAGCCCAGTAACATTGATAAGATCAGCTTGATCAGCTAACGCCAATTACGTTATGGTATACTTATCGAGCGTGCCGAGCCTTGCGACCCAAGCCGCCCCATGAAACGCAAGGTCACGGACTAACAGGCTCGACAGGTACCCTTTGCACATGTCGTCCCATTCTTCCCCATACAACTGTGCTCACGATGGGTCGTGGGGTTGAAATTGCATTGCGCCGGAGACGCCGCGACACTGTGCAACGCAGCAGGCACTTACAGAGAGGTATTTGAATATCTGCCTACTTTACATGGAGTACTTGGAGTACTTGAGTGGGTGCGAAAGGTTCAAAGGCTAGGATAAGTAAATAAAGACTTCTTGATGCCATTTCGATGGCAACCTGAGTTAAGCCCTACTTACACCGCTTCAAAAGCAATGAAGCGCGTGCGATTTTGCGGGCTTGTGTACCGTGAAGAGTCGGAGCCGCGCATTCGACCACGGGCTGCCATCGTACTTTATCCTGGCTCCGCTCACGCGGGGGATCTTTGTACAATGCAACACAACGTAGGTACTCGGTACTGTAGGTATTAAGTGCCCGGGTTAGATAATATACCTACAGAATCGTCACCCGCGCTTCGTTTCATCAACCGTCTGTCCCGTCACTGATCTGCACTCCACTGCACTTGCTGCTGCCCGCGAGCGGAGATTTGAGTTATCATTGCAGATCATTTCCTTTCTCTCCGTGTGCCTGGACGCATCATCGACGCCGTCAACTTGCTTAGTCCGAACGCTGATCTCGACTGTTCCGGACCGCGGCGGACGGTTAGCAGATGGACGGACTGCAGCCAGGCGAGCAGGCATGCCAGGGCACTCGTTACAAGTGTGCATACTCTCCTCCACACTCGTTGAGACGTCGCGAAACGTCTCTCTCAAATCAAAGGCTCATCAATTACCTGTTCCATCTTTCGTGCGCTGAACCTGGCTGTGTAGTCGTAGTTGTTCTATCGGTCCCGAGAACTTACATACCATGTACTAGCCCACTAGGTAGAATGTGGTATACCTGGTCCTGTCCTGGCCTGTGTCTCGGAATACCAGGAAAAGCCGCCAAGATTCTCTGATATCATGTAGTGTTACCTAGTCACTCATAGGGTGGAGAGGAACACTCTCGTCGTTGCACGTGGACCATATGTAGTTACCCATCCTCTCAGACGGCCCATGTCCGGCTTTTCTCAACGATGGGAGGAGCGCATCTCGACATCCACTGCCGCGTCCTGCTTGGTACAGCGAGTGTGTCTTGAGCCAAGGGTCATGGCAGGTATCGATCTGACTGACACAGCTGCGCGGGACTTCCTGCTGGGCCTGTGCCGCAGGCGGGCTTCTAGCTCACAGCTTTTTACTTTGAGCGTAATTGCATGCATAGCGCCTCCTCTACAGCACGGACAAGTGAACCCTGCCATCCCGCCAGTCTGTCGTTGCCTCAGAGTCGAAGTCGTCTAGGCCAGTGCAAGGAAGAGCACGCAGTACCAGTAGCGAAACTGATATAACTCTAGCCTCACGCCAGTTCTTCACGGTATACAGCTGCTTCGGATGCAGTTGTTCTCTCTTGGGCTGAAACCTTTGTGGGCGGGCGACTACCATGTATCATGCATTGAAGTCCGATGTGCCCCCAATATGCGACGACATGATCATATCCGCGTGGCTGTGAGGTAAAGACCGGAACAGCGTAGGTGACTTCAGGTGAGCAGGTAGGTAGAAAATGCTACCTTGCCTGAAATTGATGGTAAGGTGTGACCATAAGCCCAGACCAACCAGCCTCGTGTAATCATACTGGTCTCTCAAACATCTGGTTGTCGCTACGCTGCGCTTATAGTTGCCAACGTGTTTTGATTGCGGCTGGGGGTGAATGGTGGGATGGATGACTACGCAGGTAATGCGCTCTGGTAGATCAATGCGTGCAGCGTTGACATTGCCAAATATTCTTCGCGTGCGGGTGATGATTGGCACCTTTCGCGGATGTAAATCCCGAGCGGCATCAATCATGTAGCCTGGGATTTCCACCGCAGAGATCAGAACTTGGCCCATCCGCCACTAATACAACGTCGGGCGGAGCTCACATGTGAATGATCGGACTCTGATGTCAATCTAGTCAAGGCTGCCGGACTTGTAGCCCGCCTCTTATATCCATTGCATAAGATGCGATGCGTCTGCGCTTAAGCATCATTGACGTTACATCGCCCAAAACCCCAACTTTCCACCATCGGAGGGTTTGGTGCCACACCAAGATCGCTCTCGACCTGTTTTGACGACCTATTGTACAACAACGCGCCTTGCGGAAGCAATACGTGTGTGCTGCCCCTATGACCAAAAATAGGTTGGGGGCGAGTTCCAGAATGAATGATCAGCGAAGACATACATAGGGGTCAAATAAACTACAGTAATATGCGACTTCAATGGGAGTCCGATCGCCAGGAGAAAAAGCGCATGTAAGTACAGTATACTAATGCGGGTGTAAATGAGACGACTCGTCAATCTTGTTGCCACTAGGTAATACATCAAAAGAATTTGCATACGTATGCTGTTCTAATAACGGCTCGACTGCTTAGATGCCACGAAGGAACTCCATTTAGCTGATCTTCCAACAGCCATGCGTTTGTTGCCGATGCAGTATTCAGTAGTACGTAAGGACGGCCTTGCTTCGTTTGAGGTCAAAGTTCACGTCGTGTGCCTTGCCTATATTTTAATTTTGCTAAGAATCCGTCCCTTTCTCACATAATATGGAATTAGGACATACTCTCTCACCCGCTATGTCCGCTGTGCTACCATTCGCAAGGACGCAAAGCAGATAGGAGTGCTATTTGGCTGTTCCGATAGGGGGGGTGCCCCGTAGTGTGCTATTGCGTGGTAGCTACACAGCATGGACACAATGCCGTCGTAACGAAGGTCGGTTTCTTTTCCACCTCCCAGCGTTAGAAAGCGCGTTCCGAGGCGACTTTGCTGGCAGCTGAGGTGGCAGCATAGATGATACGCCAAAAGGTCTCGTCACCCGCCTCCTTTATCGCGGCCTCGGCCGGTATGTTCCAGTTCCAGTCTTTCTCTTTAAATGACACTGGGCTGTGCACCCTCATCTGGGCGGCGAAGGTACTGGGCATCAGCAGGGAGCTCTCAAGATGCTAAGCCCTTCTCTCCTCATGTTCTTCTTTCTCCGGGAGCTCAAGGGAGCTTTCCATCGCGGACAAAAACTGACAGACACCCCTGCACCGCCGTTCCTATGATATCTAATTACATCCCCGCTGTCGAAGACCAAAGGCGTCGCCGCCAGGTTTTCAGACCATACAAAGCAACAAGCAGGTGCCACATATATTATAAGACTCTCGAAATGATGAACAGTATTTGTTTGAAACGTCAACTCAAATTTGGCTGCAAGATTCTATATCACATCGGAAGTCCCATGTGCTTATGCCGTACCGCATTGGTACTTTGTTAGCTGGGTGTGTGACACGCCGCTCCCAAACATTTTAAGCGAAAAGTGATCCTTAGTTTAACTCGGTCTGAGATTCTGACAAGATAGAATTTCATCTTGAGACGTAGTCTCAACATACACGGCTTGTAGGATTGGCAAGCGGGATAGCTAGTCAATATTAAATCTAACACTATAGTCTGCACTTCAGAGCCTACAGGCGTCAACCGCAGTCCTGATGCTTGCGAGGAGTTCTGGGTCACGATATATGTCAAAGATAGCCTAGCAAGTGGCAGTGACCGAATTCCATACTCTGTGTAAACCGTTAGCAGAAGATTAGAGGCATTCGATAGAGGCATTATAACTTACACTCATATTGCGTCGATATCCTGTGATGCGATGGCCTCAGCATCGTAGCCGTCCATCTCAAGACAACATTTTTTGCCTCTCTCTAGAGAAGCCGCAACTCTAGAATAGGTCATCGCCGTCAGTGCCGACGATCGACTCGGCAAAGCGGTCTCTCGCATACTGCTAGCAAACTTTTACGGCGTTTAGTTGGTGCTGTATATGCTTTTGGGGCAAACAATCACGAAATGCCTATTAGTTAGGTCAGTATATGTTGACGTGTGCTATATATAGCTTGTAATCTAAAATTAAGTCCTCGTAGATATGGCTATAGACTACGATCGAAAGGCCAGAAGCTTTCCAGGAATTCCGGACACAGAACCAACAAATAAGGGCCGCAAAGAGCATAGGTAACCGCAATAATAGTCTCATCTCCAATTATGCAGAAGCAGCGTAAAGAGATGGCGAAACATGGCCCTGGACGAATTGTTTCGTGTGCCACGGCCACGAGTCTCTTGCGAATGCACCAACAGGCTCTAGGAATGACTGATGTTTTACGAGGTGATTAGAGGGTGAAACTAAAATATCGTCGGCTGGAGAAGACTGCCGCTAGCAAGTGTGTAAGCTCTTCCCCGCAACTATTTTTAGCTGAGAGACACGATATCACGATATGGACGTCAAGAGTTAGAGATTCTACAAGCACTCTGGCATGATAGTCTCAGGAGACTGGTCGAATGGATTTCCTTAGCGATAGCACATGTTCATCTCCCCAGAGAGCTTACATCATGCTTGATTATACTGCAGGCTTCGTGTAATGGAGGGGGGGTTAACTGGGGGACTGGGGGACTGGCTGGCTGGTTGAGTAAGCCAAGATGATAGATGTTGCTAGATGTACACTGGTGTGAGAGCAGCAGGTT
This sequence comes from Astrocystis sublimbata, assembly GCA_022453515.1. Lineage (NCBI taxonomy): Eukaryota > Fungi > Ascomycota > Sordariomycetes > Xylariales > Xylariaceae > Astrocystis > Astrocystis sublimbata. The sequence goes on along the minus strand of JAJNNY010000006.1, from coordinate 1,175,547 downwards.
TGGATTCGAGCTACCTTGTTTTGAGACAAATGTTGGAGTAGTTACTACCTAGTACTAGGTAGCTACCTTAGGGGCCCAGGGTGGGAATGCATGTGCATACTGCAGTACGACATTGGCAGGTACTTCAAGTTATCTACTACTGCCTCTGATGATACATAGTACCTACATGTACCTACAGTCTGCGCTTCCCAGTTGGTAACAAGCGTTGTGCGGGTGGGAGGCGGGCGCCTTAGTACAAGTATCTAGGTACACCGTCTAGTCGCAGCTGAGATGAGTAATAAGCGCCGCCCGGTTTTCAGCTGGGTGGGGACACAAGCGCTGAGAAGGCGCGTTGGTAGACGCGCTCTAGGCGAGTAGGGTCTCCACCGCCTGCCTAAAGGCCCGCAACCCAATGCCCCCCGGGCAGGACCCTAAGCCCCTCTGTCAGGCTGATTCTGCCACACAGGTGCCACTTCCCTCTTCCCTACGTGCCTAGGCTCAGTACTTGTCACGGGAAACCGCCCGCGTGTGACCACTTGGCTACCTAAGTACCCGAAGCATTTGTATCTAACGTCGTTGTCGTTGTCATCGTCGTTATCGTTGTCGTCGGGGGCCATGCTGGGGCCTGTCGTCTCCATACCCCACTCTCACCCCGTCGACTCATTCTCACCCCGTCGATTCACTCATACCGCAGCAGCGTGCACACTCAGTGTTCACACTCATGACCCGGGCTTGCACCCGAGCGCAACAGGCTCGACAAGACACGCAAGGCGCAGCTGCGGGGGGTGGCAGCAGATGATGACCTGAGAACATGGCTGCTGTTGACACGAAATGGACCACGCGGAAGCGCCGGGCAGTCCAGGCTGTCTTCCCAACCGACGGCTTCTCACAGCCAACACCCCATGCCACGCCCGTCGTGCGCTTCTCGGACCAGGGCCAGCCTTTTGGAGGGCCGCAGACACTAACTCCTCGCAAGTGGGCTGTTCCCGCCATCGATGATCTCACCTCTCTGCCCTGGTCTGCCTCGCCAGAGCATGCCCACGAGCATGCCCATGAGCATACCCACGCCTCCCACCAGACCCGCTTCGATCGTGCCTGGCATACCGTCACTGCCCACATCGCTCTGCCGCCTTCGGTTTCCATCGAGGACTCGTTCGGGTCGCTTCCGACCGAGCAGGACCTGGACGGCCGTCTTTTCGAAGACGCAATTCTTGACGTCCTCGATCCCGCTTCACGTTTGCCCCTGGCCAGGCATACCGAGGATGTCCTGGCCTGGCACACCCAGCAAGTGCGCCAGCACTATGTGAGCCATGTACTCCCCCTTTTGGCTGTCTGTGACAGCTATGCAGACCAAACACAAGTGCTCCTGGGTAGTGTTCGGACCTTAGAAGCAGCACATCGCCAGTACTCATATGGCTTCTCATTGATCACCAGGCCCATGAAGCCAGAGCTGGCAGAGCTGGCGCTTGAGCTTTTCCTTCGGGACCTGCGTGCAATCGTCGGGAACTCCATGTCTAGCGCTCTCGTATCTGCGCTGCGCACTGTTCTCGGTCAGATGATGAAGACCATCCTGGGAATAACCTCGCCAAGTTCTGCGGCATTGGATATAGAGAATGCCAAGCCATCCTTGGCCGACGTCGACCGCGCAAGAGCCGAACTAATCCAACTAGTTCACTCGCTTTGCAAGGTCGGATTAGCCGGCGAACGATTCCAGATCTTGTTCGCCGAGCTTCTAGATGGCATGATGACCATGTATGTGCAAGAGTCTTTCTGCGGTGACTGGGGCTCGGCCGACCAAGATGTCCTCATGCTTGATTCGCTCACTGCCCAGCACCATTCGGCTCAGCCGCGTTGTGTAGCACGGCTATCCGACTGGGTTCAAAATCATTACGCTCCCCTGGCTGTCGAAGTTACCACCAAGCTTGGGGCGGTAGAAGTTCTGCGAACTGACGTAGAGAAATGGAAGCAGACTGCTATCGGTAGGCTCGCTACACACCGCATCAATGAACTGTTCGATATCGTAGACAACTGGCCGAATAGTGATGGCGGGATCGAGGACCTGCGTTTCGCTGTCACTACCCCTCAGCGTAGACTGCAACTGACTGACGCGTTTTCTGCGGCCTTACAGAACCGCTTGTTGCACCCAGGCCGCTCAACTCTAGAGATATTGCGCACCTACATTTCCATGATCCGGACCTTCCACAAACTGGACCACTCTCGCGTTCTGCTTGATCGCGTTGCTTACTCCTTGCAGCTTTATCTTTGTACGCGAGAGGATACTGTCCGCACTATCGTGTCTGGTTTACTGTCCACGCCCAAGGAAGTAAACTCCGAAGCTCGGAAGACGAAGTTGGTTGAACTCGTCGAATTGCTATACGACCCGAACCAGTATCAATCGGAACGCCAGGGCGAAGAATGGGATGACCTTACTTGGGTACCAGCCCCTGTAGATGCGGGCTCTAACTACAAACGTCGCAAGTCAGAGGATGTCATCGGCACTCTGATCAGTGCTTTGGGATCTCCAGAAGTATTTATCAAGGAATTCCAATACATAATTGGCGGGCGATTACTTTCCGAGCAAGATTCCTTCGAGCAAGAGATTGGCGTGTTAGATCTATTGAAGAAACGATTTGGCGAATCGGCATTGCAATCTTGCGACGTCATGATCAAGGACATACAAGATTCACGCAGGCTTGATAGTGCAATCCATCGCGGTGATCTTCACCGCCCTGAAGAGGTATCACGCATCCAGAACATTCACACGAAGATTCTTTCCCGGTTGTATTGGCCAGAAGTGGGCGACGAGCAGTTTCATCTACCTTCTTCAATTGCTACAATGCAGAAAACATACGAATCCATCTTCGAACATCTTAAACCATCACGTAAACTTAAGTGGCTCAATCATGTTGGCCAAGCTGTTGTGGAACTTGAATTCGCAGATCGCACCGTTGTCGAGGAGGTGCACACGTATGAAGCTGCTGTCATTAATGCATTCAACGAAGAGAACGCGTCCAGCTGGACGTTCGATGAACTGTGGATGGAGATGGAAATCGACGAAGATCTTCTGGCAGCTGCCCTGCAATTCTGGGAGAAGAAACAAGTGCTTCGCAAACAGCCCGATGGTCGTTACGTTGTCATTGAGAGACTTTCAGACGCGACTGGATCATCGTCAACAGAGCACTCTGGACCGGGCGCATCAGTACCTGCTGCTGCAGACAATCTTGAGCTGATCTCTCGTAAAGCTAAACCTGGTATAAGTGAGAAGGAGAAAGAAAGGCGTGTGGTGTACTGGCAGTTCATCGTGGGCATGTTGACCAATTCCAGCCCTGCCATGCCCCTTAATAACATTGCCATGATGATGAAGATGCTTATTCCCGATGGCTTCCCTTGGAGCAATGAGGAATTGCAAGAATTTCTTGCCGAGAAGCTCGGTGAAGACGAGCTGGAACTTGTTGGGGGCAAATATAAGCTTATCAAGAAGTAGAAGTAGAAGGAGAAGCGGGCGTGTTGTATTTTGGAGTCGCTTAGCTCATACAATCAAGCATGCACCATCCAAGGCACACCACACCGTTCTGATTTCGGATATGAACCGCACCGATGCGCATGCCAGCTCTTGACGGCTATGCTCCTTTTGAGCATCTGTATTGCTATGGGACTCATAGGTAGACGCTGACACTGCTGAGCTCAATAGCCTCGACCTACCTACTCAAAAGCACCCCCAGTCCTGATTTTTGTGCAACGGCGGACAGAGATGTTATCGTCACATCCTTGTCGGCAGCTGTTGCACAAGTCTACCTAATCAAGAAGACAAGCAACAATTACCCTCGTCAGACGAGCCTGACGTTGACTCTTAACCTGATTCCGGACAAGGGTAGTACTACACTTGTCCACTGGTAATCTGCAGAGTATATGGCGCAGCTTGCATCAAACGGGTCGAGTACTTCTACAGGACGTAACGAACGTTTGTACATATACTTCTATTCGGAATCTCGCTACACAAATACAAAAATGAACGTATCCTTTGTACAGTGTAGTGAGTCAAGATGACGCAGACGCAGACGCAGCTTTTGGGCGGAAAAGTTGGTAGCGAACACTGGCACAAAACTACTCGTCATGTGTTCCCGCATGTGGATTGCTAATTTTTCCCGCAATTTTAGACAGGTAGGAGGCCGACAGCATATTGATTTATCCCAAGAAAGACGCATAACCCGTGTATGCTCTACGTTGTATGTATATATTCAATCACATTTACATAGGTGCTTGCTAGCCATCAATGACAAAATGCCAACACTCTATGAAACCATTTCAAGAAGTCTCGACTATTGTTGAAAAGAGTTCAGACTGTCTCAAGACGTCCGCCGGAGATCCAAAGTGTGCCACTCTTCCATTCTCAAGCACGACAATACGGTCAAATTCCATTGCTGTCTCGAGGCGGTGAAGTACGGATATGACTGTCTTGCCCTGCAACCTATTTCCTACGAGCTTCATAATCATCTTTTCCGTCGCTACATCGATACTAGAAGCTTGTCAGCAGTGGAACGGCGGAGAATGTGGCTTCAAGGTTTAATAGGTGATTTTCGTACCTGCTAGTCGCTTCATCAAGCAGAACAATGCCTCCTGGTTGCCCGCCAGCTTGAAGAATAGTCCGCGCGAGCACGAACAGTTGCGCCTCGCCCACGGAAAAGTTGGCGCTACTCAACTCGCTGGAGAGTCCGCCAGCTGAAATGATACTGTCCATGATTGCGCACTCCCGGAGGACGTCTTCGATGGTCATGTCGGAGAACTTGCCGGCAGGATCCAAAGCCTCGCGCACGCTCTCGCCTTGGGTCAATGCGTCCTGGGAGATGACATGAAACCTCGACCTGAGAAGCGACTGGGGGACGCGTGATATGTCTACTCCGTCTAGGAGGATCCTGCCTTCGAGACAGTTGATAAGAGCCAAAAGCGCGAGAAGGAGGGTCGACTTGCCCGAGCCGCTTCTCCCACATATCGCTATCTTCTCGCCCGCCTTTACGTGTAGACAAACATCTTTCAAGCACCATACAGGTTCTTCCGAGCTATCACTGGTGGCATAGCTGGCGTACAGGTTCTCAATTTTGAGATCCCCCCGTTCCGGCCAGGTTGGGGATACCTCAACGGGCGATAAAACTTGATTCTCTGACGGCGTGTTTTTCTCAAAGGATTCTATCCTCGCAATTGCTCCGAGGGATATCTCTAGAGATGTCCAGGAGCTAATCAGATTGGTGAGCCCCGAGCCCAATGTGACCAAGTTGAGGAATGCAACCCCGATCGCCCCTCCGCTGGTGCTGTGTCTCGTGGCTACTGCTACGCCTACAACAACGATCGATAGGCCGGCCACGACAAGGGATAACACAAGCCTTAGCCACGCCTGCACGATCAGGAGAAGATAGTCGGGCTCCTGTGTTCGGTCGAGGCGTTCCCGCATCTCTTCCAGCATCATGCCCTGCCATCCGTGGGTTCTGATCGTAGCTAGACCGGTATACGTTTCCGATGCCTTGGCCTGCAGCCCTGCCTTAGATTGAAGGTCTATCTGTCTCAGCTGCTTTGATGTCCGTAAGTAGACGTGTTGGATGAGGAACAACACTACAAAGACGACTGGGAGGGCTGCCAGGACATATATCGCGGCAATGGCGATGAGTATGGTCTGGGCGAGGATATCGAGGGCCCCGAGAACTGCGTTCAAGAGATCGAAAGGGAGCCTTATGTCAACGAGAAGGATGTCCTGGTTAAATCTGTTGATGAGGTCGCCCGTATCAATCGCGCTGATGGTAACGAACGTAGCGTTGATGACCGTATTGAGCAACTTGTTATGCAGTGCGAATCCAGACCTTGGTATAACGGCAAGAACCAGATGGCCAGCCCACAAAGCAATAGTAAATAGTGGCAAAACGCTAAGAAGGGCATAGAGACCTATCCAATACCCTGTCTCGTGCTGCGATATCGGGCGGGCATCGTCCGCGGACCACCATTCTACCCAGACGGCTATGCCAGGGAATGAGCATCAACAGTGAAAAATGATTTTATATAGTGCCGGTGTTCACTGACCTGGGAATCGTATGGTAAAGGCAAATGCTACTCCAAAAGTGAAGAATATACTCAGATGCACCCGCCCGATGGAACCGAAATATGTACGATAAACCTGCCGGTCCGGTATCATCGCTGGGGTTATCTTGGACTTCATCTCGGCTTTCGCCGGGGAACTGGCGATGTCGCTTTGTCTTTCCAGCTGCTGAGTTTGGTCGTCTTCGGGTGCCTCGTCTCTGTCGAAACTAAGCTCCGAAAACCTGTAGGTAACCAGACTTCCGTTCTCTATCTTGAGGATACTGTCGGCGAACCGGGCTACCTGGTCTACGTGTGTGCGGTCAGTATAAACTCTGCTGGAATGGCGATAGGGTTAATAAAGTACAATCCTGAGTGACTTGGATAACGGCAGTGCCTTGTTCCGTGAGAAGACCTTTACTCCCAAACAAATTCTCCATTATATGTTGCTTGGTAGTCCAATCAACTGAACTGAGGGCATCGTCCAGCAATATTACCGATGGACGGAGAGCAACCGCTCGTGCTAAAGCCTAGAAATCATTGTATTAGTCAAGTCTCACCTCTCTGATCGTTTGGCTTCGGCCTGACTTACTAGGCGCTGTCTTTCGCCGCCACTTATTCTCGCTCCATTACTACCGATTGTTTCGTCGGCGCTTTTTGTTTCGAAGAGCTCTCGTAAAGCACATGCGTCAATGACCTTCTCATGCCAGGCTACGTCGCTCGGCGCGCCTCTGATGACATTCTCTCGAGCTGTTGAGTTTTCAAGCCACGGTGTCTGACCGCAGTACGCGATCCGATGACCTCTGACCACGATGTTTCCCGAGAGAGCTTTCGTCTCGCCTATCATGGCTTGAAGGAGGAGAGATTTCCCACTTCCAACAGCCCCGGTGATGATGACGTGTTCTCCTCTACTGACACGAAGACTCACGTCCTTGAGGAATACGTCGTTGTCCCAGCCGAGACTAGCACTGTTAATTTCAATGATGGGTTCGCCGGGTAGGGAGCTAGAATCATCTTTCGCCTTCGCTCCATTCGTCTCATTTCCTGATTGACCTTGGGCGCTGTCTTGTTCGAATGAGGGGTCTCTTCGCTCTCTCGTATCGAACAACTCCTCACTCTGAAGAAAGTCTTGGATGCGGCTACAGCATCCTATAGCTGCCCCTATCTGGGCAAAAGTCTGCAGTAGAAAGACGAGAGGGTTCGCCACGAGGTTAATAAGTATGAGCGAGCTGAAGAGTCGGCTCGAATTCAGGTCTTGGTTCTGCGAAGCAGTGGCGCCTATATACGCACCGAACACGACCACAGGCGACAAAGTCAGGGTTGCGAAAGCTATGAACCATGAGCACTTTATCGACAATCACTCTAGGCAATTAATAACATTAACTGGCTTACATGAGAACAAGCTGCCAACGAGTAGCTTGCGTAGCGACCTGGATGAGTCGAACTCGAGGCTCCGTAGTTTCTTGATGGCAGCAGCCGCTGCCTTGTCGGCTCCTGTCATCTTGATGGCTTTCAGCGACGAAAGCATGTTCTTCGTTCCTTGAATTCGTTTCTCGGTAGCTGTCAACCACTTGAGCCACTGGAGTCAGTACTTCTCATCTGGAGTGGCAGTATTACATGTCGCCCCGGAGTCTGGGGGTGTCTCAGAAGATAGGTATCCGTCAGGGGAAGAGGAGTTAAGAGCAGAAAGTGGACACATACAATTCTCTGCTGTACTGCCGAGCGCAGTCCAATAAAGGTAGAGGCGACTGTGCAGACTACGGATGTAGTACCATTAGCCATTGTCAACGTATCATAATTATTACAAGGACATACTCACTCAACACAATCCCCAAAGCAGCCAAGCTTGCAGGTCCTACCTGCCGCCAAAGGAGCCATGTACTGATTCCAGCTTCGATCGGCGCGATCCAAAGCTCTTGGACAAACCGGAAAGCAGAAGTGATTCGTTGGATATCACTGATCATCAAAGTGAGGACTTTTGACTCGATGCCTTTCTCTTGTCTGATCCTGAGCATCTTATGGCTGAGTGCCACAATAAGTCCACTTCTGACCTTGGTTGTCACCTTGTAGTTTAAATAGTAGTACCATCCGGTGCAGACCTTGGACCGTCAGTATCGGACGGCGGGTTGATCACTGATTGACTCACTGCAATGCCGGTGTAGACGAGGAAGGACGCGCCGATCAGCCCGTATCCGTTATTTTCAGACTGGCTTTGGCTCGCGTCGAGAAAATCAATGAGTGCAGACGCCAGAAATGGTTGCGCGAAGGTGAAGGCACTTAATGCAAGACGAGGAAGAACCGGGGCCAAGGCATATAGTCCCAGAGACTCGAAGGTGAGTCGAATAAGTCCGTGGTTCCCAACTGCAGATTTATCAACTTTAGCGTATGTTTCGGCTCAATGAATATACGTATGGAACTTTGGGCAGCTGTGATTACACTTGTTGGCTGATAGGATTCGGTCGAATGTCGGCTCGACCGCTGACGCTCTCAGGCTGCTGTCGACGATCCGAAGATCGGCACTCGTTAATTCCTGCCGATATCCTTTGAGAAACAGAGCATTGACCCAGGCAATGAGACTTCGGCTGAGGAAGCTTGCACTTTCTTCGGGGAGACTCTCGCGGGAACCATCAACAAGCCATCGGCGCTTGCTGCAACTCTCGAGAGCAAGGAGACCAAGTTGGATGAGAAGAGAGGTCAGACTTAAGGCGGCTATCGCATGGAAGTTGTCGATATTCCAATATGTACGCACTACCGCAGATCGCAAAACAGGGGTCAAGAGAAGATAAACACCCAGGATATCCGATGGTCGAGCGGAGCGCACATGCTCGATATGTGACGAGACTAGCAACGCCACCGAGGCAGCGAAGCACAACGCCGCGGTAGCGACGGATATTGATGTGTGGGCGTCAGAACCAATGCATATGAGTATCAATATTCTCAACTCGAGGGCGGCAAGGACTGCGACTGTAGCCTACGACGCGTGAGTCCAAGGGATGAACAACTCCATCATGGCACGCAGGGTCTTACGATCTTGGCAAGGTGCAACGAACCAGAGCGAACCCTCGGCGGATTCCTCGCGAGTATTGCGATGCGAGCGGCGGCAATGGCGAGAAAAAGGGTCGAAGGGAGTAGTTTGAAGAAAAGCTCCTCGAAGAAGAGGGTGAAGTCAAACGCCCGGCGACAACTCGGGACCGTAGGCCCAAATGCCTTTTCTACCTCAAAACCGCACTCCATTGAGAGTGAAATGGGGAAAATTCAAGACATCAATGATGATGAGTAGCACTGATTGAAAATGGGTTGTAGGTGCTATGTTTTGATACACATATTATCAATATGGTTGCCTAGGTAGCCCTGGTGGCTCTTTGTGCCCATCCCGCGCGCGTTGCAGTGACATCTCTTGTGTCGCAGGCCGGTAATTGCTTATTACTAATAGACCGCTGTATAGTCCGTAGAAGAGATCTTGTATTAGCCTCAAATGGACGGCACAGTTCCAGGGTTGTTATCACCATGCCCTGGCCAAGACTGGTTGATGGATTTTTGATTGGCCTTCATCGTCGACACCAGGTCCGAGACAAGGCGACAACATCCAGGCTAGGTAAAATTGGATACTTGTTTCCCATTATCTTCCTCCCACCTACATTCCCACAAGTACATCGCCATTGAAGGCATCCATAAACAGGAAACAGTCGGATTGGCCACGACAGTGGTAGCCTGTTGTCAGCGCGGGCCACAAATCAACAGCGATTTCACGACTAAGTGACAATAGGGGGACCTCACAGTTTCCGTCGCGGCCGGGTCCTTCGGAGTTATCGGCGCAGATGAACGCAAGGGGTGCGGCTCAGGTTGCTACACGACACGACGGACCACAGGGGTCGTAGATTCGATAGAGGACTATCAACGTCAGTGCGTATTCGTATCCGGCACTCACGCAATTGTATAGCTACGTATTCGTTCAAAGTGGGTTCCGAAAAGGGGTTCTTCAGCGTCGGTAAACGTATTGATAGTTCACGCAATGTTATACTCCTTTCGGTATGTGAAAACTATACCTCAGTAGCATGATATTGGTAAAGCTACGGGCATGGGGGAAGGCCAAAAACAGACAAAAAGAATCAGCCAATGGTATTTCAGAACCCAGTCCCGCAGAATTACACAAATCAGGCACCTACCTGTTGTCTGACAACGCACTTGATAACCTGCTCGGCTGGCTTGCCTCGATGAAGAGCTAGGCTAGTGTTCTCGCTAGTTGTGTTCCCCAAAGTCTGGGGATCCCCGATCTAGACCACTCTCCGCATTTCTGGGGTAGACTAGGTTAGTTTGGCAGATGCCGAAATAGGGCATGCGCCCAACATCAACATTGTGTGAAGATCCATGGCTCTGCGCGATAGGGAAAGTGTGTTGAGCTGGCAGGCAAAGATAGGATTCATGACAACGTTGCAAGCTATACGAGTAAGGAGAGTAAAAATTTGTCTACTGCGGATTCCTGGTCCAGGCTTTTGATAATCATTTCGATGACTCAATAATTAGAAGCAAGTAAAGAATCGGCTCAATCCGCATAGTCGCCTCTTCGAGCCCGGAGACGGGCCACGGCAAAAGCGGCCGTAAACTACTAAAGATCGGTGGTCTCTCAAGATTGAGACATAATTATGTAAATTGGCATGCAATAGGGTCCCTAGGAGCGCCTCACAGGTCAGAACACCAATGACTTCATTGTGGTTTAGAACAGGCTCCGGATGACTTGAGACCGCACACGTGAGCGGGATCGAAGTTGCTTTTGTGTTTCTATACTACGCCACGATTTGTCTCGATGGAATTTCATCACGTGCGATCGACTGTGAGAAGCGCGCTGGCTATGTTGCTAAGCCGACTACTTGTTTAATGTAACACACCCTGCGGGGGCCTGCTTGCCTTGGAAGGAAAGACAATACGAGAGGCAATGATGGCTAACAAGCCACTTCCGAGTGGCAGTGCGTTACATCGCTGCATATTACTTTACAGCAAGTACGTCACCGGTATTTTACTTTTTCTGCACTGAAAGCCATAATCGAGATTGGGGCTTGGTTGGGCATTACTGGTAAGTGGTGAAGTTGTTGATGTCTGAACTCTTGGATGCGAAAGCAGTGGAAAGTTGGGCATTCAAGGTAGAATTACAAAACGCATGTAATATATTGCATTATAATTCAAAGCTGGTAACAGGGGAACTCCTATCGTTCAAGTGACCACCAAGGGCTCGTTAGTTACAAATATCAGGAATTAGATCTAGTTCCAAATTGATGCATATAGTTTGCCTCAGGCAGTCAGCCTTGTGGACCATCTCTCTTGCATCATGGACACGATTGCACACTAAGCAGTTCGCTCTTGAACGCTAGATGATGGGGCGTATGTACAGTAAGTAGTCTGAGTTGTTGGTGTCCACATAGTACGTGCTGCATATGGCGAAGGCAACCATACCAACCACGTGCACACATCATCATCCTCATTGGTCTAGATGTCGAAAATATTTTATAACAAGAGCATCGAGCTGGCGATCGATGAGTAGCGAATGTTTATCATGTATATCGTCCTTGAGAAGGAATCATTTTCCTGTTCCTGTACTCCTCGCGCAGACCCGCTTAAACGCTGTTCAAATTCGAAGTGGCAATGTATAGTCTAGTCGTGAGATGCTTCATTCCGTTGACCACTTGGCAGGACCCAAGCTGAGCTCACCTCCCGTAAAGCTCCCGGTACGGCGCCAATTGCCTCTCGCCACAGATCCTGCTGGTTTCTGCGCTGGCTTTCTGGTACTCGGCATCCACTGTGAGCATCTTGTTAACAATCACACCCTATATCTTAGGTAGTTTGTATGGGTGCTTTGGGGTACCGAAAAGCTGGATTTTGCTTACAGGTTCGGAGAGCCTTGTCTCGACTCTTACCATCTATGCCAAATACCCTTACAGCCTCGTCTACAGCATATTGAAAAGCGTGTTCCACTGAAAGAGCTAGAGTTAGCAAACAACCTCTTTCTTGCTTCGTGGGACCCCAGTCCTCCCGTATGAGTAGACATGATAATAGCGAGGATGGCCAATGTTTGGGGGCTGAAATTGTCGTATGAAATGAGGATAACGGCAGAGGATATCCTACTTTGAGCTTTAACCGCAATGCGAGCCTCGTCAAACAGCAGGGCCATGTTGTAGTCAGTCAACGTCTGCTTGATGTGATCTGCCAAGCGAATTTCAGACTCGTACAGAGTGCAGAACTTGCATTTTCCATCCAAGGCATTCTGGGCTGAATAGTCTGCGCTGGGAGTAGGTTGGATCAAGGAGGCGACGGATGCAGGCTTTGAACGGCGGGACGAGGAGCCGCTGTCGATGGACAGTTTTCCGCAGTAATATTGATCAGGTTTGCAAGAGGAGCATCGAGTTATGGCATGGCTCAGATGGGTTGCCACTGCGCTGTCCTGCCAGCCAGTCTGCCGTGTATGGTTGCAGCCAGGGGAAGCCATGATAACCGTACCAACACGGCACATGATGGCGACACAGGCGGTTTCAGAGTCTCGGTGGTTGGATAGTCTTCGAATCGACAAGCAATTCAGGCACTCAAGGCCTAGGTCAGAATCGGAATTCTGGGGGGAGATAGCATTCAGCCTTGGGCGTCCATTTCAATAAAGTGGTGTTGACCTGTACTCAAGCCCAAAGCCTGAGCAGCGACATCCGACAGGGCGAGCCAATAATGACTAAAATTATGATACATTGTGTAGCACGATTGGCTTTTGTGGTTTTTGTTTGTCGTGGGAATAATGGACGGTAAGATGGCCCGGTTGTACGGGGCCGGGATTCTAGTGCTATTACATAACAAGATCAAAGGCATTGGCCCGGCGGCCTCGCGCATTAGTAGCACCGAATTGCGTGCGGGGATGTCACCATGTGCAAAAAGGAAGAAAATCAAGGGATACAGCTGTGCTCAGGACGTGCGGCAGATGCTGCTCCAGGACGCGTGCGGCGGATGTTGATGCCACCCTGCCTCGCCTGCGCACATTGTACGCGGGATCTCCGCGGTGGCTTTGCGGTTTTCACGATGCACCATGGCACCCGAGACACATTCATCGGTAAACTGGCACCAATCGGGGCAGTTACGCTCGCTGCACACGAACCTCGGACGTCCACAGCTAGTGCTGCAACTTGATTTGAACTCGCACGACGTGGGTACAGCCCATCCTGTAGGTCTGGAACGCGCAACAAACACTATAGCGACTACTAGTAATTACACATCCCCGGGTCTGCAGCGCTCAGACACATACATACATCCATACACTTGTGCCGCTCAGGGCTCAGGACTCAGGACCCACGACGTTGGACCTCACACAGTTCCTTGGTGAGTTGCACGACGCGCTGAGACGCTCTCGAGAGCTCTTTGGTTGCCGTATTCTTCTTCTGGGCCTGGCGACCACTGATGTGACCCTCGAGCTCGAACTGCCGAATGACGTCCTTGAGTTGGTCTTTGGCGCGGTCGAGATCAACAAAGGCAATGTCCAGTTGGTGTTGGACATTGGCTATGGCTAGCAGCTGGTTCACGGACCCGCTGAAATGCTGCAGCCGGTGGATGATCTGGTCAAGCCTGGCGTGGTTGCGACGTTGGATTGCGTTGCTGGACCGGGAGCTGTTATCGAGACCGCTCTGGGGGCCGTACTGCGACGGGGACACAGCCTGGGTGCTCGAGAGCAAGACAGATGCGAAGGAGTTCCGACCCGGGCTCAGGCTCAGGCTCCCATTCCGGTTCTGCTACTCATTAGCACACGCTCGAGGCAAATTGCTTGCTTGCTTGCTGGGTGGCGATTTCACTTGCAGCAGGCTCGTTGGAGAGAGGATGATGATTTGTGGTTGGGTTTGTCACACCATCGTGAGTGGTCTCCTGCTTGATGACGGGGGCTGCAACCTCTCCAGGCTCTAGCGAGTCACCGTGGGCGTTAGTGGCGCTCTGGACTGTCACCACAGACTCCGGCTCGGCTGCAAGACCATCGACTGGCAGGGTAGAGACCAGCAATGGGGTTGCAGGACCCGATGTTGACATCAGTGGGAAGTCCATGGTGTTTACTGCAACCAGAACACACTGAGGAGAGACACGACTCCAACTCGCCGCAGGGAACAGGCACGTCAATCTCGCAATGAAGAGTATTGGAAAAGGTTGCAGGCTCAGTCAGTATCAAGAAGGGCCTCAAAACTTCCAAACTGGCACACAAAGAGGAGAAGACGTTGGGGGACAGATTCAATTGATGGAGATGGATGGCTCTCCCTCGAGGTATGTAGGTACCTACTAAGCAGACGACAAGGCGGGCTCGGGCTCATTCCACGACCTCATGGTTGAGCTATGATGGACGTCCCTTCCGTGTCAGATCAGGACCGTCACTTGGAACGAGCAACCACGCGGCTGTTGATAAGAGTTCGCTCCTGCCTCGCATCATGGTCTCTGTGCAGCGTCTGGACTCCAGAATCTCTCATGCCAGCAGGAGCAGGTGAGCAGGTGCCTGCCTCAGTCTTAAACCACCAGTCCAGTCCATGTCCCAGGATAACTGCCTCCTGCTTGTCTGTTCCCTGCCGCTTGCCCTGAGGGATTTTGCCTCGACCCTTGAGGCAGTTAAGGTTGCCACTGCCTTCTATACCTGGGTAGGTACCTACCTACATGTAGGTAGCTCACCACCAAAGGCTCAGCTTGAATCGAAGTATCCAGGAATTGTTCATTTGCTCAACGAATGCGTGGAAAACATTACGTTATGAGTCGTGATCGTAGATTGGGTGCATGTATGTGCCTGTCCGGTTTCCTGTCCCAGGCATACAGACATAGACAGGTAATAAGACAATGTATGTGAGCAATGGATACGTAAGAAGAATACACATCAGGGTCGAAATGGCGAACAACAGCAGTGCTGGGCTTATTAATAGTCGCCCTCGTCCCGTCCGGTGCCTCCTCCGTGCTTGGCGTCAAGGTGTGTCGTGAGTGGTGATTTGTGAATTATGAATCAGTGAGCGTCGTCCCCCGCTCCCGCTCGCCGTCACGAGACCTCAAACCAGGCACTCCGATCTCAGGTACAGCATCTGTGTTGCATCGCGGCTTGGCGATTACCAGATGCAATAGGATGCATCTCACGGCTCGCTCTCACAGCCGTAGCTACGTACTCAGGTCTCCTGGACCATGACAGCCAGATGTTGGCTATGCCAAGACCTCAGCTGTAAAGCAGCGCTGCTCCAGCCAGTGAGTGCTTCACCCCGCGGCCTCAGTCTACCCAAGTAGAGTACCTACATAAGGCACCTAGACAGGAGGTATCTACCTAGATAGGTACCTGGAACACATCCTGGCCGCAGCCCACGAGCTCACATGAGAACCATTGATCTAGGTACCGGTACCTGATGCAGTGTCTGTCTAGGCGCGGGAGCCCCGCTTAAATCCCGTCCAAAGGAAAACATCTTGACCCGAATTGAAGCTCAGCACTTGCATTGCATAGTGCCTGTATTCAGAGCTTCTTCACCATCTTCCACTTCCACCTATTTATTCCACGCCGACCCGACGAGGCACACCAAGTGCCCAGCCTACGCACACCACCGGCCCCGCGCCACAGCCCCGTCACCGTCAATTGGTCGACTCCGGTGAGCAACCAACATATCAACACACGATGGCGACCCCTCGCCTCCTCGCCTCTCCCACCTGCCTGAGCTGTCTGCGGCGACTGGCCCAGCCCGCCTCCCTCTCGCCCGCCTCGTGGACCCAGACCCGCGCGAAGGCGACCAAAGCCGAGCTCGAAGACTTGCAGGGCACACCCGTGCGATTGTTGTGCAACATAGCCACCTTCGGCCGCAAACGTACGTACCATGTACCATGTGTATACTAGCACGCTCTCAACAAGACCGACGACCGACGCTGACCTTTCCCCCCGCAAAAACAACAGATGCCATTATTCGTGTCAAGGCCGGCCGTATGCGCAACATCTGGTTCCCCAAGGGCGCCGCCGAGTACATGACGAAGCAGCGCTTCGCCGAGCTGGGATTGACCGAGGCCGCCATCGGCGTGCGCGACCGCACCTTCGGCACCAAGCTGATCCCCGATTCGGACCAGACCAAGTCCACCGCCTCCGACACCAAGAGCAAGCGGAAAGAAGTCCTGACGCTGCCCGTACGTGAACTCCCTTGCCTTACTTTTTCCTCTTTTATGTCAGAAATCAGCAATTCTCTAACAGAAGCGCCAGGCCGAGGAAACACACACCCTCCTCACCACACTCCTCCCAGAAGTCCTCGTCTTCCCCCGTGCCATCGTGGCCGCCGCGCCAGCACCTCCCCCGCAGCCGTCCGTCCCGCGCTCCCCCTCGCTGGCCGCCAACGCCGCCTCCTCCTCCATCGAACCGGCGAGCCCCGCGTCCGCCGCCGCCACCGTGACCCCTATCTTTGGCTCCGTGTCGCGGACCGACATCATTGCCCTGATCAAGGAGAGGCTGCTCGAGAACTCCCAGGGTAGCCGTGTCGCCCTCGAGCCCGAGTCCCTCGAGCTCCTCGGCCTGGACCCCGAGCACGACGGCGAGAATCGCATCAAGCGACTAGGCACTTTCGAGCTCCTCATCAGCCCCGGTGTAAATGTCCAAGGCACTCCGCTTGACCCTGTGCGCCGTCTTGTCCAGGTTGTAGCTGAGGACTCATAGTATCCATCAATATGATATGACAGGGGATCTCCGAGGTCACAGATACATACCTACCTATCTAGCCTGGCACCTTGGATACGCCGAAAATCGTAAGTCCCTGTGACATGTTCTGTGGTTTCGACACCATGTTCAGAACTACAAGGCCAATGAAACCCGTATGCGGTGCTTCGGATTGTTGGGCAGCGATGATAGACCAGGCGAAAAAGCGCAATAAATTGTTGCCGCCAAGAAAGTCGCAAGAACCAGACGACCCGTCACATACCACATGTAGACTGGCGGATCTTGACACATAGATGTACAATAGGTATATTCCCATTATATCACCTCGGACAACTTGGCTCTGCTACGAGTGGCTCAGCCTACACGCTGTTACGCATGTGTTGAATATCTACCTGATGAATGCTCTTCTAAAACTGTACGTTGAACCATCCACCATGAAACCAAACAAGCCGAGTGTGGGTATTCTCATTCTATTACAATCAATCCCCTTTGCTGTCACAGGATAATAAGAACTCTGCCTCTACTGCCAACAATCCCTTTCTGCCAAGATAGGCAGCCCAGTTTCCCAGCCAACTCCGTGGATAGCCCATGTACCAAACAACTCCCGCTAGGTACCTAGGTATGCATACTACATAGCAATTCTCACAACATTTAGTAAATTCTCCGTCGAACCCAGGCGCAACAATCCCGTAAACAGTGAAGAAGTTGAGCAAGTACGGGCCCGCATGAGCGAGTAATGTCGGAAAAGGGGCGGCGGGAGAAAAGATACACCATCTCCTACTTTCCTGGGTAGCTGAGGTCCAGAGTCCAGAGAGAATCCCAGACCACGCTTCTTCTGCTCGGGGTGTCGCTCCCGTCTCGCTGCAGTTCTGGCGGTGGCTGTTGGCGGTGGCGCGCCTGCGTCGGTGACTGTGTTGTCTGTCTTTGTGGACTCTGTTGCGATCGCGGCTGCGGCGTGTCATCTGGCTGGAGACGAACCTAAGACCCATCAGCCCCGCACTATCATCAAGGACCGAGGAGCATATCAGCCGTGTTTCGCACCTCGTTGTCGTCTTTCGGCGGGCTCGCACCTTTGCCCTGGGTTGGAGGCGGGGACTTGGATGCTATTTCGTCTTGTGCGGCACTAGGTTCGACAATGTTGCTATGTTCCAATGTCGGGCTCGCACCCACCGCAGGACTGTCAGCGGGAGCAGCGCGCAGACTGTTCGTTTCGCTAGCCAACGCGCTGCCTTTGGGAACCACGGCGCCTGAGGCAAATGGCAAGGCTTTCTTAGAGCCTGAACTACTGCGTCTACTCTCGAGGCTCTTGCTCAGTGTCTTGCTGACGCCCTCTATGCCCCGGTTAGGGCCAAGTTTGGACTTGGGTTTCCCAGGTCGGCCGTGCAAATGCATATCAGCCACTGCTTCGACTTTGTTCGAGGCGACCGTAGACTTGCCGAGACCAGGAGTCGACGGAGCACCCGGTTTGTCTTCATGCGCGTCAATTAGCCACCAACGTAGTCCGTCCGATAGATCAAATGGGTTATCGTTGTCATCGCCCGTGGTGACGGAATCGGTCTCCCCTTCAGGGAGAGGCGCATTGGCAGGTTGTAGGTTCTTAGCCAAGTCAACAACACGTTCCTGAACGCGAGTAATTCGAGCCACGAGCCACTCCCGGTTTCGCAGTCGATGGCCCTCTTGTTCCCTAAGGAAAAAGTGCGGACACCCGACATTGAATGCGGCCCAAGCTCCGGCCGTCTGGTTCCTGGTTGGAAGAAATAAAGCGAGATCACCCTCCTTGAAGTGCTTGAATGCAATTTTCTCGTGTGCTTCTTTGGCTGCTATATGAGCACGCTCACGGAAGCTGCGGGCGTCACGTGTCACTTTGCGCGCTGTGTGTTCGAGTTCTCTCACACGGCGATATATTGCCTCGGAGAACGCGTCAATATCGAAGTGGCCAGGCCCTGCCATGAAAGCCTGGTATTGCTCTTCTTCCGCACCAGAGTTTTCCGCATTCATCCAGTAGAGTAATCGTAGATCATCGCCATCGGTGGGGGCGCTGCTCCCAAACGACATCGAGCGTTTGAAGGAACTCGGATCGGATGATTCATTTGGGTTCAACGATGCCCGTTCTGACCGTGGTATCTTCTGAATGACCATCGACCGGTCTGCCCGCGTGACCGAAAAGCTCAAACGCTCGAGGAGCCTTGTGAGTCGTTCGTTCTGCGTATATAGTCGCTGTGCAAGATCCTTAGAGCGTGCATTGCGATCTTCGAAGCGCCTCTTGAGCGTCGACAAACTCGATTCCGTAGTTTGGAACTTGTCCTGTTGCATCCGCATCTCTTCTTCTAGGCTTCCTACTTGTGAATGCCTGGATGCCAATTGCTCCGTCAGGTCAGCGACCCTCTTTTCTTCCTCGCCGAGTTGCTTTCGAAGAGTTTCAGACCCGGTCACCCCCTCCGTCATTTTGGTTCTCAATTCATTTAGCTGCTCGCGGCCGTCATTGACTTCCGCCTCGAGAGTGATACATCTGGCCTTCTCCCTGTCAAGTGACTCGCGCAATCGCATAGCGGTCATCTCCTGGGTAGACAGATCTTCCTTCGCGCGCGATAACTCTGATTTGGCCTCCCTTGCAGCAACATCGGCAAGACCAAGATCGGCCTTGGCCAGTGATAGATCACGCTCATGAGATTGTAACTTTCCGAGAACATCAGCCGATTTCGTCACAACGGCGTCTATCAGGTCAGCAAAATCTTGGGGTGCAGACTCTGTAGGGGATAGTTGTTCGTGAAGCTCTCTAAGCGATCGTGCCTGTACCTCCGTGTTATCATGGATATTTTCTACCTGCTTAGTCGTGTTCTTGACCGCTTCGCGGGCTTCACGGAGCTCCCTCTCAAGAGAAGTGACCCTTTCTCGCTGCACTCTGGTTTCATTGCGCAGGAAGTCTAGCTGTCCTTGCGTCTTCTGAGCATTATCTTGCTTCTCGTTGTTGAGGCGGTCGATCTCGTCTTGCATCGACTGAACCATTGCATCCTCGGTATCCTCGAGTCGTGCTTTGAGCTGCTTGATGTCTTCTACGTAAGACCTACGTTCTTCCATGTACTCTCTCTTGAGGGCTTCCATATTGTCCAAGAGATCTTGCTTAGTCGAATTGGCCTCGTCTCTGTGCTCGGCATGTTTCTCGGCCTCCTTTTGTAAAGCGATAGCACGCTCAGTTTGCGCACTGAGTTCATTCTCGAGCTGACTGATACGCTGCAAATGGGTGTCGTTATTTTCTGACGCAGAGGATGGGCGGCGATCGTGAGAGGCACGTGAAGCGCGGATGGACGTTGAAGAGTTATCCGGGTCATTTTGCTGGGGAAATATAGATGGCCGTGACGCCTGCGTATGTCGGTGCAATAAGTCTTCGAGTCGACGCACACGGCTTTCGGCAGTCCTGAGTTTGCTCTCTATTCTCGATTTATCACCTTGTAGGCTCCGTATAAGCTCATCATCTCCCCTGATAAGGAGACCGCTCCGACCCAGAGCCGCCTCGTGGACGCTGCCGTTCTTGAAAGCCTTGAGTCTTTTGTTCTGCTGTTTTGTCGGGCTACTGAGATCGTTGATCAGCTTGGCAACGTCGGCTAGAACAACTTCATCAGCACTCAGACCCTGGAGGGTTGCTAAGAAATTGTCCAGTTCTAGTTTGGTAACATCCGGCCATTTCTCTTCCTCGCCACGAAGGTTAACCTCGAGGCCCAGCACGTGGTTTATAGGGTTCTCAGGACCGTACGTATCGCCAACCATCTTTTCCCACTTCCGTCTTCTTTTCAGTTCCTCGTCCTGGAATAGGGCCATCTCGTTGACGAGGGTTGATGAGTCGGTCTTGATCTTCTCCGTCCATTCTCGTCTTCGGATCGACTCGACCACGAAGGAGGCGTACATGAACGGGAGTTGGTGGATGAGCCGTAGATAATCGAATGTGGTCATCTCCTCTTCGACTTGGTTTATCGTATTCAACTGGGCTTTGACATCGTGATGGAGCGTCGTTATCTCGGCAATATTGCGCATGAAGGCAAGAGAGTCAACGGCGACCTCGTTGCGGGCTTGAGTGGCATAGCGGAGCATCTCGTCCATCTCCTGGGCTCGGTTATAGATGCTAGGTAGAAGCTGTTTCGTATGATTGGCGGCAGTTTTAGAAGCTTGTGAGACATCTTTAGCTTGATTTGTATACTGTAGAGTAGTCTGATAATCCGTGTCCACCTTGTTCGCGACAGCCTCTATGTCCTCCAATAGCTGCTTGCAGTCGTTCACGTGCTGCAGTGCTGAGCGGGCAACGAGCTTGTTGAATTCTGCGAACAATTCATCGCAACCATTAAACAGTTTATCGGCAGCCTTGTCGAGGTCTACTATCCTAGCATTATATTTACGTAAAGCTGTGGCAGCAAGTTTCCCGGCCTTGCGTGTTGGGTCGGGGTCGACCAGATCTTCCAACGTAGCCTGACGAGGCTTACGGATGTCCTGGCCGGTCATGAAGCGAACCATGGCGGCAGACACGGGGACGCTGCGAGCCAGCTCAATATACCTTTCCCAGCTGGATGCAAGAGTCACATATTCTTCCTGCGCGGGGGTGGCCCACTTCTTGAATTCGTTGTACTTGGGTTCGATGGGCTTCAAAGCGGTGTCGAGGTTTGCGACGGCGGCATCTAAGCCCTTAAGCATGACGTCCATCTCGGCATAGCGGGCCACTGCAGCACTCGCCAGGCCTTGACAGGCCTCGAAGACATGCAGCGCCCAGTCGCGACGCTTCTTAAACAGGTCTTGCCATGACCGGACAGACTGCGTCTCAGGTATGAAATTGGGAGAATTCGGGACTTGGAAGGGCTTCGGCACGGGGGCTTCGGAAACGAGGGGCGTCGGTACACCAGCTGAGGAGGCTTGCGTTATGCGTATGTCATATACAACTATCTCCTTCTGTTGAAATTGCGTAAGTGGTCCGCCCAGAGGCATAGTGTAGCGACAGAAGATAGAAGAAGACAGACCAACCTCAGACTGTATTGTTTGGATCTTGACGGTCTTGCCCTGTGACGTAAGCGCAACGACATTCTGGGCAGGTATGGCGCTTTGTCGAGACACCCAGTCCTTAAAGTCGGCCAGCCTAGCAGAAGAAGCAGAGGTTAGCTGGTACGCTCATCGCCTCACATACTTCACATTTGAGGGCGCGGGCCGGAGGACTCGCGAACGCGGCGACGGAGGTCGGGGAGATGGGTGAGGTTGGGCGGCAATGAGCGTAGCGGACTCACTCGGAGAACTGGGAACTGTCGACGTGCAGGCGCTGACCCGTGTGGGCGATCAACACCTGCGTCTGCGTAGACATGGTGCCTGTTGTTGTCCATCCCTCGACTACCAGGACGTGAGGGTGGCAGCGGCGGAGACGGCGGGCGGGGGCGTCGTGAGGGCGACCATTCGTGGCTATCGCGATGCGACGGAATGTCTAGAGTCAGGCTCGGGAGTCGGACGAGCTTGGCTGCAGCTCTTCGCTCTTCCGACCTATTATCTCGTTGACCGTGGTAGGTAGGGTATCTGGATGCAATATCCAAGCGTGTAAGAAGTCGGGACAGAGGTGAGATCAAGAAGATGGGTGATAAAAATTAGGTATTACCAACCAGCTCCCCTTCGTCTAAAAGTATGTAAGTATCTAGGTAGATCTCGTTGACCAAGCACAGCACAGCCGACAGGCTCCAGCCAAACCCCGACTCGCGCTAGGTCAGCCAGATACACGGTACACGGTACATGCCGTGCTGGTAGGGACGGACGTTCATTGGATGGGAGAAGCTGGTTTGATGGGGCAAGTAGACTGCCCACCTAATCAGGTATTTTGTGCCAGCAACCCCATATGAAGCTACATGCAATGTACAAAGCACACCTACTTGTAGTCTTGATGGGAAAGGGAAACAGACAGCCAATCAATCCATGGTCAATACTTCCATTTTCCTGACCATCATAGCATTCAAGTTGTATATATTCGCGACGGCATCAATTTGTACAAAGACTAAAACGTAGCTCTTCAAGATCTGCCGAGGGCCCCCCCAAACAATCATTCGCCCGAATTCACAACAAGTGTGTTTTCAGTGTTGCAGCCAAAGAGCCTTGGCCTAGGGTACCTAAGGATCTCTGAGAAATGAGAAACGCCATACATACACTACAAAGCTATTTACAACACTACTCTGTTGTTGTTGAAGCTAGGTACTTGCTTGTGAGACGTTGGTAACACGAAGAACAGCAGCTTCGCAAGTCATTTGCATCACTCGATCCGAGAGACCACCAGTCTGCCACCGTTGCATACGGCCGCGAACAAAAGACGTTGTGCAAGAGCACTCTATCGAGATGGAAGGCAGAGAGAGAGAAGTTTCAGCGCCTCTCCGCCTCTCGCATCGAGAGAAGCAGGTGCTAGAGCTTCATGATAAATTGCAACAGCTTCAACTGGAGATTGCACTACTAAATGCGCAAAACAGCTATGTTCCTGGTACAACCCCTCCCAACCATATCTGCGAACTTTTCGCAACCGGACTAATCATACTTCTAGACACTACTTCTAGGCGCACCGTAGAGGAGGCACAGAAGGAGCTCCTGGGTTCGCGTGCGAGATACACTTTGCGGAATGAGGTGGTTGCAAGCGTTGTGAGCGCAAATCCCATACTACAGGCCGTGCATGACGGGACCATGGCTTCGCCTATCGAGAGGTGAGATATTCTCTCTTCTTCAGTCCACCCGCCCTACGTTTTGTGTAGCGCCAGTCTTCTCCCAACTCCATTGCAACTGCTCCTCGCATCCCTCGATCTGACGTATCAATACCAGAGATCTCCTCCCACTACTCACAGACCGAGATGCTGCAACTAGCACGCTCGCGTCTCAAGACACAAAGTATCATTCGTTACTTTCTGATCTAACGGAGGTTGAGAGCCGCTCCTTACGTCTTAGCCGGGAGAACGTCGCGCTTGCACAGCGTCTGATGACCCTCGCTAACCAAACAGACAAGGGCAAGGCTGAGCTTCTCTCCAACAACCCAGAACATGGAGCCAAGATCGCGGCACTAGAGGCCGACCTGAAAGTCAGTAGACGGAGATGGCGCGTACTTAAGGGTACGGCAAGCGCCATCATTGCTGGAAGTGGCATTGACTGGGCTCGAGATACGGAGCTGAGGGACATAGTCCTAGACCCCGCAGAGGAGGAAGAACTTTAGGACGAGATGTCCTACGGCTATCATAACAAGAGGTCTTTGGATATGGCAAAAACACAGTACACATTTGCCAGCCTGCGTGTCCACCATGGTACCAAATTGCCCATTCGCATATAAGTGATAGAGTGCCCTGCATGCATTGTCTCTGTAGAGCGTAGCTCCATGCAGAGGTAGATTTGACATTCAGTCAATTCGGAGGCAAGTAAGCCATGACTTAAACAGCTCTCGGGAACGACGTGAAGGGACCCGTGTCCGCGTACATGATGGTAGATAATTCAGTGTGGTTGGAGCAGGACATCTCGACGATGTGCAAGTCGAGCAACAACACCTTAGTGACAACAACTCCTGGATGCAGCTTTGCGAATGCTGTATCGCATAAGCCATTATCTTTTTGTTATATCTGTAATCCAAGTTTCGTTAGAGCATCAGCTGTATAACAGCTACTTTCTACCTTCGGTAGTCGTTGGTAGGCTGGTCATATACCTAACAGGGGCTGGGGGCAGATCAAACAGAATAACACGATAGAAGTGTACAACAAAAAAAGAAAGATTAAGCACGTACTAGTCAAGCATTCAATCATGATTAACTACAGTCGAATATAGTACTCAAAATCACAGACTCGCCCAGATTTACAACGACTGGTGGTGTGTCAACACGTGACATTGGGGAGTGATGACAGAATCCTGATTGAACGCGCGGTCTAATGATCCTGGGCGCTCAGGGCGCTCTTTGGCACCAGTGGAGGCGCCGAAACTTCCCGTGCTGTAACGAACATGGCTTTTGGGCTTTTGCCGGATTTGACTTTAGTCGATATTGGTGTGATGTTTCTTCCTACATAGGTAGGTACCGTGCCGTGGTGTCTCTGCCGGTGGAGCCACAGCACCCAAGCCGCTCAAAGCTGGACAGGAGGCACGTACCGCGTCCAGGATTTTAGGTATATTCGCGTATGTAGCCGGTGCAATACAGTCCGTGGATTCAGTAGGTACCTAGGTAGCGTGTGGCACTGGTCGCCTAGCCAACCTCTCGAATCGGCTGATCCTGTCTAATAGAAACTTATCTTGCCTATACCAATAACGGCAATGGCTGCTGTATCATGTTGGTTCGCAGAAAAGAAAAAGCTCAATCCCAATCGCAAGTGAGCCATTGTATACGAGTTTTACTAGTACATGGTATATCACGATACGGGACGCAAATGAGCATTGCTGCAACTGGCGAGCTTGATGTGTGAGAGGGGTACTACTGACACAACCGGCTCAGCTGGGCACCGAGCAGGAATGTGTGTCTACTTTTCTGTGCACACACACACAGGTACAAAGGCATGTAGGTTGCAGGCGACGTGTTGAGCCACGACGCATCTACTTTGTACGCGTACATTAAACTGCTAGTAGGCATAGCTCCCAGCGCGGGACTCCGATTGCACGAGTGTCCAGCCATAGCGATAGGAAGCTCACAATGTCAGACCGACAGCCGAAGCTTTCAATACTTACGAAGGTTGGTAATTCGGAATCTCCAATCGCCGTCAGGCCATCGTACTGCCGGTCTATGTACAATATGGTTCCAAGATTGCAGATATCATACTATGCATGTACTGCCAGCCAGCCAGATGCTCATCGGCTACTTACTGTTGCAAAGATATCTCAATACCGAATGGTTGACTGCTGCTATCACTAAGCAGGTATATATGACAAGAAAGGTAAGGTAGACTTGCAATGCATGGATGCAATGCAGACTGCTCATTCTCAGTACAATTATGTGTAGTGTTGTGTCAAACGCAAGTAAGTGAACTACTTGACACGGCCAAAATCAACTCTGCAACGTGCAGAATGTCGGGAATGGGACATACTGTAGGAAAGTAATATTGAATGTGTTGGGGGAAGACGCAGGCTCACTAGACGGGGAGAAGATGGAAGCGAAGGGAAAACACAGATGGTACACGCAAGCAAAAGGGGGCCGGGCGCAAGCGGACGTTGGGGTTTCCAGCCATGGTTGTAATCAGCTGCAGCACGTTGCGGACCAGCCTCGACCAGCATGGAATAGGCAAAGGCTGCGTCTCTGAAGCACAGCATCCAGAGCCCTAGTCGATTTCAAGCTAGGGTGGAATTGACAAGAGGATGGACACGGCGCTAACAAGGTTAACAAGATCCAGCTGTCTTCGCCCACCCTACAGAACTGAGTACGCACCCTCCCCTCGGCACCCTACCTATGATGGAAGACATAATAATGGCGGTACTTCCAGCATTGGTAGTCACAATGATGGGGGACTAGGCCCGCGGTGGAAGCATTTAATGATCACTCCCACCTATCTACAACAGCCAGTATGGGTGGGTCAATGATCATTAAATCCTTCCACCGCATACCTACACCTACATATCCATATACCTATGCAGAGCCGAACAGGACTGGTTACATGTCTGGTCTCACAGAAAAGGCTGTGCATCCTCTGCGAGGTCACAAATGAAATCAACTAGCAGATCCCGATGGGGGGACAGCTCTCCTCGGTATCTGTGTTGAGCATCTCGCAGACTATTCTCGTGCCGAACCAACATTGAACCCATGCGCCATAAGATACCTCAGCAATCGAGTCGCGTGAGGGAGGAGGGGGCAGCGTTATGGAACTTAGCAATAAGGCTTGGTTGGCTGGCTCGGCTGGTGACGTGAGTGCTCCAATGAATCAGAAGCGCAAATGCGTGAACCCGCAACAGAACCCCCTTAGATCCCCTTCAGTCTTCAGTTGCATGTGTGCTTCGTATCTGTAGTAATGCGAAGTGTTTACGAAATGATGTAGGTTTCGATTGCCCTTTTGCCATTCTGCCCTTCTGCGTCTCTTTTTCTCTTGAGTGGGATGGGTGAAACAGGTTGAACTGATGCTGCAAAGAGGTGGCGCAAGCATAGCAAGACTATCGGCAAAGTCTTGTTAGGGATATTGTTGCAAAGCTCGAGAGAGAGAATCACGTTGCCACAACAAAGATCGTTGCTGGTGATTGTTCCAATTGCATGCTCCTATTTCATTATGTATCTCACTGGAAGGGGTCAGCAAGAATATCCAGAAACTGGAAATCAACATAGGAGGCAACTATGATCAACATAATACATGTACACCCGAGTTTGGAAGCGAAGTATGAGAGACCTGGAAAGATGGAGGGGCAGAGGAGGGCTATCCGAATAAGCACCAAGAATGCTTGTCCACCAGTCGGCAGGTACTAGGTAGTAAGTGTGCGTGTGTGGACGGAGTCGTGTGCGTGGTGAATCCTGTGTCAAGCATCAGGTACTATGGGTAGTGGTACTAAGCTCGGCAAGTACAACAGGAGCACGCTGCCTAACACCAATAACCCAATTTCAAAAAACCTATGCTAGGTTAGGTAGGGAGGTAGTAGGTATCATTGTAACAGCATCGTAGGTCAGGTAGGCCAGTCAATGATGCAGGTGTTTTGGGAAGCATGAAAAGCACAGTGGTCTTGGAACTGTATGTGCGACTCGGCCTACTTAGTTTGCGCGAGATTTGCGCAATGCATAAGACTCCCAGCACAGTGTCAGTGTTCACCTGGGCAAGGTCCTGCCCAGCAGCATGCCAACCAACCAGGCAAGCCAGGTAGGCAAGTACGCCTAGGCACACTATCTGTCCTAAGAATAGGCAGGTACCACCTACCTGCACTAGGCTAGGTAGGTAGCAGCAGGCACCCTCCCTCGCACTTGCCCATATACCACCCACTGCACACACACAGACGCATGCAAGCATGCCCGCGCCCGCGCCCACGCCCACGCAGCCCCCAGCGGCCCAGATGCCAGGTACCTAGGCAGGAGGTAGCAGGCTTGCACCCTCCCTCACAAATTTGGAGGCTCTTGTCTCTCACACAACACCTGGGCACAATCACCCACCCTTTCTGAAAAGGCCAGTAGCCCAGGGCGCCCCCCATACAAATTTCCCTCTCTTCTCTGCTCTCATACAATCTCCCACCCAAATCGTCTCCCATACAAACACCGCACACACGCAACTTCAACGTACATACACGTCCGTACACCCACACGCGCCCGCGCATACAAATCGTGAGTACTTCCTCTTGTATGGTCCTGCACTGCAAATACCAAGTCACATCAACAACACACCAGCCCACACTCAATCTTCAGGCATACGACAGTCGATTTTCTCTGTATGCAATTTTGGCATATGCATGCCTAAATTACCTTCTCTTTTCTGCTCAATCCAACCATCCTGCCCTTGGCTCATGGTGCATGCTATGCTCGCCCAAACTCCAATCTACCTTACAACAAGACATCTACCCCCCTCGCAACTCACAACCAGTGCTTGTGGCTTGCATTGACAGCTCCCTCTTACCAGATTCAATCGATTATCGCTTCGGTTGAAAAGCTCTAAACGTATGCATTTGCATCTCCTTTAATTGATTTTGAGCTTCCAGACCTGGTTTTCACGCGTTGGCGATCTCAATTGAGTTTGCGACCACACGATACACCACAGTCTACCCTTTCTTCTACTGCAGCCCACCCTCACTGTCTCTATGCATGGTGCAGCTAAGTAGCTGTCCACTACCCTTTGCCCAACAACCATCTACTGTCTATCATGGAACATGTTTGCACTAGTTCACCTCTAACATGATGCAACTTGGGCGCGGCCAAGCAACAACACATGCATTCGCATGTGTGCATATTTGAATCATATCACTGACTGGCATCATCTCAGATCTTCACCAATCATGCCTAAGGAGACTACCAAGCGCGGCAAGACCGGAAAGGTCGAGAAGAGAAAAGGAAAGAAGGGTATGTTGCTCCCGCTCCAGACCTTGCTGCTGCAATCAATCAGCCTCACTGCTAATGCACTTGCAGACCCTAACGCTCCCAAGCGTGGCCTCTCTGCATACATGTTCTTTGCCAACGAGCAACGTGAGAACGTTCGCGATGAGAACCCTGGCATCTCCTTCGGTCAAGTCGGCAAGATCCTCGGTGAGAGATGGAAGGCCTTGAACGACAAGCAGCGTACCCCGTACGAGGCCAAGGCCGCTGCGGATAAGAAGCGATACGAAGATGAAAAGGCAGCATACCAGGTTAGCCTCTCATCTAATCTCTTGGCTCACCCGGTCCACATCAGCCTTAGGCGTCGCTAATTTTTACTAACAAAGTCTGCCCAGGCTGAATCCGACTAGAGAGCAGTTGACTAATTGCGACACGAATTCACGGGTTGGCCGTGTATGCACCTTGAGACATTGAAGCCGACTTTCACAACGCGACGATACCACTCAGGGTCATGAGCCAGCAAAGCTCGAGAGGACCAAGTTAACATGGGCCAATTTTTATTTTTCCTACTGCGTACGGGTTGGGTCGGTGTTGTGAAGTGCGGGAATGATTAATGCTTTTTGTTCGTGGAGGGAGTCATACGACTAAAATGGCCAGAAATTCACGACACTGGTTGGTGGCACTAGCCTGAAACCTGCAATACTGCTAATCATCATTGAGAATATGTGGTCTTGCTCCAGGGCATTGTAAATTAGCTTACACAACAACCCGTGATGAGAACCTTGTAGGCTCACGAGTGGCCTACGTAACGCGTCTCTCCCACTATATGAATAAAGGAACGAAAAAAACTACAATCGAGAAGCATCCTCTGCACATCGACAATCCCGCCCGTGTCGGAATCGTGGCGTGGCTTGTTCATTTTCAAGATGGGATGATGGGACCGCCAACCAACAATTGAACAGCAAATCTGGGTTGCCAATGAAAGCATCGGAATGTTGTTCATTCGCAGCTATTGAAATATATATCGAAGTAGGCATCCAAATGAAAGATAACCGGCCGATCTTCCTTCCATCTCTCGAAAATACCCCCACACCTGTTCTACCTAAGTATACTTACCTACCTACCTATGCCAGCCACTATGATGCTTATACCGCTTAGAAACGAAATTCCGCCCCCAATCATGATGAAACGCTTTGCATACTTATCTTGCCACTGTTTCTATCTCAGGCCCTGTATATGATCTGCTAGGAGATGTGGTAGCATTATCATACATGATGGAATAAGTTAGGTAGCAGCCACAGATCTACCCGCCAACCAGGTCTCTTGCGGATGATTCGTGCACCTCGGCCCTTCATCTCCGCACCATGCGGTACCATGCGGTGGGAGAGCCAAAACCACCACTTCTGGACTCGAATCCCGCATCGTGCCATTTCTCCGTCGCCTCTGATTGCTTGATTCCGCATTGCTGGCTTCGTGGCAAGCTCGCACTGAAGTTCTCGGCTCTCCAACGGGAAGCCAAGGAGCTACCCCTTCAGACTCAGACATTCTCCCATCGAGCCAACCACGACGCGACTCTGTCCATCACGCCAACCACCCCATCTATGTCGGTTCGCTTGTCTCGCTCAGTCAACGTAGCTCGTCTTTCGTTGCCTCTGCCTCTGCCTCGTGGCTGCATTTCGGATACCTGCCCGCTGGATCATAGATGACCGCGAGGGTAAGCGTACATACTATCATACATCGAGCCTAACAGGAACGGCCAATCATCCGTGCGTGCCCATACGTTCATTGGCACGGTATCTCTATCAATGCTGGCACAGGTGTTTTCCTGCGCCGCGGTTCAATAACCGATCGTGTATCGTGCCGCAAGACCCCACCCCCAATAGTTTGGCACCACGTCAGATGAGCCGCATCTGGTAGGGGAAACTCTTTGGCGTAATTTCTTCTGTGTGCCCATTACTCTGGCGCCTCTGGTCGCTCTTTAGGTCGCCCATACACTTCCGGGCTCTATCTCCTTCCCCACACGGTCATCCTGACGGACGGCCTCTTGCATGTCTTTGCTACCTTGTAATGGCCACCACGCTGCCGCATTATCTTCCCACCCAGAACTTTCTCATTCCCATCCCATTTTCTTCGCTATAAGCCTCATCCAACAACATTACAAGGCGGATGGAACTCCCGGGCAGAAATGGTGTTCGCACATAATGGCAAAGTAGAACAGTAAGGTGTCTCATGCGATGGAGCCACTTCACATTCGGATAAGGACTCCAGTCCCCAGAATTACGAACCATAACCGAGCAGCCCGGGACCTTGGCCCGCGTCTACTCGAGGGCTGTTGCCTCGAGGCCCAGCGTGCCGATGGAGTGGCATATTGTCTGCATGGCTTATGGAATGCCTTGTCAGACCATCTTCGTCCGGCCCTCACTATGGTCATCAGTCGGCTTCACGATACCAGTCGGCTTCTCCGAGATCTTGCCGACAGGTCACAATTACACCTGCCTCAGGTGCCAGTAATAGTCGACTACCTCAACGTTATCCTACCCTGTCTCTCTCTCACTCTTCGGGATATCATGCAATACTACGAGGACAAGACGAAGACTAAAGAAATACGCTGGCGTACTATGTGGAATGATATGAGCAACGAGCTACCTGGTACGACCCTGCCAGACAGATTTCTCTATTACAACCAGTTCCTCGAACTACTTCTTTACATGTTGACGAGGTATGTGATGTAGATCACAGATCCTTGACGAGCCCTAACTCCTATATCTGAGCAGAAATCCGAACTTTGATATGAATGCCAGTATGTAACTACTCTCCCACTTCGCCATGTGTTGGTGACAGGCAATCTGCTCCCTAGAGTCTACCGAAAGGCTAAGTGATGCCTACTATGAGAGAGAACTAATGATTTGGGTACAATATAGTGGAAGAGATACGACTGCACATACTCAGACTACGTGACGTCAGGGGAATAGGTGCGATGGAAATGCCATCTGTACAGAATAGTCTAGCTAATCGCGGTTGCTAGACCCCCCAAGTCCTATTCGACCGAGGCTCGCCCGACGTGATACTGCACTTGACTTCTGGGGGCAGGAAGCGGTTCGTTGCCTGGTGCTCCGAGTGACAAACCCAGCTAACCTCTGTAGTATTCTCACTGGGCTGAGGCAATCTTTACTCAACCCATGCCGTCCCGGCGAGAGTTTAGGAAACGTGGCAGGTAAGCAAACTTTCATTTCATTTCTCAATCTTTGCCGTAACGCTGAGCTGACACTATAGTTCTGACGCATATGGGCCACTCTACAAGTTGGGTTTCAACCCTGTCTCCGACAACGTCAAAGTACTGGTCAAGCGGTATGGACAAAATTTTGCTTTGGTTTAGAATAATTACCCTGGTGGCTAGCCTTCCCTACGTCACATCTATTGAGTAATCATAGACAAAGCTAACAGATTATTTGAAAGGAGCTTTGATAACGACCGTGTTTCTGTAACAATGTTCCTGCGAGAAGCCGATCAACTGCCTTTCGTTTTCATCCGTATGCACACTGCCAGCGAAACCTGGTACAATATTCTCCCTATCAATGTTCTCACAATCGAGAGGGAATCGTCGTCAGTCTTGTAGTACGTAACCGTCTGATTACTGGCCCCCTCCTTTTGGCGTGTCTCGAAGACACGATTAGCCTTCATGGGCTTATTTCGCTTCTTGATTGTTGAGCATCCACTACCACATGGGAAACCACTAACTCGGGCATGTCAGTCTTGCTTACTGGAATGCTGCCGAAAGACGCAAGAAGGCTTGGGCAAGTCTGTCATTTTTGACTTGGGAAGGTCTGTTCCCTCGTGTTATATGGCCGTACGTTCGTAAATGATTTATATTGACCGGGAGTAGAGCTGGTGCTGTTCTATTGCACTTTTGCCTCACTTAAGATCCGTAGCCCGTTGCCCAATGTCCACAGTACTCGAAAACCCAAAGTTGGACGGGAGAAGCGCTTGTTTCAAGCGTAAGTGCTCTACCACCGTTAAAGTCCTTGAGTTGCTGAACTTCCATCTTTTCAGTCAAATCGTCGAAGACAATTACCATCATTGCCTCATGGTTTTCGAAGACTACCGCACTAAAGGCCGTCGCTTACACGTCAGAGCCTTGGGTGGCGCATTTTTCGGGTCGCCTATCTGGACAGCGTTTCGTATGCCTCCTTGTTTTGCCGACTCGATTGACTCCTGTCGTATCTCTTATTCCTACCCCCACCCTCTCTTTGTCATACTTGTCACTTTCGCTTCTAGGGGTAGTTTACTGATACTCGCATACTAAGTACCAACTGAGCCTTATGAGGAATGGTTGATTCACAAGGGTCCGACTCGCATCTGGATACGAGATCTTATAGTCTACTCATTTTGCGACGAATATAGCCCACATCAGCAACGAAGGGGCAAGAATGGGGCGTTCCAAATTAAATTCGTCCAAACTGCAGCGGCTACGCGCTTCAAACAGCTTTTCAACCCTATCTCTACTCCGTCAGTGGAGAGTGCAAGTGAGGAATCTGAAGATGAGGACTCCTCTTCTCATAGCGATGAGTAAATTTCCGGTATGCCAGCACACAGGCCACCATCTTTGTGATAATAGTCGGTATGCTGGGCGACGGCAACTCTTTACTACCTCTTCAAACTTTTTATGATAGTGGGTTCATCTGGTCTTTTGGAGAATCATCTAGCACCCCGAGGGAGAAAAGCATCGATGCGCGCAGGCATATCATAGCCGTTGAAGAGGCCCAGTCACACGTTTTATGCCACCTTTACCTCGGATTACGAGCTCACGATTGAGAACATAGCCGTACAACCCGCTTCGACGAGATTATTTACGAGGTCACGAATCAAACGAACTGAAGAAAATATAGTCCGGATATCTCTGCTTCGAGACACGACAGATTTGAATCTTATTACGATTTTTATTAGCGACCGCAACGATCTGCTGCCACGACGAACGACGTTTTCATAAATTGCATGATACCCATAGGGCCTCGTCTCGTCCCTCCAACCTGTATTCTTCTCCCTTAATAATCCTTGTTCTCTGCGTTGCTTTTTAACTTGTATTTCATCTTCGGCGGCGCCAAGCAGGATTAAGTTCAGTACGAGTCACGATTCTTTCGGTGTGGTGGAAGACGTATGCTATTGAACATGATCCTTTTTACCAGTCTACAATTGATTGAGCACCATTTTTCACAAGTTTACAAGCAATTTCGCACGTACAACTGTTGCGTCCTTTGCCTCTATCTGCCCGACTCCATGAAAGGCATCCGTGCTAGCTCAACTACAAGGACCTCGAAGTATAATGCGTCAAAGGAAGCCTGATGTCTTAAGCTTTTAGTCGAAGATGCTGATGTTCCTACAGTCGGGGCGGTTTTGCATGGCGGAAATGTTACAGACGAGCCCTTAGCCCGGTTACTATGAGACATACGCATTTTACGTTGAAGTATGACTGTAACCCCCCAGTGAAATACACGAAGCATCAGGCATCAAGACTTGTATGCATTGTTGCCCGATCGCTACTACGCTAGCGACTGTCAAAGTCAAAGTTCCCCGGGTCTCCAACAATCTGCCGATGATGCGGTACATAGAGGGGCACCTACACACAGCAGCCCTTACAAGCTGATTCGGGAAAGATGAATGCCAATTCTACGTGGTATGTGGCTCTGCTCTCAGGACACGTTTCAACAATAAAACGTTTCGCTGCGGTGATGAGGGTTTAGATCACCGTGATGGTAAGCTCTCCCGAGTTCAGTTGAACCTCGTGTTCGTATGGTCCTCATCTGACTCCATTGCCAATTAGTCGAGTAGTGTGCTCTGAACAACTGCTTCACTGACTGACAATGGTCATATGGTCATATTAGGCAGTAAGTATTCCACTCCGGTCTTAGCCTCTGATCGACCATACTGTATGGATATAACCTCGGGCATGCAGGCTTTCTTGATGGTGCCGCTCATAGAACCCAACTCGAAAGCGCCAACGCCGGCTTCCCGAGTGGGTTCACGTGGTGAGGCGTGGTGAGCGTGGTAAGCTCCGTGACCGCCCTCAACTCACTTGTATGTTCGCATGTTGCCGACCAGATCCGTCTGCGCCAGGGTAAGCAGCTCTTTATTTATCTCTGGACCCGCTCGCTGCGGCGTACTGCGGTGCTTTCGCGCGGAATGGCGGAACCGGCAGGGCGACAGCATCCCTTGGACACCTGATGTTTGCCTGAATAGTTTCTGTGCCAAGTCTCCGGGAATGGTATACCATTGCATGGCTTAGGTATGGCGGCGATAAGCAGAACAATAGTCAGCCCTGTCATCGATTTTATGATGCTATTTTATCTACCTATGTGGGGTGCCGTCCCGGGCGCATCCGGGCAAGGTATGTAATTGGTTCGGAGATATCTCAAGAACCACTCAAGCAACGAGATCGACACTTTTCCCCGTCGTCGTTCATGTGCCATGGCGAGCCAAGGGTCCTCTAAATCTGGTGATCGCTGTCAGTTTCGGACTTATCTTCCTCCAAGGGTATTATGACTAATACAACAAAACCTACTAGTACCTAAGTACCTACATGAGGATATGTAAGATATCTGAGGTTTGAACTAACCATCACCGGAATTCCCTGTTAGGCCCTCTGCGCAAGAACATGCAGTAGGAGATCTCCAACCATCTCGGCTCTGTGGTTGTCGCTGAAAGCATCGATACATGCCGTCATCAAGTCCTATCTCGACATCTAGTCACATGAGCGAGGGTCTCGTCAATTCATATAGACGGAAGAAACGGAAGCCAATAAGCTGCGCGAATTGCCGACGCTCCAAGCTGCGTTGTGACAGACATCAGCCCTGCGCCTCATGTTTACGGAAACGTTGTGCAAGTTCATGTGCATATGATCAGCTACCGGGGCCAGCCAGGTTTGAGGACCCCGAGTCACGACCGGAGTATAGTGATGTTACAGTCGGCGGCGGCATGCAGCCGGCATCGGTAGCCCAAGGCTTCAGCGCCATTGCCGCGACATCAAAAGAACGACAGCTAGAGCCAGCAAATACTGCTGCTTCCGACTTTCGAAAACAACATACCTTAACTCACGATCGCTGGGAAGAAGTTCTGCGAAGGCCAAGTATGTGAACATCGACGCCCATCATTCCACCTTCTGGCAAGTCTGAAGAGGCATAGATCATCCCAACGGGCATATCTGCTTTCGAATCACGACGAGGTTATTTTCTGAAATGAGATGACTGACCGCGATGGGTGAAGTGAACTCAAATGAACCATCAGCATTTGCACCCGACGATACTGGATCCCGCGCCACTAGCTTTTGCTTCCCGTTTCCTTCGGAGCCCCAACTTGGCAAAAATGATCTCTTGGCCATGATACCTTTCGCTTCCTGCGACTATCTGCTATCCCGGTGGTTCATGTATATGTCACAGTTCTTCCCTATTCTACACGGCCCAACTTTCCAAAAAGAATATGCCGCTTTTGTCGCAGATCCTTCTGCGGTCGACTTCTCCTGGTTAGCCCTTCTCTTCATGCTGCTGTCTCTTGGTATCCATACCCTTGATTATGACGGTCCTCTACCGGCTGAGATCAACCCTAACGCACCTCTGCTTCAGGTTTCAGGGAGATTGACACGGCGATATCGCGAAGCGGCTATGATGTGTTTGTCAAAGGCTCAGTTCTTGACGAGATATCATTTGAGCACACTGCAGGCACTATTGCTGGTAATTTACGAGATCTGCCACGAGGAGGGCGTCGAGCAAGGCTGGACACTGCTTGGCATCGCATTGAACATTAGCATCGCGCTGCATTGCAATGATGAGTCCATCCCCCCTAACGGTAAGGAACACTCTCATTTAACACCTTGCCTTCTTTGCGAACAGCACTGAAAATGCCCTGGTTCCTTCTGCTCCATTGTCCATTCGCTAAGTCTGAAGCATCTAGTTTCCCGTATCGAAATTGAGCGCCGACGACGCTGCTGGGCGGGCCTGCTTAGCTTGTATGGCTACCAGCTAGTTTCGCATCCTGGCGTTGACATGTATTTCCTAACCGATGTTGCGGCGACAATGCCTGCCGATGTGGATGATGCCGACATCAGCGAACACGCTGTCACACACACTTCCCGACGACTGACGCAAATGTCCACAATGATGTTCAAGGTTCGCTTGTTCCAGCTATCTAGCAAAATATGCCGCCATCTGAAGGGGCCGAAGAGGCTCGATGAGAAGACGCGAGATATTTTTGATGTCGAAATCACCACTGAGCAGCGTCTATGGGACGCTACGTACCTTGTTGATGGCAACAGCGAGGTACACAGTCTGTTGGACCACTCAAGCTTCGCTCATTGGTCTTTGCAATTCCACGGCCACCACCTCCATCTTTTAATCCATCAACCATTCTGTCGGCCTCGCTCTAACTCGACTTGCTTTCGCCAGCAGTCACGAGAAAAATGTATCACTTCCGGTGCGGCACTCTTACGATTGCATCAGCGATATTGGGAAGTCCCTCGACTAAAGCCGTGGCGTTGGACATTGCATGGTCTGCTCAGTTTCTATGCCGTTCATGGGGCGGTGGCCTTAGCATCTTGTCTTCTAGAGGAGGAGTCGCACACTTCAGAATCATCGCAATACCGAGACGTCTTCATTGCGGCTGTCAACCGTATCGGAGAACTACAACACCGCAGCCCGATCTGCATGAAAGCATACCCTATTCTATCTCAGTTACAGTAGGCAAATCTCATAATTCTCATTATAACTTGCCG
The DNA here is from genome assembly GCA_022453515.1 of Astrocystis sublimbata. Lineage (NCBI taxonomy): Eukaryota > Fungi > Ascomycota > Sordariomycetes > Xylariales > Xylariaceae > Astrocystis > Astrocystis sublimbata. The sequence goes on along the minus strand of JAJNNY010000006.1, from coordinate 1,138,149 downwards.
AGCATACCTACTTCGGTTACTAATGAATATGCAGAGCTCTGCTGTTCCCGGAACAGTATAAGTGGCCGAACCCGTCGAACACTAACTTTTTAGAGACATTTGATACATGGGTAGACAACCTACAGTGGTTAAATGCTGATACGATAGACTGGGTAAGTTGTAAATCATGGTACTTGGAGCAGCGATCAAGGTTTCATCACTCTAACAATGCCTTAGAACTTCCTGGACGGCATAGTAGAGGATAACAATGGATTGAGCACATAAATATAGCTTGCTTTGGGTTCTATCGACGGCATGGGTGGGTAACAAGGAAATTGCTATGGTTGATGCGATATGGACGGATGCAAACTCTTTCATCGACCCAATGTCAAAACATCAGTGTGTAAAATCCATGGGAGGCGCAAGAAACCGCCACTTTTGAGCCCATGTATCAAAAATTAAGGCTCTGCATAGCTACATTGCTTATTCAACAACTCTCCCTTGAGGGCACGGTGAATTCCAATAAGTCCAGCAGGGGCGATGATCGTGACGGCTCCGCTTGCGGGCATGCGGATACCCGGCATATTGAATGCAACTCTGCACCCAAAATACTTCTCGCCGCTGGCGGTTCATTCGCTCATTTTGGGTCTGATATGGGACCTTCTGGCAAAATAAAAACAAGTCCGAGATCCACACCGCGGTAGCATATGCACCTTCAGGAAGGCGCATGTACTTTCGATTCGGCCCACACGGACTTAGCTGTGTCCGCTCCTAGACTCGGTGATGTACTTCAAAACCACGACTATTGTTCGCTAAAAAAAAGTGTCCACCCCTCAAGACTGTCCTGGCCGTCGGTGATTACTCACTTTTGTTGCTTTGACTGGCGAAACTGGCATTGACGGTGAGACTATTCAATGTTATCGGCGAAAGCTCTTCATACTACTCCACCCTTGACTGTAGATCGGCGCCCATCAAGGAGTACTATGGATTGTGTAGAGAAAAAGATGAGCTAAGCCTCGTAGTCCGTAGCTGGAATCACATATCCACACCATGTCGGTAGTATTTATTGATCGATAGTCGGCTTTCGACTTATTATTTTGCATTCTCCGTGTCACAGTATCATCCGCCTGTCTGTTCACCTTCGACCATGGCCTTCATTCTACAACGGCGGGCTCTTGCGAAGCAGGTCCAATATCAGTTAAAACAAGTAAAGGAGACACCATCCTCAACAGACGCGTATCTTCAGATTCCGGGCATCACCCGTGGCATAGATTGTGACGGAGAATGGTACTACGATGTCGGATGGGTCGATGAAAGGGACGGGCTCAATCCCAAGCGGTGGTCTACGGCAACTCGCTTGGGATCGACATTTCTCGTTTGCGTTGTCGCCTTCTTTGTCACGGTAGCTAGCTCCATCGACAGTGTTGTCATAGGACGAGCAGCCGCAGAGTTCGGAGTTTCAGATGTCGTCGAATCACTAGCCACCGGGCTTTTTCTGATAGGATTTGGCATTGGCTCATTGCTTGCCAGCCCATTATCGGAGTTCATGGGACGACAACCGGTTTACATCGTCTCGCTCGTTATCTTCGAAGGCTGGACCGTCGGTGCCGCCCTCTCCCCAAACATTACCGCACAGCTCATATTCCGGTTTCTGATGGGTCTATCGGCTTCTGCTCCCCTTACTGTAGCTGGTGGCTCCATCTCCGACATGTGGTCGCCCCTGGAGAGAACGTTTGCCTTTCCCTTCTATGCTATACCGGGATTTTGCGGTGCTGTTTTCGGTACGTACAGGATTTGAATTAAATGCTCGTCCACGTCCGCAGCCACTGACTGAAGGAATTTGTCAATTATCTAGGCCCCATCGTTGGAACATGGATTGGTAACGGGCCTAGCACGACCTGGCGTTGGGTTGAATGGTTCACCCTGATCCTGGTCGGGTTCTGCATCGCATTGCTCTTCGTTTTCTGTCACGAAACCTTTGCACCGCGTATCCTGGAACTCAAAGCTGCTGCTTTCCGTAAGTACACGGGCAACGCGCAGTTCAAGACGAGCAAGGAGGCTTCTGACGCCAATGACATCTGGCCGATTCTGAAGCGAAACTTCGGCCGGCCATTCATCCTGTGCTTCGAGCCGATTGTCATAAGCTTCACGATATACCTGACGATCAACTACATCATTCTATTCACTTTTCTTGATGGGTAAGCTGTCGTTGCGCTCCTGACTTTAAGGGGTATTTACTTACGTATTGCCATCTAGCTACCCCTATATATTCGCCGGGACATACGGTATCAGCGAGAATCTGTCGAATACTGCGTTCTCGGGGCTTCTCGTTGGAATTCTGATTTCGGTGGTCCTTGTCCCTTGGACGTACCGCAACACTGTCAAACAATTGAAAGAGGATGGAGACGACGGATCTGGCATTATGCTGAATCGCGAAGATCGACTCCGTTTCGCCATGATTGGGGCACCATTCATACCGATTGGCTTGTTCGTACGTAACCACCGGACCCCTTTACCCTCCCGGCTCATCTAGCGACTCTGGGGAACATTGATTTCCTTAACGGAGTCGGCCCCTGAACTCGTCCCAGTCGGAGGCGATACATCTGTTCGAAGTTTGCTGACTCAATTTGTTTACAGTGGATGGCATGGACCGATTTTGTGAGTAAGGTTGTTTTAATATTTTCAGTTCCGTTACTAACTTACGCAGTCATTCATTTCGATCTGGTCTCCGATTGTCGCTTCAGTACTGATAGGATTTGGGATGGTATGTGTTTACATGTCGGCGTACATGTACATCATCGACTGTTACGAAATGTTCGCCGCTTCCGCATTAACGTTTAACGCCTTGATCCGATATATCGCTGCTGGAGGCTTTACCGTCGTCGGAATCCCGTTATACAGCAATCTCGGAACGCATTATACCCTCACTCTTCTGGGGGTGATCAGCGTACTAGCGATTCCTATTCCTTTCGTCTTGTATAGATGGGGCCCTAACATCAGAGCACGAAGCAAAATCGCTAAGACCGGCTAGAGCTTGCTATGAACGCCAGACTGACGGGGTGACTTGGCGACTTGCGGCTCTTTGCATTCAACCCTACCCTGAACTACGTACCATGGCAGATCTGACCTGGATTATCCATCAACCTGGTGTCACCTGCTCATGATTGTTGACATCCTTCACTCAATTTAGACCTGTTATATACCCCCATAGACCAGCTGATATGGTTAGAATGTTATCACATGCATGATTTAGAATGGTTTTACCCTTATCAAGACGTGTGGCGCGCGTGCGACTCTTGCCCTTTCCTTGCACACAGTTATTCGTACACAGTTATTAATCACATGTATTACTTAAACATATAATAGATTATTCAAGTTATGATCAAATAATCAAGCATGGTTTTATACGCCTATATTCCGGACCTCGTTATGCCAAGCCATTTCCACGGGATCGGAGGACCCGGGCCGTTACCGGGCCAGTGGTGTGCCTCCAAAGAACAGAATAAATGTCAAAAAATATGTGCACTGCCAAATTGAGGACAATTGCGTAGATAGAATGTGTGGTTACACATTACAAACAATTGCTCAGCTATTCCAGAATTTATTCCGAAAAATTTATGGTAGGGAGTATGTAATCGAAGGAGGGTTGTCTGGCAACGGACTATAACCCAATCGACGTAGTGGAGCCATCGATGTCATAGATATAGAACACACTCGAGTGCGTTTCCCTAGCACACTGAGTGTAACATATAACACAAATTGAAGTCGTCATTGACGCACGGAGGGGTATTCGCCCCGCATTGAGTTGCAATGAGCTGGTGATGAGTAAGTAAGTAAGTACAAAGTTCACAGTTGTGGGAACATGCATTCTCGGGGTTCGACTAGTCATGATGAATCATGACCTCACAGGCAACCACATCCTACCCATCACTTGAGCATATAGTAGTATATGTGCACTCGATGCGAACTCCAAAAGATAATAGCCAACTCAGGTTCATTCCATGTTATAGCAATCCTACAAGAAACAATTCCCCAATCAAACAACCAAAATAAGTGCATATACATCATGTCGCAAACCCACGCAACCCAAGGAAGCTCCAATACAGGCAGCAAGACCGCTACTGGTATGGCATCGGCGACAACAACGCCTGCCAATGCTGGCATCGGCGAGGCCAGGCCCAAGGCATTCGATGCGGAGGGTGCTATCGGGAAGCAGTTCACAGGTACGGCATCAAAATTACATATCTTGAATCTGCGTGACGTGCAGGTCATCATCCCCATATATTATGGACTAACACGACTGGAAAACAGAGAAAGGCGTACTTGGCGGCGCGGCACAGGCGATCGGCGGCCCATTAGACAAAGAAGGCAGTACGTGGACTCTCCATTTCCCCGAGCAGCATGTTTTAGGGAGGAATACCCTGATGAGGCAACTGTACTGTCCCCGGATCTTAATCAACTTGTACTGCCAATACGGAATACTGACTCTAGGTGTCTACATAAGTGATTGGCAAAGCTTTCACGCCCGAGGGTGGCGTAGGAGGTTCGGTACAGAATACAATGGGAGGAACCAAGGGTCGGAGTAACTAGGGACTATAAACTCTGAGTTATGAACCAAAGCACATCCTCATGCATTAGCACCTGTACTATATCTCCGAACTAAGTGGTTAAACCAAGCGTGAACATAGATGATTACTTCACAACCTCCATATCACTACAAAGGCGGCTCCCTCATGAGCGTAATATCTGCGTATACAGGACGGTGGTCACTGATATACACGTCGTCCACGACGTTATTGACCACTTCGTACTTCTGAACGTCCCAACTATCCGTAGCGTTGGGGCCCATCCAGATGAAATCTATGCGCTGGCTCACATCCGGTTCCTCCGCCGGCACGAAGCCCGTGTACGTCTCGTAGGGCCCGAAGCGCTGCCCATCGCTCGCCAGCGTATACGACTCGCTCAGGTACCCGTCCGCGACCATGGCTTCGTACGCGTCCTGGCCAGATTCCGAGTTGAAGTCGCCCGTTAGCGTGACAGATAAGCCGGGCCCCCACTGCATCTGCACATCGCGGATGACTTGCAAGATGATCTTGGCGCCCTCGGACCTCGCCTGCGAGCTCGCGTTGTCCAGGTGCGTGTTGGCGGCGATGAAACGCGTGCCCGTCACCTGGTCCTCGAAGACGCCCACGAGCACATACCGCTTGCTCCCCGCACCCGGCCAAAACGAAGGGATGTCAGGAGTTCTAGAGAGCCACTTCTGCGTCGTGTTCAAGAGCTTCGCGCGCCCCGGCTGGTAGAAGATGGGGCAGTACTCGCCGAGCAGCTGCCCGTCGTCCCGCCCTGTGCCGATGTAAGTCCAGTCGGAACCCAGGCCGTCTGCGATGTCGACTACCTGGTTGTGCAGCACCTCCTGCATGCCGATGATGGCATTTGCCCCCGCCGTCGTGGCCTCGGCGGCTAGAGAGTTCACCGCGTCTATGACCAGCGGACCGCGGACGGTCCACGGCTTCTCGTTGGTGCCGGACCCGGCGGCATTGCGGATGTTGAAGGTGATGAGGCGGAAATTGGGGAGGTCGGCAGCCATGGCTTGCGTGGCGGTCGTGAACAGGGCCGAGAGCCCAATTAGCCAGCGCATTCTTGTTAGTGAGGAAAAGTAGAGGATGTCTTCTCCAGTCGAGAGTGAATGAAGGCCCAACTCGAGGAAGGTAGATTTGTCGTTGTATATGTGGGCGCAGTCTTGCGAATGACGTACATTTCTATTTATATTTTGCTCCAGTATTCCGATCCTCTGAGCGTCGAATGCAAAATACAACCTGGACGAACCCTTGCATTTCCTCCAATGGTCAACAAGTCGCAACGTAGTATTTTGATCGAGCATGGCCCCGCGAATACCGTAGCCCCTGGCACGTGGGTGCGAGGCAGCAGCTATACGTGGCTTGGCATTAAGTCAACTTACATGAATGTGTACAACGGCAGACAAGAAGGGCGGCATGAGAAATTTACTCCTCGGGGCAAAACCGCCATTTGCGTCCCGAGGAGGTGTATTAGTAAGTTGTAATCTATACAAAGGGGCGTCTAAACGCCATTTATCTCGTTCGTCAGATACGCAACCAGGCATCCAGGCTCATGCATCCGTCTCCAATCCTGTCTGCTGATCCTTCCAGTGCTCAACATTGTGATGGCCTGCCGTAGATCAGATTGGACTGAAACCCATAAACACCAAACGCCACTGCCACCCACATCACATCACATCTATATACAGTTTTATGCCTAACACCCGTTAGATTCTACCACCCACTTGATGGATCGCGTTTCGGTCTCCTTGCTTCTCGGAAATAATTGTACTGCATAGGGTCATGGAGGTCGGGTGACGCTATTTCTTCCTGAGGCAAACCGCCATAGCCCTGTGGTCCGCCTCCAAGCATCCCCGCACCACCCGGTGTTCTACCCAGTCGCTCCACGCTGCGTTCCCTGAACCCAGATGAGGTCGTGACTGGCATGGGCGCCGCGTTACTCATCAAGTTCGAATTACTATCATTTCCTTGCGAGTAAAGTGGGCTTCGTCTTTGCCCAACATCGACGGGGGGTGAATAAGGACTACCCATCGGCCGTGAATATCCAGTTGGATAAGTCATCCCAACATCCGAAGCAGGCGACAAGATCCGGCTAGGGCCGGGGCTCGGTATACGAGGAAGCGCCGGTGCCGGGCTCCCCGACCTAGATTGCGTATCACTGCCACCCCACATACTTCCTGGGGTACCAGGGCGCATAATATCATTATTGCGTCCAAATAGATCACCAGCACCGTGATCGGAAGCGAACTCTGATCGATTCTTGTAGTATTCGAAATCCAGACGAGACTCGGGGACAATCTCGAACCCAGGTAACCCCGCCGACTTTCCAGGTTTCGAAGAACTCATGGGGTTCATTGCGTACGCGTCTGAATAGCCAGATGTGGACATTGTGTCTCCCGAGTCAGCGGCACGCCCATCGGACAGTCGCCCCTTGTAAACCGATGCTAGGATATTCTGCGCTTTGGCGTGTACCATGGGGGTGATCAAATTCCTGTAGAGCGCAGGGTGGCCGAACCGTGCCGCCAGGTTGCTGGTTCTTCCAGGGTCCTTAAGAGCGCCAGTGTCGGGATGCTTATTAATTGACCTTGTTGAATAATAGTGAATCTGTGCATCGTAGCTTCGAGCGCAGATGATCTTGAAGATAACCATGATGAATGGTAAGGGAACAACCGAGTAAGCTTGAACATGCATTCCATCGCCTCGCTCAAAAACAGCCAGGAAAATGACCAGATTCGCAAGAACGGTACCGAATACGAGACGGTTGAATACGACCCGCCAGAACGTCCCACCTGACTCGTTCTTGGTGACAAAGATGTAAAGAAGCAAATACTTCTTTAGCCAAATATCGATCGAGAAATAGAGCGCAGCGGCTGGAAGAACCAACGGCTGAAGGCCGCCAAAGCACAAGGCGACAGTCGAATAGAATAGAATATAGTTATAATAACTTGCGTAATCAAACGTTGGCGGCGCCGTGAGCTCAATCATTTCTCTCGGTGTGGGATTAGTGAACTTCCGCATGAAGGAACTATACATCAACGGCCAAAACTGTGCCAGATCTACCGCAGCACCCAGGTGTCTTTGAAGCAGCCAAGTAACCCAGAATGCTGAGATGTTGCATAGCGAAATGAACAAGGTGTCAAAGAACTTGCTGTTGATAATCGCATAGCCGACATCCGATCCATGGTCCGTCTCATCGATGACGGTTACGATGAAACTCCAAACCGTGTTGAATAGTGAGAACACAATGAGATTGTTGAACACGAAGAATGAGTACAACTTCGCAACGACATGGCGGTCACGGCCAGTCTTCGTGCGGTCGCCGGCTCTGATGGAGAGGCGGCGAAAGATGATGGGTAGGACCAGATAAGTCAAAGAGGTGATAGCTGGAGATATCACACCCTGAACGATGGCCCAGAAAACCGTGTTCGCGTTCAGTTGTTTCTGAAAGGCGTCCCACACCAGGCCCAAATTACTCAGATTCGCAACGAAAATGGCAATCAGGGCATTTGGAACAATCCAAAAGAACGTCAACAGGAGAACCCAAAGGTTGATGATAAGTCTCCGCCAACGTCGGGTGGACGGAGTGAGAGTCATGTTGTCCCAGATAATGTCATTCGGTTTGGGCGCGAGAACAACCGTGGCACCAAGAGGCTTCTTTTTACGCAAGGCGTGCGCAATGGTGTGGGCCTCTGATATGTCGTCAAAACTCGCGAATCCATAAGAAAATGTGTTACGCTTGTCGAGGGTGTTGCGAACTTCCTTGATCTCCAATTCAAGCTCTCGTATGCGTTGCGTCAGGTAATCAATGGCATCGATTTTTTGACCTTTAGGATAGGTGCCATACGACGGGTCCTTTTTCGAGGGATAGCATAGTGGCCGGGCAGGAGGAAGGTTTTGAGGATCTCTTAGATATTTCGCAAGGACGCTCTCGAGTTTTCTCACAGTGTGATCATGTTGCTCGATGAGACTAGGTATAAGCTTGACGTTGCGCGCAATTACGGTCCGGGAGAAGGAAGACTGCGGTACTGCGCTATCGATGATCCTGGCAACGCCCTCGTCCGAGGCCATGTTTTTCGGGATGTCATTAAGCTATCAACAGGTCAGTAAGCCTCGCCCCTCCCCACGTTGTTGTGACCAGCTTACCATCAAAGTTCGCGCAGAAAGACTGTGCTGGTACTCATCGCTCTCGAAGTAAAGGCGGCGTAACTGCAACACTTTTCTATAGTTCCACCACAGGAAACTGCAGACAGTAATGTTAATCAAGTATGCAATCACCACCAGTGCCCATATGTTGTCGTTCCAGACATTCACAGGCGTCAGTCTCAGGAACCACTTCTGGTCCTTTTCCTTATCTATCGTCTTTGTCCAGTAGATGGGTAGAAGCACGGCACTCCCCGCTAAGGCGATGATGAGGAAGATGTTCCGACACATCGTCATGACCCTTACGAAGATGGCGGCGTCCATACCAGCGTGGGCCACCATATCCTTCTCCGTCGTGCGCCATAGTGGAAGCGTCCAGGCGAAGAAGCCCCTCCCTATGGGTGGAGGCGCACGCTTCTCGTCGGCGTGCTTTAACTTGGGAGCATAGATAACTGTGTTGTAGGGTCGGATGAAGGAGAAGATTATGACGGTGACGAGGGTGGCGCCCACGGACGTACCCAAAGCGGACCAAATCGCACCATCTGTTAACTGTACGTAAACATGTAAGCACGATGTCTCTGTCCAGGTTCGCCTCGGGTTGTCTCACGGGCTGCTTGAAGGGATTCTTCAACAAATCCAACAGCTCCTCGGCCGGTGCCTTTGGTTCACTCATTCTTGGGTCAGTCTTGTGCAAATACCCTTCCGGGGTTGGTTGGCGTTATTAGTAGATGTTCAAGGGCCACGCCGAGGGGTACAGGCAACCCGGGCGGTAGTCGATGTTATAGATACAAAGAACGATATTCGAGTAGCATTCGTTTCATGAAGGGTGGGCGGAGCACAGGCAGTTGCGACGCTGCGTGCCCAGATTGTCGAATGCCGTCTTCTGCTTCAGGTCGCGCTGCGGACTGCCCGTAGGTTTGCAGTCGCTTTATTTATGCTCGAGCGTGAAATGCGAACGAAAGTAGCGGGCTTCGCGAGACTTGATCGGCCGTAAATGAATAGGTCGATCGATCTTCTGGGGTTTCGATGCAAAAAGTCGGGGCTAAGACAGCCTCCTGACGCCGCAAACCAATGGATGAAGCGAACAGAAGGCGAGCGCAGGTTCAAGCGCGGACGGTGGTCGTGGCTGGCAGGTATCAAGTCGCACACGGGGTTCAGGGCACGGATGGGGGGGTGGTTGCGCCGAGGGAGACGTCGTCGAGGGCAATCAAAGGGTCCGGAGAACAAACGAAGGTGGGAGAAGTGCGAAAAGGTGCGTCCTACAAACTCGTGACCATCGATGCTCAGCCAGCCGTAGTGGATCAGACAATGGGCAAGGAGCGAGAGGGATCAGGATCAGGGTACGGATAAGGATATGGATAAGGGAGGGAAAAAGGAGAAGGAGGACGGAGGACAAAGCGAACGAGGGTTGGATCTAGGTCCGTGTGGATTCTGGAACAAGTGTGAAGTTGTTGGCAGCAGCTCGCGCTATTACGCACAGAGCGATGTTTATGCTGGCTGACGTACCGTCTGAAGAAGAAGACCGTGACCGGGCCCGACCGACAAGACTTCTGCTCGACAGGGGGGCGTGCGATTGGAATGCTGTTGGTTCTGTCAGGGGAGGGAGCCAAGTCTGGAAGCCGGGCATGGGAAGGGGAAAGGAACCTTAGGTCATCCATCAGTGATTGGTGTCGGTGGTCAGTCCAGTAGGTACACGTACGTCCACTAGGTACCGCACAGGGCCCTAGCGAGCTGGGCCCGCCTGGGGTGGGTACAACGACCCTGACAGGACAGCCGAACAGCCCTAGAACCAAACAGTAGGTACCTTAGGTAGGAACCTAGACTGCTCAGGTGAGGATTCAAATCGATGCTGATTCATTTTCATATTGACACTGGACTTGCTTTGTTGGGCAAGTGTTTGTTTGAGCCCTATCGCAACGCCAGTGCAAGGATTTATCCGACTGCCCATCTGACCTCCAGGCTTCCTCTCACTCTGCCCAACGACCACCTGCACGGAACGCTTCAATACCATGGGTGTTGGCTACTGCTCGCCTGGTAAGTACCAAAATAGAAGCCAATGCCCATACCAACAACAAACATCTGAGTGTGCAGCAATGCCCAGTACTTCGGACGTGCAACTACTAAACAGGTTTCCTCCTATCGTGCAACAACACAATCTTTCCGTCTGGTATGCCAATACGTATATACCGACATCATAAGTCCCCCTTCAGGGGTTGCGCTACCCGGTCGTCATGCGGTGGCAGGTGAGGATGCTCGGGATACCTACCTACGGCAATGCTAAGAATAAACTACATGAGAGCGGGTATAGTATGAGTATAAGTAAGGTAGTATGCTGTGATACTTATAGTACCTCGATCGGGAACGCACAAGACCGAACGATATTATGAAGAAAACCCGAGCTCCTGGATTAATCAAACACGCTGCCTCTGTTTCGGCTGCCACAGACAAACCCGCACGCGACCCAAGTCCTTTCGTGTCCTTTCCACGGTTCAAAGAATAAACATGGCGTCAACTGAACACAAACACGCACACACGTTGGTTCGGAGACGAGATGCTCGAGGCTTAGCTCGCTTCGAATCCCAACTCCCCGCTACTAGCGTCGTGGGTCTTAGGTATGTATCTCATGGCGATCCAGGGTTCTTCTCCATCCAATACGACCAATACGAGAAAATGTTTTATGCGTGGGAGCCATGCTAAGAAAACGCCGATCTTAGCTGATCCAAGATCTGTCGGGAATTGGCAATTAACCAGCTCTGCTGAGCATCGTGAAACTTTTGTCGCTTACGCCAGTTCATTCATCGTAGATACATTATCAAAGGTTCTTGTTATATTATACTTACCTACCTGCAGTTGCCTACAAGAAAGAATAGCGAGTTTGGCAGATCTCAACGTTGTTTGTATCCATGTCCAAGAAGATCCCGATCGGTCTTACACGTGTGGGTGGAACTAGCAAGAGCCGGCTTATGAGTAGTGACGCTTGTCGTTCACCTATCTCCTACCTACCTTACTTAGGTAGGGTTGGCGTGTGAGGACGCCGCGTACGAGGACTTACACACATACTCAAAACACACTCACAGAACGGATGACGTAGTTCTAGGAATGACGCAGCATTCTATAACCAAATTGATGTTAGTTAACTGACTACCTACTGCTTTTCAGTTGACATACCGACTTCTACTTAAGAAAAAAGGCCGTAAGGATCTGGAGACCTGAGCAGGTGCCAATAAGAGTCGCCTTGATACACCGTGCCTCACGTGCCTCATACCTGCAGAATAGGACCTGTCGTTATGCTCCGCTCTACCTAAGTAGGTAGCATAGCTTACGTATCACGACAGCTCTACCAGAGCTCGTTGTTGATACGGATAGAGAAGGTTCCAAGTTGTGCAGCACGGCAAGTTATGCTACCACATTTGTCATTTGTCATTAAGCTCTTCAAGGTTGACTGGCGGTTCCATAAAAGTTGCATGCTTCAAGCCTTACACATCTTTTGTACTGTGATATGTGTGGTATAATCGAAACGTGCTTACCTCGCTCCAAATGAACTTTGTATCAAAAATATGTCTGTTGGTCGCCGTGAAGCCAACCACATGTTATGCTAGGTATCCTATGCCATGCTGTCCACAGCACGATACTGACCACCTAGCCAAGTAGAATAGTAGGGGTCAGGTGTCAATTCCATTGATTCCTAGGTTCTCCCATTCAGTGGGAGTCGCCCAGTCCTTATATACACAGATCTCGTAGCCCAAACAGCCCTCTCCAAAAGAGCCCCTGGGTCATGGTGAGGCTCATGCTACCTTGGCACCCGACAGCAGTACCCAATTTGCCACGATAATCAAAATCATTTAAGAAAGCCCAAAAAGCACGAAGACTTCAGTATACGGTTCAGGCCAGGTAGATGCTCATTGGCTAATTAAATTCTACAATATCTATAAGAATGCGAACTATCACTTGAGTCTGTATGTGGAGAGAGGTAGTAAGATCCAGCGGGGAATGTTGCAGATATTGCATATGATTTAGCCGAAGATACCATGAACAAGGCACACAAAGTTGATATATAGATACCCCCGTCTAGTGGGCTGTGTGAACTACCTGCACTTCTCGTTTTAGTCCAGATAGCCGACATACGGAGTGTGCAATACCTGTTATACCGGAAGCCTTAGTTGAGTAGTCTGAGCAGAGCTCTCGAGGGCCTTCGTACAAACCAAGTGTAGAGCCCATGAGCTCAAATTCCTTGAACGATATATGAAGTACCTAGGGGAGCTACAACTGATAGCATGACAGCTCGTTCGGCTAAAACCCAGCATCAACTAGATTACTGCTCGAGTGGTATTTCAGAAACAAGCAAGAAGCTTCGTCGTGAAGAACAATTAATGAGCGATAATAGGTTCCCATCTTACTCACGTCTCATTTCAAGCTCACCATGTATGATCAGTCCAGCTCAGCGTTGCAGCAGTCATTTGGGAACCTGAAATCTTTCATCAAAGTTCATAGTCAGGGTAGGTGTGAGCATGAATGGCTCATTCGTTGAACCAAAGTGACCTCTTCGTTGTGTAAGCAGATTATGAATGATGATGTAAATTTCGCAACGGGCTTTTCAGCTGCGCCTGACCTGATTTAGGTGCCGCGTAGCAGAAGCACAATACTATATCACGATCCCATTGTAAGACACAGAACGAGGTGACTGTCTGTAACCACTTATATACGGTGGCGTAACAATCGTTCCCGTACACGACTCAGCGGGAGAACTCCTTAGACTGTGACGTTGCTGAATTCCAGGAGCTCGGGCAAATAGCATACCTGTTCTAAGTCGAGACTGATGTTTTTTATAAGCTTAAGACAAGCCGTGGGCGCGAGCAAGTGCGCTTATAGCTCTTGGTTCTATCTTATCAGGTGGGCATTCTCGGCAATCGTATCAATGTATAGAAGGCATGTGTCACTTGTTTCTATGCCGCTGACCCCTGCGGATTGACGACATGAGGCGCTCCATAGGATCAGGAGCAAAGTGACATATAGCGTGATTGACTGTATAAGCTCCTTTTCAATGTGACAGCACCCCGAGAAATATTGAAATTGTACTGCGCAAATTCTCACGATGAGCAGGTAGTTATTTAGTAACACTACCTACACGTAGGCATGCAGCACTGTATACCGTGAACTAATGTATTGCCCCAGCTAGCTTTTGAGTAGCGTCACAACAATCGCTTCTTGGTGTTAAGTTAAGGTCGAGATCAAATAGCGAGTGACTATATGAGCCGTAGAAAATGGTGTTTTCAAACAACTTCGATACAACAAGTTCATCAATCTTGTCAAGATTTATTAATTGCATAAGATGGAGGACATATAAAGCATCCACTAGAGTGAATCGCAGCTTATGTCCTCTCTGCTACTTACCTACCTATTAAAGATTGACAAATTTGTTAGATATAACCTAAGCTCACAGTAGATGCTCAAGTCACATTTTAATCATGAAGCTTAACTTCTTTCCATGCTGACACAAGATGTTAGAATGTTATATCACACGAATACATGACATATCCATAAGGTGTTTAGGTTGTGCTCACCGTAAGGTACAACAAGGGTCACATGTAGATAAACGGACATCACTGATAGTATAAGACTGATCAAAGCCAGTTTCTTGAGGATTGTGTTAGCGGTACGTTCGACCCTTATATACAATGAGGGTACAGCCAGCCATTTCACGGATACCAAACCGCACGAGAGTATAAGCAACACCCTTCCTTACCCAGTTTCCCATCACTCGTCGCCCCCTCCAAAACCCCCCTAAAAACAACTGGTTTTTCCCCAAAAAAAATTGCACTCGACAGTGGTGCACGGTACCGCGAAGAACGCCAAAGGAAATGAAATACTAGATAATAAGAAAATACCACAGAGAGCGGACGTAGAACTTAATGCCCCCTTTACGCATTTCCCTTAGGCGGTCATAGCCTAAATCGATGGTCTGCCGTATCTAACACATAAGAGTTTTTCCCCTATGCGCTGCTGCTACTTCGCCTCCTCGGCAGCCCTTTGGCTGCGCGTCACTCTAGCAGTCCGCCCCGCAGGCGCAACGAATTTCTTCTCCGACTTCTTCGGGCGACCGGGCTTGCGAGCTGTGCCATTGGCACCGGTACCGTTGGTCTTGACTTTCTTCTTAGCCGGCTCTGAATCCCCGTTGCTGCTCTTGGCCTCAAGCCCATTGCTGTTCTTGGCCTCGGCACCAGTCGACTGTTCTATTTTGTCTGCCTTGCGTTTCTTGCCAGCTGCAATGTTCCCATTCTCGACTGGTGCAGATTCAGTAGGAGGAACTGCGGCAGCTTCCGCGCCAGGTACCGCAGTGGGCGCCTCTTCTTCTGGCTTCTCGACGGAATTGCCTTCAGAGTCCTTCTCGGCTGAGACTGGTTTGGGAGATTCCAATACCTTGTCCTTTGCGCCCGCAGGCGTGACACCGGATGCTACGGTTTCTGAATTGGTAGAGCCGAGCTCCGGCGCAGGGGTAGATGTGGAATCAGATAATTTCTCTGGTTGCGCAGCCGGGACATCAGGCTTGCTAGATTCATTCTCCTTGCTCGTCTCTTCCAGAGCCTCGGCAGCTGGGGGCGCCTCTGTCTTCGCGGGGGTCTCGGAGCTAGGTGCGGCAGGCGCGTCTGCGTCTGCTGCGGTGGCCTCGACTGGAACCGAGGGCACCATTGAGGCCTCTGCGGTAGCAGCAGGCTCCTTGGTAATGGGGGGCAAGCTGTCGGTGGTGTTGGGTGCCTTGGTCTCTTCAACGTCGACCGGCGCTAGTTGGGGTTTGAAGTTAGCGCACTGTATGACATACTGTGTGTCGCGAAGCGCATCGCAACATGATTGCGATGCGCAAGCCCCATCTGCATCGGGGCACGCCAATTGGTGGTGCGCAAAGGTGCGCAATATATTGGCGACACACACGATGCGCAATGGGATAGCAGTATACCTTTGACGATGCTGTCGGCGTTGATATCAGACATGTTGATGACGTAAGGGTAGCGAGCTCTAAGCACGAAGACAGTGCGATTGTGGGAAGCTGGGAAGCAGCAGGATGGGGAGGGTATGGGGTTTGCAAGTGACGATGATTGGAGGATTTTGAGGTATGATAGAAGCTGTAGGCTGTGTTGTTGCACGGAGGTCTGGCCGGTGTTGAAACAAAGATGGGAGAGGAGGGAAAGGAAGAAGAAAGCGGCCAGGACAGACAGGCGGACAGGTTGAGGTTGGGTCCGGGCAGGGAAGCTCAGTCGCAGGCATGCGCCATGCGCGCAGAGCACTTTAGTAGGACGAGCTGCGCGGCGAATCAGGAGCGACGACGGCACGGGAAAACAATCAACAAGCCAGCTTGCACCGCATTGCGCCCTGGCCTGCCGACCTAGGCAAGAGGCGAGAGGCGTTAGGTAAGACACTCCCCGTCGGGTTAATGGTAAAGCCCCAGGTCCGGGGGGCTCGACTTGACGGGATGGTGACAACACCAGCGAACTTGGTGCTTGGGAAGCTGCCCAGGCGAGCCAGGCGAGCCAGGTCCGACTGCAGGTGGACGTTGAGATGGTACCCCCAGCACTTGTCGCAGTGGATACAGCCCACAGCCCCACTTCTCCACTTCTCTCCAGCTTTTGTACAGGCACCGGCAGGTACATGTAGCGCGAGAACACTTACAGTATGAAGAACACTGTATCTCCAACCTTCAATATCTCAAGAGCAGGCAGGCGCCAGTCGCCAGTCTGCTGAAGAGGTAAGGTATTAAAAACTACCTACCTTAGGTACCTGCAGGCAGGAAGTATAATAGGGTCTCGGTATTGGATTGAAATTACTTCTTCATTGGTTGCGACATTATCGTTACTCCAGCCTACATGCAGAGGCCTAGCAAAGGAAGAAGCAGGACTCATAAAAGTCCAGCAGGCTTGACTACCGAGCTACCTAGACAACATTCACAAGAAAATGCGCTAGATATTATACCTATTGTAAGACTACCTACTCAAGTAATGCGAACCGGGCTATCCCTACGGCTCTAGGCGGATATTCTGTCGCTGATAAGACTCGAAACCGAGCTCAAACTACGTAGTCCAACATAAAACTTGCCCACCAAGAATCACATCCTCATAGACAGACAGTACAGATCTTCGACATTTCCATGGGTTTGCATATGACAACAATAACAGAACGAATCCGATTTGGTCCTAATCAATAAAGACTGAATAGGTGATAGCTGCGACCGCTTCGTAGAAGAATATACCTTGCAACCAAAACAACGTAAGTATTTGTTTAGTTGACTCTGGGTTAGGTGGTCGTGTTTCCGCCATGAGCTGTGGTGCTGATATCTCATGAACCTATTCGACATCTCCATTAGTCTGCGAGAGAAGGAATAGAGTTGCTGTCCTGCTCACTTCATCAAGACATGTAAGCATCCCTCATTGTAGTAGTTCTTGGGTGCGATCGAGCTGATATTGACACTGTGTATAGGGGCTGGTGAAGGTACTGCAATGTAGTGTATAGCACCTTGGCTCGATTCGGCGGATCCTCCAAGCAGCCTCTGAATGAAACGATCGGCTCTTGCATCTGGCTGACGTCGGCCCAAGCTTTCGTGATTGGACAATGGTATGGAATGGAATGGCGTGCATGCAGGAGTGGGGCGCACGCGACCCATAGGAGCTTTGACGGCGTTCCACTGGTCGGCTCTTTGACGATGTTCGCTGCTCCCTCGATCAACGTAGAAAACAAATGCGTGAGCAGGCCTCACGATTGCAAGGAAAAACATGCAGCCAAGCGCCATTCAAGTTACGTCGGCAGCCTTTATCACCAGCTGTCGGGTTTTTTGTTTAAGGTTGACAAGAAGTGAGTATGAGAGTGCCAGGTGTATTGGGCATTTTTAGCGCAAGCTCGGATTATATGATATATCACACGCTTCGGTTTCATAACATAAGTCGAGCAATATGCCAACTTGAAAATTTAGGAACTTGCACAGCCTGAACTCTAATCCTAAAGTATTGATGCCTGTGGTCGAGTATTTCTATGCTCTAATTGTGGTTAAGTTGGCGGTGCAGCTAGACAGGAAACGCTGCGCCTAGAGATCATGTAAGTGATCATTTATCTCTGCCTAGCCTTTCCTCGTCGTCGCCTATTAATGTGTAGGCGGGTAAGAAACCAACACCGTCCTTGTCATGCTTCTTTAAGTTCGGATTCGGCTGCGTGTCTTTCGTGCCCCCTAAACTGGTGTATCCCTTTGTGAATTGAATTAACGTATGCTCGGCACACCCTGCGGCAGTTGCATGGTGCATGGGAAACTCACTTGATCATATAACGGGCAGTATGGGATTTTCAAATGCCGGATGAACTAAGCTCTGTTAGCTACTAAGTCGCGCTCGTGATGGCCGTATAACGAAGGCCACGACAAAGAGTTCCCTACGCACCGCCCAAATCTCGGCTGTTTGTAAGTTAGCCCATGTCACCAAACACCTAAGACATTGACACCCCAAGACACCAGGAACCAATGTCGAGCGTCCGGAATGGAGTAGTTGTGTAGCTCGACCAAAGGATAGAAGATAAAAAGAGAGAGTTTTGAGGTTTTCTGACCACATACCATAATGCCAATCAATTACAGGATGCACCCGCATGAAGTCTGGCCATCCCCCATCGGTGGGATCAAAGTGCGTCAACTTCTCCCCGTGCGGATCGGTCCTCCGTGTCCCTACAAATATAGCTTTGATGTTCGGATGGTCTGCAAGGTATGTCCCTAGTCCTTGTTTCATCCCCAGTTCATAGCGCGTGACATCTAGTTGGTATTCGCTAGACGACGAGAGAACGAAATCGTCTATCTCGGAGAAAGGATGTGGAGATACGATATATATAGCTTGGAATTTCTTAGGGGAGCGTATTGGCCCCGAGGTCCCATTCGGAGTTTGCGATGACGAGCTCTTGTCCGTTGAGGATAAACGGTGCGCAAAGCACGCGAGAATTATGATGAGAAGCACGAGACCTTTGTGGCAAGTGTTAGAATTCCACCATCTCGTTGTATGGATCAACGCGAGTATAACGACATACAGTCCTTCCCACCGTTATATGAGATGGATATTTCTTGAGGCCTGCGCATGATGGCATCAGCGTTTTGCGGCTCGGTGAAGAAGGTGGTGACGGGCGGGGAGGGAGGCCTGAGACGCACTCATAGCGCTGGAAAGCCTCGTCTATTACTCCGACAGCCTCACGCACTCGCACCTGAACATCTTGGAGTATCTTTCCCGTGTGATCCTCAGCTAGAAAGCCGTCCACCTTTTCCTTCATCTCAAGACATACATCGTGCAAGGATCGAGGAGACGGTATTGGCAGTTCTGGGTTGGCGGGATAACTATCGAGAGTGGCCGTGGACTGGTCGGCAGTGGATGTAGAGCGGTCGCCTGGAGTTTGTGTCATGGCGAATGCAGCAAGCGTCGAGCGCCGTGGTGAAGTAGTTCCACTGCGCCGGAGGTGAGCCTCGTTGATTTGGTCGCGATAGCGGATGCTAGATGCTAGCTACCGGTACGTTCAGCTCTCTAGACCCCTCCAGGGAGCTCGCTCTACCTAACCTTGGGAAACTAGCAAGTACCTATTGACGACATGTAGGGTGGTCAATAGCAGGCGGTCCAAGCGGCGGGGTACCTGGCGAGCCTGGATGGCTGGTTCGCTACCAACCGCGTTGGACGTGCTAGTGTACCGATATTCGCAATACAATTGTGCACCTCAGGCAAATACTAAATGCACATTTTTAGATGGGCATGAAGAAAAGTTGCAGTAACATGCTCAGACTAAGGGGCTTCAAGGAATGATGGCTTCGAAATCGGTAGCATCGAGCAGCAAGGACCAACAGTATCGAGAGTATAAGGTAGGTACATGTTGGAAAGTGTATCACGTAAGACGTCAGAAATGCCCCTCGTTGGAACATGGTCGAACAGCGCCGATAATCTGGGGGCGCTAGGTGACTTCTCGCTTGCCTCAGGCATCTAGGCTCGCTACCTCCTCTAGGTAGGCAGCGTGGCAGGCTCGGCAGGCTCATTAGGCGCAAGGGTCTGGCTGAATGGGGCTAAGGCCGAGGGGGCTGAGTCGCTGCCCCAAGCACAGGCGCACGTCGCTAAGTAAGTGGAAGATACACCTGGCGGGCTGCATCCAGCAGCTGGCTCGCGGTCTGCGAAGCAAAGCTCTGCACCAGTTCGTGCCGTATTTTCCGATGATAGGACGCCAAGGCAGCCACAAAGAAAGCCAAGCTCGGGCCAAGTGATTGGCACCGAGAACTGTGAATGGAACCGAGTCACGTGGTCAGGTATAAGGTCGCAAGCACGTGCCCCAGGAACACTTTGCACAGCGACAACCCCGGCGCAGGTCCAGATTCCAACCGCCAAGCTGTCCGCAACCAACCAGTACCGCCACCAAGCCATCGATCAACTCCTCGTCACAACTACTGCCCTTGCCTTCGATCAGGTTCGGACGTCATAAGCGGTGGACTTCCAGAAAATCCCAACTTGGCATTACAGTAGCCAAGATGGCCGTCGAGCTTGATAGTCTTCACCATGGCTTGGGGCCAAGCCTCCAGGATGGCTGCCCACCAGCGCAGTGCCATCCCACTCGCTGAGCAAACCACATATTCTCTCGGCGACGACCAGAGCCTCAATAGTGTTGCCCAGCATTTTGACTTTCCTCGGCTGCTACGCTAAATCGCTGGTGTGAGAGAGCCTTGCCCAATTAGATGATGTAGAAGGACCCCGGCTCATGCCCGAGGCTCTGGGTATGGAACCGTCTTTGCCGTCCTCACACCACAAGTCTTTGTGAATCTGCGAGAATGATGATAACAACTCTCTTGGTAATCTTGGCGATGACTCTGAGAGCGAGTTCCCAGCGCCGAAACCATGGCGAGAGTCTTTGCCATTCGGGTACATATACGAGGTCTCCCCCCCTCCCCATATACATGACGAAATTGTGTCTAGACCTACATTCGGTACCTGATTCTACATTTGAAAATTGTAACTGCAGAGTGACTGTCAAGAAAAACATTCTTAAGCTCTGTATAACCGAACCGACAGCACAATTCTACTCTTCATGCAGTCATTTCACTCAAATTCTACGTAATTCTGCCCGAGCCACTGCTCACTATGGCTGCACCATTCGACAATCACCCTTTCCTTCTGACAACCGAAGATGTTGCCAAACAGCTAGACTCGGACCTAGAGAAAGGTCTTTCCTCTTCTCAAGTCAGCCAGCTACAAGAACAATACCCTCTAAATGAGTTAGATATCGGCGGTGCCATACCATGGTACAAACTTTTCATAAAGCAGCTGCTTAATGCCATGATCCTGGTAGGTTTTCGTCGGCCCTGTTTCCCATTCATCTGACTAATGATCATATAGGTTTTGTTTTTTGCTTTAGTGCTAAGCTTCATCGTGGGTGATTTTATCGAAGGCGGTGTCCTGGCGGCCGTTATCGTCTTGAACGTGTCCATAGGTTTCTGGCAAGAGTATGGCGCCGAAAAGAAGATGGATGCGCTTCGTGCTCTCTCGTCTCCGTCGGCCATGGTTCTGAGGGATGGTAAGACTGAAGTTATATCAAAGTAAGTGCTCAATTTTATCATTGCCGCCATCAGTACGTCTGTGCTAATAATTTCTTAGCGCCCAAGTTGTTCCTGGAGATATTGTCATTCTAAAGATGGGAGATACAATCCCTGCAGACGTTCGGGTCTTCGAGGCTATGAATCTGGCAGCCGATGAGCAATCTCTCACTGGAGAGTCCGTGCCCGTCGAGAAAATCGTCGATTGTCTGAAGGACTCGGAACTCGGCATCGGTGATAGGATCAATATTGCATATGGCACAACTACAGTCCAGAAGGGCCGTGGTCGTGGCATTGTTATCGCGACCGGCATGGCGACGGAAGTAGGAAAAATCGCTGCAGTAAGTCAGACCAACAGCCTCTTCCCTAAATTCATACACTCTGGCTTCTATCAATACAGCCAAGGAGAATGCAGTTTCTTAGAAGTGCAGGATGACTAACTGAGGGCATTCACATAGTCAACCGCGAAAAAGAACCGCAAGGCTGGTCGATCGATGAACTACAAAAAATACGGGAAACGTCAGCCTGTCATTGGTCTTACCAAACGCATCTATGATTTTATTGGTGGCTTCTTGGGCTTGACTGAAGGGACACCCCTGCAAATCAAGCTCTCTAAGCTGGCCTACATCCTCTTTGGTTGCGCTCTTGTCCTGGCTCTGATCGTCTTTGGTGTCAACAAGTTTGATGACAGTAAAGAGATTGTGATTTATGCTATCTCCACCGGCATTGCTATCATCCCAGAATCACTTGTGGCGTAAGTTGATCAACCACCATCACTAACTAGTGAGACCCGCTAACTCGCCCATAGTGTATTGACAATCACCATGGTCGTTGCTACAACAGTCATGAGAAAGGCTAACGTGGTTGTCCGAGATCTCTCTGCACTCGAAGCTCTTGGGGGCGTGACCAATATTTGTTCTGACAAGACTGGCACCCTAACTCAAGGTGCCATGATTGTTAGAAAAGTATGGATACCTTCGAAGACCATATACACTGTCCAGGACTCTAAGCATCCTAGCAATCCTACGCAAGGACGTGTAACGGTCTTGGAGAAGGTGGACGGCAATGACGAATCTCAAAAGAAGCGAGATTTCGATCAGGAACGCAGTGCTGCAACACTCAAATTCGATGTTCCGGAGGAAAAGCTCAACCCTCCCAAGGACGAATCTAAAACAGAAAAGGAGGCAACAATGACTCCGCAGTTAGAGGCCTTCCTGCTATCCGCTGCCCTTTGCAACCTCGCAACAGTACGACACGATCCTGAACCTAAAGACGACCAACCCGAATGGCAGGTCACAGGCGAGCCGACAGAAATCGCCTTACAAGTATTCGCGCACAGGTTCGAGCGAGGCAAGAAAAGCACTGAGGCCCAGGGCTGGAAACAAGTGGCCGAATTCCCATTCGACAGTGGTATCAAGCGTATGTCAGTCATATACAACGGGCCCGACAGCGACCACAGTATGGTTTTTACCAAGGGCGCCGTCGAGCGAATCATCGACCTGTGCACCACCATCGGCACTGGGGATGACCAGGAACCAATGACCGACGAGATCAAGGAGGACATTCTCAGGCAAATGGATGTATTTGCGGGCCAAGGTCAGCGAGTTCTCGCCATTGCGTCGCGACCTTGGAAGGGTATGTATCAAGAAAAGGCTAGCGGTGAGGATTCCAAGGATGACAACGCCCTACGTCAAGAAGTTGAGTCTGGTCTTACATTACTGGGGTTGGCTGGCATTTATGACCCTCCCCGTCGGGAGACCACGCCAGCCATCGCCGAGTGCTCCTCTGCCGGAATCCGAGTGCACATGTTGACTGGTGATCACCCGGCCACTGCTGAGGCAATTGCCAAGGAAGTCGGTATCATCCCACGCAACACTGGCACGTTGAGAGATGATATTGCAAAGTCGATCGTGTTCAAAGCGAACGATTTTGACAAACTCACCGACCAAGAGATTGATGCCTTGCCTGAACTGCCTCTCGTCCTCGCTCGATGTGCGCCTGACACGAAAACCCGCATGATTGAAGCTCTGCGTCGCCGTGGCGCTTTCATGGCCATGACAGGCGATGGAGTAAACGATGCGCCATCGTTGTCGCGAGCCGATGTAGGCATTGCTATGGGATCTGGCTCAGACGTTGCCAAGTCAGCTTCCAAGATTGTTTTGACTGATGACAAGTTCAACTCAATTGTGGCAGCCATTCGAGAAGGCCGTCGCATGTTCGACAACATTCAGAAGTTTATCCTGCATCTCTTGACATCCAACGTCGGCGAGGTTATACTGTTGATCGCAGGTCTTGGCTTCCAAGATGAGAGCGGTTTGTCGGTATTTCCCGTCTCGCCTCTTCAGATTTTGTGGATCAATCTCTTGACGTCGAGTTTCCCTGCATTTGGTCTTGGCCGGGAAGCTGCTTCCCGCGAAGTCATGCGCAAGCCGCCGCACAACAAGTCGAGCGGTGTTTTCACGAAGCAGGTTCTTGTGGACATGATTGTATATGGTATATGGATGGGCATTTTGACGCTGTCCACGTTCATCATCATCGTCTACGGTGCCAACAACGGGCAACTTGGCATAGAGTGCAACGGGGAATACTCACCCAGCTGCGAACCGGTGTTCCGCGCTCGTGCAGCAGTCTTCGCCGAGCTCACGTGGCTCATTCTCTTCAGCGCCTGGGAGTTCAAAGACCTCCGACGCTCCATGTTCCGCTTGAACCCTGACAGTACCAGCCGCTTCCCGTTTTTCAAAGACATTTATGAGAACAAGTTCTTGTTCTGGGCTGTTGTGATTGGCGCAGTAAGCGTGTTCCCCGTCGTGTACATCCCAGTACTCAATAGGAAGGTTTTCAAACACACGGCTATCAGCTGGGAATGGGCTCTCGCGATCGGGGGTCTGCTTCTCTTTGTGGCTGGCATGGAACTTTGGAAGCTAGCCAAGCGTCACTTCGGACTCCTGGAGGATCGTGCCGTTGTCCGTGGCCCATTCGCTCAAGGCGAGGAGAGTGGGCGGAAATTCCACCATACTTTCAGCATGGGCAGTCTGAAGAGCTGGAGGAGTCTTGGAAAGAAAGATACAAGTGAGCGTGACCCGGAGAAGGCAAGCTAGGATATATTTCGTAATGTGAGACGAGTGGAAGTGAATGTGAAAAGGGGTTGGAATGGGTGGTAATGCGATACCCAAGTTGACGATTTTGATACCATTGTTTATTTGCGAGAGAGACGGGGAAGAGTGCCCCATGCCCAGGAAGGGTATGAGCGAGTATTATCTATCACACACATACTATGTAGCGGCGCATAGGTAGCTATATATCTAGTCATGATCTTACGCAAATAACGATCACAGTCTTCTACACTCAATTGCCTTTCACTATGATGTCCGCGTGGGTGCCAAGATGGTCTTAAGGGAGCGGTCAATAGTAGACGGATCTCCCTTACTTCAGGGGCAGTTTCCAAGGTTCGGTGCAAACTGAAGCGAACGGGTATTTCCAGCGATATATACGATACTGTCGGTGCAGATGCCGTGACAACTGTCCCGTCTTAGGCATGTCGTTCTGTGCGGCCGATTGCATATATTATCTAAATTCATGTAAGTACTTACGCATCAGGGGGGATTTCAGTAGTTCAATTTACCCCACTAAGTTCACCCGCTAAAGGGTACCTAAGGTACCACTGCTACCCCCTAACCTAAGGGCACATGTAGGTACCATGACCGTGTCGTCGTGTCACGTCCCCAACCGTGTTCAATTCGATCCCTCTACTAGTAGGTACCGTACCGTACCGCCCATTCCAATACGACGACAACGATACCGCTTTCCTGTCATCGACCTGATCGACCTGACCGACCCCGACTTCTACTTCTCATAGCCCCTATTTCGAAATTGCCAGATCTTGGACAACCCACAATGGCGCCGACGAAGAAGACCGCCGCCTCGGGCGACAAGTACTCGGTTATTCTGCCGACATTCAACGAACGACGCAATCTGCCCATCGTCACATGGTTATTGAACCGCACCTTCACAGAGCAGTATGGCCCCCCGGCGCGCCTCTTCCCCTCTTCCCCTCTTCTGCAGCCGACGGCTCGTGGCAGCAGTCTTGCTAACCTCGCCGACCTCTGCCGCAGAAACCTCGATTGGGAACTCGTAATCGTCGATGACGGCTCGCCCGACGGCACGCAGGTGGTCGCAGAGCAACTGGTGAAGGCATACGCCCCCCACGTCGTGCTGAAGACGCGCACGGGCAAGCTGGGGCTGGGCACCGCCTACGTGCACGGGCTGCAGTTTGTCACGGGCAACTTCGTCATCATCATGGACGCCGACTTCAGCCACCACCCCAAGTTCATCCCGCAGATGATCGCGCGCCAGAAGGAGGGCAACTACGACATCGTCACCGGCACCCGCTACGCCGGCGACGGCGGCGTCTACGGCTGGGACCTCAAGCGCAAGTTCGTCAGCCGCGGCGCCAACCTCTTCGCCGACATCGTCCTCCGCCCCGGCGTCAGCGACCTCACCGGCAGCTTCCGCCTCTACAAGAAGGCCATCCTCCAGAAGGTCATCGAGAGCACCGAGAGCAAGGGCTACACCTTCCAGATGGAGATGATGGTGCGCGCCAAGGCCATGGGCTGCACTGTTGCCGAGGTGCCCATCAGCTTCGTCGACCGCGTCTACGGCGAGTCGAAGCTGGGCGGTGACGAGATCGTCGAGTACGCCAAGGGGGTGCTGGGCTTGTGGCTCAAGGTATAGACGAGGTCGGAGTAATCACGAAATGCTTTATGCCGCAATTTACACGTTTAGGGAAACCGAAAAGGTTGGTATCAAGCACGATTCGGCGTTGTTGGTGGGGGGTTCTGTCATTGCATCTTGATAGCTTTATATAACTATAATATTGGCTTATGTCGCCGCTCTGCTTTGTAGGTCCCTAGCTCACATCCGTCATCACATATTTCGACCACCAGTGACCATGATCGTCTGGCCTGTCACATAAGAGAACAGCGGGCTCACCACGGCTAATATGGCAGACGCAGCCTCAGACGGCTGGCCCGGCCTCCGGAGCGGGATATCGGCAAACTGCTGCTCGGGCGGTGGCTGCTGTTTGGTGCCCTGCGGGATGCCCACGGCGATACGTTCACCCCTCGGTCCCGTCACAAAAGCACCCTTCTCCTTGGCCTGCGTGAGTCGGGTCTGGATGTATCCGAACGCGACCGTGTTCGCACGCACGCCGAAGCTGGGGCCCCACTCCTTCGCGATCGTCTTGGTCATGCCGGTCACGCCGGCTTTGGCCATGGCATAGTTGATCTGTCCCGCGTTGCCGTGGACGCCGCTGGTCGAGCTGATGTTGACGATGCAGCGCGGCTCGCCGTCCTTGATGCGGAAGTAAGGTGCGGCGGCGCGGATGAGCCGGAAGGGGGCCGTGGCGTGCAGGTTCACGATGGTGTCCCACTGGTCGTCCGTCATCTTGTGCACCACCCCGTCCCACGTGTATCCCGCATTGTTCACGAGAATATGCAGCTTTCCACCGCCGAAGTCGGCCGCCTGCTTGATGAGAGACGTCTGATATGTCGCGTCCAGCACGTCGCCTGCGACCGCTAGTGCGTGGCCTGGCGAGGCGTTATTGATGTTGTCTGCGACGGCTTTGGCTTTGGCTGTGAATGGTGTAAGCCGCGTTCCGCATCTTCCGCCACGAGACTCATTCCCACCCCCTTTTCGTGTCTTGGATTGTGGGAGACTGACCTGCATCGATATCCGAGATGACTACTTTGGCGCCTTCCTTCGCGAATAGGTAGGCGGCTTCAGCTCCGATTCCCTGACCGCTCCCCGTGATGATCGCGGTCTGACCCGCAAGCATCCCCTTGGGGTAGTTCAGGTGGGCGGCAAGCTGCGATACGCGTTCCGACATTTTGACCAGTTCAATGCGTGACACTGTCTTGTAATAACTTGAGTGGCTTACTTCAGGAAGCAGAATAGCAGACAGACATGTCCAAGCAGTGAGACTCTTCCATCTTTATCTACATGTGTACCTTCTCATTTAGGTACAAAGGTGGTGAAGTGGAGATGAGCGACCCCTGCTTACCCCAGGTTTTGAACCAGGTGGTGCCGAGGCTTGCAGTCGCAAGTCTCAACATAACTTGATTATTCATTTTTTTTATATCGACAGTTAAGATTCTAGTATGAAAAAATGAATGTATTCCGGTCTCGCTAGAATGTATAATAACAATGAATTAGTTGAATCGCTAAAAGAACCTTGGAACTTAGCCAATCATGCTTCATGGCTAACATGGAAATTCGTGTGTATTGAATCGAACTTGGAATGTGTAACTACCTAGGTACGTATGAAATTCTGAACCTTTGGGCAGTCTCTCTATCTGAAATCGAGTAAAAATCAACTTCACTGATTTTGTGTAAAATACATCGCCTCGTGCCTGCACGGTGCCCACTTACATACACCCACGTGTAGAAGGTGTAGTTAACTTGAATGCAGTGTCTTCCCAGCGTCAACCCCATTCGACAAGCGTCCCAGAACTCCTAGACGACTCACTTGTGGACTCTACAGAAATGGAAAATTAGATCCTTACTAATCGATCCTGTCGTTCAGTCGAAGATCGTGCGTGTCTTGGTATCCTGTGGTCATGAAAGGATTATGCCAATTTATTTTCCCATTTAGGTCGGGATATATGAAATGCACGTCGTCATTCAAGCCATTCGACCGAGACATAAACCATGTTAAGTCTTCCTCGTTCATCCCCAGCGTCGTTAAAAATGGCGCGTGGCCTTTTAGTAGAGTTTTTATAGTGCCACGGAATTGCGCCGGGGTCGAGTCCCTGGCGAAGATTACCAGACGCTCGCAGATGCTTGCCCACTTCCAGATGTGGTCGGCATCAAGAGTTCCCTGCATGAGTCTAAATTCGAGAGTTTGTGTCTTCACATTAGGCCCCGTTGGAGATGTAAGATTTGATCCGGCAAGGCGCCAGCGGATGGTAGTACCGGCATCCGGCCCGCCACTCATGCCTAAGTTAAGTTGGTCGATCTCCGGGTACTGCCAGATAATGGACATGAAAGAAACCAGATCGTGATCTTGGATGTTCGGCACATACCTAGACATTTGCTCGGCGTACGCTCTGCTCAAGGCCCCTGTGGTAGTCGGCATTAATAGAGAGTCTTTGTCTGTGTCCAGGCCGCGGCGGAAGACGAGTTTGGCAAGATTGCATTCCGTGGCCAGCGGCTTACACCATGCACTCTTCCTTCGATCTTTTCGATGAAATCGGTACATAAAGGGTTCGATGAGATGCCAGAGGGTCGCGAATTTCTTCAGGTGGAGGAGGGTCCAGCCCGCTTGTTGGCCGATGTGCACATGAACTCCTGATTGAATAAACTCCATCGGCTTGTGAATCCTGAACTCGCCCCGTAATACTGTACATGTGCTTATCAACGCCGTGCGGCTTCCGGGATTATCGTAGTCCATAACGGGTGAGATGACCTCGGCCCCAAACCACTTATATAGACTTGTCACCTCCCCAGGCTTTCCATCTGGCATGAGTGGTATCTTACCACTTCGTATATTGTAGCAGTCGTTCGGCGGGATCGATGTGGAAACAGTCCAGTCTTCTTTGCAGGACCACACCAAGTATCTAGGATCGGCTACACCCATATCAGGCACTGCCAGGGGATCTACAGGGACGCTATGTGAATTGCAGTAGTCCTCATTTTCCGAATTGACAAATAGACTCACAGACTCGTACCATCTTTGCATGATGCTCTTTCGACTTGTGGCAGTGAGTTCACCCTGGATCAAAGTGGACAGTTTGTCTCGGATTGACTTTAGAGCCCCCATAGAAATTGTAAATGGCCTCATTTTGTCTCTTTCAAGGTATTCCATGAACTGTGCTCTTAGAACCTCGGCGGCTCCGGGGATGTCGGAACCATCCATGCCGGCTCGACTACACTTTATAGTTAGTAGATAGCTCGTAGAAAGGGAGGGAAAATAACATGAGTAAGAGTAAGAGAGCAGCATGACCCTAAGGTTGTATGCGGTATAGATGAATGCAATACGGAGGGGAGGAATAGGGTTCCTACTTACAGCCATTTGTGTCTTTCTAGCCATTGTAGAATAGCTGGGTTTTCCTGCTCGTATTCCAAGCTGTCCCACCAACCAAAAAAGAACTTGCCGAGATATGGTTCGTCGTCCCCTTGCATGAGCTGCTCACCACTCTCCCACCATTTTTCGTTGGTTTTGTTAGCGACTATACCATTTGCACTGAGGCGATCGATTATCTTATTTCTGACTGTATACTTGAAAGCACTGCTCTCTGGCGATTCGTTGATGAGACTATCTGTTAGCCAACGATGGTCTTTCCGGAGTGGGTCAGGAATGTCCTCGCTGGCCCTGCAAACGGCGACAAGAAACTCGAGCTCTATGCCGATCGACGTTGCGTTACCGCCCTCTCGCACAGGAGGGTTATCGGGGTCTTGTGCCAATATTTCCCGCCAGTCCATTTCGACGGGTCCGGTGTCAGAATGCCTTTCGGAGCTTACCAGAGACGAGCCGTCTAAGGACATTAGATCAAACCCTAGGTCCTGTGGCTTTAGGTCACCAGTGACGGTCCATACCGTGTGATATGTCACGGTTTGATATTCGATGTCTTCCATGGGATCACCTTCGCCAGGCGGAGTGTCGCGCCTGCGATTGTGGTGCGACCCCAGCATGTTTGTCGTTGTATCAGTGGCCTCTAATATCAAGAATGTTGTTCTTGTAACTGAGGAGCTATCTTATCGTGCAATTCGAATAGCTGTGATGTGTTTTAGTTTACCCTCAACTCGGGTAGCCATCCGATGGCCCTCCGTTTCTACCCTTGGGTATTATAATGTCTATCAATATGTGATGTATTGTTTGCTAGTTTACGCTGTTTTGACCGTCAATGGGTTGAAAATTATCCCACCCCTTTATCCCTCGGCTGTTCAACATGTTGTTCAAACGCGATTGTTCGGTATTGCCATACAAAGACCCTTGAGTACCATCTAGAGAATGAAGGTCAAAGCCACCTACCTAGGCAGTCAAAGATAGTAAATGTAAACCACCGTGTCAGCTTCGCATGAAGAATGCACTCATGGTGACTGTAAGTAGGCACCTCTACCTATGTACTTTAGGTCGCTAAAAAGTGCGGCCGAGCAGTGTCATCATGTGTAGGTTATGCATCGTATCCGTTCTATGTATCAGACAGAGTATTATTCACCCCACTGCAATATTTCAGCTGTTCCTATATATATATGGCATATAATGGCATCCCAAACCCTCACCTCCAAGTATCTGGACTTGGAGCCCCTATATGACAATTTGGGGGTGGGTGGATCCTACCCGGCAGCCCGGCTCACTGGGGAGAGCACTGTAGGACTGTACCTAGGTCGGTATCCTGCCTACAATTCCTACGGCACTGTAGGTGGCGAGGGTGGTAGCCCATTCCTCCACCCCCACTACTGCTGCTGCGTTCTCAACGTCCTCTCTCCTTCGATTTATAGACCTGGAAAGTCGTCATTGACATGACTTGACCATGCGCGGACGCGGAGGCGCTCGGGGCGGCAGAGCACCTTCTGCACCATGGAGCCGGTTGAAGCCCGTCGAACTCGATCCTCTCGAGTCGATGGGCCTGCCCTCGAAGGGGGACAACAGGTAATTATGGCCTTCTACTTCTTTGTATCTATTCATCCTCGTGTGTGTGTGTGTCTCTCTCTCTCCCCCCCAGCTAAGCAGACCAGATATTGATATCAACATGACGCTCCCACAGACTACTGGATTTCAAGACGCAAGAACGCTACTATACCAAAATCATCGAGCGGTACATGACCTTCTGCTCCGACGCTGGCGAGCGCGATGAGCTCCTGCGCCGCTTCGCTTCGCTTCATCTCTCCGACGGCCCCAACACCGCCTCTCATCCCGTACCCGTTTCCGTACCCGTGCTGCCCATCCCGGGCAACTCGAAATCCCTCACCGATGTCCTCTCGGCGCTGAGGAAGCTACGCGAAGGCATCGTGGCCTCCAAGCGAACCGACGACTTCGCCATCCAAGCATACCTCTTCTGCATCCGTCTGTCCGTTCTCGTCAAGCACTACGAGTCCTACCACCCCGCCATCCTCCATCTGCTGTATCGCATACAGCCGCTCCATGGCATGACCACCGTCGAATTGAACGAGGTGCTGTCCTATCTCGTGCTGGACACCGCCTGCAGGCGCAACAATCTGGGCGAGGCTTTTGCGCTCCGACATCGCTACCGCTTGAAGGATGCCAAGGTCGATGCCCTTCTTGACGCCCTAACCCACGACAATTACATCGAATTCAAACGCTTGAAGCACAGGGTAGATGGTCATCGTGCAAAGCTTCTAGAGTTTGCCGAGGAGCCTATGCGGAGGCACTTGCTGAAGTGCTTCGGCAGAACCTATCTCAGTGTGGACTTGCCCTTCTTGGAGACATGCGCCGATGCCTCCTGGGCCCACCTCACTGCGGAAGACGGCGTGGGCTGGGAATTAGATGGGAGCAAAGTCGTTATTAGGAAAGTGAAGGCAAGGTAATTATGTCGAATCCTCCGATTATTGATACCCCATTTACACTTGAGACGAGCTGTGTGGATGCATGCCGCGTGATTTCGCATCCGATCGGTGGGTCGAAGCGAGGGACTGCCACTCCACCGATTGCCTATGAATAGTAAATACTTTCGCATTGTGACGATATCCAGGGTAGGTCTAGGTCGGCTGTATCTCTATGTCATGCGCTTATTACGGCTCTACTGTGAACAGACGACGAGTAACTTGTGTTTTCATTCTGAACTTGCAACATCCTGTTACGGGCTCCATCATTTGTTCAATTGTCTGGAGGGGCATTGATCGTAGGTTATTCATAATACCACGATCGCAGCTTTCTTTGTTATATCATCCTATTGCACTTGCTCAGCGTAGATAAGAGATCAATTAAGTTGCGTCGCTATTCTCATTTCCCCTGGAAACCCGCTCTCCAATACTTCTTGGGCGTTGGGGGTCGGCTACTTCAACAAGCACTCGAACCAGTAAGTTTGAGAACACAAGTATTAAAGAAAGTACTAGCTACCCGGTCTTACGCTGTCCTTTCTCCCGGAGAGGATCAGTGTTATTAGAATGAATGAGGATTGGCAGGATTGGCAATAATATTGATGGTGAGCATCTATGTACTATCGGACAGGTCGGCAGTCAAGCCGAAAATGTCACGCGCACGTTGAAGATCGGTTGGGCGCGATATTTGCTCTGATTCGTAACATGGCAAGTTGCAGCCCTGTTAAACCCTGTGGCCCATGCTAGATAATGCGGGTAACACGGCAATCCCTCTCCAGCCCAGATGCCGCACTTAGACGCTGAGGGATGAGAGACACAAACATCGTGTTTTGAAGGGTCACCCAAAGAGCTTAAATTCAATTTCCCCCGACCATGTGACAGAACGTTCTAAGCCAACCAACCTTTTGTAAGTCCGAAGGATAAGGTCATAAGGGGCAAGGGACAAGAAGACATCTTATACGAGTGAGATAAAAGAGAAAGACAGCAGTTTGTCTCAGCAATATGCCGCCCTCTCGGCTCTCTGTTCGATGCCGAGTTCCGTCCGCCTTGTGCTGCTGCAATGCACCAACCACGACTCCCTCTTTTTCTAAGTCCGACTTCAAGCTAGTATCAGCACTGGCGCTTCTTTTATCCCTCTTGTATTTTAAATCGGTTCTGCCTGGGAAATTTTCTAGGGTCCCTAAATCCAATATTTTCTCGTCATTCATCTAGACTTTGCGTAACATACCTAGATCAATCCAGCAAGCATAAAAACAAAGCAAGCAGCAATTGCGAGATGCCTCTTTGTGAAGGCTCCCTCCCCACAAACCCGCTACACCGACTTCAGACGCCCTTTATACAGATTGCCTCACTGACGCCGTAATTGTCTACACGGGGGGAAACCGCAAGACATTTGTTTGTGCCTCCAGCCATTCTAGACCCTAAGCTCTCTCTTAGAGACAGAAAAACACGAGTATAAGAGAGAAGAATCATCGAAGGAGTGAAAGAGTGAGAGGGAGGGCAAGATAGAGAGCAAAGCGAGAAAGCAAAACGGAAAAAATGTGTCAGCAACACGACTTCTTCTACATGTGTGGCTGCCGGGTCACCGACCCGCAGACGGGGAAAGACATGTTCGAGATCGAGCGGTGCAAGAAGGCCGAGCGCTGGCGCCGGTATTGCGACAAGATCACGATGGCGCTGCCGCGCTGGCGGAAAGACACGTACTGCGACGACCCCGACTGTCCAGCCTACGGGTCTTCGTAAGCGAAGAAGCTATTGGGGCAATCATTTCCATGTCCCAAGGCTGCTGATTTATCTATCATACGGTAATTGGAACCAATCAGCATCACCAAATTTTTGCTTCAGGGAGATCTGTAAAACTGACACCCGGCTGTGATAGTTGAGAAATACCGGAAGGAGACATCTTATGCGAAAAACGACACCACAATAGCCTACACGGAGGAGGTGATGATAATGAGAGGACGGGTTCACCAGGAGCATTGGCTACGACCGGGATATGCAGATGGAATATCGTTTGAGAGGGTTAATGATGGGCTGAGAGGCGAGGCAACCATGAAATACTATAATTATGAACGACGAAAGCGGTTTGATATATTTGGTTTTAGGGAAAACAGGAAAACAAGGATTATACTGGTTGACGATTTTCTTGACGGGTGATTGTAAACTGGATGTCGACGACGCAATGCCATCAAAATCTCGGTGGTATATTTTCGCAATAACTAACAGTGAGTAGGTGGGTGTATTGAAGAAGCTGCATTCCTCGACGCCCGTGTTCATGGAGTTGCTGGTTTGGTGGCTTGTGAGCCGACGATTTTGGGCATTGTATACAATCCAGAAGAGCTTGTTGGCCAAGTCAACCATCTCGAAGTCGACGTAGTGACTGTTGGAAAATACGACCTAATGGGTATATCTAGGGTCAAAGAATGGTTTACAGATTTAGATTATCTTCAAAGCTAAGACAGTGAAGCGAACAAGGGGGCTCCGAGAGCAAACCACCCAAACCCATGATATTTGATACAAGACTGACACTGATTTTGAAATCAAGTTCAAGAGTCCAATCTAACGATTAACAGACCTCAGAACCTATGTAAGCATCGATATTACATATAATACTCGGACGAATGCTTGAAGTCCAGTTTTCTGATCCCACCAGGTACCTACAACCCCTGGCCAATATGAACAAAGATCCCATGCCCGTTGTATCGCGCCGCTATAAGTTACTGCCCTTGATTATCTCTTTCGTACAACAAACGAGTTGATCACACCGCCAACATGAATCAGTCATCTTCGATATCATCATCACTCAGCACAAGCTTTTGCACCTGTAGCGATACCACGGATCCAGCGCCGTGATTGCTTTGTCGTATAGCCACACCCTTCTTTCGCGGCGCTGATTCCTCGGTAGGCCGATCCGTGGCCCAGGGTTCTGTGGTGTCCCCCGCGTTCTCGTCCAAGTCCACCGCATCATCGTCAGCAACCGAGCCAATGCCTGAGAACGACACGACTCTTTCGATATCCCTCAACTGCACCGCGGAACCCGGCGTTCTACGCCCACGAGAGATGTGCGACATGTAAGGCAGTCTGTCGATGAGCATCTCACGACGAGCGGAGCTACCAAGGGATAGTAACGCAGTGGACTGACCAGACGTCTGCTTAAGACTCAGGTTCGACTCCTTACTTCGTCCCAGATCCCGCTGAGACGAAGTGTCGTTCGCGGTACTATTCGGGCGCCGAAAAGCGGATGCGCCATTAGTCACATCATGCTCGGCATTGTCACCCTTGAGCAGAGTAGAAGACCAGTGATCAACCAGGCTCTCCAGCTCCTCTTTCTCACGCCAAAGCTTTAGACTTGTAGGATAAAACATCTTAAATGCGTCTCCGCCCCGTCTTGAGCCGGTCGCTATTCTGTTGACCGGACGGGGAAGGTGGAAAAGTAAGCCGCGTGTAGCTACCTGAAATGCGAGTTCTTCTTGGCGTAGCACATGGCTAGCCGAGTCTCGACCGTAGTAACCAGAAGCTCCGGCACCGCGACCGCCGAAGAATATGTCCCAGGACGGACACAGGAGATCGCTATCAGAGAGATCGTCAATACAGCCGCCCATATAATTTAAAAACGCCATTTGGTCAGATTGGTCCGGCGCGCATGACAGTACGTAATTTTCATGTAGGGCCGAGATGAAGGTATGCGTGTCGGTACCGGTTTCATCGATCAGACTGTCCACAGAGACCTCGGACTTTCTGGGCCGTGAATATACGACCATGTGGTCAGGTAGGATCTCAGCCTTCCCTTCATCTGTCCCTGGGTCCATTGGGGTTGCTTCTCGCTTGTTATACACGACCTTGCCGATAGCATGAAATATGCCCAAGCTTGCCTCTCGCTGAGACACGGCTTCTAGTGTCTCTTTCTCACTTGTTGTTAAAGGGGCCGAGGCTTTGATAGACCGTTTTGGTTTGCCGTACTTGACTTCGGCCCCCCAATTAGCGTCTCCATCGCCTTTTAAGCAGAGAAATTGTAGAGCCGAGATGGCGCTTCTGATGTCTCCTATCTCGCCTAGTTTTTTGAGGACGCCTAGTCCTGGTGTACGCCGCCGATGGCTCAACCTAGCTTCTTTCTGCACTACAAGCTCCAAAGCAGCAGCGAGAAGAGTCGGCGCAATGGCATTGAATTCAATAATGCAGGTTCCAGGGTGACGAGTGATTTCCGGACCTAGCAATCGATGGGCGGTGAAGCTGTCTGCAGCTGCCGACGTAGTCGTCAAGAGAGTTTCAGAAATGATCATAATGACGGGTGTGATAGAATCCATTATGGTTTGATTTGCGAAGATAGACAGTGAAGGAGTGTTGGTAGCTAGAAACTGCAGTACAGACTTGCGAAAGGATGTCATAGCCGTGGACGAGCGCGCAAAGGTATTGGGAAACTCCTCAATCAGCATGATCTTCCGGGTCTCATCGCCGGTCGCGCTTCCCTTAGATGCAGAATCATCTAGACCGAAGTCCAACTGAGCAAACTTGCCCCCTCTTCCCATGAACTCTTCAAATTGAGCGGAAGCGGATTGGTACCCCAGAGGGCCTCCATACGATGTGGTTGGATTGCGCCATTCCAGGATTTCGCACCGCATGTCTCTCGCGAGGAGTCGGAGTGCGGTGGTCTTTCCCGTTCCGGCTGCCCCCTTCAGGATGAGAAGTCGTTGTCGCATTCTACCTGCCATGACGTCTTCCAGCCACTTCCTAACATCGGCGACCTTTTTCTTGTGTACGGCGAGTTCGTCTAGGCCAGTCGGGCCAAATCTCTCCGACCACGGCCTGCGATCGTCATCTGCGTGCTCGTCTTGCGAAGCAGGGAAGGGCGGACGTGGACAGTCCGTTGGCAGGAACTTCTGTTTCGAGCCCGCAGCCGTAGAGTCCGTGGCACTACTGGATGGTGTATCGTTGAAGCGTCTCCGCGACGCTTGGCTGACCAAGCTCTTGGTCGAAGCCCTGTGTTCGCCCACTTCCTCATCGTCGGAAATCGGATCGCTGATTATGTCGTCGAACTTGACGGACGGTTTCGCCGCGGCCCGCTCGGCCTGTTTGGAGAACAAGGACCGAAGATCGCGACGCGCACCCCTAGCTGGTGCCCTAGTCTTGCTCTTCCCCGGGCTTGTGCTGGTGCCATTCCTACGTCCTCTCGAACTTGATCCATTGGTAGGGAACGACTGCGATGGCGGCTTCACGGAGGGTTTGATGGGCTGGCTGGACCCGTGACGGGGCGGTTTCCTGGTCGGGCTGGGGGATTCGGGGCGGAAAGTCGAGGGATTCTGCGTCTTTGATTCGGGAGAAGAGAGGAGATAGCTGGTTAGGGTGTTAACGGGCGGGTTCGACTCTCCTTCGTCATCTGACTCCACGATGGTGCGTTTCCGGCGCTTCGTAGGCGGCGGCATCGTGCATCTGGTGGGTGCGCGGCATCTAGAGTTGTGATGCGGCCTCGACTCGAATCATGCTACGGTTGCGTGAGGCTCGATGGAACATGGATGCATGGTATGCATGGTATCTCGATAATCAATCATGCATGACGGGAGGTGGGCGCGCGAAACTTACCACCAGGCGAATCTCAGTACCTAGGCCCCTACCTAGGTGAGCTGTAGGCACTTGATGGCTTCTGCAATGATGCGATAAGGCTGGGGGTGGTCGCTGTAAGCTCGGGCGCGTTTAGGGCGCGTTCACTCTAGAATGCGCGCTATCAGGTGACAACCCTGCTTGACGGCTACACCCAACCTGTTAAAAGTACTAAGTATCTAGGCGAGCTAGGTATCCCAACGAAAGAATTCAGGCAAAAGGAGCGTATGTTTGTAATAAGATAGCCACTGATATCTGAGTCAATATCACATGCTACACCTTCTAGACAGTGGAAGTTACGTATGATCGAAAACTGAGGCTCAGTCTTTCAGCTGTGTAAGTCGATAGGTATTTTACAGAAGGCTGGCGTTTCACAAAGAGCTGATGTAGAACAAGAGGGTTGGTTGATCGGCACCCAGCAAATGAGAATAGAGCTCGAGCAGTAAGGATTGAAACTGAGTGTTATTCACTCTCAGCAGCGGTATCCAACCTGCCTGGGTACTAATGTGTCCATCCTTGAAAGTCATCGACCAGTCGGACAGCCGCGGCCAGATAGTGCTCATGAACATCTCCCCAGGTCCTGGCAGCCTCTTTCAATGCACGCACAGCTAGACCTTGTTAGCTTGCATTATACTAAGCAGCATGGTATGCATTCACGAACCTTTGACAAAATGAGCATCGGTCGAGTGAGGGCCATTCAGGGCCTTATCCTCCACGTAGTTCCACTGCTTCCCATTCACATCACTGGACTTGATATAATCGGGATCAATCTTGGGGCATTTGAAAATGGCGTAAACAGCAACCGTCAACAGCCACCACTGCCGTACCAAGCTGATGTGAAACCGGGCTGGGATGAATGGAAGGAGGATCCGCACCGCGTGGCTTGTTGTCAGTAGATGCACAATGAAGAAGTTGTATGAATGTGTTCCTGGGGGGACTGTAGCCACGAGAAGGGATACTGCGGCCTCCTGGGAGTCCTGGAACTGCTTCTTCGGATCATCGAGGGACCAGGCGTTCCAATACTCCATGACAAGGTCCTCGTGATTCTCAAAAAGGGGACCAAGGTTGTCGAAACCCGGTTCCTTGAATATCTTGCCTAGTCGCTTGTCGCCGGCCATTTTGTTGAGTAATTCCAATGGGTTTGTCGTCTTGAGTGATGACGGCTTTGAGTATGACGGATCGTCGGTGTACTTGTGGAGAAAGTTATACTGCGTCGCAGCCAAGCCGAGAGCTTCCATTGCGACCTCCTTGTTATCCATCTCGTAAGCATATCCCAGGTGAATGAGAGGGTGTCCGACTAGAGATGTTAGTAGAACAGACAGTTCATGATTCATCTAGCGAGACATACGACCACCGATGAGACAGTTTGCCAGCGGCTCGTGACCACTGAACATATAGTCATCGACAACCTTCTTCCAATCGTAGTTGTGTTTCATCGCCAGCCCGTCTTCGAAGAAGTCGACAAAGGCACGCTGATACCTTCTGTCTCCCAGGAAATCTCGCCAGTCATCCTTTGTAACTTCGGCAGGAGATGGCTGCCACGGCTCTAAGTCTTCGGATTCTACGTTGTAGATCTCATGCAGCTGCTTGTCGGAAGCACCAAGAAGATATGCCGAGGACAGTATATGTGGGAGATGATTGTCAAATTCCAAGTTGTGGAACAGAATTGAGTGGTTCACATGGTTTGCTCTCAAAAGATGCTTCAGAGTTCTTGGACGCTTCTCTGGTGCTGTCTCCACATTGTGAACCTCAACTGGTGGGAGGTCGATGGAGCGAGACTCATCACTGCTTTTCACGAACCGATTGACCACCGGCACATACGATAGAATGGAAGCCATGGCAAGTTTATTGGCAAAATCGTTGAAACAACCTGTAGTCTGGGGAGGAAGGACAGTTGTGAGTTGTGACGCAATGAGGTTGGGGCAGAGAGGGGACGGGACGATGGTATATCACTGTGCCGTTCGATTACCTAACCCGGATCTTCCTAGGTGAGGAGGCCGCCACGAAAGATGGTGCGGACCAGCACTT
The DNA here is from genome assembly GCA_022453515.1 of Astrocystis sublimbata. Classification (NCBI taxonomy): domain Eukaryota; kingdom Fungi; phylum Ascomycota; class Sordariomycetes; order Xylariales; family Xylariaceae; genus Astrocystis; species Astrocystis sublimbata. The sequence continues at coordinate 1,098,702 of JAJNNY010000006.1, read as the reverse complement.
GCGGAGACGGCCTGATTTCTAGGTACCGTGATGCTCTTGCAATCTTTCAATCCAGCGGCAATTGGATTGGAAGGTGGGTAACGATCGTCTTTATGACCTCAACCTGGCAACCTAGAAAGCTGAGATGAGAGGATGTCAAGGTTTCCAGCAATAATACAATACAGCTGTAGGTATCGAAGCGTGTAGGGGTAGCTTGCGAGCTTGCTGGAAGGTTCAAGGCACTAAGTGCGCTAAGCTGGGGGGTAAGCTTACAGTACAGTACCCTGCGGGCCTGCCTACATAGGACCCTTGTGGAAAGGCCCCACCTTAGCTATTTCCCAGCAGCGTGGTCAAGAAACCTCCTTCTTTGACCATACACCATGTCGGCTTCACCGCGCATTCTCATATACGCAGAGCTCCTGTCCAACATTCGGCAAATATCCATCGGATGCACTCTCCCAACCCCTGTAGCAGAAGCCACGCGGGCATCAATCGCCACAGATGGGCGGACTCTGACAGTAGCGCATGATGGATCCAGCGCCACCATCCGGCTTCCTGAGAACGTGACTCCAGCCTCGCAACTGCCCATCAGGGAAGTGGGCGAAGGGGCAAGCAGCACTCGTCTTTCCTGGAGACCCCCGCTCGCTGCGCCCGCAACTGCGCGTCGTCTGTCTACATCGGCGGAGGACACCGTCCCCTGGTCCGCAGTAGACATCCGACCTGGCTCGGCCGTAGCATGCAGGCCCTGTCAGACATCCATCGTTGACGCCGACACGCTCAAGGTGTGGAAAGATCTGCCGAGCGAGAACTGGGCCGAGATGATGGAGTTCTGGCACTGCCACAAGCCTCACGACCACCAAAAAGACGGCCACGACGAGGAGAACCTGACCAACCGTGGCTACGGCGCAAGCTCGCGCATCACAGCACAGTCCGGTATCGGCTTCGTCGACTTGACATCCTTCCTTCTAGCAGAATCAGATATGGTAGTAAGCTCGGTAAGCTATTCTCTTTTGCTTGTTTTTAGCATGTTTATCAGGAGAATGTCATATCACTTTCAACCCCTGGGTATATAGAAGGTGGCCTGAGCCAGCGTCTCTGCTTCTCAGTGGACTGGTCACCGATACTCCTACCCTAGAAAGAACCAATCATCTTCCATTGCGGTTTCACTGGTTTGTTGGACCCTATGTCTTCGACTCTGGGATCGACGCCGGCGTTATCCGGAAGGCCGTCTCCGTTTCCCCGGAGTCTTCCTGGACGTGGAAGCCTTAGGATTAAACAGAGGTACATGTGTATACATAGATAATCTGAAAATCAATGCCATTCTTCACATCCATCCTTGCTAGGCCTTGAGAACGATTACGAACTCAATGCACCCTACCTGAAATGAACAAGCCGCTGATCGCCGCGGATCTAGATTTCAGCCCCAGAGGAAACCAACGAGCCAGGCAATGAAACCAAAGCAACAACCACCCTGCACTGCACCTCCTGCAGAGCAAACGTAGGCGTACGAAACAACGAGGATGCATCTTCCGTATCACTTTTCAAATGGCAGGTCTCCGTACAGCAGCCAAAGCAGGCTATTCAAGGGCCTCCTCCCGGCTTAGCGCAGTGCGTCAGTGCGATGCTTCTGGCGACCATGGCTCGCTCCGGTTGCTCCAAGTCCATTCTACTCCCCATCAAGGGCCTGGGCAGCCGCAACACCCAGTCTCCGGCCGCAAGCGACAAGAGAGATTTGCTCAACATCTGGGTGTTCAATGCCAACATCACGTATTCGTCGACTGAGGCCCCTGCGTCTCCTGCTAGCGCCATCAAGGTGTTCTATCGATCCGTCACCCAGAAAGAGGCGGACAAATTGCTCGATTCCATGACTTCAGACGTCCAGGATATCTCGTTGCCCTCCGAGGCAATCGCGAAAATCGGTGAGCTCCTCGTAAGGAGTAATAGCTATGTCCCAGAGAGCGATCGTAGATTCAAGGAGTGGACCGTCGGGCTCCTTGCCAAGTAAAGCGGAATGGCCTGATCGACTCGAACGATACAGTTAGAGGTAGCTGTCCTATCTAAGCAGTCGTCCAAAATTCGGAGCCCAATCAATGGAACTTCCTCGGCGTGCGAATGGGAAATCTTATGTCGGCAAAGTTATCAGCCGTATCGTGTAGAACCGCGGTACACAGACGTGGCGCAATCGGCAGTTAGTAGATCTCAGCAGGATGATCCACGTGGTTGAGAACATGAAAGCCACTGGTTTTTCACAAGCTATAATAGTCAGGTGTGGGTATTTTGATGGTGACAAAATAAGGCCCGAACGCGTAACGTTGAATGTTTCTCTTGACTAATGCACAGGGTGTTCTATAAACACAGGTTGGTGACACAAAAGGAAAGGCTTGTTTGCGTTAGAAGGTATCTTAATTATACAAGTCTATTGAGCCTTTGACGAAACGATCCCTGGGCATATGTTAGTGTCGAAGTAATGGGTAATCCGGGGCGGTTGGGATCATCAAGACATACTCTCCACATCAGCGATACTCTGTTGAAGGATCTGCTGAAGGGCCTTGGGGCTTTCGAGCTCCTTCTTCACCTTGGCGATGACGTTCTCGGCTAGTTCCCTCTGTTGGCGCTGCTTGACCTGTCCCTCGTATCGTACCCACGAGTCCAGAACGGACTTGGCCTCGGCGGCCAGGGCGGTGGTCTGCTCGAGCTCGTAGGCCTGGGCCTCGAGCTTGGCGGTTTCCTGCACGTATGCTGATCAGCCTGCTGCCCCAATTGCTCTATCCCTCTCCCATCATGCAGATGCTCTTTCTTCTCCTTCTTCCCCGCCACGGCATACCTTGGAAACCTCGAAGAGGGACTTGGTGACATCGACAACACCGCCCATCTGCTGGACGTTCTCGATGCGGTTCTTGACGGCCTGGGTGTGGTCGGCGCGGGCGGCGTTCAAGATGCCCTTGATCTTGTCGTTCTGGGCCTCGGCCCACTCCTTGTACATGGGGCCACCGAACTTGATGAGGGCACCCCAGACGCTGAGGAGGCAGAAGGCGACGACGGTTTCCTCGTTGACGACATAGTACTCGCTGCTGATGGCGTAGACGGAGAGACCGGCGGCGGAGGACAGGATGGCGGTTTTGGAGATGAGGGAGTTGCCGGGCAGGGAGTCGATGATGGACTGGGCCTTGGCCTCAGGCTTCTCGGCGGGGACGTTGGAGGCAGACCGCGATGGTGTCCAGGAGGAGGCGACAGCGGGTAGGGCAGCGCGCGGGGCGACGGCGGGACGGGCGCGGGCGGCGGCACCTGCGAGCACGAAGCGGGCGGAGTGAGCAGGTCTGCGGGCGGATCGCTCACGACACACAAGGCGAGGGACAGGGACCATGGGGGCGGACTTACCGAAGGCGCGTGTAGCCAGACGGGAGGCCATTGTGTGTGTGAGAGGATGGACCGAGAGGAGCGGCGGCGAGGTCGAAGATGTCAGATCAGAGGTGTTCAACAGGCTGTCTGTACGCAGCGTCGGCGGCGGATATTGGGAATGAGGTTTTATTCGGCTGGACGGGAGCTCCAATCGGGGCCAATCGGCTTCCGCAATTGGCTGACGCCGCACGTGATTAGTGGGCTTTGCCGTGCTAAATGGCCTGCAACATGCTGGAAGCTTCAAGGGCCTAATTCTGCCTACCTAGGTACTGATACTCCCAACTACTTACTCACTTCAACTATCCATGCCCCTCTATGTGAGCTCAACTATCGCTCCCACCTGTCATTCATTCTCGTTTCTCTCGGAGATGCAATATTACAGAGACTACTAGGTAGATAAATTCTAAGTTTGGTTAAGGGGTTTGCTCACGGCCTAGAGAGATACTTGTGCACGACACTTGCCTAGATATCTGCAGGTAGGTAGTACGCCATTTACATGGAAATAGGTACCTAAGTGCTAGGCTGCTAGGGACCACCTGTAGGCACCTACATGTACCTAGGGAGGTACCCTAGAGAACTCGTAGCGGGTACTTCTAGGTACGAGGTGTAGGTACTACGCAGATCAATCAGCCTTGTGATTAGTGGACCTCAAGGCTGGCAATATTTTTTTTGGTCGCTATCGGAACCTTCAATCTCGTTGGCGTTTTTTGTAGTCGCAAAGTTCGTCTTTTTTTCAACCACCACAGCGACTCTTCGTCGCACCAGGCAGCAAAATGCCTAGTACCATCACCGAGTCGTCTCTCAAGCGAAAACGAGTCAAAGTACCAGAAAAGTCCATTAAGCGAACGAAACCCGCCACCAGCGACGACGAGGATGAGGCAGATCAAGACCAAGACCAACAAGCCGAGATACTACAACTGGAAGACGGCGTTCTCAAGTCAAAGAAAAACTACAACAACATCACAATCCTACTCGACTTTGCTAGGGACCTAGAGAACCCCGATGCCGCAGTGTTCGCCACCGTCAGTCTGTGCAGGGTGTTCTTGAGGTTGCTGGCATCGGGCGCCTTATCACGCAAACCAGGCCAGTCCGAGAAAGAAGGCGTCGTCCTACAATGGCTCAAAGGGAGGTTAGCCGAGTTCAAGAAGCACCTGATGCTTCTACTTGGGGATGAAGACGCGGCCCTGACTGCCCTCACCATATCCATGCGACTCCTCAAGGCCGAAACCCAATCCGCCGGCGACAGAGGCGAATCCAACTTCCCCAAGCCTTTTCTGAAGGAGATTGTAGGCATCCTTCTGAACAACCGCTTCGAGGAGGTCCAGGGCGAGTTTTGTGAGAAGTACCTGGGGCCGTATGCCGATGTGCGTTTCTATACTTTCCAGGTATTCAGGTAAGGAGCGCATCCTCGCAGATGCATCCTCGCGCGACTAACTAATCATGTATAGTGAAATATTGTCCGATTCGCAGGAGTCAACAATAGGAGTCGATCTTTTCGACAGTGTCTTTGAGATGCTTTCATTTTTCGACAGCGCTCCTGAGACCGCCGAGGAGATAGGGTCTTTATTCGTCGACCTTCCCAAGAAGAAGGCTGACGCCGTCTTGTCGGTACACAAGCAGAAGAGGCAATGCCAGTCAGCTTGGCTTGCACTGCTACGGCGAAATCCCGATCGGCAACAGAGAAAGAGGCTGCTTGAGATCATGGCCGAGTCCATAGCTCCTTGGTTCGTCCAGCCAGAATTACTGATGGACTTCCTAACCGATTCTTACGATGCTGGAGGGTCGCTATCTCTGCTCGCTCTCTCTGGTCTGTTCTATCTCATACAGAGCCGCAACCTAGACTACCCCTCGTTCTATCAAAAGCTGTACTCACTGCTAGACTCCGATATCTTACACTCCAAGCACCGATCCAAATTCCTACGGCTACTCGACACCTTTCTGTCGTCAACACATTTGCCGGCAGCCCTCGTTGCTAGCTTCATTAAGAGACTGGCAAGGCTCTGCCTGAACGCTCCTCCATCCGCCATTGTTGCTGTGATACCATGGATATACAATCTTTTCAAGAGACATCCTCTGTGTACCTTTATGATTCATCGTGTCATACGGGACGCGGAAGAAAAAGCCACTATAGAGGACCAAGGAATGGCTGATCCTTTCAACGAGAAGGAGGAAGACCCCATGCAAACAAAAGCTATTGATAGCTGCTTGTGGGAGGTTGTGCAACTCCAATCACACTATCACCCTAATGTTGCAACCATCGCGAAAATAATATCTGAACAGTTCACCAAGCAGTGGTATAATATGGAGGATTTCCTGGACCATTCATACAACAGTGTGAGTCACGTCACCTTTCTGGTCACGAATCAATTGAATCCATAACTGACCACATCCCTAGCTTGTCGAGGCTGAGCTGTCAAAATCTGTGAAGAAGCCGCCCGTAGTAGAGTTCATGATTCCAAAACGGGTGTTCCTGCCAAACGATCCATCATCTGGGGTCGAAGATAGCCTCTTTGTCAAACTATGGGATTTTGAGTAGTCTGGGTTGCTACTGGATCTCTCAACAACAATTATGGACACCGCCCTAGCGAGCGACATAGGATGAAAATGAGTCTAACTGCTCCGATCCCAAAGCACTATGAGTCAAAGATGCCGATTTTACTAATTGGGCCACCACACCGCATCTTTCATACTCCCTCCCCCACATCGTAAGGTCTGCTTGCAGTGTTCCCCATTGCAGCTACGCTGCATCTGGCGAGTACTACCTCGACCTGGCCGAATCTGCCAACAAAGACTTACTATTTCTGTACCAACCAGTTCGAACCAGCAATAGTGTATCCGTCTAAGACTCCTGTCCATACAACTGTGTTACGGGCCGTTATTCTGCCTCTACACCGCCACGCAAGTCATTGAATTGACAAATTCACACTTGCCACTTCAAACTCCATCGGGAACATTGGCACACAAATCAAGTGCTCCACTCGGTGCGAGGTACGTAGGGCAAAGTGGAGGGCGCTATCGGTTTTCAAAGTTGGGCACCAGTTTGGTTTCCAATGCTCCAACCACTTCACGATGACTGGACAGGAACTGATGAGAGATACGCACCAAAATGGGTTGCTCTGCTGTCTGGTTCAAGCCGGAACAGCTTCCGAGTCCTCAGGAATGCATCGCCTATCTTCGATGGGGCTGAATGCTGAAGTAGATAGCAACATAGCGTAACTTCACTGATGAGACTATGCCATAGCATAGCGATGTGCTTGCTACATGTCAGATAGACTCAAGTGACGATATCTTCCTGTGTGTATCGGGAGGGTATAAGCCAGTCAAGATGCTCGCATCTGATGCCACGAGGTGTCAGGTGGGTTCGAAAGTACCGTACCTTCACGCTAGCTCGCATCACATCTATTCTATGAGAGCATGTCAACAACCACTTAGAGATTTAGATTACCTGGGACAAACATGGGACAACATACTTGGTCACCAGATAAAACCAACTCCAAGTTCGTATTACAAACCCAAATTGTACAACACTGTCTCACAAGACACTTCCATTTGCATATGCAAGCGTATAGTTTGCAGGCTTCGGGCTTATGGACAGCAAAGTCAAATCAGTCGCGACGTCATCTGAAGACGCTGTTTGCCTTCGACTCATGGACAGTAACAGGCCATTCTCATTCATCGAGATTACAAAAGTCTACTCGTAACAACAGCAGGTTCAGGCGTTGCTGCGCTCTTCGGCCTGAGGATAGGCGACCCTGAGGATCCCTAAAACGGTGTGTCGTAGAGACGGGCCTTCTCGATTCTGACTATTGGATGGCACTAGAATGGGATAGGTAGCTCGATCACGTCTCGTAGCAGGACCTGGCCGGCTTTAATGCGGCCAGCATCACAATCTCATTCGTGCCTGATGGTTCCCAACTTGGACAGCGCTCCACCAGCAGCTCCTTATTGTCGCCTAGTGTAAGTAGTTCTCCGGCATAACTGCCTGCTCGTACACAGTCCACCTGAGGAGGAGAAGGTTGAAAGATTTCCTTGTATTCCCGACTCGGTGACGGAGCAGGCCGACCCGTGGACAGTAGCCGTGGAGTATGAGCATATGATCTGCCCCTCTCTCCAAATTTTCGTACCGTGCTGCGTCACATATTGAGTTGATCTCGACGCGAATTGTGTCATAAAAACAACAGGTCTTGACCGTGATAGACCCTGTTTCGCATGGAACTGGGCCTGAGAACCCGTTAGATCACTTAGTAGTAGAACCGCCATCGCAAGCATAATTAGTCCAATTTCCGAGGATCGCCCAATCGCCTGGTTGAGGCGGACTAGGCTCGCTTATCTGCCCCGACGCACCGCGCTTCGCAGCGGCGGCGGCGCTCACCAAGGCTGAGCTGAACGGTCAAGCCACAGCTGTCGGATGGAACAGTCGTGCGGCAAGGGACGTGAGGGTACATTTGCCCTTTCGGAGCTTAGCGATGGATGACGAACGCGCGGCTATCTCGAACCCAATCACCCAAATATGCTATTGACCCGGAGCCAATCAATATGGACAAGGATGTCCACCAACCTCGCGTAAATATTGACATGCGCGCGCGGTCGGTCGGAACAACAGGCCAACTTTTCCCTCTCTCGCCTCTCTCTCCGCCCCGGTCTGTGTCAGATAGCCAGATAGTTGGGTTCCGCCGAGCATCAGTCGTCCTGGCGGTGACCTTGCGCTCGCAGCATCGAAACATGCACTCGCCTATCATGACGAGCAGCTCTCGCTCGCTGCACCCAGTACCTACATGCGCATATACTACCTAAAGGCTAATGGTACTCACAGCTGGGACGCGCGCGCACAAGCGCCACTTAAGATGTTTTATGTTCGGCTAAAGGCTAGCCCGGTCTAGCTGCCCTGGCGATATGCCATTGGAAATCGAATATAGGACTATGTTCGTAGGGAGGCGAAACGCCGTTTCGATCGCCGTGACGGGCCACTTACAAGCTGTCTCGGCCACAATGGGATCGATAGCTTCCGTACCTCTCTTGTTCTGGGTGGGCTTGGCGGATGTGCAACAACCAGCTTATTGCTTGTCGGGAAATGCAACTAACAGATGAGGTCTTCTCTCGTCCATGGATGCCCACATCAAAAGCCCGATACATCATTTTAACCACTAAAGTGCTCTCTCTCATGGCAGGCTCGTATCTTCGTATGAGGGAGGGGAATGAATGAGGCGGACTAGAGGACTAGAGTCCTATTGCAACTTCACTGGCACCTCAGCCGGTACCTGTATGCCTGTGTCCCGTGCTCAACGCTCCTACCCGGTACATTGCCGTGCTTTTTTTAGAAACATCTTCACCGCAAGAACTTTCCCACAACCAAGGTGGAGTCGCGATTCTCAACTCCCATACCAAGCATACCTAGCTAGATACAGTACATTTGAAATATTTTCAAGTTAGTAGAATCAATCACCTAGGTACCAAGCTCCTCAACGGGTCTGCTCGTTCAATCGGTTAGGCATTCACATGATTTGTTGTGGATATAGGCATATGCAACTGTCTAGTATATTGATTATAGTGTAGAATATATGTAGATAGAAAGTAAAAAGCATGGGTAACTGAGAGATCGACTCCAGGCTCCATGTCTAGCTTCGATTTGATGATATGCGATTGTCTCGCCCGTCTCCCGTTCCGAGACCCAAGCGACCGCAAGCGACGCCCCGGGGCAGGTCAAAGCTTTTCTGATCTTCAGAGGGATAGATATAAGATTGACCGTACGAGTGAGGCGAGGCGAGCCGGCGGGTTATGATGAGCGTTGATAGATTCGCGCTTCCATTGTGCTCAACGGCCACACTCCAGCCCGCAATGGCGTAGACCGCCACGGACGAATAGGACTTATAGATGGATTTGCGCCACGAGAAGAAAACAGGCTTGGTTCTTCTCCGCTGATGCAATCGCACTTTGGTTCGTTTCATGTCACTCTTATCGGTCCCAGGTAATGAATATCTAACCTACAATACTGTACTGTATATCTTGGAACACCAAGTGGAGGGCGTCATCTGATTGGTATGTGAAGACACCGCCCGTGGGCTTTCTCGATGGTGCCGAGGACCAGAATGTTGGGCAAACCCGTCCCTCGGGCTTTCTCGTGAAAGAGCTCTCGGCCATGCTTGCGTAAACATGGCAGCGTGTGGCACGGCATGGACACTGCTAGGCCATAGGAGTCGTCATCTCGATGGCTTCTATTCGAGGCTTGCTATCACATTACCAACCATCAGCCACAGGCCCGATCGGCTCTCTGCTGCCAACAAAGTACCTGTCGGTGTTGGGATAGTATGTGAGTGGCCGCAGCAACGAGCTAAGCATTAGGCATTAGTAAGTATTTCGATGGTGAGCGTGGACATGATCACCAGTGATGCCTATCGCCAGTAGAGCAGCGCTGACAATGCCTGCCTGTCATGCCCGTAGTACGTAGATAGATACTGGGCTATCTGGGCAATAGGAAGCGCGCCAGAGATTCGCCAATGGCGTAGGCGCCGCGAGTGTATGTGTGTGTGTGTGTGTGTACTCGTATGTGTGTTTGTGTGTGTGTAGAGCATTGCTCCAAGGAAGCGGTTAGGTAGCAATTCGCACCCAAGGGAGGCCATTGTCGGTGCCCAACCTGCATGGCGCCGAGCGGCGTGCAGCAGCCACCAGGGTACGGGGGTACTTCTTGTCATTGATTGCTACGCTACGGTACCTGGGTACAAGGTTGGTTACCTAAGGTAAGACATCAATCAGGTAGGGCACAGTCGCACACCTGCGAGTTGACCTTCGGCAGCTCCCAACGGAGCCTTCGCATAACGTCTCCTGCAGTCCCCCACCTATCCACCCATCCACCGTATTGGCAATGGGCAGCAGAACCGTTTCTTTGCGTGTGTGCAAAACTGGCTTTTTCACCGTGGCGCTATGCCGTCCGTCCGTTTACCTTCCCCAACCCAGCCAACCAGTCGCATGCTTCGACTGGCGGTCATGGTCATGACCTTTGGGAATTTCGACCTGTAGAACCAACCGGCTGTACGTACCGATTCGTCTAATCTAGCTGCCATGTGAGGTAGGCAGTTTCCCGTTTGGGTCTAACCGGCCATCTCACGATAGTCGCTACCTACCACGCCTACCTATGTAGGTATCAGACTAACTAGAGCAATCGCGAATGTCCTATTTGCCAGGCTGTGAACGATAGGCTGGCTACCTACCTACAAGAGTGGCTTGGGCTCTCTTACATAGGCCTCGTGATGTTCCGACTGCACAAGCTGCCGGTACGATGCGAGCGTCGATGGATAATAGGCTGGCTGCAGCGACATGTCGACCACACACAAGACAAGACAAGACAAGACAAGACCACTGGCCGTCGGCCGATGAGTCGATGAGTCGAAACTCAAGAGGCCGACGACGGGCTTCTGGAGGACCTGCTCTGTTCTGCCCTGCTCCTGCTGCTCCTCCTGCTCGCTCACCTACTTTTCGATATTGGAGGCAGTTATGAAGACGGTGGGGCGTGGTGACGGCCTAAGTGTCTTGGCTGAGGGTCACATCGACCGGAACAGCTTCCATCTCGCTGCTCCCGCGTGCTAGGGACAGGCTTGACAGGCTAGGAGCAGGAGGGAGCGTGTCGAGGCGTGTGTAGCGTACACCCCCCGGGCACAGACCCGTCCAGAGGACCCGTAGAGACCCGTTCCACGGCCTCATCCCAGGATATGCGCACTCCTGCTCACACCACCACTCCAGCTCCAACCAGCTCGAGCAGCTCCTGTTCGTCAGCCGGCGGTCTCATGGGCACCAGATGGGCTTCTTCCCCACTGCCTGGACATGCTCTTGACAGTCTCCAATCCCCAAATCCATCCCCCCCTGCTCCCCCTACCCCCCAGTCAATAGCGACGGGGGTGTGCCGTACCGCTGCCCTTGGCTGCGCTGCTGCTGCAGATGCAGATGTAGATGTAGAGATGTATAGGCGTATCCCTGCCGAAGTCATCAGCGACCCAACCTGACGAGCTCTTCCTTAAGTACCGCCGGCTTCCTCGCCCCCCGTCCAACTGGCGCCCCCGACCTCATGGTAGCAAAACATACATCTCTTGTCGATATTGTTCGAGATTTACGCAGTCTCGCATTGCACTGCAGTTCCCAGGTCCTACCTTGGCCTTGAACCAGTTTCTTTAATCCATTCTTCCTGTCTTCTTCCCTTCAACGTGCTCTCTCTGTCTTACATAGATAAACGGATCGCACCCTCGCACATCGTTTAGACACACCCGAAGAAATTGTAAGTTGAGCGCATCTTGGTTACAGATGACCATCGACCATTTTCTTACTCCCCTCCTCACTCAACCAGTCATTGCCTGCCTTCCGGCTGTCCCGCTCTCACAATCCATCGTTCCACTCACCTCAGAGTCCCCAACACCCACCACTACCACCACCACTACTACTGTCACCTTAATACTACATGTAATACTACCCTACCTACCTACAGCCCAACTTCTTTGTCTCTCTCACATCGGCATTGCATATTATACTCCCTCTACCCCCCTCCGGACTGTCTCTTCACCACTGTTCTCTCCACAGCATCATATCTGCACATACCCTCCTGCCTAGTGTCCAGGAGCTTCAGGTTTTCTTCAAGGCAACACTCCTCGAAGCCCTGTGGTTCATCGATGAAGCACTCCGTCTTTGCACTCAGTCTTTATGGTGCTTTCAAATCACTTGACTACGATTTGCTGACCCAACAGCTTCTCCAGAGCCACACGCCAACCTCTTCACAATACCTTATTTCACGTTCAATAAGTTCTCTGGTTACAGCAGTTTACACAACTTTCCACAATGGGCTCCACATATCAACACATGCAGGCTTACTACAGGCCTAACCCCTTAACGGTGGACACAAGTCAGGCTCAGAAGTTCTTCGAGGAGGACGATGGTGGCATACTAGACGATGGTATCCTGGACCGCAACACCATTGACTCGGGCCTCGAGATGTCGCCTCACATGGGCGACAACCGGAGAGATTCTTTCGCTGTAGCAGGCGCGCTATTTTCTCCCAAGACCGAAGATTGGCAGTCGGTAGACATGCAGTCTGTGCCGTCCAACAACCCCTTTTTAGAGCCACAGAACAGCAACAACCCCTTCACAAGGCCAGACCAGCCTACTCACGCCACCTACGGCTCTCACAACCAGCACTGGGCTATGGGACACAGCTCCGGGACCTGCACCCCCGTACAGTACGATGGACTTGAGGCTACCTACGACAACGGCTCATCCATCTTCCAAAGACCTCTGCCCATGCAGACGCCGTTCAGCAACCCCACCGGCCATGTCCCTCTGTTCTCTACAGTTGGTGCCAGCAACTCTTCCATGCCCACGTCCCCTCAAAAGGATTGGATGAACACAGACTTCAAGTCACAGTCCTTGAAGCGTTCTCAGGCAGAGAGCTCGGCTATCCGCTCACATAACGAGATGCGCCGTGGTGACGGTATTCGCAAGAAGAACGCACGGTTCGACATACCTGCCGAGCGGAACCTTGATAACATCGACACTCTGATCTCGCAATCAACGGACGACGTGGAGATCAAGGAGCTCAAGCAGCAAAAGCGACTCCTCCGCAACCGGCAAGCTGCCCTAGATTCCCGGCAGAGGAAGAAGCAGCACACGGAGCGGCTCGAGGAAGAAAAGAAGCAGTACACCACCGTTATCTCCTCGATGGAGGAGGAGATGGCCGACCTCAACATCAAGCTCGAGCAGCTCCTCCGCGAGAAGGATTTCCTACAAAACCACATCGAGGACCTTCGCCTGGAGAAGGAGGAGATGGTGCAAACACACACCATCGAGACCGGTGATCTGCGCAAGAAGGTCAGTATCCTGACGGACCACGTTCAACGTCTGGAGCACGCTGCTATGCCTGGTAACAACGGGTTTGGCAGCAGCTTCAATGAGATGGAAGGCATCACCATGGACGGCGCTTGGGACAACATGGGCTACATGGAAGACTACACCATGGAACCCGAAGTCAAGCAAGAGGTGCAAGTTGTGCAGAAGAAGGCCGAGATGGCCCTCGGTGCCGAGGTCGAGAAGCCCGCCACTCAAGGTGGTCTCCTCTTCATGCTGTTCCTGGTGGGCGCTTTTGTTCTCTCGAACCGCTCGACCCCGAGCCTCCCTCGTGTGTCGGAAGACATGCGCGAGGCCTCGGCTACCCTGCTCAACAACATCCTCAAGGATGCCGACGTGAGCCACGCCGCCAACAATGCGATCGAGCCTGCGGCGCCCCAGCCTTCGGGTGCCACCTGGGCGACATCTGCACCGGTGCCGATGGCCAGCCACGCTATGGATAGTGTGGCCCCGTCGATGCTCGGAGATCTGGCAGACACCCTTACACAACCGACTGAACAGCAAACCAATGAGCAGGTCTTCTCTTTGACTCCAGCACAGTACAATGGAATCACTTCACAGGACTTCATTCGCGCTCCACAACCCCCTCCTACCAATCATAAACGCCGCAACCTCGCCGAGGCCATGGCCAGCATGCGCCCCAACGAAAAGCAGTCAGCTTCCGAGGTATACACTCGATCTCTTCTCTGGGACCAGATCCCGAGCGATGTTGTGCGAAATTTCGCCAAGATGGTGGCCGACTGCAACAGCGCCAGCGGCGGGCCATCAGCGTGCAACGATGTTGCAAGCTCGTAACGAACTTACGATCCTATTATGATGAACATGAATGAAAAAATGAACGACTCATTCCTTTACGCACGAAATTGATTTATTATTAATCGCCTTGATTCCTTTGCATATACTCGACGCTCCCGCGTAAACCAGATCCACCACTGCTCACGCAAAACCGGAATCTTCTGATCTACTTTGTCACAAACTTTCAACTGTTCAGATTAGCAAGCGAGCCAGCATTTGAGTTCTTACCGTTCTGGGTGATTTCTTATTTCCACGGACCACATACGATCCTTCTCATCGGCGTGGCATCAGTTCTTAGTCTCTCTTCTTTTCCACAGCACATTTGGGTAGCAGCATGGCGAAAACGGCGGTTGGGACGGTGGTGGCGGGTCGGAGCCCACACGATTTCTTGTACAACGGTCACGGGTATTTGGGGACACAGGACACATGACTGATGTCTGTCAACGCAGTGTGCGACAGCATCGACAGTCACAGATACCTACATGGGAGTTTTTTTCTTTTTCTTGGGTTATTTGGACCCACCTTCGCCAGAGACCGGAGAGAGAGAGTTATGGACAGCAGGGGGGAGTCACATATTCCGGGGCGGGGTTTGTGTTTCCTGGATCTGAGACATGAGGAGATAATGTTTCATGAGTTGAATCGGTCTGCGCCCTCGGACCAGACTTTCTGGTAGAGCGGCGGACCACGGATGATGAGAAATGCTGAAGCTGGAGCGGAGTTGGCTTTGTTTTTGTTTTTGTTTTGTTTTTGAATCTTTTAGCTATCTTCTATTTCCCATCTTGGCGCCATGATTTTCGCCATCACAACCACACACTACAGAACACAAAACCAGAATGATCAAACATGCGGGGGTATCCAGCAAGGAAGGATTAGTCTACCTATGTAGAGATAGATAGATGCGTCAACAAGACAATATCCCCAAACATGTAATCCCAAACATGCATAGTGCCCACGTGCTAAAGCAGAACAGAATTCCAAGACGAGCAGTTCTTGTAGATAGACTCGTTCGTTCGTCTGACTAGTTGTGGCTAGACACTACTAATGCACACCAGCTGCACGGATTACATGCAACCATTCGTAGGCTGTCATGCATGGGTGCCTATCATGCGAGCTCCGGTGTACGTACATGTGTGGCCCCAGACAGGCCGTGAGGATATGTAGTTCATTGTTTTTATCGCAAATGCTTGCGCAAGGCAGGCTGCCTACCTACCTACCTACCTGCCTACCTACTCTACTCTATGTGCTCTACTCCTAGATAGAGTACATTGCATTGACTTGTAGGGCGACGGCGGGTAGCGTGATTCACGTGAGACAAGATCCTGACGTGCGCGGGATACTTTAGATCGCACAAGTGTCAAGCACACTCCAAAATATATATTGCGGTGCCTGTCTATAGGTGCGATATGCCTCGGCAGCACAGCATCATTTGCATGGATGGACTGTAGCTAGGTACGCTTGCATGCATGCAACCCACGCAGCCCCCCGTTTATATACCCCTCGACCCCCCCCTCCACCATTACCACACCACCCTGCCGCCCCCATGCCATAGACCATGGAGGCCTTCCCAGCCATTTCCAATCAAGTCCAGGAAAAAACCAGAGGAGATGCGTTCGCGAATCAGTTGGCGAGGCCCGGATCACACACCACCCCACGCGCTGCACATGTGCTTTCGTCATACCATGACGCCCATACCTGCGCAGGTGGGTGTGCGTGACGGGCGGGCGAGTGGCTGGGGACTGAGCAGTGCAGCTGTAGGTGTGGTTGCAGCTTGCGAAACACAGGACGGGCGTTGTGTTGTGAGTAGTTGGAACGAGGCAATTTCATGGCTTCCAGAGCCTGCCGAGCCGGCCCATGTGCCAGCATAAGCCCATCTCGATCCCTCTCCAGTCCAGTCCAGTCCAGTCTATCGATCTATTTATCTGTCTCTATATGTAGAGGCATCTGCGATATGCAAACAGCGCGGGGGTTGCCCGTCAGGTGGTCCCATCCATCTCTGTACTTTTCTGGCACTTATCTCACTCGCTCACTCACTCGCCAACCACCTCACTCACTTGCGACCTTGCTCTACTCACCTCACCTTATCCAGGGTAACCTTCGGGGTCGTATGGTGTCTGACAAGAGAATATCACGCAACATCAACACCATATAAGGGGTGAACGGACGGGGAAACAACATCCCCGCTGGTTTTGTACTCCATCCAACCTGCCGCGCCAAAGGTAATACTTGGTATTAGTCTAAGGCAGTCAGCCGAAACTCCTTCTAATTGGAGAGTATTGGGTACTGTAGGTCTCTAGCCACGCAAGGCGATTTGGAGGTGAACCGAGACAGTGGGCGGCGGGTACGGCCTGACCATCGTGTTTGCACCGAGTTTATTATCGGCTCTTCTATTACCTATTGTTTGCCGCCAATCGGCTCAGTTGCGAGTAGTATTGGTAGGAAGTACTTTATATATTAGACCTACCTACATACCTATGCCTATCTATATATGGTCAATGACAGACTCCTCAACAGCTTATGTATGCTCGGCTTTTAACACATTACTAACTCAGTGTACATAGTGTTAAGACAATACGAAGCGCCCTTTCTCAATATTCATATTTTGGGTGAGACATTTGATCTAAATGTGAGACGGGGGCTCTCGCATGTCTCAAACGTCCATATAGATAAGGTAAGGCAGATTCGTTTGTCGTATAAAAGGCATCTAGAAAAACATTCTGGAGATAATGTCTCATATGTCGCCATACAGTCTCGCCGAAGCCACAGCCTTGTCTGTCTACCTGATGCATCGGCCCTCCTGATGACCGACTCACGTAATCTATCTTCCGTTTCACTACACACCCATTCGCGAATAACCACCCCTCCTGTTAGTTAGTGCGCACTTTGCATGCATGCAACCTTACCCAGCAACAGCAGCAGCAGCAGCGGCACTAAGCTGGCCCATTTCCAATGCGCGTTTCCCCGATGGATTACATCACGATGTCTTTTCTCGTACCTAGTCTATACGAAGTGGCTTCCGAATCCGTTCACGAAACGCCATCTTTGGTCACATTGGGCACGTTAGGCACCCATCTAGTCTACTTTCGTCCAGGTAAGGAGAGAGTCCTGAAGCCGGAACGAGTAGTTTGCTGCTTCGACCATCAACGTACATATCGATCAAGTCGAAACGGGCAACGGCAAGAAATGCATGCCCGATGCCTCTCAATCACGGCGATAACAGGACATTAGGGACGTAGTCAAGCGTCGCCAGGCTTGGCGAGTGACTGCTCTAGAATTCACACGAGGCTTATACACGTCTGACCACCCTCCCTTCTAAGCCACACATGATAGCAATGTGCACTTTTTTCGGAAGTCAGAGCCAGAGCTTAGCTATTTTACGATGTGCGTCCGGTCACTGGTATGCCCCAGGCAGACTGGCATTCAGACCTGCGCCTGGCATCTTGGCCGTAGCCGACGAGTTATGGCAGCGAGTTACATGATTGATGAACGTGCAACTTGCTTCTATTCGTTGCCGAGGTTTGTCATCCGCCTTGATCCCTCGCCTCGTTCCACTGGGTATCGCTAAGCGGTCATGAGAGCGGATTCGTGCGCTGCAGCTGGCCCACGGATGCTACAGGATCTACCCAAACCCCTTCGACATTTGAATGGCTAGAGTTGCAATATAGGGTAGCACGTCAGACTATGGCTATTCGAATCTGCGCACACTCTCTCCACTTCCCCGTCCCAGCCGAGCAATTGGCCAAGCAAACCAAAATAAATAATCCGTGGAATATAGGATGATCAGCCATTGACGTTCCTCCCGGTCTCTCACACTCACGCTATGCGACCATGGAGTACATACAATGCCGGGAAACACTCCACATTTTTCGATGAATACTTGCCTACCGTTCCTGGACCCAGCATATCCTGCTTGGTGTATGTATGTATGCTGACTGTGGAGAGTAGTTCATGCCACTGTGTCGACTGCTTGCATTTGCCTCGGACAGCATCTTCTGCACCTATGATTTCTACCGAGGAAAAAAAAAAAAAAAAGGTCACGATATTAGTAGTGTGTCTTGTCGCCGTACTTCCTGCCGTCTCTCGGATATTACGGCCACAGAGCAAATGTCCCATGAGGTGAGGTGAGTAAGAGTAACAACACTACCCGCTGCATAATATTGTTTCGTATAACTATTCAAACCTGGTTCATGGCGTGTCACGTAGTAGCCCGCCGCAACTCTCCCGTCGACACCTGATCTACGTAGTAGCCCTTCGGGTTGCCGGGCCCGGTATCTGAGCTTACATGATCCGCGAAAACCCCTTGCATCTGGGAGCGAATGGGTTTGACGTGAGGCTCTAGACTTTTGCTCCACCATCTCGACAATTGCATGTGCAGGTATGGAAAAGGAGGGGTGTGTGTGTGACCACCTCAGGTAGGTAGGTACTTAAGATGGGTAGACAGATGTGAGCACGGGCATCAGCACGCACCTACGGTACTGAAACATCTGGAGTTGAAGCTCTGCCGTTTCCCGATTGTTTGAAAGGGCGCGTTTCATATCCTCTGCCTGGAGTCTAGACTCGCTGGGGCGGGAATAGCTGAAGAACCCAAACCTGTTCTTAAGCGACGAGCACCTGCTCAATGCCCATTAAGAGCGTCATATATACATCGTATATGTATGTCCAAAAAACGTGTTACGCTTGCGCAGAGCAGGACTCCCATGCGCACGCGCACCCTAGGTTCCCTATAGCAACTCCCTATATCAGTTCCAAGACTATGACAGCTTGAAGCTCATACTCACTACTGCGAGCGCACAGGTACAGGCAACCGAGGTGTTCTCGACCAGGCCCATAGGCGATGGATCGTGAGACCTATCGACCTTATTCTAAACATATGATGATTCGCAATCGATAACCTTTCGGAGCATTTTCCCGATATACGAATCACGAATCTATGTATATTCCCGTCAACGACCCGCAGAGAGCGATACGCTTCTCTCCAACTGGTAATTAGACGCGATGGCATATTACCTCCCTTGTCCGAACCCTTGCCCTCCTTCCACTTCTCTACGGAATCGCCCGTGCTCTGCCATATAATGTTCTGTACTATTACTTTATCCGAGAGAGTCGACCATACTCTGACCTCCATTGTATACTCAGCACAAACATGCATTACAGGTAAAACCAGCTATCACCTTGTCACCCAGCGACGCTAATGGCCAATCATGTAGCATGAAACAACGAGTTTACAGCTTCAAGCTCTCAGCCTGGATGTAACTTCAAACTCTTCGTCGCAGCCACGGAGGGTAATGTTGAGACTGAGTAGCGCCGAGCGATGCTCCCCAAGGCTCGCCTAATTACGATACCCCGGAACTTCGTGCCCTTGACTACGGGGGACGGGCCGGTAGGCGAGGCGAGGCGAGGCGAGGCAGACAACGGCTGCACCCGTGCCTGCAACCTCATTCCATGCCACCAGCTCGCATCAACCTACCCGTACGGACAATATTTTTCTCTCTCCTTCCTTCCCGTTCTTTTTTCCACCGCCACAGTTAGACAGCCTTTCTCACACACATCATACATAACACGACGCACGGACGATATAAACCTGGTTACAGAGAAGGCTGGGACTATGGAAAGCATACCTACCATCTGCCACACCGCCGCGTGCGTAGTGGAATCTCAACTTGATGAGAGAATCATAGTTGCTGAAATATAGCATATGTATGTATGTATGCATGACGAAGTAACCTCGCCTCCAATTTCTGTCTGACGCCATGGGAATGAGTGATGTGTGAGCGAGTAGGTAGATCAGCCAGTCGGTTGGTAGGGTTCGAGACACTGAGATGCGCACACATACACACACACACATTTGCATGAGAGTGAGTAAACGAGGCAGATGGGCCAACATGACACATGAACCCATTCGCTGCATATCCATCCCTCACTTGGTTTGAGTTGAACTACCCCCACTACCATCACAAGCTCTCGTTATTTGCACGAGATCAGTCAGCGAACGGGGCAAAAGGCAACGACAAGGCCGTCTTACATACTCGTCTTCAAGAGACATAATTAGGTAGCTGAACTATCGAAAATGGAAACTTTCACGAACCTCTATTAGCTACTCCACTCCACACAAGCGAAGCCGGGAAAACCCTGACAGAGATATCCCGCGATCCGATTGCCGCATGGTCGTAGAGGGCTAATTACGCTTTGGAACCGGGTAGCTATACCACTTTGCCACTATATTACTATATTACACTTTGCGCTATAGGGATATAATACGCTGCTAGGCAAGTCAACGTTCCTAGGGTTTCCATGAAAACATACCTAAGTATAAAACAAGATCCGATCGCCCTACATATGTAGGTAAGTAGTGTCAACTCCACACTTTTCGACAGCAGCAGCATTGAACTGGGGATTAAAGACACAGAGAGAAGAAAAAAACATCAAAGCGTGCCGCGACGCGACGGTACGGTAGCAGCCAAGCCTTAACAGATAAGGTAAGAACTATATCAAAGCTTCCACTCACACACATGAAATACCAGTATAGACGAGAGAGAGAGGGAAAAATAGCCCTTTACCGCCTCGTTGCCGGCCAAACAGATAAAGCATGAACACCAACATGCGAAACAACGAAACACCCAACAAGGAGATCCCCGGCGGAAAGCCCTTTACCGCCGCCTATCTAAGGACCATCTATGTTCATGTTAATGAAGACCCCACGTGCAAGAACAGACTCGAAGCATCTTCCTTGCGTGCTGCAGACGGCTAGAACCGCACCGACGTTACAGGCATCAATTATGCCTACCTAGCCCCAACCCAGACTTGGTTTTCTACAACAACATTTTAAGGTCCTCAAACGGCAGGCATGGGGGGGGAGGAAAAAGAAAAGAATAATTAAAATTGGTACATCGCTTATCTCCATCAATGCTAAGACTTGTTTCGTTCTGGGGATTTCGCAAGGTAAGTCAGGTAGGTCAAGTCGGCGACTCGGCGGGGTCCGACGGCGAAGGACATTTCTAGGTCGTCCCAGGCTTATTCCCTGGACCGGACACGGGCAACTTCATGCGAGGACCAAAAAAATCAGGCCATTCTGGAGATGCCGCTGAGCGAACAATTGGCTGCGCTCGACGAACACACCAAATGCACAGGGTAGGTAGGCACGCCCTGTGTTACCGGCACTCGGAAGATCTGTTACGATCTGTTACCAGGATAATTTGTTCCCGTCGTCTGAAACTGAATGTAATGCCTACATGAATGGATAGAAGTTCTGTAGTATATACCTATACATCTCATATAATGTGTTTCATCATAGCATCTCAAGCGTTTCCACATATCTCTTCCTTTCATTCGTTTCTCTCCCAAGGTGTGTACCGAGGACCAAGCAACTTGAAACATAACCCGCATCCGTTTGTCTCCGATGCTAGTTTCCGGGCCAGAGATTATAGGTAGATCCCCAGAACTCGCAGCTATCTCGGCTGTCCTAGCCGACTGATGGATGGATGGATAGATAGATCCGCGAATGGGTCGACTTGCTATGCTTTGCCAACCCTATTTCGGGTTGTATTTCTCCTTCCAGATCCTGCGAGTGAACGTGTCAAGTCAGCAACCCGATCTCTCATACACTAGTCCGCTAGTTTCGCGTAAGGGCCCATGTCTGCACATAGGGTGGTCCTCCTCCAGAGGGGACGTTGATCGAGCCCGAGATGTTGTACCCAGCCGTAGTAAAGCGGGACGAGAAGGGTCCTGGCACGCCTGGGTGGGCATGACAAAACATAGTAGAGGAATAGAGACATTTTGATGTGTTGTAGCGTGCACCTTGCACTTGAAGGCTCACTGGTGCCACTAGCTGATGGGGTAGCCGCCCCGACCAGGCGCAACGAATGAATGCGAAGAAAGTGCACTTCTCGGTGAGGGTTATGTTTTTGGTTGGCTCGTGGAACCGACTCAGGATCCTTTCGTGGCCTTCGAGAAAGTACGCGCCAATGATGGCGAGTAGACAAAGCTGGCCGCAGGTATGCGACCTCGTGGGGAAACAAAGCAGCAAGATGACTGGCCATTGACTCCACGGAGCCATAGAAAAAAAACCGTTTAGCCACTTGATTGGTCAATTGTACCAAAAACGTACATTTTTCATGGCTCACGAAACGGATGCAATGGAGAACCAAGGCGTGCCAGGCTGCCAGGGTGAATGGGGCGCGTGGTGTGGATGTCCCGACAACCCAACAGCTCTGGGACGTCCGAGTCATTTGAAACCGATGCTTGTGGTCTGTATCTGTGCTTCAATGCATGGGGTAGACCGCATGTGCACGGGGAACGTGTTGGGACCGATCGTGACGATGCAGTCTACGAATGAGAGAGGCTATGTTGCAAGAAGTGGAGATTGTCAGGTGAAGTAAAGTGTTTGCTTACCAGGTATTTCCTAGTGTCTTGCTACCGCTCTTTTCAGCCAACCGGTAGTATCGCGCTGCTTGAAACTATGGGAATGGCAATCACCAAGTTAGCTCTCTGGAGTTGACTCTTCCGACTGATGGGTGAAAGAGTTCCGGACAGATGGAGGGGGCAGGTTGGTGGCGTGGGATTCGACGAGCCAGACCGCTGGGGAGTTTGATCTCAGCGACGGCACTCAAGTTGATGCCCAACAGCGCGGAGATCCCGAACCTCCAGCTTAGCTTCAAGCTGATAGATTACTCGGGGCGCAGAGCCATCATCAAAGCCCACAATGCCCATTGGCGGTGAGGGTGACAGTGAAGCAGAACATAGTCGCGAGACCTTGTATCATCTGAGGCATCCCAACCACCCGTGCGATGACCGGTCTTCGCCCTTGCTCATGGTGTTGCATCTGGCAGTTTGAGCCTGGCCAGCTAGAGACACTCGTCCAACAAGTCTTGAGGCCCGATATGTAATGAATCTGGATGTCTTGATGTGTCTGATTAACGTACCTTGTCCTTTTTGCACCCATACCCTTCGAGATAGCACCACGCAGCTTCATTCATTGCATCTGTACGTGAATTAGTCACCGGCGTACACTCGCTGTCCTCTCCACAATACTGTGACTCAGGTATTGCTGGTACGAGGTACAAGTGGATGCATATTGGAGAATGAGCTCACCAGTGTCCCCGAGATTCGCTGCAGTTTCGTAGTACTGCACAAGTCTGCGTCAGTCGTCGTGCAAAGAATGAAGCTCATTTGCGAGTCACTATTAGGGGAGGCGGGTAAAGCTCGACAGTAAGTGCTATGTGTTTAAATGACCGTCCGACTGTGCCACTGAGCGAGCCATCCTTACCCTTTTCCTGCTTCTCCCCAACGCATTCTCTTCGTTTGTGTTGTTTTGAGATACCACGTGAACTCGAAAAGAAAGATCGGGAAAAAGAAAAGGGAATGATGCAGAGATAGCTTACCTGTTTAGCGGCAATTGGGTCTTTTGCTATGCCCCAGCCATGGCGAAAGCAGTTGGCGAGCTCGAAAATGGCGAGAACCAGCTCGCCCTTTGCCGCACCCCCTTTCTTGACACCTGCCTTCAAGGCCATGGTCTCTACGCCAGCGGCGTTTGACGCTGCTGCCGAAAGATAGGTGACGGCGCGTTCGGCATCGACCTCACAGCCCCAGCCGTGCCTATATTTGTCTTCATGTCAGCTTGCCAGACGCTATTTCGTGCTTTGCCCCGGCCTCGGCAACTGGCTCAGGTCTGTCTGTGTCCGTTCGAAGTCCATAGCTTCAGGGGGCTCGACGTCATCTGACTATGGTATCACGGTAGAAAGTGCTGTTTTCGACTTGCACGCATGGAAGAACAGAGACGGCGAACCGCTTACCTCAGTGCAAGTCCATACAAGACCTGACTTAGGGGGTTGTTCGCCCCATAGGGATCGGCAAGACGGCCGAAAAGCAGCGTCGACTGCTCCAGGTCTCCCTCTTCGTGCAACCGTATGGCTTCTTGGATGTCCTGATCGGTCTCCTTGGACGACACAACACGTTTCGTTTCGGGGCCATCGACGGCGCTGCCAAGACCGGCGAGGGTTGCGTGCGACGAGGATGGCGAGACGGAGGCGGACACGCTGCGTGATCTCTGTCGCGCTTCGTTTGTGCTGGCGAGGATGGTGGCGCGCTTCTCCCACTGCTGCTCGCGGGCGTCCTTGGCCTCGCTGGTCTCGGCGGTGGCGGGGTCGTTGGTGGTGGTTATGTTGATCTGGGGCAGATCCTGGGGCAGGTCTTCGGGCACGTACTCGGACGTCTTGGACTTCCTGTTGGAGGAGTGGGAGGAATGGCGGGACAGGCCGAGGCGCTGCGACAGACGGCGGTGGTCCTTGGAGGGGCTGTCGTCGTTGCTGTCGCCCGAGGCAGACAGGAGACTGTTGCCCCGCGATCGCGGGCGGAAGACGTCGAGGCTGCGGCGGGCCTTGGACGGTGCAGGCCCCGCCTCGCGCGCGCTCAGATGCCGGTCGCGTTCAGGGTCGCGGCCATGATCGGCGGCGGGGTGGGTGGGCGGATAGATGATCTCGTGGGTGTTGGTGTCGGAGCGGATCAGGGTGAACTCGGGCCCTGAGAGCCTGTCGAGGGTCTCGGAATAGCCGGCGCCGCCCTCGCCGAGCCGGTCCTTCTTCTTAACCAGATCACGAAGCCCCATGACTTACTTACTATCGTGCAATGCGATTTGATGACGTACGCGGCTGGGGACCAAGCGTGAACAGACAGTTAGGTGGAATGGTGTGGGCTGGCACGATGCTATATAACCAACAGGCGTGACGGGATGGATGCGGATGCGGTGCGAGGCGATGCACTTTTGGCCCGTGGCCCGCAGCCCCCTCGTCCCCCGATCTCGTCTGGCTCGTAATCATTCACACCTACCTACGCTCTCAGGCGCCATCCCAGAGAGACAGAGAGGCAGAGCAGCAATGTACAGGCAGGTAGTGAATGAGTGGTTGTCGAGCATGGTTGATGCGCCGGCCCTTTGTCGATTCCATCTTTGTGGACAACCCAACCACTCATCTGCCATTCGGGGGTGGCTCAGCGCGTCTGATGCTCCTATATGTAGCTGGGCATGCGACTGGCCTTGCTTGAGTCGTGACGGCGCCTTTGATGGACGTCTTGGGGGGGCACCCGTTTTCGACATGCTCAGCAGCTGTCGTCCAATCCCCTCTCCCACTACCATCATGGATGGCCGTTGTAGGCAGGTCCCGGTAGATGCCGAATACTAGATGTAGGCGAGGTAGGTGGTGTAAGTCGAGAGGGGATCTATGCACCTACCTAAACGTTAGGTATGGACCTACCTTGCCTACTGAGCTACAAGCGTAAGCCGAACGAAGCAAGTGGAGTTGATATACCCTCCCAGTGGCTAAGTAAGTTCTACTCATAGCCACCTCCAAGCCGCACCCAAGCCTACTCCCAGGCGAGCCAGGTAGTTGTAGTTGTAGTTCACCTAACAATATATTCGAATCACGAATCACGAATCTACAATTATCTCAACTCCTCCTAATTCAGAAACAGGCGTAGAGCGTTGATTTTATTACTATCGTGAATTAAACTAAGTCCTCTGATTGGATCGCCAGCAGACAGGCCTAGTTATCTTCTTTTCTTTTCTTTTCGGCTCTTCCTCTTCTTCTCTTCTTTTCTTCTTCCAGTTTCGCTTTCTTGTCTAAGCTCAGTGAACTATGGGTATCACGGTCACCAGGATCATGGCATCCAACGCCCACCATTTGCTCCATTCTCTACCCCCATCGCAAGGTGCAGCCCCAATGTAGTCTAGGGTTTCACAGGGACGGCATAGTCCGAACAAGAGGACACGGAGTCGCAGACCACGCCGGCTGCTGTCCGCCGAGTGTGCCCAAGGTCACATGTTAGATCTATCGGGTCAGCAGCAACCATACGTCTTATGAAAAACCAATGAAGTCCTTCTGCTCGGCAAAGCTCAGGTCAACTTCATCGTGGCCGATGAACTCTTCGACCTCATCGGAATCCACGTCATCAGAGTCCGCAACGTCTTCGTCCTCGCTGGACACGTCATCCATATCCTGCGAAGACGCTCGTTTGCTTGCTTTGCGCAGCATACTTGCCCTTTCGATATGAGGTCGCTTACAACCCTTCAGATTACAAACGCCCTTGTTGCTAAAATCAGGACACTCGAAGACGTGACGCCCTGCGCATCTGGCGCCTTCTCCGCAGTACCCGTATATGCCAAATGTTCGGCAGACCGGGTCAGTCGGGGAATGCTGAGCATGTATGTACGAACAGGAAGGGTTGTTGCAGTTCCCATTGGCAAAGTGCATGCAAAGTGGCGTTCTCTCTTCCGTGATGTCGTGTGAGAGATCGCAGTCGTCGCGTCTGGGGCAGTCACCCTTCAGGAGCCAAGTTTTACAGATCGCCGTCTTAGAGACATCATGGATATATCGGCAGGTAGGGCCTTTCGGGCAGGTGCCTAAGGCGTCATGTTAGTGTATTCCTCGGGGGCCTTACCACACTGCCTCCTTCGAGATAGGTAGTGAGGCAAGCGTTTCTTGATCTGGAGGAAGAAGATACCCGTCCATGAGAAGGCTTTGCAGTTTTCGTCGACCTTCGTAACTCCACCAGCGCGTCTGTGACCATGTTAGATCGCACGATAACCGAACGGGTTCAGACGTACCGCTGGGCCTGTACTATTCCGTGCCTCACGAGGTTGCCGTTCTTCGTACGATGGAACTTGACACCATGCACGGTTGTCACCTTCGGTGTGGCGTTTGGCGGATTCAGGTCGTCTATAGAGCAATTATCAAATTCTGAGCAATGGGACGGGTGGGAAGGGCTTGTGAGACTCACCAGGAGCTTTGACAAGCTTACTTCCTTGTTGCGTGACGTAGTAACGAACACCATCGACCTCGACTTCATATCGCGAACCTGGGTTGGCCGAGCCTGAAGTCACAGTGAAAGGATCCCTGCCAGCCTGTTGCATATTTCTGATGAAATGGGCCTTCTCTCGATGATCTCTGTTGATATGTTTCTGCTTGTAGGTTTGCTCGATCGCTTGGGCGCGTTGCTGGGTTTCCCGTTCGTATACGTTACGATTAATCAGCTGAAGGTGACGGTCGGTCTTGGTGACCCAGGAGGCCGTCGTGGGATCCGGAGACTGGTTCTCGGGGTCAGAGGGTGTAACGACAGAGGCAGCGGAAGACGCTCCATTGAGGACGAGCGTCTTGTTGCGGTGCATCGGTACAGGTCTACCTCGACCACGGTATCCTTGGGGATAGGGTGCTGATCGAAGGCCTCTGTTGCCATTGCCATTGCCTGCAAATCCGCGATGTGAGTGTGCCACTGCTACTGGTATGATTGAGAGAGCTTTACCATGGGGGGCACCATTCTTCTCGGCTTCTCGGTGACGACTGATGAGGCCTGAGAAACAATGAGTATGTACTGATCATCATCACCCAGTTGTCAATCGTGTAACGCACTTTTGAGTTTCTCGATCTTGTCTTTCAACGCTTGGTCCTCCGCGGTGGACATGGCGGGCAATTAAGGCTGGATGATAACGTTATCGCTGTTAGAAAATGCCCAGGTTGACAGCAAAGCCTATGATGATGATGAAGTGGCAAAGGTAGAAGTCCTGAACAGAGGGAAGGGAGTTGAACGTGGGGTTTGATGGTTGTGGATCGATGCGACTGCCACTGCGACTGCCACTGCGTAAGTTGTACCTGTCGCAAGGCTTTGGGCAGTCGCTCAAAGAGCCAGAAGAACAAATGTCGCAACCGCAAGACCGAAACGCCAGGACAGCAGGCAGGAGGCGCACCCCAATGTCAACAAAGGATTCAGGCGTGAGTGCGAAAAGGAAAGTTGGCTAGCTACAGGTTCCCCTCATCCGCTCGTTCCAAATCTCTTCCTTCTCGACTGGGGCCTGAGACCTTGAACGGCACTCGGTAGCGTGTGACCAGGTGGGTAGCTACGGAGATGCTGCTCGTCGTAAAAGATATGTCAACTACAACGTTCAATTGTGGGAAGACGGGAGGTTCGAGTGGTGTCTATTTTCCCAGTAGATCGGACTGGCAAATACCAATCACTGGTACTTCTGATGCTGTGTCTAGTTGATCGATAAATCAGTGAACGAAATGCGCGCAACGCGATCCTATTGCTGATCGTAGCGTATCATAAAACACAAATGGGATGGAATGAGGATGTAATTGGGTTGTTGAAAGTAGAAATGGTCCCTTCAACTAACATTGAGATAAGGCAAGGTATTGGTAGGTATGTAGGAGGTACATGTAGGTAATAGGTCATCTGTGCAGGCTGCCTTACCCAAGCATCTCAGGCAGGTACTGCCCTAAGGGCATCAGAAGGTACAGGAGGTAAGAGGTAGGTACCTATTAGAGCCGCTGCAAGCGGACGACGCTAGCACTCCAGGGCTGGCGAGTGGCAAGGCTAGTAGGTAGGTACCGCTACCCGCTGCGCGTACATGTGTGCGCGACTGCGCTTCGCTTTCCTTTACATCATCACCACCCATTTCACTTCAACGTCAACCAAACACGAACTCAGCCCAGCACATAACCGCACCAAGTCAAGGCCTACCTTGACAGTCACCCGCCCAATCCGAGATCCACTCACTCCTTCCGACTCCAGATCTCTGAACCTCGACGCTTGCCTTGTTCCCGGGTATCTCGGCCTGTCACGATGGCGTCAGTTAAGACCGAAGCCATGATCAAACCCGATCCCGCCATCAAGCCCGATCCCGATACCATCGGCGCTTTGCCTGATGCGATGGATGAAGACGACATCTACGAAGACGCCGGCGATCTCGAGTTCAAAGACCTCAACCCCTCCACGAACCCTTCTAGCGCCGACGTCTACCTGACCCATGTGCCCAGATACCTCTTCCAAGCCTGGGCCAGCATGGGCGACGATGAGGAGATACGCATAGGGACAGTGCGCAAATGGATTGAGGTCGGCAAGGATGGCCGCCCCACTGTGCGTTGCCTGTCGAACACAACAATCTGCCTATAGAGTCTGACTTGTGCCCTGTAGGAAAAGATGGCGTTGCTGCTAGATCATACGAAGCCCAGTCATCAGACCATTCCCAAGGAATATACGCTGGAGGCCAGGGATATGAACTTGGCCAACTCGTTCATGTTCACCGAACAAGACCTGCCAGGTTTCAAGTCCAGATCCCATGGCGCCAATAGCAACCTGCCCCCTCACCTTCGCCGCAGACAAGAGCAACAGCAGCAACGACCGGGGGATAAGACCCAGCCAGAGGCTGGTGTCAAGAAGCAGAAGTACCAGCCCCGTTATAGGAAGGCCATCCCCAGTCAGTACCCCCTTCCCTTCTACTTTCGAGTACTGGCTTTTATTACTGGCGTTCATGCTGACAGTATGGGAAGAAAAAACGACTTTAGCTGGCAAGTTTAGCCGTGAAATCAACTGCATGCCAGTCTGGACAGATGAGACAAAGCATATGCTAAAGACGATGAACGACGATGCAATGAAGCCGAAGGTTTCCACCAGCATTATAAACTCTTTCGATCCCAGTGGAGTCATCCAGGCCGGCGCACATGTGACTCAAGAACGATTCACCAAGATCGCGGTAAGTCTGTCGCCCAAGACAATGCGAACCATGCTAATGACTCGCATAGCATGCCGCCCCAGAACAGAAGAAGGGCAAGAAGCAGAAGGAAGAGAAGGCCGCCCGCCTGCCTCAGAGCGAGCTGCGCGACCGCATCTTCCAATGTTTCGACAAATATGCCTACTGGCCTCTTAAGGGCTTTAAGCAGCACCTGCTTCAGCCAGAGGCATGGTTGCGTGAGAACCTGGAAGAGCTCGCTGTTTTACATAAATCTGGCCCCTTTGCAAACTACTGGGAGCTGAAGCCAGAGTATAAACGACTTAATATGCAGTCCATCGAAGGCGCACCTCCAAGCCCGGAGACTAATGACTCGGACTTCGACGGTGACGACGATAATATCGAAATGGAGGACGTGAAGCCAGAAGCAGGGTAATGGTCGTCGACAATGCGCCACACAACAGAATCGCGTAGAATTGATTGGCGGTTTTAATTTGTACATTATTGGCATTTGTTGTTATGGTTTTGTCTTGTCTACAGTACTAAAAAGATACCCTTAGAAAATAAACTCAGACCTGAAGTCATGTTCCATGTGGAAGAGGAAATACTTCGAGGCACTACGGAAGAGAATAGCGTCGATGTCGAACTTCTTACATGATTTCATACCTGATCTGAGGTCGTTCGAATTGAGGACGGCTCGATTTATCCATAGCTGGCATAGCGCATCCGCATACACACACACAAACAAGTTTGGACGGAATCTACATGCGTGGATCACAGTCAGGTCTTATCTTGTGCAATAACTTTGTTGTGAAATTGCCATTTGTTCAATCATCATGCTTCTTGTAGCTGATAGGTACCCGCTTAAGTCGTGTCCAGTCACTCTAAAGGCTTATGTACCTACCTAAGGGAGGGCACTTGCCTGTCCAATCATACCCCGCTCGTCTTGCTCCATCCCTCTGCCTTCCAATTTACTTACATGTACACACGATTATGCGTACCTCAGACCAGCACAGCATTTCAGTACTTCATTTCCTAGATCGTATCAAGTGAGAGCTGGTATGATTTAAACCAAGCCTCCCACGGAAAGATGAGTGTCTTTCTGGATTTCGATGGAACAATTACAACCGAGGACACAGTTACCCATCTCGCCAACTTTGCACTGCGCTTCCAGTCCAAGCACAGGACACATGGCGACGGTTCAGATGACCTCACACAGGGTCGCTCGTCCACCTCTACTTCTACCTCTATCTCTACGCAAGGACATCACGACGCCATAACAGAAGAGGCTGTGCCTCGAGAACATAGAACGGGGAACAAAGACCTTCCCTCTCGCTGGGATGACGTAGTTAAGACGTACATATCGGAATACAAATCACACGCCTCCTCGTACGTACCCTGCGCCTCAGACCGCCTTTGCGTAGAAGACGAGGTCGTGTTCCTGCGCTCGCAGAAGCATGTCGAGACGAGGTCGCTAGGACGCATCAACGAGTGCGCACTGTTCCGGGGCATCGGCCCGGACATCTTCCGCGAGGCCGGACGCGAGCTCGTGCGCGACGGCACTGTTTCCCTGCGTCCCGGCTTCGCCGACTTTGTGCGCGCCGCTCTGGCTAGGGGCTGGCGGGTCAACGTCGTCTCGGTGAACTGGTCGGCCGCGTTCATCGAAGGCGCGTGCGGCTTCGCAGAAGGTGAGCTCTGCGTCTTTGCGAACGAGGTCCGCGAGGACGATGGTGTCGTGCTTGGGCCGGGAGTGCTCGCTGGAGACGGCTTGCTCGTTGACGCAGACGATATCGAGGGATCTCCTTCAAGAGGTGAGGGGCGGAACCTCACGAATTCCTGCGATAAGCGTGATGCAGTCTCAGAAGTGCTGCGCAGACAGGACGCGGGAGACAGGCCATTCTTCTACTTCGGAGACTCAACGACGGATATGGAATGCCTGCTCGAGGCGACCCGGGGCGTCGTGATCGCCAACGACCATGAGAAATCGTCGCTGATTAGCACGTTGAGGAGGGTTGGGAAGAGCGTTCCGCACGTGCAAGAAGCCAAAGCGGGCGATGAGCTGGTCTGGGCCTCAAGCTTTGAGGAAGTCATAGGATCTACGTTTGTCTTTTCGTAATCACGTAGCTCGGGCTGAGTTGGTGAAATGGAAACCAGCTCCCAAGGCACGGTCCAGCCACGAGAGACAGCTACAGGCGCGTCTTCGTGCACAAGTTGTAAGTATATGCCAAGCTATGATGTAGTCGCAGTCACGGAAGTCCATTGACAGATTCATCTAGGCAGGGTTTCGTGTAGATCAAGCTTCGCTGTAAGGTCACTGACTATGACGAAACGCCTGAGCTACCATGACCTACGATAATGAACGAACGCCTTCCAAAAGATGCCCTGTCGACCAACTTCGATATGAGTCAAATGGTTCACAGTAACTGGTTCATAATCGTAAGACATGGGTCTGGATCTACGGCTACCTGTGTACCGTCCCAGCAGTTCCGCTTCGATCATCGCTCGCTAGGCTTTTCTGACTTCCACAAGCCTTGAAGTGCTCTCTTCACTTTCCCGGGCTCTCTGACTAAGTTGCCTGCGTCACAGAAATTGTAGCAGTTCGGATACACGTCAACAGTGATGGGGAAACCGTCTGTTTGACAGACGCTTCGACATCAGATTTGGGTGCTGGCAATGCGAAGCCATGGTTGAACATCTGATAGGCCGGGATTCGCCTGAGCCCGAATTAGATGCCAATACCTACCTATTCTCATTTGGGTTATGACGTAGCGAGCATGCCAACACCAACGCCCTTGGAATTGACATATTGGTTGTTGAAATGGTGTGGTGCGTAAAGCGGTCGCCATAGGAGAGATACAGGCAGGACAGGGCAGCGGAAACCCCAGGCGCGCCAAGTATAGATTTGCCATGCAGCTCTACTCATGCACGCAATAATCTCTGCTAGGTCTGTCTGTCTGCAGAGTACTACTACATTGCGTTCTGTTTGGGGTCAGGTTCGCGATTGTTGTCAACCAAGAACGAATGCGACAAGAGACGTTGTATGGATCTGCCTTCACATGCCAGGCCCAGGGCAGAAGCCAACCTTATAGCTATCGCGAGGGAGTACCCCAGCGCTGTGTAAGTAGATTCAACTTTGGACTGATGCGATGGGCACGTGCTCCCCCCCAAGTCATTGGATGCGACCATCTGCCCAGTGCTCGCCCAGGCACCAAATAGTAACCCGCGGGGGCGCCGGACTCAGCTGTGGCAACACGTGGTGCCGAAACCCAGCAAAATAGACGCTTGTGTGCCACCACGCGTGGGTTTAGCTGTCATGGTAGATCGGTCTTCGTCACAGCCTGACCTGCCCCTGAGCACAAGGAATGGCGCCGGCCATCCCACGTCTGGCGGGTTGCGCAACCATCCGTAGCTATTCGATTTGCAGCCCCGTGAAGGCCAAAATGGCAAATGGCAAACATGTCTTTGCCTGCGCATGGGAGAGCCTGCACCCACCCGAATGATGAGACGAGAATGAGACCAGAATGAGACTATTCCACACCACTTCTTGTATATCAATATCAATCAGCCTCTCTTTCCATCCCCCATCCTCTGTTCTATCCATCCCCCATCAACACTAACACTCCCCACATCCATCGACGAAAGACCCCTTCCCTTTCTCGTGCACCCTGCTATTGGCGCAATGTCATATCCGCCGCCAAACTTCGTGCATCTCTCTCAACTTGCAAACCTCCAACAATATTCTCGATCTCCACCAAATATCCCCATTCCCATCCCCATCCCTATCTCAAGATCTCGGTCGTCGTCAACTCCCCGACGTCTACGCTCTCCTCCGCCATGTTCTTCTCCACTACTACACGCTCATCAACCAACTCCAAGTCCCCCATATGAGTACCTCGACTCCAGCTACAGTCATTGCACCCGCGCAATACACCATGGAGATCAGAGATGCCTCGACACGACTACGACACCCTCCATAAATCACTGCAGCAGTATTCTGGGCGTTGAGCTTGCGAAGGCCAAAAAGAAATCGCCAGCTGTTGCTGCAATTCTGGAGAGGATGAACCGGTACCCAACAAAGCAACCAGAACCTATTCCATACATCCTGCTACTACAGATGTGCCAGCATCTGTATGGGGGTATGCTGGATTCCGTGAAAGTCATAACCCGAAACATACTTCGGATCCGGGACCCCGACGAAGCCCAATGCAAGGCAACAATCTACCGCTTCGATAAGCGGGATACTTGGAGAGAATACAAATCGCGGCCAGGGCCCCAAGAACACTTCTACTGCGCTCCTCATGTCGAGGTCACTTTGCCTTTTCTACCGACTCGCACGGCGGCGAGAGAAATCATCGAAGCCATTCACGATACCTGGACAAAGTGCGGAAGACACATGCGACCTGCTTATAAATTCAGGACCCAGAAGTTGTCGTGGAAGTTCGAGCCTGGTATGGTATACGAATCAACGGATCCGGATCATCTAGTACCAAGACTTGTGATGTACGAGGAGGAGCATGCGGACAATAGCCCGGAGACGGAATACCACGGCGACCCACAGAACGGGAGTTCAAAGTTGATTACATATCCCGACCAGGCGAGCCAGAGAGAGCGCCCCGACATGAAACCGGGCAACTTGTACAGGACCTTGGAAGATGTGAAGCAGGAAGTGCGCTGCGGCCCAAACAAGAGCCAATGCAAAGAAACCACAAAGAGCCTGCTCGCAAACGCATTCGGGCTCGACATTCGGCGGATAGTCGTCAAGCACTGGATCAAGGAAGTTCAGCTCAACCACGGCAGGTGGTATCCCTGGGGCAGTCTCGACAACACCTACGGCTTGGTGGTCTCCACTCGAGAAGTTGTGCAATACAACGAGGAAGATGCGAAAAGAAACGCTAGAAGGTGTTCGCGGTCGACACGCGCCGCCAAGGAGAAGGAGCCGCGTGACATTGCTCCCACGCTGCGCATCATGCTACCGGTCGAGCGGACGCAGTTCGCCAAGGATGAGGAGAACGTCGGTGGGCTTCGAGAGTGCGTGGAAGAGATCAGGTTGCGATTGAGCACCGAGTCCGTGCTACACAGCCGAGCAGCGTTCTGCATCTCTTGGAAGAAAGAGAGAAAGGAGTTTGCCGATTGGTTTGCCCCTCAGGTCATCTACAAGCCGAATGGAGATGGCGACGACTACACATTAGAGGGCGCGGATGGTTGTGACATATGAAGAAACCTTTTTGCCTACTTCACCTACATAGATATCTTCTTACCTTAAGCATCCACTCAGACTACATGTAGTGTGTTTACCTTCATAGCAAGTTCTACCACCGTGTAGTTTCGCCGAGTGTACGCCGTTCCTCAATGTTGGGTGAGCCCGAAAATGCCGAGCTTCGTGATAAAGGCACAACATGATACTTGATTGTCAATAAATGTAACGGATACTTGCCATGCTGGTAGTTTGACATCAAGAGAGTGAGTGCATCAGTATCACAATGTCGGTGGCTGATAAAGATGGCAACACTCGAACCCATGTTTGCTCTGTTGACTTGGTGGAGTTGATTTTGCCTTTATAGTGAATAGTTGGATGGCCACAGTATCGTACAAAGTTACGAGGAGGCTTGCAGGGCAAGATGGCCGAGCGGTTAAGGCGGTAGACTCAAGTTATACTTGTCTGTGATTACAGAAACCATTCTACTGGGGAAACCCGCGCGAGTTCGAATCTCGCTCTTGTCAAAAATTTTTATTTTGTGTTTGCCTACCCATTCCAAGCAAATTAATTATTATTAAATATTGTTTGTTTTATATTAATATCTTTTGAGTTTTTAATAGGTACTAATTAAATTATGTACTATATATATGGTTTGTTTTTAAAGGTAGCTATGATTAGCTAGTTAGGTTGGTTGAGTAAGTTAATCAAGTAAGCAAGCTGTTTGAAAATGTATGAGGGAAAGAAATAACAGGCAGAGGAGATAAGGTGGGCTTTGTTACTACGAATTAATCTCATGTGCTTGCGACTGGCAACAATAGATCCTAAGACCCGATTGATTGCCGACCCAGTGTCACGACGGGGCGATTCGCAGGGCCGAACAGTATTGCCAAAGCATACATATTAATAATAGGTTGAAAAGGGAAGGAAGGTTTGGGACCTAGAATCCTACCGTCCAGCCTTTTCTACCTAGTATAGCAATGGCCCTAGTCCTAATCTAGCCTAGTGTACAGTATTGAATACAGAGGTGGCCAGCCAGCCCAGCCAACCTAGTGGCTGTAGCCAATCACGTGAGGTCACATGACCCACAATACGGCTATGCCGTAACTCCCAGCATTGCCTGCCGGTGCTACTATGACCGTTTACTGCCTGACAAGGAAAACCAAAGGGTGTGTATGAAAAAAGGCAATCAGTTTCGATTTCTCGTGGCTTTGTGACACGCTGGTTGTTGGGCACTACGTTCTTATACACAAGTTGATGTAACTAGAACTTCTCAAGAGGCTCTTTCTTTATGTCCGAAGACTCCCCAGATATGAACAAGAGACTCGTTGGCCATTCACAAAGCTATTGTTTTGAATGAATAGACGGTTTCCTTACAGCCAACTCCGTCTTGTTGTACGAAGATGGATATAAATTCTCAGTTTGAGCCCGTTCAGTACGTTGATATTTTGCTCGTTCCAAATTACCAACTCAACAATCATATCTCCATTCTTCAACTCTCATCATCACAAGCAAAAATCGTCTCAATATTCACCTTCGAAAAAATCATCGAAATGTCTACTAGCGGAAATACCATGGCTACTCTTGTAAGCGCCAACGGTGTCGAGGTCCAGGCTACCTACGACGCTGTGAGGATGTGTATTACACTTGCTAACATGTTAACTCTACTTGACGAAGAGCACACTGTTGGTCTGGCAATCCCAGTCCCCGGAGTCGACACCGAGCCCTTGAAGAAGGTTATGGAGTGGTGCGAGCACCATAAGACTGACGAGCCGGAAAATGTCGGAACTAATTCACCCAACGGGCAGACAAACAGCGTTCAAGCCAGCAGTGCTGCCAATGATGGAGACGACGAATCCGATTCATTACCTGATATCCCTAGTATTCCGGAAAGCATGAGCCAATGGGACTCGGAGTTCTTTAACACCGATAAGGATATGGTTATGCACGTCGCCAACGCAGCCAACTATTTGGAGTGCCCTCTTCTTCTCAAGCAAGCAATTTCCGTAATTGCCAGCAAATTACGAGGGAGGAGTACAGAGGAGATGCGAACGTACCTGAATATCACCAACGATTTCACAGCCGAGGAGGAGCGAACCATTGCTCGTGAAAACGCGTGGGCGAACCAGTCGTGATTCAACTGGCGATCATTTCGATTCTGTATTACACGCGCAGTCATTTGTTTAGACTGTGCCTTAGACAGATTTCCTGTAGTTTAATTTACCTGAAGGCAGATAAATTTCCTCTTATTGCTTTTGTTCTACCTCTAGAAAATACTTGACTTGTTGTAAATATTATGTTATTGTATCTAGAGACTGTGTTACCATGATTCCATGCGTTTGAACCGACAAATGTGATGATATGTATGATATTCTGTAGTTGCAGCTTGTAAGGCAGGCTCCTATTTTCTTCATAACCTGAGAAGTAGCCCGAGTTCAACAAATGGAACGACCTTTGGCATCTCATAATCGGAGTCAGAATCGACTGAATCGATTACAAAGGTATAAACGCATTCGGTTCTAAGTCGAGAAGCAAACGTACCTGGAATCGCTTTATTCACATCTCTTGCACGTATAGAGAAAGCCAGTCATTCAGAACAAAGGCGCAACCAACTGACACGAAAAGGGGCCATAAGGTATGTGATAAACGAATGTCTCATTTGCACCGTAGACTACGATACTCCTAAAACTTAACAAACATATTTAAATTTGCAGCCCCGTCTACGATTTACTCGCATGCAGCACCAAATAATATCCAACTACTATCCCACCGTCCCAAGGGACATTTAATTTGCCATTGAACTATATACATCAGTCCTCTTGCAAGACAGGGCGTCACCATATTTGGGGCGAGGTCGCAGTTCTCATAGACCAAGAATGCAAGAGAGTCTATCAATCATAAAGTGGGATAATTGTGATATTGTAGTCAATATCTGTGACAGCGCTCGTTAATATGCGTGATAGGAAGAACGGGCGTATCAACATCATGGCCTCGGCAAACAAGGGGAGTGAATGCATGCAGGTGGGTAGATGGCGTCGAAGATATCTGAAGCAACTGAGTCCTTCGACCTACCTCCTGATATTGCCACATTCCGCCTGACATGGACCGAGCTGGGGCTTGTACATTCGTATTGCTAATTATAAGCGAACTGTGGCTTCCCGGTATGGCCCAGATATGGATGGCATTAGAGAGTCAAGCGATTGGTGGTGAAGACAACAACTGTCCCATAAGCACAGAGGAGTACACGGCCAATCGGATTTCTATACAAATTCACAGTAACTTCATATATGGTATGCTCGCAGTTTGACAATGCGATACTGTGTCGACACAATGCTAATAGAAAAGACCGAGAGTATAGAGGCATGGGTAGACAGTCATAAGGTCTACAAGCACATATGAGATATGTATAATGGGAGATGCCTGGGATATGGTAAATGCTGTAAACGCAGTCATGAGTAAGACAAGACCACAAAGCCGATGATTGAGGCTCGCAGCGGGATCCTATCCTCAACAGTACAAACACGGAGCATCGCAGGCGAGGGAAAATCATTACTGGTGTCGAGTACAGCACATGCTATGTTGCTACTTATCGACCGCGTGGCCCTTGCGGGTAATTAAAAGCACCGAAGTTACAGGAGGTATAAAGTCATATAAAATGTGATGTCGAGTATTGAAAAGTGGCTTATTGGACACTTATCCATCGCATTGACCCAATATCCCGCTGTCTCAATCAACGTTCAATTCTGCCTGACATTTGTAACTCTACATCAATTGGAAATCTGCCTCCGTCCTAATAGGGGAGTATATGTTGTGCCTCGATATCTGGGTTGATGTTACTACGGGGAAACACACAAGTTCCTTTATTGTCCGTATCCTATACTATAAGAGCACACAAGAACCTATCAGCATTGACTTCGTATAC
This sequence comes from Astrocystis sublimbata, assembly GCA_022453515.1. Taxonomy (NCBI): domain Eukaryota; kingdom Fungi; phylum Ascomycota; class Sordariomycetes; order Xylariales; family Xylariaceae; genus Astrocystis; species Astrocystis sublimbata. Next base: position 1,060,047 of record JAJNNY010000006.1, on the reverse strand, counting down.
ACCAGATTGTCGTTAACATATGTATTTCAGAATTGGAAACATTGATGAATTTCGCTTGAAGCTGCCGATGCTGAGTAGGATCTGTGGTCCTATCCTTAGTAAATGTTCCTCGGACACATAATACGTGGCGAAGAGCGCATCACCACCAATTCGTCCAACCTCACCTGGAGATGAAACACCTCAATGTACTTGCACGGAAGAACAGATACCAAACAAACAATTGACACACGATGTCCACCAAAACTGCAAATATAGTTGGTGCGTTCGATTATCTTCACTGTCGTGTCTGACGTGTCAGACCTTGTGATGTTGCACAGTCGCGGAAACCCCCAGTGAAGCTTGTTTGTTTGGGTTGCGCAACAAGCTACTCATTTTGACAACTCCCCTCCCCCCCTCATCCTCATTCGGGAAGGTTCTTAAATCAGAAACGCACACAAGGGGGGCGCTGCAGCCAAGAAGCTCATCATGAAGAAAACGCAATTGGTCTTGCGATCACATCAGCCGCATTGCAGCCCATGCCATGCCATGCCATGCCAGGTCAGGTCAGGTCGCTTGCTTGCTGCACATGGCGACGAACCGGCATGTGGGTACAAATGTCTCCGCGGCGGCTGATAGTGTGAGCACTGAGCACAAGCGATGGATTCTGCTGATGACAATCCTGCAGGCCGGTAGCCTCAGCTCTTCGTAGGCAACGAGGTTGTCAAATCCCCACAATTGCCAGGATGTTTGTTGTCCACAGAGTCAGCAGCGCAAGGTATATGTAAATGAAGCAGGCGCTGCCCGTCTCGAACCCAGCGACGAGGGCTACACGAAAGGTTAGGCACTATGTAGGTTACTGGAGGATGTGCGGTAGATTGTGAGATTTAGGCGCCAATCTCCACATAAGCATAGGATAGTTTCTTTAACTCGAGAGATTGAGCTGAGCATCGTGTAGGTTGTCGGCGATGGCCGTCCTTTGATTACCTGCTGCAAATCGCAATGATCGTACCATGTATGCATCGGTTTCGGCGCATCGCTTGGTAGACGAAGGAAGCCATTCGGAACGGGTCTTACAGATAGTCAACACCTATTTTAGCCCGTACTTTAGTGTGCAGTCACCCATGTCTGCGACAGCGACAGCGACAGCAACAGGCTTGTTTCCTGCCCCCGTTGACAGTACGTTCAGTACATGTACTTGTCTGCAATGGATAGCGGCGACGATACCGAACAGATCGACGAGTGCTCGTGATCGATGTCGGCGCAGAATATCGGGCCGCGTCGGCCGGGGTCTCCGAGCGAGGGCAACAGCACAGATCGTACGATCGGCCTGAGATCGAGATCTCCGTCGACTGTGGGTCCCAAAGACCCTCGGAAGACCCTGCCTCGCCTGCCTTCCTGGGGGCGGTGTACCAGGCTACCAGCTCGCCAGGACACAATTCCAAGGAATGCAAAGACGCCCTCATACTGTACCGAGATGTGAATACATGCTGCAGGCCATAGCATCAATAGTTCCAAGCATGAGTCAGCTACTATCCCTAAAGTGAGTTTGTTGCAGGGACGCAGCCCGTGATACAGTAAATGTGTAATGATCGTGGAGGCAGCCCTTTTATTGTCTGTCTCTGGTATCGTCAACGTCGCTGTCTCGCATCAGAATTGGGCAAGTACTCAAAGAGTGGTGGGTGTGTGAATGTGGCGAGAAACGAAACAGAAAGCGACCGAGGAGCCGGGAGAAGGTAAGTAAAGTAAGTCTGATACATAAGTAGATTGCAGTAGTGCATAGTGCAGCAGGCGAGGCAGGGCATCCCGCGTTCTGCCGGCGGGCGTGCCTGACTACGAACTTGGCAATCCCTGTGACAACTTCTGCAGAACTACGTCACTGAGGGTCCCGACCCAGGCGAGCCAGGCGCCGTTCTGTACGGAGGAGATGAACCTCCCGCATGGGGAAAATAGGACCTGCGGGAGGAGCTGCGCGATGATGTCGTTGTCTGGTTCCGAAACAGACTGAGCGACCCTTGGCAACCGAACATGATACAACCTACTATGTACCTTCCTTACACATGATACCTACCGTGCTCGTTTGTACATTGCCAAGCCCCACGGCAACCTCTCAACCATCGGACATCGTCAGCCTTCATACATAGCACCACAAGTACCTACCTACCTAAACCATGCAGGTGAGCGAGAGGTACCTGCTGACCCCGGCAATCATGACCTTCCAGCCTCGGAACATACTACGAATATGTCGAGACGACGGGCTATTTTTGACAACCACGCTTCGTTCGTTGGCTGGCCGGCCGGCCAGCTAGCTAGCTCACGCCAATATCCCCAGTTCCTCCTTTGAGAAATTAATTTCAGGGTTCGACCCAGGCCCCGTCGTCTCCGCGCTAGCCGACGGCACGAGTACGCGTGGTGTACCGTGTATGTACCTAGTTTGGCATAGCACAAATCCATATTTCACCCGAGGGACAAGTCGTGTCGCTTCAACCTGCCTTGCTGACACCCGCGTACAGATTCACCGCTTGTCGCACCGACAAGCTGTATTGTAGACGTCCCGTATGCACCCAATCCTAATGATACAGGTTGGAGTCATGGTGAGACTGGTTGAGGTAGCTAAGTCAAAAGAGTTCCAGGACAAGGTAGACCAGCTGCTGATCTGTATGCATGCAATTGTGCGACTTGCATGGGATTGTGTCAATCCACATAGTGTTCCTGGGTGTTGGCTCGACGTGGTGTTGCGTTGGATGGCTAGGTGTACAACATCGTCGTTCCACCCGCCCGGGACACGATCTCGACGGCATGATTGGAAAGGATCATCAGGGTCTGCCTTCTCTTCTGTCTTGGCGGGACATGTGCTGCCTGCCGTATTCGCCCGTCTTGTGGCGTTAGGACTTCCAACGAGGAAAAGCTATGCAGTCTGAGACGTCACTTTTTCATATGGACGATAGTGTGATAGATGCATTAACTTGGAGCTCCTAGTTTGTAAATTTTGGTTGGTTTTTCATGCTATGTATCCCGTTCTTCAACGACATCTTCCTCTAATGCGCTACCCTGACTGCATATGCTCTGGAGTTGCTCAAGACCGTCCATATGATCACAAGTGAACGGTGGAATCTGCCGGGGGACAGAGAGAAAGGAAGGAATATATATATATACATGTATATATATGCCCGCGATGCATCCGCACACGGGCAACCTTCATCGTGCAAAATGAGGCAAGGCATTGTTTGATTGCTCAAGCAACCTAGCCGTTTTATGTAATTCAAAAGCAATGTGGTACGCCGTCATATGCTTGCGACCTGGTATCGAATGCGAGCCAATGAAAATCGTGAGCCGTGGAGATATACCACCAACGCCGTACAGCTAAATAACCGCTTAACCTGCCCTTGCGCAATCCTCAACAAGGGACACGTCTTTAAACCAATCCATCTCGGACCAAAGCGACGGAAAATGTCGTTGCGCCATGGCTTGGTGATCCGCAACATTTCTACTCAGTATGACCATTGTGACGCAAGTTGAAGACCCTCCTGACAGGCGGCGGCGGTGGCTAGCGTATCCAAAGCGCTGTTTGTCCTTGCGGCCACTGGGCGACTCAGGAGCGGTGCGGTCAAACCTCGCATATCCCATGTCCCACTGGGGGATGGCATGGGCATACAATCAGGACCATACTGCTCAACGTCCCACATTTGTATGTCGCGGGAGGCTCGGCTGCTCGCTGTTGGTGACGATGATGACTTGGAAGACACGGATCCACGCTTCGACGATGAGTTGGAAGAGCTTTTCGGTTTGGAAGTAGCGGATGGTCGTGACTTGTCTTTGAAGTGGGTTTCAAGGTGCTGCTTCATATTATCCGCGCGGGTAAATTTCTTGTGGCATCCTGCGAAACTGCACTGGACAGCTTTCTCGGCCGTATGGATTTTGGAATGACGTGACGCATGGCCCGACGTTGTGAAGGTCTTCTCGCAGCCATGACTTTCTCGGTAACGGCATGGATAGCGCTTTCCGGACTTTTCTTGCGAGATATTTGAGCTTGTTGTGCTTTCATCCTCATACGAGCCAGCACGTTGAGATGAGATGTAGGTGGGACGTTTCATGGAGTACTGCACATCAGAGACAAGGTCGTCACTGAAGGGTCGCGCGAAGTCGTAGACGTTGGGTGTTAATGGCGTGATGGCGTCGTAGCTGGCATTGGAGTCATAAGAATCTGAGCGCATGAGCTCTGGAGTGTGAGCTAACGGTGACTGGTCCCGCTCGCTTTTCATGGTGTAGAGTGTCGGAGAAGGATAGGATGGGCGCCTGGCGTAGATGTCATCGCTTAAATCATTTAGTAATGACACCTGGCGGCCTGTCGCGTCCCGAGCTTCAAATTGCATTTTGGTAGGTGATTTACTCCGAAGACGACGGAGAAAAAGGCGGCGGTCTAACGGTATCGTCTCCGATAGGAGTCACAGCAAGGTGATGTGGGCCGGATGGGCTAGCGGAAGCGGTTCTGGGTCCTGAACCACACAAGGGTGGGAATGAAGCTGTTGGCGAAAGCACGAAGCACACAAAGTTCACGATCGCGCGGCAAATGCACAATTGATGGTGTGGTTTCTCTCTGTCTGGTAGATGCTGCCTTTTCTAGACCGAAATTGGTTTCTTTTCCTTTTTGGTGAAAAGAAGGGCACAGAAAACGTGGGGAGGTCCGGATGTGAGTGGATGCGGATGTAGGCGCAACAGTTAGCGGATGCTACTGAGGACGGGCGAGCAAAGGTTCTGAGTCGGGATGGGCAAGTGTGATGATGTATGGGAATGTGGCTGTTGGGTAGGTGATGTCGCTCTCTGGGAGTGGAATTGGATGTTTGAATGGTGGGAGGGGGGGTGAGAGGCAGAGTAGTGTAAAACAAAAGTTGCGAGGGGAGTAGACAGGATGCGACACGGGGCGGACGTCCGCATTAAAAAGACAAACATGGGAAAGCAATGAATCCCATCGAGGCCCATTTTCCAGCAGGAGAAGCAGTGGTGCGGTGCGGCTTGGACAATGTGCACAGTACCCAGTACCCAGTACCCAGTACCCAGTACCTCGCGAGTGGGCTTGCCCGGCGTGGGGCTTGCATGCAGGCCCTTGTAAGTGGTGGGCTGCTGCTGCTGCTGCTTGCTACTGCGGGTCGCTGTGCCCACCCCTTCCCAGTCAACCCAGTCGGGCCCGCAGACACGATACCTGGGTACATGGCCCCGTGGGTCAGCATGGGTAGTAGGGGAGGGTACCTAGGTAGGTACCTGAGCACTAGCATAGCGTGCGCTAGCGAGCTAGTACCACTGGAGCCCTTCTTTTTATTCTGGGACCGAAACAAAGGGTCATGGTGGTGGGAGACAGCACAGCGAGGAAGCAACTGCCCGGGAAGAACAACCTTGAACAGGGATCGCAAGGATGGCTTGCTGCATGGCGAGATGGCCCCCGAGGTCTTCAAGTCTTCTTTCCCCAGGGTATACCAGGCATGCCAGGCCCGCCACGGCTTCGATCTAAGTTCAAGTTAGGTTGTCGGCAACATACCGTAATTCATGCGAGTGCGCTATGCAGTCAAACCATTGAGGGGTCCTTCGAGGTCTGCCCGAGGTCATCTTCTCCGAGGTCGTAACCTTACCTTGAAACTTAAAAGTCCAAGATGAGGCCCTCTTCTGCGTGGTTGCACACGTAGGCCCCGAGTCTTACCTACCTACCTACTGTAGGTAGTTAGTTGCTCTTTGTTTTCGATGCAGTCTCGTGATACACCGGCCAATATACATGTACCTCCTCTCACTGTCAATGCAGGATGAGTGTATATCTGCGTAAGATTGAGCAACCAGCGTGTCAGGCGTGTCAGGATACCGAGGAAGCGACCGTCGAGTTACTTACTATGTAGATACCGGTGCTATCCTCGCTGCGCCAGAAATATTACATCAATTCACTGTAAGCGTTTGTAGATCCCAGATTGTTAATTGCATAGTGCATGTTCACCCGAGCGAGATGCATTCTCACCACTACTATGTTACGACATGTGTCTATTAGAGTTAGGGATCGCCTCATCGGTGATTCCGCGCCGGACCTTCCTCCAGATCACTTGCTTAGATCTGCCCAATGGTCCCTGGTCGCCTGGTGTGCCTGGCATCCTGCCATGCCTGCTCGCCTGGATGCAAAATTAGGTGCACATGGTCACACGTTGAGACGATCGGATCGACTGAGTAGGGGTCTGGTCTGCATTGGTCTGCATTGGCCTGCCTATCATCGCCGCACTGGGGATGGCATTGGCAAAGTGCGTGTGTAGAGGGTCTCAAGTAGCCGTGTACGAGCGAGTAGCAAAATCGATCAATGCGAACACTCATCCGGCGCCACAGCAAACGGATGTACGGCAGAACTTTCGCGTAGCAAAACGGGGCCGCCCCGAGGAAGACACGCCAGTTGCCATCCACGATAGACTCCCACCATGCGCAGCCACCACTGGATTCTAACGTCGAAGCATTAGCTCTGTGCCGAGTTCCTGGAGCTACGGCCTGTTTTTCGCTGCGCCTGTTTCCCTTCGCTACAATCCGTACCTAGCGAGCCCGGGGGCAGATCATCTCAACGCAGAAAGCTGAGTAATGCCTCATCTATCACCTGCCTTATCGTTGCTTGTGTCGTAGCGTACATACTGTCTGTCAGGTCTGTCGAACGCATCGTGAGGTCGAAGCAACATCATGATTAGCCTCGTCCATCGTATTCTCGGAACAAGGGTTGGCGCTTTTCGTCGTAGTGACGTTGTTGCCCCATCTCCTCACTGACTAGTGCCTAAAGCTTATACATAACAACCCCAAGGTACCAACTCTCCATCTCAACTCAAATATGCACGAGAGCAGGCATATTTCCCAAATTTTTGTTAGAGTAAAGTGATCTTGAGTGCTTGGTTCGTAGCACACACAATTCCTTCACGGTAACGCCTACCCAGCTAAGCTTAGCTCTCAGAAGCTGGCTATTGGACACTTCTCAGACGTGCTGTGTGTCCCGATAATCTCGGATGCTCTGACTCTCCTTTCGTGCCAAGAGATGCAATAACGAAGTACCTCCAGTATCCTGTTCTGTACCCATCTCGAGTAGGGCGAAAGGCGTGGGGCGCAACGACTTGGAGAGACATGTGGCAACACGCAAGACCATGTCATGGCATTTTCCATTCTCCATGCTGTTTTGCAAGAATGCCATATTCCTCCGCCCCACTTACATCTCGATCGATGCTTATCCTTTCTCTTAAGGTCCTCCCTTGGCATGGAGCTATCAATGGTTCGACCACTAACAACGCACGCGCCTTGACGGATCCCTTGCTGCACTGGGTCACGCTCGGGCAGACATGAAGCCACGCCCGCCTTCTGACGCCACACCCCAGAGTACTTAATTCCTTGTCCCTAGCGACACGCTAGCTGCTGTCGAGTAATCTGCAATCTGAACCAATTGGGGCTTAATCAACAGGCCGATACGTTATCTGGCTTTGCCAATGGCCTGCCATCGTGGCGGCAGGTCTATCCAGACAGTGCAAACGAAGGGACGGGGGCCTCTGGTTGCACGATGGCTTCGTTCGGGTTGGCTCAAGTGCTGAACCGAAGAACCGGCGGGGACGTGCTAGCTGGGGGGACGAGGTCTCAAATGAGGCCTTCGCCAATTTGCTATTATCTACCGTACGCTCCCCGAGAGCATACGATTGGTATCGTGCACTTTGCTCGGTATGACGTGGAAGGGTCTGGCGAGAGCAGCGTTGAAGGAGCAAAAGGTCCCGGGAGAAACATGGGTCAGAAACTGGGCGAAACTTCGATGACGCCAGGAGGAGGAAGTGCAGGCAAGATCGAGATTTGGCCAGACGATCGAACGCGGACAGCGCAGACTCTTGGCAGACCCTTACTAGTGGACCCGCTTACCTCGCGACTTGCGCTAGCCAAGTAGCGTCCACACTAGGAACACTGAGAGTACCTAATGGGTAAGTACGAGTAAAAGTAAGTATCTACGTACCGTTGCCAAGCCATCCCTGCCCCAAGTCCGGTGTCTTGCCTAGCAGTCGAGGCAGTTGAGGCAGTCGAGGTAGGTTTAACCTACCTACCTCAGGTACCTTACTTAGGTACCGACTACTATTACCTACTGCGTGTACTTGTTATCCAAACTCCTGAAAACACCCAACTGTCGCGTTGATCTTGACTGAGTTGAGGAATTCCAGTTTTTCTGTCAGTGCTGTTGCATATGCGGCGGTAGCTATATACTTGTACATCCCATGCACCCATCATGTGGCTTCACCAAGTAGGTAATGATGCATGTCATTAGCAGAGCCTTGGGGCTGGTATGTCGCGATAGCTATGTAGGTACCTCTACGCCGGTAAGTTGTCGTTATCTGACCTGAACCGCCGGACCACCCGAGCTACCAACTTGCAAGGCCTTCCGTCCTTCATGTGAGATCTAGCGTACAAAACTTTGCCTGAACCGCCTCGAGATCTTCGGTTGGGCTCCTGTCGACATCTACGGAGTGCCTACTACCAAACTGTTTGCGTAAATGGCGAGGTAGCGCCATTGCTAGCTGGTCCGACCAGCGTTAGAAGAACACTGCCGCCCGGAGCATCAAGGACGATAATACACACCAGGTGAGCAGGCGCTTGTGAAGCAATTATTCGTACCCTACTAGGCGAGCTAGGTAGGTAAGCTACGAGTACATGTACAGTAGCTATGTATCGTATGTGCAGTATACGTACCGAATTCGGGGTCCACACCATTGATGCTTGCCAGGCTAAATTAAGACAATTCCATGGTGGTAGCGTATGTTTAGTTGAAGCTATCTAGGGTTCAGGGTCCAAGACGGCATCGGGCCCGGAAGCCTTGCGCTACCCTCATTGGCTGCATGACCGCGGGCGTCTCTCGAGTCCTAGCGTCCCTGGAGAGCGTCCCCTGCTGCACCCAGATTTCCGGGTATGCAGACTGGCAGACTGAGGCAGTCGAGCAGTCCCTCAAGAAAAAAGAAAAGGAGAAAAAGAGAAAAAGAAAGGAAACAACTCGGTTCTACCGTCCATCGGCAGCGTGCGGGCAAATAAACACACATGACGCGGCGCGGCACCACTCGAGGGCCTAGTTAACAGATGCGCGGTCGCCATCACCTTCTAGAAAAGAATGGTCATGTTGTGTTGAAACGGGGCTTAAAAGTTTTCAAGGACTCGGGAGAGCAGTTAGCAAGGCCACCCCTGGGCCGCCAGAGTACCGGCGATCGACGAATTTGTGCGCAATCAACGATTTTCATCCCGTGGACCCACCGATCTCCAGGGACAAGATCCACCGAGCCTGCTTGCCCGCGTCACAGCAACAGGGAAGCGAACAGAGCGCTGGGTCTGCGCTGGGCAAAGGGAGCCGAGGGAGCAGCGGCGCACCATGCGAGATGGTGTGCTCCAACACCACCAGCTGAAGAATGCGCCAAATCCCTTAGCCTTGGCATCCTCAAATGAGACCAAACCTCTGCTAACACTTTGCCTTCTTTGTACAATACCAGTTATCCAGTACTCCTAGTAGAGCAACACTCACGTCTTGAAGCAATCGTCTCGGAAGCACTACTCAGTAGCAGTAGAGACGATCCACTAGAACTGATTGCCGTTGGCTCCGTCAGCCATCACCGACAACGCGAAATGGGAATTGCTTCAGGATGAAGAGGGCACGTTTGCGCATACTGCCCGTATAGTGGAGGACCGTCCTTAGGACTACTCAAGCACCATATCGACGTTTCGAAAACCCTCACGGCGTACGCCAGATGGCAGCCATGAGGCTCATCGTCGATTTCGCCATTCCCTGGAGCATGTTCATGTTCCTGACAGCGACCCGATGTTCCGACGACGATAATCAATACTCGTACTTCCGAGCTCCCGCCTGATTTGGGTAGAACACTGTGTCCGGCGGAAGTGCAAGGCCTGCAATTGTTTCCATGCATGGCCTAGCTGTGCTCTGGGATACATGAAGAGACAACCTTCAAAACGTCAGCAAACCGCAAACACTAGGTAGCGTGGCCGCCCTAGTACTATAGTCAAACAAATGTCAGTTGAGCAAACACTCTAGCGCGCGTTGTCAAATATTTTCGAGCCCGCTGATGAGACCCTCGACGTGCAGGTCACTTTACGAGTACTCAGCCAAGATTGTTAGGGCCAAGTATAGTATCACAAGTGTACGTTTGGGCACTAACAATCGCTGCTGCCACATTGGGACAGGGAACACGGTTAGAAATACGATGGTAAAGGTAATGGGATTGCCGGCACCGGGATCGAGAATGGCACTTTCGCATTGCAAGTCGCAACCTCAAATGGACCCTTAGCGGCGTGATCCGGTTGACGAACCATATTGGACATCTCTTACTTCTCAGACACGAATCAGCGCAGGTGCAACGAGCAGCGTGTAACCCCCAACAGCAATCCGATCGTGCACCGAGACAATCAACCAACGTACCCCTCCCTCCACACGGCTTGGAGGGTTCGTGAAGGGACTCTGGCGTGTCTGGATGAATTCATCCTTGTCTATAATAGCTTCGTAGCGACGACAAATGGAGGCGAAGTGACAATGACAATGACAATGACAATAAGAATTCCCAAGGCCAATCGAATGGGTCACGTTCTCCGTTGCCAATTTCCCCGCATTCGCCGAAACACATGTGGAAGATCGACATTCGCAGTCATATCACCAAGCACGGGGAATTCAAAATCGTGGCCCTCCTAAGGCAAAAAACCTGTTTGCGATGCGATTGCTGAATGCAATGTTAACAAGGACGCGCGTAAGCGTGGAACTAGTGAATTGGAGAAAACCGAAAGAAGGAATCATAAATTTCGCTGACAGTTGGGGTTGGGCAGTGGTCAGATCTGTGTACTATAGTATTATCCGGCTTGTTTTTGCAGTCCAACGATGCTATGCTACCCCAAGTCGGCCCCTAGGCTCACTGGAGATAGACCCTGCCTGGGACTAGGCATTGTGTGTCTCACCACACGCAGCTGGAACGGAAAGCAAGAATGGGATTCTTCCAATCTCCCATGCTCACAAGCGTGCGGAGCTTGACAACCCCTCATCTTGTGCCGTTCTGTCCTACGAGTATTCGTTTTTCGATGCATTCTACCAAGTAGATGAGTAAACAGACTTATACTCGATATCCGTAACTCACGCATCGTGTGTCTCAGCTCCCAATCGCACCCTGCGCCTATAAGCTGCCATGGCATCGTTGAGCCGTTACATAGAGTTCCATGAGTTTGTACACGGCCGGTGAGGGAGGATAGAACCCCGCAGGCCTTGGTGTTACCAATGTCCGCATACTCGGTATCGTATCAAGAAATCGCCCTGCGCTATCTTCCATCTAGTTCGCCACATCCGGTTAACATCGGTGGAAAACAGCCGTTTTCCCTAAGAGTGCTCTAGCGCTGTGCATCCATCATCGTGGTGGATATGGATTATAGAGTCTGTGGGTGTCTAGACCCTGCCCACCTCGTTCCTGTTGGTAGGATTTTCAGGTACAAGCAACATTGCATTTCTATGACTCCATACCTACTTTGCCATGTATCCGGTCTTTCCCATGTGTAATGTCCATCCTGGGCACCTAGGCACCTAGGGTTCACGACGCCCACATACGGATCGCGTCAGAGATACCCAAGAATGTACGTAAAAATGCAAGGGTTCAACTATGCGGGAACAGTCGACTTTGGGGTGGGTTGCCCTGTCAGTAAGGCATGTGCATATATAGTATACCAATGTATGTGATACCCCTCATTCTGGGGTATCTGGAGACAAGTGAACATATGTTTGATTACACCATATTGACATACGTACACGCACGAGAACGGTCCAGAAACTTGAGATAATATATGCCACTGGATGGTACGATGCCGGAGCCAGCCTCGCCAGCGTACGTACTAGGTATTCACACACATAGCATCAAGCATCAACGGACACATGCTATGCGTATGCATATCTGAAGGTTAGTAGGGCCTTTTACACATTTACGATACGTGACAGTAAAGTATGAGCACTGCTTGATGACATGCCAAGATCGCGGGTGTAGGCGAAGAGTCATAGAGACTTCACAAAGCAAACCTTGAAGCAAGAGTGCGCTTTTCGAGCTACTAAGATATACGGAACACGAAGAAATGCTTTTGGGTAATATGAAGCAAGCCTGGCAGTAACTGGAACCTTTTTTCTTTGCCACTTTGCAACCATATCATCGCAGTCAGTCCCTCGTACAACGGCATACCATTAGCACCGCGTTTGCGCCGCCTGTAAAAACTACCGGCATGTATGAGCCCACCCACACACCCGACGCACATATAGTAAAATCCCTACACTAAAGGCAAAGCTGAACATCGCCCTATAACCCCTAGTGCAGAACAGCATCACCTGGAGCGGGGTTCTTTCTACTCGATGGAATAGTTGTACCTCGAAAAGGAAACCCGGAAACTAGACGGGGAGGAGATGAACGTCGTGACCTACATGTGGCAGATGAACTAAGCCTTGGATATGTCTTTGTACTCACTTGCTTACAAGCCGGCCGGAAGGCAGGAAGCTTGGAAGCCTCACTTACCTACCTACAAAACTTGAAAGACTTCGCAAGCTTACACTCTATCGAGCTAGACTTCAAGCTAAACAACTGAAAGGCAAAAACAAGAAATTCAACATCACGGCTTATCAGAACTAAAGTGGCGCTTACCTGCCTGCTAGGTTTTCGTGTGTCTGCTAAGTGTACCCGTGGCTTTCGTCTCCGACCATCCTGTGAGGGAACTACATGGGTAAACCTTACCCTGGAGATAATCCTCCATCGTCTTCAATATGCACAGGGCGTAGTGCAAAGTATCGTTGATTCCTTGTCGGTATTTTCCCCTCACGACCCCATTATCAGCATCCTTGACCTTGAACTACTTGTCGATGAACAAGGTGGATCTCGACGCCAACGCGTACGCATGAGCAAGGCATCATGGATGCTTATAGTACTGTATATCCAGGCATCCAACAACATCCCCGCATACACGACGTGTGGACTGACTCGTTCCCCGGGCTTCTACCCTTGGCACTTTCAAATGTGAAATACGCCACCAGCTCGTCATTTGCCGTTATCATTGCCAAAGTATCGAAATAAGGTTGATATCCTACGTTCGTGTGATACGTGATCTGATCTGACTGAGATCTCACCCACAGCCTGCCAGCCCCTGCATACCGTGTACCCCTAAGACCTTGAAAATTACCCTTCACACTTTATGACGTTACATCGGAGGTAACCTCGGTTCGAATGAGGTTGAAGCTCTTCACCTCCCTAGTCCTCTTATGCCTGCAGATGCAGCAACGGCGAAATAGGGGTCTTGCGGCCATGCTGCCAACAGGACCCTTCGTGCCCGGGAGACGGCCAGTAGCCGTCCGTTCGATTAGAGCTGCCCCAACGAACCTTAGTTAGCCATGCAATATTGTACCACCACGAAGATTCTCGGGCCCGAAATGTACAGTAAGTGCGGTAGCCGTGGTTGCGTGAGACGCACTCACATAGGTAGTTGATGGAGCTTTACCGTCATAGTTTCGTATCTCCTCGCGAAGACGTATCTGCACATCACATGACACGATTGCGACGTGCAGTGCTAAATGCACGTGGTTAAACGTAGGGTGTATAGGCACTATAGTCTATCAGCGCTAACTAAACATTGACGAGCTGGCTGTGTTAAGACGCAAACTCTAATGCTAGCCCCTCCCATACTGTAGCTCAATCCATCCAGCTGCTTCGGTTTTGGCGTTGTAAGACGGAGAGCGCCGAAAAACAGAAATCAAATCAAGGTTCAGATCTCCCAGTGTGAAACGCCATGCCAAATGCCTGATTCCCTCTCCGTGATAGTGCGTGAATCCTTGTGCCAACCTAATCTACACGAGAGGCTAATGTCCCCTCATCTTCGACCTATACTCGTCGTCACCTTGGGTATCAATGTTGTTTGGCGATCGTCTCCGCCGCTACTTCTTGGCTGGTAGTGCCGGCGGACCCATTTTAGCAGCACCGGTATCGACCTTCTTGCTCGGTGGTTGCGCAGGGACCTTAAATCCGCCGTTAGTAGAGCTAGCACCACCAACCTGTGTGAATGTGCCTCCTTTGAACCAGCGATCCTCCTCTGCTTTCCGCTTACGGCTGAGCTCTGCCTGCACTTTGGGATCTACAAGCTCAAGACCCTGGACGGGGGTGAACGCTAGAGAAGACGCTGTTCCGGCTCCGCCTCCGATACTTGAGCCTACGCCGGATGTGCGTAAGCCCTTGCCGCGGAGGTCAATGTTATGAGCCGATTGGCCGAAGCCACGCAATGAAGAGGCGGCACCGCCCAAAGGTGTAGCACCACCCCAGCCTTTGTGCTTCTGGCTCAGCTTCGCTCGTGTCCGATTGTCGATCTGCATGCCACGAATGCGGCCATCGCCGGTCTGGCCTATCATGCCCAGCCCAACTGTAGAATCGCTGGTGCCATATCCAGTCTCCTTCTCTTCCTTGCCAAAGGCCATACGATTCTGGGCCTTGCGTATTTCTGTCATGGCCGTTGCTTCCTTTGCCTTTCGCGCGCGGCGGCCACCTCGCTTCCGGGCAGGCTTGTCATCGGGGGCAGGTAAAGCTCGATGTCCCTTATTCGGTGGCGGCTCCGTGATCTTGTAGAGGCGCTCCTGGCACTGTTCCCTGAGTTCCTCGCCATACGAACCATCCGGAGTAGCATGGCTGATATCAGCGCGAGCTGCGAGTACAAGCTTAGCGGATACAGCCTTCATAGCCTTCTTCTTCATGTCATGAGGGATAGCGCTGATGATAGGCGAGAAGTAAAGGTATCCTTGTTGCTTCACGGACGTGTTGGTCGCAAAAACTGTACTCTTGGACTTTGTCATTCCCCATGCTGCAATGTTGCAAGCCGGGGCTCTAGATAAGTTTGTAAGGCCGCCGACCTCGTTGATTAGTTGCGCTGCTGTCAAAGATCCCACTACAGCTGTGAGATTGGGCGCGAAAATGTTCATTCGGGACTGGACGTATTCGGTTAACGTCTTCTTCGCCTTGTCCATCTTGATCATCATGTGACAAGCCCCTAATGTGCGTTCAAGCTCCTCGTGTGTGATCTCGCGGCCTTTGCTCGTGGTGGCCTCGACGGTGACGACCATTAGCGAGGGGCCATCGAGGACGGACTTGAGGGACTCGCCCAGTGCGTTGTCCTTGGATTCCTGTATGGCTCTGATGCTGTCGGAGTCCATGGGCCCATTGCCGAGAATGGCGACGACTTTGGCATACTCTATCGGGTTCTGGATCAGAGTCTCTAGCTCGGGGAATCTGGCGGAGTAGTGGTCTCGGATAAACTTGTGGACCTTGGTGATCTCATGATCGATCTTGGTGGAAAGGTCGTTGGATTCGGTGAGAACCTTGTACTCGGGGTTGTCTTCGATGTTGCCGACGTTGATGGCGGCCTGCTCGAGGGGTTGCGACTCGAAGCGGGCGATATCCTGCAAAGGGGCGAGCGGGTCGGTCAGGTCTGATGCTCCAGCCAATAGATGTAAACATACGTGCGTGCATGGCCGAGGGTGAAAGAGGGCAGTCAAACTAACCTTGAGCAGTGGATCCAGCCTATCCATGACACTGGTGACCTTGCGAACGTCTTTGACATGGCCTAGCTGCATCTTCTCGACGTCTTCGTCCTCGACGGCATTTCGCATGTCGCCTACGTCCCTCATCTTCTCGTCATCGTCGTCGTCGTCATCGTCTAAGCCATCCTCGTCTCCGTCCAGCATCATATCTCCATCGTCTTGGCGGTGGATGCCGTTCAAGCGAGGCGGGGCGTGACTGTCGTAGTCGTGGTTGATATCGAGGCCAGTGCTGGCATCTTGGGGGCCATCGCCATTTTCAGAGCCAGAGTCCTCGAAGTCCTGGAGCAGCTCATCAGCTAGGGTCGACATATCGCCGGCGATGGGCGGGGCCGATCTGGTGCGGGGGTGTGACTATGCGAAGACTGCAGCTTGGCGAAGACTTTCGGATGGCTTGAATGTAGCTGTGGTCCGTGGTGGTTGATGTGGTTGATGGTCGATGGTTGACAGTAGGGTGGATGATGGAGGAGGCAATGGAGACGAATGCGCAGATGCGCCAGACTTTACGATGTCGAGAAATATAGTGGAGACAACGCGCTCTGGACATGCCCACCCGAGCACACCTGCAGGTGGGCACCTGCCTGGGCACTGCACCTGTTTAGCCAGTATTGATTCTTTAATGCATGATACTCTAGTACCTCAGCCAGAAGTATGCAACTAAGCCATAGCAACCTCCAAGTGGGCCAGGTGGCCAGGTGCAGGGTTGGCAAATTAGTACGTACTAATTTTATACTACACTTTAGTATTTTAGTGACTACAGTGTAGTACGTGTACATACTACAATTAGTACTGATCTTAGGTACTACACTTTAGTATGTACTAAATGTAGTATACTAATAGTGACTAATTATAGTATTTGTAGTATTTCTATTTTTAGATTTTTATTAAAAAAATTAGAAAAAATTAAAGTAAAGCAGAAATTAAATTTTTTTTAATTTTTTTAAATAAATATACTAAAGTTATTAATATAAAAACTAATTTTTTTAAGCAAGTATTAAAATTTTCTTAATTTTTAAAATTATCTGCTCCACTTTTACTTTATTTTTAAGTCTAAAAATAGTGCTTATATAATTTATTACTAAGAAAAATACTACAAAAATACTAATTTATCGTATAAGCCTATACTAATACTATAATTAGTATTGTGATAGGTACAATAGTAGCTCAAGGTTCAGGCACCCAACTACCACTATTGGGAACTAAAATACAGCTTAAAGAGAAAAGAAATCGGAAGGTAGGTGAGAGGCTCCCTCACACCCTAATATAGGTGTGTGGGAGCCCTAGTAGTGAATAGCCTCGTAGTGAATAGCCTCGTAGTGAATAGCCTCGTAGTGAATAGCCTCGTAGTGAATAGCCTCGTAGTGAATAGCCTTGCGTCCGAGCCACACGCATTAGCCACATCCCCCAAGGTAGGCTCTGGGCCATAGCTGTACAGCCCCAGTAGCCCTGGAGGCCCTGCGGGCCGTCACAAGTATGCAAAAAAAATTTTGATACTAATACTACAATTAGTACTGATTTCACGTACTACAATTAGTACGTGCCCGTACTACACATTAGTCACTAATTTGCCAACCCTGGCCAGGTGGAGCTTTAGGCACCTTGGTAGGTACCTACCTAGGTAGGTGCTTAGTTGCCTTACCTATCACCTAGGCCCCTAGGATGCTAGGTACCCACCTTATTTCTTCAGCCCTGACAACGCGACCGTATCGCCGACGAAGCCCGCCGTCAAGTTCAACATTGGTCGTCGCGTCACCCATCAACTGCTGCATTGAGCACAGCAACCGCCGTCATCGAAGAGTGTCTCGCGATCCGGCCGGAGCCCGAAAGTCTCCCTCCCCCCCAGTGCCCTGCACACTACGCGAACTTGACCGCAACCGCGCGACGGTGCGACCCCCAGCACTCACGATGGAGTCCTCTCGCGGCCCCCCGAGGGTCAAGAACAAGGCCGCCGCGCCCATACAGATCTCTGCCGAGCAGCTGCTCCGCGAGGCTGTCGACCGCCAGGAGACTGGCATCCAGGCACCCACCCAGCGCTTCGCCGACCTCGAGGAGCTCCATGAGTTCCAGGGCCGCAAGCGAAAGGGCTTCGAGGACTATGTCCGCCGCAACCGCATCAACATGAACAACTGGATGCGCTATGCTGCCTGGGAGCTCGAGCAGAAGGAATTCAAGCGCGCCCGCTCCATCTTCGAGCGAGCCCTCGACGTCGACCCCACCTGCGTTGTCCTCTGGATCCGCTACATCGAGGCCGAGATGCGCAACCGCAACATCAACCACGCCCGCAACCTGCTCGACCGCGCCATCACCGTCCTGCCCCGCATCGACAAGCTGTGGTACAAGTATGTCTACATGGAGGAGATGCTCGGCAACATCCCCGGCACCCGCCTCGTCTTCGAGCGTTGGATGGAGTGGGAGCCCGACGAGGCCGCCTGGGGCGCCTACATCAAGCTGGAGAAGCGCTACGGCGAGTACGACCGCGCCCGCGCCATCTTCGAGCGCTTCACCATCGTCCGCCCCGAGCCCCGGAACTGGATCAAGTGGGCTAAGTTTGAGGAGGAGTTCGGCACCAGCGATCTGGTCCGCGACGTCTTCGGCGCCGCCGTCGAGGCACTTGGCGACGAATTCGTCGACGAGAGGCTTTTCGTCGCCTATGCCAGGTTTGAGGCCAAGTTGAAAGAATACGAACGTGCCCGGGCCATCTACAAGTACGCTCTCGACCGTCTGCCGCGCTCCAAGTCCATGGGCCTCCACAAGGCCTACACGACCTTCGAAAAGCAATACGGCGACAGAGACGGTGTCGAGGACGTCGTGCTTTCCAAGAGGCGGCGCATCTACGAAGACCAAATCAAAGAAAGTCCGAAGAACTACGATATATGGCTCGATTATGCCCGGCTTGAAGAGACGGCAGCTGGCGTAGATCGCGTGAGAGACGTGTATGAGCGAGCCGTCGCACAAATACCCCCCACACAAGAAAAACGCCATTGGCGCCGATATATTTATCTCTGGATATTCTACGCAATATGGGAGGAAATGGAGGCCAAAGACATCCCTCGGGCTCGTCAGATCTACAAGCTATGTCTGGACCTCATACCCCATAAGAAATTTACCTTTGCCAAGATCTGGTTATTAAAAGCTCAATTTGAGATCCGCCAGGGCGAGCTCACAGCCGCAAGGAAGACGCTCGGCCAGGCAATCGGCATGTGTCCCAAGGATAAGCTGTTCAGAGGCTACGTTGAGCTAGAACTAAAGTTGTTCGAGTTCGTGCGATGCCGGACACTCTACGAGAAACATGTCGAATGGAACCCGGCCAATTGCCAGACGTGGATCAAGTTCGCGGAGCTGGAGAGAGGGCTGGACGACCTGGACCGGGCGAGGGCCATCTTTGAGCTGGCCATAAACCAGACGGTCCTAGACATGCCAGAGCTATTATGGAAAGCCTACATCGACTTCGAGGAGGAAGAGGGCGAGTACGACAAGGCGCGCGACCTGTACGAGGACCTGCTCAAGAAGACAGACCATGTCAAAGTGTGGACCAGCTATGCACACTTCGAGATCAACATTCCCGAGGACGAGGAAGAGGAAGTCGAGGACGAAGCGGAGGAGCGGCCTGTCAGTGAAGCCGCCAAGGACCGGGCTCGCCAGGTGTTCGATCGCGCCTACAAGAGCAAGAAGGACAAGGATCAAAAGGAGGATTGCGCGTCGCTGCTCAACGCATGGCTATCCTTCGAGCAGCACCACGGCACCAGGGAGACCCAAGACAAGGTGGAAAAACAAAGGCCGCGGAAGGTCAAGCGCAGGCGCAGACTCGAAGACGATACCTTCGAGGAGTATACCGACTACGTCTTCCCCGCCGACGACGAGCAGACACAAGACATCTCCAAGATACTTGCCATAGCGTCGGCTTGGAGGCAAGGTGGTGGCTCCGTCAGCTAATAGAGATACATATCCTAATCACGTAATGTACGGTCGGTATGAGAACGGCTATAGGATTGTACAGATTATACCCGCAGTGGACATGAACATATTTAGCGGCCATTAGAATCAAAATTGAGATGATCACGAGCTTGTCTCTACCTGGTACACCTGGGTGAGAGTTTTGCTCGGTACTAGCAATCTTATCTACTGTATATATTCTCTGCTTTCGACTAGTTGATCAGCGAGTCAGTTGAACATTGATACGAGAGCCACACACATTAAATTGACAACAGAGAGAATTGGATTTTCATATAGAATCACCAACCCACCTGGCAGTCACTCCCACTTCGATTTTGCTATGAAACATTAATCGTACTTTCGCTGGCTGATTCAACTGCCAATATTATAAACCACCTCCCCATGGGTTTTCATTGCTCTCAATTAGTTGATGCGCTTCGCTTATTTGCTCCCAGGGAAGAACATGTTCAATAACATTGCTTGAACCGCTCATTATCTGATTTTCCAAACTGTGCGATCTCGACTGGCTCCCTTGTACTCTGGCGTGCTCGGTTAGGAATGCCGCGGCGTCGATGCTTTCCGACGTATTCGGCCCATCAAGCCAGTCAGTCCAGTTGCACAATACGACCAGCTAAGGCTAATACGTCGAGGTTTGCTTCCAAGTATGGGCTGCCAAGGAAGTCTATGACCCAAGTCGACGCCCTTTCCGCTGTTCATACAGGCGAGGTCTTTGGGGTGATGGATACCAACAAAGTGTAGATAATTCATCAATTTGAGCAATCGCTGCAAGTCAAATTGGTTGAAACCGAGTTAATGAGCAATAGCTTACAATCATACAAATCGAAGCTTATTAGCCGAGCTGGACGAGGAGTACCGTCTTGGAACTGACAAAGGGGTCTGGTGGCAGCCTATAAAGAGGTAGTTCCCTTTGTGGACACCAAGCATTTTCCGAATACTTATAGTAGTTGACTTGTGCTCTTGCAGCCCATCTACATAAATATTCAATCCACAGCATCCATATGGATTTTGATGTTCTTATCGGCGCGGTCTGCAGCTGGCAGACTATCTTGGCGCGGGTGCTATAACCAACAGATGCTGGATCTCAGAAAGGCAATACTCCGAAATGTTCACCTGCAGCACTTGTCTTGGACGAATCAGTCCGCCCGTACAACGTGTCGCGGTACCAGGGCCTTATCAGAACAACTATTCGTATCCCACCGCTGACATCGAATTGAGAGAAACTACAGCTCTGCTGAGCGGGAAAGACAATGACGAAGTCAATCACAACTGCACCTCAGGGCGTCTCAGAAGTCGCTGCAGATCCCATCTCGCATGATGGCTTTGGTGGGGAAGACGACGAATACATCAGTGGCTATAAGCTCTTCGCCGCCCTATTTGGCATAACATCTGTCTTTTTCATCATCCTTTTGGATTTCAGTATCATCTCGACGGTGAGTGTGAACAACTTACAGAGGCGGTGTGTGCCCGGAAATTCAACTCTCTGCCCCGGAAACGCGCACGATCCAAGAGCAATGTCCAGATGGCTGACGTCTTTGCCGGGGGCATCGCGAGCTAGGCCACGCCGTATATCACAAGCGAATTTCATAGGTTGCAAGAGTACGTATCGCCAGAACAGCTTTGTTCGCTATCTTCCCAGATGGTGTTTCCATTGAGAGGTAAATACTCTTCAAAGTTCATGGGACTGCCTGCCCTGCCCCCAGAAGCCAGAAGCAAACACTTTACTGACACGAAATGTGAACAGTGTTGGATGGTACGGAGGTGCTTATCAGCTTGCGAGGTAACTACCCAGAGCGAAGTCCCAGAAATGCAACAACGATGATAGTAAAAAGACAACTCTGCTCCAGTGGAAGGCAGATTGATCTAACTTGATCTAACTTACTGCTACATAGCGCGGGTTTGCAACCCCTTACCGGGAAGCTCTATACCTATCTCAGTGCGAAACGGACGTTCCTAGTATTCGTCGTCATTTTCGAGATCGGCTCCTTGCTCTGCGCCGTCTCGACCTCGTCGACGTTTTTTATCATCGGCCGCGCCGTCGCAGGGCTAGGCGTCTCTGGCTTGGAGAACGGTGCCTTGACTCTCGTCGCAGGTGCAACACCTTTGCACAAGCGACCTTGTAAGTCGTGAACGCCACGTCTCATCTCCCACCTTCACCTTGAAACCATCCTTGCGATCGAAAAGCTAACGTGAATGGTGATGTGCAGTTTATACCGGTATAGTGTTTGCAGGTCAGCAGGAACGAGTGAGTCGAACAGAACATTCTAAGCTAACGATGGACCTCCAGTCGGTCAGATCGGTATAGTCGTTGGGCCGCTGATCGGCGGTGCCTTGACACAATACGCGACATGGCGATGGTGTAAGTGGCTACTGAATAGAACCATGATCCTGATACCTTGATGTGCTTTTGACTTCTCCACTGACGAGTTCCAGGCTTCTATATCAACCTCCCCATCGGTGCGGTCTCGATCCTGTCTCTATTCTTTACGCACATCCCAGACGAGACGCTCAAGCCGCCCTTTTCGTTCTCCCTGCTCCGCAGCATCCTTCCGGATCTCGATCTGATCGGCTGCGCGCTGTTCGCACCAGCCACTGTCATGTTCCTCCTCGCGCTGCAGTGGGGGGCGTCTGACTACCCGTGGAGCTCGCCTGTCGTCATTGGCTTGTTCGCCGGCTCTGGCGCAACCGCAATCTTGTTCTGTCTATGGGAATGGCGCGTGGGCGAGACGGCGCTCATACCCTTTCATCTGGTGAAGAGACGGATAGTGTGGACGAGCACCGTCCAGAATTCGTTTCTGTTCATCACCAACTTCGTTGGGGCGAACTACGTCCCCATCTACTTCCAGGCTGTCAAGGGCGTTGGTCCCGCACTGAGCGGTGTCTATACGCTGCCCTCTATTCTGACACAGTTGGTTTCTGTAGTCGTCTCTGGTGCTCTTGGTCAGTTGATTCCGCGACGTACCCCGACCTTGAATGGCTGATGGCATCATCCATGAGTTGAACACTCGAGAAAAGATATGTTACGTATCGAAGCTGACTCAGTATCCATGTTAGTCGGAAGGCTTGGTTACTATCTCCCATTTGGCGTTCTCGGAGGAGCAATTACTGCCGTTGCCTGCGGTCTGATAGCGACCTGGGATCCAGATACTTCAACAGCAGAATGGATCGGGTACCAAGTACTGTTCGGTTTTCGCGGGATAGCACTGCAAGTTGTATGTCACCCCCTAGCTTACTCATCGTCCATAGAGGAGTGCCGGTTTCATCCGCCGCATTAATGCCAGTTTATAGGGGGGTATGCTAATTCTTATAGGCCATAATCTCGGTGCAATACGCAGTCACGCCAACGCAGAGCCCGGTGGCCATTGCCTTCCTGGTATTCGCGCAGAATCTACTCGCGGCCATATTCGTCGTCGCGAGCAACGCCATCTTCACGCAGAGCCTGACACATCAGATCTCGGAGCTGGTGCCGTCAGTGAGTCCCGAGGCGGCGCTCACAGCGGGTGGAAGCGCGGAAGCGGTGCGAGCTCTGCTCCCCCCCGGGAGTCCGGACCTCGAGGGGTTGCTGCTTGCGTACTCGAGGAGCGTCAACGCCGTTTTCTACTTGCTAACGGCGGTTGCTGTCGTGTGTTTCGCTGCGGCGTGGGGGATGGGCTGGGTCGATATACGGAAGAGAAAGACGCCGGAGGACAACATCACATCAAAAACGTCCTAAGCGACGAGATCTAAGTGAATAGCGAGAGGAAAAAAAGACGGCAGATTCGGTTGGAAGATGACACGCTGGGCTAACAGGTTAGCCCTTCGCTTTCCACGACTCGGAAAAAGACGAGTGTATATTCTTTCTAATCTCATGATGTGTTAGCCATTGTAAAAAGAAAGAAAGAAAAAAAAAGAGTTGCGCTACAGAATGCCCTGTATCCTTTGCACATATTCCATATTCTACAACTGATGCGCATGAAGCCATCAGATAGCACTTATTTGTGATACAATGGCCAGCATAAGCATAAGCATAACCTTCAACCTTGCTCACTACCTCAGATGAACCAGACTGGGGAAGTACAAAGCGCCGGTTGCTCATCCGGACCTTGTCCTCACCGAAGTGCCGAAATTACGTGACGAATCGAGTTGCGCAATAAGTAAGTCTGTGTCGGGGCTCTCTACCGACGCTCCAATAGAACACAACATTACTCATTACTTTAATAACGATACACACACACAAAGGCCAATACCCCAACCACCGAATGACGTCAAAATGTAAGTGGCCCTATCAGTTGTAGGTAGTTTGAAGACCAAACCACGCGGGTTAGATTAGAAGTGTCCGAGCGACATTCACCGCTTTTATGTACCTACCTCCTAGGTACCTAGGGTACAACCTCACTTGGTCGAGCCCGTGCGTTGGTTCACGTGGCGCAAAAGACGCCTTTTAATTAGGTAGCTACAGATCCGAGGCAGATTTACGAGTACACCTAGAAGCGATTCGGAGATTATTCAACATCCCCGCTTGCTGTCCCCGCTTGCTTGCTCAAATAGATACCTAGGTACCTAGGTAGACAGATACTACCTAGGTAGTATATAAACCCTTACGAAACAAATAGACCAGAAGGTAAATACAGCATGGTCGATACATCTACATCACTATCACTATCACTGTAGCGGACCCGTGCTGTATGATGACCTCATGTGCCACCCAGCACACGGTCCAGACCGAACTGGGCCGCCCTACAAAATAGTTACCAACCTGTCAGCAACCTACAGTAGTACCGTACTACAGCACGGCGTGGCACCAATGCTGGTTTGCATTAAGTACGTAGGTAGAACAGGACATGACATGATCGATGCCCAGCATCGGCAATCTCATATTATCACATTTACTCTTGGCTTTGGACAAGCGGATCGACAACAAGGCGAATGTGGCTTCGGAGTTCATGGCAGACCTTGATATCGTGTAGCAAATCTACACGAAAACCAAACAAGAGCACCGCCGGATGAACCGGGGTAAAGGAATAAGTGTAAATTCTATGACATTAAAAAATTTCATGAGCACGTTCAACGTTTCAGTATAGATATGAGACAGTCGTCCAGCCAACGACATCATCACCTCCCTTGAACCTCGTTCTGCAGTGGAAAATGGATATGTAGGAAATAACGGTGTTTCGCGAAGCGGTGTGCAAATTGCGTTCGCTGAGTGGTTGGTGCGTTTCAATGCATTGTCCGACGTTCCCGTTGCGCGATTTCGGCCATTTCCCACTTTCCCCGAATCCGGCAGTCCCTCATCCCAGATCGTCTGAACTTGTGAGGGGTGTGAGTAGTCTGCCCTGCGGGCGATCGAGATGTTCATTCGTTTCATGGGAGGCTTTGTGGCGTAATCGTTATATACCCGCATTCGCCCAGTATCCGATAGGTAAATTAATTGACTGCCCTTGTCCTTTCCAGCTGCGTCTGATGTCGTGTCGCACCCGCCACTGTCACATTTGTGGCTACCTAGGTGTATGTATACGTGGTCATCCCACGATACCTTAGTGCACTGTAAAGGCGCAGTTCTCTTCTTCAGTTGTATTTATTTCCCTCTGGGGACCTAGTGGTCGTGACGGCGGCGGTGCCCATCTGTCACGTTCAAAAGATGATCAGTGAAGAATTCTCGAAGTATGAGGAAACAAACAAACAAAATTAATCCTATATAGAATGCTTCGATCATCTATCGAAGCATATGAAGGTTTTTCTTTAAGCCCAGACCATGCCATTTCTCATGCAACGTTTACCACGATAGCAGAAAATGCATCATTATCGTCAATCGTAAAGTCGGAAGTTATGCGAAAGGGAGAGTTAGGCCCTCGCAGGCAGGCATTAAGGGGCCAATGGAAATGTGGCGAATGTTGTGGATAATACAGTTATGAAAAACAACATTATAGTGTTTGTGTTTGTGTTTGTGTGGGTGTGAGAGGCAAGGGTTGTAGTTCGTCATCACCGCCCATTGTACCTATCGTGCTCATTGTACTCATTGTACCCATTGTACCCCATGGGTGGCGCGGGTAAAGTAGCAGCGTAGGGATTCCCATCTGAGTAGCGCGGCGCATCATAGCGACGATCCTGTGGAGAGGAAGAGGTAGCCCAGCCATCGGATCGAGACCGACCATAATGGTCATTGTTCGCTCGCTTGAGCCTCTCGACGCGCTTTTCGTGACGCCTCTCTTTCTGCTCTTTCCATTCTTTGACTGACTTAGACATCTCTTTGGCCTCCTTGACCTCGGAGAAAGCACCCTTGATTCCCAATGCGGCGATGCCAACTGAAGCGGCGTCTTGCATGATCGCCTTTGTCTTCAATTTCTTGGCCTCCGCTGGACTGAGTTTGCCTTCCGCTACTGCCTTGTGCCTCAGGTTCCTCTTTTCCATACTCGAGTACACATTGTGCGCAGCGTGGATAGTGGCAACGGTTGCTAAACCGGCAGTGATGAACTGCTTCCTCCGCATTTTGCTCGTGGTCTTTCTATCTGTGTCTGAATCTCCAACATCGCTGCTTGAAACTGAACTTGACCTACCTCCTCGTGATTGGGAGCGATCCCGGCTTCGCCCTCCGCGTGAGCGATCGTCATAGTAATCGTCTTCCGGGCCTTGCCCTCCTCTCATGTAATAGTCGTCGTCATATTGATCGCCTCTGCGGCCGCCCTCTCGAGGCAAATCATCATACCGATCATTGGCCCTTCTGCGGCTGCCTCGAGAGGAAGCGTCATCGTAGGAGCGGTCATCACGTCGATCATCGCGTCGTTCGTCTGGGTCGTTACCCAGACCGAGTTTGGCTAAGCTTCGTCGAGCGACATCGACAACGCTGCGGCTGCGACTACGCTTCCTTCTGTCATCGTCGTCGCGAGAGTCATATGAATAATCGCTTGCAGCGCGAGACCGTGACCGGCTGCGGTTCTCCGCGAACTTCTTGGCACCGAGGGCGCCCAAACCAGCAGTCGCTAATGCTGCGATTCCTGGCCCGGCGCCCCGGCTACCGGAGCGGGCGCGGGACCGACTTCGGCTTCTACCGGTCGAGCGGTCCTCCTCAATCCCCTTTCGAGATCCATTCAGCACTCGGTTTCCAACGAGACCCCCGATGACGGACTCAACCAAGTGCCGACTGCCGTCTTTCGTGGGATCATGGGCAGCATCGATGGTGGCAGCACCGGCGGCAGCGGTAATAACACGCTTCATCTTCTCGCCCTTCCAGCCGCCAGGCTCTTTGGCGACACGGAAGGCCTCGGCGGCGCCGGCAATGAGCGAAGCCTTGGCTGCCTTTTGCATTCTAGCGGACGGTGTGTCACGCGTAGTCTCACGAGAGCGGCGGGAATCGGGGCTGCCCCTGCGGCTCCGGGCATCGTGCCGGCTGTCCTTGTCGTCGCCTCCGGTGAGTGCTTTGATAGCACCGCCAAGCCCCGCAGCTGATAGGGCGTTTTCGATGAAGGACTTGTTGCCCTTGTGGCTTCTGGGATCCTCGTCCTCGTCGGAGTAGTACTCGACCGTGCGGCCGTCGCGGCCCTTGTGAACGATGTAGGTGGATTTTTTGTCTTCCTTGCTCTGATGCTTGTCGTAAAATTCAGCACCTTGGTAGCCGGCAAGGGCTCCAACGGCGCCAAGAGCAGCCGAGGCGGCTACATTGCGATGTACGTCGGCACCCTCCTGCTTGGCCTCACGACGATCCCACACCTCCTTGGCACCAGCGGCGAGGATACCACCGGCAACAGCAGCGAGTATCTTCTCCTGCTTGCCAAGAACACGCTTGCGCGTCCTCTCTTCTTCCTCGTAGTAGAGGCTTCCGGGCCTCCGACCATGGCTGGGTGCTTTGTCGTAACCGCGGCGCTGATCATGGTAATAATCATCGTGGGTCGGTTCAGCGGACCTTGCGCGGCGAATGTCTCGCGAATAACCAGGCGGTGGGAAATCGCGTCTCACCTCCTCAATAGAGAAGTCGCTGTCCTCACGTTCGCGAGGCACAAGAGCAGTGCGAGGGTTGACTCTGTAATAGGTGTCCTGTGTCTCGACAATGCGCGGCTCGGCCCTCTCGCGGTCGCGGTCGTGGCGGTCGTCGTAGTAACGGCGGGATTGATGGTGGTGTCGCTCGCGCGGAGGGACATCATAGGTGTCGTAAGATGACATAACTGCCGACTGGACTTGCTGGTCCGATGACAGGGTAGTGCTTGGCTCGGACAGATTCTAATCAGACGGGACGGTTAAATTGAGTTTGTGCCAGGCCAGGCATGCATGGGGTAGTCGAAGTCAAAGTCAAAGTCAAAGTCAAAAAGGTGTGCAGTGTCGCAAGAGATGTAGGTCGCAAGAAATTAGATGAAGGCGAAGAGGAGGGCGGGGGTGCGGGGACATCAGGATATACCTACTCGTAGGCAAGTTCATCCGCTACTGGGCACTTGCAGAGATGTTGGCATTGCTTGCGTGGGATAGGTATCTGCCATGTACTGCCGAGCTCAGCTCACAGCTCACGGCCCTACACGAAAGGCACTGCTGGGCGCTGCGGCCTTTGAGGACCTAACAATGCCATTGTAAGCACTTGCGTGCCTAGGGCAGGGTCGGGGCAGGTACTTACGGACTACCTGCCCAGGCGATCCACGGCGGGCGGCTGGGAGCCAGTACCAAGTGACGTAATCGCGGATGTTCGCAGGCTGGCAGTGCACGGTGCATGAAGCGCTGTCGGTGCACTGCCCGCTGGCCTGCAACAGTCTAGCCCCTTATGTACTCAAGCAAGTACCGACTGGGCTTCATTGGTCCCTGCTCGGCCACCTCCACCTCCAAACCCGAATTCTGTTGGAAGCAGTTCAGAAAGCGCTGGCTTCATCCATGCCTGTTGGGTCCTGTGCCCGGCGTTGGGCACATACTAATGATACTATTACACACTCGCGCACCTAGGCACAGAACGATGGCGCTCTCAATCTACGGACGAGCCGAAGGGGCGAGGTGAGATACTGTAGTAGCCGTTTCCGTTCCGGGTTGCCTCGGCCTTCACCTCGGTTCGCGCGCGGCTCCAACCAGATTGGACGTCGGAATAGAATCATGTCGTACACTACTATCTAGTATGTACATAGGCAGGTGCCTAAAGAATTAATCCGCGCAGGTCCATCTTCCGATGTTGAGCACACAATCCACAACGCCAGCTCAAGCATGAGAGCAGTTCTCGCCACCGCTCTGGCGCACGTCTGCTAGTTCCCTACTTGTGCGCCATCCTTCTTATGCGTGTATTCACCGATACAAAAGCATCTGGTGAGTGTTATGTGCCATTGAGCAGCAGGGTCGATAACTGGGTGTCAAGCTACCAGTGGGAAGTAGACGATGAATGTGCCCATTTTCGTAGAGAGGAGAGTAAATCGCCCAATCTAGGGAGAGATGGAATACGTGGTTCGTGTGGCATCAATTCGAGTCTACACATAAGCTGATATTTCCCCCCATGCTCACCTGATAATACATGGGCGTCGAAACTCACTTACAGCCACAAGAGTACATACACATAAGCCACCTTATATAACAATATACACATTCCAAGAACCCAAACACTAGATCTAACCCAAACCCTAATTACTAGCCCTAGATCTAACCCTAACCCTAATAGTAGGTGTGGCGTAGGTGTGGCGTTAAGTACATACCCTGTTTCTAAGAGTGGGGTCTCTAACCCTTTCGGGGATGTATTATCAGGTGAGCATGGGGGGGGGGGGGGAATATCAGCTTGTCTGATCACTCCATCAATTCCTAACACCTCACTCCCTTTCCATCTGAAGCCGGGCGCAACTAACCAAGTCCTACTCCGCCCCGCCCTCCGCCATGTGGTGTGAAAACCTATGCGGCTCGGCCAACGACATACTGTGCCACCACCCATTCAGCCTTACTGACAACCTGGTACGTCCATTTCTCTCCAAGGAGCCGCATGCTGCAGGCAAGACAGAAGTGAAGGGTCCCCGAGCGGATGCCTCTCAATGTGTCAGCTAGCATGTCCCTCGAGTGAAATATACCGATAGCAAAGTGCGACATGGCTCCTCAAGCCGATATGCAGAATGTCCCTGCATACTCTCCTCAACTGCAGGACGCACTGTGGAATTAGCCGGGGCGCCTACGATATTCGTTGGCAGCACTGGTAGTCAGCAATTACCCAATGGCGTGAGTCACAATAACTTCCTTCTGGAATCTTATAATTATCGTGGGCTGTGCGCACATCGCATGGTCAATGGCCAGGGCCCCCAAGGGAGGGTCAGCCGCACAGCACAGCCTGGGGCGCCCGAAGCTGGGGTAGTGACGGTTTAGTTTTCCCTCCAAGCAGTAGAAGAGGAAGGAATAGTGTTCTTTTCCTTTTTGAACAGGGTTAAAACCCCAAATTTTTGACTGGACAATCAGGCATCTATGATACTGTTGCTGGGGCGCATGATGATGTCCCTGGATATCAACAGAAATTCGACATTGTTTTCAGTAGCATTCAATCCGCCAGACCTTTCTACAACCGGAAACCACACCGACTCCAATGTGCCGCTCTTGCGAGACCCGAGACGGTTTTCGACGGTTTTGCGGCCCTTCTCTCTCGTTTGCTGCCCAAAAGTAGCAACCTTTAACGTGCAAGAAAGTGCTCGTTCGCGTGTGGGAGGCTTGGAGATGTAGTCGAAGTCGAGCGACCTGATTCGGCTCGGAAATCTGCATCGCTGTTCTTATCGTCTCTTCGGTTTTTGGTCATAATGAAAGTCGGTCCATCCGAATTTAGGCTTCTTAGACACGACCCATCCGGCCCAAACATAGCCCACATATTGACTCTGTGCATAGAGTGTGCGCGCTTCTAAAATATGATTTCTTTTTTTCTTTTCTTTTTGGGTGTATTCCATGAACTAGTAGTACAAGGTCGTCGAATGTAAAACTTTTGCAGGTCGTGCTTTTTGTTTTCACCTCCGGACATCGAAGTCTAATAAGTAGTGTCCCCTTTTCCATAACGCCATTATTCCATTTCGAAATCCCACCGCCCCTGCAACGTTGTAAATGCAAAACTCGTAGTAGACCCGTTTTGTCTAGTGGCAGAGAATTCCACGCAGCTTTGAGCTGCAAGTGATGGCAAACACCTGATTAATGTCGAAGCAAACATCCAGTATTGTGACCAATCGAATCCTCAAAGATATCATGCGACTCCAACATGACCATTCACTGCCCTTATCATATTGTCGCGTCTGTCTGGTCGTCGTCATAAAAGGGTGCAGCAAATACGAATCGACGAGCTAGGGCACTGAACTGCCCACAAGAAACTGAACTCTCAGAGAGAAGATCCAGGATCAAAAAATAACATTCGAACAACCCTAGAAAAGATCAAGAACAAGGGAAATGGCTCAGCCAAGGCGTAAAAACTGAAAGTAGGAAGGGGGGTCGTGTAGATCGCTGATGCGTGTCATCCGTCTCATATCGTCTGCGTCGGAACAGTCATCATGTCTCGAAGGCTTGCTGAGCACCATCAAGGTTTGCTCTGCAAACCACGTCAATCATCGTTTTATTGCTGCTCAACCAGAGCAACATGCATGGCCCCCCACATCGAAATTAACAATCAATGGCAAGCTTAGGTCTCCTCTAAAGAGAAAAGGTGCAGTGCAGATAAGCAACTATAAGCGATGCTGAACAACCATTTACATTGATACTCAGCAGAAAAGAGGCTGAATCAAGGTAGCGAGCGACGCTGGTACGCAGTGTCAGACCAAGGTGGGCAACTCCTGATGGGGTATATTTATGCCAGGTCCAAATTGTTCGAGGCCAAGGCCGAGAGGTTGGTTGTGCGTTCCATCGTCCTGTGATCGTCCTGTGCGCTGACGATAAAGTCTCCACAAAGGTATCAAAAGGACCAACCCGATATAAACCTTGGCAGGTGCAAATTTCGAACTAGTGTCCTTCACTGGCATGCTCCTGGACAATGCCATTCGTAATAGGTGAACCGTCATGGCTCAACTGGAGTTGGTCGTTCCCACCATCATTGGTCGAAGACGAATCTAGCCCGTTGAGGTGCGTTTGTGTCGGTGCTTTTGCGTCTTGGTTATTGGCGCCGTTGAACGTAGCAGTTGAGGGCGAAAACTCTGGGACGGCAGCAGAAAGCTGTGACTCACGTGCGCGAGGATGCTCGTTGACGTGATGACCATTGATACCGTTCATCAAAGGTGCGTTGATAGGCGACATACCGTAACTACCGTTCATGTAGGTGCCGGGCTCACTCGTGGGCGAGAAGAGAGCAGGCGCTTCATAGGAGTAGTGGGGAGGCATCATCGGGAGGAAGCCATTGTTCATTTCAAATGGCAGCCAGTTCGAAGGACCGTCCTGGCGAGCGCCTGGAAACCTTTGGCCCATCTCTGGGATGACCCATTGCTCCCAACCCTCCTTGACCCGAACCAGCTCGTTACCGCTGTGGGACAAGACTAACTCGACCACATTTGAAGCTAGACAAGCTGCGATGAGGACATTCTTGTCGACCTGAAGTTTTTGCATTCGGGAGAACACAAGTATGATGTTGACGTCCACGAACCCCTGACTGTCCATGTTCTGTCTTAGGTACCAATCCTTGACACAGTTCTCAGCAGAGAAATAATATTCAACTTGTTTCTGAGCCTTGACAACCAACTCATTGCTCGGATCGATGGGAACATATCCACCACCCATGGGTGCGGCGAACATGGTGTCATATGGCACATTCATTGGCGGCATGGCGGGCACTCTTCCGTTGACCCGTCCTCGGGTACCATTCGTGGACCTGCGTTGGCCATGTCCAGGCTGGCCGGGGAACGGATATGACACTTGCTGGTAACCTGGTCCGTAGACGTAAGGTCGGGCGTTATTGGGTGGGTATTGGTGCGGATGCTGTTGCTGTTGCTGGTTTGTAAATGCACTTTGTGGGTAGTGAGGTATGCCGTTAGGGTTGTTTTGATTAAAACCACCGCGGCTTCGACCTCCACCCCTTGTCCTCTCCCCATTCCGGTGGTTTCCGTTGTTATGAGCCTGGGGGTGGGTATCTCTATCCCGGTTGCTCTGGATTCTAACGTCCTTCTGGGATTCGGAACTCTTCACGGCCTCTTCGGCTTGTTGGATAGGGACTGACCCTCGACTGGGCTGTTCATGGTTTGTGCCATTAACTAACCCCGAGTTGGATTTTTGCAGTTCGCCATTCGTGTTATCCTTTACATAATGTGTATTAGTGAGCATTCCACCTAATTCAAGGACACCCAAGTGCTCATGACGTACCGTAGTGGCTTCTTTCGGCAACCTAGAGTGCTCTCCGTGGGGGGTGTTCTTGCGTCCTTCTCGAAGACCGGCACCATCGCGCTTAGACCCTGAATTTGGCCGCGGCCCAGTATTGGCGTCTTGAGCCCGTTCTAAAAAAATCATGAGTGACCAGTCTATAAAAGGATGAGAGCATGGATTCTTTCTTACCAGTGCTGTTGGCAGAATGCTGGCTTGCAGCATTATCACGACCACCTCGGGAGCCAGCCGCACGGACGCCACGGGGGCCTCGAGACTGGGGCATGGTCTCGAACTTAACGGTAGGCACGAAATCAGTCACCCGCACCCATTCTTTCTTTTGCTTGGGCTTTGCCACACTGCCATCGTCCTTCTCCTCTTTTCCTGGTTTCTCAGGCTGTGTTTGTACCTGGCTCTTCAGATTGACGGCAGCCGTATCTGGAGTTGGCCACGAGGCTGAGTTGTTGGCAAGCAGATTGGTCTCCGATTGCTTCTCGTTCGCCCTAGTGCCCCGAGTTGCTGTTCGTCTCGGACCTTGGTTAGAGCCATTCCGTGACGGCTCACCGTCCCTTCGAGACCCCTGTTTTACACTAGGGGTACCTCTACTGGTCTCCACCACCTCACTGTTGGGTGGCCGCGTCTTGGATTCAATAGACTGTGCTGGGTTTGTCACAGTACTTGGTGGTAGGTCAACAGCCTTCGCTTTGTGGAGTTGTTGTCTCTGTTCCCAGATGTTGAAACTAGGCAACGGCGCCTCAGAAAGCTCTACTTTGGGCGGCGGGGCCTCCTTTTCTACTTCTCGGCCAGCTTCCACTTCTTTCTCAGCATTCTTCCCTCTCTTGGGCTTCCTGCCCTTCTTGGCGTCACTGTGTTCACCCGTATCTGAGCCGTTATTTATCGAGCGCCCTCGAGATTCTGTGCCATTGGCGACTCCGTTTGATGAGACCGTTTCGCTCCCGACTTTCGATGAGCTGACTGAGCCGGTGACCGAGGCCGCGGTGTTGGTATCCTCATGGTTCGCCTCAGAGACATCGAGACCGGATGCCTCAGGTTTTACCGACGCGCTTCGCGTGCTGCGAGATGAATCGATCTCGTTCGACGTGGTCGACACGGCGACAGATGAAGTATGGGCGCTGATGTCGGTATTCTTGGGTTCCTGCGCCTGGGAACCAGCGACTGACGGTGTTTGGCTTTGGTCGGGGCTTTGCTGCGATGGTGTCACTTGAGCAGCCGCATGACCTTTCGCAGCCTGTGCATAGGAAAAAGTCGAGGTCGACATGGTGTACGGAATTTCCAATTTCAATATGGAAAGGGTCCACAGTGATATATGCCAGGAAAGGTTGTGTTGCCACAGCCAGTAGAGGTGGTCTGTCGCGAACCTCGATCGAGGAAGCCCCCAGGCCACTTCCACCAAGACTATAGGAACTTGACCAGCCGCGGAGCACGTCGAGTGCGAGTTCGGTGTATATCGATAGGTGATGAGCGAAGGACTGTGTGCGACTAAAACGTGCGATAGGACCAGATAGAACAAGCTGGGGGTGGGATTTCAAAGGGTGCGATATTGCAGATCCAAAGTGGTAGTGGACCAATGCCAAGGCACGTGTCGGGACCACGGCGAAGGAACGGCCGAGAAGGAGGATCGAGAACGTTCGGGGTGCAAGACAGAGGATGGTAAACAATCAATCAAGACTTTTGGGCGAGGGCCCGAGGATGCCTTTCCCCGACAAACCGAAGTCTCAAGGAGATGCGGGGTTCAATGCCAGGCCTCGATTGCAGCAACCTAATAGAGGTAGATTGGCGAGGAAAGCGGACTCGGTATGGAAATCGATTCTTTGCAGGCGATAGAAAAGAGGACGACGAACAACAGTACGGGACTATTCGCCGTGGGCTTCAGATGCGCTGTAACCTAAGCAGGAACGGTCAGGTCGCTGGCGACAATGCACAAAATCAAAAGGTGGGCACAGAAAGCGGATGGGGAGGAATTAAAGAAAAAAAATTAGGTTAGCAAAATAAAAGAGGAGACAGTCAACAGCTAATGCGAAAAGATGACTGTGCTAAGGGAATGGAGCCAAGCCGAACAGACCAAGACCCAGGCACAAATTCCGAGCCGAACCGTAAATTAAACCAAGGATAGCAGGAGCAGCAGGTCAGGAAGCGGACCAAGACCCAAGATGCATAGACGACCTTGGAGATTCGACACACGCCACGCAACACAACGCAACGCAACGCAACGCAACGCGAAGCAACGCAGCGAAGCAATAGCACCGCTGATGCAGACGCAGACGCAGACGCAGCAGGAAACGAAATGAAGATGTCTACTGACCTGACCGGGGAACGAGCGGCGTACACGCTCAGATGGCTGAAAATATATTCTGTGCCGCTATACTGATGCTTCTGGGGTAGGTAGTAGATGAGATGCTATGCCGAACGCGTTAGGTTGAGGTAGGGCTGTCTCGGGCGGCTGGATGTCTAGACTGGTGGGAATTGTCGGGACGTGCGATTTTGGGGGCAGGAAACCTATTTCCCCAAGAGGCACGGAGAGGTAGGCTGTCGAGCAGTCTAGGTATGGATGTATGTATGAAGTATGTAGGAAGCGGGCAATAGGCAGGGCTTGGTAGGATAAGTTAGGTAGGCGAGAGGTACCCAAGGCTACACAATTGAGCTGGCAGCGAAAAACCAGATGTATTGCCAGTCGTATTTCCTCGTACTCAAATTTGAGGTAAAGGATGGGATGTGGGAGAGATGGATATATCGGGCCCTAGGTAGGGTGCAGACGGCAGTGAATGGTAGCACGCAGCTCCGATGGAAAGAGGCCGACAATACCTAGTACCTCCTGCCTCAAGATTTGTGCATCCGGGATTTTAAGGTTCAAGTTGGGTTGTGGCATACGCCGTAGACGTAAATTGTTGCCCTGGAGGACGACCGTTACCACCTCGACCACGCCTGGAGGCACTTAGACGAACCTTGAAGTAATTGAGGTTTGTACATTAGGTACATGCACACACGGTACCATGGGCAGGTGCTACTCGGCGCTACTACCAGAATTTGGACATGGACAGGTACCTCGCTACTTTCTGAAAGTACCAACTCTACCTGCCCGAGGCTCAAACCCTACTACATATATGTAGGTATGGATACTACTGGGCGGTTCGGCAGGCAGGTCAGGTACCCGATAGGCATGCCATGTTAATGTTGGTGTGAGGTACCTGAGGGCCAGGTAGGGCAGTTTGACTTCGCTGCTTGGTCGACCCCTCTCTTCGAACTCTGCATGTGTTTTTCTCTCTCTCGTCGACTTTACCTAATTTTAGGGATGGAATGGGATAAGCACAGTTTGCGAACCACTGGCGAGACTGCCAGGTGGTTTATTGGAGTAGGTACTTTGGAGTGGGGCTCTAAGTACCTAATGCAGTAGGTAGAGAGAACCCTGATCATTGGATGTGATGGTACCTAAGGTAGTACTTGTATTCATTGCATCTGGCCATCAGAGCATTAACTACCTGACAGGAGGCAGGCAGGAACACGTATGTTTTTTTTTCTTCGCTGTCCTACCGAAGTACCTACCTAAGCAAATATCACCACGTTACAGCTGTGTGTAGGGTAGCCAGGCAGCCAGTCGCCCGAAAAAGCACGGATCATGAGCACATGGTACTCAGGATGCCAGGTATGTGTCTCTAAGGTAGAACCCAAGACCAGTGCACCGATTGAGTACTTTAGGTACCAGGGAGAGGAGGGGTCGTCCGACTCGGCATCCTCAGACTACATGTACTTAGCACTCTAGGTAGGTTAGGAAGGTAGGGCCTAAGCCGAAGAAAAAAATTCATGGGGCACAGCGAGACGAGGGGTTCGGACTGCCCACTTGGCTAGCGAGCTAGGTAGGCATGTAGGTATTCGCACTTCTGGCAGTGCAATTGTGCGCTCCCGGCATTATTCCAATGATAAGGTCGTGGAAGGGTTCTATAACGATACACTCCTTGCTATGCCTAAGCAAACAGAAATACATCTTGTCGTCAACGTCACATTAGCGAGCGGAAACGACTTCAATTTGACTTGGTTCGAACCGCCGAGTGCCCGAGTTCGACTTTGGCGATGGTGGAGGAGGGACTCGGCAATCCAGTGGCTATTTGTTTTGTTTGTTCGTTCCCCTCTCTTGTGCCACAGAAAGTACCTAGGTAGCAGCAACTTGAAATTGCGGTGGTATTCTACCTAATGCTAGTAGGTATCTAAACTACATGCAGCTACCTCATTGGGGAGGGGGGGCGTTGGTTAAGTGTGGAGGGAGGACCCTGAGCCTTCTTGCTTACCTAATGTCCCTACTTCAGGTATCTAGGCACATTTGATAGGACCACCTCCACTTTCTTCCCATCTCGCATGCCCGGGTGCCCGGCCACTTTGCGCAACGGCTTTCCAAGATTCCGCTTTTATTTGCCCGTTGCGTACAACTACCGGTAAGTGGCGAGGAGGCAACAACTTATGATTCCGCAGTATTGCACTACCTACCACCCAGATTATGCGCAAGTTAACTGGCCGGTGTGTCTATCCAAGCCCATTTGTACCGCTGTGACTGTACCTGCAAAATTTACACAATCCGCGCTACCCGGCGGAGCAAGCTGTAAATTCATTGACTTCTTCCGGCCGGTCTCTTGAGCTCCTCTTGGAAAGACGTGGGGTGGCCCTGAGTCGTGGTAGTTGAACTGGCACTTTACAGTTACGAAGTCTGATTCAATAAAAACACAACAGCTTCTGCCTCGCTCGCTACTCTTGATCAAATATTGGGTGTCGCGACTGTTTGATGACACTTGCACCCGCAAAGAAAACGGTGATGCGTATACCCATATCATCCAGGTCAGGTAGTCGTGATGCTGCACGCTACCCAAATTCATGTTCCATCACTATTATGCCTAGGTCTATTAATGGCACTTGACAACCTTGGAACCAGGAGCGTCCTCATTCATGCCCACCCAATAACCGACGGGCCCGACAGATCCGGAACAACTTTAATATTTCCAATTTTAGCATCGAACAGGATATGCGATTTTAGAAAGCAGGGTGGAAAGGCAGGCCCAAGGGGTCAGCATTTGGTTCGTTGCTCTGAAGCTCGACACGCTCGCTGTGCCGGGCTGCAACCTCGTAGTTCTTCCGACCGGGCTTGGGCCATTTTAAACTCCAAATGAAACAATATGCGGCTAATACCAACTCGTTCGGATCAGGCCTCATTCAGGTTATGTGAACAACTATGTTTAATAATACACTGCCACCTCGTGGTGGCGTCCAGTCCGAAACCCTGGGGCTGCCCTCTCTACTATGCCACTCAACCAGAACCATCGGACGTTACCTGAACATCCGTGCGCGGACCAACTTCGAGGACAAATCCTGTGCATCTTCTAGGTTTACTACCATTGTTTCGAACACGAGGAGGATGACTACTGACAGAAAAGGGCGCCGGGGCAGAGTATCGCATCGAACAATGGTAGGGCTATTGTGATGTGTGCAGAGGCTGGCATCTCTATGCCAATATTTGATGTCGAACAAGATTAAACAACTCTAGCGCTTTCCCAAACCCGCATAACTACACATGTGCAGGAACCAATGACAAGTCTAACCAGTCATCCAAGCTGCGGCTCTTCTAGCGCCGAACGTGGTGGCGAGCCGAAGGCCACTTGAGCCCATGGGGAAATAACTGACCAGATACCATATGAGGCAAGCAATCTGAATCAGTGCAGAAATCAGGGTCAGAATCGTGTTGTGGAGCTAGAACGGTCAGTCGTTGCAAATGCGAATATGGAGATTGGAGGACTCACGCCGACCGAGAAGTATATAGTGAGCGCGATGGATCCGAAGTAGGCGGCGGTAAAGGGAAGACGGGGACCTGATGTCAGATGCTGTATGTACGGCCTAGGGCCCATTACCGCCCCAAATGATGATATAAAGAGGAGCGAGCCGAAGGACCATCTGTAGGGAGCATTTGACTGTCAGCAACTCGAAGCAACTCCAGCAATGTCCTGATGGAAAGGGGAACGGAACGGAACATCACTCATGCCACCAGCGGTGCTCGGTGTTAAATTCATGTTTGTGATGACATAAGTGGTGAAAGAGAGTGAGAGAGGCATCTGCGGAACTCGACGCAACACAGTTGCAAATGCGGTTTCCATCATAGGCACTACCTATGTACACATGAAGAGTAGCGGGCCCATGCATCTTGATAGATATACATGGATCGAGAACGGAGCTTGAGAAACGGCCGAGGAGATGAAGCTCACAGGATTACGAATTTGCGAGGCTTGGCCATGAGTATTGGCCAAAGAGCAAAGCAGAGGACAAAGCAGGCGAGAGCTCCCAAGTTGCAGGCACCGAAGATGAGTAGCCGGTCCCAGCGGCTCACTAGATGGAGATGGGATTACCATGGTCAGCCTATTCGTGATCCCGGTGGGTCATTGACCATGTGTGCAGTGAAACATGGCGCGCGGTTGATGCGCATGCACAACCATCAGGCACACCTCCCGAGCCATGTTTGGGGCTGCCAAGGGTCGATGACGTAGATTATACGAAGAGACTCACGAACAAACCAGCCCTCTTCCTCCTCGCGACGGTTGCTCGCTGGTAAGGGGGCACCGGAGCCCTCGGTCGTGGGGAGTTGCACGTAGCCGCGGTCTCCGAACGGATTGAGCGACTTGATGGACGACAGCAAGCCGGTCTGGGAACTCGTGCTGACGGGGTAGTCGGGCTCGCGACGAGACCACCCCAGGGAGTTCATAGACTCGCGAAATGAAGAGGAGGCCATCGCAGCGCACGGCGCGTCGAGGGGGGGCCGGGGGTTGGGGGTCGGGTCCGTCGATTAAGGCAGTAGGATATGTGCCTAGCAGTGCTGGCAGCCTAGGTACTGACTGTATTTAGGAAGGTATTCGGTATTCGCGCCGGGTGGTGCGGAGCTAGAGGACGAGTGATGGTTCTGGGTGTGGTATCACTTCGAAGGGATCACGCGCTCGCATCCGGCGACGGGTCGGTCGGTGGGTGGTGTAGTGTAGGTAGTGTAGTGTGGTGTAGGCAGTCGAGTGCGTCGAATGGGCTGCCTATGAGCTATGAGCACAGAGGGAGAGCGAGCCCTGTGGTCAAGCACCGCAAGAGCGGGTCTCGTGGTGACTGATTGGCTACATGTAGGTCAGTTTCACCTACAAGTATGTACCTAAGTACCATCAATACACCATTGAACATTGCCAATTCCACAGTCTGCTATTCTGTCGTGTCTGTAAGGTAACCGAATCGTTACATCACCTGTGGATAATCAGGAAATCCTCAAAAATTAACCATACTTCTTCTTTGATACCAGCTGCCTGTACTGAGACTAAGCATGTTTTTATCTTATCTAGATGCCGCACTCCGACCCCTGGCTTGTCTTGGGTATCACGATGGTTGTGTACCCACGAACGAAAAGAAGGCGCTGCCCGTGAGAAAGAACAGGGAACTCTTGGATATCTACCTATATGTATCTGCTAGGTAGGTATGTCATTCATTACCTGCCTTCATATGTCCTATTTGAAATAGGTAGTAGGTAGTGCTTAGAATGGCTCCCGCGATAAATCGTAGTAGAGACCATTGCTTCCCAATAACCCTATTAGTAATGACTAGCGGCAGTAATTACCCCTTTCGACGGAGGGTGAAATCAAACGAGAGAGACTGTTGCGAGCTTCTTTCTACTGGAAACAGCTAAGGTGCCTCACCCAGTGCCGAAATTAGAAGCGACATCGGGGGGAAAAACATTCTTAAGCAGTGGAGGGGATGCTGATCTTGGAAACGATAACCATCGAATGGACTTTATTGAAGGTGGGATATTCTACACATCTGGCATTTGTTAAGCACATGTAAATAGGGCTACACATACACTCGCTCCCGCATATTGCCATGCCTTCTCTTCATCTCTTCTTCATTCTTTAACTAGGTATTGACAGAGACTGAGTGGAAGTCCGCATGCTTTCCTCGCCTTAGATTAGAATAGGAGGCTTGCGGGTTTTAACCCACGGGCCTTCCAGGTTTCCAAACGCTCTGTCGCCCTCCTGACTCCTTCGGTATGAAAACAAAAAAAAACATTGACGTTTTTTTCGCGAATACTGTTTCACCCGGGTTGATATGTTTGTTAAATATGGTCCTTGAAATACGTCCTCTCACTTCCACGTTGCGTCTTTGACCTATTGCAATTGTACTGCTCGGATAGACTTGAGTTGAACTTCCATCATCTTTTCTGGGGTCGAAGAATCCGATGCGAGTTTTGCTAGTGTTTTCTACACGCTTGTTGAGTGATGTCGTTTCAACAGCAGCAGCGTAGTTGTAGTTAGACTATACACATTGGTATCTGCTCATTGCATGTTGCGCAATGTCAGGGATTGAGAAGAGCCTTCGGTGTGGACCATGCGCGAACGTTGCGCAGTATCATAGAGATCGAAATGATTCAAATTGGGGGCATCGTGTAGTCGCATATCATGAATCGAATCTTAGGTGACACGCACTCGAGAATCGCTAGTGAATATATACCTGTAACATGACTTCCTGAAAAATTGTACCACTTCCGAGTATATATTTGAAAATTGACGGCGCTGGTGTCCGTTATTTGAGCGGTCAAGTATCACAATACATACTTAGTACCTAGCTGGTAAGCACGTGGATCAATAATCGCCAGAAGCTCCTCTCCGACCCTGACTGGATCTGTCTCCTCGAAGTGAAGCATGCTGAATATTTCACATTGCTGCGGTAATTGCAGGGGCTTAAGAACCGCTTGCATCACGAAGTGATTTTGTAGCTTTGCCAAGCAGCCTTTAGCCAAAGCAGCATCGCCTAAGTACCGAGGATCAGGATGTGAAGGGGAAAGAAGTCGAGCGAGACACCACCTCCCCCATCCGTACATAGTACATACCACAATACCGATGCACGAGTGTGAGTGAATTTTCGGCACGACGGAGAAAGTTTAACCTTTGGCCAGGCACACCAGGGCAAGCCATCTAGTTCGTTACGAAAGCCATGCGTGTCCTGACACCTCATTGGGCTATGATATTTTGCAGGCTTTCGTATTCACACCTATGTACATCATAGATATATACTACACGGTATGACTGACTGTAGTTGATAATGTACAGTATGTGTGAGGCAGCACATACTCGTATCCAGATATAATGAATCTTGATCCAAGCCGACATGGATCCACACGAAGGTAGGTATAGAACCAAAGCTCTAGCCACATTTCCTCTACCTAGTACTACCTTACCTCTACCCAAATGCATACTTATATAACTTGGCTCTGTATAAGACAGCATACCTTATACTGTTCCAACATTCTGGGTTCCTTAACTCTATCAATCCAAGAAGAAGAAACACCTTTCAGTTCGGTTCAGGGTTCGTGCCTCACTGCCAGGTACTTTAGAGTTGTTGAGTTGATTTAAATCGGCAATAGGCAGAACTCGCGAGGTTGTATTCTGGTGGTGGTGGCTGATATTGTCTCGCGATCTTGCCACAGGCGCAATGGTGGTGTGGCCTGCGAAGGAAAAACGGGTATCATAGCTCACTGATTGGCCCATCTCTATCCTGGCTGCCTGCTATCATCGGCCATGGTAGGACCACAGCGTTATCATGTTATCAAGTGGTCACCCAGGGATTATCAGCAGGTCCCAGAGGTTGCCCAGTCTGGCTGGTGTGTCGGGGAGGGTGGTCGGTGCTTTGTCCGACCCTTCGATTGGCTGCAGGAGGGAAGCAGGCATTGCCGCCAATCAGTGGAAGCGGCTACTTTCTCCAGGTTTCTGTACAGGACCTAAGTGGGACAAAACTCCATTCCAGTCACCAACCTAACATCCTAAATGCTGTGGTCCCGCCATGTAACGGATGTACTGCTACCTCGAACGCGACCACAGCCTGTTTACGTGCATCTAAGGCTGCTCTATGACGCAATGCCTGGTACCGTAGGTATACTTCCCACCACTACTAAAACTATCCGACCAACCATCTCGTGTCCTGTGCGATCCGGAGCTTGCACTGGCTGGCGAGCTGGGTACCTCCTATGCTGCCTAGGGTGCTAGGCGAGCTAGGTATGGCTCGGTATGGATACAATGCAGTATGTAAGTCTACCTAGTTTAACAGATTCAAACTCCACAGATTCGAGCGCAGTTGCACCATGATTCGTGGAATCGATGACCTGTCTTTGGATAGGTGTGTACTCCGACTATGATCAGCTCAAGGTGAGGTCGTAAAACAGCTTGACCTCTGCCGCTGAGGCTCGTATCAAGGCCGCTCCTCGGATGTAGAAGCAGGGTTCATACATGATGCACGGCGGGAAGCGCGGTAGCACCACCACTCAGGAGCATTT
Organism: Astrocystis sublimbata; assembly: GCA_022453515.1. Lineage (NCBI taxonomy): Eukaryota > Fungi > Ascomycota > Sordariomycetes > Xylariales > Xylariaceae > Astrocystis > Astrocystis sublimbata. Next base: position 1,016,950 of record JAJNNY010000006.1, on the reverse strand, counting down.
CAACAGATCGCTTCTTCTCCTACCTACGCTTATGTGTACATACATATTACACACTGAGATAGCTGTCCAACATATCCTGCACACACTCATAGACACTTGGCATCTTTTTGTCGCTGTCTACGCAGCTATAGCTGATTCCTTGTGGCACATGCAACTTCTCGCAATTCGTGGAGTCGACACACTTTCTGGCTGCCATAATATGAGTTGAGTATGTGTCCACTGCATCCCTGGCGTGATGGAACGCGTGCACGGAAATGGTTCTTGTCAAAGTCTATGATCTTGGACTAAACCGTCCGCACACACCGGCACGGCACGAGATCTCGTGATTGGCCCATGGACCATGTGAGTTGGGGCGATCCGTCGACTCAACCTGCTCGATACTTCAAAATGGTTGGGCGATCGCTGTCGGCAAGCGGCAATTTCCAAACCCCACGGTTCTTTGACGAAGAGATGCGCGAAAGGTCCCGGTATGTTGCATCGACGCATCACGGACAGTACTCGTGGTGACATTGCCCTGCGCGCTGATCCGCCGCCTTTTACTCAACCGGGCCACACTATGAAGTACCTAGCAGCATCAAGACGGTTTACCCCTCGAGCCCCTCTGCCTCTTACTTAACTCGTCTCCCGGATGGGACTTTATTGCCCCTCGTACTGCTCAAGGTTGTACTCCTCCTACCCACGAGCTAACTCATGCGACGTCCCACTCCAAGGCGCCGCATCCGCGGAGTGCTCGTTTGGATTTGTCGAGAATTGTAGTGTGTGCGGGCAAGACAACGCCAGATACAGTATCTAGGCTGTCATGAAGTCTCGCCAGGCAAGCAAGGTAATGGCAACCCGATAGACGCCATGTGGATCTATTTATTTACCTCGCACATGTATCTGTCTATCTATCATGACACTTAGACATTAAGCTGACGCGTTTGCCAGCACCGCGATGTTATGACCAACCCTCAGAACTGTATGTACTATAATAGGCACGCCAGTATGAACCAATGTTAAGTTTCAGCCTGGCACATAGCATGTTTGTTTCTTTGCGTCCTCTTCTCCAGGGTTTGTCAATCTGATACAAGATCTCCCTTGCTACCTAGGTCAAGCAACGGGTACCTTGCGCAAGCGACTGCCGTGCCAGGCTTTGATGGGCACAACATCTATCATGAACAAGCCTCGGGCAATTTCTTCATTTGCTCCCTCTTCGGGGCATGCCAGAGCGGCACAAAGGGCGGCGATTTAGCCCAGTTTTCTACGGCAATCTTGCTCTGGAAGGAACAGATCGGCCGGCAACGGCGCACAGTTTCGAAATGCCATGTTCCGTTTCGCGATTCCCATGGTAGTTGATTGCGCAGCTAAGCAGGAGAGGGTGGCATCGTGGCTTACCCAATCGGGATTGGCTGACTCTGGCAGTGTCACGCGTCCGAGGCTCGCCCTCCTTCATAGCCCAGCAAACCCACCCTATTACACGATTTCGATGATAAGATAGACAAGCGGGCTTGGATCCATAGCCAAGCGAGGTACGTGAGGGACCCGAGGAGAGCAGAACTGTATTCTGGCTTCATTGCCCCCTCCTCACACACCATCATGGCTGCGACATTCCACACCACCACCCATCTACGGGTTATGCTACTCGGGTGTCGAGAGTCAGGAGACGCACGCACCCGCCATGGTTGCCATATAGCTTGGAAGATGCGTACGATGTGGGAACAGAAGCATGTCTAGTGGGATGGGAAGTAGATATCCAGGCTTGTGCGAAAGGACCTGCTGTTATAGATAGTTAAATTTCGGTATAAAAGCTATTATCCCCCCTGGATGAGCCGAGGCCGAGTAAGAAGCGATGTTCAACTTTTTGCTTCCTCGACGGCTTGGACAGACCTTGTCGCCAGCGACCTAAACTTTTCACTCGTATTTCTTACTCTTGTTAAACCCACACTCGGAGTGGTCTGGAGCCCTTTATTTCACAACTAACTTCGAGCATATGAAAGCTGCTTTCGCATACAGAAAGCTTTTGTCTGAAGCTACCTGGTGAGTTAATATAGCCTGGATATATTAGCTGTATCGATATTCCTAACTCTACACCAAGACTGAATCCTCTTTTCTTGCCGCCGCATTCATATATTGGCCGTACAAGCCGATATTGAGCAAGGGCCATCAATTCGAATCGTCGTACGAAGTTGAGATTATTGCAGGTACTCGCAAGTATTCCATATCTTTGCCCGGGATTTGGAAAATAGACTTCGTGGACGATACCGAAACACAACAGTTTTGAAACAACAGCAGGCTGCTCGACGGAGGCCCGGGAACGCGAGATTGTTGGCAAAGACCATCCGAACAAGGTCGTTGGCCCATCTATCGTGGATTTCTCAAGCAATACTACAGGGGCTGCTACGTCGAACTGATAAGATCGTGTCCTTGCTTGCTTGCTTGCTACCTGCTGCACCCATCCCTTGCTAGCATCGAGATACTGCACAGACGGCACCGGGAGGCGGTATAGCCCACTTGATCGGCAATCGGTGCTAGGTACGGAGCTTGACAGACGAGACAGAGGGCCACTTGGATTTCCAAGATCCAGACCCACTCGCGTAGGTCCCAATCAGGCAGGATTTGACTCATTCACTGGCTGACTTGGTGTGGCGCATCCCAGTCGTGCCCCAGTCATCCAGCTGCGCACCCTTGCTCACAGCCCACACACATACTGGCACTGGCACTTAAGTACACCTTACACACACAACTCCAGTCGAGCTGCCTAGTAGGGCCTGACCAGGATTCACTCCACCAACCTGCAACTCGTCCCCCAACTCGTCCCCCCACCACTAGGTACCACCACCACTAGGTACCACTACCACTACCACCACCACCATTCAGGGCCTCGCTGTGTGGCACGATCTCCGACCACCAAGCTTCTTGTCTACATAATAAAGACCGCAGTCCGTTCGGCGTCTCTGCTGCACCCCGACCATCGCTATCACTGTCTTGGACCGTCACTCCACGCGCACCTTGTCCGTATGTATTCTCATTCACATTCACCCTCCTCGACTACTATCTGGCGCTAGAGAGCCAACGAACAAATCTGTTAGCACTGCCGGTGGCTGCACTATCTGCGTCCCCTACACCGTACTTTTGCGGCACGGACAGCACCACCGAATCCATCTCGATTCCGTAGTGTTCACTTCCAAGACCCAAGGTTCACTCCTGTCGTGAGCCATCATACGCATTATTGCATTATTGCATTGTCTTTCCTCGGAGAAGTCGGGCCACCCCAGTCCAACCGGATAACGTGGGAAAGCAGGGCAAGGCAAAACAAAGCGTCCCCAGTCTCGCCCAGTCTTTATTGTAGCTTGCCTGAATAGCGCTACTATTGCTCTATTGTACATCACTAGTGCCGTCTGCGACTGGGCTTGCCTTGCAGACTGCCTACCTCGGCGTCGACTTACACCAGCAAAGTACTAAGTAGCCTGCAGGAGTCCTGAGCTTACAACTCGTCGCCTGGCGAGCTGCATCTGGGAGACAGACGCTGGACACAGCAGGGAGTCGAAGTACCGGGAATACATCCTGGGACTCTGTCACTCTGTGGCTGCAAACCTGCTCGCTAAATAAGTTCAGGTTGGCCAGATACAGCCAGCCAGCCGTGAGATACTCACTTCCCGCTGCCTCCACCAAGGCACCAACCAACAACCGAGCCTGCCTATTGCCTAGCATTGCGCCTCGTAACCCTGGAATCTGCACTACTCCAGGTACCTACTCCAGGTAAGCAAGGTACCTCCTGCTCGCCTGTTCCCACCGCCGCACCTCGGCACCTGCCGTATAATTACTTGGTGGGAGCTGAAAGCTACGACGAGAGGCTGACACAGCGTGCCTGCACTCGTCTAGGTAGCCAGCCATACAATACAATACAGCCATACCGGATTTACCGCCTCAGCCATTTCTATCCTGAGCCTACCTCCTACCTAAATACCTAACCCTCCTTCTCTCGGCCTCCCCCTCTTTCATCGCCCGTCATTCATCATTCCGGCTCCCCATCTTTGCCAGTGAGTCGACCGTCCATAAGTAGCCGAACCCGGCCCCAGAAACTTCGTGTGCAACCACGCAAGAACCGACTACAACCGGCCTTGCCTAGGTCCCAAGGTTGATTGCAATCTGACCTATCCCTCTCCAGAGCTCCCCTCCTCTTGGCGCCGTTTCTCACCTAAGAAGCGCACCAGCGGGACAAGCACCGTCGACGGTCGTACTTATTGGGGCCCTCATCATCGCATCTTGCACCCCTCGCAGGCTTGGGCTTGTGCCACCCGCTTACCGCCTTTCACTCTTGTTGTTCGTGAGAACTGCACAAAGGTCGTCGGCCTGGTTGCACTCTCGCTCCCCTTCCCACCTTTGTCACGCTTAGAAACCAGCCACGACAAACTACTTGCTGTCCTCCCAGGTCGTGTTTGCGACACGGCGCACAGACACAACCACAGCTCGCCATTTGGCCTCCGGTTCGGACTCATACCTGCATCTGCATCGCTTGAGCAACGCGGGAGAGCCACCCTCTCTCATATCCCCGCCACACACAACCCTCACCCCTTCCTCGCTCTACGCACGCATTACCTGCACCCGTGCCCAGTTTGGCCATTCAGTTTGGCCGACGCTTCTACACCCCACACATCACTAGTCGCAGCCGTCGGATCATATGGCTTTATAGCCCATCGTTGGCTTCGTCTCTTATATTTCTCAGCGTACCTAGTAGCGGTAAGTAGCTGATGCGTATTCGTTTTGTTCTATTTTCAGCGTCATCCATCCGTCTTACACACATTGCCCTGTATAAAACCCACCCTGGTGGCACCTGTCCTCTCTCTTGCCCCCAGGTCTCCGAGGTGTGGGGCTGACTCAGTAATCTCCCACAGCATCCATTTCTGGTGCGACAAGAACCATCGGGAACCTTTGAGTCGACCTTCTTCGCGGTATGACATTTCTTGCAACCAACTTCGACCGCACACACGATACGATGGCACAGCATTCATTCGGTCACTTCGGCGGAGGCCAGAACAACGGTGGGAGCGTTAATCCCGGCGATCTGGCCTCCGGTGCCTACGGGCAATCCTATTCGAACAACTTCAACGGCAACAACAGCACCTCCAGCGGGTTCTTCAACGATGACGAACTCTTAGAAACACTTGGAAGCCCAGTTGATCGCATGTCCAACCAGTCGAACATGCACAACCAGGGCCAGGAATACGGAGGGGTTAATGACATGAACATGGGCTTTGGCATATATACCCCGCAACAAAGTAACCCAGGTTTGCAGATGGAGCCGTCACATATGAATGGCTACTCCCATACTCCTGATGGCGACCCGATACAAAGTCCATTTGCCCACAACTTCAACCAACAACAATTCCGACAGATCCAACGCCCTCACTCGTTCGGAAACTCGCTCCAGTCTCCTGTATCCTACTCTGGCTCGCCCCTGGCGAACTCGGATCTGAATCACGATGGCGGTGACCCTGCTTACATGCATAATAAGGCACACGCCCAGATGTCTCAGAGCATGCAGCGCAAGGCCTCGAATACCAGAAGCCCCATGACGAATAAGACTGCCGCCGCTATGTCGGCACTGTCAATGAATCCCCGTGAGCCAGGAAGCTTTGGTGCACAACCTATCCGGACGCCCGGGGGTCACCATGAGAAGTCTCCCTCTGCGCAGTGGATGCATACGCCGAACAGCTTGTCGTCATTCCCTGGCTCGGGCTTCCCCTCGCCGCTTCAACATGGAATGCAAAGTGCTCAGATAACAGATGTCCTGCTGAAAGGGGGCACTTCTATGCCAGCCAAGCTGAACAATCCAAACACCGTCTCTTCGCAAGAAATGAAGAGGAAGCGACGTCGAGAATCCCATAACCTGGTGGAACGTCGACGACGAGACAACATCAACGAGAGGATACAAGACCTCAGCAAGTTGGTTCCTTCTCACAGGCTTGATGACGAGAAGGTTCGTAAGATCATCCAGAACGGCACACCAGTGTCACCAAGCCTTGCTGGCCTTGCCAGCCCAGGACAGGCGACATCGGGCTTGGCGGGACCCGGCGCCAAGCGAGCTACAGGAGCAGGCAACATCACGACAGGTCTTCCTCTTGAAGACAAAGACAAAGGTCCCAATAAAGGCGACATACTCAACGGCTCCGTCAGCTGGACAAGAGATTTGATGTGGATGCTGCGCCTCAAGCTTCAACAGCAAGAGGAGCTCATCAACGCTGTCGTGGAACTAGGCGGCAGGGTCCCTTTCTCCATCTCTGATGACGAGAAGCGGATGCAGACGGAGCTGAATGAGGCATGGGACAAGAATGACCCCCAGGTCTTCTCATACAGCCGGTTCGCCGGATCCGGTCTCCGTGTACCCAATCATACTGATTACAAGGGGGACGCCGTGGATGGGGCCGAGGCTTCGGGCATGTCTGTGAGCCCTCATGATTTGGCCAATGACATTGACGACGATGGTGTCTTCTGGGAGCAGGACGATGATGTGAACGGTCCTGTCACTTCGACTTTCAAAGAAGAAGACGAGTACATGGACTTTGACACATAGGCTCTTCGTCCAACATCCCTTGCTGTTACAACCATTGCAGGCGTTTATTTCCTTCCAATTCACTTTTCGGCGCTGCTGTCCGGTGCACAGCAATTCCTGCATATATCTCGAAAGACATCTTCCGGGCATTTTCACAGGCGAGGCATTCACACTGCATTCAGAGGTCGTTTCGGCGTGGGTCGGAGTACCAGAATGCCCTTTCGATTTCCGAAGGGGTTGTCTTTCAATTTCATTTGTCGGATCATGTTTTCATAGGGGCTGCGAGTTGCCCCTTGGTGTTCACCTAAGTGATCCCCACCATTGTCACTTTCAAGCATCTGTCTACAAGATCGGAAGGGATTGTTTCTATGATACCTGGAGAGTTACGGAGTTTTAGGCCCCTATTGGCATGTTTTCGAGTGATCACAACTTTCCTCTTGTTCGACACACCGTCCGTACCCTTGCTGTTTGATCCCCATTCCCTCACTTTGTCGTTGGCTGCATTTTGCAAGTCACAGATACCACAAGTCATGTAGCGTGCCGTACTTGAAACACATAAGTTGGCATTTTTAATACTCATGTACCAGATCCCTTTGATAGGGAACGGCTCCTAGGGTAGATCATATATACCAAGATTTGAGAACCTGCAGTGACCGAGTTGTATGCACAATCGTGATAATGTGCCTGCCTTACTTCCTTCCCATTTGACGCTCTTGCTGCGACCGACTCCAGTAGCATTGAGATCCTTGACAATTCAATATCTTTCATTTGTCCGTTGGTTAATTTATGTACGAGTAATAAGGGAGGATGTCTGCCATTGGTTTGTACAAAAATTCATGTAGGGTCTCGCCCTATAAGGATCTGGGAGCAAAAGAGTTCATATCTAGACTCAATTGTTCGCTCTCACTATTTGCGTAGGTACTCGATGTCTATACTAGCAACGAAACCAGATAGATGCATTTCTATTCTAAGAGGCGTGTCCGGCATGGTACACTCTCGTTATCTCGCTCTCTCCTGATTCTCCTTATTTCAGAAGTGGCGAACGCAAATGAGATGCTCACTCATCGCCGTCATGAGAGCCCAGGCCTCCTTGCGCTTCTTGATCTTCATCTTGTCGCTACTGCTATTGCTATTGCTGCTGCTAGCACCAGCACCAGCACCGCCGCCCCCATTCCCGCTCCCACTCCCACTCCCGTCCGCGACACCGTCGCCAGCAAGACCGAGGACGATGCGCTCGAGCGCGGCGCGGCCGTTGAAGTACTTCCAGAACACGGGCCACGCGGCGCGCACCCTGGGGTCGGCGAAGCGCCGCCCGATGGCGGAGAGGTAGAGGCTGTCCTTGCCCGTGGCGCGCCGGGCGTCGACGATGACGTAGGGAGATAGGTGCGCGAGGTGTGGTGCCGTGTTGAGCGAGGGCTGCGGCGTGGCTACGGGCGGCGGCTTCCGCGCGAACGCGGCGCTGCGTTCATATGCGGCTTGCGCCTCTTTGTCGGCGATGCGGCTGAGTCGCGCGGCGAGGGCGAACCGCTCGCCCTGGGTCTGCGCGATCTCGGGCGGCGAGGCGGAGGTGGATGCCGACTCGGAGAAGTGCGAGGGGCTGGTAGAGCGGTGCGGGTCGAAGGGCGATGACTCGGCCAGGGGCGAGGGCGCGAGAGGGTTGGGATGGGGGATCAGAGGGCTGGAAGCTGATGATGGGCCCAAGCCCAGGCCCTCGGTGGCGAGACTGGTGGTTGAGGCGGAGGGGTCGAGAGCAGCTATCGATGCTGACAGTGAGGCGCTGCCGGCCCGCGCGGTAGATGACGAACCGGCTGGTGAGGAAGGGCGATGTTGGAAGAAACGACGGTCCCTGTGGTCGAACTCCAGATGCTCATCTGGCTCTTGGTCTGTGTTCTGCTGCTGCGCTTGTTTCTGCTTCTCCTTCTTAGCCTCCTCCTGCAGCGTCTTCAGTTCCTCGGCCTCGAGCTCGTATTCGACTTCGTAGATGATCTCGGGCCACACCACGACGTAGGCGAAGGTGCAGAGCTGCGTGACCCAGCCGCCGCGCATCAGCCACGCCAGCATCTGGAGGTACGTGGGGCGGTGGTTCTTGGACGGGCAGAACCATTTGTAAGGGCGCGGCGCCGCCGACAGCTCCGCGAGGAAGTCGGCGAGATGCGGCGCCAGAGGGAACGCGCGGGCCCAGGCTTGGCTGGCGCGTGGGAGGAGGCTGAGGTCAGCGTTAGGCGAAAGGATGTAAACGTCACGCGCGTGCAGGGGCGGGATGGCGACGCCGCGCCGCCAGAAGATAAAATGTTGGCTGTATTTGCGGACCTGAGCTGGCGAAAGGCCGCTGCCTTGGCTGATCTGGTGAAATCTGACAGAAACTATTAATATGACGTATAACGTCCAAGGATATGACTTATGAGACGGCCATAAGCAATCGGGCGGCACGGGAAATATCGCCGTGGCGAGAGTAAGACGGGGGCCGGGTAGAAAGCGAATACGGATGCTACTTACGACATAGTCGGCTTTGAAAGCCTGACGAATTCAATCATAGCGGCTGTGGCTTCGTCGGCATCGGCCTGAAGCTCGGCGATGATCTTCTTCTCGTCGCTCATGAGCAAGAGACCAAAGTTCTTGTCGAGGAAAGATGGGTCATTAAGGCTGTCCTCTTCGACGAAGTAGTTGGCTGTCGTGATCCACAAGCCGCGTGTGCTTTTGGCCTCTTCTTCTGGCGGTAGGTCCGTTAGGTAGAAAGGGACGGGTACCTGTACGGAGTGGGCAATGGTGCCTTCGGGTGTCTCGAGCTGCAACGCAGCGATTTTATTCTGGGATACAGCGTCGTAGATGTCCTGCATACAGGCCGCGAGAGACGATGCCTCTAGCACCTCCTTCCAAAGCACGCTCATTTTGGTTTCTGTGGGTGATGGTCAGTCGGTGAGTATCACTTGTGGTTGCATTATGATAATGTAACATTCTAAGTTGCGAGAGCCTCTCACATGGGACTCACTTTCTTCTCTATTTTTGTCCTTGAGGGCGAGTATGCGCTTCGACTCCTTCCACACGAAGTCGGTCTTCTGCTGGCTGTATTTGAACAGCTTGTTGACCTTTTTGAGGATGTGGGTATGCAACGTCTCGGCCAGCTCTTTTGCCTCATGCTTCTTCGGCTTCAGTATCAACACTAAATTGAACATGGTCATGCCACTCTTCTTCTCCTCCGTCTCGTCGAGGCCATTCCCGCTCCCGCTCCCGTTGTTGGCGCCCACGGCGTCATCCGCCGACAGGAAGTTCCTGCTCGGTGTTTGCGGTAAATCAGGGGTTAGCGTCATGAAGCTCTGGCCCTCCTTAGCTGATGCTGGCTCGGCAAGATTGTCAGGCGAGTTGGAAGCACGGGTCTTCGGCTGCCGCTTCTGCTTGCGCCAGATGCCGTTCTCGGGCACGAAGACAGGCGACGTGACAAAGCACAGCTGGTCCAGCGAGACCTGGAAGAGGCGCTTGTGAAAGGCCCTCGACGGGGTCAGCAAGCTCTCGAGATCGCGGGTCGGGTAGCCGGCGACGTGCTCCCAGGGCACAATGTGCGACCCACTGTCGGTCTCGACGTGGTCGTCGTGGTTCCAGGACTGGCGCCCCGGGGCAGTCGGCAAGGAGCCGGCGGCGCCCTCGGAGAAGGGCGCGCCGCCGAGCTGGTTCAGCAGGACCTCGTCGTCATCGTCGTCCAGCTCGTCTTCGCTCGAGCCCGACACGGGGGTGAGGCGCTGCTTCTTGCCGACCTGGATCTGCGGCGGATAGTGGAAGACGAAGCGAGGGCCGTCGCGTGAGCGGTTGACGACCAAGGCCACGCCGAGCAGGTTGGAGGCGTTGGGAAGAGCGGGAGCTGCCATTGGTGACAAGGTCGACCCACTCTTATCCCTCTATGCATCCCTTCCGGTCGTCTTTACTTAGCTAACCTTGGGTGGTTCAAGGTTTGTTGACTCCGCGGCCCCGGCCCAGAGTTGGAGTAGCAAATGGTGGCGGATGGCGGATGGCTCATCGAGGTAAGGTAGCACAGTATGTGCGGTGGTACGGTTTATATATACTAGTGCTAGGTAGGGACATATTTAGGAATAGTAAAGCTCGATTGATCGTTCAGAAGACGCAGGCGCACTACGGGTACAGTCTACCTACCTACATGTAGATACGGTCTACACTCACCATATTCGGGTCAGTTTCATGGTAAAAAATCGAGAAACATACAAACATGATCATATTGGTAAATAATAAAGTATTACTACCGACCTAGGTACCTTAGGTAGGTAGTTACACCCATTTCATTCTTCTCCAAGTCGGCGTTCGGAATGTTCATGTCTCTTTGTATGTTTTAGTTTTCGCTTTGCATGCAGACATTGACAGGTAGTAAGTATTTAAAATACCGCCCAGTCCCATGTTACTCGGATAGCAGAATCCGAAAAGCTGCTTGTTTCCATTGCTCTTTACTTGAAAATGTTGTCTCAACCCGACCATCAATTCTCGACCTCGCCTCTGTCTATGGAAGCCCGGCACGTACATATGCAGATGAAATTCAATCGTGGTACTCATTACGTCGTCCAGTTTCTCTTCCCTTCCCTTGTTATAACCGTCCTCCCACAATGCCCAACCCGACGCCAGCTATGACGCCCGCCATGCACGCAGCTGTGGGTCGAGGCGCTGCGTTTTCACTGCCAATCGTGAAGCCTCCCTGCGTACCAGCATGGCATAACCCATTACTCAGACCGTGACAGGCCGAAAGCGAGAGGGTCGAGCACACCGACGTGGCTGTGGCCGCCGGGAGAGTCTCCTGGACTTGCGCGACCGTAGTTCCTCCGGCGCCAGGGACCTGGATCGTCACGCCGTACCCAGCGTTGCCGCCTTGCAACCCCCGAACGCACGAATCGTAGTTGTCGGAGCAGTCGTGCAGAGCGTCGGTGCAGGCCGCGCCATTGCTGAAGGAGGTCGGTATGGCGGGGAAGGTGAAGTACTGGTCGCTCACGAACGAAGGCGTTGCTGTAGCTCCGCCCCCGGGCGCTACTCCTGTGCAAGTCGCTCTGGCATCCGCCATCGTCAGTCGCGCGCTCTCCGGCATCAGGCAGGATTGAAGGACACAAGCGCCCGGAGTTGGCGGGAACTTACGTGGTAGGACAGCATGCGGCGCTCTGGTGGGCGTCCAGCGAGCAGGTCTGGCCATTCTGGCAGCAGGCACCCTCGAACTGCTCTCCCTGGTCTTCGCAGCTGAAGTAGTTGGCCGGACAAGTGACGGCCCTCTGCAGAATCGGCAGGAAATCGAGGGCGTCAGAGTATCCCAACGGGTCGACGAGGTCGGCCGCCGCCGCCGCCGCCGTCGGTATTGAGGAAATGGCCGCTCCGATATAGAAGAGGGCGGTAGCTTGCCGGTTAATTTGTAGTCGCATGATGCGTGATGAAAGATGGACGTTGGCTCGAGTGTCAAGCAACTAACTCAACATGGTCGGGTGTCTGTCGGTGGTCTGGATTGCAGGCGGTTTATCTCGAGGGAGTTATTACAGAGGCGACGCAGTAGAGTAAGTTGGTGGGATGTCTGGTCTATGTACTGAGGGAGTGAAGGTAGCTGTTCCTTTGGTGCTCTGGTGGTTGTTGTAAGTCGGGAATCAGATCGCAGGTGTTGGTGGCAGAGGGGTTCGATTGATGGTTCAGCTAGTCGGTTGCCCATGCAATCAGGCAGGGAACTGGGTCAGGAAGTGGGCCAACTCGCAGGCTGATGTGTTCTGGGCCTGTTGCACCGGTTTGGTGTCTTGTGCTTATGTGCTTATGTCACAAGTAAATACGATGGCAGCAGCAGCTGGGCGTGGAGCAGATAGAGTACAGCACATGGTTTTTACGGGTCGGCTGAGAACTACTGTATCGTCACTGCAGTAGTCTGGATCTAACCATACGAGCTGCCTATAATTGCGGAATTAAGAGGCCAAACTGAGGTGGCACTCCAGTCGACGACGGCTCGTCATGATCCTATCCTGGACATCTTGTTCGCCCGGCAACCACCAATCAACCAACCCCTGCCGTGGGGCCCTCACCAGCACATATTGTCAGTACCTACATAAATGCACGTCTATCTGCAACGGAGTTTTAGTGTTGACTCCTCAGGCTACATGTAGGTATTCCATCCAACTGCTTGGATCTGCCTTCATTTTGATAGGACTGGGTTCGGTTGGACATCCAAAAATGTATAAGTCACGAAATTGTTTCGAAGAGGCACTTGCTACTTACATAGACCTAGGTAGGTAAGTAAGTACCGCATATAGGTAGAAACAAGAACGACATTTTCAATAAAGTTGCATGGTACTTACCTAGGTAAGTAATCATCGAGGTCATTGACGAACTGTATGTTTACACTGTATTTCTTGGCCCTATCTGACCACCCAAAAACCTTGGGCACCCCTGCCATCAGCTGCACGTACACCAAATATGGCTCGAATCGCACTGTGATGATATCAATGTAGGCACTTTTACTAGCAACGTTTTCCTCTCAACATCGCACGACTTCAGGTCGATGCTGTCAGTGTATGAGCTCCGCGCGCAACGACTGATCCATCTTAGTTACATTGAATTCATTCCACAATGAGTTCATTCGGGAGCCCGGGCTCTGGTCCTTATACGGGAAAGCCAACTCCGTAAGTCGGCAAACATTGCGGCCTCCCACTCAAGCCATTGGTCCGATGAGAGCGTTGCTAACCACTCCTCATCCCCTTACAGCCCCGAGCGTGGTAGCTTTCCTCTAGACCATGATGGTATGTCTTGCGCACTATATCGATGTCATTGCTGCTTATTTGAAAACTACCAGGCGAGTGCAAGCACATCATGAAACAGTACCTGTCGTGTATAAAGAAGGTGAAGGGAGTCAATGAGGATATATGCCGTGACATGGCCAAGTCATATCTCGCATGCCGAATGGATCGGTAAGTCATCATAACCGTCGTCGTCATGGCTGCAATGTTATCGATACCGGTGCTGATTCCCGAGCAATGCCAGAAATCTGATGGCCAGGGATGAGTTCAAGAACCTGGGATTTGCTGAGTCAACTGCAAAACCGTCTGCATCGAGTCCTGGGAATGGGAAAACGAGTTCATAGCCATTCGAGATGCAAATGGAACGACCGGGACGATGTCTACCCTGGAGCTGTATACATATGTCAGTACCCGGATTTCCGCGAGTTGTCGACGGCCTTGTTGTATTGACAAATCTCAGATTATCATAGAAAGCGCTACAGTGCATGTGTACCATATTGGACGACCATTGGTGGCTATCAATGATTTGAGCTCAAATCATGGTAAAACGACATATTTGACTCAAGCTTGGTATGCGGTGGAGAGCTCGCACATGGTTTTGCCTTCGTAGCGTCCAAGCCGAAACTTCACCGAGTACATAGCGAGCGAAAAGCAAACCATTGACTTCGGGGACCTTGTTTCATTATTGAAGCTCATCCATCCGCTAGGTCAATTGGGTTCCTAGAGGTTCCAAGTGTCGGATGAGTTATACCCGAACAACTGGTAAAGCCGCTTTATTCCCGGCATTTGGACTGTCACGAATGATACCTGCATCGGTAGGCGGCACCACATGGCCATCCTACAGATCTAATTCGACTTCCTTTAGAATACTTCATGCAATTTTAGAGAAGAGTAGCTGGAGTTTTGTTTATATGAAGCCCAAATGATCATTGTTCTTCTTGTTATTAACTGATGTAATTGGTTCCTCCATGATACTAGTGTATAATGAGACGCAGCGTGATCAAAGCTCGAGGCCACTTGCCGGAGCGGGATGCCCGAGTTACTCCTGCTTGTCAGAGCTTCAGCAGCCCCTTTCTACGACGCAACTACGGTTCTACGCTTACGAATCTCAAAATCGGCCGTCAAACGCGAGTGATATTTCAAGGTTTCACAGGTTCGTAGTATGAGTCCCAGTTTGAACAAGTAAACTGGTCTTAATGCGATGTGAAATAGGGAAGCAGGCAACCGCCAACGCAAAGGAGTCCATCGAATGGGGGACCAACATTGTTGGAGGCGTTCGGCCTGGTTTCGAAGGGGAGCATCTCGGATTACCAGTCCTTCCCACTGTGAAAAAGGTTTGAGCGGCTTGGAGGATGCCACATTTCGCTACAGTTCCATCTGAGGAGAGTGTAGAAGGATGCAACAATGGCTAAACCAAGATACTTCAATAGGCAATGGAGATCCTGCGACCTGATGCCACCGGAATATACGTCGCAGCACATCAGGCGACAGCTGCTATCCACGAGGCTATTGAGGCGGAGGTCCCCTTGATTATCGCTGTTGCTGAGCACATTCCCCTTCATGATTTGATACGGGTGAGTTCTATGAGTACTCAATGGTCGGAATACAGAAGGGTGACTAAATGGGACAAATATAGATACATGCTATGTTGAAAACACAGAGCAAGTCTAGACTTATTGGCGCCAACTCACCAGGTATCATATCCGCTCTAGGAAAATGTAGAATAGGTGAGCATCGCTTTCTCCGCAAGATCAAAGGGTTGTATTGACTCTTTTCGCCAGGTTTTCAACCTTTACCCTGTTTTGAGCCTGGGCGAGTGGGTATTGTAGCACGATCGGGGACATTAAGTTACGAAAGTGAGGTTCATTTCAAGTTGTTTGGCTTTCCATGCAATGGTTGCTTCTACATGCTGATGTCAAGGTGGCAGCCGCTGCTTCTACCACGAGATCCGGTCTAGGTCAGACAATGTGCATCGGTGTTGGTGGGGATGCTCTCCCGGGGACAACTCTCAAAGAAGGCCTTCAAGTCCTAATGCAGGATCAAGATACTGAGGCGATCGCACTAGTAGGAGAGGTCGGGGGAGAAGCTGAAATTGAGGTTGCAGACTGGATCAAGGAATACCGTGCGAAAACAAAAAACCCGAAGTGAGTCTGGATCTGAGATATACGTACCTACTTAGATGTATGCATTCTGGCTGCTCTTGGAGAAACTTACGTTATGAATCTCGACAGACCTATTGCTGCTATAATCGGAGGCATCCAAGCTCCTCCGGGTCGGATCATGGGCCATGCCGGCGCCTTTTCACTTCCAGGTGAACCGTCCGCGCAAGACAAGGTTGAGGCCCTTCAGTCAGCCGGTTGCGCTATTGTCAATCATCCGGCTCGGTTCGGTCCAGTTCTTAAATCCATGCTAGATGGTTCGACGCCTACTGGATACGGCGTTGGCACACCTTTGTCGAAGACTGGGTTTCAGCGTCGAGGAATACACACTTTCATGAGACGGCCGACCTGGAGCACAGCCAAGAAGCCCAACACTCAGATGAGATCAATCTATTTAACACAGTCGGTCGCTTTCAATCTCTTAAAGCAGCATGGTCTACCGGTTGCCGCAAGCTCTCAATCACCCGAGAAGGGCCTTTTACTCGCTGTGACCCTGAACCGGTCAACTAGCAGTCCTTGCGTCATCGCCTCTGCATCATCCCAGAGTGGCGCAAGGGGTTTCAATAAATTCGACTACGACTACGCTGTCGGAGCCGAAAGTCTAGACCTCAGCGCTGTCGCATCGCATCTTGGTCTCGATAGCAGTATCAGCGAAGTGATCTCATCACTCCGCACCATTGTCACTGGACTTATAACCCTCTTCGCAGAAAAGGAAGCCTACCTTCTAGAAACGCGTCTTACAACATCTGGAAACACAGATCATGAGCTTGCCATCACATACGCACATTTCGGCTTCGACGACGCCGCGCACCGCAGCGGCGGACGGCAAGGCGACATTCAAGCGCTGCGCAACACCAGCGTCGAAGATGCCGCCGAAGTGGAAGTGGAGAAGGATGGCATCGTATACATCAAGTTGCCGAATGGCGACAAGGAAAAGGGAGAGTTTGCCAACATCGGAACCCTCGTCAATGGAGCGGGGCTGGCGATGAACACGGTCGACGCTATAGCGGACGCGGGTGGCCGTGCCGCGAATTTCTTGGATACGGGAGGGAAAGCGACGAGCGAGACGGTCAAGAAGAGCTTCGAAGTCATTTTGAAGGATCCTCGGATCAAGGTAAATCTCATCTAAAACCCTTCTTTCATTTCACAACCCTTACTAGAACTCATCTTCCGTTATGTTTCATCTGGTGAGTCAATCGACTATTAATCATATACTTGACTGATCCTTGAGGCGAATAGTGCATCTTTGTTAATATCTTTGGCGGTCTCACACTAGGTGATATGATTGCACGAGGCGTCATCCTCGCATTTCGTGATTTGAATAGTAAGTCGATCCCGAAGCCATTACGTCCTGCCTCCATCGCAACAACTGATTCTAAGCGTCGTAGTGACTGTGCCAGTCGTGGTCCGCATCCGCGGCACAAATGAAAGAGAAGGCCAACAAATCATTGCTGAAAGTGGATTGCCTCTATTTGCATTTGATGACTTTGACGAGGCAGCCAAAAAGGCTATTGAGTTGGCAAATCGACCAAGAGCTGGGCAGTAAAGAGCATTATGCTGCCATCTAGACGTTGGCTTTTGTTTTGTTTAGTATACCCTACTACTTATTGGGGGTAGTATAGGATACGTAAAATACAATTGCCCAGGTGCGCACCGGCTACCACGCCAGTCTTCTATACAGATTTCTAAGTCCTTCTAATTAGTGTCTTCCCAAACGTAGTACTGAAATCACCTGCGAAGGTAAGCAGTGCTGATCTATATGTGGCAGGGTATCTAACTATTGCAATGCGATGAAAGCAATGAATGAATAATTACTAATTAAATTCAGACACGCTGTACAGCCCAAAGCCCCTTCAAGTGCAGCGCCTTCTCCTTTACCGTGGATGCACGGCTAGTATGGCGTCGCAGTTCGTTCGAAGGCAGAACACCATCTTCACGAATAGCGAGCTCTTGTTGCTCTTTCTTTAACCGGATCTGTTCAAGCTCCCAGACTTTCCAAGCGCGAAGGACCCAGCCGAAGATGAAGGCGCCAATGTACATAAACCCAGTGAAGAGCTGCACGTCGCGGTACCCGTATGTACCCGGGGTGCGTAGACTTAAGCCGATCACCTCAGCAAAGGTAGCGGGGAGGATAAGCACAATCCAAGTCATCGATAGCGCTATTTCCATCATTAGTATCGCATTTCTTCATTTGTCTAATGTGCGGAAATAGTGTGGGTAGTAGACGTGTACTAACCAGAGGGAATCATTGCTAGTCCAACAACTTCGGCACATATGGGCGTGACTGTGGCCCAAATTGTACCAGCGACAGAACCACTCAGAAGCGCGAAGACGATGCAACCGGCAAGCGTCCTGGTCCCGAAAGTCCACACGAATAGGCACAGGAGCCCACACCACAGGGTACAGAGCTGAGCTATATTCATCCGTCCAACAACGTCACTTGAGAGGCCGACAGCAGGCCGTCCAAGTCCTTGCGCCACTGTTGTTGTAAGTTAGACAAATCTCGGCTCAGATGCAGCCAAACTCACAGTTGAAAAGCGCGCCGACAAGCGAGGCTTGCGATGGCGTCAGGCCCACAGCCTGGCAGTAAGCTACGATACTGAAGACGAGGATGACGTATCCGATCAAGGAGAGAGTCATCCACAGCTGGAACATGATGAAGCTCGGGCGCTTGAACAGCTTCCAGTTGAAAGCGACGAGGACGGATCTAACGGCCGTATTGCGGTCGCGGATGAAGAAGCTTGCGATGCCGTTCACAACAAAGCAGATGATGGCAAGTGTCCGGAATGTCCAGGGGAGGCCAATCCTCTCGATCACTGTGTAATCTCCTATCAGTTGTCGTCACTCGGATTCGGGGACAAACGACTGCTGGGGATGACGTACTTGCGTTTGTCGCGAGCGAATAGACGAGTCCGCCAAACCCCGACCCCGACGCGACAAAGCCGTTGGCGAGAGACCGTCTGGTCTTGAACCATTGCGCGGGCACGGGGGCAGATACGACGAAGATGAGGCCTAAGCCTAGGCCGAAGGAAACGCCTTGGCTAAGTATGATATGCCATAGCTGAGTTGCGAAAGACGAGCCGATGAACGATATCCTTCTCAAATATTAGTGGAAATCGAGAGCCAGATAAGTGAGCCAAATTGACGCGAAGAACGGCGAGATCTACGGCCTGTAAGGGGGGAGGCACTCACACTTCGAAAATGACACCGAGAAAGATGGTCATCCGCGTTCCGCATTTATCCCATCCCGCAAGAAATGTCGCCAGCGGTGACACTAGGAAAGCTATACCCGTACCGAGTTAGCAGTCATGCCAGAAGTGCAAGTCCAATTAGGTGTGAGACTATAGCGGCTCATCAAGGACGGCTTATGATTTTTTACCTATGGAGAGAGACAGCCCGCCAATGAAGGCATATCCTAGAGGCGTAGTGTGGAAAGTATCTGTTCTGATGTAATATGCCAGGAAGACAGCATATGCCTGTTTGAAAGTACGTGGTTAGTAAGTCTACTGAGCATTCCGAATTTGAACGAAGTTCAATAGCGTACCGAGTTAAGTCCCCATGTGTGAGCGTTCATAAAGGCCTGTGATACACTAAGTCAGAAAAGTCGAACTCTCCCTAACAAGAGTTACTGTCTTCAAAGTTTCGGCGCTCTGGGCCTCGAAGAGTGTTGTGTGGTGATTTTGTTGGTCGATTGGGATTTAGGTTTGGGGAGGATCCAGACAAAGGGTCACAACTTTGGGGTCACTTACAACAGCGACAACGACAACCCTGTAATTGTTGTTAACTATCGAGTTTCGACGTTAATGTGGCTTGTCAGAGGCAGGGTTCTTACCAGCCATAACCACCTTCTTTCATTTCATCCTGGGGTTGCGGTTGTGGCTGCTCCTGCAGCTGTACCGACTGTGTCTCACTTTGAGTTGAATCGTCCATGGTAGGAGAACGGGGATGACCCCGAGTCTTTTCGGGTTCTGACATTGGCCTTGGCGGGTCCCCCGTCTCCGGAAGGGCTAATTTCTCGATGTTTAGGGGGTGCCCTAGTGCGTGAGCGCAACTAATTCCTGTCAGACTCAGAGGCGCCCGACCAGGAAATAACACAATGGTCAAACAGATCCTCTCTCCTGGGAATTGCAGATGGGAATGCAAGGATCTTCTTTATGTTTTTTCCCTCGCCCCCTTATAATAGTGAGATTTTATGAATCACCTTGCAAACGGAGACCGAGCCCACCGGGTCGGCGTTAGGTAATATTAACACGCTTACGGACGGCCCCAGAATGCACATGGAAATAACCGGGGAATAGGAAATGACGGCGGGAAAAGATAGGACAAATCCTTCCAGCTCTCGTTACTTTATAACCCAAGGATCCGCAGCAGCCAACGCGGATAACCAGTAGCATGCAGCATTAATTACCTAACAAGCCGCCTAGATCACTTACTACTGTACGCAGAACACCGGGTGGAAAGAGGACGGCTCGTATGTACGACGAACTCGGCCCTTTGCTCGCTCAAAGCACTCTTGTTGCGCATGTCGGGTTCCGTCATCGCCGACGATCCATCAATACGCGCGCATAACCCATGCGAGCATGTTAACGTGTGTTACGACCAGGTTGGTAGGTGGCACCAACTTGGCGTTCGCGTGTAAGACCTAAGATCGAATCACCCTGCCAATGAGATCAAGATGTGCGATCAGCATCTCGTTTTCTCCGTTGGCGCTACATCGCGATGTATCATCGTGTCTCACTGCGCAGGAGGCTAGGGGCGAGCACGTTCAACTAGTTGCAGTTCAACTAGTTGCCCTATCTATTCTACGCTCTACAGTATGACTCGAAGTCTCGCTTTTGATTCTCTCGAGAATAGCAGGTCAAATGCCCAGGCGCTCGTTCTCTGCGCCGCACTACGATGATCCGAATCGAAGCCGGGCGGGCGGTGGCGGCTGTAGATGGAAAAGTGGATATGTCCGCGGGATGTCAATGTACGAGATTGAGGCTGTAGTACGGCATGCCGGGCGCGACAGCTAGTAGGGAGGCCGCAGATCCCTTCCTATAGGCTACATGCACGGAATAGAACGAATGCGACAACGAGGGTGCCGTTGGGGGTACACCTGGACGGATGTGTGGTTGCGCATGCTCAGGGTGATTTGGGAAGCTGCAGGAGAGCCAACGTATCTTGACAATTGCAGATGGTACCTGGAGAGCCTGGTATCCTTTCATGGTAGACCGAGATGATTGGTCGCTTAGGCGAGATCCTGGTGCTACCTCACATCCCATCCATGCATCGCATGAGCTTCGCCGCGCTGTATTGGAGCAGTATCGAGCTTGGAGCCTGCAATAGCGTTGTTGCATATTTCCGTGGCCAACCAATTCCATATTGTATGCGGTGTTTGATGGAGGTGGCGCAGACAACGTTGGTCCTAAAACAGTCCCGCTGTGCTGCTTGATAGTAGACAACAAGGCCGACAACATCCATCATCGTTCAATCACGTCTGCGTTTTGTACAGGTTTATACACAGGCTATGCAGCATAGACCTACAAATGTACAGATACCTATGGAGAGGATCCCAAGACAAAGCCGATTCAGCAGCTTATGCATTCTTAGTCCGTCGCTTGCCGTGGTTTCTTACACGTGCAATAACAACCCATTTGTTGACATTGCTCTTCCTCCTCGTCTTGTAACCACCCTTGGACTGTAACGGAGGTCAGTATCTGTGCTCGAACAGGGCTGGGACAGACAGGGCTAAGCATAAACATACCGGTGTGCCCCATGGACTGGTCGGGTGTCGGTTACCCTTCGATTTACCACGACCACCACCGTGAGGATGGTCGACTATACGTATAGTTGGTCAGTAGCAGTTCACCAGGAGCCGTTGCGGGGGTGGACGAGGGGCTGGCGTTGGAAGGCGCACCTTTGTTCATGGCAACACCACGAACGGTGGGACGAATGTTAAGCCATCTACTCCTTCCAGCTTTCCCTAGCTGTCGGTAATGGTGATGGGGGTTGCTGGCAACACCGATAGTTGCACAAGCATCCTTGCTCACTCTTCTAATCTCACCGCTCTGAAGGCGCACGTTGACGAATTTGCCAGTCATGACTCTGACACCGTCATCTCGCATCTCGTCCTCCTTGCTCTCCACCACGCCGAAAGTACCAGCACTGCGGCAGAAGACAGCACCGCCCTTGGGGTGCGACCCCAGGTTGAACACAGGTGTATTGACGGGGACGAGATGTAGAGGCAGGCAGTTTCCGCGATGGGCTGTCTTGGCGGCCAAAACACCGGGATCGATCACACCGCCCATGCTGTCGAGGAGATCCTGCGGAATGCCCGACCGGTAGCTCTGAACGACATCGCCGGCCCTCGTGCCCTCGGGGGCAATAATGTAGGTCTTGTGGCCAGTGGCATCCTCGTTGAGGAGGGCAATGTGAGCGCTGCGGCCGGGATCGTACTCAATTCGCTCGACGGTGTGGGGTCCGGGAAGCCATCGATGGAAGTCGACCGTCCGTATCCTCCTCTTGGCACCACCACCACGATGTCGCACGGTGATCTTGCCGGTATTGTTGCGACCACCCTTGCCGTGGCCCTTCTTGGGAAACGTCAGTGGTAGGTGAGGTCTGCCCTTCCATAAGTGGTCATTGAT
The DNA here is from genome assembly GCA_022453515.1 of Astrocystis sublimbata. Lineage (NCBI taxonomy): Eukaryota > Fungi > Ascomycota > Sordariomycetes > Xylariales > Xylariaceae > Astrocystis > Astrocystis sublimbata. The sequence continues at coordinate 994,878 of JAJNNY010000006.1, read as the reverse complement.
GGGGCGTTTGAGATGTCGCAGACCAGGTGTTCTGGGCTTGTATGTGCGCAGGATAGAGGTGGCCCCTCGGCCACCTCCCGAGCGGCCACCTCTGGTGGTGGCAGCAGGCTTCGGCGGTGCCTTGTCGGCCTTGGGAACGGAGGGGACGCGGTTTCCGGCGGGGTTCGGCGGCGGCGCAGCGGCTCGTTGCAGGGTCGCATAGGCTTGACGACACATGAGCTGGCCGCTGGATAGCATCCGCCGCGTTGGGAGCGAGAATATCCGCGGCTGCAACATGGTGAGAAGTCGGCAGCGGGGGTCAATGGTCGCTCGCCTCTGCGCTCAGTCGTTGCAGGATCGGTCGGACAGTCCGATCGGCGTAGTGGCTCGAGACTGGGACTCGAGGGTGGTGGCGGTCTGTCCCAATCGCAATCTGCGTATTGCACATTACCTTACCAGGGCCCAAAAACTCTTGAGATGAGGCTCACCTGGGACCTGGGCGGCTGGCTGGGGATCAGGTTGTTCCGAACAAGGCTACCCTGAAGGGCGTGGGTCAAGCTAAATGAGGTACAAGGGTACAAGGGTACAAGGGTAGGTACCCACCTGGGCAGACACTCAGTCGTGGGGAGGCAAGGGAGGCAAAGCCCGAGCTTCTGCCGACTCAGCGAAGGAACAAAGAGTTGAAGAGGCTGACGTGGCGCAGAGGGCCAAGAAACTAAGGGAGGGGAAATGGGCATTAGCCACAGTTTCGTCGCGAACATGGGGTAGAAGGGCAGCAGGGTTGCGCGGTAGGCGGGAATCACGTCATAAGATTGGTCGAGGTACAGTACCCGCTGGTGTGCAGCAAGGCCGGCCAATGCTGTTGCCGTTGCCCGGCGGTATCCTGTGTTGATTCAAGCTCAAGTGGGGCTGCCGGGAGCAAGATCAGTAGGTGGGGCACTGGTTCACTCCGCAACGGGCAGGACGGGCTTCCACGAGGTGGGACAAGGCCCTGACGTCGCGTGCTTTCTCCAGCAACAACCGGAGGCTAGGTACCTGCCTATTCACGCAGTGTGAAAATTATAGGCAAGTGCCCTTTACTACTTATCATTATCTATCTCAATATTCTAAAGCAATATATCTCCATGATAATGAAAATTACCTTGAGTGGCTGTATATAAAAAAAAAATTAAAAACAGTTTGTAGGTTATATAAATTGAGGTTAAGTAGAATATTGATCGCAGGCTAGACATTGCATCTATTTTTCACACTGCATGAAAGGTAAGTACCGAGGCAGGCGGCGGCATAGGAAGGACCCTAGGTACATTCTCCGGCTGGAAGAGCAGCTAGGTACCTGCCCAGGTGTACACCCACGGCGGCCGGTGTTATCAACAACATCTCCTCGCTCCAAAATTCAGACGCATGCAAACTAGACTAGCTAGTGCGGAGCAGATGGACATGGACATTTGACTGTGGCATCGATATTGATTGTTGTTGTTGTTTGTTGTTATCGTGGTTGGTATAAACAGCCTCACTCGTTCTCCATCTCTCACTTCTTGTGTCCGTCACTCACTACATACACATGTATCGTTTTCTATAAAAAGGTTCCCAACCTTGCTCGAAACTCCAAGGACCGACCAGCCTACCATCCAACTAACCACGCCAGGAACGCGTGCCGTCTGTCTCACCTGTCCTACCTGGTCTCTACGTGGTACATCTCTCCAGAGCGCCGTCTCTCAGTGATACCCCGTGTCTTATGTAATTGAGACAGACAATAACAACAACAACAATACAATAACAACATCGTCCACCGGCTCCTGGCATCTTGCATACACTCATCTCTCTCATTTCCGACTTCCCTCGTCCCTCTCGCCCAGCCAGCCAGTGTCCTGCAAGCCAATCAAGCTCGGGCCCCAACGCTGTCCCAGCACCCTCGTCCCGTCCGCTTCTGAAATCAAGCATCCCGGCCCTCGCCCGACGCTAGGAGAGGAGCCAGCCAGGACCAGTCGAGCCAGTGCAAACAGGACACAAGTACGAGGTACGCGAAGTAGGCCGCGAGCAAGGGTTGGAGTCGCGCTATCGACCGTGTCGGACCCATACAAACACGCCCGAAAAGAGGCCCGCGCTGCACTGTGCAGGCGACTTTGCAAGTTATTCACCGCTGGGCGACCGCTAGGCGACTGCTGGGCCATCACTGGACCACCTCTGGACCACAGCTAGCCTGGTAAGGTACCCTCTACCTGTCGTCACTCACCCTCTTGTTTCTGCTCTGTCTCGTTGCTGCTCCCCACTGCGAAAAAAAAAGCGTGTAGTGCGCAGGTACGTACCCGTTGGAGTGCTGTGCACCTACCCATTGGCCGCTCCCACCCACTGCCCACTGCCCACTGCTACCTAGGCGACCCGCTGCAGCCAGCCCAGCGCCCGTGGCCCCCCCAGTGGCTGAACCGCCAAACAACCCACGGTACTCTCAAAAACATCATTGACCCTCCTCTCTCATCTTCTCTACCTGCCTTGATCTCCATGATCAACAACCACACCTTCTTCTCCCACCCTCCCTCAGACCTCAGACCTCACCTCACTCCTTCCGCACCCGTGGCCTGCATACACATTACCTCCAGTGACTCGTCGCTCCCACTGTCGCCGCCGCGGAGAGCTTTTGCCTTGCTTTGCACTGTTGCTTCCGCGGGACCAGCAGCCTGCCCGTCTCCGCGTCCTCCAGCTCCCGCCTGCCCGTCCAGCTTTGTTGATATCCCGTAGTATTGGCAATACCAGCAACACGAACAACACCACTTTAGGTACGCGAAGCTCGCTCCTACTCACACCACTGTTGCTGTTGGTCCTCTTTTCTCAATTGTCACGTTTTATGCGCGTCGTGTACGCTCCTCGTCGCCGGACCGCGACAGGCTTCGGCAGCACCCCCGCGTTCCTTCATACAATACCAGCGCCCGAACTCACCAACATACTCAAGGCTCGTTACTAACCCAAGTCCAGCATCCCTCATTCAAGATTAATACCTCACACCTCACTTTAATACGCGTCTTTTCCATCAGTAAAGATGCCTCCAGCTGTAAGTTGCGCGACCCGCCGGCAAAACACTCTTTCTTCCAAGTTCTGTACCAGCTACCTCATGAGTCTTCGTCGACTAATACGGGCTTGCACAACAGGGCCGAACCGCCAGATCGCGCGTCGCGGCCAACGAAAATGACGAGAACACAAATTCGACGCGTCTGACGCGTGCCAAGGCTGCCGCCCTCGATGTCGACGTTGCTGCTCCACCAACCAAGCAACCGCTGCAAACCAAGCGGTCTGCCGTCAATGCCAATCCTCCTGCCGGTCGAAGACGCGCTGCTCTCGGTGATGTTAGTAATGTAGGCAAGTCTGATGCGGTGGAAGGAAAGAAGCCCGTTGGCAGGACTGGACTGGTCTCAAAAGCTGCTCAACCCACTGGCGTCCAGAAGAGCACCACTCGATCCACCGCCTCCCGAACGGTGCTCGGTGCGAAGGAAACCAAGAAGAACCAAATAACGCGTACGGGCTCCGGCTCCGGTGCTATTGGCACCACCTCGCAGAAGAGGAAGATCGCCTCTAACACATCAACGGTCAAGACAGAGGTCCTTGTCGAAGAAAAGGAACCCGTTCGCAAGAGACCCCATCCCTCAGAGAATGAGGAGAAGAAGAGCTCGGTACTCCCTGAGCCCAAGGCTGCCAAGGTCGAGGCCAAGGTTGAGCTTGTGAAGGAGGAGATCGTCGAAGTCGAGCCCCAGATTCCTGACCATGTCTTCCCGCCCGATGTCAATAACCTCGACATCGAGGATATGGATGACCCTTTGATGGCCGCTGAATACGCCAACGAGATATTCGAGTATCTCCGCGACCTCGAGTGCAAGTCAATTCCCAACCCGCAGTACATGAACCACCAAGACGATATTGGCTGGCGAACACGAGGCATCCTCATTGATTGGTTGATTGAGGTCCACACGCGCTTCCATCTTCTCCCTGAGACTCTATTCTTAACCATCAACATCATCGATCGATTCCTGTCCAAGAAGGTTGTACAACTTGATCGCTTGCAGCTGGTCGGCATTACTGCTATGTTTATTGCATCCAAGTATGAGGAGGTTCTCTCACCCCATGTTGCGAACTTTAAGCACGTTGCAGACGATGGATTTTCCGAGGAGGAGATTCTCAGCGCTGAGCGCTTCATTCTCGGCGTCCTCAACTACGATCTCAGCTACCCCAACCCAATGAACTTCCTTCGTCGCATCTCCAAGGCCGATGACTACAATATTCAGACTCGTACGATTGCGAAGTATCTTATGGAAATCAGCCTTCTAGACCACCGCTTTATGAAGTACCGCTCCAGCCACGTCGCTGCTGCTGCTATTTACCTCGCGCGTCTTATCTTTGATCGGGGTGAATGGGTAAGTCAAGACAGCAACCTAAAACACTAGGTAGACGTTAACCTTCTCTTAGGATCCGACTATTGCCTACTACGCTGGGTACACCGAGGAGGAGATTGAGCCCGTCTTCGAGCTCATGGTTGATTACCTCGCTCGTCCCGTCATTCACGAGGCATTCTACAAGAAGTATGCAAGCAAAAAGTTCTTAAAGGGTAAGCACCATCCTCTGATAAGATGTGAATATATCAATCAACTCATGCTAATCTAATAATAGCATCTCTTGTCACACGCGAGTGGGCCAAACGAAATGCCCACATCTTCGGCATTCAAGATGTCCACCTGACCCTTGACGAATTCACATCATAGTTCGACTGTCCCCCTCTGACTCTTCAAGGTATTCCTACTGGTGGAACGATGTTCAACGTAATAGGATACCCAAGGACCTGTTGGATGGCCTTACGATAATTGAATGATGTTTTCGATCGACGACTACAACGATATCCCTGTCGAGAACACTACGATCGGCATCTTGGGCTGTGTGCCGGATCTTCATCTTGCAACATCCCACTCCGAGTGAACATAATCAACCGGTTCATTCATCTGTTTCTTTCGACAACCTGCGGTTGTCTTGCACAGTTTCTGCATTTATATTTCCCCGTCTGAGATTGGCTGTGTTTGGCATGTGGCGTCATTGGTACTTGGTGTTCGGCGTATGCACAAAGGGAGCGGCTCGCGCGTCATGATTCACAAGGGCTTCTCAGGCCCACTATCCACCACTGTTGTTTGTCTGCCCACAAGAGAGGAGCTTTCGCCCGATGGCTTAGACTGCTTGTCCAAGCAGGGGATATCACGTAGCCATGGCTATTTGCTGTGGTGGCTTTGATTGGGGAAAATTGGTTTGAGTCGGGTGAGCCTACCTGTTGATCATGTCAACTTCGAGCCACGGTTTTGTACTGTAGATATGTTTCTAAACCGGTGGTTCCAGAAGCGTTGATGGATCAATAAAATGGGCTGTATTATTTGAGAATCTGTTCTAAATTATTGCGCGTTTGTGATCATGCCGTGATAGAGTGGTGGATTGAGGGTAGTATCACTTTGCTTGCGTCGCAGTCCATTCGTGACTCAATGGGTAAATCTCTATTCTTCTGAGGCAATATTGTATCTTGTTCAGTTGGAAGTCACAATCCGATTTCCTCGAGCATCGCTTCAGTCCGTCGGTGTTATATGTTGCCCATTACAATATTTTATCTCCCTTCCCTTTCAGGATTCCCTGCCACAGTTGTTCGTGGGGTTCTCAGCGTCATTATTGCCACGGCCAACATCCTGTCTAACGCCGTGTGCCCTTGTCACCTGCGACCTCGTCCTTCCGCTTCCGCTCCGTACCTCCCGGCCCGTACAACCTCAGCAGCTCCTGGCGATGGGGCCGCTTCCCAGTTGCGGGCCACTTCTCCTCGAACTCCGCGGCCGCGGCTTCCCTGGCCGCTTTGTACGCTTGCGCGATGCGGTGCGCGGCTTTGCGCTCCGAGGCCATGCGGATGAAACCTGCCATCGCGGGGGGCGGGCCGATGCCTCCTATTGCTAGCCATGAGGTGAGGGAGATGCGCGGTGGAGGCGCTGTGCTCGAGTCGGTCTTGAGCGGAGGAGATGCGGGGGGAGGTTTTCTTAGGGGCATTTTAAGGGGACCTCGGTTGGGTTGATGGTGTTGAGGCTGGCAGAAGGGGCGGGTTCTGGTATGCAAATTCACGAGGACTTCGTCGCTTTAGGCCTACGCAAGGTGATAGATATTAGGTACGCACATGTAGGTAGGAGGTAAGTACACGTGTACGTAAGTCTACACGCACGCACGAGGCTGGTGTCACTGCCAGGTAGGACAGGAAAGCCGCCGTGTGTGGCATTCCAGAACCGAGAGGGGATTTGAGGAGCCGAAGCTGGGTTTCACGGAGGGGATCGAAGGATTCACCTGGCGGCACGCGACGACGCAGACATGCATGGCATCTTGGTGGTGATGGAAAATATGTGTTATTACTCGTCTTGTCATGAACAGGCAGTTGCACCATAACTTCATTGTCCTTGGTATCACATTCGAACAACTTTCGATTCCTTAATGTATAATGATCTTTTCAAATGACCAGATGTCGCTTCGCGGTAGATGTCTGCTCCTTCTAAAAACCACCGATTCTCTCATGCTCCATGCTCCATGCTAGGCTAGTTGCACAGTGTGGTGGTATAGAGTGGTGGTACATGACTCATTGCGTACTTTGTGATCCTATAACATGAACAAGTGTGATGTTGGCGAGTCACTGCAGTCGAGCTGATAGCGTTCATCATCGGATTCATCATGATGTATGTCAACCACGACTGAAGACTTGACATATTCAGCGGCGACATCAAACATATGAGAAGCCTTCACTGACGGAAACAATGACCGGAGCCTTTTTGGGTTGGTGAGTTTTCTTCTCATTTTTAATTTGGGTCGTTGCTGTTCATTGTGTTTTACATTGTGCTGTTCTCCTGTTAATTCCAGTCTTCAATCAGACCGGGGAGGACCAAAAGATCCAAAATTAACCAACTCCCGACCACGCATTCGAAGGCTCCCTTGACGAGGACATAGAGAAGATGGAGCACGATGTAGCCCACCCTCCCGACCCAACGGACAGGATATTTGAGCGCCTTCCCGGTTGAAGCAAGGCGGTGCGCCGTGGATCGCTTCATATTTCTCCAGAATTCCACACGATGACTGGATCTATAATGGTGATGTGTACGAGTGTCCGCATATGCAGGTGGGCCACTTTGGTGTTGCCCCATGGCCTCTCCAGCAGGCAGTATGTCCATAGCAGGTTGGGTGCGACCGAGGGCTCTTCTTGTAGCAGCCCAATCTTCGTGGTAAGCAGCAAGTTGCTGGGCAGTCGCTGCATTCAACACTGCGGGAGACCCATTGGACGAGAGGAGCAATCTGGACTGAGTGCTGCCCGGAACATTCGCGACAGTATTTTGACTCTCGTCGTAGGAAGGCGGGGGAGAATCCACGATGTGGACATCCGTCTCGGATAATGGAGGCATGGTCGGAAGGCAGAAGCGTTGAGAGCAAGTGATATTGGAAGGGTGAATGGGTGCAGATATGACCAAGCCTGTAAGTAATCAGCAGAAGCTAACAACATAAAGTGAGCGTCAAGCTTACCCGAGGCGCTGCGGCAAAGTTGGTAGTTATACGAGCTAGCTGATAACTTTGAAGAGTTATGCACTAGGTTGAGGAGATGAGGGTTTTCGGTAAAGGTGAGGGAGGGTGGTAGCTGTGAAGTCGGTCCGTCTGGTAATACAAATAAGCACCAGAAGAGCTTGCAGTCGACGTGAATTGTGGATATCAGAGGAGGTAGGTATGGGGAAAATATAAGGCGAAATAAAACCAGACACACACCTACAGATGTGGGGTGAAGTAGACAGGTGGCTTAATACCTACCGACGAGGTGGCAACAGACAATTAGAGTTGGGCAGTGAGTTAATCAGAGCGAGGCTGGTTGAGCGTGACCGGCTTCACCGCCCGAAAAGCAAGGTTTAAGGATGAAAGGGAGGTGCATATAAAAACCCCAGGGAATCAGTCGGGAATTGTCATCGAATGGATTGGGGATGTTTCAGCGGAAATGGAAGGCTAGGTGTAGATGGTTCATTGTTATCTCTGTATGAAGCAAGGGATATTGTACAACCAAGGCATTGAAATGGTTGGGGCTATGCTTACCGGCTGGTACTACAGCTGAATGGCTAGAGGTGCGTTAAAGGCTACCCTGAGGGATGCCTACTGAGTGTTGGCGGTTAATGAGAAAGGCTTTCCCAGCTGAAATTTAATTATTTGGTTGCCGTGACAGTTCGGGTCTGCAGCTCTAAACCACTACACCATCAAAAGACAGAACGTTGTCAACTTGGAGGAGTGGACCGTCTGCAACCACTTATATATAGAACCGTGATAGTTGCTTTGACACGATGCGCATAGCCTCCCAGCTACCTAATCAAAGCAAACAGTAAGGTAATGGGAGGATAATGGAATTCTGGGGAAACGGTAATTAAACGGTTCTTATAAGTAGTAGTAGTCCAAACAGGTTAATGGCAAAGTGATACCATTGCAGTAACGTTTAAGAACAGTATAAATTGGTAGTGGAAACAATGTCGTTCTCATTGAGATCATCAAGGAATAAATATCTCGCTTGCATTTAAGGGAATCTTAATCTAGTAAATAAATGAAAGGGATCATATGTTCCGCCTCTCGTATTTCATTTCATTAGCAACCACTAATAGCATTGTATTCCGTATTCTTCACCTCGAATGTCGCCCACTACATATAACCAGAATAATCCATCAACTTGAATATTGACTTATGATTTTGCATTACATTATAAGAATTCGTATTGATGATCTACATTATGGAGCGTGTAAGAAGACATGAAATGGTCACAAGAAGCACTGGGGAGCTGCGGTGTATTTGGATATCTAGTCATTATCATAAATAACTCCTGGAACAGCCCCTTTCTATCCCGAAAAACTAGGCGGTGTAAGTATTCACACATCAAAACAATGTAGTTTGATCCAAATGCCGGGGTATAGCCGTTTAGCTATGAAGCTTATTGGTACTGTTGATATTCGTCTTCCTGGATGCTCGTGATCCGTATCACTTGTCGTGATACTGTCAATATGTTTTATCAAAGACAACATAGACAACTCGGGGTATTGCTACCTAATTATGCATTATTGATATTCTAGAGCAATGTTATACTTCAGCTGTCGCTGCTATAGGGGAAGTGGGTAGTTGGTTGAGATAGCAAATCTTGAGATTTAAACTTGGCGATCCTCGTCCAATTCAAGCCGTGCCTCGTCACTTTTTTCGGAAATGATAAGAATATGATGTTGCATGTGTTTGAACTTCAGTTATATATACCAGCCTTAGCTGTCTCTAACTTCAAATTGTGAAATAGTTTCAACATTTACTTACCCCAGACCAGCATGCGATGATATAACAGTAATGATGTTGTTGTCTCGGATATTATTTGAGACAGTTAATACTAAAATCAGACAATTATTTGCGAACAACCATTCTGCAGTGATGATTGCGCGTTAGTCATGAAGACGCGTTCTAGTGCCTGGCCCCATATAGGAAGCTGGGGTCGCGGTTTTAGCCTAACCCAGAAGAGAAATGATCCGAATTATGGAGTAGCTGAGCGTCATCCCGTGGTCCCCTGGTTACAGATAAGAGCTACTAAGTAATTGCCGGTATCGCAAGTAAACACGCGTTATTGTGTAGGCCTTGCCTTCTTCGTTTATCTGTCTTCTTGCACGGAAAGTTGTACTCTACAAGCCTTCGAACAAACGTGACAAGATGGTTGGACTCTCTCGGCTATCACTGATAGCCACCATTGGAGCTGTCTCGGCACAGCTCCAGAAGCCTTTGCTGTCCCAGCCTGATGATGTGCTGTTAGGAACTGATAAGACCGGACACAAGCCCTTGGTTGACTCCAAGTCACTTCAGGCCCAAATCAGCATCGACAGCCTTTTCGAGCATGCAAATTCTCTGTACGATCTTGCTAAATCGTCCGAAGAAGAGTTTGGGCACCCGACGCGCGTTATTGGGAGTGAAGGTACGTACGTTCTCAGCTATAAACAACTTTTGTGTGAATGGATATGGATGCGTGTCAAGGGGGGCCGGGCGATGTATCATACCGATAACTGACGCCAACGCAGGACATCGACGAACTCTGGAGTATGTCTCCGCCAAGCTGGACAGCCTAGGAGGCTACTATACGTCTTCCACGCAGGCTTTCCCAGCCGTCATGGGCCAGGTGTTCCAATCCCGTCTTGTGCTGGGTCACACGGTGCCTGAGTCGGCATCTCCGATGTCGTTGACACCCCCCACCCCTGGGAAGGAGCCGGTTTATGGTGACCTGGGGCTTGTGGACAACGAAGGTTGCGATGCTTCGGACTACCCAAACAAGCTGAAGGGCAAGATCGCCTTCATCAAGCGCGGAACCTGTCCGTTTGGCACCAAGTCCGACTTTGCAGGCAGAGCGGGCGCTATCGCTGCCGTTGTGTTCAACAGTAACCCGGATGGGTTGAGTGGTACTCTTGGAACACCTACTGCCCATCACGTTCCGACGTTTGGGCTATCCGGTACAGACGCCGAACCGGTGCTGAAAAAACTGAAGGCAGGCGAGGCTGTGGATTCCATCGCCTTTATTGATTCGGTCGTGTCTACCATCAACACGACTAATATCGTCGCTCAAACAGTTGGAGGAGATCCAGACAACTGTGTTATGCTCGGAGGCCACAGCGACAGTGTCGGGGAAGGCCCAGGTATTAATGGTAGGTAATTACGGAATCCTAGCTGGGGGCTGTCAGCTTCTTTGCTGTCCTTGACCAAGTTGCACCTTCAACCGGAACGTTCAAGTTACGGATACCCCAAAGTGCCTGCACTCAAACTGTCATGCGTCGAGGTCTCTTAACTAACAGTACGCGTTACCCGCAGACGATGGTTCTGGTAGTCTTACCTTGCTTGAAGTGGCGACTCATTTGACGAACTTCAGCGTCAAGAACTGTGTTCGATTCGCTTGGTGGGCTGGCGAAGAGGAGGTAAGCATCCTTGTTAACCAATTGGAGTCCTATCCTCAGAGATTGAGCTGCAAACGTCATTGGTCGCGGTATCCGAAAAAACGCAGCTGCAAAAGCTAACGGCATTTACTCATAGGGTCTCCTGGGTTCCGATTACTATGTGGCCAATCTGTCTGAAGAGGAGAACAAGAAGATTCGTCTATTCATGGACTACGACATGATGGGCAGCCCGAACTTTGCATACCAGGTTTACAACGCGACTAACGCAGCCAACCCGGCGGGCTCGGAGCAACTACGCAACCTTTACGTAGACTGGTACAAGTCCAAGGGCTTGAACTATACCTTCATCCCGTTCGACGGTCGCAGCGACTACGACGCATTCATCCGAAACGGCATCCCAGGTGGCGGTATCGCTACTGGTGCTGAGGGCATCAAGACCAAGGAAGAGGCCAAGATGTTCGGCGGCAAGGCAGGGGATTGGTATGATCCTTGCTACCACCAGCTCTGCGACGATGTCGGCAACGTGAATGCGACGGCCTGGCTCGTGAACACGCAGGTAAGTCACGCAGGTGGTTTCTGTTCATATTGCGCGGACTGACATTGGCTTTGCGATAGCTTGTTGCGCACTCGGTTGCCACATTTGCTGCCTCCTTCGACGGATTCCCGGAACGAGAAAGCACCAAAGCTGCTGGGCTGTACGAGCAAGACGCTCTGTACCATGGCCGGTATCTAGTCCGCTGATGTTACCACACAACGTCACCGTGCTGCCTTTGATGCATCTGCATTGATCATCTCGAGAATCTCCCGGGTTTGCTTGAAGAGTGTTTTGGTAGCAATGGGTTGGACTGTAGGTAACTTATGTTTTCAAGATAAATAACTTAGGGTGGTGGGTAGGTCGTTGAAGGAATGGGTTAGGTACTTACTACTAAAGATGTAATTTATCTGGGCACCGCCACAGGAGGCTCCCGCACTTGGGTATGTTAGGGGCGGGCCTAGGTACCTAAACCTTCGAAGGGCATGCAGCCTGCAGGTACCTCCTGTTTAGTCGTGTGGGATGATCTCATAACATAACCTTGTAAAGTATCTTGGTACTTGCTGATGCGATTCCGACACTTCGAGATTGGGGACAGACGTGTCAGGTTTAGCCAATTCTTGCACATACCTACAGACAAAAACTTTGAGACATCACCAATGAGAGTGTTATAGCCAAGAACAATAATAGAGCATTCTGCGCCCACGGTTACCACCTCACCACCTCAACACCAACATTACCGACACCATCCCTACCAACTTCTCCCTCACCATCGTCACCGTCTTCTAGCCCGGTACCCCCGCCTGGATAGTCCACCATGGCCGACGACGACACCGAGCCGAGCCTTCTTGCCACCGACACCGAGACGCCTGACACATCCGACGCCGCATCTGCAGACGCAGCACCCCACGCCAGTTCCGAGTCGGATCCTTCGCTCAGCACAAGACGGTGCTTCGTCTGCCTCGTCGATGAGCCCGAGCCTGATCTGCCCGACGACTGGTCGACCCCGTGCCAGTGCTCTCTCGAGGGCCACCAGGAATGCCTGCTTGCTTGGGTAACCGACCTCGAGGCCCAGGCCAAGGATATCCAATGCCCTGTCTGCAAGTCGCCCATCATCGTCGCCGACCGCTACGACCCTGCCGTACACCTGAGCCACTTCCTGAACATCCAGTTCTCACGATGGTCGCCGCGCATTCTGCTGGGCTTCATCGCCTCCGGTGCGCTTGTCAGCAGCTCTGTCTACGGTGCCAAGGTGATATCATGGTTCGCCGGCCCTGCGGCTTTGCAGGATTTCTTGATGACCGAGACTGTGAAACCCCGCCTGTTCCTTGGAAGCAAACATGACACCACCTTGAACCTCGTGCACGTCACCATGCTTCCTCTGATACCCCCCGCCCTGATAGTCAACCGAATGAACATAGGCGACATCGTCACGCTCCCCGCCTCCCTGGTGGTATGTGCAATCCGTCTCACTGCTTGCGCTCTCCCATCGGCGGATCGGGCTTCCTATGCTAACGCTCCGGCAACAGTACGCAGCATTGTTCAACCATACATCCGACCTTTATGCCTGGCCACCGTCCCCAGCCCGCGTCTTCACGCTCTATCCAGCTGTGAAATCTTTCTACTTCTACCTCCACAAAGCCGTAGCCGACCGCTTAGAAAAGTCATGGGCCGCCCAGGCTCGCTCCATGAACGTTGAACATGGATCCCAAGCGATCCACGATGTGGTACCGCTGCCCGAGCCCGCCCCGGCAATGAATATCCTTGATCTCGAGATCGACATACAGATTGGCGAAGCCGACGATGACGACGTGAACCCCAATAATGGAGCCGTGCAACGAATGAGAGCCGCCGACGCGGCTGGCCGGTCGCCCATAAACTTTATAGCTGGCGCCTTGCTGTGGCCAGGGGTGTGCTATGGAGCAGGCGAGGTGCTGCGCTACATTCTCCCTTCTCGCTTCGTTACTAAGTTGCCGTGGACCTCGGCAACAGGGTTATTGCAAGAGCGCTGGGGTCGAAGTCTCGTGGGCGGCTGTCTCTTCGTCGTGCTGAAGGATGTCTTCTTCCTCTATGTCAAGTATAGAAGGATGATGAACCGCCCTTACAGGAGGATAAAGAACGCGGAAAGACGCAATGTTCATGACTAATGAGAATAACCCGGAACATCCCGAGGTCCTATTAATATTTAAGTATCTTTATAATGTATGTATTGTATAGCGTGGGAAACTGGGATACCCGAGTGTAAGAGCTTCTTCGAGTAACCCCCCTCTGGCAGTTGCTATGCCATGAGTGCAGTGTACGAGCTTGAGTCTTGGCAACTAAGATAAGAGAGAGATACAATCGCAACTTTCCAGTAGAATACGGGCGCACTCAGAGCATGTTTTATTTGGGGCTTGCATCCTCACATGATGTATAGGAGTTGGGAGGGTGGCGAGACTTGAGGTGTGGAACCGTAAGATACCAACATAGACACAATCATAGGATGATAATGAATCAATACTTTTTTTATTTTTAATACAACGTCATTGATCAATGTATCTAGAATGAATGCCGATTATTGATTTCTCAGCACATTCACATGCTTTTGACGCGCAAGACAATGAGCATTCCACATGAGCAGGAAGGATTACAGTACAATGTTGATTTTACTATGCATCTACCCTGAAACAGATTTAAAAAAAAGTCGTTGATCTCATGTTATCATGCAAAACGCCCTGTTTACTCAAAGCGGCTGTCCTGATGAAAGGTGCTGCGTAGGGGCAGATCGCCGTCAAACCCTTTGGAGTCACTCATGTGCCTATCGAAGGACGTGGTCGACATCTGCACCTTCTCAAACAAGTCACGGTCGAGGATTGGTGCTCTAGGCGGCTGCTGGCCCAATTCGCGTGCCGACTCGGTCTGGATGGTGTAGTTGTGATGCGCCAGACTCGAAGCAATCTGGAAGGCGTTGCGGATCTGGCGACCGTTCCAGCAGCCGGTTGACCGGGCGTTTTCCTCGAAGTGCTTGCTGGCGAAGTCGAGGATCTGCGACTCCTTGATGTCGAGGCTCGGCTCGCCCGTCATCTCGGTACGCTGGGTCTCGATCTCGCGCAGCCGGTTGATGTTCAGGCGGAAGATGTCGCGCGTCTGTATCTTGTCGAGGGGCGGGTAGTAGAGCGACATGTGGATGCGCGATTTGAAGGCGTCGTCGATGGTACCGACGCGGTTCGTTGTTAGGAACAGCAGGCCGTTGTAGTACTCGAGCACGCGCAGGAACACGGACACGAGCGCGTTGCGCTTCATGTCGAGCTTGGAGCGCTGAGCAAGGAACACGTCGGCTTCGTCGAGTAAAAGGACGCAGTCCCACAGATGCGCAAGCCGGAACACGTTGGACAGCGAGTCCTCGACCTCATGGGGTGTGAGCCCGAGATCACCGCAGGTGATGACAAACAGTGGCTTCTTGTACTCCATGGCCACCGCCTCGGCCGTCGCTGTCTTGCCAACACCGGGCACACCGTGAAGGAGCACGACCAGACCGCGACCCTTGTTCTGGATGAGATCCTGGCTCGGGCCCTCGGTCGACATGTCGACGTAGCGGCGCTCGAGGGCCTTGCGCTGGAAGTGGGAGGCGACAAGACCCCGTACAATGTCCTTGTAGTCCTTCAGGATCTTGAGGCTCTCGAACACGCCGGGCTGGCGGCGGATGGGTTTGAGGAAGACGTGGCTGACGGGCACGAAGCGGCGCTCGCGCAGCGCGTACGCGAACATGCGCTTCGGCAGCAGCACGAGGTCCTCGTCGCGGAGCTCGTGCGCTTTCGCGTCGTTCTCATAGCGTCTGGAGCCCTTCATCCGCTGCTTGAGGAAGTTATCCACGTTCAGGTTCTCGCGGCGCTGGCGCATCTCGATGCCGTCTTCTGTTTGGACGACCTCCATCTGCTTGTACGCGAGCGACTGGCGGCTCCCGCCGAGCCAGTGCTTGATGTACATGTCATCGCTGCTCGATTCAATGTTGCCTGTCTTGTTGGGAGTCAGGTGGTGGAAGCTAGGGCGCCAGTCTGGGTTCTTCTGGTACGCCTCGGCCATGTCCACGATGACATCGCTCTCCACGAACTCGGGATGGCGCATCGGCTCGTATTTGTCATTTTTGAGAACCTCCTCTTCCGCATTGTCGTCGTCGAGCGGCGGGTTACGCGTGAGAGTCCAGGCGTTGTAGGATTGATGACGGTCGGTGAGAAACTTCTGGAAGTTCCGCCCTCGGCTCACGAGCGATGCCAATAGCTGCTGGTGGTCGTGGCGATACCGGACCGGGAAAACCTCCAGAGACTCGATCAATCGCTCGCCTATTTCCAGTGGCAGCATGTTAGTGAATAATCTTGGCCACGCCAGAACGGAAAAAGAGTGCCAGATAGCGACAGGTATAACGAGAGCCAACCTTGGAATTTGGGGGAAGGACGTCGGGGCAAGAACAACTAACCTGGGAACACCGGGATGCGGAACGTATGCCTCACGGCACCGAACTCGTCGCCGTCATGGTCGATGTAGTAGGCGAAGATGTTGAATGTGGTCTTCTTCTTGGTTCCTATATCATCATCGACAATAAAATCACCCCATTGATCTGGGTATTCGGCATCTTGCTCCGGAAGTTCAACGCGGTAAATGCGCCACATCTCGTGGTATCGACTTGCGGTCTCACCGCCAGCTGGCATGTTGATGAGGTCACCGACGCGGAACAACGACCATAGGTCATCGAACTTGACCCGTTCTGCTGTCGTGCCATTGAACTGGTTGTACAAGGGCATGATTTCTTCGTCGATGAACTTGACGTAGCACCGCATATCGCGGAGTGCCTCGACACTGTCCATCATACCGTCTTGGTCCTCGGTGTTGGAGTCAATAGAAGCAACTGACTCTGCATAGTCGTCGTCGTCGTCGTCATCATCATCGTCTTCATCGTCTTCATCATCCTCATTCTCGTCTTGGGAGTCGTCTTCGGCCACGGACTCCTGACCATCCGTGGCTTCGACAAACTCGCCTTCGTCGGAAGCTACATTGTCTGGCTTCTCGGGTGAGCTTTCCTCCAGATCCTCGACATCAGCCCACTTCTCTTCCAGGGTGGCGAGGATCTCCTTCATCCTGGGCTGGAAGTAGATGAGGGGCTTGAAGGGTCGCACAAAAGTCCGAGGAGCGGACCGCTGTTCCTGGTCGTTAAGCATCAAGGTCAGATGTCCCAGGACCGGCTGCGACTGGATGCGGATGCGGCAGATCTGCGTATCGTTGGTCTGCGAGACCTCGGCCCTCTTGTCCTTCCGGGCCTTCTCCTCAGCGGCGCCCGCGCGTCGGCTTTGTTGGTGAGGTTGTTCCACGAAGCCCATGGATATCAGGTAGTTCTGACGAGTCTCTGCGATCTTCTCCCTGCGGCGCGTTGTCTGCTCACGTCGGATCTGAGATTGCAGAGTAGAACCACCCACTGCGATGGCCCAGGGTCAGTAACCAACAAAAAAGGCTGGGGCTATTTGGATAGGGGAGGCGTACTCAGGACGTCGATAGCATAGTCCTTCTCGTCGAGGTCATGAAAGCGGTTCTTGAAGTTCTCAAAGTTGCACTTCCGAACCTCGGGGATCTTGGGGCGCCACTTCGCTGCGATGCGGCGCGTGTTGGCGAGGATCCTCGCCCGCCGCTCGGCTTCTTGCCTAAGCTGCATCTGATGGCGTGAATTTGGCTGTGGCATACGTTTGCCGGAGGACTTCTTGTTTCTAGCCATTTTTGATAGCTCACCGAGTCTGTAGCGAGGGGGAAGGAGTTTGGTTTGTCAGGGAATACCGCTGTCTCGTCTTTGCAATATGAGACGACGAGATACGAGAGACACTGGTATAGAATTGTAGTCTTCTGGAAATTGATCTTTCATTCAGGCGCGGACACGTCATTTATATACACGAGTAGCCAATACTCCTACGTCAGACGTCTTTGAGCCGTGTCATACAACGTCTCTGTCTGCCTGGCTTAGTTACCTAGTATGGAGTCTAGATCTACGAGGGCGGCCAGACTGATGCGGTAAGACACAGACCTGCCGAGCTGCAAGGAGGCGGCGAGGCAGCCGAATGTACAGCCCTATAATCTGGAGATCTCCATGTGGGGTGGTGCAGAGTCGCTGGCTCGCTGGCGTGCATTATCTTGATGGGGTCCAGGATTCCGGGGCTGAGTCATTGCCGGGGACCAGCTTCTGCAAAACAGCGTGCATGGCCAATCGGCCTTTGTCCAACGCATGATGACAGTCGGCGGTGAGCGGCAGCGCGCGTTCGAAGTAGTGCTGTGCCGCCCATTGACCTAGCCTGCCTCGCCTGCCTCACCGGCCTGGAAGCCGGGCGAGAGAACCAGGCCCAGATCATCATCAACGGACCTGCCATACTGAGAGAACCAAGAGAGGAAGACTACGGCATGGCTCGCATGCTCGGCTTGGGGCTCTGTGCCGTCGTGAATCGAACCCGCTTATATCGTATACGAGCTGATCGCTCGCGAATATCATGGTGTGACTGACTTCCTGGTCTGGTCTGGTCTGTTACAGGATGAATCCGTCCTATCAGGATAATCGGTGTGACCTGGACAAAGTCAACATGGAGGCCTACAGCAAGTGGGTGATTTACGTTCAGTGAAGAGAAACAAAGCAATAGAGCACCCACCGGCGGACATAGCGCAACCTGTCTTAAGCCCAATTTGTATTCGCTCAGACCACCTATTTGCTCGATCCCGAAGGCAGAACTCCAGGCAGAGCCTGGGCATTGATTAACATGTCAGCGCTACATACTCGAACTCCACCTAAGGGTGCTCTGCAATACTAAGCTCGGTTGGCGGCAAGGCAGAAGAACGTGCTAATAAAGATCACTAAACCAAGCGCGCAACCGTCAAGTAAATAGATTGGGCGCAGTTAGCATAGATAGGGAAGCAGCCAGTCTTCGACACTTTGCTTTCTTTGCGAACCTTTTCGGCACGAAAGTGTTGCAAACCCATATACATATGCCAACTCAGCAAATCAAGAGTGATAATGCTGGGGTGTAGGTTTCCCGATCATTTACAGCAACCAAGGACCGCCAGGGGGCCTCCCCAAATCCCCCAAATCCCCCAGAAATGCCAAGCTTTCAAAGCCGGTAAAGCTCCTTCGTTGCGCCGGGCCAGCTGTTCGTAGATGCAGCATGATATCGTCGGTGTGATCGTCGTAGGTATTCCTCTCCAACACAACGAGACTCTGTTCCTCGAGTAGTGATTGTCCTCCATGAAGCCCTTCGAGAAAGCGGCTGAAGCCGCTAGTGCGTCCGAGGCAATTCCTGGTGTCGTCCTCTTGGCCACAGATAGATCCAGTAAGCTTGAGATGCACCATGCAATCTAAGATGTGGTTTTGATACTGACGGGATGCCAGGGGGATTCAAGTATGGCAAAGCCTTTGGTAAGCGGTCGCTCCGTGCCGGTGCCGACCAGTCCGCCTTGAAGCTCGACTCTGTCATGTGGATCGCTTCATGCACAAAGGTGGTGACAGCCTTAGCAGCGCTGCAATGCTGTGAGCGTGGTCTCTTGAGACTAGATGAGCCCATCTACGATGTTCTCACTGAATTTCGCCATCTGCCGGTCATCAAGGGCTTCAAGGCCGATGGCAGTCCAATCTTGGTGCCGCATACGAAACCTATTACTCTACGTCACATGCTCAACCACTCATCGGGCATCGCATACGACGAAACGCATCCGAAATTGATGGCCTGGCACAAATGGCACCGCACTCTTCCCAACAGAAACAACACTGTCGAAGGCCGCTTCAGCTATCCGCTTGTCTACGAGCCCGGCGACTCATGGTGCTACGGCGCAGGCGTGGATTGGGCAGGCGTTGCAGTCGAACGGGTCAATGGGGGTATTAGTCTGCAGCGCTATTGCGAAGAGAACATCTTTCGCCCGGTTGGAGCGCGGGACATTGTCTTTTCCAGCTATCTATACACACGGCCAGATTTGCAGGCCCAAGTCGTGGACATGAGCAAGCGAGACCCTAAGAACCCCGGGAAGGCCATGCGCAGCAACGCCAAACCGCAGCACAACGAAAGAGGAGGCTGCTTCGGTGGGTTGGGGCTCTTTGCCACCCCCGAGGACTACCTCAAAGTCATCCAGGGCATTCTCACAACTGATGAGAATCAACAGCTTCTTGGTAGTAAGATGGCTGATGAGTTCTTCAGGCCATGCCTGAGCGAGAAGGCCAAGTTGGCACTGAACAGGGCCGTGAAATTGGAAGAAGACCGAGTAGCCATGGGAAACATACCGGCTTCAGTGACCAAGAATTGGGCATTGGGTGGCATTATCAACGAGGAAGATGTGCCAGGCGGCAGGAAAGCTGGGACGATGACTTGGACTGGCTTGCCGAACTTGGCATGGGTAAGTGTAGCCCCCTTTTTTCCTTCTTGATGATATACATGTATACTGACCAGAAGAGTCAGTTCACGGATAGAACATCGGGACTATGCGGACTCTTTGCCGCGCAGATGTATCCTCCGGGCGATGCGAAGATTGGAGAGCTTCTTGCTATGTTCGAGCAAGGGGTCTACGACATGTGTTCTGAAATCTCGCCCAAGCTGTGATGGAATCTAACTTTTCGCATTTTAATCTCAGTTCCATAATAATGAAATGCGAGCCTGTGAATTTATACATTTGCTCTGCCAGGGGGACCAGGCTGAAATCTTGCTGTAATACGTGCTTCAGACGTTGGGATGAACATCGACGGACATTTGTACGATGTCTTACAGTACCTACAGAATCTACGGAGATGCATAAGGGTGAGATGGCAAGGTAGGCTTTAGGCACTTACCTGAATAGGTAGTAGTACCCTGCAGGCTGCGGACTAGGTGGAGAGTCTAGAGCAGTTCGTAGAGTGGGTCTGGCTAGCTACGATAAGAGGAGATCACCTAACGTATCGATAAGAAATTTTGGTTGGCAGAGCTAGCAACCTTCAAGAAAATGGTTGCTGCTGCATCCCACTTCACGACTTGCGATTGGCGATTTGCGCGTTGTTAGAGCTGAACCAAGCTCCGCGACAACGAAAACCCACGGAACTGTGTGAATCCGACCTGCATAATAGAGAAACACCGAGATCGCTTCGTCACGCCCTATCGTCGCAACCAATCGAACGATTCCCTCGCGAACCCGGTCCAGGATAATCGCTAGAACAATGGCGTCGTCCCAAGTCACCACGCGCAGCGAATCTGCCCCCTCGCTCCTCGAGCCCGAGCAGACTCTGCGTGCGTCCAAATCACTGGTTGCACACATCAAGACCGAGGCCGAGAAAGCGGCTGCGAATGCATCCAAGAAGGACCTGCTCGCCGCCGACGACGACGACACAGGCGCTGTCGGAGAGACCCCCATACTGCTTACTTTCACCACCAAGCGCCACCTTACCGACTCTCGCAACCTCAAGCGTGAGTATCCCGCCTCTCACGCGCCTGTCCCCTGCAGCGCGATTCCAGACTGGCTCCGACTGACCTTTTTACCCAGCTACCAAGATCCCTACCCCGTTCCCTATCGAGACCGAGACCGACAAAGGAATTTGCCTAATAGTCGCCGATGTTCGTGCCCAACCTGTCTTTTCAAGGCTTCGTTATAGCGTGCGTGTGTTGACTGGATGAAGCCCCAACGCCACTACAAGAACCTGGTTGCCGATTCCGAGTTCCCCGACGACCTTCGCAAGAACGTGTCGAGAATCATCGATTTCGGCAAACTGAAGAAGAAATTCACAGCCTGTAATGAGACCGACCCTGCCCAGCTTCCGCAGAATATTTGACTGAACGTGATGTTGCAGATGAGACCCAGCGGGCTCTATACGCCGAGCATGACATTTTCCGTAAGTTTGTAATACGGATCCGCGTCTTGGAGGGGATCCTCGCTAACTGTTCTTCGAAGTGGCCGATTCGTAAGCCAACCGCTTTTCCAAAACGATAACAATGAATTAATTAATGATATCAGGCGCATCATAAATCGCCTTCCTGGTTGTGAGTAGCATGAACTCTTTGGACCGTATTACACGGCAAGGTGATTGACTTGTTGTAGTACTAGGAAAAACATTCTACAAGTCCCAAAAGTACGTGACGACGACTGTTCAGTATACCACAGCTAGCTCTTTGATGCGCAGCCAGCATCGCCGAAATCTGCATCAACTGAATAACTAACTCGGCTCCAAGGAAGAGACCCATACCCATTGAAATCCAGGCGCGTATACCAAAGGTACTTCAATCACGTTTGGGATCTCCAATTCGGAAGCAGACGGGCACAGTTGAACTGACACTGTTCTCTAGGTTGCTGGCAAGCGTGTCAAGCCTACGAAAGGGGAAGTCAATGCGTGCACATCAGTCCAGTTAGCTGGGGAGATTAAGCGATCAGTGAGTGTTCCCTCATGCAAACGGCGTTCTAGACACAATTAGCTAATCACCATCAACAGGTAGCAGCTGCGCTGGTCCATTTAGCACCCTCCACCAACCACGCCGTAAAAATTGGCTACGCTTCTTGGAAGCCAGAGGATCTCGCCGCCAATGCGGACAAGGTCGTTTCTGTGGGTGTAACATTAAACTCTACTTAAGCCTATACTAATCAGATACCAAAGGTCATGGCCAACAAGCTGGTTCCTGGTGGACGCAAGAATGTTAGGGTAAGTCATTATTGTTTCTCCTCTATTTCAGCGAAATTGTGGCACGATTGGCGAGAGATTTGGTACCCGTCGATCAGAGACTGACTATATTTTTTGCATCTAGAGTATATACCTCAAAGGCGAGAACCACTTGATATCGCGACATGCCCTGTTAGCTAACTATTGCGAAGGTCCCGAGACGGTGGCTTTGCCCATTTACCTAACGGATGAGCTGTGGGTTGACAAGGAGAAAGATGTAATGGACGATGAGACGGCGAAAGCCAAGGCTTTGCTTGCGGGAGAGAAGGCGAACGTCGGCAAGAAGCGCAAGTCATTGGAAGGTGGTGCGGAGGAGAGCGAGCCGGTCACCAAGAAGTCCAAGAAGTCGAAAGCAGCCAAGGTCTCGGAGAGCAACCGCGACAACCTCGACCAGGAAATTGCGGATCGAAAGGCGGCCCTGAAGAAGCAAAAGAAGGCAGCCAAGAAGGCAGTGGATGTATGAGGCTGCTGGGTGACGCCTTCTGTATCTAATTCACCAGCATCGGGGAGTTTGGAGTTGGACCAATAACATCATAAGCATGTGCCCTTCACATACAAGAAGCAGTTCTACAACCGCGGCATGCGTCCGTCGGCAGTGTTATCAACAATTGAAGAAGTGAATAGACATCTAGCACATCTGCCCCTGCCTCGAACATGTCCAGTCTCGGGCAGTCTCCAAAAGAATATCGTTACACTAAACAGAAAGGACCGTGGAAGGCTCAAATGTATCTATCAACCGGAACCATTGCCGCTGATCTATGTGGCAATTGAAAAGGAAAATAGCAGTCATCCCGCAACTATGTGAACATGAAACAAACCCCCCAGAACGCCAATGGAAAGCACAGCCAGGCATTTGACCATTCGGCCACAGCCCGAGTTCACAATTCGCTCACATCGTCATTGCCTCTGGAAGCGGCCTTGTAGGGGCCGAAGTACTCGGTGAAGGCCTCGGACAAGACCTTGTCGGAGAGCTGCATGTGCTCGCCAGGTGTGGTCTTGAACTTCAGGCCGCCCTTTCTGTCGAGCTCGCGCAGGCCGATCCAGTCCTCCTGGTAAATCTTGCGGGCGCGCAGGGGCGTGCTCTCCTCCCCGTCGACCTCCTCGAACCAGCTGGTCTCCTTGGGGATGACGGTGGTGTCGTCCTCAAAGAGGTACAGGACCAGGTTGTCGAGGCCGGCGAGGTTGCGGGCGTAAGTAGCGTTCTTGGTGG
The DNA here is from genome assembly GCA_022453515.1 of Astrocystis sublimbata. Taxonomy (NCBI): domain Eukaryota; kingdom Fungi; phylum Ascomycota; class Sordariomycetes; order Xylariales; family Xylariaceae; genus Astrocystis; species Astrocystis sublimbata. The sequence goes on along the minus strand of JAJNNY010000006.1, from coordinate 971,527 downwards.
GGCGCTCGTTGTTGATGTCGGCGAGGAAGTTGGAGTAGGCGAGGTAGCTGTCGAGGTCCTGGGGGTCGCGGAAGTACTGGGCGGGGACGAGGCGGGCTTGGACGAAGGAGGTCCAGGTGTTGCCGTGCAGCAGGGCCATGGCGCCGCGGCACAGCCAGTCGCTCGACGAGCAGGCGCGGTAGTCGACGATGCCGTTGTGCTGGCTGCCGAAGGTGAGCAGGTTGCGGACGGGCGGGGCGTTGCAGCGCTCGACGTAGCCGCGCAGGAACTGGCCGCCCTGGCTGAAGCCGACGGCGTCGATGGCGGGCGCCGTCGAGAGGATGGGGTGGGCGGCGAGATCGGCGCAGACGGCGGCGAGCTGCTCCGTCACGTTGCCGTAGAAGGTGGCGCGGCGGTCCGTTTCGGCGCTCGGGGCCAGTCGCACGTTGTACACGAAGGTGCCCGGGTTCGCCTCCTCGATGAGCTGGCCAACCTGCTGGATGCCCTCGGCGGCGTACGTGTCGCCCAGGCCGTGCCAGATGACGACGGGGAGAGGCGTGTCGTCGTTGGGCTCGGCCGTCGCTGCGAGAAACTGCGCGAGCGAGGCTAGTATGGGGAGGGCTCGGAGAGAATACATGGTGATGGTGGTGCGATTGGTATTATTTCAGCCCACCTCATGAAGAGATGAAGGGTTAAGGTTTCATGACGGAGCGTCGAGGGCAGGGCACGGAGAGCTGAGGACCTCCTCGGCTCCCACTCGCCAGGCACCTAGCACCTCGCACCTAGCTCTCTGTCTAGGCGTTCACCTACAAATGCCCCTCCCATCCCACCTCACTCGCATCTCTTTTCATGTACTGCCTATGTAAAAGTAAATTTGATCACTTTCAGACTTGATCGAGATTTACAGAGGCATCCATGATTTTTTTTTTCATCTCAAATCGACTTACCTCCTGCAACTACAGCTATACCCAACCCTCAACCTTGAGTCATCCAACGAGCACTTACTCTGTTAGGGCCTAGGGACCTACTATCGCTGTACCTGCACCCCCCGATAGCCGTACCTCATCAAGTGTTTATTGCAACATTGGCGCGTTACCAGGTGAGGTCCTGGGCAACTCAGGACCAGGTGCCTAGGTAGATATCTAGAGTTTCTCTAGCTCTGCCTCAGGCTGGCACTGGCCATTCGTCATCCTAGCCACGCCTCGGATTTTGAATATCAATAAATAAATCAACAGAATGGCTATGGAGGATACGCCAATGGACGACGTGTCAGACACTGATGGCGCCGGTGCATCTGTATCACTCTCAGCCTCCGCAGCTGGCTTTGTTGGCCCTCCACTTGGCGTCCTCAAATCTGGCCGTCAGTATATCCACGAGAGCGACATACGAGCGAAACTGGCGAAACTAGACACGGATTTTTCTAGGGACGAAGCTGCGCGTCTAGGTGGCATACAACTCATCGACGATGTTCGCAATGCTCTGCAGCTGTGCGTCGCCCGTCCCGCCTCTCATTACCGATGCCGTGCATGTCATCTTGGCGCCCTGGTCCAGCCTTGCTCCCCGAATACTGACATGGTGATTGTAGGCCCATCGTCACCTACATTGCCGCATGTGGATACTACCACCGCTTCCGCCTCGAGACAGATACCAAGGCCTACCAATGGACAGATGCCGCACTTGCTTGTCTGTTTGTGGCTTGTAAATCTGAGGATACTCTGAAAAAGTCCCGGGACATCCTGTGTGCTAATCACAACCTGAAATCCCCGGACCGTATCACAACTCCAGATGACAAGGTAAGTTGATGCTATTCACCGCAACTTTGTCCCGCTAATTCCCTGTAGATATTTGACCAAAGTTCTAAGATGCTCATTGGCCTTGAACGTCGTGTTATCGAAGCGTTGAGGTTTGACTTTCAGGTCCGCAACCCGTTCAAGATGCTGGCCAAGATCGTCAAAGCGGTTCTTGGGTCCGACGCCAACGCTACCAGCTTTTTCGTCGATGCATGGAAGGTGGGCGTTGACATGTACAAGACCTTTGCACCACTAAAGCATGCCACCTTCACCTGCGCCTTTGCTGTTGCTCGGCTCACTGCTCTCGCGACTGGGCGATCTGAGGATGCATTCACCGACCTAGACCCCACTGAGTTTTACACGTGCGAGGAATGGGTAGCCGAGGTCATGCTCGATGTGCTCGACCTCTACACTCATCATTATCGCTCAACTTTAATGGGCCAGGAGATAAACCCCCAGACATTCATCGAAGTTAAGATCAAGGTGAATCAACGGCTCGAAGCGGCTCACATCCCACGCTATCAGAACTTTTGCGGCGAATGTGCGCGTGAAGGATTTCCAAGTCCGTCTTCGACTGGATCGGCTCAAACTCCTACAAGCCCCGCCGGATTGAACGGTACCACCGTGCGTGGATCCAAGGGACAAGAGGGCACCTTTCGCTTCATATTCGACGCTGAGGAGGTTCACCGCGAGAGGGCAGCATATGATAAGCATACCAAGGACGAATGGGAGGAGTGGGAAGAGGAGGTAGAGGAGTCGATTCCAGAGCGGGACAATCGACGTCGTGCCGACCTGGGTCCTGAGCCTCGCGCCCCCCGAGATTTGGGACCAGAACCCCGTGCACCTCCTCGTGAACCTAGGGGGACTAGAGGATCTCGTGGTCGTGGCCGCGGTAGGGGACGTGGTCGCGGTGGACATGACCGAGGGGGTCATGACGGCAGCTGGCATCGTGGCCGTGGCCGGGGAGGGGGCGGAGGTGGAGGCGGTTACTACTAATAATGCCCATAAATCTTTTGAGAGATGTTAGAACATCTTCGGTCATCTTGCACTGTCCCAGATCGCATTCAGGGTTGGCAGCTCATCAGTTGTTTCATTTGGAGATACTCCATCGCATGTTTGGCAGGCGTTCTAGGAAGATACCCATTCGCATTCGAGCCCAGTCGCTCCTCGCTCCCTCTTCCATTCATAGGTCTAGTGGCGCTCGATATATCTAGATAGAGGCGAGGCTTTACTCAGGATAAACATACCATGTCATTAGGTGAAACAATGTTTTCAAGAATCAATACTTCGTTGCTTACATACGAATATTCTGGAGTTGGCCCCTGAACAGTGAAATTGGTATGGCTGCGGCGAATTGCATGTTGTGTTGCTTGTACAGTGCTACTGCACAGTCTCTTATCTGCACAGTCCCACTATATACTGTAATCGCATGACTTCAGTTTGCCATTTGACTTCTTTTGCAAGCAAAACACTACCTACAAACATCTTCTAGTGTACCACGCTTGTACCAATGTTCAAGATGAGCAGGAGACCGTCCTAGCCGAATTAATTTATAGGCCGTGTCTGTTCATATATGCGACACGATGCCTCGTAAGGTTAGCCACTCACCCTTCATTATGTCACGGATTAAATAAAATACAAAAGGCGTCATGATGCCCTCCACCTGCCTTCATATTAAACATAAGGGATCTAATGAGTCGAATAGGTCAGGCCACCAGCAGACACGGCACAGAACCGAGAGAACCAGCAGCGCTCGCGCGCCCGGCGCAGAGAGTATCTCACAAGCCTGGAGGCCCGGGTGCGCGACTTCGAGAACAGAGAGGCCCGCGCTACGTTGGAGATGCAGCGTGCAGCACGAGAAGTCGCGTGGGTGAATGAGCGACTGATGGAACTGCTCGCCTCGAAGGGTGTCGCGAGGGAGGAGGTGGATGAGTTTCTGAGGCGGGCTGGAGAAGACGGGGTCGCAGCAGCATCGGGGCATGCCCAGGACCAGGACCACACGGACTCTGCTATTGAGGGTACTCACGATGACACGACGATACTACATGCAATAGATGATGGTCGTGTTGCCGACTCGAGTGACGGAACGCCTCGACTGCTTAAGAGGGGCGCTGGCAATGCTGACGAAGGTCTGCCCGCGCTCGTCACGTCGTGCGATGACGCCGCGAACATCATTGCGAACTTCCAGGGCCATGGAGACGTGTCGCAGGCGAGAAATGCCTTGGGGTGCGGCGATGCTGCGGACTGCCATGTGAAGAATACGCGGCTGTTCCAGCTGATGGACGAGGCGGGGTGTCCTTGACATGAGGCAGCTGCTTATTGGAACCATGGGAGGCGTACCATTGCGGCGTCGTGCATGTTATGCTATATGTAGGTCTCTACTGCTTCATGTAAGTCGATTGACGACGGCATATTGATAAATACTCCACAAGATAGGACAGCAATATACCAGTCAGGCAGTCTATAATCCAAGATAAATAAGTGTGGCTATCAGACAGGAATTTCACAATTGATACCTCTATGGCGAATCTTCAAAGCAAGTCGGATCGTATTACCAAAGTCCGACGGTTTTCTGTCTATGTCCCATTGTTATACCAATCGAATATGACGAGACCGAAATAAAAAGCATTTGTCGTCACAGTCAAACCCTGGGTCTACCAAGGTCTGTCTCTAAGCGCCGAAAAGGTTGCTTGGAATGTGTCACGCCCCTCGCCTGATTGGCCAAGATCCTCAGCAGTTGTCACCGCTCCACTTACACCCCAGGCACTTATACATGATAATTCGTCTTTCTCGAGGAAAGAGACGATAAAATGTATCTCAAAGTGACGTTGGTTGGTACAGCGAGCAAGTCTTTTGCATTATTTTGTTCATATAGGCACACACACAGAGCCTTCATTCAAGCATTACCAAAGCCTGGAGCTACGTATTATGGCCGAAACGATACCAACACACCGGGCCGCCGACTCCCAGATGCCCGAGCTGGTTATCGACCGAGCCGCGGATGAAAAACAGGCAAGGCCCGATGCGACTGCCTCCGATATTGAGAGTCGGGGTGATCACTCGGATCATCTCCCGGCAGCCTCTGAGAAAGAATCGGCATTTAAAGCTCTCGGCTGGCTTGACAGATTTCTTGCAATCTGGATTTTGCTCGCCATCATACTTGGCATAGTATTGGGGAACTTCGCGCCGAACGCAGCAGCCGCACTGGATCGGGGACGGTTCGTTGGAGTTTCGGTGCCCATCGGTATGTCGTGCTTCGCCACGCATGTCTTACATGTATTCCTCCCCTCTCAACTATCGCCTTATCTTACCGGTGCCCTGATGCTGCCCGAAACGCAGTCGAGGCGAAAAACGAAAGGGAAGTAAAGCCATCAGACATGCTGACAATAAGTTGATCTTCCTGTAGCTGTTGGGCTTCTCGTCATGATGTATCCCATTCTTTGCAAGGTGCGCTTCGAGTCACTGGGAGAAATCTTTGCGCATCGTGGCATCTGGAAGCAGATAGCCTTCAGCGTTTTCATGAACTGGGTGGTCGCCCCGTTTCTCATGGTTCGTCAGCTATCTTTGGATAATTTCCCATCTCGATCCGTTAGGTAGCAGGATATTCAGGTTCTGCGAAAAATCCATCATGGCTGACACTCACCAATCGCAGCTGGGACTGGCCTGGGCAACTCTGCCTGACCAGCCCGATCTCCGAACAGGCCTGATTCTCGTGGGGTTGGGCCGATGCATCGCCATGGTAAGCATTCCTGCCCAGAAACCGGCACGCACTGCATTCTAGATCAAGCAACTGACGCGGGACCTCAATTCAGGTCCTAATTTGGAACGGGCTTGCCGGTGGTGACGCAGAGTACTGCGCAATTCTTGTGGCAATCAACTCGATCCTCCAAATCGTACTGTTCGCGCCGCTGGCCGTTTTCTTCATCCGCATCATCAGCCACGAGTCTGGGGGACTGGACGTGCCCTACGACGTGGTCGCGACCAGCGTAGCAGTATTCTTGGGCATTCCTTTCGGCGCCGCCTTGATATCGCGCTTCGGCCTACGTGCGCTCGCTGGGCCAGAATGGTACCAGAATGTGTTTCTCCGGATTATTGCTCCCTGGTCTCTTATCGGTCTGCTATACACCATCATAGTTCTATTCGCTTACCAAGGCCAGCAAGTCGTGCACCAGGTTGTGTCAGTGGTGCGCGTCGCCGTGCCACTCCTGCTGTACTTCGTCATCATCTTCTTCCTGACGCTGTGGGCAACACACCGGGCCGGTATCGGGTACCGGCTCGGCACAACCCAGAGCTTCACCGCTGCCAGCAACAACTTCGAGCTAGCCATTGCTGTTGCCATTGCGGTGTATGGTCCGAGTGACCAGGCACTGGCCGCTACGGTTGGCCCCTTGATCGAAGTCCCGGTGCTCCTATCTTTTGTGTATGTCGTCAAGTGGATGGGGAAGAGATGGGCGTGGGAGGAGTAGATGATTCGCCCACATAGACAAGGGGACCGCCGCTTTTAGCGGACTCTGACAAAAACCCTCATATTGCGCAAAGAACACCCAAGCGATATTGTTTGAATACCCGACAGTGACACCAACACCTCTCCTCTCGGATGCCCCGTAGTTGTAAGCAGTCGACTATTCGCAACGGCAGGTGTTCACACCCGAAGTTGATATCCGACGTTGCTTGGAACACCGTCAGGGCTGCTTCCGAACTCGTCCTCATCTTGCGTCACCGAGGGTACATTTGCTAGAATGGCAATCAGCTGCACATAGATGCATTGTATACCTATCGACTGATACGATTCTGCGTCATACTGGTACGATCCTGGGCAATATTAAGGCGGTATTGGTGGAGGCTGACGCCGCTTCGACCAGTCTCACGGCTGGGGAAAGTCGCGAGATTAAGTGACCTGGAGCGTCGTGTGTGTGACCAGGCACACCCGAGAAGACATTCTAGACCCCGAGTGGTGCGTAGAAGATGACAGAATGAGTCGAGGCGCTATGATGGCTTGGCGGGATAAACGTGCCCAACACGTGAAGCTGTCCTGACTCGGTGCCTCACGGCTTGCGCGATTGATTTGTTGCCGAGCGACATCACATAACCAGCTGAGGCCTATCGGGAAACACCCGGCATTTTCAAGAGCTGCTCAGGGCCTCCCTCGTTGTGGAGCTTGCCCATCCTCCGAGCGCAGGATCATTAAAGGGCAAAACGACGGGGTCAGCCTAAGCGGTAGGACTACAGTAGCTGTTGCGCCGGTACACAATTGGATAAAAAAAAGCTGACAAGTGGGTATCTCCAAGGCTTAACTCAGGGCCCCTCCGTCTTAAGATCTCGGGACTCTTAGATCCTTTCCATGTCTCGCCATGTGTATTCTCGATACTTCAACCTGGTTGTTGGAAATGAAGCAGGGGTAACGGTATATGATGTGCAGCAGCAGAAGGCTTACATGATCATCTACTTCGTGACGTGAGACACCTGTCAAGGTGACATGCATGCCACAGACAATTCCGTTGTCCGGTCCCATCCTCTAGACCATATCGGCCCGTCTTATGATACGATCCTGCCACATATAGTGACAGATGTTCGCTGCCAGTTGGGATAGACCTGGGACGAGGTGCTATGCCAATACTAAGCAACTGGTCACATGAGCACCCACTGTATGATGTTTCAGCTCTCGAATACACTGCGACTACGATCGTGGCAGTAAAATTTACCTAGAATGAAAGGGAATCCTATCGGCCAAGGCAGCCTACTCGTACAAAGAGCACTTTTCGACCTCTGAGCCCGATCATGATCAGAACAGCATATAACGTGATCAAAAGAAAGTCGAAATCACTGCCCACTGCAGTGCACTGCCACCTCAGGGAAACACATCTCCTCGTTGCAACTGATTCATCGCAAAATGGCTCAATTTCTTGAACAAGACAGACAGCACGGTTGCGAGTCGTGACTGACCGTGGTGCGGCAATGTGTCAGGAACAGTGTTCCACAAGCACCATCGCAAGCGTTAGTTTAAGCTTCATTTCGCCCCGCTCTTGCGTAACGAGAAATCGATCCTGTTACGTGTATGAAGTAGGTATTTCTTTCTCGTGTATTCCGTCTGAGTGAAGGATGGGGAAACTCGTGTCGGACAGTGCCCCTCGTAGAAGACTGTGCCTCCGACTAGCGGCGATCTATCGCATCGTCTCGACTCCGTGATCATGTCATTATTGACTTGCGGGTTCCCCTCAACCTTTCATAGAGAGCCGGGACCGTTGGAGTGGAGTTCGAGCTACTTTGAAAGCCGCGTGAGGTAGCTAGACCCTAGTTGCGTCTCAGCCAGGTTGCCGCCAATGTAATTACTATACATCTGAAGAGACGGGATGTTACGCTGCGTCGTGTTACCAAATCACTGGGAACAAAGTCTGGTGACTTACCGGTCTGCCTTTGCCAGGGAAGTCAATGGAGAAACCCTGCTCACCGCCGACTAGGTACTTGTTTGGCGTTAATTGGGCCATCAGACGTTGAGCCTGACACACACATGGACAAATTTTACCAAGACCACAAAGACATCACATTGAGGCTTAATGCTACGATCGCCGCAGCTTGATTCGTTTTTCTCAAAGGCAACGTACCACACGCGCGCGGACCTTGGTAGCCGATGCCCGATGGAAGATTTTAATCGATCGAAAATCTTCCCTTACACGCCAACCTCGTGGAGCCTGCTGAAAACACGATGGGGTCGAATATTGAATACTATCGATTTGGCAAATCGGCTTGCCGTATATCTCCAGCTCATGCATAGGTGAGCCCTATTGTATCATTGCGAAGTCCTGAGGCAGCTGCCACCCAAGATCTTGTCTACCTATTCGAATCTGGGACTTGCAAGATGATGGATCGACAGCGTGATCCTAGGAAAAGAGGGTGCAAATTGTATCAGTGGATGACATGTTTGGTTAGACAGGTACAATTTCTTCATCACCTTCTCAGTTTCTCTACATCTAACAGCTTTTAGTGCGTGTATCCCAAGTCGACGGGAAGTTTCTCTTACCTCGAGGAGCCGTTGAACCCATACATAGCAGACTACGATAAGGGGCTACAGGGTCATTCCGAACTAGAGACACGCCACTGGTACTGCCAGGAGAGAGACAAAATAATAAAGCGTTCTGACTGGCGTTCTCAGCGAGACAGACGGCACTCGATAGCGCCGACTGATGACTATGTCCGGACGAAGTGCGGTTTACTTCAAGAGACTCGAAACATAGCTCGAGATTCGTCGTGCCGCGGCCCCGAGAACCAAAAGCTAATTAATGACAAAGTTATCCCCGAAACTATCAAAGTCGTCATTGCGAGCAGCACGACAATCCAAGAAGCTGACGTCGGCACCCTGCCATGCATATTCTATATTCATGGGGGTGGCCGTTATGGAGGCACCCCATACTCAGGAGGTTTCTTGGAGCGAGCGAAGAGATGGGCCAACCACTTTAATGCAATCATCATCAGCGTCGACTACCGTCTATCACCCAATGAGCTGGACGAGTCTCCCACAGGCGAAGAGCCAACCAACGACTGCTTTGATGCCTTGAAGTGGGTATATGATCACCTTGGGACGAACGACGATCGTGTCCTAAGATACGGTGATCAAGCAAGTATCATTGTCTACGGAACCTCTGCTGGGGGCGGCTGTGAGTTAATCACGAATTATTGACTTTTTTGCGTACTGCCATTTTGAGGACGAAAGCAGCCCATTTGTCCTCGTTTCGAACAGCACCAGAGGAACGTCATACAGTCTCCTTCACCTACAGATGCCACGCATGATGACAATAGCTGACGTGGAATATTGCAGTGGCTGCCTCGACCGTCATGAAGTGGTGCCAAAAAAGGCGTCAAGGTTCTATTGCGGAATTTGGCGAGCTCCATGGGCTCGTACTAGAGGCACCCCAGCTCGACGACCGGTGCAACACGCAGTCCCACGAGGAGTTCAAACGCGGAAACATGTTCTCATCGGCGGATGCGGTCGAGGGATGGAACGCATCTCTTGGGTCTCGCAGGGGGGCTAGCCAGGTTAGCATCTTCGAAGCGCCGGCGCGGGCATCACACGTCGACGTGCAAGGCTTTCCCCCAACCTATATCGAAGTGGGAACTGCGGAGCCTTTCAGAGACGAAGTCAAGAACTTTTACAATACACTGCGCAGCGCCGAGGTCGAGGTCGAGATGAAGCTCTGGAAAGGAGGCTTCCATGGGTTCTTTGCAGCCGAGCCTAATGCGACCATATCAAAGCTCTGCGTGCTAACGAAGCTAAGATGGCTCGGCCAACGATTCGACGTCCACAGCACGGACTTGGACAGGGAGTACTATGAGGTCAAAAAAGCTTATGACGACAAGGTCATAGTAGAGGAAGAGTTGGCTATGTGAAGACGTCCTGTCATAAGTTATTCATTTGGTGACCTGGTCAAGCTGGTCGTCAGAACTCCTTAAATTTGATACCGCAATGGGGGAAACAAGATATATTGAGTAAGTGTTTGTGTAGAATGAGTATGGCAACTATGGTTATGCTATACAGGTTTCGTGTCGAACATGGCAGGATAGAGGACACAAGGTATGGGAATAGAGTTTTAGATTAGGCATTAGAATTTTCAAAACAATTGCCAGTTAAAAGTTAGTTGAATAGTAGGGCATTATTAAAGCATGAGAACTAGCTGTGGTTAGGCATTAGTAAAGCGTGGGAGCTGGGTCCATTATAACCCCCTTGAGATACGCCGTCATGCTCGTCATGTTAGTGAAGATAAATGATTTACAGCTTGGTTTCCTGCACTAATCACAACGAGGACTTCTCCTTCAACAATTATGGCGGGCCAACAAATAAGCAGCGATCAGCTTCGTTTTTCGGAGTCTTCACTGAACTTTTTCAGCTTCCAGTGCTGCCAATATCTGACTTTTATCGGTTACATGTTCTGCATATTACGACCCTACGACCCAGAACACTACGTTTCTCACTAGTCGGAGGACGAGGTTTCCAAGTCAAGGGTGTAAGCGGCATACTTAGTTGTAGTATCTGTTGTTGGCTCCAGGAAGCGTAGATACTCGGGCAAAGCCTTTACCAAAAACTGCGGAGTATTCTATAGCTACAACACGAGCATAGCTATAAAACCCCAATCGTCTTCAAGTCTTTCTACCCGTTTCTGTGCTGTATGTGTTGATGCCGACTAGGTGCGGGGCGTCGAGTCATGTAGCCAGCTAAAGTAAGGGGGAGGCTTGCGTATATTCAGCGCTGTATACATCCACTACGCACCATACTGGGAGCCGTAGTTTGAGCTCGGAGGGGGGCCTCCTCACCTACCTCTACTTCCAATAGAGAGATTGACACCGTTCTTGCTAAGTTTGACAATTTTCATAGCATGTACAGCGGTATCGTAGCTGGGACAACTATGACTGATTCCAAAGCTGACTGTTACCTCTATACATCCGGCCGTCTCCAATTGATAACACTCTGTATCGTGGTCTTCGATCACAGTATGGACATCATCCTTGAATTAAACGGAAAAAGTTGCCCTTTCCACACCCCCAGTCTTACAGGGTTCCGAACATTGAAGTTTGTGCAAAAGTTACTCCAATTAAACTTCGAATTGCTCTGTTATTCTACCAATGATATACGAACGGACATTTCAGTCATCGTTCACTGAATGTCGGTATTGCGAGCCAAACGGAGAAAAAGTGCATGTACAGGTATGATACCCAAAACTGATATGACTTTAGAGCAAGCCCCGTCACCCATCATTTCCCAATAGTTACATGTAATAGCGTAAAAAGGACTGCGATGTAGCGTGTGCCGCGAAGTTCTCTACACGCATTCGTGGGGAAATATTATGTAAGTCATTAGCAAGCACATGGTTTCAGACTTCTAAAATAACCATGTCGTGACCAATGTATGGCTGGAAATTGTCGACACAGCTGGCCAGTGTTGTAATATCCTCGATGGGTGACCTGTACGCTATGGAACCTTGGCTGGTGGCTACTGATACATGCCTAGGTAGGTAGGTATACAAGATGAATCAATCCTCATCTTCTGCGCAAATGCTGTAATTAGATAGCAATGCAACCGATTTACTCCCAAGTATCACCACCAAGAAAATGTTGACCAAGAACAACAGTGCAGCGTGTATGATAATTAATCCAATCAAGCACACTCTACGATATACGTAGGGGTGGCCGGCGTTCGCGGTCAAGTGAGTTGCACTGGAAAAGGGGTGTTGACCAATTGCAGTGTATACTGGGTGAGATCTGGTCAGCTAGGATGCGGGTGTTGACATCTGAGGTAGCGAGAAGAGAGAAGTAGTTTGTTTCCTAGCACGTGGGCCATTTCCTACTCGGCCACATGGTTCACTGTATGGATGTGACTATCATTAAGTATGCTAGCATTCCTGTTCGCAACCGACACTTTATCTTGGTCATGAACAAGTCGTTTCGATTCACTATGGTTGTGTGTGCCTGAGCTCAAGTACGAAGACTTCGACCTCACCAAGAGACTGAACGAACAATCATCTCTAGCTGACACAAACAAGACGACTTTTGTGATGTGTTCTGTGTGTTTCAGGATCCAATTTCCGGGGGGATGGATTGCGCTAGGTAAGACGAGGCGAGATTGGCCCATTGCAATGGCGGCGACTGTAACAAGACCATCGGGTGGGAGCTATGACCAGCTGACCAACGTACGGATAGGAACCACTCGAACCACTCCAATCAATGTTGCTAGGCAGTCTAGTCTAGTCTGCGGCTGTTGATAAGGCTCAGCAGAGCTCTCCAGATCATCGGGGGCCACCCAGCGGGGTCCCAGTGCCTGTCAAGTTCGAGGTTTGAGGGAGGGGGAGGGGGAGGGGCACGCCAGGCTGGCCAGGCTGTTGTTCAGTGTTGAGTTTGTGTGATACTGTGGAGGTGGTCGTTGTACGGGGTAGAAGCACGAGCCCATCTAGCTCCTTCGTAATATGGACTTTCTCACATATGCGTACAATAGAGATCTTTTTTTCTTAAACCTGAAACGGGGAGAAAAGCGTGGTGGGGGAAAGGTTCCTACTGTACTGTGTGGCTGGGCGTGTCGGAGATAAGTATCCGTCTCAGTGTAGCCGCTAGCGAACCGGTAGCCGGGTGGCTGGTAAGTACCTGGAAAGTACCTAGGTAGCTTCAGTAAACCAGACAGTGATGCCGCCAGGCGCTGACGGCCACTACGCAGGTGCCGCTCGGTGCAGATGATTCTTGGCGGGACCTACAGCTTCGGCATGACGCACACACCAGAAGCACCAAAATCAAGGTGTTGCCCAAAGCGCAGAAGGCCATAATCCCACTAACACACTTACTTGTCGTCATCACCGCCATCAGCAACCGACGCTGCCTTTGAACCTAAGCCACCTGCGACGGACCTAGATGCCTAGGTAGGTACTCCTACACACAGTAGCACCGCAAGGCACGGCAGCAGCGTACATCATCGCTGAGCTCGTTTCTCCACGCTTCCACCCTCGCCCTGCTTCCACTTCTTCCCAACTCTATATCAACTTATACATATAGGTGATTTCGCCTGCTCGTCTTCACCAGCGCATTGCTGCAACATCACCATCCGCACCTCTCGAGATTCGCTTTCGTGCCGTCGTATATTGATCCCCACGCCGTTGCCCAGCGCAATTCCAGCAAAGGCAAGATGGCGCCACCCCCCTCAGCTGATCTGCCCCTAAGCGACAGACTCATGGCTCTCGCCCAAACACTCCAATGTATGTCTTCACCCCGCGCCGCGCCGCCACTCTGCTTCGGGACTCTGCTGACCTCGATGCGATTGAAATGACACAGTTGCCTGGTTCAGCGGGTACGTGAAACAGCCGTCATCATCCCGCCGCAGATATCGGTTCCCGTGCCTGACACGCCTGCGTTGATCTGGTTGATCTGGCTTTTGTGCATGGGGACGGGGACGGGGACGGGGACGAGGACAGGAACGAACGACCGAACGAACGGCATAATGCTAACAGCTCATCACTAGGCATCTAGTTCTTATTCTATGTATCATCCGATACGCGTTTTCGTATATCAGCTTCAACTACTATAGTGGCATGGCCAGATTCACCTACCGCCTGTCCTTCATTGCCGCTGCCTTGACGTACGGCATAGTTGTTTACAAAACATGGCGTGCTAGGCAAAAGGTTGGAGCCAAGAACACCGGTGGCGCAATTGGCATCCTGTCCGACGAGAACGTCCAGTACCTCGGTACGTTGCCGACCCTCTCTTACCTCGTCCCCATTCACCGCCAGCCGCTACGAATAGACTCGCTAACCCGTCTTGTGACGCACAGTCATGGCGCTCATCTGGCTCCTCGCTCCCCAGTACCCTCTGGCGCTGTTGCCTTATGGTATCTACTCGATCTTCCACGTTGCGACCTACACGCGCAGCAATGTCATCCCCACTGTCCAGCCAAACAAGGCCCCCGCTGGTGCTAAGCCGCAAGCCAACCCTCTTGCGGAATCCATTGGGAACTTTGTCAAGACGTACTATGATGCCTCCATGTCTGTGGTTTCAGGATTGGAAATTGCCCTTTGGGTTCGTCTCGTCCTCTCTGCCGTGCTTTTCCAGAGACGTTCCTGGATACTACTCGGCTTGTACACCGCCTTCCTTCGAGCTCGCTTCTCTCAGAGCACCCACGTCCAGAACTCCTTCCAACAATTGGAGCTCCGCGTAGACTCGATGGTGGGCGCTCAAGGTACCCCGCCAGCTGCTCGATCTGCCTGGGATGGTGTCAAGGGAGGTGCTCGCCAGTTCTACGCCGTAACCGATCTTAGCAAGTACATGGGCGGTGCCGGCGTGCCAAAGAAGACGTCCTAGGCGCAGAACGATCACAAGCATAGCCTGCGTACTCATTCGAACACGTTGGCGCTGTGGAGTGATGAGACGAAAACCGAAGCTACGCCAAGGAATTGGCTGCGAGCCGGAATTATACGCAATGATATCTGATGACCTCGACTTCCGGCTGCCTTTGAAAAAGGACGACGGCAAGAAGAATTAGGTATAGGGGAGTGAATGGCAAGTGCAAATGGGATTAGGCATGTAAGGGGTGGGAATGGAAAATTGTTGGTTCGGGGTTATCTGTTCTGGTTTCTCCAGGAGTTTGGTGAAGGCTTGGTGTAGAGCAAAATAAATTCAATATCCTTTTTCACATTATTCGGTTATTTCATACATGACATGATTCAGTGTGTAAGACTTGACCTGATAACCAACTACACCACGAAACCTATTTCGGAAAATGTGACCGACGCTCTAATTGGGAAGGCGCTAAAATTGCTATCCTAGGTGTGAAGATGCTGTCTGTGCAGCTTCTGCCTATCTCACCGAGTTTTCTCCACTTCCGCTCGTCAGTCTTCACCGAGCACCGAGCTGTGCCTCCCAGCTCGGACAAGATGCATGACCGAGACAGGGTTGATCTAAGGTGCTCGAGAGGCACATGACTTCGTGAAGGCTACGCGTTTCCTATTCTGATGAGTCACACTAACCAGTTGCTTGTCGTTCTCGCTGAGCTCACGCGGCACGCGGAACAACCTCATTTGCCTCAAGGGGCTAACGGAGTAGGATCCCAGATCAACTTTCACTTCCTTACCAAGTCGGTAGCATGTCTTTCCCGCCTAGAGTCAATCAATCATGGCGATTCCTACAGCCAGGGGTTCTTCCGGAAGTCAAAGTTGGCTCAGCGACTTGATGTGTATAAAGCAAGGCCCCCAGGCACCTCTTTTCGAGAGCCATAACAATAAACACTTCTAACAGAGTCACATTGGTAATTATCACTTCATATACAAGTATACGTGTGATCATCTGCCTGCCAAAATGGATTTCACAAAACTCCCCACAAACTTCTTCGCGACTATGCTCCAGTACACGAAGACTATACACAACGATCAATATCCTGCGGTCGACCCTCAACGGCAAGACCTGAGCCTCGCTGGCAAAGTTGTGATCATCACAGGAGCTAGTCGTGGTCTCGGTGCCAAGGTAATGCAGTTCTGAGGTCTGCGAGAGTGTCCCTTGACTTATGTGACCGTGTAGGCTTTCGCCCCTGCGTTTGCCAAAGCTGGCGTCAAGGGCCTTGTGCTCCTCGCAACGAACGCCGAAGGACTCAAGAGTGTTCAGCAGCAGGTCAAGGAGACCAACCCCGCCGTCCAGACATTGGCCATCGCCACCGATATCTCGGACACTCAAGCCGTAGCGTCAGCGTTCGCAGAGATCAGATCAAATTTCGGTCACGCTGATATCCTGGTTAACAATGCTGGCGTCAACGGTGATGGTGAGGGAGTCCGTCTCGGTGATGCAGATCCGGACATCTGGTGGAGACAGTTCGAAATCAACGGGAAGGGGACCTTTCTTGGTATGTGTTCCCCAGAGTCATCCGTTCTCCTTTGTGACAAGTCTCGGGGGTATCAATTATTACCATTTACCCTCAAGGGTAAATACCTGCTCTAGATAGTTGCCTGCAGATTCCCAAACCATGAGAAATGACTGACTCCAGCGGTTGAAGTCACACGGTCTTTCATCAATCAGCTTCCGACTCCCGAGACGCGAGCGACCGTCATCAACTTGACCTCAGGTGCGGCCTGGAAGGGCAATGCCCTGTCGCCCGGGTACAGCGCCTCGAAGCTCGTGGCCCAGCAGCAGATCGCGTCTATTGCCGCCGTCTATCCCAACATCACGGCGGTAGCGTTGCATCCAGGTACTCTTGACACGGACATGTTACCTGCTTACATGCGGCATTTCGATCGAGAGACCCCGGAGCTTGTTGGCGGCCTTGCCGTATGGCTCTCCCATCCTCATGCCCAATTTTTGAGTGGCAGGGTGATTGTAAGCCAATGGGATGTGGAGGAATTGCAATCACGAAAGGCAGAGATTACGGGTGGCAACGATTTGACAATGGATCTTGTTGGAAAGTTTGGACCCCAGCAGTTTACTTGACTATGGGCTTTCACGGAGGCTTCTGCAAGGTGACTGTCACACGGGTCACTTCCGGGCTACCCAAATAGGAAGCCTACGCGCCCTAAACCTCTGAATATGTAGATGATTGGATCAGAGCTACGGATCTAGAAGGTTATGAGGACCTCCGTATACAGGCGACAACCAACAGGCATAAGTGAGGCGTTGCCGCAGACCCGAGGAAGGTCCGAAGCCGGCCTTAAGGGCTGCCAGAAGGAGCATAAATAGAAGGGATTCCTCCAGCCTGGAGTAGAGGCTTTAGGAGGATATGGACCCTTTTGTACCCTAGAGAATTATTAGCTAAATCGAAGCTTATTCCAAGCCCTAGAAATCTAGCCCTTGTTATAAATAATTCTTTACTACTAAAGGAGAACTCCAGACCACTTATATACTACCCTTTCTATATACTATCTATAAGCCTAAGGACTTCTATAAACATAAAGTATTTTAGTAAATCCATATATTAACTAAAGCTATAATAACTATCGCTAGTAATAAATCACTTTTATTTTTATTAATAAGTATAATATCTGTTGCTGGCGATACTTCCTACCTAGGTATTAGTAATATTTTTGAGCTAATAGTAGAGATACTAGCTATTGGACCCTAGGAATTAAGCCCTAACGCTAGTTTAGAAGAGTTTAGTTTTAAAGAATCAGAATCGGAGTTAGAAAAATCTAACGAATCAGAAAACGAAGAAAGAAGCCCTATACTTATACTTATTATTATTAGTACCTAATAAATAGACGATATATTTCTAAACCTTCTATTTTTACTTTTATTACCGTTAGGACCTATTACGGGTTTTATCGCTTTATTACGAGCCTAGTTACTTATAGGATTAATACTTTTACTAACTATTATCCTACTAACTGAGATACTAGCGGAGCTTGTTATATTAATAAAACTCGTATTACGTGACCCCGAGGCGCTACTTAACGCGTTTCTAACTAATATATTACTTCCCGTTGAGTACGTTCTCGCGCTTATCAACTATATCGGTAGGCCTAAGCCTACTTAGTACTAACGCTAACGATCTTTACGTAGGCGTTTCTTGATCAAAAGTATGTCTACCTCTAATATGCCATAAGTACCTAGCAAGGAAGCCACCCCGGCAGGCCCTACTACTAATCCTATACCCGATGGATCTTTGATGCTCTACTATACCCCGCCGTTTACTATTATCCTATAAGGCCAGATAGTAGACGAGGAGATGTTTAATATTATTTTGTTTTACCCTGACCTATAGATAATTACCCTATATAACTAGATATAGCAAAATATCGAGCTCGGTTATATACTAGCTAAAAGCGTGGCTAACTTGGATAACGATAGGAAGCAGGAATTCTAGAACTACTATAGGAAAATCCAGGACACTTATGATACTTTCTATAATATATACAAACAAGGTTTTTAGCTAAATAAGGAGCAAGCTTAATAACTAGAAACCCGTATATAGGAAGCTAGTATATTGTTTGTATGCGAAGTTTAGGCTACTGTAGCCTTTTTTACCTAGAATATAGAGACCTGGAATAAGGCCGTTATAGGCTTCTAAGAGATAATAAAGCTCTATTATGACGTATTCTATGTCTTTAATAACAAAATTACGACCTAGGAAAACTTGATCCGAACCTAGCAAACGGACTATAGTAACCTAGTAAACGAATTAAATTAGTAGGGATATAAGAAGGACTAACGCTTTAATTACTTGGAAGAACAACCGTACGCGGATCCTGCCCAAATTAAGGAAATACGCCGGTATACAGAAGCTATAGTCGCTAAGATATAGTACTAGCTACAAACTAATTAACGAATCAATATTAATTTAGTAATATATAATATAAAGGCATAAACCCTGTCCAGCGCTTTTATTAGCTGACCCTAGTTACGCCCTTGTACTAAGTACTCTAGCTTAAAAGCTCGGATCAAAGACTAACTAACCTCGGAGGCACTATAAGCCTTACAAATAAAGGGGGTCTCTGAGGCAGCTTAAGCCTAGTACCAAACAACCAGGGTGCGAGCCTCCCTTATTAGAGTACCTGGCGGACTAGGGGATAACCCAGATAATTCTAATAATGATTTCAGGGGTTACCGCCCTTTTCAACCACCTTATGGACCTTTTAGGGGGCTATTACGAGGATTACCCAGACAATCCAGTAGGAATAGTAACGATAATAATAACTCGCTACCCCGGAATAGTACAAAAAACCGCTTAATTAAAGCGTTAGAACGTCTGGTCCAACCTCTAATAATAGTAATAATTAACCCTATATAACTTAATAAGCCTAATACGTATAACAGAAAAAACAAATTAAAGTTCATACCGTAGTAAGCTAAAGTATAATCGTATATATAGTTATATTTAGATAGTTTCCTTAAAGACTACTATCGTATTAACTAGGTAGGATCGCTACTAACGGACCTAGCTTAAACTTAGTATTAGTAGTGCCTAGGCCAACTGCGGCGCATAGGCCTGCGGAACTAATAGAATGCATATAAAGTAGCACTAAAGGAGCGATTCTAGGATTCTTTAGAAAAACACCGGAATTACTACAAGATAAAGGAGCTACGCTATTACAGAAATACAATCCAATATATCACAGAAATAATGGATCTTAACGAGGCAGTTAAGTGGTCTAGAACAATATTCTAGACCTATATATTAAAAACCTTACCTAACGAGATTATTAAATTAGTATACTTTAGGTAAGGTATTATACCTAAAAATAATAACGAGTTTTTAAACGTAATTTATAAAACAGGATCGATTTATAAAAACATACTTACGAACCTAGGCCTAATAATACTATTGTTAAAAAGCGGGCCCGCTTTAATAATATAATATTTAAAATCGGGCTAACCTAAAAAAAAAGATCGCTCTAATTCCGGCTTAAATCGATCTTTAAAACAGGATAAAGGCAAGAAAACTAGCTAATCCAAACCCAGGATCGAAACAAAAAATAAACGTTGGGGTTCTAATAAAAAGGCTTTATAAAGGATAATATAAAACGCTATCGACTAACGAAAACGCGATAAAAAAGCGTATTAGCGATACGGCCGCGATAACCATCAGATTTTCGCTTATTTCGCTAAGAAAGATCAAAAAGGCAAAGACCTGCCGCTAGCCCCGGAAAAAATCTCTTTTATAAAACGAAAAACCGAGGATAATCTAACTCACGATATAAAAAAAGTATAGGTAGATATAATAGTAATAAAAACAATATACTTAAGAAACGAACCTATAATAGAAATAGTACCCCTAACTTATTTCAAAAACAAGGACTCTAAATCGGATTTTTAGATAGTCCCTATGCGATACTTCGTAAAACCAATAGACCGTATTAAAGTGAGGCAATTACGGTCTTAAGCTTAAAAAAATTACAAGATACCGAAGCAATAACAAGAAGGGTTATACCTAAGCCGAAATTAGGTACCAGACCTATTATACCTATAACCCTGTTTTACAATAATAATAAATACAAAATTAGGATTCTTTTAGATACTAGTAGTTCGGTACTAATTCTTTTACTACCTTTTGTACGAAAATAAAAGCTGCCGATATATAAGCGTATTTTGCCGCGGCTAATAATAGTATTTAACGCTTCCATAATATAGGAAGGAGGGAGATACTATATAGACAACCTGGTATTACGATACTAAGATAATTACTATACACGGTTAAACTTTGAGCTTACCGCTTTAAACAACCAATGTAATACCATTTTACCCCAGTAGTGGTTGGAACAATATACCCCGGCTAATTTTTTTAGTACAATAAAGAAGGTCCGGTTTATATCGTATTATTATTAATAAAACTATACAAACTAAGCGGTTCTATTATAAAATAAGGCTCGCGTTATACCCTATAATGTAGCTTCTTTATAGACTGTTACACAGGTAGTACTAAGGGAAGTACCCGAGAAGTTCCGTAGCTACTTTCCTATTATAAGCAAGGAAGCTACGACCCGATTGCCTGATTACTAGCTATAGGATTATAGTATTAATTTCTAAAAAGGGAAGTTACCCCTGTGGGGGCCCTTATACACTATAAGCGCAAGAGAGCTCGACACCTTGAAACTATAGTTGGAGGAAATGTTTAATAGTAAGCGTATTAGGAAATCCACCTCTTCTTATAGCGCCCTGTTAATATTTATAGAAAAAAAGGACCCTAACGATCCTCTCTGCTCTATAGTTGACTATAGGGGTTTTAATAATATAACTATACCTATCTAGTATCCGATCTTATTAATTACTAAGCTATAAACCCGGTTTAGTATAACTAAATAGTTTACTAAAATAGACCTTAAATTAGGGTTTTATTTAGTCCGTATTAAGAAAAGCTACAAATAAAAAACTACTTTTAGATATAAGTATGGATTTTTTAAATATATAGTTATATTATTTAGGTTTATTAATACCCTAGCTATGTTTTAATCGATAATAAATAATATTTTCCGAGATTTTATTAACGCTGGCCTATTAGTATACCTTAATAATTTGCTTATTTACGCAGATACTATCAAAAAATACAACCGCTTTATAAAGGAAGTATTCTATTGGCTAACCAACTATTACTTTGCTGTTGTTCTATAAAAGTATAAATAATAGGTATAAGAAGTAGAGTTCCTTAGCTATATCATCAGCGCCCAGGGCATAGTAATAGCTAAGGACAAAATTAACTATATTACTAAATAGGAAACACCTCGAAGCTTTAAAAAATACTAGTAGTTTATAGGGTTTATAAACTTTTATAAAAGATTTATTAAAAACTTCTCGTTTATTATTAAACTATTAATAAATACGAATAAAGGAAAAAAGAAGAACTAGAAATGGTCTAACGTTATAAGAGAAGCTTTTAGAGCACTAAAGCACCACTTTACTATAGCGCCCATTCTAGTCCACTTTAACCCGGACGAAACTGCGTTTATTGAAACCGATACCTCTAACTTCGCCCTAAAAACAGTTATATCTTAAAAAAATAAGGACAAAAAGCTACAACTAGTAGCTTTCCACTCTAAAAAACTAATACTAACGGAAATAAACTACAAAATCTACGATAAAAAACTCTTCGCTATTATCGATAGCTTAAATCGTTAGTAATAATACCTAAAAAAAGCCAAATACTATATTAAGATCTTTTTAAACTATTAAAACCTGGCCTACTTTATAACAGCTAAAGTACTAAATTAACAATAAGCCCGGTAAGCTTAACAACTATCTAGTTACTAGTTTATTATTAACTACTACTTTAGCAAGCAAAATAAAAAGGCCGATATTTTGTTAAAATTACCCCAATATCGGCCTAAAAAAAAAGGAACTAAAAACCAGCCGATAATATCGGTTCTATAAAAGAAACATTTTTTATACTCGAAAGGTCTCCTAGTAGAATTACCAAAGGACTCGGCTATAGTACTACTATCCTCTATACAACTATACAGTCTAACCGTACCTAAATAGGCTCCAGAGTTTATATAAAAGGTCAAAAAAGCAGGGCTAAAAGATCCAGAATATGTTCTAGGGCTCTAAAACATAGAACCTCGGGAGGATAACACCCGTATAACAAAGATAAAGAAATACCTAACCCTGGACAACAGAATACTATACCGAAAAAGATAGTTATAAGTACCCGAAAAACTCTAAAAAAAAGTAATAAAATCGGAATACAATACACTAATAGCCAGTTATATAAATATAAATAAAACCCTTAAGCTAATTACCCGTAACTTTTGGTAGCCCAGTATAGAAAGGATCGTAAGAAGCTTCGTAAATAGATGCCTCAAATACTAACGTAACAAAGCTCCTAAACACGCCTCACACGGACTCCTATAGCCCATAAAGCTCTATTACAAACCATAGAACACCGTAGCAATAGACTTTATTACAAACCTCCCCCTCTCCAATAGATACGACTCCATTTGGGTAATAATAGACCCCTTTACTAAAATAGGACACTTTGTGCCTCTTAAAATAAAAGAAAAAAAAACTAAAGATCTAATAAAGATTTTTACGAAAACCTATTAAAAGTATCATAGCACCCCCCTAGATATTATTTCTAACAAAAACTCTAGATTCACGGCCCATATATAGAAGGACTTCCTCAAGCTAGTAAGCATCAAGCCCCATATAAACACAGCCTTCCACCTATAAACCAACGGGCAGACCGAGCAGCTAAATCAGACCCTCGAGATTTACTTCCGTACTTTCGTAAATTATAAAATATCGAACTAGGAAAACTTACTACCCACTACAAAGTTTGCCTACAACAACTCTATTTCCACCTCCACACACATAACTCCCTTCTACACTAACTACAGCTACTACCCTATAGCACATAATCCGCCGACAGGAGCACCCAAGAACCTAAATAGCCGCCTATACGCTCACTAGATAACCTAAATACACAAAAAAGCCAAAGAGCACCTATAAATTAGCTATTAATGGATAAAAAAATAAGCTAATAAATAATATCTCGAGCTACCCGTTTATAAAAAAAATCAATTAGTAATACTAAACGCCAAACATATTAAAACCAAACGTCCCGCTAAAAAATTCAATAGTAAGCTTTTTAGTCCCTTCCAGATTCAGAAGGTCATCTCCCCTACTACAGTAAGACTCGTTCTACCAAAGGGCTAGAAAATACACAACTCTTTTTACGTTTCCCTCATAAAACCACATCGGGTTAGAAAAAGGCAGGTACCGCCTAACCCTAACCAGGTCCTACGGGACACGCCCGCTATAAAAGCCAAGGAGTATTACATAAACAAGATTATTAACTCTATAATAATCCAAAGTAACATAAAATACCTTATTAAGTAGGAAAACTACCCCAAAAAAAAGAACTGGACCTAGGAACCTTACAACCACTTGCTCGGCGACCTCGCAAAAGACATGGTTAGACAATTCCGATAATAGCATCCAAACAAGCCCCACGATCTTTGAGTAACGGCGAAATAGCGCCCGGGACGGGCTTTGAGAAGAAGGGAGATAGTGTCACACGGGTCACTTCTGGGCTACCTAAATAGGAAGCTTATGCGCCCTAAACCTCTGAATATATAGATGATTAGATCAGAGCTACGGATCTAAAAAGTCATAAGGACCTCCGTATACAGGCGACAACCAATAGGCATAAGTGAGGCGTTACCGCAGACCCAAGGAAGGTCCAAAGCCGGCCTCAAGGGCTGCCAGAAGAAGCATAAATAGAAGGGATTCCTCCAGCCTGGAGTAGAGGCTTTAGGAGGACATGGACCCTTTTGTGCCCTAGAGAATTATTAGCTAAATCGAAGCCTATTCCAAGCCCTAGAAATCTAGCCCTTGTTACAGTGACTGACTCAATTTCGGTGCCGATTGTTGGCCTAGAACACAACTACTTCATGTAAATCTCGCAGCCCCAACTCTTTTCTATCCTAGACAGACAGGCATGGCTTCGATTTTCTTGTCTTGCATGCTATCGTGACATGTAACTGCATTCTTCGAAGACATTGTTTCAAAATAGATATTATGGCATGCCATATTCTCCAGTCAAGTTAATTATGTTGTTCCTTCCCATTCTGGTTTACTAAAGTTCATGTTCCGCTGTTGGATAGGAAACGATGGCTTTGTCCACGGAAAACGAGTGACACCTCCATTGATCACTTGGGTCCGCACCAACTTCAGACTTTTACGGTACACTAGTTTTGGCATCCTAAAAAAACAATTCCTAACCTACTATTTTCACTGCCAGTCTGTTTACCTTACCACCGTATGCAATAGTAGTTCAGCCATTGTAGGTAATATCAGTGTAGATAATGCCGTCGGGTTCCATTTTAACACAAAGAATGCATCACAATGCAACACCGAAAGCATCAATTCCCTTTCAAAGTGTTAATAATTCTTGCTTCCCGCCTTTCATCCAGTATCGCGGTTCATTTCGACGGATTCATATTCATGATTACAATTTGACAAGCAATACTTTTTGCATATGGTATCATCAGGTAGACGGTATCTGGTTAATGAAATCTCAACGCATATTCGTACTCTACGTGATTATCAATATCGACCAAAGAATAGAAAGAAGCGTCGGTACTTGCAGAGCATAAACAACAAATCTAAACCTTGACCATGGAGGTAGAGGACCCAGACAATTATTACCCGTACCCTACAAAGCGCAGGCGTTATTCCTTACCGCCGGACTCAACGGAAGTCGGTGGCGCGCTTGGAAACGAGGAAGATGATTACGATTATAACGAGGAAGAGGATGATGAGTATATGGCTGGCGGTACGTCTTCTGGTTTACCCGGGGTTGGGTATGCCTCCATGCTATGTGTTTTATCATAAGAACCACGGCTTCCATTGCTTCTCATATTAATTCGGTGCAATATCATAGTCGACGATGGCGATCCAGGCAAGGGGACGTTTGGAGTCGAGCTTGAGTTCCTGTGTGTACAATGTCCGAGAGTTAGGTTAGCAGAGGACCGCGCGACTATGATCACGCAGTATGTTTCCCTGCACCCCTCATAACCCAAGAGAAATAGCCCTTTCGCAAATGCTGTGATCAGAAGATCTAGAACCTGAGATTTTGTTAGGGATGTACATCCGGAAGAAACCAGGTGGCTATCTTCCGTGATGTCTGGTTGGGAAGTGGAAAGCTTCAAGAGGCTGCAGCAGGAAGGAAAGGAATTGATCAGCTTCAAGGGACCAAATGGTTGCTTGAACAACGACACCGAAGATTCCGAGGTCTGGCGAAATCGATATTCGAGGGTGAGTTTGATCCACATATGCGAGCTTTTGAAAGTGCATTCCCATTAAGCCTTTACAGAATGGTAGCCTGACTGACATCCGACTAAACACTAGAGCAAACTGACTCGCGTCCTAAGAAAAAAGGGGCTGGTGACCATCAAATGGCTCGATATAAACATAGATAATGACCAAAAGGACTATGTACACATCAACTCTTTCAGCGAGAGCGAAGCGAGCGATGACGAACGGGAGAGCACTATCCCAAACGCGAGACATCTA
Source organism: Astrocystis sublimbata (assembly GCA_022453515.1). Classification (NCBI taxonomy): domain Eukaryota; kingdom Fungi; phylum Ascomycota; class Sordariomycetes; order Xylariales; family Xylariaceae; genus Astrocystis; species Astrocystis sublimbata. The sequence continues at coordinate 945,809 of JAJNNY010000006.1, read as the reverse complement.
AACGATTTTCAGAGCATTTATACATACGATCGAACAAAGGGCCGTAACAGAAATTGTTCGCTAGCTTTGCTGCACTGGCAAACGGAGTTTGAAAACCACCACAAAACGCACAATCTAGGATACCATCGGACGCGAATGCCGGATATTGAACGCGCGGCAAGTCGGTGCTCGTTAGCTGAGTGGCCCTTCCAAACCGATATGCAGACCCAACATCTTAGAGCTATACTCGTCGACAGGCTACGATATATGCGGATACAGGCAAAACAGGCGAGGGAAGACGAAAGAAATTCAGCGGTCGACCCGTTGCATGTGCCTGTTCCAGGGTTGAAGCAACAGTACAAAGCTTGGACCGTGACCGTCGATACGTCCGTAGACGGCAATGGCATGCGTTTTAACCCCGGCAGGTAAGAATCTGAGCCAGCTCGCGTTTAGGCGACATGTCTAGTCAGGCTGTTGTTTGGTATTACCCTCGCGAGTAGGATGCTATTGGCAATGTACTCTCAAACCCCCAACTAACACTTCCTGATGCGAACAGGTACACCAACACATATAGTCATGACCCCTTTGACGAATATCTGTGGTATGGGGCAGAAGTCGTGAGCCCGGTTCTCCCGCTGGGAGACGCGTCAGCCCAGCAGGCCATCAGAGACGCTTGCGGCTGCCTCCGCGACGCTTTGCGCTGCCACAAGCCCATGGAGGTTTCGACAGGTCTTCATGTACATCTAGGTCACACGAAAGGCTGGACACTATTCCAGGCCAAGAGATTTGCCACTTTCTGGTATCTGGCTGAGAAGACGATGCTCTCCTTGCACAGGAGAGACCGTGATCAAGATTACAAAGTGAGTGAATGATATCCGACGGACTCAGCTCTCCCGCCCCCAGAGGCAGGGGCAATTACTGCCTGGCATGACTGATCGTGTATTACAAGTGGTGTGCCAAAATTGGAGAAGGTACTCTCCTTCATCATGCGCTGTAAGTGTGTTTCAGTTGATCTTGTTGCTGTTGAGAAATTAGCACCTAACTTGTGTTATCTCGACGATCATAGATTTTCAGATGATCAACAGGAGCGTCGTCTATGCTCGCTCGCCGTAAACTCCGACACCCTACCACCGGCTAGAAAGAATCGTTACAGGGGGCAATGCGCGAAAAACGTGCCGGGAAATGTGACGGAAAACCAGAAGCTCATGCTGACCCACATATGGAATTTCAACAGCATCGACATGCTCAACAAGTGTCTAGGACAAAACACATTGTGCCGAACAGGCGTCAAGTGGCGAATCAGAGGGTTAAGCAGCTCATTGGAAGGGCGAGAAAACCCGAGAACTAGCGGAGAACCGGGAACCATAGAAGTGCGGATCAGTGAGTAGTTTTCGATGTCTGAAGAAGGCTCAGGGAAGCGAATACTGAATCTCCATTGCTGTAGTGCAAGGGACTCTCGATGCCGACCACATTAACAACTGGGTCGTGGTATTGGAATATGTCATGCGCGCGGTGCGGGACTTATCGGACAAGGAATTCCTCGGCATGCTCGAAGGATTTGTTTTCTGGCCGACGCGGGCGCGGCTGCTCGGGGCTCTCAAGGTGCCTAGCGACGTTCAGGACTATTGGCTGGTCAGGAGGCGACGGGATGTGTTCGACGTCTACTGGCAGTACCCGGACCGTGACGAGGTGGACTGGGCCGAACCATTCAGTGAGTAACTCGCCCCCCAGCACATATTAGATTGGCATGGCTAAATTCGACACGCAGTGGTGCCTGGGCACAAGGCCACGCATGGCTCTCGCTGGGACTGATGAGGTGGATTTCAATCAATCGTTCGTTTCATTCGCTGGCGTTGGCTGTTTGTGTTTGGTAGATGTGGTGGGCGAGCGAAAGACGCATCACCAGTTCCCTTGGTTAGCTACCTACTTGTGAGAAGGATGGCGAAAAGGACCCCAATGAATGATTCATGTAATATGCGCATGTATGTAGTTTTAGCTGTCAAACTCAATGGAATAAATGTCCCCTATCTAGATTACATCTGTAGGTTACACGATACCCATCTAGGTGGGCCGCCTCATGCATGAAGCGACCCATATACCTCAGCCACAGCTGTTATGCCATTTGCGGGCTGCGCTGTGGCTTGCTCGCGACATGACGTCGTCAGCACATGGAGTGGTGGGGTTTATCCCTGCGTTAGGTCCAGGTACCTGCCTGCCGTACCTGCCCCCCTGTACCCCACGTCATAGTAGACGTGATAGTTGACAATCGAAGGAAGACCAACATCGCGCGTGACATACTGCCCCAAGTAAACAGGACCATTCTTCCAGACGAAGGACACTAATTCAACAAAACATCGTCCTTGATTCTAATTCTAGATCGCCCGTGGTTACTTGTAGTACGACTACGGACTGCGACTGCAATTACAACTGCGACACTTCGCTTGACAGTTGGGCGTCGGGTTGCCGTCGTTAGCTGGAGCTATGGCCTCACTCCTGAGGCAGATCGTAGCGGGACACCGTGCCAGGCACCCCGAGGCCGGTCTGGACCTGTGCTATGTGACGGACGATATCATCGCAACGTATGATGCTGGACATTGTCATTGTTGGCTTGGTCGACACCAGACGGTACCATGCTAACGTCTGATGCAGCTCCGGGCCGTCACAAACCTACCCGCAACGCGCCTACCGCAACCCCCTTGATCGCCTCGTCAAGTTTCTGGACTCCAATCATGGCAAAGACTGGGCCATATGGGAGTTCCGAGCTGAGGGAACCGGCTACCCTGACAGACTTGTCTACAACCGCATACGTCACTACCCCTGGCCTGACCATCACCCGCCGCCCTTCCGACTTGTCCCCATGATCATCGCGAGCATGCGCAACTGGCTGAATGGAAATGACCTGGATGCTGATATGTCGGACGCTGACCAGCACAAGGCCAAACTGACCGCGCAAGTGCTGGATGCGCTCAAGAAGAAGAATAGTGGCCGTGTTGTCGTCGTGCATTGCAAGGCCGGCAAGGGGAGAAGCGGTACAATGGCATGCAGTTACCTCATTGCTGAGCGTGGGTGGACGTCGGAGGAGGCTATCGCAAGATTCACGGAGCGGAGAATGCGGCCAGGCTTCGGCCCCGGCGTGTCCATCCCGAGCCAGCTTCGGTGGCTAAGTTATGTCGACCGCTGGACCAAGGGGGACAAGAAATATATCGATCGTGAGGTAGAGATCCTCGAGATCCATGTCTGGGGCCTCCGCAATGGGGTGAAGCTTGCTGTTGAAGGCTATGTGGATGAAGGGAAGACTATCAAAGTCTTCCACACATTCTCCAAAGAAGAGCGTCAAATCGTTGAAGGCAACGCGCCCGGCGGCTCGGGCATGATTGACATGATGTATGAAATGGCAGGCTATGGCCAAGACTCAACGAATGAACAACAGGGTTCAGAGACGATAGGGGCTCCAGACGATAAAGGCGGCGTTAATAACACGGCTCTACGCCAGACCGACAACAACACACCAGACTCGACAGCATCGAAGAAACATTCCTCCAAAAGCCCACCCAAACTCATCTCTCGATTGACTCGCACAGGATCCATTCGGTCTAAAGAATCCGGCGGCGAGCAATCATCCAAACCAACCGCCAGGTCCTCATCGACATCCGTCGCTAATGACAGCGGCGAATCTGAGCCAGGTGGCATGGCAGTTATTTTCAAACCTCAAGCTCCAATACGTATTCAAAACAGCGACGTAAATATTACCATCGAACGTCGCCACCGCGCACCAAAGACGGTTGGTTTTACCATGGTCACTGCGGTCGCTCACGTTTGGTTTAATACGTTCTTCGAGGGTAACGGGCCTGAGCAAAACGGCGTGCCAGATGACACCGGCGTCTTTGATCTCGATTGGGAAGAGCTGGACGGCATCAAAGGCTCTAGCCAGAAAGGTACACGCGCTGCTGATAGAATTGCCGTTGTCTGGAGGTCGGTGAAGCCTGAAGGCAGTGAGAAAGAGCCCGTTATCGAACAACCGGGTGTTGATTCTCCGGTTCCCCAAATGCAAGCTGCCGATTGGAAGGGGAACGACTACGACGACCCTGAAAAAACGAAGCATCTTGGTCTTCGCGTTCAAAGCCCAGATAGCGCAAGTGTCAGCAAAGCGAGCAGTATCGTAGATGAGCCTTCGGGTGGTAATGAGAGCAATGCGAAAGAGGCAGAGGATGAATTTGAGGGTCTAAGATCATACGGCCCAGACGAAGAGAAGGGGAGCTCCAGCTCAGCCGAGACAGCTGGGGGGGCCGGCAGCAAGCACGGAGATGACAAACATCCCAGCGACGATTCACTGAAGGCTTACAGCGAAAAGCTTCCTAACCCTGACGGCAATAATACATGAGAGCGACGAATCATTTTAAAGTTAGATATGCTCATCATGGTGTATACTCATGTGGCTCAGGTACTTCAGGGGCGTCGGATGAACGAATGGGCAGGCAGCGAACATAAGATCTTGGACAATGGGAAGAACATGACATCACATTACATCAACTGAGCAACAACATATATGGTTGGTTTGCGACGGATTGACATTGGGGCCTGAACAACAGGGACTTAAGATAGTATAATGAATTGGAAGTGCTGATCCATTTCGCAATGCCGTCAATAGCAGACTGACTATGCATCCCGGTACTAAAGAGGTTTTATCATTATTGACGCTTCCATCTAAGCTACTCTTTCGAGGCGAGCAAGCATGATTCGATTTGTCTGACAGTGATGCCTCGCAGTATAATCTTATTCACAAATTATGAAAACGCCTGCGGTTGAACATTGAATAGATGTAAGTAGCAAGTGAAAATTCTAGTGACAGTCAAGGTCAAGGTAGTCTAGCAACACAATTCTTGAGGCAAATCGCTTTATGCACTTCTCAAGGACTGTAACTCGTCTCATGTACTATTAGTCTCACATTTTGCAAGGCAATTCAGGCCCTTACAGAGCAACCGAGGCCGTGCAATTTGTAAGAGACTTCTTCTCAATTAAGGGCGCAAAAGAATGGGTGTAGAAACAGAAAGAGAACACCTCCATCCTGAGTAGAGCAAACCCGCTAAATACTTGTGACGCAGAGTTGGGGTCGGATGTTAACTGCCAGTTACGATACCACACTTGAGCTGTTGAGTTACCATTGCATTGCCTAGGAAATAACTTCACAGTTTAATAAGGGAAGACTCACATTGACATGAAACTATCAAGATCAGGCTTGTTTCTTGAATGCCCCAAGGGAAAACGAAGGGCTTCCAAGACAGTCCTTCATCGAATTATGACGCCTTCGTGTATTGCTCCGCTTGTTGCTAGCACGAAGCACCTCGATAAGCGCATGATACTTCCGCTCCCTTCATTTAACTTCGTTTATCTGCCTTGCCTCTCATATTTGCACGGGATTCCTATCTTAAGAAACGGAAATTAGCTAAAGGATTCGTCGAGAGCCATGACTTAGAGTAGTGTGAGAGCTGCGCAATTCGAAATCACATGCAAGTCGATCAGGTGATATTTTTTTCTACGGCACTGCCTATGCGACATCGATAAAGAGGCACAATTTCAAGATGCTTCCAAGTTGTATGTATGTATGTAATGATGATTAAGCTCGCTTGTGTTTCATCAGTCTACCGGGTGTGCTTGAGTGGCATGTACTCCAAAAGGCGATATAGATAGATGTCCCTAGGTCAAATCTCCAGCTTGAAGGTAGGGTGTGAATTGAGATAGGTAACCACCCTGGCGAGCCGGAGCTGGACGCGCGTTAAGGAAGCTGACCAAATTGACAACGTCAGCTTCGTGATCGAGGGTTCACCAACGGCACTTCTTCGCGCTCACATAGCATTGCCAGTATTGTAGCTTGAATCAATCTGCGGACAGACTCCGAGCAACTGCCCGTCCCGTCCCGTGGCGATGGCATTTTTGCTCGGCTGATGCGAGGCCTACGTGGCCCTGATCGGCGATCTGTCTTCAACCTGGTGCATCCATCGCTCACTGCCCATCTGCGATTTCGCTTTGACGCATTCGAATTCCTGGAAACGGTAGCGGTCGCAGTTTTAAGCGAGTACAGAATCAGGCTGATCGGTGCTCGGCCATCTGCGCGCTGTCTGCCGTGCCATGACAGGCGAGACAGGTTCTATGTCGACTTGACGGTGAGGGCTACAAGGCTTTCAGGGCGTCAATGCCATTGCCATCCCGTTCGGTCTTACTTACAGTCCCAAGACTCGGTTTCTCGAATGCATACTGCAGGTACGGCGTTTCCCAGCCAATCATGAATTATGGAAAGGGTGGAAAGCTCCGAACAAGACCTGGAGTTATATATTCGTGATGTCATTGGTCCGTTGTTGCATGACCAATGCTGGGAATGTCACGTCTGTGCACTTCGGCGCCCTGACCCATGCTTCTATTAGTTTTTAGTTGATTGCTGATATAGATGGATTCGTCAGCTTGACTTTTTCATTAGTATCCTCTTGTTTGTTTTTCTTTAATCGGAATGCAATGCCCATGTTTCAACGGTAAGGTATGCAACCTTGACCTTGAACTCGCCCAACCCAGGCACCCAGGTCCCTTCATTGGTTCTCATCCTGCAACACCACACGATCGCCATTACATAAGACGACGCTTTTTCACAAATGACCATCTACTCCCCCTTATTCCCCGCTCTGTGTACTGGCATAATTGCGCTTATTGTTGCCGGCAAGAGACGCACGCGAGGCTGTAGGCTTGTTGAAGTACTATTGTAAGCCTGATATGCGATATTTGATAAGGAGACGGGGACAAAGGACCAAGTCATCAACGTCCTCTCACTTATATGTCCCTGGGAATCTATGGCAATGCCTGCGGATCAACATTTTTTTACAGTTCGACAGTGTAGGTAGGTCCTGAGGGATCACTTTTAATCACTAGGTAGAATAAGGCACAGCTGAAGAAACTCAGCTCCTAGTTACCCAGACACTTGTGTCATGTTCGCTTCATCCCCAATTCCTGCTCCCTCGCCTACGACGCGTGTTGGCTAGGTGAGAAGATCTGCGCATCCTGGCGGCACGGGCTTTACAGACTGGTATCCAGCTTTGGGCGGATTGACCGAGGTATTCACGTAATAAAAGACGGGTTCGAAGATCTCAAATGGAATCTCCGCTTGACAGTCAGACGCTATTTCCAACGTAATCGGCTTACTCACCTACCTAGATGGTTTAGTCGTCGTGTAGAAGTAAATTGCGATGAAGTCGTGATTCTGCCATATCGTTAGCCTTATCTCCCTAGCCAGTTTCAAAGGTGAAAAATTGCCAGTTCAGGATACCATGACCAGTAGAACCTGACGACCTGTAAGGGCCTTCGGTATTGGGCTATGATCGCCATAACCTTCTCACCGAGCAGGAACCGAAGATCTGCCCTCGTGCCGAACTAACGCCGCATGGTATAACCACGCTTTGGAGTTGCAAATTGATAACGGGGCCGGAGCGGGTGAGTAGTGTCGAGTGTAAAGGTGTCCCCGGTGTGTGCATTGGTTGGAACTTGGCTAATGCACTTCTGCTCCGATGCGACAGCTGTTTCTTTTGCCTGAAGCAGAAAAGAGACCGTGAACTCGGTCCGTACTGCTCAGAACCTGAAACGCTTGCTCTATGGCGCCTTGGAGTCGGCCGGTAGATCGCTAGCGGTTGCTCGCAATCATCACTCGAATAATTTCTTCTTTACGATCGATTATCACATACTAATAACACCTGCCGACTGCAACCCACTGCTGTTGATACCACCACCCGGATCTAGAGCGATACGGCCCAAGCCCAAGCCAGCATGCGTTGGGTTGGAAACACTGGCTTATCCGTATAAGACAGCAATATGTTGTTTGTTTTGTGTTGTTTCAACGAGGTCAACGTGGGCGATAAGGCTCAATAGCCTCAAATGTAAGCTGTGCCGGTATATACAGCCGATCAATTGAACAGGCAGCCTACAATAAATAGCCGGCCACGAGACAGCAGTGCATTCGCTTAAATATGAAGTAGTCAGGCAGAAGCAAGCCAATCGGCACTCAATGTTGATCCGTGGCCTACTGCATGTCTCCTGCATCCAGCGGCTTTAAGCGAGCTGGAAACTTTTTGTTTCCAGGTTAGTGATACTTGTTGTTTATCCTGAAGTCGCACGAACGAACAGCCGCCGTTGGACTGTTGCATCCACCAAGATGCAAAAGACTGGACCAGACCAGAACGGGCCTCGTCAGTGGTGTGAATCATTGATAGGAGAGTTAAGGCTTTCGGCTGTCGCTGATAACGGCTAAGATCATTCTTGCTTGGCTGCAACCGGGCAGAAGACCGGGCCCACGGCGGCAGAAACGCCTAGTGATCGGCGTTATCGTTACCGAAACTATTAGATTGGGTTGCAGGGCTTGGTAGCGCTGCAGGCGGGACAGGAACAAGAATCAAAGAGCAGGGAGGCGAGGGAGGATGGAGGATGGAGGCAATCTGTGCACTTAACTTATTAAGTCACCGACCGTAGCAGTTGAGCGTAGGCCTCGAACGGTTTCATTACCTCTTGATCCCTGATCGAATGATCGACTGATCGACTGATCGACAGGTGCAAGTCGAAAAAACGCTGCGATCGGCAACTAGACGAACCTGTTCCTGCGCTTGCGCGGCATCAAACATAGTAATTAAAGGTACGGGGCGAGTCAGGATGAAATTGTTTATACTACCGCAGTCGAGCTGATATGAGGATTATCGAACAAGGAGCTTGGCGTTGGGACTCGGGAGCGATCAGCAACACCAATGTCTGACCAGTGCAGGAACCAAAGTGCGTTCAGTGGAGATAAAGTTTAGATTGAAGTTGAGTAGAACTGTGAGAGAGCAGGGCAGAAATGAAAGATTGATGTTAACTCACGGTTGTACGAACAGCTTACCCCTGTCGCTCAGTGCCTAGGTTTTAGACAAGATCTGGCCGAATATCCCAAAACACGTCCCACAATAGATTTTGTATAGGTGTTCTGCCCGCAACAATATATCACATGCATAAGTGGTTGGCTATCATTGTTTCTTTCCTTGATTGTATACCTCTTGGGCCAACCAAGCCGGATGCGGCCACAAGCGCGTAGGCTGTACCTTAACCTAAAAGTGTCGTGCAGTGCACAGGGTGATATCGCGTGCATGCAAGCAACAACGCATCCAGCTCAAGATGACACCGTTTCGATTTCTGCCGATAGCTTGCCCATTGGAGCGGTTGGGTTGCGAGAGTTGCGAATCCAGACCGCCTGGGACTTGCGAGCATGGTATTCAGCCAGCACCGCGATGGCAAGGGGCCAGAGAACACGCGTTACGAAAGTATGACTACTCGACTATGTACTATCTAACGGAGTAGCTTATGCTACACAACGGGGACAATCAAATGGCTTACATACTTAGTGCTTTGTGAATGCCAGTCGAGGTGGTAGTAGAGAGGCAACCAACCTGAGATTGTAAGTAGAATAACGAACTTCTCCATAGTGTGTGGCGTGATAAGTTCCTAGGCTAAGCTATCGCGCCAAGTCAAAAGTCAAGGCCCACTGATGACGAGGCTTTTGGTAGGTGGGTGTGTTGGAGTAACAACTGAAAATGCCACTCCCGATACTTCCCCCCATGCACAGACTTCCGACATACTCTGTAGAAGATCTCGGATGACTTACTATGACTAGCCAAACATCGTGCTGTTTGATGTCCTGTAGGTGACAAAGATCTGTCTAAATCTTTTTTTTTCTTTTTTTTTTCTCGGTGACGTGGGCAGAGATAGAAGCTATGTCATCATCCGTTGCGCGTCGAGGGTCACCTAGCTTCTTGGGAAAGGTAGGGCGTACTAAGGCTGGAGCTAAGATAGACATCTGCTCAGGGGTCAGGTACCGAATGAAGCATCAGTGGTTGGCATCTAACCCCTGTCGTGGTTGTTTAGTTATCTCTGTCTGCCAGAACGGAAGAAATGCGGCGACGGCTTGGTTTGTTTGACTGCCGATCGTGCTGAGGCTCTGGGCCAATGAGGCACAGACACTCTAGAGCTAGATCCTTGGTGGATCCTCATCCTAGTCATCCATGTATTCCCGCTTGGCCTTCTTGGCTATCATCTTAGCCAGGGATCGTATATTGAATTGGTAAAAGTGTGGGCGAGTACGGATACGCCATAGTATTGTAGATTGGATGAGTTCAAGGCCTACGCGGCTCCCCTCTCATACAGGAAGACCAACTAGTAAAGAGGTAGAAAACTGCAGTACAACTGCCGATCCAGATAAAACCCCCAACGACCGCCGATTCATATAAGAAGGTGGGCTCGTCTTCCTCATATCTGCCAAAAGTGAATCTATCAAGTTTCTTCCCAACCCATCCCTTCGTTCCAAAGCACCGTCGTTGCTATAGTCACTCTTCTCATCCCGAGAAAGCATACCATCATCATCAACAATGGCCAAGTTCTTCGCTGCTGTGCTGGCTGCCGCCGCTCTTCTACAAGTCGGCATTGCTGCCCCTTACTATGCTCCGTCCAACTCGACGGTAGAGATCAAGGCCAGATCGTACAACACAACATACACACCTACACCTGTACACGCTCAGCGTGAAATCCGAACATACCCCATTGGGCTTCAGCGACCTTAAGAAATCCATTAGCACCCTCAACCACATGGCAATGCGGCACTGTACATAGAACGAAGAATTTCGCCGCGACTTCGATTCTGTCGATGTGGGCAGTGCTACCCACCACATCCACAACCCATACACCTCGAGAGTCCATGGGACAGCCTGTGATGAGCTACTCATGACTCGATTTTGACTTCAGCCTTTTCAATCATCAACTTGGAGAGGCCACCGCCTCTTATCTTACGTTCACGGCTATAGACAACATTAACGACTGCTTTGAAGAGTTGCTTTTCGAAGAACATTTTATGATTTAAGAAGGGGTTTACGACTTGGGATACATTGGATACCTTGGTGCTGGCTAGATATCAGCTTATCGATCAATGGCGCTGGACAAGATGGGAAGGATTTTTGGGAAACTGGTCTTCTGCTCTGCAGAATTAGAAGCTTGGTAATCCATCTAGGCTACCTATCGATATCTCAAGTCCATACTACTATCATTGACGTCCGAACACAAAATTCGCTTCACATCATACACACGGATTACAAGCTTATATCGTAACTGAACCATGTGAGAACATACCTAACTCATTCAGAGGCTATTACCCGAGTCTTGGCAACTGCATAAGTATAGGATTCTTGGTACTGTTGCGAGATGTATATATTATTACTCTCGATGCGACCGGTAAGAAATCTAGCCACTGCCGCTAGTCAAGCTTGGTACAAGTAGACGCCGCGCTTGTCAAGCAACCCGCAGTATCGTCATTGGCAGACTCCCACTCTTTGACTGAAACTATACGATTGGACTAAAGTTTGGATTTAGTAAAACATCCACCAATTGCATCGTCCTGAACTATATCAAGTCAAAGGATCTACGTCATAGCGAACACTCAATTCAACCATCATACCTATGTTAAAGTAAAGCCTCAAGTGGGCATTGGTACTCTCTCATCCTGCAACTTCTGCCACCACTATTCGGAGGCGTGTGTCCACTAGTAGGTAATGGCATAGCAGCAAGGTTGAATGTGTCGCTTAAATTTCGACCCGGTTTGTAGAGCACGAGATCTATACATTATTACAAAAAGAAGACATTCCAGTACTAGTGAGATTTATCATGACCCGAAAAGGAATCTGCCTATCTTGTTGATCCATATAGGCTCTTGCAATTTAATTTACGCCCTTGTCGTTCAAATGTCAGTCAGACATTGTTGACAACAGGTACTATGTATTGACTATTTATTTAAGCAACCGATATGAGTGGGAAGACTATCATAACGTTGAATTCACTATCAACATATAACCTCAACTCTCAGGTGTTGGCCGTGACTGTGACCTTGAAACTTGACTAGGCAGCTCCCAACTTAACGCCTGTACTTTGCCTGCTTTTGCTTCATGTTCTCCACCAACACTTAACGAACCTAGTAATTCCAAGTCCTAGAACCTCGAAGTCGTATAAGCATCTGCTCCGCCCCTGCAGGATTTGGAAAGCTTTCTCGACCTCGAGTACCTTAGCACGAAGTGTCAAGTTGATAGCTGATTTACCCGGGGGCAGCTTCATGAGACTTAGCTTGGATATATGCGTTTCGTAGGCGGACTTGATCTCAACATCGCTTGAATCGTCAGAGATGTTCAGCACGTCGTAATAACTTGCGGTCTTATTCTGGAAACTCGCCTGGGGATAACTGATTGGCAAAACTGAGAATCGCGGCACCAAAAATGCGAGGTAGAGCTGTCCTAGAAGAATGCCTATAACTATAATCACCGCTACGCGGAGGAAGTTGGGCCTAGGTGGTACACGTGGCATGCCTCGAGTGGCCGGACGAGGTGTGTTGTCTTCCATGTCGTAATAAGTAATATTACGCTAGTCGCGGTTGCTTGAGTTTGGAGAAGTTCAACTAAGCGTTGCTAGCGATCATCCAGCAACACAGGAGTGAAGTTAAGTGTCAAGCTAAACGGGCCAAAACATAGTAGAGCTTGTTGCAATAGCTGATCAGGACATGTACAATATATAAAACCGATTTCGCCCACAAATCATGCTTTGATGAAATTGAAATCTTTGTTGTTGTACCTATTGGGCTTTGATCTGAATCAATAGGAACACATGAAAGGACATGAAGGAATGTGAACAAAGATCTCTTAGTACGGTCCAGCTATGGATGGAGATCTACCTTGTAGCTAATCAGGAGTCAGGTGTTAACTATAACTAGTATTGTCACAATATTCGATATGCTTTATGATTACGGCAAAACTGTTAAGAGGCTACCACATCTGATTTAGGTGACAGTATGTCACGCGCTCAGGTCTCGGAGAGTCTATTAGCGCCGTAATTATCTGCAAAAGCCAAGTGGGTAATTATCGTGCTAGACTTCCTCGCAAGTCTGTTGTTTGAAATGCAATGCTCTCAGGCTAGAAGGCTGATGTAACGTACACTGTTTCCGGGCACTATCTCGTGACGAACACCTTTCAAGTCGGTGAATGGCCCGCACTTTGGCATTCATTTGCCACCGTCTTGTCTTCGTGTATTCCAGCTCACGATGTGGCTGCCGCTAGAACTAATTAGGTGGATGTAGTTGCGGAGGATCGTCAGGATTGAAATGTGGTGGCGGTCGCAGGTACTCGATAAACTGCATCTGCTGCCGTTGCTCCTGCCGGTGCCGCTGCTGTGCGTGGAATACACCTATCTGCGGCTGTCCCTCTTGAAGATATGCCCGAAACATCCCCCGAGTTGTTGTTGCCCCCTGCCGAGCTGGTGGTGCTATATACTGTCTCTCTGGTTGTGCCTGCGGACGCCGAGGCAATTCCTGTAGATGCTGCTGCTGCTCCTCTTGCTGGCGCTGTTGCCGTGCCTGACGCCGAGCTCTCCCGCGTGGTGCTGCCGTGACTCGTGGATCAACCCGTATCTGTACTTGCGCCGGCGCGTCGCAGCGATGATGCAGGCTCGGGAGGGCTTGCCCGCAGCGGTAACAGAACTGTTGTCCGCACACGCAACTAGACCATGGACATGCAGTCGTCAGTATTATGCAGGAACGTACGTGGTGAGAGAAGAGAGAAGGCGTGGGGATCTGCTAACGTCATGTGGTCACAACCAAGGCCTTTCTGCACCATGTGCAAGCAGTGAGGGCAGCGTTTCCATCCGTGGGCTTGGCCATACAACAGAGCTTGTTGCTCTGCCGTCTGCGTCGCCTCCACCACTGCATGGTCGCATACCCCGAAATGGGACTTTCGCAGACACTGGCGACATGTATTCTTGCTGCACTTCGAACAGACGCCGATCCGCCTCGTTCGTTGGTCGAGGGGGATGTACGCGCTACAGTGCCAGCAATATAGGTTGGGAGCTGGGCTGGTCCGCTCCTCCATCTTGCGATCGTACTCTCTGAGCTCTTCGTCCGAGACACGGCCATGGCGCCGGATCACGTCTATTGCTATCACGTGGCAGCATTTGACTGGGACAAACGGCCTGGAGTGAAGGGCCGCGTGGACACCACGCTGGATGCAGTCTCGGCAATGCTGATGCCCACAGGGGAGCCGACATAGATCTATGTATGAGTTGCTTTCCAGGCAGATATCGCACATGCGTTCATCTCGGAGCCAGACTGGCTGCGCGACGGCATTATTGGTTGCAGCAGACATATTCGCGCTCGGCTGGTGGCACCTACCCGCCAGACAAGGATGGTCTCGCAGAAGAGGGAAACCTGCCAAGAATGCGATGAGGTTCGGTGCTGTTGTGGTTTTGTCGAGGAAAAGAGGAATATACTGAAGTACCTACTTAGTAGGCATAGGTACATACTTATGTAGGTATCATGCTTGAAGCGCGTGCGTACCTTCTGTTTCCTTGTTGGTAATACGGTATACCGCGAAAAAGTCGGCAACGGAGTGGGAAGAGGGCGTGTGATGCAAGGCGAAAGAAAAGGTAGGCAACCGGGTGCCTGAGATATGAATATAGACCGGCCAGCCCGTGCCTTCGCCGAAATGTAGGCACCTGCGACCTACCAGCCTGTCCTGCAGTGTAAGTGTAAACAATAAATCAAACTTTTACATATTCGTTACTCAACATTCAAGGTTCGGTTTAAACCCGTAATAACCATCGCACAGCCTGGGGACTTCTTTTCGCATGTTCAGTATGATTACATATCTCATAAGATGATAAATGGTATATATATTATTCTATGGGACATTGCCATAATCAGGTTAATGGTTCTCTGTATTTGAAAACGCACCTTTATTCATTTTTCGCTGCGAGCCTCGAGCTTAATTACATACCGAAGGGTAGGGCCAGATTGCCTTAGGCAGGTAGGACGTACCTTGCCAAAGCGCATCAAACTTTCAATCTCATAATATCTCGACTACCGAAGTACTAATTGTTCTGAGCTTTTAGATCTACAGATGCCTCCGACACTGACCCACGTGTGAGGCACTCGCTACTTGGAGACGCGCAAGTGCAATTTACGATCACTGAAATAGTTGAAACCCAACAGACCCAGCCACCGATGGGGAAATTCCCTGTACAATGACATAATATGCCTTGCATCCCTTTATTCATCTTCTCCCAATCCCATCTCCTCATCCGAGGGTTCAGCCATTGCGCCCTCCTTCGGCTCGTTGCCACGCAGCCGACTCTTGATGATATTGCTGGAGTCAATGGCGTCCTTGTCGTCCTTGTCTGAATGTAACATTAGTATTCATGAATATTGATAGCCATCGACGAGACCTATCTGTTGCACATACCTAGCTGTTGGTCCGAGTCGGCATTCTCTGCGGAAACAGGGTCCTCAATATCAGCGTCATCTTTCACAACGTCGATGGCCGCGTTGTCGCCCTGGCGTTTGACATAGGAGTCGTCTTGGACAGAACCAGTGGGAGCCTCGTTGACCTGGTTGTCTGCGGAGCTCGACATGATGTAGATTGGGGTAGGAAGAATGTTTGGGTGTAGGATATAGATATCGGTTGAGAGAGGTTGATATGATGGGCGCAATAGGAATGGAGTTGAAGATTAGTTTAAATAACTTTTTATGGCCAGACCGCCTCACGATACTTATAGAGAAGTCCAGCCCAAGCGTTGCAGCATCTCACACATCTTTGTCTTAGTTAGATCACCACTTATGACATCTTGTATTTTCAATACAACTCGCGCTAACTACATCATCGATTTAATAAGTCAATTTGTTTATTCCATTGGGGTCTCGGTTACTGACTACCTACGCATCGTCGAGGCTGGGCTATTTCTTTTGAAAGCCGATCTCATTTGGTGGCTGAGGGATCCGACAAGAAGCCCTGGCGTTGCGGTGGTGATGTTATCACGCGCAGTATAAGCGTCATGAACCAAAAGTCAATGACGGATGAGAAGCAGCGTGTAATCTTACAAACGCCTCGGGAGTCCACCGACCGGAACTGTACAATTTGTGGCTTATGAAGCAAGCGCCGGCTTGGTGATCCCATGTTGTACTACCTGATGTGTGGCTAGTGCGGCTGCGAATAGGGGCGCTAACAACTAACAATGTCTCTCTAGCATTACCTATATGTACCCATAAGTATCGACTCTCAAGTGCCGCATTATCGCATTATCGCATTATCGATGGTTAGATACCTGAAATTGAGGGGAGATCTCAGATCGGAAAATATACCCCGGTCACCCCGGTCCATGCGACAATCATAGCTAGAAATGCGACCACGACGCGATTAGAATGCGACCAAGGTCAAGCTTGCCCCTCTACCCAATGGAATCGAGCTGTATGCATTTAGATCTGTGACGAGGTGAGACATACATGATATTGAAATTGCGAAAGTCTTATTATCTGCTTGCTTTTTTCTGACCCAAAATCCACCCAGTACCGACGATATCAGAACAGAGGTCATTCACAGTGATCTTGAATAGAGTAGCAGAACGGACTTGCCCACAGGTTACAAATTTAATCACCAGCAACACCATGAAACCAGACTAAGTCAATATCGCAGAATTGTATTCACGACATAAACATACAACAACAAATTCACCATGTTCTAGGCTCTGATGGAAACCTATGACCGTTTGCCCCTATTCTACAGACCCTTTTTGCCTTGATGCCCATCCTGCTCAATATTTCATGCCTCATCATCGTTCCATCTTCTCAGTCGTATATGCGAGATGTATCATAGAGTTGCCCCTAGAATAACTTCTCACACTCGAAGGGGGAAAAAGTGCCATACGCCAAGTCCTTGTTTATCAACACCACACGGTTCGCATTATCCGATAAGTCCGTTTGAAGACGTATGAAACCAAGTTCGCAACTGGGTCAAGGAAGAATATCGAAATGAAAGCGTAAATAGGTATGAGTACGATGTTTTCGAGCCAGTAGGCGACATAGTTGCAATTTCAGCAATCAAATCGATTATTGATGCATCCAAAGCCGCCGAGGAGCAAAGTGAGGACGATGGAGCATCTGGCAGAGGCCCCTAGTTTATAGTGCGAAGGGCAAGCGTCCGATATGAGCCGAGTGGGGTACTGCCGATCCAGACCAACTGAATTCCAGTCGACAACCTGAACACCGCCATCAAGTAACATAATCCACTAGCATGACCTCTGGCATCCCGAGTCAGCTGTAGATAGCACAGCGTAAATCGGCCAGAGGTCGGAGCAAAAGGTATGCTCATAGCTCAACCTTTGAATGAAATGTGTAATTCGTGAGTTTCGTGTGGTTGGCTAAGGCCTTAGGAGTCGGGGGTTGTCAAGAAACGACCATCGAGGGCCACCTGTCATCACGAAGGTAACAAATAAGAGGTAATTATACTGAAAATTTGAAGAAAACGCCTTACACTGCTCAACTTTTTGATGCATTGTCTGAAATCCTGACTGAACAAGGAAAATGAAGGATCAAAATGTGTAACAGACGAAGCCGATGCCTAACAGCTTTGGTAACGCTCGACCCAAGCCATCGTTGAACATTAGTTGTCCTATTGCTCACGCCACCAACATGTTCCAGAGTTAGAGAAAGGGGTTGCGGTGAACAGTCTTCGGGGGGAGATTTGAAGGCTCTGGGCTTCTGGTCTGACCGGCAGGGATGCAGCACTCCTGCGTCGGTACGACCGAAGTGGATTCTGCGTCTCACGCCCAAGGCCAGGTTGTGCATCTTGCGCACGATCCGGAAGTTGTTGCGAGGACACACCGGGATAGCTGTCCTACCAGACCCGATCCCTGAAGTCCTTAAACTGGGCGACACTTCTCCTATGCTCCGCACAGGCATCAGCGTACTTCTTTTGTACATCGAGATCTTGTTCCACTTCTATGAGGTGTTCGGTCACATGGTCTTCCAGCCAATTTGCACCGCGCCGCAAACGGCGCGACCTTAACTCTTCCTGCCGGGATGTGAAGTGAGCAAGCACTTGGTTGTTGAAAGTTTCCCATTTTTCCATATAAATATGGAATTTTTCGGCGTATTTCTTGAACGATGAGATGGTCGGTTTCACAGCTGACACAGCAATAGTAGGCGGCGGCCGAGGAGCGACTGGAGGATGGGGAAACGCTAAGGGCTGAATAGCTTCACCAGACGACTTGACGTCAGGGTTGATGTGCTCGGACGGCCGGCTCTCGAACGGAAGAGTGGATTTGAGATCAGCGAACGAGTGTAGTCCACTCGGCATAGGGTCTTTGAAAGGCTCTACATTTCTCAAGTCCGAAAATGTTGCGCGGAATTCATCAGAATCCTCGGAGCCACCATGCTTGAGAGGGCTGCTGTTAGTAATGTCTGTCTTCGGCTGAGCGATGCTGGATGCTGAGATGTTCCCATCCAAACCACTAACGGCTGGTGCTGAGTTATTAGGATTCGGTGGGACACCGTTGGCAACTCCTGCCCTCCAATCTTCTCTGTACGGCTCCGTGGAATACTTTCGGGCGCCGTTCGCGTGGACAGGGTTGGGGGTCTCTTCTGCTCTCTCGACTGGCGGTGTATCGATATCCATAGCGTCTGGTTCCATGGGAGTAGCAGTCGGGGAGGGTTGATCTGCGCCGGGACCCTCTTCGCTGCTCTCGTCATCCACTACTGCAGCGGTACCAGCGGTCATTTTGAAAGACTTCGATTTCTTCATATGGGCGCGCCTGGTTGGGGATGCAGAAGCACTATTGGGAGTTTGTGGCTCGAAGTGTTGAGATCCTATCTGGTCATTCCACATTCCAGCTGAAAACCCTTGTTCGCCGTCTTTCAACTTCGAGGTATCTTGACCCTCAGGCAAAGGAGCTGAGTAAGTAGGTCGAGAAAACGTGTTTTGCCGTTGAGCAGGGCGATTACGGGATTGCGGCCGTGATTTCGGGGGCATCGACGCTTCTTCGTGAGCCGATGCAGAGCCTGCCTTAAACTGCCAATCGTCTGAATCGTGGGTGCCAACGAAGCTAGTGTTGATGTTTTCCCCACTGCTCCTTGGAAAGAAATTTTCGAAACCAGCATTCGTCCCGGCATTTTTGGGCTCTTCGGGAATATTGAAGCTAGAAGCACGATCACAGTTAGCATTAAGTTTCCCATTGCTGGCCGTGAGGTTGTGTGATGAATGCTGTTCTTGATCTGACTTGTGACCGTTGCCGACGACACTTTCGCCGGCCATAGAATGCTTTCTGACCAGATGATCCAAAGTTCTTCTTTGATGTATCTCCAGGGGGAGTAATGTGGTAGGGTCGCGGTGGCTGCTTCCTTCGCTTGAAAGTTTTAGGTTATAGCCTGTCACATGAGCGAGCCAACTCCCGCCTCCTATCGCTTGATCACGATATCTTTCGTGTCGAGGACCCGCGGTGCTTGATCCTAAGTGAGGTTGGGAAAGAGGGGTCTGTGTGCCGTACACTGTAGGACGACTGCCATTCGGCTGGGCAGCTGTCGAACCTGTGGGCTGTTGCATTAGCGAAGAGAGCCTTTTCGACTGCGCGGCACGTAATTTACCATTAGGGGTGGATTGGGGTGGTTGATCGGTAGTCTCCGGCATTTTGGGTTGGTATCTTTGCCCCGCTCTCGATTGAGCTGCTTGATCTTCAGTCTCGCCCTGGTTGCTGGGTTTTCTGGCTGGGCTGGAGCTCCGCGGCCTCGCATGTGCAAACGTGCCCGGCGCATCGAAGCCTCGCGACGGCACGCGTGTACTGGTGGAACGTCCCAAGCCCTGGCTGCTTTCGAACGGACTAGTCTTCTCACCGCCAGGCGTGTGGTACGGAGTCCTCTGACGGTCCATAAACCGGTCACTGAGCGGCGGAATCGGAGGCGGGATGGGGATTTCCGTCGGAGGCTGCTGTGGCATGTTGTCTGGCTCACTGAACAGGTTTGAATGTGACCGGTCCGTGAAATAGTTCTTACCAGTCACAGGCGGTTCGTCCGCTACAGCGGGAGATCGTGGGGTGAAACCTGTCTTCTTGCTGCTGCTGCTACCAAATGCGGCCTCGGCCTTTTTCTTTTGGTATGCGGTTCGTGGTGGGGGGGCTGGTGCCGGTCCTGGTCTTGAATCACGCGTTGCAGATGTAGGGGCTCTGCCCGGTGGTGCCCTTCCAGGAGTCGCAGGTCTTTGGCTCGCATTGGCCCGTCCGCGGTTGGGTCGGATGTTGTCCCATGCTTCGGCATTAGATCGTCGGAACTGCGTGTCGTCTTTGGGAGACTGGGGTCTCGTGTTCCGTGGCATCCCCCCCGCAAAGCCTTCGTACCGTTGGCCGCCCGACGGCCGATCTGCGCGGGATTGGGTGTTTGGTTGGCGTTTCGGAGGGGGTGGATAGGCTTTCGCGGCATCTTGCCATGGATTGCCTCTCACGCCCGAGGCGCCGGGAAAGCGCGAGCGGCTCCGGCGTGCCTCATCGTACTGCCTTCTCAGCGTCTCATCGGTAAGGATCTCGTGGGCCGACTGGATGATTTGAAATTTCGGGTTCACCTCGGCTTCTCTGCCCGGATTGCGGTCTGGGTGGTATTTCAGAGCTGAAGCATGTGGGGTCAGTAGCTGATCTGGGTGCTCAAGTCAGACGGCGCGTGAAATACCAAGTTTCTTGAACTGCCTCTTGACGTCGTCAGACGTGGCAGAGGCTGGCAGCTCCAGGTCTGCATAGTAATCTCTTGCCTTGTCCCACTTTGCCATGGTAACAGACTATGGTAACAGACTATGGGCAAGAGCCAGCAGGTGGCGGAGTTATACTGACTGCTGCGAGCCAGAGCGCACCATACCGCACGCTGAGTTGAACTGTTGCGCTGACACAGTCGGGCTGCGATATTGAGCAGCTACCTAGTAAGGAGCATGCACCGCGTATATGCTCCAAATGGTTCAAAATGGCCGTATGCGATGGTAGATCGGAGCAGGTAAGCAGGCACCCCGCGGGTGGTCTGGTGGTGTCGTTCGGTAAGTATGGTGGGATTGTTTATATTCTGTCGGCAGCCTTGGGTTGCCTGGTGAGCCTGGTGACTTACGCCATGTGAAAGAGAGGACCCAGAAAAATCAATAAATGGGATGTGAACGCATGACAGGGCAGAACGGGGCTTGGAGAAGTGGAGGGAGCCTAGCCACGATGGGAACGGGCGCATAGACTAGGTGCTCAGAATGCAAAGTGAGGATGGCTTGGAAGAGAATGAATGGCGTGCATTTGATGATGTAAAGAGCTGAAGGACCTTAGCTGTAAGCTGGTTTGCAGATAGGTACGGTGAATGCCACCTACCTCCTCTCCTTGTGATACTGATGGCTTTAGTAGGGGAGCTAGGTGGGAGGAAAAGGTGCCTTAGATACAATTAGGTACCTTCATCCATGTGCATGTGGGGAGTGATAGGTGGGGGGGTCCAGGCATGCCGGGCAGGTACCCAAACCTAGAGACCTGAGGCTTACATAGTGGATGGTGGGGCACTCCCGCCCATCGGATCTTTGCGCCTTGCCTGCCTCGGCTGCCTGCCTGGATATACCTCAGGTACGACGGGCAACAATTTGAATCTGCCATGATGTACTGGTACCTCGGTACGGTAAGTACATACCTGACCTATATATAATATATAAGAGCTGAAGCGCGCTTGGCGTGAGCTGATGATAAGCATGACAGCATTTGGCCTCCTCGAGGGTGCTGTGCCAACCTGCCACCTTGCTTCAATCTATAGATTTACACTAGTTAGTAGTAATAGTTACCTAGTGTCAAAAGACGAATGCGTACCGCCGATCGATCTGGCCAATGGGTGCCTTATGTACTGTGCACGCTACTTTGTGCCTGGAATCGTACTGTCTGAGTACTAGGTGGCCGTATCCCACACGGTATAGCCCAACTTCTCACACCTAGATTACTTTATATAAGGTTCAAGCATACACCCACTTGTTCCAGGACAAGCATCCCAACATCACGTTACATTTCTATGTATGTATGTAGTCGACTTTCAAACACCGACCGGAGTTTCCTATGTTGAGATTTCCGCACGTACGTGATAGTAGGTAGTAATAACCTCTATGTCGGGAACACGAATGTTCGCATGTCGACTGCATTAACTACAAGAAGGCCGATGTGACCACGGCGCAGCATCAATGCGCGAATTTCGCCCGAGCCCCAATAGAAAGACGAAAAAGAGCTGTTATGCATAATACTACAACTGTACCTGGGTATGTAAGACCGGACTTGGCAGGCTTTGGCAGAAGTTTTGGCACATGTATGGTTGCTGTTATAGGGAGTGAGATAACAACGGTTTGGAAACCAGCAGCTCTGCGTCTCGGCCACGTCTGCATGCATGTGGTCAGGAATCGGGAGCTGACTAGTGACGTCACATAACAAGTTGCGACTTCCAACCGGCATCGTCAGATCGACAATGTGCATGGGCCTAGAAGCTCACAATTGCTGCAACGGAATGCATACCTGCACGATTACTACTGTACATTATAGATACTGCGTTGGAAAAGAGGCACGGGCATGCTCAGATAAACCATATAACAGCCAAGCTGATTGCCATGAAATGAAAAAAAAGATTCTTAAGTAGATGCTCGAATCTAGGCAGTATGCCTAGAACAAACGGACTGTTGCATTTTCTTGGCTTTTTATCTCTACCCATCCATACCCATGCAAAAGTAGGTTCATTAAACAAACTCAAACCCTAACTAATGTTGACGCCGCCCCCAAAAGAGAGAAAACAATGCCACGTACACCGTGAACAGCCCAAACACCAACCAGATGCTATTAATTCTTTGCCTCGTGCGCATGAGTGACCATGCCTGGAATCAGACACCTCATATCATTTCGCGACCCATGTCATAAGACCACCCACCATCGCGCCTCATCCTCTCACGCGCTGCCAGATCCTTTCGAATATCCTCTTCAGTCAACCCATCCGGTCCGCTCCAGTTGGCGCTCGAGGTACGGTTTCGGAACTTGGGGAAACGCTCTTTGCTCCGAGCGAAGACCTCCTCCATGTTCAATGGAGCTGGCGCCCCAAACACCTCGAACGGGTTTTTGTCCTCCTGCTCGACAAGCGCTCTTCGGAGGTTCGGCGAGTCAGCCCAGTCTGCAACCAAGCCCTTGCCGTCATCCTCATCCTCCTCGTCCTCATCGTCGGTGTTGATCTCTGGCAGCTCGATCGAGTCGCCGTTCTGGAACCTCGGCGACGAGCGCGTTGCCGACTTGACTGCAGACTTAGCAACTGCCTTTCCTGCAGGTCGTGCTGGAGTCTTGCTAGGCCCTCCGGCAGCATGTGAATTAGGCGCGAAGGGAATGGCACCCTTAGACATTTGTGCCATATCCAGGGGGTGGGTTGCTTTGATATGACTGTGGTGTTGATTCGTGACAGTTGCCTTAAATAAGTCTCGCGTGACACTCTGGGGTGGCGCATTGGTGTACCCGTTAGAGAACATTGACTTGGTGGGTAGATCCTATAGGCTATGTTAGTTTTGCTACTAGGAGAACCCCCCGTCGGTTCCGGTTCATCTTACCTTCTTGACACCACCTGATGGGCGCACTGGCGCCCCCTTCAAGCTCGGTTGCTTCTCGTTGCCTACGGGCTCATCAAACTCGTCCGTCATGCGCATACGTTTCGAGTCTTTCGCTTCTTGAGGCAAAGGTCGCTTAGTCTGTGCTTTTGAAGCAGTTGAAAGAATCGTATTCACGGGCCGACTATTGTCATCCTGGGCGCGAGGGGCCATAGAACCCACCCGCGAAGGCGGCCTAGAAGGACCGGCTTCATTTCTGCCATATTCTGGAGGGCCACCGGGCTGTCCTCGGACTGCAGGGGGAGGGGCTCGAGTCTGCTTTGCTTTTTCGAGCATGGCTTGGCGATGAGCGTTCTTCGCCTCGGCCTGCGCATTTGCCAGCTTCCGTTCCTCTTCCTTTTGGCGTTCAGCTTCAAGTTTTCGCTGTTGCTCTTGGCGTCGCTCTTCTTCTTGCACAGCTGCTCGCTTCCGATCCAGTTCTGCTTTGGCATCTCGCCTACGCTGTGTTTCACGCTCTTCCTGCTCTTTCCTCCGTGCAGCGGCTTCAAGAGCTTTGGGTCGACCCAAGGATGATGTCGAGCTTTTGAGACTCTGGAGAGAGGGTTTCGGTTGCATCGATGATTGGCCATTCTTTCCTTTAAGTTGAGGTTGCGACAAAGTATCATGCAGGCTTGACGATAGCGCGCTGGTGTTAGGCTGGTATTGAGAATGTTGGGAGCCCATGTTCACGCGGATTACGGTAGGTGCTTGCTTCACCTTGCTGGCTGGCTCCTTGGTTGGCCGAACGGGCCGCTTGATCTCCTTTGTTTTCATGGCTGATGAAGGGGCCGTCGGGCGAGGGACTGAAGGGGGTGGCATCATACTCGGAGCATCAACCATCTCAATCTCTACAGTGTCCTCCTCTACCCTAAAAGCTTCTGTGTCCTGCTCATCCGGGGCTGCATGCGTCTTGACTTTCTGGGGACTGCTTCTGATAGACCTTGGAATATTCCCCGGGGTAGCAATGGCGGCTCGTTTCTCTTGCTCTTTCTGGGCCGTCGCCTGCTTCTCCAAGGACGCTACACGTTCTTGTTCCTTACTGAACACACGTGCCTTCTCACGTTCCTTTTCGCGTGCCTTCTCAAGCTTCTCTGTTTGTTCAGCTAGCCGACGCGCCTCTTTAGCCTCCTCCTTCTTACGCTTTTCTTCGTTTTTCTCCCGCTCGATAGATGCCCTGGTCCTCCTTCCCTCGGCTCGTTCTGGACTGGCGGGGTTTGTAAGCATGTTTGTGTCAGCTACTTGACGAGATAGATCTGGGTAGAGAGATTGAGCCCCTTTGGACGCTGGTCTGAGGCTCTCCGTGGAGAGACCTAGATGGATACCAAGCCGAGTAGTAGAAGGGGAAAGAAGCGAAGATTTTCCTTCTGCGCTAATCGCCGCGCTGCTCGCCAGAAGGCCCCTGGAACTCTTCAGGATGGAAGATAACTTATTCTTCACCTGCTTGAGGGGGCTATTGCTGAATCCACGTGATGGTGATTGGAGGACTTGAGGTTGGCCGTCTTCTGCGACTGTGGCTAGTGGGAGAGTCGCGGCTGAGATGGTCTTCTCCAGACGATTCCCGTCTACATGACCTGGGTCTAAGACGGGGAGAACGGGGACCGAAACCGACTTATGATGCCCCAAGACACCAGTGTTCCGCTCTGGCACAGAGGATTTGAGGGGAGATGGAGTGTAAGCTGTTTGTGGGCGCGCACTTGGCATTGCAAAGTCATCCCCGCTGATTGTATTTTTGCCAGAAACCTGCTCCATGATGTCTGCTGTGTGACTTTTAGGGAGACCAGGTCGCGGGCTCTTGAAGTTGGAAGCATCATCTGGAGTTCCAAGTGGCTCAATCCAATCATCGTCGTCTTCAGGAAATGCACCAGGCGTCGTGGTTGTTTTCATCTGCGATGGCAGTGGCTTGTTCAAATTCGCAGAAGGGGACTGCTGCGGCGTTGTGGAGCCGGTCATTCTCTTCGAAGTCTGCTGAACATTGGCCTGGGGCTTGCCAAGCTGATTGATCTGATCCTGCAGCCGTTGCGTATACGTCTTGTTATGCAGAGCCGCATTCTCCACCTCCACTTGGGGCTGGGGTTTCGGTGGAGGTGGGAAGTCGTCGATGTCCATGTCATCGTTCTCATCGTCTGTAACATCTTGGTTCGCGTATCCTCCGAGACTCTTACCTCCAGTATTACGGTACTGGCTCGTCCGGTTCTGATCCAGATGGCTTGTCCTTGAGGTTCGATTGCCAATGCTTTTGTGAGTGATGGGTTCTCGTGCAGGCAAAGACGCGAAATTGAGACTGCTCTTCCTGACAATCGGTCGAATCGGGCTAGAGCCGTCAGATGGTGACCGCGATATTTCATCGAGAGCCGACTCCATCACGTCAGGCTCCACGTCTTGGGGCTTGGCACTATCTGAAACGAACGCCGGCGTTGGGCTTTTGTCTGCATCTGAGAAAGGGGGCGGGGCGGGGGAGCCTGCGGGCGTTGTGGTGTCATGATGTGCTGGTTTGCAAGGTGAGGCTGCAGTCCCAGCGTGCGCGGTGAAATAATCGGTAGATGCATCATCGAGACCTTCCTTAGTCGGGTATGATGGATGTACCGGACTGCTAAGATCTTTGCCCGTTGGCGATGCTTCAATCGCTCTATTGTCATGCTGTATATCGTCTCTAAGGCTGAATGGCTGGGTTGTGTCGTCAAGATCCACAGGATCGTCTATCTGCATGGCATCCTGTGACTGGCTGCCATGGTATCCAGAGTCTACCACAGACACAGGCTTGGCCGGGGGCTTTGCTGGTGATGCATGCTTGGACACAGCATTCTGTTTCCGCGGACTGCCGGCAGTTACAGCCTTAGGTGGGGAAGGTTGAGGATCGACTGCTATCTTGACTCGAGGCGTGTTGGGCCGCCCGGTATGCGGTAGGACAAATGGATTTGGCCCGTCTTTAGGTGTGGAAGAAAATATATTGGACAGAGGCTGTTGGTGAGATTAGTGAGCTGGGCCGTGTTGGTAGCTGGCATTCCAAGTTGGGGGCATACCACGCGGTTTTCTAAGTTGCCCTTCCTGACTGTTCGCGGTGTTTTGCCTCGCAGTTTACCAGGCGTCTTGAATATCTCGGCGACATTTCTACCGATGGTTCGTTAGCACGATGTGGGAAACAACATGGACCATACCCTACGCACATCTGATTCTCGCTGAAGACCTCGGCCATGTGTTCATTCAGCCAGTCGAAGTCGTTTTGGACGGAGAAGGTAAACTCCTCGACCTCTGTCTGGGCAATCTGGGAGGCCGACGTTCGCTCCTCGGCGATCCACGGCCCCGAGCCCACCTGCATGCGCGTCCGCCCGGCCATGACGCGATAGACAGAGGAGGCCGACGGAAGGTTGATGGACGCGTCGGTGGTGTGATGCGTCGCGTTGTCTGAAGCGAGGGCAGCGCAAGGTGGACAAGAGATGGAAGAGAAATCAATTAACCATGACTCCTTGATTGTATGCTGAGACAGCGTGTTGGGTGGTTGATCGGTGCCGCTGTTGGGTGAAGGAACGGGAGGATTAGAAAGGTTATCTTAAAGCTGGAGTTGCAGACTGTGAAGCTGAGGTGTGATGGTGTGCGACATTGATGGTGGGCAGGCATGGGCAGGCATAGGCGCGCGGGCACTTAGAGCTATGGGGAACGACGGCACTGATTGGGCCACACGCTCTGACGTTGTAAACACAAAGCTCGGGCCAACCTACCTGGGCAGGTACCTACAGAAGGCCTGGTGCCTACAGTAGTACCTACCCCACCTGCGCAAGCCCAAGCCACCCGAAGCACCAATTCATCAAAACATCCATTCAACACGATACATCAGATTCTGATAGATCAACTACCGCAGGCTATAATATGTCTCTATGGGGTAGGAATTCCAGCTCTGGTCGTACTAGGTGGCCGTATCCCACACTGGTATCCAACTTCCCATACATATAGATTCATTAGCTTTCTTTCATCCACAATCAAAGCGGGAATACCTAGGTAGTACCTAGTCTTCTCAGGATGCTGAAAAATAGACGATAGTAGGTAGTTAGTTGGATGAAGATTGTGTAGTGTACTCTTCGATATATTTTCAGCTGTGCTGTCATTTAATACCACTATACTATGTTTACCAGTACCTAGTAGGTAGCTGAGGTGTGCACGTATAAGGTATGTACGTACGTAAGTCCCCTAAATAAGAGGAATAATCGTGGCGTGATACGGTATATTCATGCCCATGACGCTCTTGAATATTGCAAGAACAATTCGGTTGGTTAACTTCCAAGTTCCAAGATTACCCATCACGGTTGTACTAGCTAGCTGCAAATCCTAGCTTTTCACTTGACGAAGAATTCATCAAGATACATTACGCAATGGCATAGCCAACATGTCACGGACAACAAAAGGTAGGATTGAGTGAGTACGCGGAGGCAAAGCCCGTTTCTGTTTCGTATTATGTCCGTGTGTACCCGCGAGCCGCTTCCTAGAGCAACCGATTAAGCTGCTCGTCCGACTCACTAAACGAAGGCATCAAAACGCCACAACAGAACAGTTGCCGATTTATTGTAGCATTTGTGCCTGTCGGAATGCCGCTCCGGGGCTGACCCAAGACCATCCGTTCCCTTGATTGATACTCCTACATAAAACGCCCTACGCGTACCGATGCGTATACTTTTCCGCCTCGACAAGCAGCGGCTTCGGGCCCCTCTTGGTACAACTACATCCCCGTATTGGGGTTGGTCTCGAGATCTGCATAGTGCAGCGTGAGTTGCCGCTGAGCGCATGTCAGTAAGCCAGGTATCTCAGTTCGGATTTTGGAACAGTAACATACCCTCTCCTTGCGCCAGTCGTCGGTGTTCCACACTACGTAGTATCCCTCTTCGTGCTGAGTACTCAGTATCCGAGGATGCATTATCTCGTCCTTGGTTAACCAAAACTTCAGCTTCTTGTGCCATCTCCATTGTCGTTGGAAACTATACATGGTTAGCATCACTGTTTCATTGACACAGGCGATAGCGTCCTCACAGTTGTTCAGCAGCAAGGTGCTGTTG
Source organism: Astrocystis sublimbata (assembly GCA_022453515.1). Classification (NCBI taxonomy): domain Eukaryota; kingdom Fungi; phylum Ascomycota; class Sordariomycetes; order Xylariales; family Xylariaceae; genus Astrocystis; species Astrocystis sublimbata. The sequence goes on along the minus strand of JAJNNY010000006.1, from coordinate 917,290 downwards.
GTAATCGCCAGGGCAGCTGTAGAAGATCCACATCAATGTCTCCTCGTTGAAGTTGGATATCTTATTGCGCAGAGGTTGGACGTTGTTCACTTTGTAGCAATCCGGCAAACGAAAGTCAGGGATGGCTGGCCGGGGCGGTGCATCGTTGAACGGTGACCAGATCTGCGTGGAGATCCGTCTGTTACAAGAGTCAATATGATGAACTTATAGTGTGGCATCTGGCAAGAGGCACATACTCGGGCGATGTCAGATCAAATCCGAACGCGCTAGGGTCCATGCCTCCGACACAAGCGGCATAATCGGGGTAATTATTCATTAGCGTGCGCAGACCTTTGATACCCCATTTGTCAATCTCGGCCATACCGGCCAGGGGATCACGCGACGTCGGTGGCTGCACGTCTTCGTTGTCTTTGCCCTTGATGGATTGCGCTTCGCTGGAACCGATCGCGCCCAAAGGATTTCGACTTTCAGATGACAATGTGGCTTCCTTGGACATTTGAGAAGGCAAGACATCATCGCGGAACCCCGGCGGCTTTTGACGAGGTTCGTCATTGCTGCTTCTTAACTCTTGAGATCGCGAAAGATCTGGATGAGACAGTCAGCATCTCCACGTAAAGACGACACAGGTGAACACACCAATTGACGCAGCCCCCTCGGGTGAGTGAACATCCGACGTCCGCGAGTTAGCAGATAATGCATTGAGCAAACCGTTACCCGCACCAGCGCCTTGCAGTGGGCCACCTGCAGAATTCCCTTGGGCGCCGAACCCCAGCGTTGACATCAGATTAGAGGTACGCTCTTGGCCAATCTCCCCTTCACCGTTCCGCAGACTATTGTTGAGTGGCGGAAAATCGTCTATGCTACTTGGCTGGGGTTGAGACGATTGTGACATGCCCGCCTGGTTACCAAAGCGGAAAGCCGCCTGGCTCGTGTTCATGCGGGATGACGAGAAGAAATCATCTTGTTGGCTCTGCTGTGTGTGAGGCGTAGGTTGATTCCGCGAGATAGCTCCACCCATAGGCCTCGAGGCTCCTGCCCATAACGCAGAAGGGTTCCCACTAGCGAGCTGGGAATTATTGGAGAGCGATGGAAATTCACTGTGGATGGGTCAGCATTTTGGAAAATGGAAAGCTACTAAACAAGCCCCGCGGCCATTCTCGCAGAACAAAAGTAGTGGAAAACAAATGGTCATGATGAATTACCGTCTCAGCACGGAAGCATAAGGTAATCCAGTAGCCAAAGATAGCTCAGGCTGCGGAGGTTGTCCTGCCGTAACATTGCCTGGGGTCCACGTTGCGTAGCTGCTGCTGCTGCTGGCATTATCGTGCTCCAAATCCGGGCCAGAAGCCATGCTGTGATTGTTGATATAACCCCAAGCATGATGGTTCTGGCTGGTTGCAGAGGCAGATGGGCCTTGAGCAGTTGGCGCATCTGTAAACACAACCGGACCACTAGATTGCAAGTGCAGCTTGTGTACAAGCTTTGGCTTGCGAGGCTTGATAGTAGTAGGTGGATGGGATATGGCACTCTCAGCCAGGGAAGGTAAGGACGGACGATGGTCTGACATTTTGCAAACAAACGTGGTGCATGAGGCAAAGCCGACCAAGAGTGAGCGCGATGGCCAATTATCAGGGGAAACAGTAATCGTTGCTGTGTGTTGTGTGTAGGTAGAGAGATGTGGAAGAGCGGGAGGAAGTGTGAGTGTGAGGGTGAGGGTGGACTAATGAGCCATTCACGCACGAGTGGTAACAAGGCGAGCTGTGGTGCGGCATGTTGCGCCGGAGAAGCAAACAAACAAGTACTAGGAATAGATAGATAGGTAGGCAGGCAAAGGAGAATCAGGCACCTACGAGAGGTCTAACGGTGTTGCTGGTTGCGAGGCACCCAGACTCTGTGCAAAACTGAGGCCACCCCCCAATTGCCTCGAGGAATTCTGAAGATTACTGGTTGCGCCGCCCATCGGCACGTTTCCGCCAAACGCCCATCCGCCTGCGTTGTTTGCTTCGCACACGGACGCCAGATCAGTGTCTGTATGTACACGTACGGTCTTGGTGATGGATTCAATCCGCCCTACCTATTTTACCGTTTGGTAACCGATTTGACCCTGCCCTGCCCGGTTGCTGGGGTTGCTGCTGCTGCTGCTGCTGCTGCTGTTGTTGGCCACCAAAGCCAGCCGGCATCCCCCGTACGGTTTGCGGCATCGCTCCTGACCAGGACTTGTATTAGCCAAGCTTGCCATTTGGATGCGCAGAAATTGTATAGATCAGAGTATTGAAATCTAGCCCTCCCAGGACCGCCTAGGGCCTCCCCGTCGCATCTTCAGTGCAAACAGCGCGGTCGAGCCCATCTCATATCGAGTCCAGGGCGGGCGCCTCAGGTTGCGGCAAGGATGGGACGGGCAGGTTGGGCCACGGCTAAGGATTCCGCTCTCCATCCACGAGCGTTCGTGTGCTAGGTATCTCTGGGCTGTTGCACGAGTCGCGGCATGGCGACCTGTCTGAGCCGCGCAGGGGGATGAAGATAATGGCGCGATGGGGATCGAAGGGACGCGCGTGCGCGTGCGAGTGCGAGTGCGTGGTGACGAGAGGCAGATAGATGGACAGAGAGGGCAAGGGATGCGGGACAGCACTACCTGGTCGATTCATGGTTGGTTTGGATCCAGAGTCGAGGAGAGCACTCTGCAGTTGGTAGCTTCCACTGCCAGTGGTAGCTTTTCAATGTCGTCAAGGTTCGTCTCGGGGGGGGCGGGGGCTCTATCTCGGCGATCGATATGGTCGAAGTGGTCGGTGTGTTGGATGCGCGGAGGATGTCGTCAGAACCGTGTCGTCAGATCTGGTCGTGACTTTGGAGTTGAACAGTGGTGGCTTCGCTCGACACTCTGGAGACTGGCTTGATTCCATGCTGGCATGATTCGCTTAAGTACCTAGGTACTTTACCTAGGTCGCCTGTTGGTTCCACCTATGCACTGTACCTACAGCGCCAATAGCCGCCTGCCGCCTGCGCTAACATCAGCCTCGCCTCGGGCATGTCTAACGCCAAGAACAGTACCCCAGTACCCCTAGGAGGTACCTGGTACAGTATATAATACTCCCGGGGTCTCGAGGTCATTTTCAACCCAGTCCTACATGTAGTTAACATGTAGGTAGGAGGTAGGTAGGTAGGTAGGTAACCTATATGTAAAATGCAGCAGATCACTCTGGGACTTGCAAATACCTATATACGAACTCTGTCAACGAATTCATTAATATATAGATAAATGTTCCGGAAACTGTCTGAGGACGAGACCGAAATTTCAACTTCTGGCTGTAGGCCCCAAGATCTGATGCTCGATCACAGTGACGAAAGTATGGACTATGCGCAGGTGGAGTCTTGGTAGGCAATAATTAAGTAGTGAAAACGCAGGATGTTCATCTCAGGGGCAGTAACGACACTCCGCAAGCAAATGTTCCCCATCTCGATTACTACCTAAGTACTAGGCCTACTAAGTACCTAGGTATGATATTTAAAGGAGTAGGTAGGTAGTCATTCTTGGTTACTATGTATGATTTTGGCAGCCAAATACAAATACTTAGAACAATCTCCAAAACGTATAACTGCACAGGGCTGTAATGAGATCCTTCCCGCAGTCTAAGATATCTAACGGGTAGTATTCTATTACCCAACCACGACGGCGCCACAGGAAATTTCATTTGGCTTCCGCTGCCTCATATATGTATATATATACAGCTAAGGCAGGATATTCAAAACTGTCTTATTACTTACCTAGGTAGCGTAGTACAAATCAAATACCACTGTTGCTCACGCTCTCACAGCTATGACGTTCAACTCTCTAGATGCCAGGTCTTCTCTTCTGCCGCAGCCGGTATAGCCTTAGGTATCCCCACGATCTGTAGTTCTTTTGTGCCACTCGTTTCCGAGCCGCTGCGCCTATTCCATGTAATAACTCCTCGTGGATGAAACCTCTGCTAAGCAGATGCGGGCAGGGACAATAATGGTCGCTACCCGCCTTGACATAGTGTTGGCATGGACACTGCGATACTTGGACTTAGTAATGGTTGTTGGTATTGTTGCTTTAGCCTCAGAAAATAATGTTTCATGGTGACTCTTAAGACATCGTCTTCGTCCAAAAACAGAGAATCAATAACTACCTAGATGTCAGGTGTCACGGTAGCCAGGGCTTCATCATGACCCAGGGGCTCCCCTGTAGGGGCTATCTGGGCTACTAGATCTGTGTAGGTATATAAGGACTGGGCGACTCCCACTCTATGGGAGGGCCCAGGATTCAATAGAATTGACACCTGACCCCTACACTTCTACTTCACTACTAGGCTACTGCTATATTCCTTCACTCTGGTGCAAAAGCACTTGACACTAGATACCTAGGAAATGAAAGGTTGACTAATAGTACTTACGCTATGATCTCCTCGCCTAAGTTCGTCGTGGATACAAGGGCACTAGAATTGTCAAATCAGCTATTATGATTGTCATGGTGTTTTTGGGTCGAAGACAATAGACTTTTGTAGTAACTCACACAGTGATCTAATAGTCCTATCCAGTCGTGATAACATTCTCTGCACTAGATATGATTATCAGCTAACGTTTATTGAATAACACTTTGTTAAGCAGTCCAAGTTGGCTATACACGGAAACGAACTGAAGGGACTGCTCACATAGTGCTCGACGAAGCGAGCAATGTTGTGGGTTGAATACCGTATCCTTTTCTGATTGCGCCGGACCCGCCTCATCTTGTGTGGGTGGTATCGAGTATCTGTTATTTTACGCTCACTGGGAGTTTCTGACAGTTTTCCCTTAATGCTATTTTCTAAGGGGTTTCTCTTATGCTTAGATGACGCTTTGGCCTGCAATGATAATCCAGGATTGAAAGTCTTCCTATCATATGTAAGAAGTCTCCATCCAACTCTCAATCCCAATGCAAACTCTTATAATATTACTTGGGCAACGAGGTTTCGTATATGGCACTCTTTATTTCCTGGTATCTTTGTTCATCAACAAGACTATGTCTGGCTTGCTACGGAGGTGCTGCTATTTCCTTTGAAGAGTTTCTTTCTAGTCTGCCTTGCAGCTATTGTTTTAATTTGAAACTTCAATGACATTCTTTGGGCATGTCCCCTTAGCTACAGGGCTACTAGTATGGTCCCTACGGGCTATCATATGAAAGAGACCGCTTTTAGTTGTAGGTGTAGCTTTTACGTATTACCTAGGTAGGTACATAGGAATTCCCACCGCCTTCAAGTTCAAGGTTCATGACTAATACTGCATGTACAATGCTAATGCTACACGCGCTTATGCAGCCCCAGCTGTCCTATCTGAACAAGAGAGTTACGTACTACGTGGCGCACACTTGAATAAGATTTCATGGCACTTGCTCGCTGTCCCGCATACGACCTGGATGGAAGATAATCGTAAATGCATCTGCGTATCTTAAGCAACCGAGGCAACCAGAGACTCAGTTTGCGAGTAATGGTGCATTGGTACTAACTTGAGTAGGATTGGGCGTGCGATCTACCCGGCCGGGGTCCCAGCGCCGAGGTTCGACGATCCACCCTAGACCCTTCATCTGCGAATCGTAATCCACAATACGTCCATGTGCAAGGGACCTCCCAATAACGCGATGCCCCAAACAGCAGGAGATCAACCAGAAAGCCATGGGGAAACGCGCGCCATGAAACCATGGGACGTCACTGTTCACTTTCAGGACTTTCAGCACTTGGGTCCCCCAGGGTTCCCAAGGGCCGATATATAAAGGTCAAGGATGCAGACGGACGTGGGCTCACTGGCTCGACTGGCATGACTGGCTCGACTGGGTCGCGATAAATTGGGTTGCTATCGAATCCTTCGAAGGTTGAGATTTCCAGGTGAAACGTGAATGTCAGGAAAATCTGGCGGAACACAGAATCGTGCTAGATAGATAAACCGACAGATTAAGTTGGATTTCTTGCAATCTGTGTGAGATCCTTCTTCTCTTGGATTCTTGCATCAGCTACCTCAGCCACCTCATGACCTCGGTAATCGACCAAATACTTAATATGTCCGGTCTCGCGCACCTAGCATGCGCCTTCGCGGCAGCAGCATCGCTATGCCAAGCGCAAGACCTGTCGAAATATGTGTTGCCTAATGTGAGTTTCCGGCCCAAAGTCTCGTCGATTCATCATGTTCTCCCAACACGCAGTCGACTGTTTCCACTAACCCAGTATCCCCCTCCATAGATGGGCGACACAAATGGTGGCAACACATTCCCGGGCGTGAGTCTGCCGTTGGGCATCGTAAAACTCGGGCCAGATCTATACACAGGCTCCGACAGCTACTCGGGTTTCCAGCCGGACGGTGATTTCATCGGGTTCAGCCTGCTGCACGAGAGCGGCACAGGTGGCGCGCCGAAGTATGGGGTAGTGGCCCAGATGCCTGTAATGGGGACGCTTGACAACCCCCTGGCCGACCTTAGCATCAACAGGAGCAAGGCTGATGAGACTCGGCTAGGATACTATAAATCGAGTCTATATAATGGGATCACCGTCGAGTTGAGTGCGACGAATCGTGCGGGGATGTTCAAGTATGAGTTCCCGAAGGATGGTGGTGCCTCAAACATCGTCGTGGATGTCTCGCATGTTCTGTCTTCGTATCGTGGGCAGGGACTGGGGCAGAATTATCTTGGAGGAAACATCAGTGTCTCGACTTCCAACTCTGGAGTTCGCTACGAGGGAGCTGGATCTTATGACAATGTGAGACTCTTGATGATTTTAACACAGGGCAAAGTCGTGGGGCTGTAGCCATGCTAACCGGGCAAAGGGATGGAACCGCGCTCCTAAGTGGACGGTGTACTTCTGCGGTTATTTCGACCAGCCAGCAACCTTCAAAACGTTCCTGGGAAAAGATGCAGAGGGCAAAGATATCGCCGACTACGACGATTCCACCAGCCAGGGTTCGGATTCAAGACTAGGGGCGGTCTTCACATTTGACTCGAAATCGGTCACCTCGAGAGTGGGCGTGTCCTTTATTTCGTCCGAGAAGGCCTGCAGCAATGTGGACAATGAGATCCCAGCCGGCACAGAGCTAGCCACTCTCGAAAAAAACGTCGAGACCGCGTGGAATGACGGGGTTTTGTCCAAGATAACAACGACAGACACGTCGAACACAACGGCGCTCCAATTACTGTACTCGTCTCTTTACCACTTCCTCTTGATCCCCACCAACAAGACGGGCGAAAACCCGCTTTGGTCATCGAACGAGCCGTATTACGACGACATCTTCACCTTCTGGGACACCGTAAGCGGTCCATTCCCTCTCGCGCTCCCAATTTCATTTCTGACAAGAAACTCCAGTTCCGCTCCGGCACGCCACTCATGCACGTCCTGCAACCAACCGCATACGAAGAATTTGTGCGTTCCCTGATTGACATTTGGCGCTTCGAGGGCTTCATGCCGGACGCGCGATCGAGTTTCTTCAGTGGTGCTACTCAGGGCGGCAGTAACGCCGACAATGTGCTCGCCGATGCGTACGTCAAGGGGGTTCGCGGCGCCGTGAACTGGGACGATGGGTTCGCAGCCATGGTCACGGATGGCGAGGTGGTGCCGCCCAACAACAACGATCCGCGCGACCCGTCGGCATCGACGAAACAGGGCCGCGGTGCACTGCCGGATTGGATTGAGAAGGGATACATCACAACCAAATATAGGCGGTCTGTGAGTCAGGCTATCGAGTAGTAAGTCGCTGGCTGTCCCTGCCCACTTCTCAATCTTGTTACCAAGTTGCCGAGTTACTGGTTTCCTTGTACTCATCCATGGCTTCTTAACCCCCCTGCTCTTTCAAAGGAACGACCGAGGCGGGGTGTTCTCATCGAATTGCTAACGCCGGGTCTAGTGCACTGAACGACTTTGCGCTCTACCAAGTCGCCACAGGCTTGCAGAATTCCACCGCAGCAAGCAAATACCTCGCTCGCTCTCAGCAGTGGCGCGCACAATGGAACCCATCTCTATCCGCCCTCAACTTCACCGGCTTCCTTGGTCCCCGCTCCGAGTCGGGAGACTTTCTCGACCAAGACCCTCTGTCCTGCGGGGGCTGCTACTGGGGCGACGACTACTACGAGGGACTCCCAATGGAATATTCCTTCAACGCGCACCACGACATGTCGCACCTCATCTCCCTCTGCGGAGGCAGCGAGTCCTTCATTGCGCGTCTCGAAGCCATGTTCACGCCCGGCCTATCGGACGGCAACAAGGAGTTCGGCGGGACGCTGTTCAACCCCGGGAACGAGCCGTCGTTCGCGACTCCCTACCTCTTCAACTTCGTCGGCCGGCAGGATCTCAGCGTGAAGTACTCGCGTCACGTCGCGCGGAGCTACTACTCTCCCTCCGAAGGAGGCTTGCCGGGCAACTCGGACGCCGGCGCCATGGAGAGCTGGGTGTTGTGGAACATGATTGGGTTGTACCCTCTCACGGGACAGACGACATTCCTGGTTGGATCGCCTTGGTTCAAGGATCTGACCATTGACCTCGGAAAGGGGAGCAATGGAGCTAAGAAGAAGTTGGTCATCACAGCGGAAAATGTGGGCGAAGACTCGTTCTATGTACAATCTTTGAGGGTCAATGGCCAGGCTTGGGACAGATCGTGGGTTTCGTGGGGCGATGTCTTTGCAAAAGGCGGTACGATGGATTTTGTGATGGGCCCAGAGCCGAAGGACTGGGCGACTGGTGAGCTTCCGCCAAGTCCGGCGAGCGGGCGCGAAGGAAAAGCGGATGTTTGAGGCACTTGCTGAAGTTGGCAGTAAAAGCGAAATCGACAGCTGTATACACATTTAGCTGCCTAGATGATCTGTCATTGCCATATATATCCATCCCATCATAATAGCGTTCACCGCGAGCCCACTTCATGAATTTGTGCTGCTCAGGTGCGTTGAGCAATAACAGTATAACAGTATAGGAGCTAAGATCAGGCCTGGAAGGGAGGCTCTAGCTCAAGGAGCACTGGACAGCAGCGCTATCTTTATGCGCAAATGTGAGGGAGGTAATGAGTTCAAGAGGGATTGAGATAGAAATTTCGCTTGCAATGCCATTTATAACTCGCACGAACTGGCCACGGAAAGGACAGGCCCAAACAGTACTGGGGTATCTAAAGAGCTGATGAAAATAAGGAACCAAATCTTCCAAAAAAAAAAAAAAACTATTACAAATGCTCGTGACGCCAGACATTGCGCAATTCGTCCTCTTCTTGCCCCGTCGTATACATTGGGCTCGTTCCATCATCATCCGGAGTCACGTCTGACACTTCTTCCTCTGCTTCTTCCTCCAGTATCTGAGGATCGTTTGTGTTCAAAACCGGTGCGCCAAGGGGTCCATTACTCTGCAATTCCTTGCTCGATTGTACGGTAGGTTCGGGAGGCGACGCAGCCTGCGGCAGTGATTGCTTGCGTTTGCCTTTTCTGTCTTGCTTACTTGCATTTTGGGTCTCGGCGGACTCCGTACTTGCCGTTCTCAACACCGCAGGCTTATTGGATATACTGATAGACGATGATGACCGTGATGCATTCCATGCTCCAGTGGATGTTTGATACACACGTGGGCCGGAAGATATCCATAGATCCTTGGACGGCATGTTGGCGGTGATTACAGGGTACTGCCACATGTTAGCAAGCGATTGATTATATCGTGATCAGAGGGATACTGACGTTCCAATCACCAAATTCGAGCTCCCTGGCTTTCCCATAAAGACTCTCCTCATCAGGGTCCAATGCGGTCTCGGGAACGGAACCATCGCCGTATTTCACAGCTGCGTTAGTACCACTCGGCCCACCCTCTGCATTTAGCAGTGGTGTATTTGCGCTCATGTCGCCCCGAACTTCGCCTGGTTTGGGGATCCAATACTTAGCTTCTCCGCCCCGCTTGTATCTCATGCCGTCCTTGAGGCGAGCGAAACGAGACTTGGAATCTTCGTGGGCGATGATCTTTCCCCTCGAGTCGAATACGCGGTAGCTGTACTTGTCACCTCTGAAGGTCTCTTTCGTGTCTTCGATGAGGTCAACGACGCCAAAGGCATCTCTCATGGCAAACTTGACCGGCATTCTCGCCGAGGAAACAGTATTGTCGGCATAGTCATGCCATGAAAAGGCGTACCAGTGTGCTACTGCGAAAATTGGCATTTCGACGCAGATCAAAGCATCCTGAATGGCGGCTGCCAGGTTGTCAGGGCTATACTCTGGGACATCATCTGGAATGGCGCCGAGCCAGACCAATATAGAGAGCAGGAACCCTTGCCAGTAAGACGCGAAGATGATGAGCTTGATACACAGGAACTTGGGCACCGGTCGGAAAGGAAGCAAATCGTCGTGCATGCAAACCCAAAACAAGCCAAGTGAGTATAAGCTGAGGGTAACGCTAACGTTGTAGATGATCCCAGTCCACAGATAGCCCGACGACAGGCCGAGATAGCCTTCTTTGTAGACACCGGTGGCTTTCATAACGATGGTGGCAATAGCTAAGACAGGCTTCAGCCAGGCATATTGCAGGATGCCTCGCTTAATGGCAAGGAAAGTATAGGGGTCCGAGATGTCGACCTTGGGCAGCACGTGGTTCAGGGGCCACAGGTGGTGGACAGGGGCGCGGCCATGGGTCATGATGATGAGGGCTCGTTCACCGTCGAGATAGTTGATGAGGAGCTGGAAGAAGGTGTATATGGTGAAGGCCTACAACAAGCACAGACACGGCAGTTAGACGACCTGCGCTCTGGAGCCAGGAGGGATGTGGCAGCTAGGATGGACAAACCTCGTAGATGTCTCTGATCGGAGCGAGGAAGTCGGCAGCCCGGATCGAGACCATGCTCACCCAGGAGCTGATGGAATAGATGGGAACCCTGGGACAGTGTCAGAGAGCCTTGTGCCCCGGCGCTGGAGAGCGGAGTGAAGCGGCCTTACATGAGCAGAATACGAACGACATATCGCTGGAGAAGCGGTTTGCGGTAGTTCTTGCTGTGTATTTGTGAATACCGAGTCCGAGTCGATGTGTGGTTGGGAGGGGCACATCAGGTTGGGTCACGCGACGTACACTTGGAACCATATCGAACTGGCGGGGAAAGAAACGAGTCAGTACATCATCTCATTCCAAGTCTGGGGAGGGCTGCAGAGCTTACACGATGGACAGCAGAGTAGCAGCGAGGGAAAAGACACCGGCCACGATGATGGTGGCGGTAGTGAACTTCTCGCCAGTGCCGCCGGCCATGTTTTCCTCCCGTGTGCGAATCCGACGGTGGATGGGTCTCGTCGCTACCTGCCTGTCGCTAACTAAAGTACCTAGGTAGGTATTATCAGGCTGCTCGGAGGCAGAGGGTTCGGTTCGAGAGGTGGAGACGCGAGAGCTCGAGTTCGGACAAGCGGCATCATCAATCTGGGGTGTTGTCGATGTGCCAATTGCGAGTAGCAGGTTGCAGCAGGCAGCGAAGTATCGGTGGTTGAGAGTATTGGTGGTAGTCAGGTCGGCCAGAGTGGTCCGCGTGGCGCCTGGACGATCGACGCTCAAGATCTAGGTAGGAGGTACGTACTGTTATGCGCATCTCGATGACGATAGGCGACAGCGGCATGCATGTGGAGAGCTCTCGGGGTAGGTATACCTGGGTAAGTACCTTAACCTACTACTATGTAGCAAGACCTCCATACAGGTCAGCCACCCAATCCCCAGGGGGCCAGCTCGCCAGCTGAGGTGCCGAAACACTGCGCAGCTAGCCGTAGATTGGCGTACTTAGCTCAATTTGCGGTAAGTACCTAAGATGCTTCCACAAATCTAAGGTGGATTTGGACCTTATGTACCTAATAAGGGGCTTACATATATCTACCTCTATGTAGGTATCTAATAGCGACTTCAACGTTATCAATCAATGGAACGTGTTGTGATCTATATGCTCGTCGACTGGTAGCTAAATCACTGTTGGAAACTCGCAAGGTCGACTTCATGGCCCCAGTGTAAATAAGTGCTCCCGAGGTCGAATATCCCCGATGCGACTGTACAGAATTGTAGGTGCATGCGCTTAGGGGTACCTAACCTTATGTATCGTGGCATGCATGACAGCCTGCCCAGGTTAGCTCTGCCGGCAACAGGTACCTGGGGATACTTCCAATGTTCCCGCTATGGGGTTCATACCAGCCTGTTAAGGTTAGCTAAGGTACATGTCGGCATGGTTATCCCCTGCATAAGTTTCCCTGGAGGTCAGCGCAGGACGAGCGCGTCCACCCACAATCACATGTACTCCGTACACTCTCGAAGCCCCCAAGCAGCTGCGATCTTCATCTTTGTCGCCGACAGCGCCTGCTCAAAAAAGGGCATGTGTACGTGCTCTGCTTCAAGACATCATGCCTTTCGGGCACGACCCTCGAACCATCCAATCCAACCCACGCCCTACTTAGCGACCTCGACGGCATCCATGTCTCGCAAAACCGTACCGTCCTTCGTGACAAGACTGAGGATAGCGCGTGCGTGCTTCTGCTTCCCATCCACAGGGGGGAGCTGAGCTGCCATGGCCGACAAAGGAAGTCCTGGCTCGACTACCGACCCCTGGAAGAACTTCAACAGCGAATTCCTCGGCTACACCATCGTGACCGGAGTGCTCGCCGTCTTCTTCCTGCTATACTTCAACAGAGTGGTGGCCTCCATCGTCTCTGCTGTCATCCGTACCTACACCTGGCACCGCTACCGCATCTACATCGATGTGCAGGCCCTTCAGCTGTCCCTGCTCGGCGGTCGTCTCTTCTTTACCGGCCTGCGCTACCACGGCGATAACGAGACCATACTCATTCAAAATGGCCATATCACCTGGTCGTACTGGCTGCGTAGGGTCCGCGACGCCCAGGTCTACCCGCCAAACCAGCCCTCCGCAGCGAGCGATAATGCCGACTCCGATTCCTCTAGCGGACGCCAAAAGCTGCCGTGCCGCATCAATATTGCTGTATCTGGGCTAGAGTGGTTCGTATACAACCGCAGTGCAGCCTATGACTCGATATTGCAAGCCATGACCGACGCCACAGATCAATCCTTACCTTTCGACAACGTGAGTGGGAATGCAGACGGAGGCAGTGATGATCATTATGCTGGATTTACCCGAGACGACGAGAAGCTGGCTGGCGATCCAATGAAGCCTAGACAACGGTTGCGCAGACCTACCACCGAGTCCGCGAGGCTCGCCCGCGAAGGAGTCGCGAAAGGCAGTCTCGATGATGAGAAAAACCAATCCGAAAGCTTACATACTAGTTCACATCCTCGAGCTCCTAGCGTTTCCAGCTCCGCAAGCGACGATGCGCAAAACGATAGCAATGCGCTGCCCTTCATTCTGCAGTTGTACCCGATCCATTTCGAGTGCGACACAGCCGCCATGGTCATGGGCAACGAGAACACCAAAGCCCTGCTGATCATGAAGACTAAGTCGCTTTCTGGAGAGATCGATGCCGCGAAATGCCAGACAGTCGACCCCTATCGGCAACTGTTCGAGATCGACTTTGATCATCCCGTGTTGGAAATGGTGGAGCATAGCGGTTACAAGGAGGATCAGCTAGCCAGGGCCGCGAGAGAGAAACAATCGGCCTTGGATACAGACGGCACACACCGACGGTCATTCTTCCGAATACATCGTCGCAAGGTCCTAGGACACCTGCGAAACGTCCTACCATACTGGCGCAGTTCCGTAGAGTCGTTCTCTATAGATTCTAGGGCTGGGATTGCGCCGACAGAGCCGCCCATTCCTGGCCTGAACCATTGGCAGGGGCTATCTCGCTACCTGAATGCAGACGACGAGGATGAAAACACGAGATGGTCCTCCCTCGACTATGCCGCGGTCACCACAATAGTAGATACCCCAGGAGGCGCACTGAAGATCTACTGGGATGTACCATCCAAAGTCTCAAGCGCTGCGAAGTCTCAATCATCCTCCCTCGATCCAAATAGCCCCGACTTTGTCAATGGAACGGCACCACCCGCCTGGGCAATTAGCTTAGCCCTGAAAGGTGGTGTTGTTAACTATGGGCCATGGGCAGACCGACAACGAGCCGAATTGCAGAGGGTCTTTTTCCCCGGGCTCTGCAAAGACGCTGCCCCTGCCAAGGCGTTGCCCATTGGATCGGACCGTGTACCCACGACTTTCAACTTCTACCTGGAACTGAACGACGAAGCTACTCTCCGGATCCCCACGAGGGAAAGTTCCAAGAACTGGAAGTGGAAGAGGGAAGGGCATGTTGTGCAGCAGCAGCAGCGAGAGAACGATCAACGTGGCGGTCAGAACCGGGGTCGCAATCGGAAAAAAGCCCCTACTACAACGGTAGATCAACGGCCCTTTGGCTGGCTTGATATCAAAATTGGAACAAATGCCACGGTCTCGTATAAGATGGATATGTTGCCAAGGCCGGCGGGGTACCGCAACTCTTTGAAGATTGATTTACCATCCACGGAGGTGTCAACAAGTGTCAATCACGGTCTCATGTGGAAGTCTGGTGCTCAACACATCTCATGTGACCTTTCTACGCCCTTGAAATGGAACGGTCTCCGCACATGGAAGTTCAATATTGATAGTGACGGAATGGAGCTCTTCCTTTTGCGTGAACACACGTTCCTCTTGATTGATCTCGTCGACGACTGGGGCTCTGGTCCACCTTCAGAGTATATGCTCTTTACCCCTTTCAAGTACCTCTTACACGTGTCTCTTCGAAATCTCAAGCTTAACATCAACGTTAACGATGTCAATATAATCAACGACCCTACGAGCATGGATGAGAATACCTATCTTGTTCTATCGAGTCCTTGCCTGACAATTGATACGCGTATCAACTTGGACAATTTCCGGCCGTCAAAAAACGTCGTGCCATTCAAGATCGAGTCTGACTTTCTACAACTGCAATTACATGCGCCACCGTGGAATACACAAGCCACCTTTTTAACATCAAAAGATATAGGTAGTTTGGAGAAGCTGCTCATTGAAGCAAATTATCATTACCATACGACCACTTCACCAGCCAAGACTGATACTCTTGTACTCGATGTCAGTGCTCAGTCGCCAGTGGTCTATCTCTATGGATTCCTCATCCGCTATTTCTTACTATTGAAAGATAATTACTTCGGTGATTACGTTCACTTCAAGACACTTGATGAATACCAACACACTCTTCGCGTCGAGGCTGAAGGTTCCAAGGCTGGAACAGTCGATCACCCCCCGCCCAAGAAGTCAAATGACCTAGACGTAATGCTATCGATACGTACTGATGACCCAAGGATTATCCTACCCGCCAACCTGTATTCCGCAAAGCGCCATATACCTTTGGAAGCTGCATCTCTAGGCGTTGACCTCCGCTTTACGAACTATTATATGGACCTCGACTTATGGTTTACCCCCATTAGCCTCTCAATGGGAGATGAGGACGGAGGAGCTGCTAGCCCTACGAGCTTTGCATCAAAAACTCAGCTTTTTGTTGATGGACTAACAGTTTATGGGCATCGTCTCTTCGGGCTACCTCCCACGGAGCCAACCTATCTCTGCAACTGGGATATAAACATCGGGCCCATCACAGGGGATTGTTCAGCTGAGTTTCTCAGTACACTTGTCCAAGGCGGCAAAGCATTTGGCTTCTCACTTGACGACGACGAAAACGCCCTTATATCTCCTGCTGCAGTCTACGACGTCACGTTCCTGCGTGTTAACGTTGAGTCCATCCACGTGTGGCTGCATATCGAAGACTTTGCGTTCCTTTGCTCTAGCGGTCTTGTTCAGGTTCACTTCAATGACTGGGCAAGGACCCATTATTCGAAGCGTGCCGACATATCAGTTCCCCGACTTGAATTTTCGTGTGTTCAGACAGAATCTGTGGCAAGGCACAGTTCGGGACCTAAGTCCCAAACTGAGGCAAACATACTCTTTCGAACCAACGTCAACTTCGCCTTCATTGGTAGAAATTACGAATTTGCGAATGTGCGACAATTGCAGCAAGAGCTCCTACGACGTCATGATCAACGGACGCACCGGACAGACTTCCTTCTGCTACCTGATCTACCCAACCAGTTGCAGCCAGATTCCGTAGACCCCGTCGCTCAGAGTGTCCCAACTGTTCCACAGCCAGTGTCGTCAACTGTGATCAAAGACAAGATATCTGTATCATCGACTGAGTCTTCACTCGAATCAAGACCCCTTCGTCACAAAAGTTCTTTCCTTTCACTAGCCAGCGCAAGTGAGGGGGGTAGCGTACGGCGGGGTTCAACTAGAATGAGGAAAGGTTCTGGGTCTCCTGAGCGCTCCTTTGACTATACGCGGTCGTTTCGTTCTTTGGAACCCGATTGCACCCCAGCAACTAATCAGCGGTCGTCTTCTGAACGTAACTTGCTGTCAGACTCATTTTTCGGCACCAGCAGAATCAACCCTATCCATAGACATCTCGACTTCACAAGCCAATTTATTGCGCCAAATTACCCATCCAGATCCGCCCAACAAAACCTGGCAAGCGACATGGCGCAGAGTGCCGAGAACGATACTGGGCAGACAGGGTTGCCCACTCCTGAGTTTCGTTTGGAAGACCTTGACCCTGAGCAGTTTCCGCAAGACCGCTCGCATCAAAGCTTACTCCTCGATTTCCCATCCGGCATCGCACTCTTCTTGGATGCTACGTCTCTGCAATGCATAGTTGGTCTACTTGGAGCACTTCAACCCGCAAATCCCGAAGACTTACTTGATAATTTGCACATTGGCGCCATGTCAGATCTTTTTGCGACGCAAAAGAAGGGGTCAATCGGCGGTGCTGTTACAGACTTCAGCTTGCGATTGCCCCTTGCAAATCTGCAATTCTTGAACAATACGTGTGCTGAAGACTCTTCACCTCCATGTCAGGACCAGTTTGATATGACTGTAACAAATATGACATTTGCGATTCGGCTTGAAGACCATGGCAACGAGACCGAGAACGGTACTGAATTCAAAGACACTTTGCCATCGTTTCATTTTCAACTTGCCGCCATTACATTTAGCGTTTCTGAAAACCCGGCTGCCTCGGATATGACCCAAAGCACGGCACTTCTTGAGGTCGAAAGGGCGGTAGCAATTATGAGCTCGAAGGAAATCAACTATTTAGATGCCGATATAGGCGCCATTCGCATGAAGTCGTCTTTCGATAAGGTCGAGTTTGTTGCCTCCATGGCTCGTAGGACCATCTCGCTTATCTCCACCGTGGAGGCTCGTTTTTCGGCGTTGTCTTCTGTTGGGGTCGAGCGCTTGAAGTACCTGACGTATAGCCTTGTCATGGACGGGCAGCGGATAGGTGATCCATACTTTGTGGTGCGACCTTCAGCTGTTCTTCGAGCTGCGCGAAGACATTTAAGAACCTATGATTCCTGGAAGATGGTTGCACGTTTACGCTATATGTGGGCGAGCCTGACTTTGGACTCTCGAACAAACATCATGCAACATTGCCTTGATGGCCAGGGGAAAGTCCCGAAAGATGTAAGAGAACAAGTCGTAACGGCCTTCGACCAATGGCGAAGCTGGGACCTTGAGGATTCGAGCCATGCAGTGCTTTTAGATATTCTATTTGGGAGGCGTGCGGACAAGTCGTCTAACCCGCAACTAGCCTCATGGATGGCAGTAGGCAGAGTGCACCAACTCGGACTCAGTCTCGACCCATACGCGACTAATAACCACATTTTGATTCAAGATTTAACAGCGAGAGCCAGCAATCAACACCGCCCTGGCGAAACCAGTCAAAATCAAGACACCCTCGAGCACGGTCCACTCACTATTGTTAATTTATATTGTAGGCAAGCGGACATGAGCCTGGGGTGGGAAGCCATTGACCTGGCAGACCATCTCCTGCCACTGTTCCTGGCAGCAGATAGTCCTCCTGACGTAGACATTCAGGTCTCGGACCATGGGGCATTGGCCGATAAGAAATCTGCACCTCCAGTACATTTTATTCTTCTCATCGATCAGAGTAAAATATCACTGAATACAATCCACTTGGCCATAGAACCTCGATGTGAGAATCTGAAGTTCTCAGTGGTCAACGGAAATCCCAACCCTGGCGCCATGGCGACTAATGTCGCACTCAGTTGTGATACTGCGGCTCTCAACATTCTGAGTGACACGCAAGAGCTAGCTGCTACCCAGCTTACAAAGCCAAGTGTCATTATCGCCTATGAGTCCTTATCCACTGAACAATCAAATTCGCATGCCGTTCGAGCGGCAGCAAGCAGCCAAGGCCTTGGTATTTCTATTCTTCAAGATCCTATTGTTCTAGCCGAGGTGGCAGACTCGTTGATCGTTGATGAAGCAACACAGCTTCGAGCACTCCAAAAAAAGATGAGCACACATTCCCCAAAACCTATAGTCAGAAAGACAACCGACGATCTACCTTTATCACTTTCTCTCAACCTAGCAATGTTCCTGGACGCTTATTCGATCACGCTGCCCTTGTTTCACTCCCTGACATACAAAATCACGGGCACAGTATCACGTGCAACTTTAGCCCTTGATGCGAATCACAATCTTACTCTCGATTTTGATGTCAAGGAAAACTCTCACGATATACAAGTAGGGCTCGTAAATGTGTCCAGGAGTATTTCCTTACTCCAAATTCCTCCTATGAACGGTCGGGTCGAGAGCAACGCCACATCCCATGAACGCTCCATCACAGTCTTCGCCTCTCTGGAGCTGGTAGAACTCGACGCATCCGCCGTGTATAGTTTCCTCACGTCCCTTAATCGGCCAGAAATTTCTAATGCTATGAATGAACTCCAGCAGCAGGGCAAATCCATACAATCACATTTACAGGACCTGTCCGATCCTCCTATTGATCCTTCACCTGCTGCCAAACCAGAAAATCCGATCTTGGTCTACAATGTCCATGCGACACTTGCCGGCGTAAAGGTGACTGGAAGTGCACCCATAAAATCAAGCGTTGAGCAATACGCTCGCCTTTCGTTTCTCCTTGATCGCATACACCTTGAAATTGCGAACCGAGTAGACCAGTCTACCATATTGGACAATCCAGAAGTCCATGTCAATGTTCGAAAGATTGAGTTTGATATCATGAAAGGGTCCAATGAAGGAATCTACTCCTGTGGCAACCTCGCCTTTGGAGCCTTGGTTACTGCCTCTACCCGGGAATCGGAGAGCGGCAAAGTGATGAGAGCATTTGACTTCATGTCCGATGATTTCAAGGTCAAGCTCTCACCGGACACAGTGTCCACCTTTGTGGACGTGTTGGGGCATCTGCGAGACAAGTTCAAGAAGCTGGATACATCTCGCGAACTGGAATATTTGCGAAAGCTGAGGCAATCCAAACCTCGTATAGCTATCAACGATGATGTCCCAGAAACTGAAAGCGATATCTTCGACTCTTTCTTGGCGTCTGTTATGTACACCTTCCAGGTTCGCAACATTCAAATCGGCTGGCTCGTCACTATTAGCCCGTCGCAGTTGTTGGCAGGCCAGGAAGATCTATACGTATCAGTCGAGATGATTGAATTTGCCACGCGGAAGCAGAATACGGCTAGACTAAGTATTGAAGATTTGCGACTGCAAATGGTCCCGCCAAATGGAGATACATCTCAACGAAGTTTAAACTCTGCATTGTTGCCAGAGATGGTGTTCAACGTGGCGTTCATCTCCAGCTCAAATGCACGGCGACTGGCGTTTCAGGCAGTCGGGAAATCCCTAGACCTTCGCTTGACATCCGGCTTCATTGTCCCGGCTGCGCACCTGAAAGACTCCATTACTCTATCTATAGCCAACGTCCAACGTGTTTCGCAGCAATGGGCACCGATGGTAAACCAACACCAAGATGTGGACAAGCCTGCGAAGGAAACAGTCGAGAACAGACGCTCTCTTTTTGGCAGAAAACGAGTTGAGTCCATCCTTTTGGACGCAGACTTTGCTGGAGCTGTGGTGCATCTATTTGAGCAGAGTGCCGAAAAGAAAGATGTTGGTGCGGCTGGATCTAGGGCCAGCCGCCTTGCGTTGGCCGGGAAGTATGGACAATTCAATTCTAACGAAGCTGGAAGTAGCAACTCGCTTCGAACGCCCGGTTTAGCTTTGAAGGCCGAGTATAGGGATGACGGCAAAGAAGTTGCCACCTTGCATGGCGAGATCAGGGTTGAACCGTCTCGCAACGAACTCAACCCTACAGTTGTTCCTCTTATTCTGGGCATTACTTCCAGCATCAAGGATGTGGTGGGCGACTCCTCCCCTGAGCCCCCTGCACCTAAAACAAGTCCAACCAAGCCAAAACTCACGGAGGAGGAGAGCATCCTGACTGCCGACCCAAGTGCGGTTCTTGGGCGTGTCAAACTGAATCTGGGGCTACGTATCTGCAAACAGCAGTTTACCCTCAGCTGCCAACCTATCGGCAGAGTTGCGGCAACAGCGAGTTTCGACGATATCTACGTGACTGTCAGCACAGTCCACTCAGCCGACCACGGCAACTTTTTTGCATTATCTGGCACTTTCAGTAAGATTCACTTGGCCGTGCAACATGTGTATTCTCGAGAGTCTACTGGTAGCTTCGACGTCGACTCAATCGTCCTCTCGTTGATGAATAGTAAGCATGTCAGTGGGACGAGTGGTCTCTCTGCAATTATCAAAATGAGCCCTATGAAAGTTGCCATCAATGCAAGACAAGTGCATGACTTCTTGCTCTTCCGCGAGATCTGGCTCCCGAGGGGCTGGAAGCAGGACTCAACAGCACCTGTACCTGAGGCAGAGAAAGAGGCAGCGGCTCAAGGTCATCTAGTGCAAAGATACCAACAAGTAGCAGCTACGGCCGCTTTTCCTTGGACAGCTACGATTTCCATCAGTGCTCTGGATGTTGCCGTCGATCTCGGCCAATCGCTTGGCAAGCCGGAGTTCGCCGTCAAAGAGTTCTGGGTGTCCTCCAAAAAGACGTCCGACTGGGAACAGAACTTATGCTTGGGGTTCCAAGAAATCGCCATCAATTGTGATGGTCGGCTGAGTGGCTTTGTTACTCTTCATGCGTTCAAGCTGCGAACCTCGATCGAATGGCCGGAGCGAAAGCAAGCCTTGAACGAGACGCCCAAAATCCAGGCGTCGGTTGGGTTTAGCGAATTCAAACTAAAGGCTGCTTTCGACTATCAGGCTTTCCTTGTAGCCGACATCACTACTATCGACTTCCTCATGTACAATGTTCGTCAACACAAAGGTGCTTCTGGAGACCGCCTCGTAGCTATATTTGATGGGGAGGCCGTCCAAGTCTTTGGCACTACAGCATCCGCGGCTCAAGGGGCCGCGTTGTGGAAAGCCATCCAAAAGTTCATCCAGGAGCGGAAAGCGAACTACGAGGCCTCGTTACGCGAGATCGAGAAATTCATGAAACGAGGAACTGCGGCTAGTCATGTTACAACGGAAGCAGTCACTCCCGCCAAGACGAATGTCGATGAAAAGGCAGCCAAATTAGTCATATCCCTAGACACTGATGTTGTCGTGACACTGAGGGCACTCAATCTAGGGATATTCCCCAACTCTTTCTCCGATCACCAAGTCTTCAAACTCGAGGCACTCAACGCGCGAGCCAGATTCTTCGCCGGCATGGCAGGGCAGCATATCCATAGCATCCTCGGCCTGACGCTTGGGCAACTTCGAATCGGTCTTGCTGGTATCCGCGGGCCGGAAGCACCGAGGGCTGTCCGTGATATGCAGGTGGAGCATGTGGTGCAGAGCGCCACGGGTTCCCGCGGCGGGACGATTCTCAAAGTGCCGAAAGTCGAAGCGGTCATGGAGACATGGCAAGAGGGCAAGTCGCGCAACATAAAGTACAAGTTCAAGAGTGCGTTTGAGGGGAAGGTGGAGGTGGGCTGGAATTACTCGCGCATCAGCTACATTCGGGGCATGTTGGCCAAGCATAACCGGTTGCTGGCGCAGGTCTGGGGCCGCGAGATCACGGCCATGTCGGCTATCAAGGTCACCGGGGTACCAGAGCCTGAGGTGGAACAGCAGGAAAAGAAGGACGGTGAACAACAGACCCAGCAGGCTCAGCAACAGCAAAAGATCACGGCGGAAGTCAACGTCCCGTTGTCAAAGTACGAGTACGAGGCGCTGGAGCCGCCGATTATCGATACCCCGCAACTCCGCGATATGGGCGAGGCTACGCCGCCGCTGGAGTGGATTGGGCTACATAGGGACCGCCTGCCGAATCTGACACATCAGATTGTTATTGTGGCGCTGCTAGAGCTGGCAGGCGAGGTGGAGGATGCGTATGCAAAGATTCTGGGGTCTTGACCCTAGTCAGACCTGGTGTGTAGGTGAGTAACTACAAGTATTCAAGTATGTATGTGATGATCGTGTATCATACATAGGTCTTCCAAAGATGGCTGGGGGTTGCTTTCCGGCATTATAGATGGTATAGATCAAGGTACGGATGGGCCTTGTCGAACCTTAACATTTGGATATAATTAAGATTAAAAAAACTCTTGAGGTCCATGAAATCTTTTGTGTGGCCTTCGCCTGTTTTAGCGATGCTTTCTTTCAGGTCATGTTGTAATTGTCATAATTCTCTGGTTATTCTTAAAGCTGTGAGTTCAACTCGCACAGCTGAAGATTAGATGCCACTCCCAAGGCCGTTTTTATGACCCATATTGAAGGGTTTGTATAGTAAAGCCCTTTTGCTTGAAGACATGGAGTTTCTCTTTCTTTTTTGTACCTTACACATTCATGACTAAGCGTATACATCGAAACAATGTTTGAGCTTTTCGTCTCAATTTATGGTGCTTTTAGTACAGGTAGGTAATTACTAGGTACATAATTGCGCTTTCCAAGTATTCAAGCCAAGGGCATAGGATATCCATTAGATGTGTTGTTATACGGGATATTTAGTGTACCTACCTAGTAGTAGACTTAAACTTTAAGAAGGCGTTTGCATGAACCAATCTGTCTCGCCGGTTTTCCCATTGCGTATTGCGAGGCAATCTGGTACCAAATCAGTTCACCGGCTCGCCGTCGGTTGCTGTTTCGTAATACACGGATCAGCCGCCTTGGGCTGTGAGTCACCCGGCGAACAGTAATCTAGGATGCTGCACGGTTCGACATTGGAAAACGCAGCTGCTAGTACAGATATTAGGGAGCTGGGGCTCGGCTGGCGACTGGGTAGTAGGTAGATAAGGGAGGTTGCTTCACGGTGTATGAGCCCTACAATGGCCGGGAGCATACGAGGACCTCGGGAGTGAATATGTTATCTTTCGACGTCGATGTCATGGACGGCAGCTGATAGGCCAGCCGAACAGAGCTCAAGGACAAAAGCGGGGAGCTCGAAGCTCTCTCACTACTGGGACTACTTACTTGTACCTAGGTACCTACCCCCAGGTCAGTCATACCGGAACTCTGCGCAGGTGGTATCAATCCACCCATGAAGCTTAAGTTCTTTCAGGACCAGAGACAAATGTATAAATCAAGCACTGGGTGCTGCATTTTCAAGGCCATCTGAGGAGAACGCCAAGTTGTTCGAGATATGCACGCCTTCTTCCACAAGGCATTCGGATAGAGATTTCTCAGTCCAACTTTGCTAAACCACGTCTAGATACTACCTACTGGTAAGATGCCCTTGTTTCCCCGACTTCTCTATTGGCATGGGTAAGGTAAGCAAGCAAGCACCTTGAGCAGACGAATTTATCAGCATCAGCGCACAAGAGACCCCGAGGGTTCTAGCCCTCTCCTGAAAGGCCTGCACTACCGATGGTGGGATGTCAGATTAGGTAATCACAGGAAAGACCTCACTCGACTGAACAGGTACGTACCCCGCGCGACCCCACTCCTGACGCCACCTGCACTGCACATCCGTCGCACCACTCGCACCACTCCGAAATGCTCGATTGGGCCAGGACCAGCACAAGATCGAAATTCGACTTGCCTTGGCGTGACAACCAGAAACGGCGCTAGATCAACTGGAGCTGCCCCGCCCCATTCAACCCCTCCTCCTCCTCCCCCTCGTCCTCCTCCTCCTCGCGCCAGTACAGGCTACATCCAGCACAGGCGACCAAGACCAAGCCCCGCCGCCGCTACTTTTCACTACACCTCATACAAATTTTCCCTCCCCCTCCTACTTGCACTTTGCACTTGCACTCTCCCACCTGCCTGTCGCATTCCTGCCATCCGCATCAACCCACAGCTGGTCGGTGGTTGCTTGCGAGTGCATTTTCTTCCATCTCACTTTACTTCTCTTTTTAGGTATGACTCTCTCTGACTGACACTTTCGGCCCAACATAGGAAATGCGCTGCGGAACAAGCTTCCACCCAAAGCCACTGCCACCCCGCTTTGCTTTCTGTTTTCCAAGTCATTGTGCGAGAAGAAAAGCAACGTGTTGCTGACAGCTTGCCAACAGTAAAGTCGACAATACAATACCACCAAAATGGTCAAGTAAGTGAACAACTACCTCCATACTCGTCCCATCCCATCCCTTCTCCTCTTCCATCTCCCATCTCCCATTTATTACTCCTCGATAGCGTGGGACGAAACGGAAAGGAAGAACGAAAGAAAAGACACAAAACACCATACCCCGCTCGGAGATAAGCGTTTTCTCCATGCCGACGCGCGACACCATGCTGACCCCGTCTGTCCCGCAGCTTCACGATTGACGAGATCCGGGCGTTGATGGACAAGCCGACCAATGTCCGGAACATGTCCGTCATTGCCCACGTCGATCACGGAAAGTCCACCCTGACCGATTCCCTGCTGGCCAAAGCCGGTATCATCTCCACCGCAAAGGCCGGTGATGCCAGAGCCACAGACACAAGAGCCGACGAGCAGGAGCGTGGTATCACCATCAAGTCTACCGCCATCTCGCTGTACGGTACTCTGCCCAGTGAGGATGATGTCAAGGACATCGTCGGTCAGAAGACCGACGGTCTTGATTTCCTCATCAACCTGATCGACTCGCCCGGTCACGTTGATTTCTCCTCCGAGGTCACTGCCGCTCTCCGTGTTACCGACGGTGCCCTCGTCGTCGTCGACACCATCGAGGGTGTCTGTGTCCAGACCGAGACTGTCTTGCGCCAGGCGCTTACGGAGCGTATTAAGCCTGTCGTCGTCATCAACAAGGTCGACCGTGCTCTGCTCGAGCTGCAGGTCTCCAAGGAGGACTTGTACCAGACCTTCTCGCGAACCATCGAGTCCGTCAACGTCGTCATCTCCACCTACCTCGACAAGACTCTCGGTGACCTGCAGGTCTACCCTGAGAAGGGTACCGTCGCTTTCGGTTCCGGTCTTCATGGCTGGGCCTTCACTATCCGCCAGTTTGCGATCCGATACGCCAAGAAATTCGGTGTCGACCGCAACAAGATGATGGAGCGTTTGTGGGTAAGTGAAGCATCTGAAGTGGCTGCGTGCCGCGCGTTCCTAGCACCAAGCCCTCATTCATCCCTGCTAAATATGTATTAGGGTGACAACTACTTCAACGCTGCCACCAAGAAGTGGACCACGAAGGGAACCCACGAGGGTAAGCAACTCGAGCGTGCCTTCAACCAGTTCATCTTGGACCCTATCTTCAAGATTTTCAGCGCTGTGATGAACTTCAAGAAGGACGAGGTCGCCACTCTGCTTTCCAAGCTGGACCTCAAGCTCCCTGCCGAGGACCGTGAGAAGGAGGGCAAGCAGCTCCTCAAGGCCGTCATGCGAACTTTCCTGCCTGCTGCCGACTCCCTCTTGGAGATGATGATTCTCCACCTTCCTTCGCCCGTCACGGCCCAGAAGTACCGTTCTGAGACTCTTTACGAGGGTCCCCAAGACGACGAGGCTGCCATCGGTATCCGCGACTGTGACCCCAAGGGTCCCCTCATGCTCTACGTCTCCAAGATGGTGCCCACTTCCGATAAGGGTCGTTTCTACGCTTTCGGTCGTGTTTTCTCTGGTACTGTCAAGTCCGGTATCAAGGTCCGCATTCAGGGACCCAACTACGTCCCTGGCAAGAAGGAAGACCTCTTCATCAAGGCCATCCAGCGTACCGTTCTCATGATGGGTGGCAAGGTCGAGCCCATCGACGACATGCCTGCCGGTAACATTGTTGGTCTGGTCGGTATTGACCAGTTCCTGCTCAAGTCTGGTACTCTTACCACCCTCGACACTGCACACAACCTGAAGGTCATGAAATTCTCCGTGTCGCCCGTCGTCACCCGTTCCGTCCAGGTTAAGAACGCTCAGGATCTGCCCAAGCTGGTCGAAGGTCTGAAGCGTCTGTCCAAGTCTGACCCCTGCGTCTTGACTTCGACCAACGACTCCGGTGAGCACGTCGTTGCTGGTGCTGGTGAGCTACATCTCGAGATCTGCTTGAAGGATCTCGAGGATGACCACGCCGGTGTCCCCCTTATCTTCTCCGACCCTGTCGTCCAATACCGAGAGACCGTTGGTGCCACCTCCTCCATCACTGCCCTGTCCAAGTCCCCCAACAAGCACAACCGTCTCTACATGGTTGCCGAGCCCATGGACGAGGAGCTGGCCAAGACCATCGAAGATGGCAAGGTCTCTCCTCGTGACGATTTCAAGGCTCGTGCCCGTGTCCTAGCTGATGACTTTGGCTGGGACGTCACCGATGCCCGAAAGATTTGGTGCTTCGGACCTGATGGAAACGGTGCCAACTTGCTGGTTGACCAGACCAAGGCTGTCCAGTACCTGAACGAAATCAAGGATTCCGTTGTCTCTGGTTTCCAATGGGCGACCCGAGAAGGTCCCGTGGCGGAAGAGCCCATGCGTGGTGTCCGCTGGAACATCCTCGATGTTACCCTGCACGCTGATGCTATCCACAGAGGTGGTGGTCAACTCATCCCTACCGCTAGACGCGTACTGTACGCTGCTGCTCTGTTGGCTGAGCCCGCTCTGCAAGAGCCTGTGTTCTTGTGTGAAATCCAGGTGCCCGAGAGCGCCATGGGTGGAGTCTACGGTGTCCTGACCCGCCGGAGAGGTCACGTCTTTGCTGAAGAGCAGCGCCCTGGTACTCCCCTCTTCACCATCAAGGCCTACCTCCCCATCATGGAGTCGTTCGGTTTCAACGCCGATCTCCGACAAGCCACTTCCGGCCAGGCCTTCCCCCAGATGGTCATGGACCACTGGCAGCTCCTGCCTGGTGGCTCGCCTCTCGACCGAACCTCCAAGGTCGGCCAAATCGTTGAGACTATGCGGAAGCGCAAGGGTATCAAGGTCGAAGTACCGGATGTCAGCAACGTAAGTTACCCCCACGCAGAGATTCCATGTGTCGCGTCACTAATCACATCCGCTAGTACTACGACAAGCTGTAAACGATTCCCCATTCCCATTTTAGACTACGACCTCATGCCAGTCTTAACGAATATTATGAGACGGCTCGACGGATTCACGATGCGCTCAGGGATGTTACTGGGTCTTCGACGTTCCGGAGATTGAACTGTGGCCGTGGGTACAGAAAAGCTAAAACAAAGGCACTAGCGTGGGGATTTTTGTAGCTCTTGTACACATTCAGTTTTTACTTTGTAGTTCGAGGACAATTGATAATGATTAGAAGAACATGACGATTGGTGGCATCTGCAATGTGGGTGTCCATTTCCCAATGTTGACGTTGCGATTGTCGCAATCCACGAAATGGAAGGATCGTTGGACTTTGTATTCCATGAATGGGATCTGGCCAACCAGATATTCCCCAAAATTTGGGCTTGATGATGGACAGTGGTGACATTCGCTTCTGATGACACGACCTCCTCGGGTATGGCTACCATGTGGACTATCAATGATGGACATTGGCAACTGCATTGTTAATCGTAAGACTTGTGGGCAGTCTCGATGCGCAGAACCTTGATTATAAATGAACAAGCATTCAAGAAGGAAGGTAGGTACGTGTTTCCCTACGACCTCTTCTCCTTTGCCCAGCAAAATCTCACTTTCGTTGTTGTTTTGACCTACATTGATCACCAGTCAATCGTGCGACTGACTTCATTCACGACCATCATTGTAGAGTTGTGTTCCATCTCAGATTCGTCCGTCAATACACCGTAGCCCCCAACAAAAACCCATAGACCTCGTACGCCGAGGAAAAGGCAGAAAGAAGATGGCGTCCACAACCACTATATTCGACTCCGCTAAAGCCCCCTCCCTGCCTCCCACCTACGGTGGCGGCAATAGAGAGCAAGGGAGCAATAGCAACAACGTCAACCCTCATCTACCACAGGCTTCCCATCAACACGGACACGCGGGAGATTCCCGGACTCCCATTTCGACCAATCCTCCTAATCTCAGCCTGAACAACCCCAGCAGTAATAACGCAAATCATGCCAGCAACCACAGCGGACATCCTAATCCCGTGTCATCATCGTCGTCAAACCCACCGCCACCGCACTCGAGGAAGAGCAGCAGCGGCGACGATCACAGACCACTCAGCTGGGGAGCTCATAACAACGGTACTAATGATAACGACGAGCATGGGGACAAGCACCGCCTGATGAGAAAGGGTGAGTGGCTTCAGTTCTGCCGGGGTGTCGGTATCCTGAAAGATGAGGAGAGCGAGGAGGTCATCCGTGCAACGAGCCGAATGTGGCCTCCCAGAGGATTCAAGGATGGCTTGTATAATGATAGTAAGTTGCCCATCCCATCCCCCTTCGTCCCTCTATTCGTTATGGACCTATTCTATTTCGCACACATTTCAGTCATGCGCTTTCTCGAACGGCCCAAACTTCTTGAATCTCTTCGATACATATGCTTGTTTTGTGCATGTGCTAATGTCTAGCAGTTCTCTACGAGAAAACTAAGTACACGTACTACTACCATGCGCTATCCATTATCGCTTGGATCCTAATGCTGCTACAACTTGCTCTGAGCGCCATCTTGACGGCTCTGGGAGCTACGTCTTCGAGCAACGGGACACCGATTGTAAGTTTGTGTCGGGTTTTCGTCTCCCATGCTGTTCCATCCCACCTACTTTCATTATGTGCTTACCACCATATCAAACTGGCCACCTTCCTCTTCATTGAATAACGCATTTGAGACTATTTTCCTTACCATACTGGGCTGATCAACTCTTGCTAATAATGGATCATAGACAATCATCGCAGCCATCAACACTGGCGTAGCAGGGATCCTCGCCCTCCTGCACAACAGCGGGCTCCCGGACCGCTACCGCTGGGATAGGAACGAATTCTACAAGACCGAGGAGCACATCAAGGCTATCGTCGACACGGGTTTGATACCCGCCACTCACGGCGTCAATGATGTGTTGGCAGAGTGTTTTGACATGTTCGCTACGGCCCTGCAGGTAACCCCCCCCCCCCCACATTGTAAATCCTTGCAGTTTGATTGAAACGGCAACTTCTTTCATCCCAATTCTTTTTCCCTTTTTTCTTCATTACTGATAGTGACATTGCGTGAAAAATAGACTGTCCAAAATAACGCACCGACTATGTATTCATCCCCCGGCGGCGTCCCGAAACCACAGCAGCAGCAATCTTCTCACACCGGTGCTGCCGCGAGACTCTCTCAGAAGCTCGCACCGAAGAAGTGAACTGAAAGTTTTTGTGGAAGCCCAAATAGCGGGAGCGGGAGAATGGATACAAATGAATCGTTAGGAAAAGGTTGACTCTTGCCTAAATGATTTTTCTAGTCTATCCTCTTTCGTCTGTTTATTGAGTCGGACTATCATGCAACCTAAGCCGTTTGCTGATTTTTGGGACTTTTCTAAGTCGCATCTTATTGTTTCATAACACGCGAAGGCTTGGAAGTTCTACCTAGACTGGTGCCCAATAGCTAATGGATGAGGGGAAGTGGAAGGTTGTATGCTTTTGGGATCGCAAATCGGTGTACTTGCTTGGAAGTTCATTGGGTGGAGTTTAGACTGTTGAATTAGAGTGTCGAGTCGGCATGGTATCGTTGGGCTATTAACCTTGGTGGGATGTTGGAGCGTAATACTTGAGTATGGAAAATTTGAGGTTGAAGTAGAGTTAGTTTCGAGAAATGAAAATGAGACGGTTTTGTTAGTCAGTTCTGCTCATAAATTTATAATCTTGATTTGCTACGACGAGGATGCATATGAGAATGCATCGCACTTGGAGGTGAATTCAGGAGCGAGACGATCATTTTGGAGTTATCCTTGATAACCTATCCTCCCACATCTGTACAGGCCTGTACTCTGTCTCATTCATACGAGCTACCCAATGTCTCATACACATGCAGAGATCTACTTGAAATCTGTCAGACTGCGAAGTATTGTAGCCAAGTTTGACTCAATCAGCTCTGTCCTGATTAATATCCATCGACGTGACTATGTATGACACACGGCAATAAAGTCGTAGGTAGTTATAAATTGCGTACGATACAAGCAAGCAAGCTGTATGCCTTGTTCAACATCTATACTCGATCACCAAAGGTCACCAATGATCTCGTCTATCGCTTGATTCGATATTTCATGCTCTTCAATTGATCGCCATGTGTAAATGGCCATATCTCGGCAATGGTAGTGACTCTCGTCGCCTCCCTATTCATAAGGTGTAACCGAAACCGAAACCTCAGGCACATCGCATGGTTCCATTGGCCGATGGATTACCATTGTATATCCAATTTCCTGCTCCAATACATAGAAGGGCGGATCCCAATAGGAAAACCTCCGAAGGGGCTCTCCCGTCTTCAAGACAAGCGTACTCAGCTTGGATGGTGGTCGCCACCTGAAAAATCGTTCTCCAAGCTCTTGAGCAGCGTCCTTCGTCAAGCGAGGCTCTATGTAGATATATTCATTTGGTGTCGTCCATCCACCCATGCTCCTCAGACCTAGCTCGAGATGAAGTGTCAAGCTTCGAAGGTTGCGGAATCCCGATGCGAGTGGCTTGAGAATGCACTCAGGCTACAATGGCATCGTGTTAGCCGACTAAATCGTCACGGAACACTTGGCGCATGCTTACCCATTCTCCATCACGGTAGAGATCAATCTCCAGGGTCTCGAGATCAGCGCAACTCCTATCTAGCTGCTGGAGCTGCTCAATGCTGAGTGTTGGCCTTGGAGCCGCGCCCTCTTGACCACGCTCAAATGTGTGAAGACAGAGATGCCTCAGCCCTGGGTGATTTCCAATTGACCCAACTGGAAGATAGTATCCCTTGACCGTCAGCCTCTCGAGAGACGTGAAGGTTTCCAAGAAATAATCCAACTTTGGAGGGTCGGAATTTGGATCGATGATGTTGGAGTACTTTTCGACAGTCAGATTCTTCAGGAATTTGACACGGCGTGCGGCGAATTCCAAAAAGACTGTTGAGTGCCCAGGCCCAAGAGTGAGTGACCTCAGCTCTGACCACCGGAACCTTTTCCGGATGTGATCCCATCCCCACTCGCTACCACGGTACCCGTTAAGTGTCAAATCTCTCAGCGGTGGGAAGACTTCAGTTCTAGAGAAAACAAATCTAAAGCCCAGTTGTGATTCCAGCTGGGGAATTTGTCGCTCAAGTTTTCCGCCATGTTTCCAAAGCGTTTCGAGGGAGAACGAGGTCAGGTTGGGACAAGCGAACAGAAGCCTATAGATTCCCTGCATGTGCAGACTCGACCCATCACCTCTTCTGAAATCCTTCACTCGGTTGTCTAAGGGATCTACCCGGGCCGCCAGAGCAACAACATTTCTCAGGCTGCCTTCTATAGGCCGCGTGCCATTTTCGCCAAGTAGGTAAAGCGGTATTTGTCTATGATGTCCGTCAAGGATTTCCAGAGTTTTCTGTGTCAACCGGCCCATGATCCTATGATGATGACTTCAGCATGGATTATTCATCTCAACCGGAGAAGCCCACAAGTCTTACTTTATTCTCTGAAGATTGGGTAGACAATCGACCAAAGTCATCAATCGAGTTTCCATATCAATCAAGTCGCGTTCTTCGAACTGGCCGAACTCCAGTTCGCGTACCGCGTTTCTCAATCGCTCATTCCGTGTGTCGAGCAATCTAGACGACAGTGACCGGGCGCAGGAGCATAGCATTGCGTCCTGCTTGCCATTGCAATCAGTTGCATTGCAAGGACGCACTGCCAAGGTAAGGGTTTTGTAGAGATGAGGAAGGGCCACTGCGAACAAGGCGCGTGATGTCAAGCACACATTGTAAACATCTTTCCGACAGACCATCTAGACCGCATGTGTCAGAGAAAAGCAAGCGTAAGTTGAGGTTTCATTATGTACCAGCTCAAGAACTAGATGCCATATGTCGGAGTTTAAACGAGACGAAGTCCTATTGACACTGGCGAGAAGATTTGGGTTGTTTGAAGCCATGATTATACGTGGTACACAGGCTACCTGCGTGGGCTGTCTCTACCATCGCTGGCTCTGTCCGCAGTATGAGAATCTGGGCTTGGCTACATGACCCTCGTGAACGCGGGTTTGAAGCGAGGTATTACGGCGTTTCGACGTTTGGAAGAACTCGGGAGTCGCCCAATGGCAGCATTCGCCGCGTGAGACTTATCTAGGTCGACACCTACGTAGGTGCCTAGTTGACAGAATAAAGTTGACACCCCTTCATGTACCCAACTCACAATCTATTCAAGGTTGTTTCTTATAAAAAGCAACATGACGAGGAGTTATAATACATTTTCTCAGGCAGTATATGGGTGTTTAAAAATAGCTAGAATAGTACAAAAAGCTTCAAAAATACAATTCTAGTAACTACTGCCAAGTCTACTGCCAAGATGTATGATGGGGGCAAAAGACTGACTGGGTCAAGTGCCAACTTTATTCTGTCAACAGCCTCGCCAGGTTCACTGTACTTGGAATCCTACCTACTATTACAGGTACTGCCACAGAAAATCAGCACACAAAGAAGTAGGACGGAAACTGTGCTCTAGAGAAGAGAGGTCGATGTGGACTAATAGGCCAGTGCTGATGGGTTAATAGCTACCTAGGCGCCTAATTATGCTGGGGTCCAGTCTAATGGAATTACTCACAAGCTCGAAAGACCACTTGATCTGAAGAACATCGATTATATCCAAGCAAAACAGATATCTGTAGCTATTAGTTGTGGTACATGGTAAGACGCGTGAAGGTAAGCCATGTTAGCTGTGCTGATTGTCATCCTTTCTCTTGAAAGCAGTGGCCCCTGCTTGGCTGGACCTACCCCAGAGAATCCCCCCCAAGCTCTCGTACCTTTGCCTCGCTCCACGAATCAATTTCTTGTATACTAATCGGTACCGAACTCTCGCGTCTTTCAGACAAGGCACAATCCAAAGAATCATTTTAGAGGAGATATTACGCCACTCGAGTTGTAATTAGACCTATAGGTACCACCTTTTTTAACGTTACGTAGTATGCAACAAAGGCCCCCGCGCAGCACCGTCAGCGTCCTATATATGCGTACGCGAGAAGCTAGGGGTCGCCGCAGATACATAATCTTACATATACTTGACCTAGGTACCTAGTTCACGCATCGCTCGTGCCCGTGAATAAAAGAAGATTGCGCACCCTTTAACTATGATGCACTATTCGGACCCTAATCCATTCACTCTTCCCTACCAGCCGACGAAGCAAATTCGCTGATGTTTATTCCCTGTTAGTGTCAACCCAGCCGGAACTGTCGGCGAAGGGAAAGACAGTGCTCATTACCGGCGTTTTGGGGGGCATAGGCAAGGTAACCACGATTTCCGGGGACTCGATCTTCCTTTTCGTGTGACTGATAGATGCAGGCCATTGCTGAACCGTGGGTTGCCACGGGAGCTGCGGGCGTCGTGATTACCGGGTGCAAAGTCTATGTGCTTGAGGGTGTCGCCATACGACTTCGGAGTCTCGCCCCGCCCGGCTCGGTCGCGGCGCTCTTCGCGACAGCCAAGGATAGCGCTGCCCTCAGTGGTTGGACACTCTTTTGTCTATACCGCGCGCCGAGTGGATGCGCGGCGGCTTACTGAGCGTAAATTGCGAGTCCCCTTCTAGTAGGTAGGTACTCAAACATCGTTACTCCACTAACATGGGTCTGCGTCGTAAGGGGATATCAAGGAGATGGAGGCCCATAAGGATCGGATTATTGAAGTTTGTGTACGTGATCTTCGTCACAAATACTATAACACCGCTACTTGGTATCACTGCATAAGTATCCGTGGATATGGACATTAGTATATTTGACGATCCAAACATCTCAATGCTTTGTACTTTGTTCATCAGCTACATCTAGCAGTAAGCCCCAACGCCGAGTAATGCTGACATAACCTCGTCTAACCAAAATCGTAACCTACCATGGTCCCTGTATCTAAAAATTCCATGTAACATCGAATGCATATCTATCTAGTCATCCAATTACCAACCAGACCCAGGCCCAAAATGCGATCCATTCGGCACCGTTCGGTATGCGCAAGCCTGCCAGTCGCAGCCCTGCTTATACACCTCTGTGCCCCACCAACTAAAGCTTTTCATCCAGCCGGGGTATATGAACCCGAAGAACACCACCACTATACCGAACGCGAGGCCCGAGTCCAGCGCCGCGCTCAGAGTCATTGTATACTTGGCCCACCAGGCGCCCGCACGATTCTTAATCACGTAGTTGAAGACGTAGCAGACGACGGCCCAGACGGAGAAGTTGAGGCCCGTCGCGGGCGGGATCCACGAGAGCGAGCCAAAGAGGACGGGAAGGTTGATCTTCCTAACGATACTGTTCTTCCTGTGGCGACCGTATAGCCATAGCGGGACCGGTGCCACGGCACCGATCACGAAGCACCACACTAGCGATCTGTACGTGGCACCTGGCCCGAAGAACTCGGCGGGCCCTACAACGCCCCATAATATGGAGCCGTTGAAGTGCACGCGGGCGATGGGGCAAGTGAAACCATTGATGGCGGAAGGGGTGCATATGCCTGGCACGTTGCGGAACATCCAGTTGAGGACGCCAATTTGGGTGACCGAGGAGATTATGGTCGCGACCATCTGGACGGAGAAGAGGATTCGGGGTGGGATCTTCATGTAGTGGCCCAGCTTCAGGTCCGCGGCGAATTTGATGCCCTGCGCCGAAGAGATGTACCCGTACGTAACGAACACCATATTGGCTACTGGACGTCCGGGGAAGACTACGCCACAGACTAGCTGGCATATGAGATAGATGCTGCTGTGCTGATTTGTCACGGCCATAACAATGCCGATAGGTATAAACAATACTGAGCAAATCCCCAATGCAAGCAGGAGCCCGTACCAAGGCAGATGGACAGGATAACTAGAAATAGAGGTATTGGTATAAGAAGTTGAAGCCTTGGTAAATTCTTTCGAGATTGACTTACTATTCAACGACAAATATGCCAACTGCCGTCATTGAAACAAACGTCAACATATACCACCAAATTGGCGCGTCTTTATATCGTCTCATGAGACGGTTGTGGACGTCTTCGCGGCTAAGAAGGCCCTCGATGTGCCCACTCGAGTCCGTGGTACTTTCACGTCTGCGCAACGACGCCGTTCCATTACCTTCGGATCCGCCTGCTAATGGTTCATAGGTTTGCGAATTATCGTCTCCTGCCTCTTTCAAGGACCGCTTCCACTGCCTCAAGATATCCTTCCCATGCCAACATGCGGTATATGTTAAGAGCGAGGCTAGGCCGGCGAACTGGAGCCCATAGCTGAGTACATAGGTAATGGGAAGATACACACGACTGTATTTGGAGTAGGCAGCTTTGTCGAAAAGAAAGTCTGGTGTGAGGATTCGACCAACGTCGTAAATGTGACCTGTATTATCAAATACCGATGCCGACAGAATTGGCATATACGAAGAGTAAAATAGGTTGCAATAGTATGCAATCGGCGCAATGATCCACATGACAATGACTAGGCCGCCGATAACGTTCATGGAGGCCCAGAAGGGCGTCAATAGGGGAGATCCGATGTAGGCAATCTGTGCCCAGTCAAACGTGACGGGGAAGAGACCCAGACCAGAGGCAACCCCGAACAAGTTCGCTACCACGACATTCTTAGGGGCAAACCAAGTGATGACGTTGAAGTAACTGAGTGCCGGCATCAACAGCCCTGGGAGAAAGTAGAAGACAAAAGCGCTGAGCCAGACAACAAAGAAGAAGTTCCATCTGCTGATCTTCCACCCGTTTGCTGGCTCGTTCTGCTCCTTGTGAAGCGTGGCAAACATGGCTGCCGACATGAGTGTACCTGGCCATATCATGCCGCTGGGACGTACCAAAAATCGTCTGGTCAAGCCAGCAAACGTGTAACCCAGAATTTGCGTCG
Source organism: Astrocystis sublimbata (assembly GCA_022453515.1). Lineage (NCBI taxonomy): Eukaryota > Fungi > Ascomycota > Sordariomycetes > Xylariales > Xylariaceae > Astrocystis > Astrocystis sublimbata. Next base: position 881,146 of record JAJNNY010000006.1, on the reverse strand, counting down.
ATAGGATGAGGAGTAGTTGATATACAATGCTCACCTCCTGCTTGTAGAATTGGGTCTGCTCTACGATGACGTCGGTTGCAAAGGCGAAACCAAAGGAAATATTAGCAGATACGTATACGCAAGTATGTTCCTTCTCGTTCCAGGACCCCTGAGCAAGCCAAAGCCTCAGACGATGGAAGCGGCCTCTCTTCTCGTTGGCGAGACCGGGCGAGCCAACCCGGGAGGCTGTCATGGAGGAGCGCACGCCATCCACAAATTCTTCGGGCGGGTCATGTTGCCTTTTCAGTGAATAGTCCCACAAGAGACCGAGTGGATGGACAAGAAGCAGAGCTATAACAGGCGTAATCGCAACACTGGGGTATCGTAAAGAAAAGAACAGATTCGTCGAGGAGCCCAAAATCGAAAAAAGAGCAGATAAAATCCACATGCGAGGCGTGTTAATGGACAAGGTGGTGTTATCAAAGGGTGCGACCGAGGCACGGACTTGGGAGTAGGGAGAGTTATCGGGAGGGTCCTCGTCTTGCGGGTCACTACCGGATTCCCCGTCCACGCGTAGATCGTCGCTCTCCCCGGCATCGGAGTGGTCGGACTTTTGGTCCAACATGAGATTGTTCACGACAGCCGTGTCGGGAAGGCCAAAGCGGCCCTCGAGACCACCCACGACCGTCGAGCCCCCAATCTCATCGGACTGGCTCTTTCGCCCGTGGCGCAGTGAGGACGTGCTCGCGCGGGGGCGGGGTGTTTCGAAAGCACTCGTGTCTGCGGACTCGTGGCGCCGCTCTCGCGTGGTGGCGGCGGCGGCGGCGGCGGGCGGCGGTGTATCACGACTGAGCGGGAGACCCTCATCATCTTCTACCTCGAGGGCGACAGGTGCAGCACCGTAGGATCCCGTGCCGAAGCCTGGCGACGAGCGCAAGAGCAGGGGTGCTTTGGACATGGTGCCTCCGAAATCATCGATAGCTGACAGCGGGCTCGCCTCGTCGCTCGAGGGGGACGTATGAGGGGCATTGCTCGGAGGGTGAAGCGGGTGACTTATATCGGTAGGGTGCTGGGCAGGGGTAGTAGTAGTAGTAATAGTAGTAGTAGCGGCGGCGGCGGCGGCGGCACGAGCTGGCGAGGAAGCGGAAGCACGAGAGGGACGAGAAGGCGCAGGGCGTGGATTTGGACGGCAGCCGGAGGTGGGCGAATGACAGCTGGGGCTCGACGAGGACGTGGATTCTGACGTGGGGTCATTCGCAGGAACAGCACGAGAGAGTGCAGCTGAGGTGGTGGTGGAGCTGGACGGGGGTGCAGACGAGGGTGCAGACGGGGGTGTGAACGGGGGCGTGGGCCGAAGGAGAGGCGAGAGAGGAAGGAGAGGGATATCTCGCCCACGGCTTCGAAAGGCTTGACCGTTTCGGGAGTCAGGCGGCACGTCGAGTGGTGCCTGCTGCTCCTGCTGCTTCTGTTTAAGCATGTTGGGCGGAGGCACTTGCACTTGCCTTGCAAAGGCACGGGGCATCACCTACAGAAGGTAGTTCGCTATGGGCGTCATGGGGGCCCATATAACTGCGATTTGAGGTGTAAGTAGACGGGAGGTGGAGGTGGAACCTCGGCGGAAGGAACGGGGTGGGTTTTTTTTTCTTATTTCAGGAACTATCGATTTCGGTCAAGAATCGCTGAGGTAGAGGGGCACTTAGAGTAGGTAGGTACCTCCTTACCGACTCAACGTATATTAAATCTCAGTAATATCTGGGTAGGCGGATGTAGAGACATCGTGAATATAACAAGAACTCCCAGCTTACACCAACCGCAACAGCTACGGAAACCAATTCATTGGAAAAGATGGCGAGCCAATCTCTTCGATTTTGAATGGCCATGACACGCGCCGATGAAGCATACTACTTACTTCCTACCTCGGAGTCTAATTTAGCTACCATGGTCTCGAGGTCAACACGTTGGTCACATGTCACAGAAGTTTCTGGGCTTAGACCCAGCCCACCCAGCCCATATGACAGCTATAGTGTAGTCTAAAAATTAAAAATACCTGATCAGTGACCACCGTATTAGAGATCGCAGATTGATTAGATCGATGGATTAGATAACACCAGATTGGAGGGCTCCACGATAGGTCCCAACTTGGAAGTTTGCATCCATGGATGTTGACTGCATATGTAATGCAGGTATTCCCTTGCTACATATCCAGAACCGGTATCACGCATACCGAGGGATACCATCTTCGGTTGCGTTTTGGGCGGATGGCGACAACAAACAATAAATAGCAGAGGCACAACATAATACTTTAATAACATGTTGCTATCGCATAGGTGGTGAGCTAAGGCAGCCGACCGAGGGCCAACATGATGGATATCCACCTGTCTGCATTAGTCGTTGGCATAGTAGAGCATCTCAGGCTTCTTACTCCCTACCGAGCCTACCTCGCGCCTGTCTAAGTCACCGCTGTTTACCATCTACATACCGACATACTCTGCTGTACTGCGGACGGCACCATCAGGAGGTCATAGGACTCGACAGCGACGTTGTCACGGGCTTCGACACGGAGACCTGGCCGAGTGATGTCGTAACATTCCCGACCTCACGCATCAACGTAGCTCAGGGCTGTGACTCACTCGCCCAGGTAAATGTGTACGAGTAATCGAACGTTGCTGTGAAAAGAGCTCCACTCGCCACCAGCCAGCGCACATAATCACACCACTCACTCTCCACGACTCCTCACCTACTGTACCTACTTCAAGCTCCGTGCGTCGAGCATGGCGGAGAGCCACCAACAGCCGCAACCAGACATGAATACGTCTACGCTCCGGGCGGCCAAGACGCAGCTGCGCTCGCTCATGAAGCAGCGGCTGTCCAAACTCTCGCCGGACGCTGTCGCATCCCAGAGTAAGCGACCCCGCACCGCAACACCCACCATCATGCCGCCGAGCTGCATCTAAATTCGCGCCCTCGCTGTCTAGGTAATGCTGCCTTCGAGGCCCTGTCCCGCTTTGAGCCGTACGAGGCTGCCAAAACAGTAGGCGTTTATCTATCCATGCCCGGCTGTGAGATACAAACAGACCGTATCGTCAGACATGCTCTCGCCTCCGGGAAGCAAGTTTTCGTGCCCTACCTGCACAAGTCCGGCCTGCCCCCCGGAGAGGGTCCCCCGCGATTGATGGATATGGTAAGTTTAAAGCATGTTGCCGACTACGAGTCGTTGCAGCGAGACAAATGGGGCATCCCGAGCGTCGACGGCACTACTGTGCATGAACGCCAGCGTAGCATCGGAGAGTTAGACGGCGAGAGGTCTGCCGAAGCGTCGCTCGACCTGATCCTGCTGCCCGGCGTGGCCTTTGACCTGGACCCCGACACCGGCGCCGTGCGACGGCTCGGACACGGCAAGGGCTTCTACGATTACTTCTTACACCGCTATGCACTGGCGACGAAGTCAGGGGGAAACGCAACTAATGACGGCCCTTCTGTGTTGCTATATGCACTAGCTCTCAGAGAACAACTCCTCTCCCCTACCTCGGGGGAGGCTGTCCCGGTTGCACCCCATGATCAGCCATTGGATGGTGTCATCCTCGGTGATGGCCAAATCAAATTGTCACCCAGCAGTGATGGGGACTAGAACAGGCATGCTGATATCCCCCACCTGCGTCTTCTGGTTAAGATGATACCCGTTCCTAGGATCATTCATAATTTCCGGTTCGAGAGGTCATGCCGTACAGGATGTTTTGTTTGCTCGTAGTTGAAATGCGCGTCGTTGTAGGGTGGTCGCAGTAGATCATATGGCTTCTTGGATCAAAGACACGTTGTCGCCCTTCAATAAAATTTGACCTAGAACGCAAATTAGCCTCCCTTTCCACGACCAGGCTCAGCGCCTCTGAAAATGTACGTACCCAGTTCTCTCCGCTTCTCCTCGGGGTTGGTCTTGGAAACCTGCTTGACCTCGACCGCGTCGTCTATCACGAGGTTCATGAACTCGTCGAAACCCTGTACACGTGCGTAAGCCGGAGCCGAAACAGAAATCGTCTTGGTGGGCCGACGGTGCGGGAAACGTACTCTGATCTTGCCCTCAATTCGGATCGACAACTGCTCGTATAACCAGATCTTGACGGATGCGTGGGTCTGGAGAAGCTTGAAGATGAAGTTGATGGGCGGCAGCAGGACCTTGCGGCCGCCACCTCCGCGACCGGTCATCTTGTCCGAAAGTGTGGGGTCGGTATCGGCACGATCGAAGTTTCCGGACACAAGAGCAGTCGATTGTCGTGGGAGGTTGAGACGACGGTGTTGTGAAGAAGGCGCTGGTGCGGTGTGTGTGAATCTAGGAATTGGCAAGGCTACTACGGTATGTAAACCTTACCCACGCTTGTCTGGCAGGCTGAACAATGCCAGTAGCCCATGGGCCATGACCCTTTCGACCCACTATTGGAGCTTTCCAGCCAACCAGACCGCTACGCTAAGCTCTTCGTATAGACGCGTTTGTTCATGATGAGGTAAGCCTGGACCTGCCCAACTCAGGCTAAGCGCCCCAGCACGCCGTAGCATGCCAGGACGGTACAATACCAACGACCCCTCCATCGATACCTTTAGATAGCTGACTTCCAAGTCACCTTATTAGCATCACTAGGGATCTAGAAAGGAGAAATCGGTATTTCTAATAAGACTATCATAGCAGTCCTCAGGCATATCCTCAAGTAGTTCTCCTGCATTTCAATCAGCTATGCCCTACCCCTCATGAGTGGCAGCTATTAATTTTAATTTTACCAAGTACCTACCCTAGTAGCTATATGCACGTAGGTACAGACAGTTTGAACGTCCCCGAGCCTACGGCACACCAGGTAGCACCGCTGCTGTGCCCAGTCAGGTTCGAGCGTTCGTGGCACTTGCACCAGGTTAGTTAGTGACATCAAGGTCAGGCAGGCAGGCTCGACAGGCTCGACAGGCAACCTGACTTTGTTGGCCCCTCCTTTTCTTCGGCTTGTGATAGGCATCGTCCTGCAACCTGCAACCTGCAACTGTACTTACCTACCTGGGCTCGCTGGGTAACCGCAACCAATCTACCTCGCCTACTAAGTATTTGGAGGCTCCCCAACTCAAACCCCGATCACCACTTGCACTCTACATCGATTTCCCTCCTACCCAGCCTCGCCGCTCGCCCTCGTCGCCTGCGCTTTTTTCTCCGCCAGAGCTGTCCTCACCTCGGCGCTCCAGTTCTCTCTGTCCCCTCCCCCCCTTTCGGCGCCGTGACATTTTTTATCTCTTGCGACACCCGCGCACCTTGCAGCGCAGCAACTATAGCTGGCGTCGTCCTGTGTACCCACCCCAACGCTCCTGATCTGACCCGGCTCGGCCCAACAGTCGCCGCCCACCATGGCTTCCAATGGCGCGCAGCAGGCCTTCGTTTTGGAGGATGTACTTGAGGCCATGCTGGTCATGCGGGGTGGGGACTCGAACAAGAAAGAACGGGCTACTCAATATCTGGGGGAGTTCCAGAAGTCGGTGCGTACACGATGCATCATCCCCGATGTGCTTGGGGGGGAGGGGGACGACGTGGGACGTGAATGCTGATACCGTCTTAGCCAGCTGCATGGGCCGAGACGATCAAGATCCTCAAATCCGGCGCCGACCCGGCCGACAAGCTCTTTGCCGCCACCACTTTGAAGGGAAAGGTGCAGTCGCCCTCTACGTCCAGCCTTGCTCTCACGCCCCATCCACTAACACGGTCTTTGCGGTTCAGATAACGTTCGACATACAGAGCCAGGTTCCCCCGAGCGAGATCGAGGCTGTACGCAACCAAGTCTTAGAGCTCCTGCAGTTGTACGCCCCAGGCCCCAAACCCATAAGAGTACAGCTTTGCGTTTGTCTGGCCATCCTGGCCATTCAGATGACCAATTGGAAGGATGTACTACCTGTGGTGGTATCGTCGCTTGGCAACCAAGTCGAAAGTCACGCCTGCATCCTAGACTTCCTCCGCGTCCTACCCGAAGAAGTCACCGAGGGCCGCAAGATCACCTTGACAGTACGTGGATCGAGAGCACACCAGCACGACCTTTGCCCCGTCCTTGTTCGACAGCGGTCCGTGGTGAAACGACAGGCATTGTGTTAAGAGTCTAATCAGTTCTCGTCTAGGAAGAAGAACTCACCCAGAGGACAACAGAGCTTCTGCAAAACAACGCACCTCAGGTGGTCCAGCTCTTGACTAACTATGCCCAGTCTTCTCGTGAGTACCTTCCCAGACCCTTGTGAATCGAAGACACGACTGCTGACCTCTGGCATTGTAGCGGACGCCGCGACTAATCCACAACTTTACGAGTGCATAACATCATGGCTACGAGAGGTTGCTATCAGCGATATCATCGTTTCACCGCTTCTCAACTACATTTTTGGTGCACTAGACACAGACAGGTCTCTACAGGCGGCGGCAGAGTGCATCTCGACAATTGTGAGGGACACGAGAGACGTGGATGAGAACATCGATACGATACAGGTCCTCCTCCCTAGAATATTGGCGCTCCGTCCGAAAATTCAACAATTTGTCGAGGAGGAAGATACCGAATCCTACAAATTTCTGACACGAGTATTCTCCGAGGCAGGCACAGCTTGGGTCGTAGCCATTGCACGCGAAACCAGCCATTTCCGACCACTCGTTGAGGCTATTCTGGAATGTGCTGCGAGAGACAAGGACCGAGATGTGATCGACAACACCTTCGATTTTTGGTACGAGCTCAAGCAATACATTGTGATCGAGCGATATATTCAAGGACGACTGGAGCTCGTGGACATCTATTCGAAACTTGTTGACATACTACTCGCCCACCTGCAGTTCCCCGATGCAGAGGGGGGCAATGAAAAAGATCTATTCGATGGGGATAGAGAAGCGGAGGAGAAGTTCCGCGAATTTCGGCACCAAATGGGAGACACCCTGAAAGATGCATGTGAAGTATTGGGTGTCACCGACTGTCTGACTAAGGTCCTGGACGCCATTAAGCTATGGATGCAGAGCTATGCAAGCATGGCAACCGATGTCGAGGTGCCACACTGGCAGAAGCTCGAAGCTCCGCTGTTTGCGATGCGTGCGATGGGTCGTATGGTCGATCGGGATGAGAATATCGTCCTGCCGCAGCTCATGCCGCTCCTTGTGCAGATGCCCAGCCACGAGAAGCTGCGCTTTGCTACGATTATGGTACTTGGCCGATACACGGAATGGACTGCCGAACACCCGGAGTTTTTGATGCCCCAGTTCCACTACATCGTTTCCTCCTTCGGGAATGGCTCGAAGGAGATTCTTCAGGCTGCTTCCATGGCACTAAAGTATTTCTGCACTGATTGCAGACACCTCTTGAGTGGACAGGTGCTTGAGCTGCAACAGTTCTATGAACAAGTGATTGACAAACTTCCAGTCATCAGCCAAGAGGAGGTCACCGAAGGCGCTGCCAACGTTGTGTCGGTCCAGCCCAAGGGTGAACTATACAAACTGCTCAAGTTGTTCTGCCAGCCACTGGTTCAAAGATTGATGGTTAAGGCGAACAACGCGGTGGACCACAACGCGAAACTTGTCCTGGCTGACCACCTGCAGCTGATTACGACGTTTGCGAACATCGTAGTCACCATCCCCCCGACGGAGAAAGGTGAAGAAGACCTCGTAGTTAAGTACTGGGAGGAAGTATTCCCAATTCTTGCCAAGGTTTTGACGAATTTCCTGGACTTCACACCCATATGCGAGAGAGTCTGCCGTTGTTGGCGGCTTATGATAATAGCACATAGAGGTGCCATGTCGCCTATCCTACCAGCCATGGCCAACGAATTAGCCAACGGGTTTGCCACCTCAAGACAAGGCTGTTTCTTGTGGGTTACCGGCGCGATCTTGAGAGAGTTCTCTGATGACCGAGAACATGTCGACGCAGCCATGACCGAGAACATCTACGTTTTCTTCGAGGCACAATCCACCAACGTGCTCCGCTTTTTGAGCAACTTGACCCCACAAGAGCTCCCCGACTTCACTGAGGATTTCTTCCGCCTGGCGGTCGACGGACTGCTCTACTATCCTCAGAAGTTCATTTCGTCTTCCCTCTTCGCCCCTATATTCGAAGCGGCCGTATCGGTCCTGACACTGGAGCAACGTGAGCCCCTATCAGCGACGCTGCACTATATCCGCGACGTCTTGACTTGGGTGGCTCGTGTCTCGCCGACAGCCGAAGAGCACCTCCCACCAGATGTTGTTCGCCAGCTCAGTGGCACCGTCAAAGCTCTCCTCGTCGCCCAAGGCGAGATGCTAGTAAAGCGTATCCTTGCTGGCATGATGATTACATTCCCCGGCGACTGCTTTGCTGACGCCAGCGGCGCGTTGCTGACGCTGTTTGAAATTTTGCCCGAGCAAACGCTGATGCAGGTCAACACGACTCTCCGCATGCTCCCGACCGGAACGATAACGCCGACCGAAGTGGACCGTCTGATTTTGAAGATCAAGGAGAGACTGGACGCCAATGACAAAGGCGACGTTCGGCAGATACGTTCGCTGATGCAAGATTTCACAAATACGTATCGCAGAAGATACGTTGCTCCTCGAGACGGACTGGGCCAGTTGGAGGGTTCTCGGTTCCAATTCAACGGCTAGAACCTGTTCACGAACCCGTCGGAATGTATTACGGTGGCACGACGTCTTATCTCATAAGAGTCGTGTGTGTGTGCGTGCGCCATGCTTCATGACTGGGCGAATCGAGAAATGACGGCCCATATCGTCTCGCCGTGAGGACCGGCGACTCTGCAGGTCCGCTTCAGAAGGTACACGGCCACAGAGAAGTCGAGTACAACTATCGGCGATAACGGGTACGTTGATGGGCAGCTTTCATATTGAGCAGGTGAAGGGATCATGGATGGCTGTTGACATGATGATTTGGAAGATATGTATATGCCGGAAGTGCATAGGAATCTGTAAATGGCGGATGATGAGCAATCGAAGCTAGATGAAAGCGGGTGAGCATATGCACAATAAACTACATATTAATATGGCTTGGGGGAATTAGCACATTAGCTCATTCTAAGTAATTTGTATCTTCAAGAACATCCACGGCCACGGAGAAGAGAAAGGTCAGGTATATTGTATATACAACTAATAAGCACCTACCCTGGGCACCCCACCCATCTGCAGCTCGGGAGGCTGGCCCCGCAGAACGGGTACTGTAATAGATGTCCGCCGCCAGACCCACATACACCACCATATGGCAGACATCTATTTTTCGTTTTGCCATGGCTGGACCGGAGATGGTCAAATGTATATACACACTACCGTATCGACGATACCAATCGACCACATCGACCGCATCGACCGCCTCGGTCCCAGCCGCATACTCCCCAACTCCCCGACTCCCAGCAGCAGAAGCGGAAGGTTGTATATTATTATATGAACGCGTGCAATCGCCCAACATGCACCGGCCTGCAGCACTGTCGCGCCCGCGCTCCATCTGCCAGATCTGCGAGTCGATAGCCACTGCGCAGCGCCGCCGAGCTGCCTCGCCTCTGATTGCCGCTGCTCGGAATGCCACCCAACGAGCTTCTGGACCTCGGCATCTGACCAGCGCATCTGCGTCACTGCAAAAGCGCGCCTTGAGCACCACCATACCACACTCCAGCAAGAATGCCCCGACCGCCGAGCGCAGGCCAGACGAGCTCGCCCAAGTCAAATCGTCTGTGGCGGGGGTCATGACCTTCGTGCAGACGCTTCTCTCCAAGCCGACCTTGTCTGAGCAGGAGGCGAGTGCTGCCCTCGAGGTCTGCGCCATCATGGCCGCCCGCTTCACCGACGAATCTGTCCAGCCCCAGCTCGCACACGCCATTAGCCAGCTCGATTCCACCGCCTCGACGCTGCTCTCGCTCGATGAGGAGGATGCGAAATCGAGCGCCGAATCGCCTCTGATACCCGAGCACCACCCAGCCGAGCTGCGCGAGTCCATCGACAAGATCTCCGACACGGCCTACTCCATCGTCGCCTACCCCCCCGTCTTCATAACACCCAAGCTGCTGAAGCAGTACGTCCGGGTGCAGGCGAAGCTAGGGCGACCCCAGACGATCCCCGCAATATTCCAGCTCTATGCCACGAAGCCCGTGTTGGAAGAGGGCTCGTCGCCCCCCAAGTTCACCGCGCAGAACCCGCACAAGGCTGCCAACGCGATAGAGTCGGACGTGGTCGACATGGCGCTGGACACGGCCATTGCGGTCAAGAACCTCGACGCCGCCGTCGGCATCGTCGAGAACAGCTATGGCACCACGGCCTTCATGCGCAGCAAGCTGCTGCGCAAGGGCCTGCTGCCGTTCTGCACCTTGGCGGCCACCCCCCCGGCCGCGTATATCCTGGCCACTAAATTCGCGGACTCCCAGCAGGCCATGGACAGCGGCATGGCAACCGGCGTCGCGTTCGCCGGCATCCTGACTTATGTGGGGTTCACGGCCAGTCTTGGGCTCGTGGCGCTGACAACGATGAACGACCACCATAAGAGGGTCTCGTGGGCTCCGGGCAGGCCGCTGCGGAAGCGCTGGATCAGGGAGGAGGAGAGGGCGGCGCTGGACAAGATTGCGTGCGCGTGGGGGTTCAAGGACGAGTGGCGGAAGGGCGAGGAGGAGGGCGCGGATTGGGATGCGCTGAAGGAGTATTGTGGGCAGAAGGGCATGATTCTCGATCGAACGGAGCTGATGGAGGGCATGAGTTAGATAGATAGATTCCCTACAGTTAAAAGAAACAAACCTTTGCGTGAGATGCGTGATGAGATTCCATGTGATTAGTGTGCTCTCATGTTCCAGGTTTGTATTCTACATCTAAGGGTACATATATCTATCTCACTGTGTAGGTACGTACAGACGTTCCCCTTGAGCGTAGCGCGAATTTATCTCAACTGCAGCAGTGGCCATCCGTGATGACCTCAACGCCTCACACCTGATATAGAAGCTCTTCACATGTTTCAATTGGAACGGCTTCTCCAATCTAATTTAGCCTAGCCCAGGCACCCAGGCGAGCCAGGTTTACCAGGTGCCATGGTACTACAGAGCGATTGCGCCATCGGCCGCGATTAGCCGACATCATAACCGCGAATTCCGACCTCGACTTTCAACAGACCAGTCGCATGTTATACCATTCACGCAGCGCGACACCGTCATTCTCCGCATCTACAAAGTCGTGTCTGCTAGTGCCTGAGTGCCCTCTCATTCAAGATGACCTTGGAAGAAGCCGAAACGCGACCTTTGCTTGGCGCTTCGCGCGAAGACACCGACCTGGGATCCCACCAAACGCCCATTGTCAATAACAACCATGATACAATACTAAGTGAAGGTGGCGTCCCGGCTGGTTCAAGCTCGGGTTCCGGCTCGGGGTTTTCCAGGACCCTCGGCACGTCCGAGGCATTTGCGATTGTCATCAGCATCGTGATCGGGAGCGGCATCTTCACGTCTCCCGGGTCCATCGATACCAATGTGCCGTCGCCGGGCGCCGCGCTGGTCGTGTGGCTTGTCGGCGGCGTGCTCGCTTGGACGGGCGCGTCGACCATGGCGGAGCTGGGTACGGCAATTCCCGGAGAAGGTGAGGAGTCCAATTGGCATCAGCATCGCTCATACACACACTAGGTGCTTGCTTGATGGTCTCGTCTGGCTTACACGAACAACCTACCGCAAAATCTACACATATTATTGTCTCAAGCTGTTACTCATATTCCGCTGACTAAAAATCCACCAGGCGGCGTCCAGCCCTATCTCAAGTACATCTACGGCGACATCTTCGGCTTTCTCGCCGCTTGGACTTGGATTGTCGCCGTGATGCCCGCGACCCTGGCAATCCTGAGCATCGTCTTCGTCGAGAGCATCTACTCGGCCGCCGGCATCACGGACCAGGCCGACCACCTGTCGCACAAGCTACTCTCGATCCTGATCCTAGTGCTTGTCAGTGTCGCGAACTCGTTCAGCACCAAGACGAGCACGCGGCTTAACGGATTCTTCGTGGTCACCAAGTTCGCCACCATTGCGGCCGTTGTTATCGCGGGTGTTGGGGTTGTTATTGCGCAGGCTACGCACCCTGGTCGGGATGTGGATGGGGGCGATGATTGGTTAAGGAGGAATGTGAGTATTAGGACTCCTGGGTCTTGCATCCTTTTCTGTCTTATCATATGTCTACCCAGATATATGGGAAGCCATCCGCGTCTCTAGCTTATACATCATAACCGAGATCAAGAACACTGACATTCGACTCTAAAGTGGTTCGCCAACCGGCCGACCAATAATCCTGACGGAAGTACCACGGAATGGGATCGCATCGGTGCATGGGAGCTCCTGGGCCACTACTCGACTGCTCTTTATGGCGCTTTATGGGCCTACTCCGGTTGGGACAAGGTATTTGCATCATCGTCACAACTTTTGACTGCACCCAATTGACATGAGAACAGGCAATCTACATCTCGGCTGAGCTCTCTGCCCCAGCAAAACAACTTCCTCTCGCGATTAATAGCGCGATCCCCACAATCGTCCTTTGCTTCCTCGCAGCAAATGCGGCTTACTATATTCTCTTGCCATGGAATGTAGTGTCTACGACAGACAGTGTGGCTGTGGTACGTTTTCGCAACCTGTACATAGCTGGGATACTCCTGAGATCTTTGCCGCATATTGTACATATGAGCTAACACACAATCCCACCTCAAAGACCGCCATAACCCGGCTCTTAGGGCGCGGCTTCGGCATCGTAGCCGCGATCCTCATCTGCCTCGTCGTAGCAGGATCTCTGCTCGGCAACTCCTTCGTGGCAGGGCGCATGGCCGTCGCGGCCGCTAACCAGGACTGGCTGCCGCGGTTATTCGCCAATCTAGGCCATCTCGGCGTTAAGAGGACGCAAGTGCTGTCCTCATCTGATGCTGTCAATAACGATGAAAACAGTATCAACGACAACGGCACGTCGGAAGATGTCGCGAAAGAGTCAACAACGTCCGACGCCCCTATCAACGCTATCATCCTGACGTCTCTCCTGGCAGCCCTTTATATCCTTCTCGGCAGCTTCCGCGCCCTGCTGACTTTCAACGGACTCGGCGAGTATTCTTTCTTCTTCCTGACCGTCGTCGGAGCCGTGGTGTTGCGGTTCCGCGAGCCAGGCTTGCAGAGGCCGTATAAGCCTTTCATCCTCATCCCTGTCGTGTTTGCACTTGTGAGTGGGTTTGTGGTTATCAGGGGCGCGATTTTCGCGCCACTGTTGGCTGCCGTGCTGGTTGTGCTGTGGGGTGTTGGGGGGCTAGGGTATTGGGGGAGGAGAAGACTGGCGAGTAGGCGAGATTCATAGGGTTGATGGGTAATTGTTGGTGATGAGGAGGAGCAGTCTGAATGATCTACACTGGATCTACACTAGATTGGGTGCATAGAGTAGTCATTACAAAACTGTATTTCATGTTAGGAAAAGGTGTTGGCATGCTCTTACATGTTTATATGCATGTTGGTAGCTCTAAAATTACCTTGACCTGCATCTCATGACTGTTACTCTCATGTCGCATTAGATCTATCCGAGGTTCGTCTAGATATGGTAGACAGGATGTCTTTGTTCATAGCGGCAACAACGATACGCAGCATCAAACCGTTGGTGCTAGTCATGCATAGGTACTTTCTATCCCAGTTCAATAGTACATGATATCGTTTAGGTATGAAGTTGTTAGCTACTTGTTAAATAAAATTGTTTCAATCAGGTGCATTTCGAATTGTTCAAATAACGCGGTCTTCATCATGCCGGTAAAATTGTGATTTCCGTTTTATAGTATGCAATGTTTCATGTCGTGACAGTTTGCGCAGTAGTCGTTAGACCATCTAATTTTACCTTCTATAATTGATTCTCTCATTTGACACTCACTATGTCTGAAAATTCCGCAATAGATGCTCTCAAGATAGAATTTTCCCCAGATCAACTTCACCTCCACGGCACCGATCATTTCAACAAGCTCAACGGGTCCTATCTCTCCCTGCTTGAAAGCGACATCAAACCAGCTGCTGTTTTCCAGCCTAAGACAGCAGAAGATGTCTGCACATTCATACACACGATCAAATCCTTCGTGGTCAGCGACAAAGCTGTCTTTGCCGTCCGTAGCGCGGGCCAACAGCCCTTGCCAGGCTGTGCGAACATCGAGGGAGGCATCACGTGCGATCTCTCCCTGCTGAAAGGTGTAGATCTCGACCTTGATACAGGCATCGTTTCCATCGGCGCTGGTGAACGCTGGGGTGCTGTCTATGACGAGCTTTGCAAGCACGGTCTGGGTATTACGGGCTCGCGATCTGCCAAAGGCGGTATTGGTGGATTGGCCTTGACAGGTTCGCTCCCTAACCCGTCCCTCCCACCTCCTTGGAAACCTGTCTATAAGCATCATTTTTCTAACATTGATTCATCAAGGTGGTCTCTCCTTCTTCTCTACTCGCGAAGGTCTCATCTGCGACAACGTCGACGCCTATGATGTCGTTATCGCCTCGGGGCAGATCGTCAAATGCAGCAGTGATGAGAATCCCGACCTCTACAAATGTCTCCGCGGTGGCGGAAACAACTTTGGGATCGTGACGCGATATCACATGAGGACGTTCAGACAAGGGCCCTTCTGGGGTGGGAGCTTGTTGTACCATCCGCCGAGCTTCCCGGGGCAGATCGAGGCTCTTGTCAAGCACCTGAAGGAAGAGGACGCGGGGGTAGATAATGATACGAAGGAGACACATCTCATGATCAGCCTTTTCTACGCAGCGCAGTTTGGAGCAACGTTGGGGCTTAATCAGGTGTATTATACCCGTGATGTCGAGCATCCCACTGTTCTTGAGCCGTTTGTGAGTGTCCAGCCGCAGCTGGAAGGGCTCAATTCCGTGGGTAGGATCAACCTTGCAGAAGCGGCGCGTGAGCAGGCTTCCATGGCGGCAGAGGGTCTGAGGTACGAAGCTCTCATTAGATTGATGTTTGGTCGTAACCTGGGATCGCAGTAAGTAAGTGCTGATATATGATTAGGGTTGCCTACGCCAACACCACAGTCAAAGCAGACGTCGCAACCTTGCAAAGAGCAGTTGAATTGTTCAATTCCCGCCTCGAGGATGTTAGAGAATGCGAAGGAATACTGTTCTCCTTGACATTCCAGCCGTATCCTGTTTCTCTCTTAGAGAAGTGTGGCGCGACCGGCGGGAATGTCACTGGTCTGACTCCGGACGACGGCCCGCTTGTTTCAGTCCTCGTTCTGATGAACTGGAATGACAAGCAAGACGACGATATAATTCTCGCGGCGGCGAAGAACCTACTGGAAGCGATTGATGAGGACGCTACTACAAAGGGCCAGGCAGTTCCCTACAAGTATATGAACTACGCGGCGAGTTTCCAAGACCCGATAAGGTCATATGGCGACGAGAATAAGACCTTCATGCTAAGCGTGAGCAAAAAATATGATCCTGAAGGACTGTTCCAGAACGGCGTTCCTGGAGGGTTCAAGTTGTTTCCTTGATGGATATGGCTCGCTTTGATGCTTCTAAGTCTTTAGGGGACAACTATTATGAGAGCTAATGATAGGAAATTTCAACTCTGCCGGTCGGGCCTTTTTTATCTTTAGATCCCTACTAGTTCGAGTTCTCCGCTCACCCTGTTACGAGATGAATAATTTTTGAAAGGTAACAACCTACCTAAGCAAGCCCTCCTTTCGGCTCTGCACTTGTGAGTTCACATACAATTGAGTTGCTAGTTGCTACAATAAGATGACACCTGGAGCTTGCATGTAAGGCTGGCCTGTCAATCTCTGCACTTTAAAGGGGATGGCTGGATTTGAGTGAATCATCTTGCTGTCTTTGGTGGACAGAGTCAAAGTATCGGGGCAGCATTAACTAGATCATAAGTCGACCTTGCAAAGACGACCGCTACTATCCTCGGCCCACTCGCCACTGCCTACTACGGTCTTTGCGTAGAATATCTGCAGCGGATCATACTTATTCTTGATTATCCGGAGTTTCCCGTAATTGTTGCCATAGATTGTACCTTGGAAGCCCGGTCATTGTAGGTCCGCTTCGTTCAAGTATGCAGCCCCTTTCGGCGTCAGATGCTCCAATGATGCTAGTAAATCATTTGTGAGCCGATGTTGAGCTTCCTTTGTGAGGGCCCAATTGTTGTAGTTGATAGGGGTTCCCACGGTCAAACTGAACAAGTCACTGCGAATGTAGGGGTTGACTGACACGGACTCAGGGGATACGTTGCCACGGGTCAAATTGTAGCCCACCCCTGCGACCAAAGTCTGTGATGATAAATATCGCAAAGCATCGGCAAGTTCCTCCGTATGCTGCGTCGCTAGGTCTCTTAGGGTCAGTCGGCTCCCAACGTTTTGATCAGATACGTTCCAAGACGCGCCTTCTTGCTGTGCCTCGAAGGTTGCCAAGAACGTTGGGTACTGCGCGGAGCTGTACTGGTAGTCAAGACCTATGGCGTTGAGACCTTCCAGCATCGGCTTCATGAGATCATCCAGCTTCGTTAGAGGAAGTTTTCTAGTATTTGGTAGGGATTTCCTTCCAGTTAGCAACACCACACTACCTCTTGGCTTGATTTGCGTTTTTCTGTCTTACTTTCAAATGCTTGAAGGGGGCTGGCGATAATACGCAAAAAACAGATCAAGACGAGAGAATTTTCAAGTGGGCGATGACTTGTGGCAGATAATTATTCATTTTAGCGCAATTGTCGACAGCATTTATTTCAATCCCAGGCACCACTATACCAGCTCTTTCTCTGTCTATGACAAAGTTGGTTCATATTATCGTTTCAGCATGATTACGCTGCGAGATACCATCTAAAACCGCCCGCAAAAATTGGATCATTCACTTGCCTATGGCGTCAAGCCCGGTTCCTAGAACAGCGTTCGCATCCTGTGTAATGTTAGCTAACGAGGTCAATGTGAGATTGTCACCTCAAACTCACCATGACGTCTTGTGGTACATTTGGTGCAGTAGTATTTTGCTTGACCATGTCGGCGAAACCCCCTTGCCAGATCCGACCCGATGTCCGTTTCAAGGTTTCCTTGCACACCTCATTTGCATATTCTAAGGTATCCATTCGGGGCAACATATCATTGCCTTGGGCCCTACTTGCGATAATAGGCTCGATGCTCTTGTACAGCCTGTAGCCCCGTCATTAAAGACCAATCCCATTCTTACGACTTGTAGGTAACATAAAGCCAACATTAATTATCGGGTTCACTTACTGTAAAATTGTCAGTCGTTTGAAGTTCTCGATCCGGTGGGATGAAAGCGCTTATAGGAACTGAAGTATACTCACCGAATTCGGAGGAAGCTCGAAGTCACCGAAGTAAGTTTGACCTTGGGATCTGACTGCGCCCGTGACAACCTCGAGGACACCGACGCCAAATGGCGCAAGTTCGGGTCGTAAAGTTTCCGCTACGATCTCGGTAGATCTTTTTGAAGCCGCGTATGTTCCTTCGAACTCGATGATGAGACTTGAAACGCGACGAACTGATGCTTGGGATGCTTACCCATAAATGGGATATTGAGATAGCCAGAAGTGGATGTAAGATATACCGCCATGCCTTCGGCCTTGATAAGCATTGGGGCAAACGCTTTCGTAAGAGCAAGCGGGGCTACAACTTGTCAGTTTGACATAACTCACGTGGCGAGTTGGGGACTTGGATATCACTGTACCGATGAAGTTGATCTCAAAAAGAGCTCTAACCGCATCCAAATTTTCGTCAAGTATTGGCATGAAGTGATTACGACCTGCGTTATTGATTAAGCAGTCTAACGTCCCCTCGCCTGTATATTTAGCCACTGCTCCCACAGCAGCTTGGATGTCTCCAGGCTTGACAACATCGAGCGTCAAAAATGTGATGTTTGGCAATGTCTGGAGGGCGCCCATTTTGGAGGGATCACGAGCTGTAGCAAACACATGATAGCCAGCCTGTTGGAAGACGATGGCCAAGGCAGACCCTATGCCGCCATCGCTGCAACCGGTAATCAGGACAGTTTTGAGAACTGACATGTTGGGAAATCTTTTAGAACATAAGAATCTCAAGTAGAACAAAATGTACGAGGTGGTAGCAGAAGACAACTTTAGAGGGAGCAGAATTAAAAGAAAGCGGGGTGCTCTTAAGGGAGCAAGGAGGCGCCTTTGTCTTTGCACTGAAACGGGCACGGAGCCAATGTATACCTTTTCATTTGTCGAATTTAATACATGAGATGCTAAGGATTGTTATGAATAGACTTCGAGATGCTGGTACACTCGACATTGTTCGCGAAGTCGCTTGAGGAGTATGCAATAGGAGGTGCTTGGCAAGTTGGCGATGCACGGCCCAGAAATTCGGCGGCGATACCATATCATAGCCGTCAATGAACGGGCGTTGGTAGACTCTCGCGAAACTCATGTTGGTACCATATATGGTACAATTACAAATCCTGGAAATGCAGACATTTCATGTTGGCTGCGTATGAGCATCACTTGCAGACTGCAAGTTGTGGTTGGCAACCAACAAATGATAGGGTGAGCCGATTAGCGCTGTGAAGCTGTAGCCCATACTTCAAATTCAATACTGACAGAATTGTGTCAGAATGACCATGATAATGCGGTAATGGTTTATTTCATTACATTTATAACAGATATACATCAGGAAAGGGCAAGCGTCTCGCGCCAGATGTCTCGACAAAGATGAAACCATTATAACAAATATACATCGTTTGGAAGACTGTCATCTGGTTGATGTTTACTGAGCTGGCCAGGTACAGTGTCTCAAGTGTCTATTGCCCTGCTCTGGCCTCGAGTTTTAATCTCTAACCAAATGTAGACTTAGTCCCCTCGCCCCCGAGCACGCCAAGTACCTTCGCGCGCAGTCTAAAAATATGAACTTTTTCACGAAGGTATTATCAAGCACCTAAGGAAGATATAGTATGAAAAACGGGATTATAATAGATAATCATGTAATATCTATAGCAGAATAGAACGGAACCGTGTATAAGCGTTCCTGTTATTTTTCGCACTAATATATCCCGGTACGTTATAGGGCAGTACAGTAGCTCGCATTTCAGACATTAGCAGATCGTGACTCATGTATCAATCCCGAATATTAATATGCAGCTCTATCCCAGGACTGGGACCATTTCAATAGGCGACAGTCTCAACATCGTTCGCTTTTCAATCATTACCAAACAATGACGCACAACCATTCCAACTTCCGGGCCCGGCTAGAACTCGTCCAGGAGGTGCTTGAAGCACAGTTTGGCACTCAGGTAAGTTCACCTTGGTCCTTGGAATAGTCTACAGATCTCAACGTGGCTATTACTAATTAAAAGAGTACATCAGGTGAATCCTCAGATTATCCCCATTCAATATGATCCAGAGTGTCCATTCAAATACAACAACTTCGTTTATCAAGTTACACTGCCTTCGCCTGTCAGCACCAACAATGTTGCTAAACTCAACATACTTCAATCGGGATGCGTTCCGATTCCGGATGGGACGAAGGAAGTGATAATGCGCCTCACCAATCTTGACGCGGAGGGGTTGAGTCGCCAAACGAGGGTAGAAAACGAAGTTGCAATGATGCGTCTTGCAGCTAATGCCCTCGGCTCCTTCAAGCCACCTGTTGTTCCTCGCGTCTACGCGTGGGGAAGTGCTTCCGTCTCACAGGGTTGGATTCTTCAAGAACTCATGCCTGGCAAGCATGTGGATGAGGCATTTGGGGCAATGACGCGTCAGCAAAAGCAAACCATTCTTTCGCAAATGGCGGAGTTGCTTGGTTCGCTACAAAGCTACCAGCTTCCAGACTCTATAACAGGCTATGGTGGCGTGATGTTTGACGAGGACAGCCGAGTGGTAAGTGCAGCCATGACCAGTGTCGGTGCCGGTCCCTGGCCAACATACGAGGCTTCCTTCAAAGGTCGACTACAAGTAGCGCTCCAAAGGGCAGATGCCAACCCTTACATACAAGGATGGCATGCCAACGGTATTAGAAACCGCTTGGAGAACTTCGTGAAGCACGGTCTAGCGACTCAGTTTGACTCGCTTGCGGAAGTGTGCGGGAAGGCTATTGTGCATGCAGATTTTAGTAAGCTTCCCCTCCTAACTCATGGCCAGGCATTACTTAGAATCTAACGAATTTCTGATGCAGCCACCAATAATTTGCTCTTCGATCCCGCAACTTATCGTATCACTGCATTGGTTGATTTTGATTTTGCATGCATCATGCATCCTTCTTACGAGTTTCTTCGGTCTTTCGATGGAGTAGGCGGTCAGTTTAGAGGGTGGTCTGATGACGAAGCCTCCGAGGATGCGGTTCTCAGACATGCTAAGCTCCATGGCTTTCCTTCTCTCCTACCGACTCCAGCTGAGAATGGAATAGATTGGGAGGTGGCGAAAGATTGGGAAGATGAATTAGAGGCCTTAGATATCAAACGACCTCGAACGATAGTTGGAATCGACAAAGTAGCAGACGTCGACTCTATCCTGCGCACCATCTTACCTTGGCGTGTCAGTAACTCTGACATCCTCCGACTACAGTCCGAGGAAGTGATCATCAAGTGTAAGGAAAAGAACGAGCAACAACTTGTACACCTACTTCGGAGACTTGGTTTTTAAGCAGACATAACGAGAAACATTGGTGTTGTCACCTAGTCTAATATGGTCACCTTGGAGTAGGTTAAATGGCATTCACAGTCATGATACATGAATCATTGTCATTATGTTAACCAACCTGCCCATTCAATCTTCGTGAAGCCACTACAAATCTCTTCTCTTGCTAAGCGCTTTCGTTGTTAATAGATGATGAACATGCATTTCAAAGCTTGTTAGAGCCAACACTACCACGCTCGCTACAGAGTAGCTGACCGGGGGATCTTACGAAGCGATGCCGCTATTTGATCATCGACGATCGGTTTTAGACTCAGCGCTGAGTTTGGGTGAAGTGAGAGACATTGTAAGCTTGACCTCATCAAAGGCAGCTAGCCGTTCAGGTCCAAAGGCGAAACATATGGGTAACTACAGAGTTTTGAGAAAGGGAACTATCCGCTATGAGTCCTGATTGTACTGAATGTGACCCTCATGGTTAAGTATGGGGTTCAAATCCGACCTAGAGGGATTCGTAGCCATAGTATCCTTCTAAGGATTATTATACTTTAGAGACTGTCTTGAAGTAGGTCCCGACTAGGGAACCGACTAGGAGCATCAATCTGAGCACGGCATCGATAATGGTTCCAAGCGCCTCAATCACAATCTGACATAAGCTTCGCATTTGAAGTTTTCAAAATGTGAATGGGACGGAGCTTGGTAGACAAGCTTCAACAATAGATCTGTTTATCCATTGATATGAGTATACATTCATATTGCCAGCTTGTGGGCAAATGGTAGATCATCTTTGCCGTTCCTGTCCTAATATATCTGGGCGGAGTGCCCAAGATGGCACTCCTTTAGACACTTCAATCGCGGGACAACGAAAAAGGCATCGCCGATCTGTTCAGTCGACTGGACTATCGTTGCATGTCAACATTAGTGGCGTACCTGTCAATGCCCATTGAGCCTGAACGTGCACTTGATAGCAAGCTTACTACTCACACAGTCCTGATTATACGCTAGCGGTATTCGAGTTCATCGGATTCGAGTAGTGGTATATAATGAAGCTACATAGGTTCGGTGGGTGGCAAGTACCAACGAACCTAGTTAAGCTCGCTCACATTATTCAATCCCAGCTTTGACGATATTCTATGGGACTTTTGTGTCATGCGTGCAATTGCAGCTAGTGTTCTAGCTTCTTCAACTTCTATGAGGGTACCTTGACGGTGCATCGCGGCCGGCGGCAACAATCGCAGTCAGTGCCAAGCCCAAAGAGACCAGGCAATGCGTTCTTAACTAAAAGAAGTGTTGCCTGCCTCGCGCATTTCCCGGTACGGTAAGTACCTAGTAGGTATCATCGTAGACAGAAATTTCGCCGCCTTAATGTCAAATTAGCCTTCGTGCTCATGAAATCTCACACAATAATGTCTTGCTGTGCTTGGTTGACTGTTTAGCGGCTGGTGAATCCAGGTCAACGGCGCTAGGAGCTGTGTCGATGTCACATAAGGAAAAGTCTAGATTGTCCCATGCAGCCACGATTTTGTGATCTACAGCTAGTTGTGGCGGCAAGATCCGTTACCCCCAGTGTCCACCTCAACAGTTACTCGTGGATCTGACAGAACTTGGCATGATGCACAAACTCAACTACTCCTTCGCCGTGTATATTTAAATGAAACGGATTCATGACCTATTGCTCGCGTTCACCGGCGACTTCTTGCCCGGCCAGTTCATTTATGAGCAACCACGTTGAGTGATTAGCATACAGCATGAGACTCTCGGGAGACACACAACCTGATCTGTGTGTAGGCCAACAATTATCAATCAGTACCACTGCATCGTCATAGCCACTAACTCTTATTCGATTAGTCTTGGCGCAATGGCTTATTACCAGCTGTGTGGTTTTCAGAAAGGATCATAGTCCAGACCTAGTGCCATCCCATGGCTGGGCGCCTAACACCACCTGCATTGCGGCCGGGAAATACCGCCTCATTCTCAGCCGTGGCTTCGCCTCGACATCTGTTAGGCCTCATGGCGCATTCCAGATTGGTCGCAGCTTCGGCCATACTCCTGTGAATTAAGGATTTGTCAAGGGCTACTGCGTACTGTACTCTGTCTGCAGTGAGCACATTGCGGTTGAAGGTCGAGCTAGATGACGAGATTCAAGCCACGTATAACTCGAATGACACATCGTCAACCTTCGCACTCGCGGCTTCACATGTTCTGCTAGCCTAGAATCCAATAGCTCGGGTCGGCGTTGTGCGCAGTAAACGCCAAACATTGGACGCCCCCATGGAGAACGCAGAAGTCTCTAGATGGAGACATGATCTACCTAGGGTAGAGATGCCATCGTCCTCGACTCACGAAATGGGTTTATAATAGAGAAGGTTGTCGCCTTGATCCAGCATAAGTTTCCTCCCCCATCAGCATCATCACCAGCACACTTCACCCATCAACTCTCTACCAAACCAACACGCTCTTTCGACGAGACAGCCACGGCTTGTTCAATTGCACAGACCTCCCTTCAAAATGCAGTTCTTCACCTTCGCTCTGGCCGCCCTCTCGGTTGGCTCTGTCCTCAGTGCTCCGACTACGACACCCACCGTACCCGAGCCCAAGGTTCTGACCAGTGCCATCAGCGCTGTTTCGAGCTCCAAGTCCAACGTTGACACTCAAGTCGCCATCATCAGTATGTCTGCAAAGGCAGATCTATGACTGGTGCATACTGAAAGCTAATCTTTTTCGCAGAGAAATTTGTCGATGTTACCGTCAACGATGCGGCTATCCCAGCCCTTAAGTCATCACTGAACAACATCGCCTCGGAGATTGCAACCGCCACCAAATTCGTTGTTCCTCTCGTTACCGATGTCGTTCTGCCTTTGGCCGAGCAGGAGCTTGCCAATGTCCCAGGTTTCGTCGGAAACGTCAAGGCCATCGCTGCCGACGTCGAGTACACCGCCAACCTTCTCCTGGCTAACCTGTCTAAGCGTAAGCCGTGTCCCACATGCCAGCGCCTCCTTGTTTTTGATCTAGTACTAAATAGAATGACAGAGACACTCCTGCTTGTTAAGACTGAGGTTCTCTTGGTCCTCGCCACTATTGACCCTTTCGTCAAGCCCGTTGCTCAGTTCGCCAACGCTGCCGTCAAGGGGACTTCTGGCCCTTCAACTGTAGTCATTGGAACGACCGTTGCCACTACTCAAGAAATTTCTGGTCGCATTTCGGGACCTATCACTTCGGCTTACAACAAGCTTGTTTAGACATCGTGTTTAAATAAACATAATATCCGGTTCCTTCAGTAAGAGGTCGCGCACATCTATGGGTTTAATGGTATTATATAGAAGGTTCCGGAGGAGGACATGCAGTATAGTCTTGGGGCATGCGTCTGTCTACATAATCCATGTCTCAACTTAGACGTATATATATGATGATAAATATACATACTTGCTACATGTAATCGATCAAGATTTATATGAAAATCCCCTCCAACTTGCATGCTTACATGAATGCTTTATTGATGAATTTCTCGTGGCACAGCTTGAACATCATACGACCCCATGGGCGTTGGTGGTAGAAGAAGCAGGCTCAAGATTGCTGTTCAAGTCCCATTTGTCACTCAAGTACACAAAGTCTACCGGAAAGAGTGTCATTTTGAAACATCATCGAGTGAGACCTCAATTCGTCACCAAATAATCTATGGTGAGGGGCTGCTCAAACTCTGGAATGATCATCTCGTGTATGTGATTACCTCAGTATCCATGCTTGAAGGCTTCACTCCGGGAATTGAGTGGGTATGAGCCATGGTTGGATATCATGTCGTCCAAGTCCCGCTCCAGTTAACTGGTCAATGCAACAATGGCCTTTCGACAGACAGCAGAGCTGGTACCTAGCGCAAAAGAACAATGCTGTGCTGTTCTAGGCCCATCTCAAGTGTCACTGGAGTCTGGCCCTCCAGCCCTTGTGAGATATGATATGCATCGCAGCCACCAGAAACACTGTGCATCCTCATGCATGCAACAAAGTACCTGCCTCACTTGCACCAATATTCCTTTGCGACAACGTACGGTACTTTGGCCCTAACTCTCATAAATCTAGACTGGCGCTCCAAGTGGCTTTGCGCAAGCAGGTCCCCGCGTGCCGCGGTGTTGGTAGTCGGCGCCCGTAAGCTGGACGCTAAATAGAGCTGAAGCCCCAGCCAGGCCTACTGCTTCTTGCCATGTTGAAGATCTTTTCTCGCGAAGACAATTTTCAAAGCTCGAGTAATTGCAAATAGCGATGGAATTGGAATTGTGGGTAGCTTTGATGAATGGAATCCCATTATGCTTGCATTCACACATAGTACATCTTGCAGTTGTTGATTGAACCCGACTTGGTTGGAATCATGTATAGCTCACTTCGACCTTGTCGACTGTCACATATTTCGCGAAGAAATTTGATGTGAGCCCTATGAGAAGGGTAAAGTATGGATTCATTGCGAAGTACGATAGTCTTGCCTAGGTATGTCTTGTGCATCTTGGCAATATGGGGAGTGGGTTTTAGCAGTGGAAACATCGTTGGATGGACATTGGGATATACCATTGATTGAGACTAAAGGCAGGGATAGATGGGTCCGGTAGAGGCAAGCACTCGAGCACTCTGCGTACTTAGACGACACTTCTGAAGATTTTAGCTCGAATAATAAATATCTGCTATGCATACACCTATATACCTACTTCTTAGGTGGAAGTCATGAAGCTGTTGAATGAATGGGTCTGCAACCCCGCTGTGGCACTCGCCGGCAGACTCACACGCCGCTACCACCCACTGTACCGTAGCATGATATACGGGCCGAGGCAGACTGCCTGTCGTAAACAGCTGGGGAACTGCAACGGCTGGAAAAATAAAAACGACCCACTCTTCTACCGGCCACTTTTCTACTGGCACAAGTTCACTCAACTCCTGAAATCCCTAAGTGCAAGAACAATGGCTGGCGACCATGCCCTGGTATGGATTGACTGCGAGGTGAGTAATCGAGCTCCACGAATGAACAGATTCCGGAGCGGAGCGCTGACGCACGCACCAGATGACGGGCTTGGACCCAGATCGCGAGGAGATCATTGAGATATTCTGCATCATCACCACCGGCACACTGGAGGTCGTCGACGAGGCAGGGTGGGGGGCCGTGGTGCACCAGAGCAAAGAGCGGATGGACCAGATGGACGAATGGTGCACGCGCACGCATGCCGAGTCGGGGCTGACGGCGGCTGTCATCGCGTCGACGGTGACGCCCGAGCAAGTGGCCGAGAACCTGCTGGCGTACATCAAGAAATACGTGCCCGAGAGGAAGGTTGCGCTGCTGGCTGGCAACAGCGTACACGCAGACCGCGCGTTCCTGCGCAAGGAGCCCTACAAGCCGGTCGTCCGACACCTGCACCACCGGCTCTTGGATGTGAGCACCATCAAGGAGGCAGCCCGTCGGTGGTGTCCTAAGGAGATCCATCGGGGCGCGCCCAGGAAGCAGGGTCTTCACCAGGCCAAGGCGGACATTCTCGAGAGCATCGAAGAGGCCCGCTACTACAAGGAGGTCGTGTTCGGCAACAAGTCCAACCCCGACAGCCAGTCCTGAGCCACTACATCATTTACTTCCGATCAAGAGAGCGCGATGGTGCATCGGCGGATCATCAGCGAGGTATAGTCACATAGCAGACCTGCCGCCAAGCAGTTCCGCTGGCCATGGCTACAGACTGTGTGACGTTGTGTCGGAGTGCCGGTTCCCTCGTTCTTCTTTCGCTTGCTTGCATCATGTTTCGCTCGAAAGAAGTATGTAACAAAACTGACACCAAAGGCGCGGGAGCTACAAGAATCCACGGTGATGGTGGGAATGACATTCTGCATATAGATAGATCGGTTGAACCAGGACAACCTAAGGTTAGGTAGGATAAATAAACCTAGGTATGCTACGCATACCTTGGATAGGTTCAAAGCCGAAGCACGTGGCAGCTCTGTTGGCCCTCAACAGTATCTATAGATAAGGGGAAGGACCCCGAAGGAGTACTGCTACTGTAGGAAGTACATGTATCTAAGATTCCGTGGCACGGTTCTGTACAGTTTCAAGATAAGATGCACACTGTCTTGACGACATCCGACATTGCAGCAACACAGCAAACCAGCAAACCCCTCCTCCCCACGCTAGTACAGGTCCAATGAACTCGCGCTACCCCCGCCAAACGTCGTGCGAGCTCTTACGTAGTTGACATATTTTCCAAGCTCCCAAGCTCCCAAGCTCCCGCCCATCCCTTTCCCCCCTCTTCCCCCTTGGTGATCAAGCAACATCTCTACTCTCCAGTTTCTCCTGAACACCTGAAGCTGAGACAGCGAGCTAGTCGACAGCTTTCATCATGAGTACCAAGACAGTCGAGTTCAAGTCCTTCACGGACCAGAAGCCCGGAACGTATGTTGTTGTTTACTTGAGCTACCCCGCCGTCCTCCATCCGCCACGTCCACTGTCCTGCCCCCCATCACGAGCCGCGACGCCCAAAGGACCCTGGCCCCTGCACATGCATTGAACATTGAGCATTGAGCATTGAGCATTTGCTGATGTATGGCATTTGCAATCTAGTTCCGGTCTTCGCAAGAAGGTCAAGGTTTTCCAGCAGCCCCATTACAGCGAATCCTTCGTTACCAGCATTCTGCTGTCTATCCCAGAGGGCGTTGAAGGTCCGTCGCAACATCCGTATATCACAATCCTCCCCTACTAGCCGTCCGCTCACCCTATGAGACTATAGGATCGTTTCTGGTCATCGGCGGCGACGGTCGCTACTGGAACCCAGAGGTTGTCCAGCTCATTGCCAAGATCGGCGCTGCCTATGGTGTCAAAAAGCTATTGATCGGACAGAATGGCATCCTATCCACCCCGGCTGCTAGCCATGTCATTCGAAAGCGGAAAGCAACAGGCGGTATCCTGTTAACTGCCAGTCACAACCCCGGCGGTAAGTTCTGAGGCTACAGAGGATCCGTACGTAGCAGCACCCTCGCTCATTCATCGTGCTGCAGGACCCAACGAGGACTTCGGTATCAAGTACAACCTGGCCAATGGTGGACCGGCCCCCGAGAGCGTCACCAACAAGATTTACGACGCTTCCAAGACCTTGACCTCTTACAAGATTGCCGACATCCCCGATGTCGACATTGCCACCGTCGGATCCAAAACTTATGGAAGCCTCGAGGTCGAAATCATCGACAGCACTGCCGACTACATGGAGATGCTGAAGGACATCTTCGACTTTCCCCTGATCAAGAAGTTCTTCAGCAACAACACTGACTTCAAAGTCTTGTTCGATGCCCTACACGGTGTCACTGGTCCCTACGGAAAGGCCATTTTTGAGGAGGAGCTAGGACTCAAGGGCTCGACCCAAAACTGCATCCCTGCACCCGATTTCAACGGCAGTCACCCCGACCCTAACCTGACCTACGCTCATTCTCTTGTTTCGGTCGTTGACAAGAACTCCATTCCTTTTGGCGCTGCTTCCGACGGCGATGGCGACCGAAACATGATCTACGGAGCCGGTGCCTTTGTTTCCCCTGGAGACAGTCTGGCCATTATTGCCCATCACGCGAAGCTCATCCCTTACTTCCAGAAGCAGGGCGTCTACGGCCTGGCTCGTAGCATGCCGACATCTGGTGCCGTCGATCTGGTTGCCAAGGCCCAGGGGCTGGACTGCTATGAGGTGCCCACAGGGTGGAAGTTCTTCTGCGCCCTATTCGACGCTGACAAACTCAGCATCTGCGGCGAAGAGAGTTTTGGTACGGGCAGCAACCATGTGCGTGAGAAAGACGGACTCTGGGCCGTTGTCGCCTGGCTCAACATCATCGCTGGTCTTGGCGAGGCGAACCCTGGAGTCACCCCGAGTATCAAGGAAATCCAGAAGGAATTCTGGAACACCTATGGTCGTGTCTTCTTCACCCGGTACGATTACGAGAACGTCGACTCCGACGGTGCCAACAAGGTTGTGGGCACATTAAAGGACTTGGTCGCCAAGTCGGACTTCGTGGGCAGCAAGATCGGAGGTAAGGTCCCATTTCTTTCTTGGCTGTCAAACCTCCTGCATTCGCTAACTCTCTGCGTCAGACCGTACCGTGACTGATGCCGGCGACTTCTCATACACCGATCTCGATGGATCGGTGGCTTCCCACCAGGGACTCTATGCCCGGTTCTCGAGCGGCAGCCGAATTGTCGTCCGCTTGTCAGGTACCGGCTCGTCTGGAGCTACTATTCGGCTGTATATTGAACAGTACAGCAAAGACCCTTCGACATATGGACAAGACGCACAAGACTTCCTGAAGGAGGAGATCAAGTTTGCGACCGACCTGTTGAAGTTCAAGGAATACGTCGGACGCGATGAACCGGACGTCAAGACATAAGAGGGGCAACTGGAATTTGTGTCTGCGCTTAATTGAATGCACTCAGATGCCTCGCCGATTGATAATGAGCGTTTCCTATGAATGAAGCCAATATACCTAGGTAATCTAAATTCAAACAAACATATCTTTTATACCATACTCAACACGATGTTTAATTCGTGTTATGAAGTCAACTTAGTGGGCCAACGTAGCCAAGAAAAAGAGAATCACAACCCCGGTCGGCGGGGTTGGGCCGTCGGTGTGCAGCATAAACCGACACCGAACAGATCAGGCTTGGAGATACCTAGGTAAGCTCACGGCCGGGGAAAGTTAGGATTGACCGTCATCGTCTCGGTGTACTGCGTTTTCAAAGCACTACATCATCTGACTTGTTGTCAGCTCCGGAGGACTCGCATCGTACGATCAAATTGCATCATACGATAATCTTGTTGATAGATCGGTGAGCGCCCTCAGCCATAACACGTATTGTTCTTGGGACAAAATTGCAAGAGAAACTCATTCCTTTTACATCAAGGACACACTCTCCCAATGCGACATTGCAGTCGCTCTTCACTAATCTACTTCGGAATCGGGGTCGCGGCAGCGATCTTCTGCATGTCATATTATCACAGCGCGCATACTAACATCAAATCTCACATTATAGCAGAAGAATTCAAGAGCATGTCCAAGTCCGTCATCACAGTGGGCTCGGGCCTTGCGGGGCTATCGGCGGCTTATGAGGCCCTCAAGGCGGGAGCGCCGCGGGTGCACATGCTCGACCGCGCGCCGAAACCCGGCGGCAACAGCATCAAAGCATCCTCCGGCATCAACGGCGCCCCCACGCGGTTCCAGAAAGCCAAGAATATCACCGACGATGACATCACCAAGTTCTTCGACGACTCAACGCGCTCGGCGGGCGCGCGGTTGTCGCAATCACAACCATCAGGCAACAATGTCGTCACGGAGCTGGAGAGAAAGACGCTCATCGAGAGGCTGACATCACAGTCTGCCGAGGCGGTAGACTGGCTCGCGAACGATATCGGCGTTGACATGACTACCGTCGCGCAGCTTGGCGGTCACAGCGTGGCCCGCACGCATCGTGGGACCACGGAACCCCCGCCAGGCGCCGCCATCGTGGTGGCGCTGTTGAAGAAATTGGGCGCCGACGAGAGATTCACGCTTACTTCATCCGCGGACGTGCAGGCTCTCACAGTGGCCGAGGACGGAGCCGTGACCGGGGTGAAGTACACGGTCGATGGCGAGACACGGGAGCTGCTGGGCCCCGTGGTCTTCGCAGCGGGCGGGTTCGCGGGCGACGCGAACGGGTTGCTAGCGAAGCACCGTCCGGATCTCGCGGGCATGCCGTCCACCAACGACGCGCGCCCGGCGTCGCATGGGTTATTGGCTGATGTCGGGGCGGCCTTTGTCGATATGGACAGCGTGCAGATCCATCCGACGGGATTCGTAGACCCCAAGGACCCCAAGGCGACCTACAAGTTCCTCGCGGCTGAGGCGCTGCGCGGCGAGGGCGGCATCATGCTGAGCGCAGAAGGCAAGCGATTCGTCAATGAGATGGAGCGTCGAGACGTCGCTAGCGACACTATCATGGCGCTGCCGCGCGCCCAGCTCGGCGACGATGTCCGCCAGTGGGACGTCACGCTACTCCTCGACCCGGGTGCCTGCGAGGCGACGGGCTCGCATCTCGGCTTCTATCTCTTCAAGGGGCTGATGCAGAAGAAGAAGGTGAAGGACCTCTCGCCTGCCGTCATCGCGGCCATCGACAAGTACGCGGCGGCTGTGCAGGCGGGCAAGGATGACGAGTTCGGGCGGAAGACGTTCGGCCACTGGCGCTTACTGCCGGACGAGGCGAACCGGGAGGAAGAGGTCGCCGTCGGCACGGTCACGCCCGTGACGCATTTCACGATGGGCGGCGTCGCGTTCAACACCAAGGCTCAGGTCCTGGGACAGCTGAAAGAAGGTGGTGAATTGGCGCCTATTCGGGGCGTGTGGGCTGCGGGAGAGATCACGGGTGGGATACATGGCGATAATCGCCTCGGAGGCTCGTCGTTGCTGGAGTGTGCTGTGTTTGGTAGGATTGCGGGCGCTGAGGCTGCTAAAAGCCTTGTGGACGTATAAGGAGAACTTGGGTACTTAGTCTACGTATCGTTTTTGCTGGTATGGATTTGGGAAACTGGGCAACAACCCCGTTACCTAATACCGAAAACATGTAGTTAATTTCGCGAAAATCTGAATTGGGCGAGAGACCTTCATCTGAATAAAAGTGACACTTTGCGAAACAACTCAAGCAACGCTCCTCTGAGAAGATATCACATTCTATCATGAATATTAATCATTTGTTCACCAATGCGTCAATTTTGAACCCCTCTGTAGTCAGTCATACTGCCATCAACTTTCACCTCACGGAGTGATTCCTTCGACCAACATTTAGTTCCTCGTTGTGTCGCATGTATGTGACGTCAGTATCTACGATGATTTCCCCAAATTGTTGTTCACGGTGACTCGATAGTATTGTTGAGTCTTCATTCGGAAGAGCGATAATACTATAAGTGATGTTATCTTACTGAAAAGGC
The DNA here is from genome assembly GCA_022453515.1 of Astrocystis sublimbata. NCBI lineage: Eukaryota > Fungi > Ascomycota > Sordariomycetes > Xylariales > Xylariaceae > Astrocystis > Astrocystis sublimbata. The sequence continues at coordinate 849,640 of JAJNNY010000006.1, read as the reverse complement.
AGGTCTTCTAAGAAGTTCATGTACTTAGCGCCAGCTTAGGCCTGTGCCGGGATATCTTGGCAGAAGAGGCAGGTCATCGAGTGTTGCTACTAAGTACCCCAGCTAATTTCCCTTATCACAGGTCTGCAAGGCATGCGACTGATAAGACCTACATGTAGGTATTGTAGCGCTCGCCATATTCCATTTACAACCTGGTCCTGCACGCTCTGGCTATTTGGCAAACACAGTATGAAATGTCAATCGAGCAGTGCGATGTCTACTCGTACTCGTATGCACACTGAATATGGTTCCAAGGTGCCTAGGTGTATTATGGCAATCCCCACACTGCGAACGCGCATATGTGAGTAGACATGCTTATCTAGCCCATTTTTCGCGTGTGTGGTGCTTGAACTTTCTTAATGCAAATTTCCATCGCACTTCAGCATGGTTTGTTTCAACAAGGCTCGATGGGCGTCGCTCATTGTCGCCGGCGCGGCCTTCCTCCCGGGGACCGTCCTCGGGGTCGACAACCTTCGCTTGCAGATTTCGGTCGGGGGCAACATCCTCAAAGGCAATGTGGACGGTCGTGTGGTACTCATGTTCGCGCCGAATGGGACCGACCCCCTCGAGGACACCGATGTCACCTCGACACCGAACAAGATGTTCGGCATGAACGTCTTCCAGTTCGGCGCCGATGACATTGTCACCTTGTCTGGCGGAGGCCCCAACAATACCGCGACGGGCGTAACAGGTTTCCCACTTGATAGCATTGGTAAGGAGATTCCGAAAATCCTCACTGTCATGCCTCGACCGCGTTTGAAAGCTCAAGTTGTATAGTCAACAACATTGTGCCTGCATGCTTCTGAATCGTCCTATGTCGCGTGTTGGGAGAGTCCAGGTGTTAACTTTGATCTACTAGACGATGTTCCAGCTGGCACATACCGGGTCCAGGCCTTCCTGAATCCCTATGAAAAAGTCAGGCGGAGTGATGGCTCCGAGGTGCATCTGAAGTTTCCTTGTGGAGATGGTGCTCCCAACGTCGACGGCGTGGGAAGCCTCACTACACGAGCACTTGATCTCGAGGTGCATGGCGGCCCGCAGACCATCAAGCTCGCTTTCAACGGAGTAGAACCAGTTGAAGCCTTCAAAGGCAAGGAGGTCGGAGGCTGCTCGCAAGGCAATTATGCCGACACCGAGCGCTTGAAGTATGTGAAGATTAGGAGCAAAATACTCAGTCATTTCTGGGGCCGTGACATGTATGTTGGCGCAAACGTCCTGCTCCCTGCGGGATATGACGCTGCAGACGAACACACCCGATACCCTGTCCTCTATGACCAGAACCATTGGACCGGGGGGCGAGGCGCCTATGGGTATGGTACAAGGGCCGACTTCACGGCAGCGTGGGATAATGGCATCATCCCAGGCGTTAACGGAACCTCTGATCGGCCAACGCCGAAGCTGATCATTGTTGCCTTCCGCCACGAGGCTCCATATTACGATGACTCTTATGGGGTAAACACGGCGAACATGGGACCGTATGGCGATGCCATCAATGAGGAATTGATCCCGTACATCGACCGGAAATTCAACACTATTGCGCAGCCCTACGCGCGAATCCAGGACGGTGGTTCAACTGGAGGTTGGATATCGGCTGCAAGCGTCATCTTCAGACCAGACCTCTTTGGTGCCTGCTTCTCGTCCTATCCAGACTCACTGGATTTCCATAGCCACCAGGCTATCCCATTATACACCAACAAGAATGCTTACCAGAACGCCAATGGCGACAAGATTGGCTCCATCCGTACGTTTATAAATGACACCGAGATCGTCGAAGCCACTGTCGAGCAAGAAAACCACTGGGAGCATGTCTTTGGTACCTCTTCGCGGTCCTCGTTGCAATGGGATGTCTGGAATGCCGTGTTTGGTGTCCAAGGACTCAATGGATACCCATTAGAGCCTTGGGACAAAGTCACGGGTGAAATCTACCCCGAGGCTGTCGAATACTGGAAAGAATTCGACCTGTCCCATTACATTTCCAGCAACTGGAATAGCGCCAAGAAACTCGGCGAGGTGCTCCGCGGGCGCATCTACATCTACGTCGGCACTCATGACAATTACTATCTTAACGGAGGAGTGGCCGCTTTCGAAAAGCAGGTCAACGGCCTTGGGGGATCCAGTTGGGCCAATGTGACTATAACACCTGGCCAGACACATGGTGGAAACTACCAACGCCGCGAGACTTGGGATTACCTGGAACTTGTCTCCAGTTGGATTCAAGACCATAGCCCGGGAGGAAAGACGCTGCTGTCTAGAAGTCGCACCAAGTCTTCAAGTCGCGGAAATAGATTCGAGGACATCATTCGAGTGGGCGGACACGGCGCTGCATTGAAGCGCCAGCACAAGCCAACCCTTTCCTACACGCACAATGCTAAATGCGGGCCGGTCATCAAGGCGGCCGTTGGCCGATGGGACCCGGGTGTTGCCCTCCAGGCACAGTGGATTGTCAACGGACACGCAAGTGGTGCATCGTTCACCGTGAAGCAGGGTCAAACGGTCAGGTACGCCCCGACTGCTGGACACAAACGGTCTAAGCTGAAGTTGCGCGTGACTGGGACAAAGAGGAATTATCAAGACGATACCAGAGACAGCAACTCTGTCATTGTGTCAAGAAGATAGAAATTGCAACACGATGGGTTGCTAGATTTACATACCTTACTTAATCGTCGACCATCGAGGTGATGCATCAATAAAGTAAAGCGAAATGTCAAATCCAATCAGTTATAGTCATGTTACCACACTGTGACTGTAACACTTCGTTCTCGTGTCCCATCAACAAGGCACCGTTTTCTCTTTCCCGCGAGTATCGTTAGAGACATGCCTGCTACAGACCTAGGAACTCTTACGACAAGAAGCAAGCTGTATAAAAAGTACTTATGAGAGCAGCGGCATGTTGACTTCCCAACTAAGGGCGCTAGTCGGCTCAACTTGAGAATTTTCGGTTTTGGTCATTGTCATTTTAATTGGGCGCTGTATCTAAGGTCTTATCGAAATACCGCTGCGAGATGATGATAGCATCAGCTAACCGAGCGGTCTTTTTGTCCGTGTTTTGCTATGCTGGAAATAGAATGGGCTATAGTATAGTATGAAGTGTTCAATATCCCTAATGAAATAAGTGCTGGGGCGGTGTATGGATGTAGTATGTAACTCGAAACAGATAGAATTAAAGAACCAACGCGGTAGCTGACTGACACTTTTCATGCGGCCCGTCATATTGTGTCCTGATAGTCTGTGATTGGACCCTCAGGCAAGTAAGTGTTTTGTTGCGACTCAGCCGAAGAGCGGGATTCAATGATGATGCACTTTTGGAGGGGGGCTGTATTTTCAATAGTGCGGTCGCATATGACATTCTTTTGCGCAGTAAACAACAACTACCACAAACTAGGAGTAGCACGGCGCTAAGGTTGGCTTGGGGTAAGTCCGAACTAAGATAGCGCCAAGCTACCTACCTCTTGACCTTGTGCTGGTACGGATGCCAAGTTGCAGCCCAACAGACACCGCTTGGTTGCCTTTTTCATCTTGTGATAGAGGGGGAGGGAGGGGAAGAGCGGTTGCCGGTGGGCTGGGACCGGGTGACGGATGTCCGGCTAGCCGGGAGGGAGAATATCGCAAGCGCCAAGGTGATTGGTACTGGGATGTGGCGATGCCGTGCGGTACTAAGACTTATGTCATACTTGCGAGTTGGCAACCCTTCCAAAGTGCGGCCGTTCAATAGGGTTCGTTAGATAAAAAGCTTGGAACTTGGGGAAACTGGGGGAACTTGGGGGCCATCAACACTGTCTGGATGTCAGTAGGCCGAGTAGGCTTCGTTTAAGTAAGAGCCTATCAAAGGGCAGCCATGGACAGAGACGGACGGACAGACCCATGCGAGCCATGCTCCCTGATGTAAGACCTAAGCCTCGTCCCAACTTTGGCTCTGCCCAGACCTTAAGCAGCCGGAGCCGGGCCCCTTCGTGCGTCGCCAAGGGCAGTCGACAACAGTCTGGACAGCAGCAAAGACACCAACATAAACCTGGTTCTGCTTTGCCTGAGGTGTTTGTTGACAGTCCGTAATACATAGTACAGCACATCCATTGTAAGCGCTCGCTTGTTGCCAGCCCCGAGACCATGGATCGCATGGTTATTCGGGCGGGAATTACTTAATCCTGTCAAAAGTATGGATGGACCGATGACAGGATAGCGCATCGTTGACAGACAGGCTGAGCAAGCTACGAAGCCTGTTAGCTCCGCTTTGTCCACTGCGTCGGTACGTTTAGGTCAACAACTGTCGACTACTAGCCGGGATGGAGGAGCGGAAAGAGGCGAGAGAGGCCTGGCCTCGGGAACACTACACAGAAGGCTGGACAGAAAACTGCGCCGAAGCTCGATGTGCACGGATGGATGCTTGTAGGAAGTCGTCAGAACTCAATCAGCTATCGTACTAGTAGACATCTCCTGAGTCAGGAACTTGGTGCTGTTCACCTGCGACCTGTTCTGTTCACCTCTTTACCAGTCGAGCCAGTCGAGCCTGTCCATCTTTATGGTGTGTGGATCCTCGCTCGGCGCAGCGTCTGTCTATCTCGCTAGTTTATTGTTGCGCTGCCCTTCAAAGCCAGCAACTACTAGTATTGTGCTGCTTTCTCCAAACGATCTATTGTGCTAGCCTTGAAAGCCAGCCTTCCAAGCAAACGACTCGGGGGTGGTGTAGTGCGCCAGAGACAAGTATTTAGAACCTGCCATGGCCCTGGGCACATAATACTGAATTCCGCCCAACAAGATACCAAGACAACTCCCAATAATAGACATCCCAGTCGGTGGCACCAAGCTCGCCAAGGGGGGTCTGCGCTGGATCCAATTGTTAGTAGCGAACTTGGCAAAAAACGACGTGAGACAAAGACAATTACACACGCTGCGCTGCGCCCAGTCTGAGCGCTCAAGTCTCTGGTCGCTGGTCTCTGGTCTCCCTGCTCTCTCTCTCTCTCCTCTGCACACATACAGTCGCAGTCGCAATCGCAAACGTCAACACCACAGCCAGATCGAGTCGCTCGCCGCGACACGTCCTCACGATGGTGCTTCGAAAGAAGGAGATCTACACGATCGTCACGCCCATTCCCAGCTTCATACCCCGGCAGCTGGCCATCGACATTCTCCACAGCCACGGCGAAGTCATCACCCTCAACCCCCTCGTCCTCGGCCACAAGCAGATCAAGGCACCGCGCGATGCCGCCTCCGACGAGTATTTCTCCACCTGGTACGAGATCACCGAACGCGTCCAGTTCGTGCCCGGCATGGGCAGGTTCGGATCCGGCAAGATATCCTTCAACGCATGCTTCCACGACCTGCCGTGGGGTCTGCAGACCCATGTCTACGCCCCTTTGAACATAGACATGCGCAACAAGTATCGCATTGGCGGAAACCAGCCGGGCGTCGAACCCCCGGAGCAACCCGAGATCGGACTCGCCGAGCTGGGCGTGCCCAGGGACGGGCTGTATTTGCGGGAAGACATTGAGATACGATGCAACATTGCCATGGTCGCGACAGTGAAGGCGCAAATGAAAGCGTCCAGCAAGGAGATGGTGCAGCGCATCATTAAAAAGGCCGAGTTGTTGGATGCCGGTATACTGCAAGCCATGATCGAGGACGGGAGAATGAAGACGTTCAATCCGCAGAACAGGGTATACACAGGTGGACTGGAGGATCAATCCAGGTCGCCGCAGAGATCGCCTTTAAACCTTTACGAAGGCTCGCCGACATCCCCAACCAGACCATATCAGGTCCCACGACCGGTTTCTAGTATCTACGGGCCAGGCAGTCGCCCAGGTACGTCCGGTTCTCTTGGTCCATACCCCCCTCAATGGCAGCAGATGCAGCAGCATATGGGCGACGAGAGCCGAGCAGCTCACACACACGTAGAACTACCCAACAATCCACAAAATGTCCCAGGGAGCCAGTCCTTTCCCATGGAACTGCCAGGCGACTTTCTGCACGCTGATCCGTCGTCACAACCACCGCCGACAAGCCCTTCCGACCCGACCGGCCAACGGTGGTCACATCAGCCCAACAACTCAGCAAAGGATACCCGGCCCATGTCTTTCGCATCCGACCCAGGCATCACAAACCGCATATCCCCGGCGCCCGACAAGTACGCCGTGGAGCTGGCGACGCATCGCGAGACACCCGAGGAGTACGGCTCGGATAAATCATCGTGGGGGCGCGTCAACAAATACCGCCCTTATAGCTACAACTACAATCCCGCGGACTTTGCGAGGCCGAGTCGCTAGGTTGATCAATTAATATCAGCGGGGGGGAATGAAAAATGGATAATTCATGTATCATGTATCATAAGGTATCAGGAAATGGAGTCCTGGGGTTCGGTGTTCTGGGGTATTTGGGACATGATACTGAATGGCGCAGATGGGTCTACGAGTTTCGATACCTCACGACAGCCAGGCCAGAAGATGGTCGCGGCTGCTTTCTTTTGTTTCGGCTTTCAAATCTTCATCGAACCGTCCGCGGTCTTCTCACCGCGAGACAATTGTAAGCCCTTTTAATAAATTGATGAGCGTTGCATCTAATAACTGTGAGCATATCTTTTTGCGACAACCGCATGACTACTACTGCTTGCTAAGCTGAAATACATAGTATATCCCCATATCAGATCATCAGTGCTGCGCTCAATGCTCCGAAACACTGCATTACAGTTGGAATCAAATTAGCAACACTTGCCCCCCCCCCCGGCCTGCTATCGTACACTGCTCCATACAAGACTGTGCCAACAGCGCAATGAACAAAGAAATACCATCTCAATTCATTCCAAATTTACCGATAACTGGACCCCAAACACCCATCACGTGGATTTGCCACCCGATCAATCAGCACGCTTGACACAAAAGGGATTGGGCGTGAAAATGCCGTACGGGTCAGCTGCCTTCCGAATCTGACGAAGCTTATCGTACTTGGCGCGGTCTTCGTAGTAGCAGTTCCAGACGGAATCGAGGTTCCAATCTCCGTAGGACCCCCAAAGGACCCGGCGGTCCTGCTTTGAGAAGATACCCTTCGGTCCGATCGATTCCTCGTCATTCACCTTCTGCCAATCCTGGGCGCGAGTCTTTGTTTCGGGGTTACTGTAGGGGCGCCCAGTCAGTTTTCTGATAAGAGTCTCGGAAAAAATGCCGCCGCTTTACAGACTTGTCCGGCTGAGTCCAATGCCGATATGGCATTGGTAGCAATGGAACCAAGAGTTACTTACTGAAAACAATCCATTGTGCATATGAGGCTAGTATCTCTCCAGCTGAAGGCCGTGCCGTTGTCTGCATTGCGCGTGAACATCGAGTTCTTCCCACCAATGCACTGCAGCTGCGCCGAGAGCCAGCAACGGTTGTGCTCGGGGCGGACGATGGCATCGAGGCGATTGACCACCCACTCGGCCCAGTTGTCCTTGCCCAGCGTCCGCGAATTGGTGCTGTACGTGCGCTTGACATAGGGCTTCTCGAACTCTCTCACGTTGCGGAAGATCCAGTCGCCCGTCAGCTGCGACATCGGCTTCTCCTCCACGTCGCTTTTCCCGAGGATGAAGTCCGACCCCTCCTTGATGCGGTCGAACCACGAGAAGTCGCACTGGTCGCCGCTCTCGAAGGGAACCCACTGCGCGTACACGACGATGACGCGGGGGTAGGCGATGAGGCCGTTTTTGCCGTAGAGCTCGGGGTGTGTGCGAGCCATTACCTCGTCGATCCCGGGCCACAGGTCAAGAAGCGGGAATGCAGAACTCAGTACACTGATACAGAGGTCGTAATTTCTGGGAAAGTTCTCGTCGTCTGACATCTCGACTAGGATGTCCATCAACCGCTTCAGCGTCTTCGTGTCGTAGAAGTACATCGCTTTCATGCCTCTCGAGCCGTTATAGTCCTCGTCTTGATGTACTTGGATCGTGAAATGGGTTATGACGCCGAGATTACCGGGGCTGCCTCCTAAGAGTGCCCAGAAGAGATCGGCGTCGCTAGTTTTGGTGATTTCCTTGAAGTTTCCATCAGTGTCGATGATCTCCAAAGACAATACATGATCTCCAAAGAGGCCGAAACTGCGAGCTAATTGTCCGTAACCTGAAGACACACGATGTTAGCTATTTGATATTGTCGAAGACCTGCAACGACGGTAAGAGGCTTCGAGTTGGAAGAAAACTACGCTCGCACCTCCGGTTTGAACATGTCCACCAACACTGAAATCATATGAGTTAGTCGTCTTCTGATTCATATAGTTCTCTGAGCATCAAGCACCTCAGGCAATACTCAGCCCCTAGGGCTGAGTGGGAGCTGTCATCCACTGACGAGGAGCGACGATCTCCGAAGAAAACTCACTGTACTTCTGTACACTGCCCATGAGGCACAAACACCTTGTTTTCGGTGAGCCAGGCATTGAACTCTCCAAGGCTCCAGCTGACACTGGTTCGAGCATAAGCTTTGCCATCTTTGCGGAAGATTGCCCGATCATCTGCCCCTTTGAAGCTGTCTTCGAGATCCAATTGGATGTTAGGCGCACTCGTTGACGACGCTCCACTGTATTGGTGGCCGCCAGTCTTGATGGCAACAGCTACCCCCTTTTCTTTTGCATACTTCAACGTCAGCACGATGTCCTCTTTCGTCATTGGCCTCACGATCAGGCCCGGATTGAGGTCGCGCTCGACCCCGTACGTCGATGTCGCATATTGGTACTTGTTGAGGTCAAATGCCGTAGTACCCGGGAGGAATTGGGTACCCGTGATGCCGGTAATAGTGGCCATGGGAGATGCTTTCGCTATCAATGTTGAACAAGCTTGGCCGAGCACTCGGCGGAGTGTTGAAATGACGCTACCCATCTTGGTCTTTTGAGTTTGACAAGTCAAACATTTACAATTGAGCTGCCGCAGCTGTTATATGTATGCTCGCCCTACACCGTATTCCCGTATTCGCGAGGCGCACAGCCTTAGGAGCTGACCGGACTGCATCAGCTTACGTTGGTTAGTTGCTAAGTCACTGTCACACGCTCATCTGAACTTTGCCTATCATATGCCAATTCGCCCTCGGCCGACGCCTTATACCTCAGCTATAGATTGCACTACTGGGTTCCCGGAAAGCCCCAGAGTGTGTGGCTCGTTATAAGATGCCCGGTTATGGAACTTAAGGTGGAAACTAGTACGGCTGAACCGCTCGTACTATCGTTCAATAGGCGAAACCGGTGAGCACCGCTACATCTCATTGCACCTCAAGCTGACATACCCTTACTTGGGGGCGATGAACACCTAGGACTTGATCACAGGGAAAGTAATGGCGAGAAGTGCGTAATATCTGTTCAGTAGGTGACTCATCTGGTTGGCCATTTGGATGTACTGGGCTCATCTTGATGGTCAGCAATTGTAAGGAAAAGCTGACACTTCTACGTGTCCCATCTATATACAATTAGATTGAGGTGCCAGGTGCTCTTCTGTTCACTGTCATCTAGCCAGGAGCCCAATCTCTCATATTACAGCAAGCATCAAATGGATATGTAGACTTCCAACGTTGGAAAAGCCAGCTTGGGCAGTAATGAGACTCACTCATAGATATGATGCAATCCTGCTCTTTAGCAGACTTTCAATAAAAGCGCTGCTTCATCGAAGCAAACTTTTCACTCAAATGGACGGATCCGTACTGGTGGTGTCAATCAGCATACCGTTACAACGCAGCATGCGCACTGCAAGTCCTGACGCCACAAAGTTCAGCCCTGGCCAACCAATCTAGCGAATATGGACCTCGCTTCCTCAGACCTCAATAAGTCAGACTAGCTTCGGTCTAGACCTAGTCACACGAAATACGTCTATTTGCTGCTGATCTGCGACTACTGCCCAGCTAGGAGGTTCGCGGGAGCGGAACCGCTCCAGAGCTGATGAATAAGAACCCTTCGTTGGATCATCTTACTCAATCTTGTTATGTGAGTTCTAATCGCTTGTACAAGTCAATGAATGAATTTATTGGGCGACGTGAATAACATTACTTCGATGTTGAATAAGTCCGTCACAATATCACATTTGACCATTCAACTACGTGCATTCAATCCACTGTATCTATCCAAGATCAGCGCCCAGATCGAACACCAGACCCAGCTATGTTACTTCAGTCAATCTCGCTCATTTCGTGTGTGCCATCCTAGATAATGACCGCTCCCGACTACTCCAGAATTTCGCTCATTGATTCCCATCTTCCGAGTCAGATTCTCCAGTGTCAGATACTTCAGAGCCCTCGGTGCCAATGAAGTCTGTTCCTGGACGATCGCCATACCTGCCTCGCTGACCACTGGTCGCGCTGTGCTTTCCCAGCGTGCATCCACTACGATATCCCAATTTTCCACAACAGCTCCAAACAAAACCTTCAGGAAACTCAAAGCGATTGTCCTCACTGTCAATCAGGCCATGACAATCTTCATCGTGATCGGCCCAAACGTCGCTCTGACTATCTACGTCAAGTTCTCCTGTGATCGCGTCGAGTTATTTTTGATAGGCTGTAGAAATATGGCGCCTCTCAATGTGATATTAATATCGATTCGCAAAATGCATTCACAATGTGTAGTACTTACCGTCGTGATACCTGCAAGCCTTATTGTGATTTTCTTCTTCACAAAAAGCGTCCTGGCATTGCACACAGATCTTGAGCGGAAGAGCCTTGCGTTTCGTGCCCTGCTGATTGTTGCTGGTGGTCATAGTATTACACCTCTCGCGCGCTTCAATGCGATCAAGTAATTGTGCGGCGTGAGACGCTAGTGACTGATCATGGGCGCAGAGGCCCAGTAGAATGGCTTTTGCCTTGGCCTCAATTGTGTTGCTAATGCGCTCCATTTCTTGTGTTGGGGGCCGTTGATGGAAAATTGCTGTGCTCTTGCTAGGCCGACCTGTTCAAATCGATATGTTGGTCAATAAAAAAAACGTACTGTTGGAATTGGCGATAGAGTATTCCTCCTGAGCTGAGTTTCGAGGATTATGCTCAAGACTAAACTGAAAGTAGCAAAGACTAAACAAGTAACGCGTTGATACCGCGACGTCAACGTCACGTACCCGTTGTAGGGATGTAGGTGGGGCCGCAGCCGCTCGCTCTTGTAGCGAGCGACTCACTTCTACAGTATAACAAGTAACTACCAGGCGTCGAAGATAGAACCATGAATCTCACAAATGCGTATAAACGTACATGCACTAGAGATATAAAAGAACCTACCGTACCTACAGTCAAAGTTGGGCTGTGGGTGTCATTGCACTACAGACTAAACAGCTATAGGACCAGCGGCTGCTAGACCTTGGTGACATGACAAGTTCAAGGAGTTGGCGCCAACGTCCAACTCCCACATAAAAGTGCTAGAAAGTCACCAGACGCCACAAACCCATACAGCAGTCATCAATATGTCTTATAACCCACTTGAGTTGCTATCCGTGTTGACCAGCAGAACTGCACGTGTACTTTTGATTAAAGTTCTTCCTCGTGTTGACACCCTCTTCTGTCAAGCACAAGGTGCCGGGCATTCACCCCCCTTCGCACCCATCCATGACTTCTGCAAGTCTATCTCATCTTTCCAAAACTCAGGGGCCTCTTCCTGGCTCAGGCCCGAAGCCACAGCCGTCTGCCCCCATACAACTCCGCACTCCATCACATACTCATCCCAACAATCCAGTAGCTCTTGCAACTTCTCCGGCGCCGCAGCAGCCAAATCCTCGGTTTCACCAGGGTCTTTAGCAATGTTGAAAAGCTCCCAGCCGTCGTCATTGACGCTCACGCCCCCATGCTTCTTCGAGAAATGGACGATCTTCCAATCTCCCTTGCGCAGTGCCCCGCGGGCGAAGAGCTCCCAGCCGATGGGCTCGGAGACACCGACTTTCAGTGACGCCGAGCGTCGCATTGGTCAACTTGAAGGAGAGGTGAACAATGACATCGCTGTGCCGGACAAAAATGTTTGTATGTGAAAGGATTAACAAAATAGTCAAGTTTAGCAGATAAAAGATGGGAAAGTACCACGTTACCCAAAACACATAAATTCAGATAATGTCTGACATCGCATAGAAATGATCAGAACTGTGTAAAATTTGTATTTGGGCCATTAAAGATCGATGTAACTATCCGAAAAGATTTGCATATAGAAAGCAGACGCATTTGAACAGCAGCATGCCCAGATCGCATCTCAGGCGTAGCTTGAACTTGCTTCCAACTCATGATATTCTTTGAACATTGGGTCACTGATCAGTCGTTCCATCGTATCAGATTTTAGAGCAAGGCTGACATCAAAATCGCCTGTTTCGCCGATATCCATAAGTTGTCTTCAATGCTAGGGTTAGTAAACTCATCATGATTGAGCAATGAATGAGCATGCGTTCGCCGGACAATAACAAGAAGGGTGGTTGCTGGGTTATGCTGCTGGATTTGGGGACTTAATTGCGAGAATCAAACACTTACAAGATACCATCCATATGAGGCATGTGAGTCTGCACGTAGCGAGCCAATCTTGTGCCGAAGAAGTCTACTTCATAAGCTTGTGAGCGTGCCCATGAAGTTACTATCACATGTCGAGAGCCGAGAAAGGCTTGCCACAATCGTTGCGGACTAACTTCTTGAGCGGCCTCGTAGAGGTAGTCCGATACTGCCTGAGAAGTGAATTGAGACAGCATTCGACGAATAGCGAGGGCCACCGCGCCAACCGTCGCGGTCGCTGCATCAGATTCGGTTTTATTGATGTGACCTAACAGTAGAGGGGACCCTACGAAGCTGTCAGGTAACGGTGGCGAAACCCTGCTACGAATACCCAGCGAGATATTCATGTACACTTGATCCTGCACATTTTCTAGTTGCCGGGCGCGGTTCACTAGGATCCAAAGGTGAGCAAGAAGAGCATCCTGCCGGGAAACCCTTTCGCCCTGGAAATCGCTTGGCAAGGTGCTCATGGCCGCATTCTTGATCTTTTCTACTTCAGACTTGCTGAAGCGGATTTGCATATGCTCGACAGCAGCGCCGAGATCCCATGTTGGCCAGGGAGGATCCATTGATGGGCTGAGTTCAGTCTGCGACAGCTCTTCGGGGGGAGGCTTTGTTGCATCAGACGAAGCAGTAGCCCATGATGGGTACCCGGGCGCGCCGGTTGCCCACCAATCGAAGCGATGCATTGGCAAAGATCGAGCTCGTCGGACCCGTTCGGCATCTGGGACGCTAGCTTTGGGGTCGAGGTTGGCGTGAGCGTCTAGCAGTGCGGGATCGAATAACGCTTTCGGTCTTGCGGAGGCCCCCAATGTTGTGGTGTTGGTAACACGTCGTGACCGGTCAGCCCAGCACTTGATAAATTCCATCAAACATGTCGCGTCCGAAAGACAATGCGTCAACTTTAGGCTTACAGCAAAACCGCCGCACTATAAGACTCAGCATCAGCATCAGCAACAGATTCCGGTGTTTCTTTTACACACTAGCAGGGTTACAAAGTGTTGTAGCTTCACGAGACACTTCATATGCAAACCCCTTGTGCAAATGCAAGTAGAGGATTCCACACTGGTCATCGGGTTACGGTAGGAAATAGAGATCTGGGGATACTCACTTTGAATGCTGTAAGCTGAGCAGAAGCCCCAGGGAGGCCCATGAACTCGCCCAGGCTTGAGAATGCAAGCGTAGTCCCCGGAAGAAATTCACTCTGGGAAAGCGCCGAAGCATTCCATAGTCGCTTTGATGTTGCACGCTCAGCTAAACTTGGAACAAGAGTACAGAGCTCTCTTTCGTCTTCAACCACCACTAGCTCCAAACCTGGGTCACTGGAAGAGCCGTAAGTCACGATAGGCCGGCCAACGCAGCGAGGATTGTTGGTTCCTTCGACATGTTCTCTTGTTGCCCATTGAAGCTGCCCTGCATAATGAGGGTATTCATCAAGAGTCTCCGAAAGCGCTGAATCGATTGATCAGATTTTGTCTAAGCAGATGCCCCCAGGCAAATCAACATACCTGACTCTAGAACATTGAAAGCAGCCAAGTCGTTTGCATCAATGCCTTCGGTCTTGTCAAAAAACCAGATAGCACCACATGGAGTAAACCGGGCAACTGTTGCATCTGCAATTGACAACCGGGTGGTGGTCACAGAGCGAGGCGGGGTGGCGGGGAAAATCCGTTTTGTAGATAGTATACAACGGCCCATCTTCAGATCCATTGACGAAGTAATTAGACGAACAAGTACAGTATGCGCGTGCGACACATTGGATTGAATGTCGCAAAAGTTTCGTAGGTATTACTTATAACATTTATTGAACCAGGGAGGTGGCTTTGTAGAGGCGGCTGTTATTCTGGTCGGTCAAATTGACCCGGTCAAGTCGCCAATTCGTGCGGCTTGCGCTCTATGTCACGTCTCGCGACAACAACTCATTATGATTCATTCTGTTGCGGCCCACGAGGCGACTAGGAGTAAGCACCAAAGATATTGGATCAGAAAAACATGATTGTTGGCCGCCACCCTTTCCAATCACATCAATATGTGAGATGCAACGATAGTCAAGCTAGGGCCGAAGGGACGACATCGAATCTTGGGCAAGAGACAGTGAGACAAGCGGTGACAGCTGGCAGAAGTGAAGCTGGAGGAGGACACTTTCGGCGATAAGCTAGCTACCTCTACAGAGCCCCCTAATGAGTTGAATCATATACCCCCACCACCGTTTATCTCTCATCTCTGTATCACTCGTTGACCACACCAGGTATATCTGCGATATTTGCCAAAGTGGTCCCAACAATAACATTATAGATATACAAGTCACAAGCTGCTGCTCCCTTGTTGTTCAAGCCGTTACCATATAATCCGATTTTAGGACTTGAGTTGGCGCTCTTGCCGCCCGGAAAGAAGTTGCCGGCGAGCTTTTTCGTCTTCTGCCCAGACGCATCCGTCATCGTGGCCAGCGCGCCGTCAAAGTAGAGCTGGATGTAGCCGCCTTTTTGCGACGTGTTAACGACGAGTCCAAAGGTGTACGTCTTGCCCATCGTCAGTTCCTGCGACCAGACGACGCGTGCATCACCGGCTTTGGCGCTGGGGTTTGCCTGGAGCACACTGGGCCCCTTTGGATTAGTCTGATGACGAACGACAACGTGGAATGGCTTATAAACTCACATCGTGTGGTAATCAGAGTCATCTCCATCCTTCCTGAACGTGAGGACTGCGGGGACGTTGTCCGCCTCGATGGTTGACCCATCATAGTTTTTCCACTGCCAGACAAATGTCTGGTAGTCCACGGCGTCGAACCTGACCCTGTAGCCGACGTAATATGTCATGTCTACGACGGTTTTGTCCTTCAGCATATGGTACTCGGCGCGCGTGAAGTGGGCGCTCTTGTGGACGTGCGCAGCAGGTACACCCTCAGGATCCGTTGCCGTCTTGAAGTACAGCGAGTTGTTTTGGCCTTGGCCCTTGGGCCAGTCGTCTCGATTCCAGCCATTGACGTTCAAGAGGCCTAGGAT
This sequence comes from Astrocystis sublimbata, assembly GCA_022453515.1. NCBI lineage: Eukaryota > Fungi > Ascomycota > Sordariomycetes > Xylariales > Xylariaceae > Astrocystis > Astrocystis sublimbata. The sequence continues at coordinate 834,162 of JAJNNY010000006.1, read as the reverse complement.
GCTCGGGTCGTCTCCGGCACTTGCGTTGTAGCTCACAAGATATTTTGCTGTGGCGGATGTCAGGCACAACGCCGAAAGAAGGCAGGCCCTGAGAGTACGCATTGTTAAGATGGGGCGGCTGGTGGTGGTATACGAGCAGTAGAAAATATCGGTGCTAGATAAGGAGGGAGACCTTAGCGGGACAGTATGATTATTTATCTGGAATTGGCCCCCGCGAGGCTCTAGAAACCGTGTCTGTTCTACCATATACACGATACAAGACCTCAGGCAGGTCGCACTGCTTGCGTGTAGGTATCTTTGACATGTTCGCGTTTACTTTGATACATCTTACTATCAGCTTAGAAGGTAGTATTGTAGTAAGGCATAGTACAACCTTTTAATTTCTTCTTTTAAGGTAGAATGGATAGTTGTCTAGTTAGGGTAAGCTAGTCACTTTTGTATAAGTATTTCGGGGAAGCTTAGAGGGCTTTGAGTTGATGGTTGGAAGTATCGCGATTCCCAAACCCACCCACTGTAAATCGGACGCACAGGGCTGAATACTGGGGTTCATAGCGCGAATTATGTGAGCTGACTCGAGGTAGGCGTTACAAAACTATCTTCAAGTCGCAATTTGTCGCAACTTGTCGCTTTGTAAAACAGCAGCATATCGTGCACGATTAGTGGCAGTTCCAGCTTGAAGATACTATCAACGCGATAGATAGTGTACGCTTTGGTTCAGGGTTTCTAAGGGCCTACCTACATCATCAACTTACAACAGCAACAGGCGTAACTACCTACCTAAGGTAAGAGGGTGACGTCACGAGGTCCGCGATAGCTATTGCAAGGCGATTACGTTATACCCGTCTGGCTTACATACGCTGCTGGGTTCCGCTGATGGTTCAACACGGTAATGCACCAATCATCGCAGGATGAAATATCATATGCCTCTTACCTACTACCTACCTACCTAGATACTGAACGGTCCTTCTCAGATGCAAACCAAAACTCGTGTGTCGTATATCAAATATCGCATAATCGCAATTACTGACGCAATGCTCCATGGTTCCCAAGTCAATGTTCACTTTATTTCCGGACAGAGCCCATCCAATCCCCCAACGACAGGCAGTTGGACCTGCGGGTCTGAATCGGCCCTCATCCATGAAACTATTGAGCAACTGACGTTGCAATCGTGCCATACCTCGAAGGGGGATCTGCGCGAATATATTTCTCCCCGAGCAAGTGGTGTCGTGTTTAAGCCCCAAAGTAGTATTGATGTTAAGTAGCCGGTAGCAGATATTGATGGACCCCCAAATGACCCATAAATACTCATGTAGTGGGCGGCACAGACATGGTCGACAAGGAAGTGAATCCGAAAGCTCGGCGGAAGTAGCCTATGCGTACCGGCATCTTCTCCCTGTAAGATGCGAGGCTCGTAAGGAGCTCCGCAGCCCTCAGATCACCGTGAGGACAAGTCAACCTAGGAACTCAAATCGTTTATGTTACATTGGCACTCCCGCATGAACAGGAAAACGCAGCGCATCGTGCCGTGATCGCATGTTCGATCAGCACACTCAATACGGGGCAGAGAATCAAAGCACAAGCACAAGCACAAGCACAGGTCTCATAGCGCCACCCATCCAAAGCAACATCCTCCTCCGCATAGGATTTGAGATCACGATCCAACACCGAGGACATGTTGCGGTATGTCAGGTCACGTATTAAAGCGTTAAATACCTAGTAGGATATGGGCCACAACATCTTTGTCCCACAGCCCCATGCTCCACCCTACACCGAATTTGTATGCAGTCGAAACCAGCAGGCGAGGCAGGTTCGACGATCCCTAGATTCTGGAGGGTACGTATCTTGACTGCAGGGGACTAATATTGCATTTGTGCATAATTTCAGGCTATTATTTATTGATTATCGATTTTTGGAGTTCCCGCTTCGGTAGGAACCCTACTCCTCAGTGCATACAACTTTGGTCGCATCTTTGCAGATAGCCGCTGACCAGTGACGATTACCGTAGCCCCTGTTCGGACATGCTTCAAATTACATGTACCTGTAGCTCGATAGGCTATCAGACCCGGATTGAGGGACGCCAAATACTACATGATTTTTTATGCGGGACTCTTGTCAGCAAGTGTTGTCAATGTGAACCCTGACTTAGGACTACATATGTCTGTCTTCTTCAATCAATCAAGTTGCTTCTAGGCTGCGTGTATTCATGACTAGCCCCCCACCGTAAGTGATGTAAAATAGGAATTTAACAATCGCCCAGTGAACCCGATGCATCAATACTACTGCGTCGAGAGAAGACCAGCGACTTTGTTACAAACTCCTGCGCAGGCATCGCTTCAACTCCGTCATTGGTGGCTGGGCGCCATTGTGTAATCGGTGTACGGTGAGACGCGAGCGAGCCTGGCTTGTCATGAGGCCATGACAAGCCCAACTCGCTATCGTCGCTATATCGGTTTGCGCCGCGCCATCGTACACAGGTCTGTTCCCTGCCGTTCCATTCGAGCTGCTTTGCATCGTTCAGAGGGAATGTCCACAGCTTGGCGCATTGTATGACCGTGTCGAGCTGGCTCTCTTTCTGCACGTATGTTTCGAGGACCAACTCGAGCGTCTTCAGATCGGGCCAGTGTTCTGCGAATTGCATGCCCCAGCGTCCCTGCTTCTCAAACTCGTCGAGATTGAAGTCTGGCTCTTTCCCCATTTTGCGGGCTTCATGGCCCTCGATCATCGCGGTGCTTGTCTCACGTCGGTCGGTGACATTTATCATCGGCTCCAGTCGTAATGCTTCATGGGAGTTGTTGGCACCAGCCTGAGGACACGATGTCCAGGCCCACCAATCGGTGTGGGACATGCGTAACGTGAGATGTGTGATCTTCTTGCCTGTGAATAAGCTCCTAATCAAGGTGGCACGTGTCGCGGCAGCTTCGGGGCGCAGCGAAACGTCGCATGCTTGTGTCTTCGCCTCTTTGAATGGTGAAAAGGATGCATACCCTGCAAGGGTAAATCCCCGCGTTTCATAGCCTTTGTGCCGACCCTTGTTACCCGATAGACGAGAGACTCGCTCAATCGCGCCTGGAAAGACCGATCGTTAATTCCGGTAGTTGATGGAAAGCTGCCTTTCTCAGTGGGTTCCAGCTTACCTCCTTCTAGCATATACTGCTGCACGCTTACATCTAGTGATGTGATGTTGGCAAATTGCCAAGGTCGGAGCTTGCGACATAGACGCAAGTTCGATGGAGTGCATTGTAGCGGGTTTGTTGGAGGCACAACATCGGGATGCCCGTCAAAAACGGTCATGGGGTTGTGGAAAGGGACGAGGAAAGCCTCAAGGTAAACGGCACGACAGGTGAGCAAAAGCTCAACAGCAATACGCAACGGAGCTGCCTGGCCTGGCCTGGCGTAGGCCTCGTTCAATGGATATAGTGCATCGAGGTTTTCATATGCCGCTAGCGTGTAGTCCCATATCATTTCACGCAGCTCGGCAGGGAGCTTGGCAAATAAGGGACAGTCCAACTGTTGATTTACGGAACTAGGATCATCGAGAATGTCGACCGCGAGGGGAAGTTTTTCGATCGTTTTGTGAGATGTTTCTGTTTTGGCTCTGCCTGACATGTCGTTTGTGTTCGCTGTCAGGCGATGGGCGCCTGTGTCGTCCACATTCTTAAAGACTGGCTGGTCTCTACTAAGTCGTCGTAGAACTTTCGACGTCACCGCCCAGGTTCGTGAGGGCATCTCGAATGAAATGATGTTGAGCATATGTAAATGTCGATCACCTGTCCTCAACAGGCCGTTGGTGTTGTTGTGCTGAACGAGAATTGTTCTGTGGTATATAAAGTTCCGATCCGAATGATTTATACCACTGGATCAAGTAGAGGGATGTAATGTACCAACGCATTGCGATGCGGGCTGCCTGGGGTCTTATTTGAGATGGGCCCAGGTCGCGACCCTGGCGAGCCTGGTACGCTACCCTCCGGAAACTACGACTTCAAGGGGCGGGAACAAGGGACAATTGGGTCCGAAACTGCAACATGGCAACAAGCAGGAATGGTCATAGGGCCTGCTCGGGGAGGACTGCATCAGCTCATGGTTGATGCCAGGAGATGCTGCTGCGCGGCATCTCATCTTCTCCCCCTTTGATTTCGCCTGAGTTTCTTCCGACAATGTGCCTCGAGGTTAGAGCTTCCAACAAAGAGTCTAGCACGAGATTTCTTTTCAAACCCTAACCCATGGATGCGGGAAAGAGAACTAACAACTAACTAACCTGCGATCCTGCCTCACTAGCTTCCGGGCTTAGAGAATGGATTTGAGACCAGTATGGTTCGTGTACTACTACTACCTGGCATGGCTGGGTAGTACGTACCGATTCCAATTACATGTTGCCACAACTGCTGTGCCGCAGACGAGAATTTGAGATCGTATAGCATCCCAACTCGAAACCCACTATCCTGCCTATTGTCCTGAGTTGTTGCGTCAACATCAGCTGGTCGAATCCTGGCCCCCTGGTCCCTGGTCTTGCCTGCTCGCCAGGTAACAGAAACCTAAGGCTTCTAGCCACGTGCTGTGAAAGCGGGTGGGATTCCCTTTATGGAGACTATACGCCCTAAGCCGATTTGAGATACTTAGCATGCGGCACAGCTTGGGGAACTTCCCTGTACAATTATCTAAGAAGATCCGAGCAGCACCTGTCTCGCCTGTGACCCTATCACCATGTGTATAATACCTATCTGTGCCTAATCTTTGGCGTTGATTGGTCTCATATTGCCCCATGGCCCAAGGATGTAGATGCTGGTGAGGCTGGTTTAACTTGGAGGCAATAGCCCTCAGACCATCGATCTATTTGGGATCGAGTAGAATCAATAGTTCGAGGAATCCTTTTAAGCAAAATCACTTGCTGTCTGTCAACACATGGTTTTTGATTCTGATGGGCGTCACGAGCGCATAATGGTAGTGATGTTGTTGACGCGGGCAAGCACACCGCCCACCGAGACAACCAGCGATAACACAAGACTTAAAGCAACAACCAAGGAGATAAATGCTACTAGCGGCTCCGCCCAGGGGCCAAACCTGCATCGGCAAGGCACTCCGCGGCACCAGCACTAGCGCAGGTTTGGTGACTCGGATTGAGACGATTAATTCAAGCACAGCAGACTTAGATATAGAAACAAACTCCTTGTAACATACCTAATTTCGGTTTATTAGTTGTACATTTTGAATAATGTGCAAAGGAGGCACGGGGCATATGCAGACACCCGTTTAACTGTAGGAAAAGTAGGTACATATATGGGCCGAACCGTGGCGGCATCTCATGCCTATCCTATCTCGCAGGCGAACCAAGCCTTCCAGCCTATTTGAGTAGTCTTCACCGACTAAACTTTGAAGCTAAAGTAATTTTATCATGAGTCTAGCTTTACCGACAAGAAAACACTTAGTATTCTAGATTCTGAATTGGGCGGCATTTACCACACTCAGGAGGTGAATGTACACATACGAGTAAGTAAAGGGAAGAATCCAGTGACCTGGCAATAGCCGTGTGATCCATATACCTTAAGTACCGAGAGTACCTAGTAAGTGCACTGTGCCTCGATGACGTCTAGTGCCGTATGGGACGATTGGGTATCGGTCGGGAACCTCCGTTTTGCCCAACACTATACGACATCATTTCTATACTGAGTATTCTAATCGAGTCACAATATGCGCTTGCTAGAAATGTCGCAACAGTAGAGCGAAGAAAGACATGATTATTTTCCAATCTCATCCAAACTGACGATCCTCCGCATTAGGTACGAATGAAGGCTGCTTATTGAGGTCCCGGTTCCTGACTTGCGTATTAGAACCTGTGATTACTTCAAGATTGTCTCTCAGCCGCACAATTACCGCCGTGGGGAATTCTTGACAAAATTTTCCATTCTGCAGTCTAGCGACACTGTAGATACTATCGAGACACCACTGGGCGGCATCCGAATGGTCATTTCCTCCATACTGGCGCACTTTCTCCTCTAAGCGAGCTGTCATTTGCCTTTTGGCAACAATTGACTCAAGATCTACAGGAATTGTGATTCCGAGTCTGTTTCCCAAACGGTCGATTATGACTTGAATCAGGAGAAACCCCAAGGAGAAGACTGTGAGATTGATGGCGCAGCTTCCACTCCCTTCCTCCCATGGGTTGTACTCAGATGACGTTGCGGCGGAATGATCAATGTGCCTAATGGGAATCGTTTCATGACAAATGACCTATAGAATAAGTGAGACCTCGGATTCGTCACATTGTCATTCTCGCTCATAAATATAACATTGTCAAGTGTCAGAATTGGGTATAACCTGGATATTCCGTCGAGGTGTGTGTAGCGCACTAACAGCCAGAACCAGCGCTAATTGTAGTTTATCTTTGAAGTAAAATAAGGGGTGATCATGGGAGTTTCGGTCGATGATTTGACGAAAGGTCAATGGGTTTCGAGGATTATTAGTATCAGAAGAGCGTGATAGCGTGAATTCGCGTTGGCCATCATAAACATAGCTATAACAGTCTTTTCTTGAGACTTCGATTCTTTTGTTGTTGTGTGATACTACACGTAACCGTGCTACGCTTCTCAAATACTATCTTAAACCCGACCGACACATTATAATAAGTCTATAACTCGGACTGAGCTAGAAACAGTGGTTCGATACGAGAATTGCGAGGTGAAGCATGTGCAGGGTTAGGGCGAGCGAATGTAAGACGCCGCGAGCTTTTTCTATAACGGATGATTCTTCTGTGACCGAGGGAAGTCAGTCACAAGCTTTGTATGCTTGATCCTTCGTTCTGAGACATTTTATTCTCCAGGTCCAGGCAAGCCAGACGAGCTCAGATTATCGCCAATCTCTCAAAAAGAGTTGTGTTTCGTCTCTATCATTTGCTGCTATTATTTTAACTGTTTGCAGAAAACACGTTTTCAACACCAAAAGTCTTATATCTGTCTGGAGCCAACGTGCCTAGTGTAGGACTGAAGGTACATTGGATCTCTGGCGATGCACTTGTGGGCGTCACATCGAATGCGCAGTACTACGCTCACATTGGCCATCATTTAGAACAAGTGGCACTCTTCGTCTTGCCATGGACCACTAATCCAGCCACCATTGCAATTGCTCGAATCTTACTCACTAGATCAAAAAAATAAACACGCATTCCCCTTAGTCATCACGAACTCCTGAACACACCGAGCTTGTCCATCCTTGTTTGATCTGTTGCCCTCAACTTACGCGCTGTCCCTCACACTAACCTTCACACACTCAGTGAGTACCGGCGCCATCATTCTCATGGTGGCCTAGATACGGTCTCAACAACACAATTGACAAGGGGATTCGGACATTTGGCTAACCTTGAACTCGCTCATTGCGCAGAGAAGAAGCCTCAACACTCTGGTTGTCTGGATTGGCATTTGACCATTTGCATGACGAATTGCCACAGTCGGCGACCTTCATTCGCTGGCAAGTCCCGTCAGGGTACTTGATAATTCGCCATTCACACATCTTGCTGCTGCAGTTCAAAATCAATCAGTTTGCGAAAGGGAAGAGAAAGAATTGCTTACAGGTTGGGTAGCTAAGTCAAGAAGGACAGAGTTTTTTGTGTAGTAGTGGCTATTAGACTGTTGTTTCTCACGATCTTGGGAAATGACAATGTCTCCGAGAAAGATCTAAGCGTGGAGGCCGTGTGTGTTTTTATAGCCCGAGCCTGGAAGATTGCAAAGCGTGTGCCGAACCGGGGGAACGTATTCTGTGCCATGCAGTCCAAAGAGGTGACTATGGACAGGCAATCAAACTTCGCCAGCATTGAGATCGTTGTGGTTTGAGACTTGTGGTCTGTTTGGCAAACTACTCATTAGTAAACACGTCAATAATTCGTGATACTTTGTATAGCCATTAAAGTCATGCGGACGATGTTCACAAGCACAAAGATCTTTCTGTGACTAGCAAGGATACTTACAGGAAACATTCCTGTTCAACCGTTTGTCCTTCTGATGTAGTATGACGTTTTACAAGTGTACGTTGTTGTTATACAACAGCAGTCGGTTGGCATCCCATTCCACCACACAATAATCATCTATATTCATCCAACATGATAGAAAGTGCATAATAATATCATATCAATCTAATTTCAAGGATATACCTGTGGAATGCTGATGGTAAGCCTCCATCTTACACTCTCTTTCTCTTCCCTTCTATGACTATTCACCACTTATAGTGTCTAGAAATTGCAGCTTTCTAGGACCGATATGGCCCCTTAATACGTTGAGGAGGTTTTGTCACCCCTGAATGAGCAGAGTGATAGAGGAGAAAAGCGATTGAGATCGATGCGCGATCTTCGCTGACCTTCAGACCAATGAGAAATCATTTACGATGTTGTGAAAGCTCGTACGGATTATTTCAGTCCTGTTTTGGAATCCTTGTGACTCTCAACTACAATTTGGCCATGTTTGTATGACACACGAGCCCGTGAGATTATCGCTGTTGGCAAAATTATCGGCACATGACAACACACCTGAGTATATTCTTATCACGAGTGAGCAGGATTTTATCCGAACAGAAAATTGGTTGAATGCTGCCTGAAAAGTATGCCAGACATTGCATTACAACTGCTTCTGCTACAGATGTCGCGGGACGAAGCTGTGATAACATAGATTGGTTGTGTATCGTGCAGGACCTTCGAGGTCTCGACTGTACGACATCGTTCCAGCATATTCGTCACTGCTTACGTCATTAAAGACCAGCTTCATGATATGTGATCTACTTGACAAGACATAGGCCAAGCTGAGATGCAAACATTTTCATGATAAGGATGCCCGAGTACATTAGCTCATCAATTCAATATCAGCCTTCATTCGGCGCTTAAACCGGGATGCTAGCATTACAAGGTTGTGTCATTCTCAAAAGGCCCTTTGTGCTTCAAAACTCACGCAACACCCCAACTTGAGACTCTACTTTTGATGCCAAGTGATTATACGGCCGTTGGAAAGATCTGGATTTCTAGATTCAGCCAATATAGTATAGGATAGGCTGGCACCCTAACTAGATCGGTAGAGATGTACAAGGAGTTTGGTGGTTTGGGGACAATCGCGATGATTTTTCGGATGGAACTTCTGCAGGCCCGCTGCTTCTATGATCTGCATCTGTCGTACCTCTTCTACTTGCTCAAGTGATCAGTGAGAGTATTTTTGAAGAACCCAACCATAGGCCACTGCCTACCGAACTCGGTCTCAACCACTAGTTGGACGAGTCTCCCTGTATCATTAACATGTGAGAGTTGAGTCATGACCACCGATGTAAGGGCGAGCCTCTCAATCTGGTAGGGGATTCCAAAAGCAAAAACCTACGAAATACACAAACCATCTTTAACAGTCTCGTAGTCGGTCGATGCGCGACTCGGATATATCTCATGATCATCTTCTATCCAAGATGAGAACGATACATGAAGGCAACTTCCTCATAGATATCACATGAACGTTTACTCCTGGGCTGGTACTCGAGCTGTATATACCTGCACTTGGAAAATCCCATTTTCTCATAGAACGGTGCTGCATCACGGGTGCTTTCTAGATAGGCGGAGACATTCAATTCCCTGCACTGCTCTAGCCCCCAACGCACCATCATAGAAGCAGCGCCTCTTCTCTCATGCAATGGATCGGTGCCCATGAAGGTAAGACCAACACTAAAGTGATTAGTACCTAGGTAATAATGACACAACACTTGTGTGTTGGTTGCATGGGAAACCTACGATAACACGGCTGGTCCCCAACCAGCTCTTCTTGCGCCTCCTCAGCAGCCCTTCCCCAGCTCTCGAGAATGTGCATATCTGTCCCCGGCGGCCATACCCAAGGTGTCTCTTCGTACTGCTCATCTTTACCTACAGGATGCGACCATTTAGCAAACGCGATGACTGATTGCGCTGATGGATCGGAGTCTTGTGCGACATCCCGAACAACAAGCACTGTGATACGAGAATCTTCAATATCTGCCAGCGCTTTCAGTCGTATGCTTTCCTGCAACCCTTCGCGCACTTCCGGCGTCGGAAATTGGGCGAGCAACATGGCGTTCGATGCGAAGGCCGCCATGTGGATCTCGGCGATGCGGCCGGCGTCGGCAGGGATCGCGGGGTACAATTTGGGTGACATCTGAGATAATCTGTCGCAACTGTTATGAAGCCAATGATACGGCTTGCTCTGAGTATACCTTGAGGTCGCGTGGAGAGACCAGTTGATATTATATGGGGCCGAGAAGGTTGTCAACGAAGTCGATTAAGAATGAATGCCTGTGAGATGCTCAAGGCCAGGTGTGAACCCCACCTTGACGATGAGGCAGCACTGGTACAGTAGAGTTGTGAATGAGCAGAAAGCTGGTAAGCAAATATCCAATCAACAGTTTGATAATGTGATACAGTTGAAGTGATGTACAGGAAGTATTTTGACCAATCCCCTTCCCATAGCAGCTGTGTGTGATTGAGGATACGCCGCTAATACTGTTATCGTTCAAGTCCCTATTCATAGCGAATAGTCAAATTGTCTGCCGATTCTCGTAGCTACCTACATACGAGTATCTAGGCTAAGTAGTGAGCAGGCCTAATAATAAGTATTGCCCACACTGCATCAGCTCACAACATTATACATTGCAGCGACGCAGGGACTCAGCAGATGCTAACTGTTGCGAATTATATGTATGAAGATTGCGATACTTGGTTTGGGAGCACACGTTGAGCTCAGCGCCCTTGGGCCATACCTGCTGGGTATGTCAAGTGAATGTGCCTATAGCCGTTCTCAAAATAGCAAGACCAAGCGCATATGAAGTAGGTGGCAACCTTTAACCGGTTGCACAAATGTCAGCCGACGCCACAATATCATCGCACCTCTGTGTTTCAATTGAGACCAGATTGAAATACAACATCTGGTCGTAACGTGTGAGCGCAGAAAGCGTTCTAGAAGCTACTTCCCTGGCAGAAGATGCGCATGACAAGGGTGTTTCCAAGATCTAGCAGCGTGGACGGCGTGATATGGCTTGAAACAGATGTGCCAAGACCCAGGTCAAGCCCACAGAGTCCAGTCTTCGTCCAAGTATCTAGCGAATGATCCAAAAGACTCATGAATGAAGAAGAAGTCATATGTTCATATGAGGGAATATGCCTATTAGGTTCCGATAGTATATATTCCGTCCCATCTTTCATCGACCCAACTTCGAGATGATGAGAATTGCATCGCAAACACAACTCGTCTCGTCAACATGAAGCTGTCCACCTCCCTCATCATTGCCAGCCTTGGCGTCGCATGGGCATTTCCAGCGCAGAATGCATCTGTCACTCCAGACCAATCGGACTCTGACGACAAGGAGGCTGCTCGACTTTTCGCCTGCTCCGGACTGTTCTATACCACTCCCTTCTGCTGCAAGAAGGGTCCGTTGGGCCTATATGTAGAGTGCGTTATCACCCCTTGAAACCGCGAACGGAAACCCCTCCGTTTCTTTTTCTTGTTCCCCAAAGGTCTTATACATGAACGAGAACTAATTTTGCTTTCGAACAGTTGCCAATCGCGTAAGGACAACTCAACCATTTTCGTCCCATATCTAACTAGGCTATCCTGGACATTGAGAGTGCTGACAGGTAGCTACTTACTCTAGCTGCTATACCGCCCCTTACTGTCATCGACTTCAAGCTCGGATGCAATCTTGGAGGAAAGTCAGCATACTGCTGCATCCGCCCCCTCCTTGTAAGTAGATTTCTGCGTTGCAGATGTGCGGTTCAATCGCAAAATAAGTACTAACTACGGGGATAGGGCGCACTACCGGCGTTGTGCAGTACCCCATGAGCGACGAGTTTGAGAAGGGCAATGATGATGGATCGATAGGGGACAAGATAGATGGGTTTTTCACAAACATGTTCAAATGAGCGTCAATTGGGTTTTCATATATTTAGTATAGATAGATGATCGTAAAATGTTTAATACCTTTATAACACCGCGGGTAATCCCCGACTTGATAGCATCACAACCAGTCCCCCAGTTAGTTTTCTGCACTCCAGCTCCCCAACATCACTCATCTCACCATCTGTTTCATCTACCAAAACAATATATGTTCTATTTGTCGTATAATTACTACTGAGTTATATGGAACTCAGAGTTTGTTTAAAGCCAGTCTATGGGTTATGCTACAGTTATTACAGATTTAAGTAGAATATTGATCCAAGGCATGTATGTGTAAGTAAATCACGCCCTTCCTCCCCTTTACTAGTCCCAAATGGCGACACCTTACCGATCAACCCAAACCGTAGTTTTGTCCACCCCGTCCCGGTCTATTTTAATCCGATTAACACCCGCCTCCGCATCCTCGTAACCCACCGCAACACCCACCAAGATGCTCAAGCTGTCCGGTATGCCGACCTCCCTCCGCACCACATCCGGGTATCCCGTGACGCTGATCTCGACACAACTGCCTACGCCCCGCTCCGTGAGCGCGAGGAGGAACGTCTGCAGGTACATGCCGACGCTGAAGGCGGCCTGGCCGACGAGCTCGGCGCTCATGCACACGATGACCCCTACGGGGGCCCCGAAGAAGTCGTAGTTGCGCAGCACGGCGTCCTCGCGCGGGATCTTCCAGCCCTCGCCGTAGACCTGCCGCCCCAGCGCCGAGCGGTGCTGCTTGAATTCCTCAGGCAGGACCGGGGTCTGCGCCACGCGCTGCTCCTCGGAGGCGGCGGACACGAGACCGCTCTTCAGCCGCTCAAGAGCCGAGCCGGTCACCATGAACAGACGCCAGGCTTGCGAGTTGGTGTTGCTGGGGGCGTGCGCGGCGAGGGCGAGGGCGCGCTCGAGGAGGCTGCGCGGCACCGGCTTCGGGAGGTAGAGGCGCGTGGAATGGCGTGTGATGATGGCCTCGTCGAGGAGCATGTGCTGTGAGCCTCGTCTGCCTGGAAGGGGCTGTTGCGAATTGCTTTCGGCTTCCGCTTCTGATCTTGAGTCGGTGCGCTCATGTGTTGGCGTTTGCAGCGTTACGGAGGCGTCCATGTCCATGGTTGATCGAGTCTCGTGTGCCAATTTGTTGCTTATTGGAAATGTGCTGGAATCAGTGGCAGAAGAGATAGCTGGTTTGTAATCTACTCGTATAATACCAGATTGCTCAATATTGTAACGAGCGCGCAATCTGTTCGATGGCCTCCGAAGCTGAGCAAGTGGGATCTGCTACAGACGTCAATGCCGACTACTCTTATAGTCAGTATAGCTTCGTCGACGAATTTCCCAAGTCGCGAAGAATCTTAGCAAGCGACATCATTCCATACAGTAGCAATCGTTGAACTTCATCCGCATCACACATCTACCTAGCTCCTAGGCATCTAGGTAGCCCTGAGGTACTCATGCAACTTAACTTTAGCTTCATGTCGGCCTTCCGACCAGTGCGCGAAAGATGATGTAATCGCATATTTCCCCCCTCTGCCACCACGGAGCGAAAGCTAATGGTGCAGCCAGCTACTTACTTGCCACTTGGTATTTGCAATTTGAACTTTAGAAATCCTGGGCAATTATCGCGTCTCGCCATAGCGTCCATGTCTGTTTGTCGCGACGATGTACGAGCAGCGACGGGGAGCTAGCTGCGCTGCTGCATTCGAAGACTTCGCGGTTTCGCGGAACTCTCGGGGACAGGCATCGGTCGACTCGAGTGGATACTACGACACATAGCTTTCCCCGCGACCTTGAAACGGGCGGACTACTAGGTAAGGTTGTTTTTAAGATGGGCGTTTCTGGGAAATGCGATATGCGATATGCGATATGCGATATGCGATATGCGATATGCGATATGCGACGATTCGTTGTCCCGCGCATCGGCCGTACCTACAAACTTGCACCTAGGGGTTCAGGGCCCCCTGCAAGCCAGCTGTGTGTAGAAAGTAAGTAATTAGTAGGTTTCCGGGGTCGCCAAGGCGGATTCGTCCCCGCCATGTCATGAACAAATCTCAATCTAAGACAAGCTTGGCAGATCTAGAATCCGTACTTACATTCAGTGCATTGCAGACTAATTAGGTACATACAACCAGACATGTGTGATGGGGTGAAATCAAGTCCGCCATTGAAACATGCAATTCGATCCGACATTTCTCACATCTCCGGGCAAGCAGACCAAGCAGACAGACCTGGTTTGGGCAGGCTTGGCTCAGCACAACCCCTGTTTGAGTCCGAGCTTAACTTGCAACTTGGTGAACAGTGCACCCACAGAGTCTCGAACAACGTTTTCATCAGCTTCATGAGAATAGAAATCGTTCGAGATGTCAAATAATGTGCATGATCTGCTTCGTTTTCTATCGCCCTAGCTCACCATGATGACACCGAGGAGGTACCTAGGTACCTAGTAGTATTCAACCTATCCATGAATATACGTAAAGTAACAGTTCAATTGAGGCGAACTTGCAGGTTGACAGCTGTTGTAAGCAGGCAAACACATAATCGTATAGAGAACCTTATCCGTTCTGATGTCTCGGCTGAAAAGTACTTCCATCATTGGGGGTATTCGACAAAAGAAACTATCGACTATCGCTAGTATGGTTCTTCTTTACCCATCATCAATTCGTAACCCAGCTAGATCTCGGACGCCAATAATGAAACCAATTCGAAGAGAAAACCGCCCAGAATGCAAACGTCTATGTACATGGTTGCTTTCTTTTTAATACCTGCGGTAATACCTGTGGTAATACCTGTGGTAGTACCTGTGTCCCCGGGAGCCAGCCCGAGGAGTTTTGCGGTGGATTGTACTTCACATTTCCCCGTGCCTTCTCTAATATTTTATGCGGACGATCCTCTGGGAAAGCCCAACCTCTTCCCAATTTAGCCTCTCGCGTCTCACCCGTTTGGGTTTTTGGAATCCAGTTGTCCCTAGGAAGCGCCTTCCGTCGAGTTAGATCACAAGGTTCACCGACCGCGCTTCTCCATGAAACACCAGAATACGATTCGTCGCTGGCCATCATGCACAAACCCCAAAGCGCAAGGCAGGCTGTAAGTGGAGTCGTGTCGTTGAAATCGTTCTCCGATTTATGATGGGCGAGGGGAATGCGGGCTATTTCGAGAAATCCAAAGTATGGTGTATTCTCAGTGCCGTTACGAACAAGCACGAGTTCGAGGTCGGTCAGAATGAAGCCGTACCGAGTCTCGTGTTCCCGCATGACTTGATGAATATGTGCTAACCCGCGCAAGTACTGAACACGCTCATTAGCGTTACTAGAGACGCGCATGCCGGTGTTGAAGCCATGGTAAGCCTTGACGAGCCCAACAACAGGGGCATAGGATTTTTCCGACCCAAACATATTGAAGGCCTTCGTATCCTTTCTATTGTCATCCCCTTGGGCAATAATCAAATACTCGTCTTTCCTCCGAGGAATTGGAACTGAGAGCTTGAGAGGGCTGCTTGAAGACATCGCTAGAGCTGAGTTGAGCTTGGGGATATAATAGGATGCATAGATGCCATGCAGAGCAGCCTCGGTCCCAGGAAGGCATGCGCCAGTATAGGGTTGTGGGAGAAGAGAAGCCGGGACTGGACAGTTGAGTAGGGCAGATGCACCAGGAAGAGACAAAATTGTGTCGATGTTGAAAGTAGACCAATCACGGACTTGGCGAACATCCCACCAATGGTACTTGGGATAACGGCCGGAATAGCAGGAGATTGAGTTTTTTGGGACTAGGTCGGCGGGGATTATCAAAGTGGAAAGGTAGTTTAACAAGGTGGTAGATGGCGTGGGGTTCGGGGTCGATTCCAAGCTCAGGGGGGAGCAGGCCCGTGAGGGAAAGCCATAAATGAACTGTTCATATTGAGCTTGTGGCTGTGAGACGGGCGTTATGTATGAAGGCGCCTGGCGGTAAGTAGGATAGCCAAATCTGTCAAGAGTAGAAACATCAAGCCCCACACTTGCCGCACGTCGTGGTTCAACGGCACCCTGGGAGTAGATGTGTGGCGAAGACAGTAAAGAGGATGGGAAAGTGGGTTGGTCCTGAGCTGGGCCGAAAAAGGAGTTGAAGCTCAATGACTCTGGGTTAGTGAAGCTTCGGGTGTGTGTTGGTCGGAAACTCCCTTGTCGTGAGGGTCTTGCCACAGGAACAGACTCTCTCTTGACACGTTTGGCAGGTGGATCGATAGTCTGGTCTTGAGCCCGGATCTTAGGGAGTAAAAGTGGCCCGTACTGTCTGACCGGGGGCGGCGAGCGAGACGGAGTAGTGACGCGTGTGCTGACTGAGTCGGAGGGCGACGATTCGGTGGTGGAATATGTAGAACCATACGAGCTCGTCCGAGAATGCCCAGGATTATAGGGGATCTCGAGCAGAGACGGGTCAAAAGAAAAGCTCGGCGGCGTGGCCGGCTCGCAGGAGGGAAAGACAAAGTCAAAAGGCATGCTTGCTTCCAGACTAGACATTGTATGTTAGTGACCAGCACAGTATTTTGTCCGTAGCAGATGAACATTACTCACGTAGCCATGTCGGATGTATGTAAAAGCTCTTGTCACCTTGGACAAGAACAAGCAGATTAATGATATTAGGGAGGCAAGAAGGAGAACCAGCTCCACTCGAACGAAGTGTCTTCGCACCAAAAGATGCGGAAGAAGGTTGTCGAAGTATGGACGAGACGTCTTGCTTGGCAACAACGGGATAGATGAGACAAGCGAGTACACTTTGTTGAACTTCCAATGAATGATAGGTCTAGGAGATGAGTAGCAACGAAAACCGAGAAGAAGGAAAGAGAAACTAGGGTATTGGTCTAGAGATGAAACTGAAGCGCCGACTGACGAGGAAAGGAAACGAGTCGAGGAGGAGGACGCAGGTTGGTCCTCTTTATCCTCGAAGCGGACGGACAAGGTCGTCACGATAGGCCGCATGCAAATCACCAAGCCTCAGCAGAAGCCGACGCGATGATGTAGCCCACATGCCCATGTCGCCCATGGTCCATGTACCACATGGAGCCAGCCCACTGCAGAAAGGGAAACCTGAAACATGGGGACGAGGAGGGCAAATTCTCTAGCTACCCAAGGTGAGTAGCTCTAGCGTCCTGGAATCTATCTCGTGCTTGGGACCCAACCCAAGGGCCAGACTGCGCGGGCTCTAAGGGTGTGGTTGTCTGGATAGGCGGACTGGTGAGATGAAGGTTGTTGAGAAATGGTCGACTTACACGCAACCTTAGGGTGCAAGGGTGCAAGGGTGCAGGGGTGGCACTGTAGGTGTACCTACCCTAGCGAGCCTAGGTATAGGTACGTACCGAAATAGACGGGATGGCCCCACCAAGATGCGCTAGGAGTCGACTCTACTGTAGTGCCTATGGCGGGGACAGCCAGCACCGGTTGCTCGGCAGGTCGGACCTACCTAAGGTCCTAACCATGAGGTACTTGCCTAGGTAGGTACCTCTAATGTTCTCCCTTGCTTGCTGTATCCATCCCTCCTCCTTTCTCCATGCGCCAAACAGCTGCAATTAGAGATGTGATGATGTATCTCTTGTCGAAACACATGGCATCTCATGTGGCGTACCGTCGCAAAGCAGAGCTTTCTGACAGCTTTTGGCACACAACGGCCCAAGCTGTTCGAATGTCGGGCCTATCCAACCAGCGTGCTAGCCTCGCCAGCCAATGGTGTCTGGGGGCTGCCGGGAAAGCTGGGCGATCCTCGACAGCGAGTGAGCGAGTGGGCGAAGGATCGCCCGCCGATGGCCACTCGGACCAATGCAACCTCGACGAGAAAGCCCTTTCTGCGACAATCGCGGGCGAGACGAGGTACGTACCCGATCCAACTTGGCGTCAACGAGTGAGTCACGGACTGCATCGCTCGAGGTGCTAAGGTGCTGAGGTGCGTGGTTGATCGGTGACGGCATTAGTGGGTGGGTCTTCATCTGCATCTGTGCTTGGTTGGTCCTTGGAAGAGTGCCCTGCAGAGCGCCAACGCGAATGTGGGCCGACTCGTGGGGAGCCTGGCACGCTGGAGGGGAGCGGGGGGAGCTCGTCTTCTTTGTCCTCTCACGGCACCCCTCTGCCCAACGGCCCCTTGATGGATGAACGAACGAGCGCGGTGCACGCTTGCAACACGCACACGCCCACTCTACCGCGCACGCGACGAACGAGACAACGACACACATCTCTTATGCAGTGCGATGAGACCCTATAGGCATATTATGCTCACCTGATGCACAACCTACTTGCTATACAACCTATAAGCCGTTTCCTAGTCGAACCTCTCGCGACTACTGTGGTCTCGCGTGGCGTTGAGTTCGATAATGTGCTTCAGCATCTAGGGGTCCAAGGGATCGAGTTTGCCCGCCTACTTTTCGCCCCTGCTTGCTTGCTTGCTTGCTTACTATAGATTGACCGTGCTTGATGTCATGAGCATTGTGCTGTTCCCTGATCATCTAGACCATGTAGCTCTCCCTTGATATCTGGACGCACGAGTAGCCGGCGCGGGTAGTAGCGAACCCCTCAAGTCGTAAGCCTAGCTGTCAGCCCATCCGCGAAAAGGACCGCTCGGAAGAGATGGGAGTCGATAACCGCGATGATCGACTCCCGGGGGGCCGGGGTCGTTCTTCTCTTCCTTCAACACCAGGTTCCAACCCTGCACTTGGCGCTTGCGCTTGATGTGACGCCGGGTTCTGTAGAACGAGAGCAGTACTTCTCCATACCGAAGGGGGAAAGATTTGGGGGCCACCCCTTCTTGTGGTGGGCTCGGCAATTGGCTCTGGCGAGTGGCACATGACAATGACCGGGGAGTGGAACGGAACAGCCACACGCGCACCGCCTTTCGCCCTGTGAAAATCCCTTTCGGGTACTATCACAATCTAGTCAATCGACCGGGAGGTGAAAGATCCGTATAGCCGCCTAGCCTGACTATTCTGGTAGTACGCTATACTAACATACTGTTCGTAGCAAGTCAGAATTAAACGCGGCGGCTAAACCCAAGCGTATAGCAAAGCTAAAAGAGAGAAGATAAACTATGAGCTCCACTTATCAAGCGCTGGCGCGAGATCGCAATGCATTCCGTTTACCTGGGTGTGGTATGCTGCCGAGGCTGCCTGCCTCCATGAGCACATAATCTTGTTGCTGGGTCCCATCTGCTGGGTGAGGTCTACGATACAGTGGTCGATAACAATATGAGATAGATCTGCGAATGATGCCTCAGGAGATCGATCGCCGTCATGATCCAGCTATGCCACTTGAGGGGAAGGCATTCTGGGTCTGGGCAAGGCACGGTATCGATATTCCCTCGCCCTCGCATTGAAAAGTTAAGATGAAATCAGATGACGGCCGAAACTTACCCTGGCGTGCAAACTATGCCTTCGTTTGGCCGTGATATATAGTCTCAAAGCAGACCCAAAGAACCGGCAGGCTGAAAAGCCTCGTGAGAAGGCCTTGCCTCCACGTGGAAACAGAGAAGTAGCCAGGGAGGCTCGGGGGCTGACGATGTCTTGATAAGTGTTTGTGTTTCCTCCGCCACACTCACAACCACCCTTAATCTCCCCAATCTGATATCCACTCAACCACGACTCTTTGAAACACGTCATATCCAGGGCATGGCTTCCGCATTGCCACGAGCACTTGGTCTTGAAAAGATACTTTTTATATACTCCTCTTCAACTCGCCAACTACACCTATACTTCCTCTCGAAGCGCGGGTAGGTGTAGGTGGGTGAGCACAAGCGCTGCCGCACTCGCCCCTCCCTCCCTCAGCGCGTAGCTCTCAATCCAACAAGCGCTCTAGACGAAGAAGTGCGGTGGCTTCGTGCTCTCATTGGGTGGCTCTACGCGCCCTGGCTCAGAGCTCAGCTTCATCTTGGCGCCAAGGGCTTGCTCTGTCCGCTCCCTGCGGATATAAAGTGTGTGTCTTCCCGCTCTGGCCGCCCAATAGGGAATGCGTACGCGGGTCCTTCACGGAAGCGTGGGGAGACAGCGGCGGACGAGGGCAGATACGCGGCGAGCACCGCGATGGGTTGACGTGTAGCCAATCGGCACGTTCCACACACCGCGTCGAACGTGGCGGGCGCGGCGAAACCATCTCATTGGATCACTCCGTTTCGTTTCGGATACCTTAGTGTGGTCACTGACTCTTGAGTCTTGACTGACTTGTTCGATCTAGTTCCCAACCCCCCTCCCCACTGGCATGACTGCAGATAGGCTAGACTCGATGAACAGGGCCCTGAAAACTGGGCAAGTGGACGCCAGTGCATATTCCCCTCTCGCCTTGCATACACATGTCATTGGATAGACATGCCATCGGAGGCTAGCGGCTCGTCCAAGGAGATGCCTCGACCTATGAGCAGAGGTGGAAAACTTCTGTAGTGTGAAGGTTTCAGATTCTTCGCTCTCGTTTCCGTACATTCGGTGCAGCGTGGTCGTTGGCCCCCGCATCGTCCGCGTTTCAGATCTACTGTTTCTTGTGCCCATGTCGATCTTCCGCTGGCTGGGTTGGACCGAGAGGACGAAGAGTCGTCACTGCAGACGATGACTCACTCTTCCTGGGACTTGCAGAAATGCCCATGCATCTGGTAGTGCGTAGCCTATCACGATGCTAGCTCTTGCACAACAAACCTGTCGGTGAAGCTGAGAATTATACATGATCGTAAGGTTGGTAGCGCACCATGCCGAGACCACATCGTGAGCCCACTGGCGTGGGTTGGAGATGCGCTTCCAACGGACAGGCATGGATGAGTCACAGACGGCCAGTTAAAGGTCAAACCTGCCACAATATCCATACTAGTTTCGATGATGCAACCTTGAAAGCCGTCTTGAATTGGAGCTATACCCCAATACGTGCCGAGGCCAACAGCAGAATGTTCATCAGAGTCATAAATTTAGTCAAATTCGATGGCTGGGACCCGGAGAGTAGGTCATCACTAGGAAGAGTCGCATCGTGGCGCTACTAGGGTCCCAATAGGAAAGGTCACATTGAAACGGTTTGCATTGCAGAACGAACAGTGGGCGCCGGTTTTCTAAGCCCCACGGAATCAGCGGGCATGTTGTCGGCGAGGGATTGTCCGACGAAAAGGCGCGGTCGCATGAATACCGAATACCACTACTCTGTCTGACCGAAGTCAACATTCCTTTCGCGACGAGGTTCTCTACCTAAGGTAGCTACTTACAAACTCGAAGGAAAGAAGCGTGAGCCAAGGCCCGATACATCGAGGCAAAAAGGTTGGCACTATAGCTCAGGATAACGATGGGTTGATTATCGAAACAAGGTCAATGTGGCCCTGGGGCCGCCAGCCCAAACCAAACATCGACCCCAAATATCCCGGACCAGAGGATGTGAGAACTACCAACTAAGCCTCGAGTTGAAAGTGGAATATTTCCCTGTACTGTCGCACCCACCATTAAGTCAAAAGCAGCCAAAAGTAAGATACCTAATACGTAGTAGTATGGTGCAGCTGTAGGATATCGTACGTGGCACAAAGCAACGTTAAAAGCCAAGTCGAACTCAAACCCCCAAAACACCAAGACTCAGATCACGAGTGTCAACTGACTAAGATAAACCAAAACAATCCATGTGCCTGAATCCCGGCAGACCCTGCAACGTACGACTATCTCATCCGTGCACCCCCAATATACAATAAGAATGAGTTTAAATGCCTACTTACGATTACGTCGTCCTAAGCCAGCCACATGCAAGTCCCACGAGTCCAAATTGGAAGCGCCCTCGCCGTGACGCTGTCGTAGTATCGCAGGATCAATATTTTCTCGATCCCAAGCTCACTTCAGATTCAACCTCAAAACACCGAATGAATTGCATCAAAACACTATCGACAGTACTATCCTACCTTTACAGATCACATAACCTGGGTTTTGAACAAGTTCAAAGTCCCCAAAACTACCTCACACCTACGACTTCGAGATCGATCCAAACTCAAGGTCAATATAAACGAAAAATTCCCAAGGGATGTTGAGGTGATTTTAGAAACAAGTTCTACATGATCCAACCATGGTAACTCAGAGCGCACTTCCCCTGCGGCTCTACGACTCAGCTGGTAAACATGTAAACAATCCAACAAACATGAATCGAAACGTCAGGGTCACAGAACTTGCGACTCTAGATCGCATGGCCCGACAGCCTGAGAAACGACCTGAGGTCGATCATGCCGTTGAAGATTCCAAGGCCTACATTTTCTTTCTGCAGCGGCATTGACACCTGCCGGCATACCTAACCTATTGCACGACATTTACCTTAGGAGGTACTTAGCGGTTTTCGCCGAAGGGCCCGATTTCCCCGGCCCAGCTCATTTCCCGACCTAAGCGCCGGCCGCGCTTGCGTAATAGCCACAGCCAAGGCGGCCAGCGTGATAGGCCTCTATGCCGACTTACACAATTCAGATATGGGCGTCTAAATACTACCAGCCACGAACACATAACGTGGTAGGGTAGGGTAGTGTGACTTATAGAACGGGTCAAAGCAAGTACGCAATCGTATAGTCTATTCATAAACACTAGCAGGCTGCCTCTCAGCCCTCATCCAATCCACGTATGCGGCCACTGCCACCATTCTCAGACCTCCGCGCTCGGATCGGATTCCAATTTACCCGGATCGGTTTTGACTTATACATCCCATTTGCCTCTCCAGTTGGTTCCCTTGTTGGTCGCATGGCTAAGTGGCTGATTGTTCAGGCTGGCTATGTGGCAGCGTCGATTGGATTTACACTTTGCTGCTCAGCTTCATACTGTTTGAGGAGCTGTATCAAAGCATCTTTGCGGTGGACGCTGAGCGAGGATCTCGCAAGCAATAGCGGTGTTTGGTCGTTCTCATCTCGTGCGTCTATCTTAGCCTTGCCCGTCTCAAGGAGGACTCGTGCAACTTCTCGACCTCCGCGCGCGGCTGCGTTCATGAGCGGTGTTCGGTTCGAGTTGTCTCTGCAATCAACATCCACCTTCCCTGTGTTGAGTAAAAGTCGTACAATTTCTGAATATCCGTGCTCGGCTGCATTCATTAGTGGCGATCGGTTGTCCGCATCTCGACAATCGATTTCAGCCTTGCCCGTATCAAGAAAAATTTGCAAGATTTCTAAATGGCCACAGTCAGTTGCGTAAACTAACGGTGTTCCATCTAAATCATCTTTTGCGTTAATATCAACATTGCCCGTGCTTAGTAAAAGCCGCACAACTGCTTCGTGGCCCGCGGCGGTCGCATATGATAACGGCGTCTTGCCGCAACAATCTTTGGAATCGGCTTCAGCATTGTCTGTATCGAGTAAAAGCTGTACAATTTCTTGGTGACCTCCCTCAGCAGCACATGATAGTGGTGTTTGGCCATTTTCGGCTTTGCAGTCGACTTCAACCTTGCCTGTGTCGAGCAGAAGCCGTACAATTGCTTGCCTGCCTTCACAGGCCGCACTGATAGAGGCGTTACGCCGAACTCATCTTTCGAGTCGACTTCGATGTTGCCAGTTTCGAGCAAAAGTCGTACAGCTTCGTAGTTGCCTACCTCAGCAGCCAATTGTAGTGCCGTTTTGCCATATTCATCGGCTTGGTCGATATTGAGATTGGCCTGGTACTGTTGCTTGAGGGTCGCTCTAAGGAGACCTAAAAGTCCATAGTAACATGCTATATGCACAATGCTACATCCTCGACTTGGAAAAGTAAATTTCGAGGCGTCCACTTTGAAGAGGAGTTTCCACGAATCAAACACCTTTGCTGAGGGCCAGGAGAAACAATCTAGAAGGTCGTCATGAAATGCATTTCTTTCTTCGCTTTTCACAGCATGCCATATCCATGCATTGATGGCATACGACAAGAATGGAAATCGATGAATAGTTTCGCTATTAGGCTGTGACATTGCTAGGAATTCACTCATTCCAAAGTAGCGAATGCAAGTTTTGGCCATTTCATGGTGAGCGTTTCCGGTTACTGATTCGCGATCTTCTGAGCCGGTTAGAATGGAAAGCCCTTTCTCAATAAAGAAATCTTTGACGGATTGGTGAATGAATTGAACAGTTTTAACCTTCGAGCTGTGGTAGAAATCCTCTTCTGGCGTTGACAGTGATATGTCCACCAAACCACAACTGTCCGTTCGAATTCGTCTCACCATCATGGAGTCGCCGACCAAATCATTCTGGTATTCAGACAATGATCGAATTGAAATATCGGGTTGGATTAACGTGGCCCACTGCATTTCGGGTAGAGATAGGGGTACTTTCGCAAAGCAAACCCAACGTATTAGCTTCAAGGAGGATGGACTTTCCCCCATTCTTTGCACAAGGTCTAAGTAGAGATCATCAAGCTCTTTGGGGATGAAGGTGTGAGTTTCTGATACTGTTACTGATAAGCCCTCGTCAAATTATCGCAATTCTGAATATCTATACTAACGATCAACTATTCCACCGTTATTCAAATTCGAAACCATCGTGATGTCTCTTGCTGGCGGTTTAGACCATCTTTTAAGACATTCAAATAGTCTTGTGAAGCCATTGTCTTCATCGGAAGCAAACTTGACCATGTTGCTATGATTTCCCTGAATGCCTGCTGATTGATAGCCTTCGAGGGTAGCGGAGTCTTGAGGTACTATTATTACCGGCGCACTTCGTCCCATTGGAAGCTAATAAATAGCACAGCACTAGGTACTATATGAATCCCCAGTCTATCGCCCATTCCCTAGTTACATCTACTTTGATCATGTTTAGTTCGCACTTCACATCACTACTATATTAAGCGCCTTGTGCTGTGAATATTCGCAGAATGAGTTGCACTATGTACCAAGGTTCTATCGTGTGAGACAGATACTGCTAAATATAAGTTGCCAATAGAATAATTAGGTTAAATGAAACTCCACGAGGGCACTAAATGTCCCCCTTCATTTCCCATCATGATGGGTACTCACAATTATGCGCCTCGTGTTATAACCCAGATGTGTACCTATCCTGATGCGAGTAGCAAGCAGGCAGATTCATGTCTCCTTTGCTTGGGCGAACACTAAACCGTGGCGGGAATTTTGTTCGTTGGTAGCGTGAGGACCGACCTGTAATAAGCATCGTTGCTTCTGCGAAGGGGTTAGCTTGTTGGGGGCCTAAAAGACTGTTCTTAGCTGAGTTGTGGAGTGGCTTCCTTCAAGATCCTCCAAGAGAGCAATACTGTCATGACCTGACTGCGTATTTACTGGTTGGAACGTGGACTGCACAACAAAGAAAATTCCGTACCTAGGTATGTTAACGGACACCAGTTATATCAAACTCACTATTGACTATCACAAAGATCTGTTCTGACATTGTATGATTGATCAATGGCGACTATTCCGGACCAAGCTCGCGAAAGACCGGAGAAGCGTGTCCAAGCATCAGACCTGAAGAGGTTAACCCCCTTCGAGAGCCCGCAGTCGAAAGCATGGATAGTGCCCCTACCCGAAGGCGCTGTCTCAAAACTTGTATTGGGATTCCGCGGGTCATCCATGGACTTCAGATACTTTGTATACGCAGATGGACCGAGCGCCAGCGGTGAGGTCGTGGTGCACATTCATCGCAGTTGGACGGGGTTACCGATTGCGGATCTTACGATCAAGGCACCATTGGACGGCGATGGGCGACCTGACTCTGAAGCCGACGGAGCCAGGATCGTGGAAATCAAGTTCGAGGGGTCGCAGGAGAGGTGGGATCATGAGATGATAGGACTCGCGGACCTGAACACGGCGAAGGGATTTGCTATGCACGTGTTGGGGGACTGGGTGTTTGGGATCAGGTTTCCGAAGCCTATCTGGAACGACGTCGAGGAGCGGTTCCAGAAAGCCACCAGAGAACACATGGCACGTTTGGAAGCGCTGGCTGCGCTAGAAGAGGAGCAAGATTCTGGAAACAGATAACTGAACAATTCACACCGACTCTGGATTGCGGCTGTAGTTTTTTCCTTGGTTGCTCAACGATCTCGTCGCGTGGCAGTGGTTGTCACATCAAATTGCCATCGCTATACTATCTCGAACAGGGCATATGAAGGCTGTGATGAGAGTCAAATAAATACCATTAGTCTCTAATGTCACGAGTTCTGCTTATGGGCAGAAAAGGGGGAACCTGTCTTATATACAATTAGAACGCGTTGCCTTTTTCTTCGTTGATTCGGCATCGCATTGCTACTCTTCGCCTACTAATATGAACATGGTCAGTATCCGCGCAATTGACGTTATTGGCTAATATCTTGAAAAAAGATGCCATCTTATTACGTCTACCTCTGGGTAGGTAATTAGTATTTATCGATTGTACCTTAGCTGGCGCGCCCGGCTTGCCTGGATGCCTTGGATGCCTGCAGGTGGTTATAGGCCATCCATCCAATGGCTAAGACTTTCACGTGAAATTGTTCTGCTTTTTGGTACGAACTTCAAGTGGTGGTGGGGGCTTGGCGATCGGGGTCTGGGCCGCGCTAGGCCGGCAGGGATCTAGGGGTCGCTATGCCTTAGGTACCTAGTCCCCTACCTTAGGTAAGTGTTATCTGGCCGCGACGGGAGTCTGGCGTCACTCCAGGCCCCCAGATCACCACCGTTCCCAGATTTCCATGCGCCCCGGCAGCTGCAGTAGGCAGCTGCAGGCATGTACTTACCTACCTGCCTCCAGCAAGCTCTCCACCTAAGCATGGATGCGCCGGCAGCAGCTACCAAAGGTCCAGTACCTTACCTGCTCGCCTGTAGGTAAAGTAGGTACCTGACCTACCTAACCTAAGGTATGGGTCCTAGGTAAGCTGTGGCCGCGACGTCGACTTCGGACTGGCAACTGGCCTTCTGTCCTCACTCCCATCTCATCAACAACAACAACTCGCCAGCGCCTGTCGCCAGCAAACCTCCTCTTCGAACCAGCTGCGCAGATGTACTAATTGTGGCCATTGAAAACACCAATCCGTCTCTATCCGATTTATCGAGCGATTCCTGCCCTCACCATTGCGATTCTGCGATTCTGCGATCCTGCGATCCTCCGCCCGTCGAACGTCATCGTCATCGCCATCGCCATCACCATATCTCTCCCCCATCATCACGTACATACTGAGCAATATCACCACCACGCACATACCCATGAACGACAAGTCCGTCCCATCGTATCGGCCGTCCCACCCCCGTCGCACGCAACACCGCCGACCTGTTTACA
Source organism: Astrocystis sublimbata (assembly GCA_022453515.1). Lineage (NCBI taxonomy): Eukaryota > Fungi > Ascomycota > Sordariomycetes > Xylariales > Xylariaceae > Astrocystis > Astrocystis sublimbata. Next base: position 807,109 of record JAJNNY010000006.1, on the reverse strand, counting down.
TGCCAGTCTGGCTTCCCGCCCGCCACAGCGCACAGCAGCTGCCTGAATGCAACCCCTGAACCCCTTCCTAGCCGCCTTCTTCAAGTCCGGAAGCTCCGTCGTCTCCCAGTGCACCCCTATCCACGACCATATCCTCCTCGTTCCCACCACCGAGTTCCTCCTCACCTTCCGCGAAGTCGAGAGCGGCTCGCCCCTCTCCGACCTCGTCGCCAGCGACGAGTTCCTGGGCAGCCATGTCCTGCGCATCCCGGGCTCTGCGCCCGCCGTCGGAGCGAAGGATGGTGTCGGCAATCTGAGAGAGTGGCGGGGCAAGGCCAAGCAGTATTCCACCCTCAACGGCCGCAGCGTCGTCATCAAGGATGCCTCCGTCTACAGCAACAAGGGTACGTCACCACCTGCACCTCTGCTGTTGTCTCTGTGTCTTTGCGCCCCAAGCGCCGGCCCCTAACCGTAACCCTAGGCTTCAAGACCCTTTCCCAGGCCCAGCTCTTGACTGATGCCATCTGGCATGCCGATGCCATGGAGCCCCGTCAGTGGCTCGTCTACTACATATCGAGGCCTTTGGTTGGCATATGGGAAGAGATCGAGATCCCTCGCGCCATCTTTACACCCGGCATGGCTAGCAGGCGAGCCGCAGAGGTGAGACAAGCAGCAGCTATTGCGAATGGCGAAGCAAGCCTGCCCAAAAAGAAGGACATCAAGAGCTTCCACGATCTCCTCAACAACTTCCCCAACATCGCGAGGCAGATGCACACCGGACTTGAGAAGCTTTTCAGCGAGTTCAATACCATATTCGACAAGCCCTTGCCTCCCCCGCCCTCTGCAGCCCACATTCCCGACCCAACACCCGATGGCCCGATCGCCGCAGCCATGAAAAAGGTGCGGGCGAGCAGCATACCGCGGCGGCAGGACAGCGTCGATGGCCAGAGCGATGCGCCCGCAGTAGAGAACTTTTTCGCCGAGGACGACGAATATGTTATGCGTGCTTCTTTGGAGACGGCTGTGACAACCGCCATCGACCTTTTCCAGGGCGTCGACACTCAGCAGCTCTCGATGCTTGGCGCCACAACAGAACTAACTGGGCCGCTGGTCGAACGACTCATCGAAAGGTACGTGGCCGAAAATGTACATAATCTGATATGGCCACGACTCGCTGTACTCCGTCGACCACAAGATCAGGAGCTAGAAGCCAAGATACGGCAGACCGAGTACATCGACATTTCGCAACTAGGAATTTTCATAGACGGGGGCATCAAAAAGAAACGCGAACTCGCCACCAGGCTCGGTATTGCTGTCGACGAGTTCCGAGGAATGTCGAACGCCACGTGCGCTCAGGATATGATGAAGATTCTGCTAGCTACAGTAAGGGCGGCGACGCAATCGGCCGAGCAACCAGTCAATAGCAATGGAACTACCTCATCCTCGGAGAAACCCGTTCTGACAGTGAACGCAGACACTCTGGTCTCGCTCCTGTTATTTGTTGTAATCAGAGCCGGAGTCAAGAATCTGCAGGCGCGACTACTGTACATGAAACATTTCATTTTCATCGACGACGTCGACAGTGGAGAGATGGGATACGCTTTGAGCACATTCGAAGCGGTCCTTTCGTACCTCTTCGGTGACTCGAGTAGCTTGAGGCGAGCAAGTCGCCGCAATAAAGCCCTATGGGACGCCGCGGCCAAAGGCGATCTGGACGAGCTCAAGAGAATGATGGATGCCACTTCGAGCGCGATTTTGGACGACGAGATTACTGCATCCCCGATTTCGAGTCACCCCCCTTCGGTCAACTGGAGTATGTTCAATGGCTTTTCCAGACCATCGTCGTCAACAGAACCATCCGAAACCTACTCTCGAGGATCCGGCTTGAGCCATGTGTTTCCGTTCCAGAACAATTTTTCGGACGACAGCCCCGCTTCGCCAATGAAGAAGAAGAAAAAGGTTGCAATGGATACACGCAGCATGTCAAGTAGCTCCGAGTTCTCCTACCATTCGAGGGCTGGTAGTATCGTCACATTGGGTAGTGGACTCGAAGGAGACACCTCGGTAGAGCGTCTTTGTCAAACACAGGATTCCTTCGGCGAGTCCATTCCAATGATGGCTGTTCAGAATGAGCGGCCGCAAGTTTTGAAGTATCTCTTAACATTGGAAGAGTTCTTTCCTAAAGAAATGATGTTGGAGGACACGGACAACGACGATACGACCTTACTTAACGCTGCTATACAACTGGGGCATACTGAGTTGATTGACATTATTCTCGATTTTGTCATGTCGTCAGCGTCCAAACAAGAGATTCGACAATACCTCGCCCTTCAAGATGTAAGAGGGCGCAGTGCTGCTCACTATCTTTTTCATGCACCAGCTCTCATCGCTCGGATTGGCAACCTGCTTCCCTGGCGACAAAAAGACAAGAACGGCCAGACGCCATTGTTTGCACTTTGTCGGTCATATGACCATACCGACTATGCAAACATGGTGCAAGCCGGTCTCAAAGCTGCGACCAAAGCACAAGGAGACGGTCAACCACTTCACCTAGATGACCACGTGGATTGCAAGGGCAACACGCTCTTACACATTGTCAACGATCCTCAGCTGGCAACCAAGATTCTCATGAAATGCGACGTTGATGTGAATGCTACCAACGAAAAGAGATTTACCGCACTTATGGTCGCAAGCAAATACGGCCGCTTTGACATGGTGCGGGTGTTGTACTCTGACTCGCGGGTCGACTTTGCCATCAGAGAAGCACGTGGCCTAACAGCTGTAGAGCTTGCCAAAGACGACGATGTCCGCAATCGAATCGACGATCTTACCCTGTTTACAATGAGCCCAGCCGTGGACGGCCGCGTCACTGGCGTCGTCAGGTCGTTCTTTGTGGAAGATGCTACGATCAGACTGGTGCTTAAATCAGGTGCCCCAGCGGATAACGATTGCTACACAGTCACGACGTGTCGTCGTTCGACGGCCGACTTTGAGCGTCTTAGCAACCTGCTAGTGATGGAAAATCCAGCTTCCTGGATACCCAAGGTCTCGGGATCAAGATCGGCCTTTCAGATACCATCTAAGCCATCACGATCGGTTCTGAAAGATACGCAAATGCGGGCCAATGCGTTCCTCAGTATTATGTTGTCTCATCCCACCTTCGCAACACATGAAATGCTGTGGGAATTTTTCCTTGTCCCAGACCTCCAAGCCGATATGATGGAACAACGCAGTCGCCTAAAAGCTGAGACCAGAGTGGAAAAAATACGAGACGAACTAGAACCATTACAGGACACCCATGAAGTGGAGCAATTTGTCGGTCACGCTCGCGACACAGTTCACGCCCTCAACTACGCCACAAAGAATCTTGCACGGCGGGTTAACACGGTGGCCGTCACCGCAAATGGTACGTTCAATATCCTGGGCATCCACAAGTTGCATGCTAATTTTCAACTTAGACATCTATGATGCCGCATGCTTAGTGTCCCGCATCGTGCCCAAGCTCGCGTTCTTACCGCACACTCACATCTCCGCAGTTGAGACATACATCAGCACACTTGCGCCTGCCGCTACAAGTCCACCGCAGATCCTTCACACATCAGTCCTCGCACTACAGTCTACGATCCAAGCCCTGCTCGCGGCGCTCCTACGACCACCGACTCTCATCTCCCGCATCAACATCGCTAGCGAGGCCATCAAACGCAACTACAACTCTGTTTCACGCTCCACCAGGTGGCCGCTCGGCCTCCTCGACGAGACACGGCAGCGCATCAACGAAGAGAAGGAGGAGAAGGCAAGAAGGGGACAGATGGAGTTGGAGGAGCTCTCAAAGGAGCTAAGGTATACACAGCAGACGGTCGCGAGCGAACTGGCGGGTTGGCAGGTCATGCATGAGCGGATGGGAAAGCAGGCGATCAGGGACTACGCACGTGGTATGTTGATATTAGAGAAGGAACGACTGCAGGGGATCAAGAGGGCGTTGAGGAAGTTGCAGGTTGGTGGCGATGTGATGACAGCGAGGGTAAAGGGCAAGACAAACGGGAAGGGGCAAGAGCCTAGGTCTAATAACGTTGCACGAAACTCGGGTAGGAGAAATCTAGACACTGGCAAGGGCAAGGAAAGCAACGGAGTAGAGTCTACCAGCCAGGCGGCTTCGAATGCCAATGGCGATGGTGGACGAGATGAGTCAGGATAGATAAGACCACGCTGCTATTTGCTTACCTAGACTGCGGCTCATTGGACCTTGGACAGTCGAACAAGTCGAACAACTAAACTCATCGAATTGTCGATAGTATCCAACTAGCGGTCCCTACGCGGCGGATTGGGTGAGCTGTAGTCATGTTGACCCTCATCCCAGACCCCTGGCTCTTTAATTCCTCCCTCATGGTCTCTCGGCTATGGACAATTATGTCACTTAGTCAGGCGAACAACAAACAACATGACCAACTGAATAGGCGAATGGGATGTACAAGACGAGATGGATCCTGGTAGAGGGGGGGCCGATCCGAGTCCGGAGGCTTGATAATACCTAATGACATTGGCAGTAGACGTGAACTCGAGATGAGGATTGGGAGGCAGCCGGCCAGTGTTTACCTAATGACTATACTGTACGATTGCGTAACTACGTAGGTACTTTGCTTTACCCTGTTCTGCGTCCATCGTTGGTAGCGTTTAGACGCCCGTATCTGAGTTGGGTGGACACAAAGGTCAGATATACAGACTGCCATATAGCCAGCCTAAATACCTAGGGAGTCATTTATATTGAGTAACTTGTACAATAATCGCGATCACTATGCGTGAACAGCCTGCAATATCCAGTCAACAACCATCTCGGGGACACTGCAAAGCGGCACATGCCCGGCCTGGATGCTCGTGACATCCACTTTCGTCCCTGTCTCCTGTTCTATCATCTCAATCTCCTTCCTCTGAGTTTCCGCAGATATGACGACATCTTCCTCGCATAAGAGGTAGGATACTGGAACATCCTTGTATCCGGGATGGGTCAGTGTATTCGTGAAGGACACAGCGGAATGCAGCGCAAATTGCGATTGCCAACGCAGACCGTCCTCCTTAGATAAATCCGAGAAGGTCTTGCTAGCACTATGTTCGGGGTCTACAAAGTGAAACCATCCATCCTCCTACAACAATGTGGTCAGCAACATGTTCATTGCGAGGGGTGGCCGTCAATTCGCCCTGTACTCACGTCTGGTAGCGTCATCGGGCCATCGTCCGAAGGGGGCAAACAATCGACCGAATTATATCCGGGGCTGGTCAAGATGACCGTCATATATGCAAGCCTTACGATGCCACCCTTCTTCCCTTGTTTCTGTCTTTCCTTTACAGTGAGGCCCTTGGTGCTTTCAGTCGCCGGCATGCCGCCGTAAGAATGGGCAACCAGGACGACTTCTCTGCCCGCATCCGCAAGGATCTCGACTTCTTTGGCAATCAAAGCGGCGTCATCGTACAAGGTGGCCGGGGGCGTGTCTCTCCCTTTGCCGGGAGCAAGTCCAACAGTCGCCAGTTGCAGTGCTCTCATGTCGTATCCGCGGGCTTTGACTCGGGCCACGAAATCGTCGTACAACGACGCCATGGCGAACGAGCCGGTGGCAAGGAGGATGTAGGGCTTAGACATTTTGATCTAAGTTTGGGTTGTTGATGGAACTGATTGGCGCCGGGTGTGATGCGGTCGTACGGCGTGTTATATGTTATAATTATGCAATTGTTGTTGGCTTTATTAATCAACATGCCCAACCTTACGGATCACGTAACACGGAAGCTCAATTGAGCCGCCATTATGTGAACAGAATGGCAGAACCCCGCTCTTCGTCCCCTCAGCTGATATTTCTCAACAGAGACAAAGGCGCCCATTAATAATTAAGTGTTGAGGGGGTGCCACGAAGAAGAGCTAGCCGAAAGCGAGGAACTGGACGGAACGGGCAAACGGTTTAAAACATCCAAGTGCGTAGTGTCATCGTACATCTACAGGGTTCGTGTTTTCGTAGCGAGGTATGTATTCAAGTAAAATAGGAAGATAAAGAGTAGTAGTTTAACCTGGTCTCACCTCCCGTGGAGCCATGATCTTATCTTGGATAAAACAGTCATAAACCGAAACCTTCAGATGCTATACCTCTAAGTACCTAATGTAGGTAGGTATCTCAAGTTAGCATTTCAGAGCTCACCGTCGCCGGCGCGGCCAGGTGCAGCGAGCGTAGTCTTCAGCACTGAAATCGAGGGCACGAAGAAGTATTCTCCACCACGTGGGATAACCCATTTCGCGGCGAAGTTCAGCGTCTCATTCGACGCCATCAGATCTGGGTTGGCCCCCACCATGGACCGTAATCCATCTGGCCCAACACCGATGATGGGGTCGATACCAGGTGTGTCGACTTTCGGATCGGATTTATCCGTGGGTGGAAAGTTCTTGTTATTCGCCCAGCCTAAGAGCAAAGTCGCGCTTTAGCACCCATACCTACTCACGGTATTCCGCTTCAACTGAAAGTCTACTTACTCTGCTGCATAAAATGGAATCCATTTCGTAGGTTGCTCTGGTAGCAGGCGAAGAGCAGGCCACGCTCCAGTTTCGCCTCGGGGGAGCTCTTCTTCATCTTGTTCTCTTCCGGTGTCACTTCAGGCCCGAAGGTAATACCGCGACGGATGACTGCAATGATCGACGTCGGTCAGCTCTCCGGTTTATGAATTGGAATGAGTTGGTTCTTGATTGGACTCACTGCGGCGGATCTCAGTGCCTCCTGGGGGCAAGTCTGAGCGAGGGTTTGTCTTCCGTACGTGTGCGGCGAAAGGGCAACGCTCCTGGTTCTTTTGGTCAAAGCGGAAGTCCTGACGGTGAGCAAACTCTGGGTTGTCGTGCTCGGGCGTAAGGTCGACCGGCGCACCTAAAGAGCATTAACACTTGAGTCCATGCCTTTCGTGTTGAAAAGCTCATTTGTCGGCGAGACACCTACCGCTTTTCCATCGTCCGACGAGACGCGCCCCAAGGAGATCCGCCTTGCCTGGCAAGGAGTTCGCCTCCAGGAACGCGTCAAACTCGGGCACAAGCTGCTTGAGATAACGGAAGGCGAGGAGGCTTCCGTCCAGCGCCCATGGCGGACGCTTGACACCCTGGGGGTCGTTGCTACCACCAGCTACCAGGCCGTCGTCACCTTCACGACCCAGTAAGATCACTCCCTGGCGGACAGGCTTCACAGTTGGCTCAGAGATGACACCCGCATCCACGCCCTGGACGGCCGGTTGAGTAAGTCCATCATTGAAACCAAAGCTGCCCATTGCCATATGTCAGTGCGGGGCTCTGACGATACAAAGCAACACCAAGGGGGTGCTTACTGCTCATGGCCATCCTCAGCTCCAGGCCTAGTGTGACCCATGATGCGTGTGACTTCTTCAATTGACGCATCCTTGTTGCCCATCCTGAAAGTCTTCTTGATGCTGAGGATGGTCTTTTCAGAAACGGCCAAGCTATTCGCGGCAATTATAAACACGCCGTGGATGTCTTTCTTGAAGTTAGCATCCCAATCTGCGAGGTCGTCGCCGAGGTCGCCGGCATCTTTGAGCATTCCTTGTTCAAAGCTGGCGTCTCCGATGTCGTCCGTGATTCCAAGCTAGTGAGTGACAATATATCAGCGCCTGACTATCCTGTTTGCAGTGAGTGGGTTATGTATGCATTGACTAACAGCAACAAGCCCCTTCTTTGAGAAGGCGATGTTTACGCCACTGTTCTCAATCAAGGCGCATTGCTTTCCCTGATTCGCCGCTTCTTTCTTGGCCGCTTTGATGGTCTCGTGGAATTTTTTGGCTTGGATCGTGGTCGTTATGACTGGTACAAATGATCGCAAGTGGTTGCGAAAGTGGGATGCCTGGCCTGCCTTGAGGCGGAAGAAGAAGAAGCATTGATTCTTCTTACCCAGGCCCTCTCTGTTCACTAGTGTTAGTCTACCGCAAGTGAAGATGGTCTGATGCACTGACAGGATGTCGCCTTGGACATTATTGAGGTCAAGAGGAGCCATGTTGGAACGGCGATCGTGAGTTTGTACAAAACAATATCAGATATTTAGATGATGGGCCGAGTCTGACTTGGTGGAGGTAGGCGTACTTTACAAAGTTCTACGTCCTAGGCCTCTCTTCCTGTTTTACTGCTCTCATTTGAAGTTCCTCTGAGCTCGACTGCGCAGATGTGGCCCTTTATATCTATTCTAGTCACCGTTATAAGCCTTGTATGAACAGTTGACTGTGTCCTTTGCTAGAATCAGCCTTGACACTAATCCCATCGTACTCGGCGCTGACCAGCATCTGACCGAGAGCTGTGTATCAGCATGTTATCCGATTCCGCCTCCCTGAGGCTTTCATTGGTTCGTTCTGGTGCCCCTCCGGTCAATCACGATATCTCGTGCATACAACGTCACCTTTCTAGGCGTCTATAACTGTCAGCCGGGTTTTGGGTTGTCCATAGATGTAACGACGTTCCTGAATGACGCTGCATCTAGCCAAATATGAGGCGGCTTATCTCACATCTCCAGTGGCGATGATCTCCACTGCAACAGGCAGCATTTCGAGGATGGCCGAGATACGGCGTGTTGGTCTAGGCGTGACCAACAAGGCTCCGATCTTGCGAGATTGTTTGTGCCGCTTTCCGAAAGCACTCCCATTCTTCACAGGCTGGAAAAAACCACAAACACATAATGGAAATGGAATCTATGTTAGCCATTGAGTTAAATCTTCGGCTGATTTATCAGATCGGGTGGGTCAGGTTCTACACGAAATTCCCCGTTGGTGGCGTTGTCTAGAATACGACTCTGAACGCCGAAGACGCGCAAATTGCCCCTTAACGAACTCGCAATGCATTACCAGACTTACGGCTGAACCGATGTGACATTGTGCCATCCAACGTCAGCAATTAGAGGCGAACAGCGGTGAGGATTAAAGCACGACACAGCCTCATAGGGCTGAAGGTCTCCGCGCATTCACCTATAGCCTCAGGACTTGAGTGACTTGCCCCATTCGTGGTTTGCTTCATTAACGCATAGTATTTTTAGCCAAGCCCTTGGTCGCGATACAGAGTAATGTGACGGGTTGGATATAGGTAAGCGCTGACGTAGTGCTGATTATAGTCCGAGCATGTCATAAAGTAAAGAAATACGAATACTTTGATCCAATCGCAAGATACTAGAATGTCAGCAGGACACAGCAACGACAATGGTGTGTCGTGGTCTGACTAGACCTCGCTTTTCAAAAGATCCTGTTGTCGTGTCACAACAGCCAGCCCCATCACGTTCGCTGCGTGTTCTAGAGCGATCTATCCGACTCCGATGGTCCTACAACGGCGCTTCAAAGGTATGAATAAAACATAATTCACCTTGGAGTGCGCAATTCAATGTGGCATAAGGGGCGCCTAATTTCGTATTCTAGTGTTCTCACTTTGTGCGCGTCGCTCACTTATGTACCTAGGTATTATTTACATCATCACGCAAATGATCATAGATCCTATGTTTCGATGTTCCATTATTTTCTATTGATGAATTAGTGAAAAATATAATATAGTACAAGAACGACTAACGAAGGACATAACAGTTTTTAAAGAATGGGCCAAGAGCAGTGTCATCAACTGCTGCGCTTTTAAGACTTGGTCCTGAGAGAAGCCATTATTGTATGGTCTGATCACTTATGTTGCTCCCGTTGCATTTTTCTCTGCGATGTTGTGCTTTATGGGCATATATTCAAAACTCAAGTGCGTAATGTTGGCAATGAAGTCTAGTTACTCCATGCTTGCCGTAGCCGTAAGTCAACTACGTTGTTGCTAGTTCTGCAGTCTTTGCAGTTGGACTTCGGCCCCAAAGTGAAAGCCGAAGCACTCGAGGCAGTTGCTCTGTTGTACATGCGTATGCGCCTTGGCATGAAGCCTGAGTCGATGACTTACTTTCATAACTCGTTACAGAAGACATACTTTCGGGATAAGATACAGCGTTGATACCCATTTCGGAACTTAAAACAGATAAGGAAGTCACGATGATCTCAAACTCATCCTTAACCAACGCATCCTACTGAACAACTCATAAAAACCGAGCTACATCGTTGAAAATAATTCATTTTCGATCCCATTACATTTTATTGGCTTCACAGCCGCTCCCATCGAACACCAATAAGAAGGTTGAGATATTTTGGGAGGTTGAAAATCCTATTCTGCACGCAAGGTAAGAGCTCCTGCCAGCAATCATACGCCTGCCATCATTATTGAGCCTCTGCTTGACCTTCTACTTGACCTTCACCACCACACCTTCACCACCACACCTTCACCACCACACCTACAACACCACACCTTCACCACCACACCTACAACACCACACCTACAACACCACACCTACAACACCACACCTACAACACCACACCTACAACACCACCAGAACCGCGCACTTCCGAAATCAGCCCTCATGTATCACCAATCGCCGTGATATCTTCAACAGCTTTCTCACTTCCGTTACTCAGTATCAGTCATTGGGTTCTAAATCTTGCAGCTACGCATTGATGGGATTTCCAAGATTTCCTGGCGTTCAAATAGCCGCCACCTCTACTTCCTCGAGCACTCGTACCCTTCACTGATTTGCTAACATTCTTTGGAATATCATCTCTGGTATTGATCTTCTCACTTCTCACAGCAACATCCCACTATCGATCTTTCGAGCTTCCACCCTCCCGGAACATCCTTAGTCATCTTCCGCACCAGTTCCCCTCGAGAGGTTGGACTTTGGAGAATCGATAACTAAGCCATAGCGTACTCGCATTGCTTCTAAAATGGATAACAACACTGAAGAAACCGAGCCTTCTGCCAATATCGACCGCAGTGGCATTCTCCCGTCCATGTCTCAATCCTCTACGATGGATGTCGACACAAACACCGACAACGTGCGAGGCATCGCATCCAGAAGTGACACAGATGAGGCTACCTCTAAAGAGATGACAGGAACTGTCTCCTCCGTCGTCTGCTCTCCTTCCTCAGAGCCCCAAGGTGATGTGCCACGTCCTTCTCAGCTCGCAAATGTCAAGTCCGTGAGCGACAGACAACGTCCATTTGTGAAGATCAAGGTTGTACCCAGATCATCAGCTCGATCTACCACGGATACACTTAATATCACCCAGAACCCCAAAGATGAAACTACCAATCTGGGGTCTGCGAAGTATGCAGAGATTGCGGGCTCCGCGAAACAGCAAGAGAGATCAAAGAAGACAATTCCCAAATCTGCGAAGGAATGGTGGGAAAAGCATCAAGAAAGCACTCAACTATTGCCTAATGCTGCAGGTTTGAAACGCAAGCGGTTCCAAGAGCTTTCCAGGGCTGACAATCACCGTATCAAGAAGGGGAGAGTTACCAAGACTACTACGACTGCTGTGAAGAACAAACAGGGCGGCGCCCAACAAGGCAAATCCCTAAGAGTGATGAGAGCGATGTTTAAGGCCCTACAACACTCTAATCCTATCGAGGCTCGAATTGCATTGGGTGACCTGCCCGAGGCTAGCAAAATAGAGGCATCAACAAAGCATGATCAATTCAAAAAGATAATGGATGCTCTACCAGGCGCTGTGAACAAAAAAATCGCACGAGCAGACAAGACGATATTGGAGAAAGCTACCAGGTCTTTTGGATTTGGCAAGTGTCTCGCCAAGGACGGGGATTGGCTTGTTGATGGGATGAAGACCCCATTACACGCCCATCAACTCATCGGAGCTTCTTGGATGTTGGGCCGAGAGTTCTGCAAGAATGGACCAAAAGGCGGTATCCTAGCGGATGAGATGGGCATGGGAAAGACCCTTGAGACACTCGCATGCATAGTATCGAACCGCCCAACAGATGAGGATGTCAAGAGATTTGGCAAGACAACCCTCATTGTTGCCCCCGCAGCAGCTATATTTCAATGGGAGGAAGAAATCAAGAAGCACGTGAAAAGGAAATACATTGAGGAAGTCTTGCATTACAAGCAAAGTTCCAGAACACCAATCAGTGTTCTGAAGCATATGGATATCATGTAAGAAATCTCTGCGTTTCACTCGTACATTACCTTAACAATGCTTCGGCAGTCTTGCAAGTTACCAAGAGATTTCACGCAATTTCCCGAGTGATAAATCTCGAAGGCAGCCTGACCGCCCATATCACAGCGCAAAAGAGTTTCAGAAGACTTATGACGACAAACTTGGAGTTCTTTTCAAGATGCCATTTTGGCGAGTTGTTCTTGACGAAGGGCACAACATCAAAAACAGAGCATGTCAAAGTAAGTTCAGACAATGGTGATCAATTTTATATCATACTAACATGAATAAGCATCTATTGGATGCCAGAACCTTAACGGACGCTATCGTTGGGCTCTATCTGGGACGCCCATCACGAATTCGATTGATGGTGAGGATTCGGTGTGAGGTGTAAGAACATTCAATTCACTAACTCTATGTAGAACTTTATCCTTATCTAAGGTTCTTGAAAGTTGAAGGGGTAACCAACTTGAGAGATTTTCACTCTGTCTACACAACCGACAAAGATGTATGCAGCACCCATCATTCCAACTGAGGTTATTATTCCTTACTGACGCTACACTGAAGCCTGAGTCCAAGGAACGTCTCGGCACAATGATAGAAACAATCATGATGCGCAGGTGAGATATAATAAATCTTTGTCTTGAGGTTGTGTGTGGGATATTTACAAGCAGAATATAGGACGATGAACGATACCTTCATGAGCCAGCCGCTCTATTCGATTCCAACACCTCACCACGGTGTGAGACGCATTCAACTCACCGAGGAAGAGAGAATAATTTACAAGTATGTCAGTCAGTATATCAAACTTATCAGCTACTGACCGTTCGAAGTGTAATCGAAGAAAGAATTCGAGGCGTGATCAATGACGTCTTTGGGAAAGCTCGGGCCGAGGGGCGGCAACTTGGGGCGAAAGAGCTTCGGACATACCTGACCTTGTCCTTGCGACTTCGACAAGGCGCAGCCCACCCATTCAATCTCGAACGGGCCATGAGGAAGAATCTATCGACTGAGGATCTCCTCGAGATTCAACGCCGACTCAGAAACGTCGTAGTTGAGCGACCTTTCTTTGAACGTATTGGAAAGTGGTGCGCCAAAAAAGCAACTGTCAAACTTGAAAGTGATGAGGAAGGCCGAAAGACTTCCTTTGGAATTAGTCAATTTGGTCACGAATTCAACATTGATAGACAGCTGAGTTTGATGCTGGATTCGCAGAAAGAAGATGTTTGTCGCATTTGCTACCAAGAGGCTGTTGAACCTCAAACTGCCCAAGTAAGGACTCAATTTTGCTATTAGGGTGTGCCATACTAATACAATCATATAGTGCAAGCACATTTTCTGCAAAGAATGTATCGGGAAGCATTTGCGAGAGGAGTATAAGGAACGGGCAATACCCAAATGTCCTGACTGCGACAAATCCTTGACTGGCTATCTCCCAGCTGAACCATCAGACTCAGATGATTCGGACGCCGAACATTCCACAAGCGGAGCGCCGATACAACCTTGTCAGTCTCGTGTTGTGAGGCTAGGTCTTGACCATTTTGGAAGACATCCACAATTGAAGAGATCGCAAACTAAGTTTTTTCAACAATCTGACCAATATTATCCTGAACCTGTGGTACCAAGTGCCAAGACAACAGCAGTCAAAGAGGCAATTCTCGAATGGCAGTCTCAAGCTCCTGACGACAAGATAATCGTATTTATAGATTTCAAGGTGACTTCTGCGGTGCTTGGGAGGATGCTCAGGGCTGAGAATATTCCATTTCTCTACTTCGATGGCTCGATGTCTTCGGAGGAAAAGGAGATAGCTGTGCGGGCGTTCGATAGAATAGCCGACATCAAGGTTATGGTAAGTGCGAATGATCCCCTTATACACAGAGAACTGACTGTTGTAAGATTATGTCTCTGAAGAGCGGCGCAGTGGCGCTCAACCTGACGATGGCGAACCGAGTCATCATTGTCGATCCTTGGTGGAACGTGTCTGTTGAGCTGCAAGCATTTGCTCGAGTCTTCCGCATCGGGCAAAAAAAGGAGACTCACTTTATGCGTATCATTGCCGAGAACACTATCGACAACCGAATAGAGGCTCTCCAGGAAGAGAAGACAGAGAAAATCAGCAAGATCATGGAACCAGGGGCGGAGAGAAAACTTTCAGTTGAGGAGATAGTGTCACTCTTCGGCAACGTCAAGAAGTTCTCAGATGGTACTTTTGAAGTTTTGCGTAACGATGAGGAGGAGGAGGAGGATGCGTCAAGTGAAGAGCCACAGGCGAAGGCTGGTGAGATCTAACTACTACCATCCACTCAACCATACATTGCAACTTGTGCAACTAACAACCACACCCATCTGCACTTGAGGGGACTCATTGTTGACGTCCTATTGGCATCTTCGCCAGTGACAAGCGCTGTTCACGCCTTGCTCGGTCTAGAGGCGACTAGATCGCATTGCATCTTGAGCCTTTCCACCTTCATCTGGAAGAAACTTTGCTGGCACATCATTGGCTCATTCACATCAAAAGCTCTCAGAATCTGGATTTCGTTTAATGAAGTCAAAGAGGAGAGCGCTGAAAGGAGAAATAGAAAAGGAAAGAAGAAAACAAAGATAACGAAGCCCTAACGAGAGCCGCGCCACAGCAACGACGAGATTCTCAGTTCACATTGTTGACATCGCGGAGATACTCGGCGCCTCGAATGTATCATCACCAGCTAATCAAGGGTCCAATCACATTGCGACGGACATATCTTGACATTAAGTTTTACGTACAAGCTAGATAGCTTAATTTATTGCGAAGATTTTATTACCAAATGCTAAAACTCGGATCATCGTCACACAGTAATTCGTGTTGAGTACTGCGGGGGGAAAGGCGCATTTGGCAATGCTGCGATGAGTGACTTGCCAGGCATTTCCGTTATATTTGTACCTGTGCTAAATGCTGCATTATCGCTTGCTTTAGCAAGTGAAGAGTGGCATTGCTCGTATCGTCCTTCATATCACTGATCAAAATATAATAGATGCGCAAGAAGAGGGCGTCGCTCGATAACCAACGTACTCACTCTACTTACCTATCCGGTCATTAATTACCTTGCCGTGCCTTTAAATTCGAAATCCCTCTCATGCCTCCACCACCCACGATCATACCTCCACAGATCCAAGCCTATCGCCCTCCCCTCGCAACCCTCAAACCCACTCTCCAGCTCCTCCAGGCACTTTTCCACCGTCTCCTTGTCATCGACTTTGTTCATCAGGGTGTAATGGCCCTTGAACCTCCTCTGGTCCTGCTGCGTCAAGTGCTCCCACCACCTTGTCTGCATCTCCCTACACAGCTCCCCCACAGGCTCCAGCCCCGTAACATGGACGCCCACCCCGCGCCCCATGCGAAAGGGCTTCGCAGCGCGGATAGACGAGGGCGCGGTTGCGGCGCATAGAGACGAGATGTCGGAGATGACGGCAGACTTCGAGGAGTGCGGAAGAGCGTGGAAGAGGGTTATGTGCGCATCGACCTTGAGGAGATGCGCGGGAAAGTACCGCCTTCGCAGCTCCGACATGCGCTGCTGGTGCGCGGCGTCGGTCTTCAGCGTCAGGACGTAGACATTGTCTTCAGGGTTTGGGGGCGCGTGGGCCGGGTTTTGACGTCTCCTGGGCGGTGCTGCTTCCTGGAAATCGGCGGTCATGGTCTCTTTAATTGTATAAGGGATGCCCCTGTGATATGATTGTCGCGCTGATCTTATCGTGGATGTCCGGAGGTCGTAGAAAAACAAGTCTCGCGACATGGATTTATACTTTTGATCGCCGATGTTATCAATTTCAATGCTCGGCTACAAAGAATTGGGATCGGTATAGAAGCAATTCGTAGTATCTGAATGATAGCGTCGATGGTAGTTCAACAAACCTGCGATCGTGACGTCATTGAGCTTCCAATTACATGATTCGAATCGAGATGATCGCCGAAGAGTCGAGTGAAACTATCGTGAGTTCAATTGCGAGGCAATTCGTAGAGTAAGCCTTGTTCGAAAAATGTAGTTGATACTTTGGGAACGCCTAACATCTTGTCAAGCTTAATCCTCGCTATCCACGATCCTTTACCCATTTCTTCGTCATGCTCACGGCGTTCATAGCCCTGTATTAGGATCAGGCGAGGATTTTGTAACTTGGCAGAGTTTGACATGGATTCGATGCATATTATGTCGAGTTTCTCCTTGAGAATATGCCTGTAATTCCTTAAAATGTTTGGAAGTTGATGGAGGGTATGCATGTTGCAGATGCAACTCGGATCAATTACTACAAAGTGCGGCGGATGGCTGGTCGCGAACGACTGAATCGAAACTGCGGAGCCCTGGCCAGAACACGACCCCGCCACAGCCGATCGCGGGATATCTACTAATACAAGTGCATAAACTCTCCAACTAATCGAATGCGAGAATTGAGTTGAGAATAACCAGCCCGGCTGCTCCAGCGCATCGATTCCTATAAGTCAAGTTACTATTCGCCGCCGCCAGAGACCATGGCAGCGAATACGGATTCGAAAGAGGTGGTGGAGCTCCTGAAGACGCTCATGAACATCGAGAGCACCAGCGAACAAGAACTCGAAATCGGACAATACTTGGCGAAATACATACAGGGGCGCGGGTTTACTGCGGAGCGCATCGCCATTGCCGACGGCTCAACGAGGCACAATGTCTACGCATATCTCGGCCAGGAGCGAAAAGCACGGCTGCTGGTGACGGCGCACATGGACACAGTGCCCCCGCACATCCCGTTCAGCATCGACGGCGACGTGATCCGCGGGCGCGGCTCTTGCGACGACCTAGGGCCAATGGTTGCGCAGATATTTGCCGTGGAGGAGTTGCGCGCCGAGGGGAAGCTCAAGGACGGAGACGTGAGCTTCCTATGGGTCGTCGGCGAGGAGAAGGGCGGTCCTGGGATGATAGCTGCGAACGACATGGGCCTCACCTGGGAAGCCGGTCTCTTTGCCGAGCCGACGGAGGGAAAGGTAGCCAAGGGACACAAGGGCAATCTTGTGTTCGAGGTGATCGCGCATGGGAAAGCATGGTAAGCGTGCCATCGTAGCATCCATTATTTCACTACCAATTCGCTTCATGGCATGGTGTACGTATCATTGACTCGATCATTCTGTGCAAAAGCCATTCAGGGTACCCTCATCTAGGCAAAAGCGCGACGCTACTTCTCTTCGACGCGATGAACGACCTCAGAGCGGTTGACTTGCCGGTTTCTGATCTTCTGGGCCCGTCGACGCTGAATATCGGTAAGATCGAAGGCGGGGCCGGCTACAACATCCTGGCGGCCGAGGCCAAAGCCCTTTGCAGCATCCGCGTATCGACGGACGTGGAAAGGATCAAGAAAGCTGTGAAAGAGGCCATCGACAAGCACCCCGATGTCGAGGTGGACTTCAAGTTCCAGTACCCCGAGATGGTGCTGCAGTGGGAATTCGAAAGCTTTGAAGCAGAGCCGATGGCGTACGGCACGGACATACCCAGATTGCGAGGCGACCACAAGAAGGTGCTGTATGGCCCGGGTTCAATTCGTGTTGCGCATGGGACGGACGAGTATATCCTCATCAGTGAGATTATGGAATCGATCGAGAAGAATAAGAGGCTTATTCTGGAGTTGTTGAAGTAAATATTTCGGTTTACAGCGTCATGCACAAAAATGACTGCTGTAAAGAAGCCAGTAAATGCAAAGATCTCTCTCTAGTCGTTGTTCTCCGTTAATGATTTATTGGAAAACAAGTCTAAATTCACGGAAGGAAAGGTTATCTAGAGAGGATGCAAGGAAGGAATTGAACAAGAGTGAAGAAGTAAAGATTAAAAAAAAAAAATAACCCATGCGCCAACTGGAAAAAGATACTCCGAATCGGGGAATCGAACCCCGGGCATGTCGGCACCGTCTTACAACCACTTTTAAGGTGGTTACAATGAGAGCGACATATGTTAGCCACTACACCAATTCGGATAGGTGTGCCATTCATTGGCGGATGTATATCTCAAGCGAAATTCAACATATATTGATGGGTCATCATAGGTAAGTACTTAGTTTAGTTTACACCTTCCATATCCTCTTACCCAATGAGGCTGGGGCCTTTTTTATTAAAAATGTTTCATCCTTTTGAAATTGATTCTTGCTCGAACTCATAAGCTGTTGCTAGAAGGAAGTGGGTTGCTGCCCTTCAAAGTTTCCAAGGTTGCTGTTGACATCATTGTACATTCAACATGCTGGTTATTGCTGGCGGTAAGACAGTGTCGGTAGGACCAGCTTCCCGAGGATGCACAAGGGTGCGGGACAGGGGGCACTGCCTGTCTGAACCAATAGCAAGAGGAGTAATTCAGATACCAATGGATTTTGGCAGGGTCCAGGTACCGGGTCCGCATGCAGCGCCAGCTCTAGGTGCTAGGTCCCTGGGTAGGCCCCTGGGTAGGCCCCTGGGTAGGTACCTTCTTAGGAGGTAGTGGGGGATTTCATATGCCTTTCACCTTGCTATCCTCACATTAGGTAGAAAGTGACAGATCACATTGGCCTTCGAGCAACACCAGACGGGTTGTTGTGAACCCATTGTCGGCTGACCAAGGTCCAGGATACCTGCCTAGCCTGACTCAGAGGCCCAAAGCAGCCCGTCCTTTGGAAACAGGTGTGTCCAGGCAACCTACGAACCGCTACCTTGCCCATCGCCTATATCAATACCAACCTATCCCTTTCTACCTATTCCAAACCCCATACGCTCATCCCTCCTCGCTCACTCACACTCGCCTCACTCGCACGGCCACTTTGCGTTTCTATGTTGCCACGTTACTCGCGACTGCTATCCCTCCCCGCCAAGGCCCTGCTCAACTACCAGAGGAGCTTCCGCTTCCAGTACAGCACCAAAATCAGAATGTCGTCAAACGTCGGCAAGGGCGACAGCAACGGCTTTGTTGGTTAGTTATCCTGCTAGATGAACGCTATAGCGTCGTAAGAGCTGACGTGACACTCCTTTAGATCCTGGTATCGTCCCTACACCCCAGGTTTCTGAGCCATGGACGGTCGACAAGGTGCTGTCTGCCATCGCGCCGACATCGCTTGCCGAGGGCACCGACTCGCCTGTCCCATACTTCCACATCCTCGAGAGGCTGAAGACCAACAAGCGCGAGGGCTGGAGGCGCTTCAACATTGAGAGGTACTATGCGCAGACATAGCCCCCTTACTTACCTGGTACACCTGGTACACCTGGCTGACATGGACGTATGCACAGAGGCGAATCGATCTCCGACCACATGTACCGCATGTCCCTGATGACGATGCTCTGCCCGCCCTCGCTCGCGCCGAAGCTCGACCTCTTCAAGTGCATGAAGATGTGTCTGATCCACGACATGGCCGAGGCCATCGTCGGCGACATCACCCCGGTCGACGGCGTGGCGAAGCCGGAGAAGAGCCGGCGCGAGGCCGAGACGATGGACTACATAACGGAGAAGCTGCTGGGCAAGGTCTACGACGGAGAAGCAGGGAAGGAGATCCGGGCGATCTGGCAGGAGTACGAGGACTCGGAGACGCTGGACAGCACCTTTGTGCACGACCTGGACAAGATGGAGCTCCTGACGCAGATGGTGGAGTACGAGAAGCGGGCCAACAAGGCGCTCGACCTTGGCGAGTTCGCATATGTGGCGACGAGGATCATGCTCCCGGAGACGAAGAAGTGGGCGGAGGATGTGCTCAAGGAGCGCGACGCGTTCTGGGGCACGCAGGACCATGTGCACGGCGAGGCGGGCGTCGACGGCGGTGTCAAGGCCGACAAGCTTAGAAAGCAGGAGGCCTACTACAACAAGGAGAACGAGGGTGCCTGAAGGGACCAGATGCTACACAATTACGCAGGAGAGACAGTGTCGCAGCATTGGCCGAGACAAGATCTACACGAAAAACCTGGGGAAATGGCGGCAAAGCAAGACATGTTGCGGGGCATGGGGGTCGCTTGTTCTCTTTCTGATCCAGAGATTCAGACGACCAGAGGTGCAGAGGAAGGGGAGATTGGGAAGGCCTTATGGGGCTGGCTCATCATTAGAGAGAACCGGGGGCACCTAGAGATAGACAGACCGATATCCAATATGTTAGGAATCATGATAGATTGGCGTCGCATTTGACTCGGACGAAGCGCGTCGGGGGTCGCGTCTGCACGTGTAAGTGGCAAGCATTAAACAATACTCGCTATAAACACCAACACCAAACATCAACCTTGAAGCTTCTCTTGATAAGGTACCTGCTTAGGTAGCTAAGTACTGTTAAGTAAGAAGAAGCGACTGAATGATTGCCCCGCGGTGCCCCGCATCAGGGGCTGTTAATGCAAATCCATGCAGCGGGCAGGATGCGCGACGACCCAGAAGCGCGAACCCCCCCGGCACCTACCGCTCTCCTGGGTAATTGCCTACCTACCCAGGTAAGTTACCCAGGTAGTTCTAGGCGCTTATTTGATGAGGTGCATGCGCTGGCCCAGCAACGCCACCACAACACTCCAGCAAGCTCCTTTCGCCAAATTGCCCTTCCAAGCAAGCGCAAAGCCCGTGCCGCTCGCTCGTCTCCTGGATGCAGCACCTCTAAGTTCCTACCTGGGGACTTACACATACCTAACTGTCGAGAAGACGCATTTCCAGATCGCACCCTCCCTGGACCCTCACCTGCGTCTGGCTCTGAAACCTGTGTACGACTGAACCACAACATACCTACCTAGGTCCCTCTCGCTGTCAAATATCTTGGAATACACTCAGCATACTATTTGATGCATACGTCACACCGTCGGCGACTGGCATCAGCCCTGTTCCAGCTACAGACAGACAGCTCTAGCCTTCACCCAGGTCATGTGTCGATCCTGCAGCGTCTGAAGAAGGGTCCAACGCCCGCAAGCAGCATCTTTGCTTTGCTCTGAAGGGACCCCTCGCCTGTGTTCCCCCTCCACGCCATCGGCCAAACATACCTACCTACTTCATTCAGGTGGTTGTTGCATTGCATGCTGAAGCATCCAAGCTGCCGGGCTCGAATCAATCCAGTATATAATCATCCGACCGCAGTCCGAGGCCGCACCCATATCCATCTCATCAGCTATCGGTGTCTGTCTGCATAAAACATCAAGCTGTGGCTTCGAAGCATCGAAGCATCGAATCGCGCCATCGCTTCATGGCCACTTGTCATGGTCATCGGTTCGACACATCATACATTCGCATCAAACAGACCACCTCCGATCCTCACCAAGAACAAAACAAACCACCGTCGACACCACTCCGACGACGACATTGTACAGATTTCCGTATTTCTTACTAAAGCGACTTAGCGATCCATTTTTGCGAGTATCCGGATTTGGACTCAAGCCAGCCAGCCATCGCGGCACCGAAACCGCGTGTTAAGGTTCCCGACTGCGTCATCATTAGCCGGGGGCCCTTTGACGCCGCTTCCAACCGACCAACTACCCTTCACATTCATTCATTCCAAACCTTCACTAGATATGTCCTACAGCCCCCAGATTCTCATGTCCACCGCCTATCACATCGACCTTCCCAGCGGTGGTGGCAGGGGCTCGCCTTTCCCAGGCGTCCATCCGGGGCTCTTCAGGCCACCCACATCTCCGTCGGTGTCGAGCTCAACCTATCTCGGACAATCCACCGGAAGCTTGCAGTCAAATGCACAAACGCCCATCACGAACCCTAAGAGGAAGCGGATAGGCCCCAGGGCATCCACGCCCGTCAGAGACTGGACCATGACGCGAGACGGGAACACCAACATCGATCCTGCCAGCAACGGCCGCTCCTACTTCGACCTACGCGCAGATGAAAAAGAGAGACGATATACCCTAGCCGGCCAGATCGAGACGCCCAGCGCCGGTGCGCAGAAGGACTATGACTACATGGAAGATAGCATATACTCTGATATCGACTACAGGCGTGCGCTCGGGTCTAAGCGATCGCGTGACGACGCCGACTCGCCAGCCCAGAGACCCATGAGCATCGACTCCCACAACCAAATCACTACCGGCTGGAGCTCTTTTGCCATCAGCACCATCGGCGGTGTCGTCGGGAGGGTTTGGGAGTTCTGCAAGACTGGTGCATTCCTTGGTTTCTACGCTGGGGGTGGCAGAGGATACGGGATGCGCGGGGAGATGGGGCCACACTCAGCCAACCCCCATGACGACCGGGACCCCGGCTTTTTGATGAATTGTCCGCCTCAATCTGAAGAGGCTCCATTCTATTACGAGCGTGGTACCCCCGAGTCGACGCCACCACCGGCCGCGAAGCGCCGGCAGATATCGTACGGGACACCTACGGATGATCTGCTCAAGAATTGGGTCATGGTCGACGAGCCAGCTAACGTGACTCAGCAACCCTCTCTAGCATCCCGAGCGTCATCCCGTCGTCCCGCGTCGCGGGCGACAGCGCCCTCCCTCACCCGCCGAATTAGCAAACCCGTTAGCCGCCTCAGCATACCGGCTTACAACCGCCATCCTCCAACTCCCACTGGTGCCACCCGACCCAGCCCAGCGCCTATCTCTGTCCGCGAGCCTGCCAGCTTCGCGTCAACCAGATCCCCCGTCCCATCACCCGCGTCCAAGGCGCATCATTCACCTAGCAAGATTCCCGTTCCCTCACGCGCGCAATCTCCCAGTAGCGCCTCCTACACGGATAGTCGTTTCTCAGATCATCATTCATCTCGAATCCCCAGTCCCAGCCCTTACTCTTCGAAGCGCGGCCACCAGCACCGACGGTCACAGAGCGCTGTCATGTCGTCGGCAGCCTCCGTGGCGTCGTCGATCTCGCCGGTGAAGTCATCGAGCAAGCGGGAGTCGTTGCACGAGATGCATGACAATAGCCCGCGGCTGGATGCTAAGGCCAGAAACCTAGCTGCCAAGAGAATGAAGGACGAGATGGAGACGGATATGCGGATTAATGATTTCAATGTCCGTCTGAAGGACATGATAAGGCAGGGCAAGGAGGCGCTGGGCACCATGTATGAGGTCGAGGTCGATGATGGGGACCGCGGTCGTGGGGATGTGGATCCGTGGGAGAGCGAATGATGAAACGGGTGAATGACACGGCCAGTTGTTTGCTGCCATTAGATGTTGCTGCCTCGGGGCATATATCCAACTTGCTGCGGACTGCTATGTATTCAGATGGTCTGAAAGGTTGAGTTTCGGCATTTTTCATTTCACTCCTTTATTTTTGTTGATACCCCCCTATGAAAAAAAATGGGCTCCCTCCTTTTCCACTATTGGCATAACAAGCTATCGTGTCTTTCGTGCTTTCATTCAACCAACCCTAGGCAGGATAAGCAATGAACATGATGGGATGGTAACAAGAAAATGGGCTGGCTAGTTGTATATACTTTGTAATGAAATGACCTGATGATTCGATGGCTCATGCCTTGTCATGCGCCACAGCGCATCCACGATATGCAGGCTCTGGATCGTTCTTGACTTGTATTCGGATTTTATCCATCGAGAGTAATTGGTCCAGTTGCATCTACGAGTCTGGGTCGTATGGCAGGCACGCTCCTGGGGGCCATTCAAGAAACTCATTGTTCAAGTTGCAAGCAACACAGGCAGGCGCTTACTTCTCTAGTATCAATCTCGAATGGCCATCTGTGTTTTCTCCTCGCAATCTTTCCTTCACATGTCCGATTCTTAAAAGTTGGTGTTCTCGTAGCCTTTCATTTGTCAGACACTCCTTCCCGCGCACTCGTCCTTAAACTTCACCATTCTTGCAACTACCAGTAACACTCTATCTGAACATTAACTCACCTCACGTCCTCGAAGAGTGTAATCATTCTGAAATCTTTCTTCCGATGTTGCTCATTTCAAACCCTTAGCTCCATCATATCTCTTCATGCAATCTTATAACCGCTAACTCTTGTCTTGCGTATTCCAGTACGTACCTCCAAGACATCTGTGCCAATGTCTGATGCGCAGAACCCAGCTGTGGGGAATGGATCTTCATCGACGCCTTCTGGGGGTATTCACGAGTCCCCTACAAGCTGCTGGGATGAGCTTGTAAGCTCACTCAATGCTATCAAGAGTCGCGAAAACTTCGCAAGCGTCAAGACATATCCAATGGCCGTGAACCCTGTAATAGAGATTGATAAGAGCATCATCACTTTGCCTCTTACAACTAGCGGCGCCGATATTATCAAACGATCTGTTGTTGGTAATGCTGACAACGCAAGTGAAGGCGCCATGGATCCCAGTACCCAGGGTACGTGGAAGCTCCATCACAAAAATTTTAAAATCAAGAATCCCGACTGGCCTACCTTCCTTGAACTCTTATTAGATGATGCGGTTAAATCTTTGGATATACCTTCTCCTTCGGAGCTCCAGCCATTTGAGCTCATTCTCATTGAGCAAAGTGCCTCTCCCCAGGCAGGGGAGGATATGTAAGCAATAGCTGGTACATTCGCAACACTCGCGATATACTTGCCATCAGAGCATGAAGGAGGTACCGTACAGCTCTCGTACGCTGGCGAAGACCGCAAATTCGTCCTTAGCAATCTGTCTATGTTCACTACTCGGGTCTTGGCGTGGCCTTTGAATGCTATTTACGAAGCATCACAGATCGTCTCCGGTCGTCGTCTCATGTTGACATACCGAATTACAAGAAAGACCGAAGCCCAAATCTCGTCTGGGATTTCAATTCAACAAGTGAATCCTGTCGTCCATGCGCTAAGGCAATGCATCCGTCAAGTCCCAAACTTTTCAGCCAAGATGATTCCACTGAATGGCATTTACAGGCCGTGCCAGGGGGTGCCATTCCATAAGTTAAAGAAGCACGACTACGCTGTTTGTGAGGCGCTTCAAGAATTTTGTCCAGAGCTTGGGTTATACCTTCTCCTAGGTCACTTTGCGGAGCATATCGGGAGATTTAAAGTGGCTGTGGTCGATGGAGTCGATGGAACTCTAATGGCAGATGTATTTTTTGCAAAGGATCAACTTCTTGGCAAACGACGTCGTCCAGATCGCCATACTGGTAATAGCATGGTAAGATACTACAACTCAATTTCAGGAGAAGTGCGAAAGATGTTCCGGAGGCCACTTCACCACCAATCATCCCATATACATATCAACGTCACAAGCCTTCATATGATTGAAGCACTGGTTCTGGAAAAGTATCACTAACATGCGACGCGTCTTAATCCTAGGTTGCAATAATCTGCCCAACTAGTCATCTGGCATCATTCTTTTACTCATCGTCGAGCGAGAACTTACCAAACTTAATCCGTATGATGATGCGAGATGTGGGAAACAGTTGTCTCACCCCCGACATCCAACGAAAGAGTTTGAGGGTACTGGACGAGTTTGCCGACAGTGAAAACTTTTCCAGGCTCCCACCAGACTTTCGCTCCACCTTCATCGAATGGGCCTGGGAAAAGAAACAACAGAGACTATTCAATAAGCTCATCTCGTCTATAATTGGTTCTGGAGTTCACGAAGAGACTATGACTACTGTTGCTAGAATTCTGGACAAGGACACTTCTGACAGGAATGAAAGAGACAATATAGAGTGGAACAAATAGTATGTTTCTCGATAAAAATCTATCCTCTGACACGCTAAGAATTCAATAGCTTCGATGGAGTTTTCCACCCCACCCAAAAGTACATGGATACTATTCAGAATCTCAACATTGTGGAAAAGGAACTACCAGCTAGAATCAAGCATTGCTTCAGCATTTGGCGAAATACAGAACATCAAAGGCTGTTTCGTGCCGCGAAAACACTCACTATCGCTGACACAATCTACTTCGTAGAGTGCGTTGTGCCAGCAAATGAGTACCCAGATCATATTTTGAACTGGTGAGACCTCCTACATACATAGCTCTATAATTAGGGGCATCATGGGAATGACTTACACGTTTTAATTAGTCTTGTTCCTGCACTGAAAGCACATGATCGAAAGGCTCTCCTCTGGAAGACTTTACAGAAGCTCCTAACGGACGGAAAAGTGAAGGATGCGAAAAGCATTGTCGGTCAAACGATAGCCTGCACCTGCTATGACGCTACTCTAGGTTCTTCCAACTTTCACGGTGATACATACCTCTCATCGGAAGCAAGAGACTTTGTCTGCCTCATAGATACTTTGGTGTTGGCTGGTTTGAAATCAGCAGCTGTACAGTTATTGGGCGCTAGCTCGCTTCGTATCATACACATCCATCGAACTTCCCGAAGTTTTCCACTAAAAAGATACAAGGCGAACGTCAAAAGCTTCCTGCTAGATCTGGGGCGCAAGCTAAGGAGAGCCAATTTTGTCCAGTTGCCATGCACCGCGGGGATGTTCAAACTCTTCATTCGTCTATACATACTACCAAACGCACCATCTTATCCCGTGAGACTCTCAGGATTGACTCATAAAGCTAGAGGGTGCGGTTGCAACGACTGTGTGAAGCTCGATGAGTTTTTACAGTCGGAAGTGTTAGTGAGACGAGATTTCGAACTAAAATCCGAGGTTTGGGACCATCTGAAATCTTGACTCCCTGCAGGCATGTTTAAATGCTGGCAAAGAGGCGGGTATTATGGCAAAGAACACGATCTCCCCGGTTTCTATCGAATAAACAAACTTAAGGGAAGGGAATTCAATGCAGAAGTTGAACGTTACAATGCAGAGGTTGAGGAGTTTGAGAAGTCATTAACGGACCTGCGAAATGACTACATGAAGCAGATGCTCGGAGAAGATGATTACCGTGAGTTGATCATGCTAAAGGATATTCGAAATTCGGAACTTTGGGAGCAGCTTCATCCTTCTGGTGACGTGCAGGGGGCGAGGGGGGAGAAGAGAAAAGCAGGCAAAGATTCTGATGACCACGATAAGCCGATGAGGAAGAGGTCATAAAAAGCCTAGAAGGTGTGCCGCGACAGCCACGCGGAGGATGATAGGGAAGACATCACGGAGATTGGCATCCCTGGAACCTAACTCGTCTCGAATGGTAACAGAACAAAGGTGCTCTCTGAATTTCACTGGAATTTCACACGAGAGCCGTGCGACAATCTCTGTCATAGTCTTGGCGATGTATGCAGTAATGGTGGCACTTGAGGCCTTGCAGCTGGATGCCACATGCTGCGTCACGAATATGGTGAAAAAAGCTGGAAATATATAAAACAAGTTAGCTCAGCTCTAAATGCTAGAGGCTTGAGTGATATCTGGGCATAGTACTCTCGTTACGCGTTGAATTATAGCCAATATGAAACCAATCGAGGATCAATAGTAGAGAACGGAGTGTCGTTTTCGTGACATGTAAGATGCATGAAAGCTATCTACGCTGATGCGAGCAATGGAGACTCAGGGTTGACCGGTCGATCGTCTACTCAAGTCAACATGGAGGTTGCGATGGAATATGTGCCGAGGGATGCTGACGAACTGATGATGTAGGCAGCCAAGGTTCAGGACCCAGGTGACAATGTTCGACTTAGTCTCAACGAGCAGAAGTGCCAGTCGTCCTGTATATCTAAACCTCGTCACGATGCTTAAGGTAATGCCAACAGTTGATGATGCTTCACACTTCATAAGGGAGTCACTCCTTTGATACAGCGAGTTAGTCGCTCTCACAAGTTGTAATAAAGCCGAACAAATAATATATTTCACGAACGAAACCGCTATTACCCCTAACCTATCAACCATGTCCGATCCATATCCATTTCGCCGTCGCTGTTTTTCTAGTACACGTGCATGTAACCCCGCCTCGGCATAATACTGCGGCTGTATCATTAACTCATTCACAGACATAAGAGTCGAGGAGCATGGGAGAATGAATTGAACATACCACAAAACATAGCTACTGCCAACACTGGATAATCATAGGCATCTCATCCTCCAACCGGCCCCTCTTCAGCGGCGGAGACGAGCGCTTCGTCCAATTCCTATTCTCGTCGCGATACCTATCGACGCCCCTCGTCAACCTCGCCTTCCCCGTGTTCCCCCGTTTGGTCCTCTTGCGAGGTGAATGCGAGTGATTCGCGGCGTCGTTGTCGGTATCCTTGGTGTCATTGACTTCGCGTTTCCGGTCCATTTCGGCGGTCATCTTTGTCCTGATCGCGAGCTCCTTTTCGGGCACTTGGACGTTCTCATCGCTCTTTCTCTTCTCCGTCAGCGGTCTAGGAGCCGGCTCCTTCTGCTGTCGCGATTCCTTGACGGAGCCATCGCTGCTGCGGAGGTTGCGTGGTGATTTGCGCTTCTCTACCAGTCGAGACGCCGTTGTTGTCTTCTGCCGCTCGGTGGTAGATCTTGTTTCGACTCGCTTGGCCCGTTGTTCATGGTACGACATGGTCCCGTACACAGGTGTTGTTGTCTATGAACAGTTTCTGTGGTTGTCTTTTCGCGCTTCTGTGGGTTTCGGTGAATGGGTCAAGCTATGAGTCAGGAAGTTGGGAAGAAGATGATCGAGTTCCGGGAGGGTGTTGTGACGGAAAACACCGCCCATCTCAGGCATGTCAGGGTGGCGGAGTGACGCCCATCCCTCCAAACCGGTTGTCCTCCCTTGCTGACACACTATATTCCCGTCACACCACTACGGGATCGAGTGAGGCTCACTGGTTGGGAAGGGTTACATTGCAGGGACTTTCATGCCTGTAAGATGCAGTTCTTCCCTAGCGCGTCCAATGAGTGTGAGCCAACTGACCTGCTGATACCTCATATTATCGCAGTCGGCATGAGGGGGCAGAATCTACCCCTCTAGTTGCCTCATTCGAAGGGCATCGAAAGGCAGATCTTGAAGAGATGAGGCTCAATTCTGGTCGGTGTGCATGTAGGCAACTAGGCAAGGCATAGTAGTGATGATTATGAATCACCCCGTACGTCTATGTTTTATTAGAGCAATAGAGAATGTTTGTCATATTGGCCCCAGAAACCACTTTTTAAATCCAATTTTTTCTGATTGGTAACGACATAGTAGGCCATGGAGTCCTACAAGATTTGCACATTGGTCCCAGCTCACTCAGAAAATGACGAATCAACCAACGCAGACTGGCCCGATGACATTCTTCATCTAGGGATAGTCAAGTCGAAAGTGTGGCCCATCGGCCATGTTCTGAAGATTAAACTGATAGGCGGGAGCGACACGGTTCGCGAGAAAGTCATGGACTATGCGCAGGAGTGGACGAAACACGCCAACATCAAAATGGCATTCGTCGAGGATGCTACAGAAGCCGAAGTGCGGGTGACTTTCAGAAAGGGCGGCTCGTGGTCGATGGTGGGACGGGACTGTCTAACGTGCAAGACGGGGCCGACCATGAATTTCGGATGGTTCGACGACTGGACACCCGACGAGGAGCTGGCGAGGACTGTTTACCACGAGTTTGGACACGCCCTGGGTTGCGTCCATGAGCACCAGAACCCGGTTCAGGGGATTCGATGGGACGAGGACAAGGTGTACGACTTCTACGCGCAGGATATGGGATGGAACGCCGACATCGTGGACCGGAACATCTTGATGAAGTACTCGCGGGACGCGACACAGTTCTCGCGCTTCGATAGGAACTCCATCATGTTATATCACTTCCCTAGGGAGCTCACACTGAACGGCCAGTTCGTAAATCCGAACAACGTGCTGTCGAACACGGACAAGGACTTTATTGGACGGATGTATCCCAGGCGGCGGAGGCGGGAAGCAGAGTGGCCAAGTAGTGCTGCGAGTCCGAGGCAACCGAGGAGAAGTCAGAGGATAGCCCAATACAAGGTTGGGAAACCGGCGACACAAGGTGTGAAAGGTAATTTAAGTGCTTACCTACCCATCTGAGTGTCATCCCTGCTGACTATAAGTGGTAGCAGGTAGGAAGCGGAAACCGCGTCGGCAAGTAGCTGCGACATAAGTCGTTGGTGGATGTTAACCTCGAGATGTTTCTTACAACGTTCGCTGTTGTCGCCCAGCTTGATTCAGGGACAGGGTTTCAAGATGAAAAGAAAGAAGTGAAGATGTGGAAGAGATCATTATTGCTTCACGTGCGGGAAATGAAAGAAAAGTGAGTTGTATCATGATTAGTCTGAGAGGCAGCAGACACCACACATGTATATAATTGCGCGCTAATATAGTTGGCAGTAACTTATGGTCTGAGCACAAGAGCAATGATCCAATAGCAATGCACATTCGTATATCATTTTCAGTAGACTCTATATCAACATCAGAACCGTTTCATTAACACCACGTCATGATTTTGTAGATATAGTGTCATGACACACGATTCCTTCTATGTTTTCCGATCTCTTTCATTCGTAATTGAACCCGATGTACCTATATCCGAACACCAAACCAGACTTGTGTTCCTTCATCTATATACTCTATCATTCTCTGTCCATCTATATATGTCTCAAACTTTTAGTCTTGAGCTGAAAGCAAAACTTATATGCAAACACTTTACGATGCAGGCAAGCCATGCTCCCGCTTGTACCATCTTAGCGTGTCCATGCCCGTCTGCACGCGCATGCCGATCCTGCCATCCAAGAGGTACGAGTCCCACTTAGCAACCTTGTCAAGCCAGGTTTGGACATCTTCCACTTGTTTCTTCGTATCGGGCGTCGTTTTGCTCTGTCCTTCGACCCACGCAAGGACAGCCATCTCGTAGTGTGCCGAGGGCGGGATGTAATCATCCTGATTCGAGCCCTTGAAAGCGGTTCTAGAATACATCGTCAGTTATTGATCACCCAAGAAAAACGGGTCCGTCATTAAGGAAAGGGCGTCTTACTTGTCAATCTTCAAAACCTCCTGGAGCTTGACCCTGGCCTCATCAAACTTCTCCAAGTTGCGCAGAATAGCGGCATGACATAAGTCATGTAAGGCCTTCTCATCCAGCTGAGCCTGTATCTTACCGCGCACCTCTTCGGAGCATGTGAGTCGATCCCAAGACAAATCAGTCGCGGCTCTCTCGAGCTCCACAGGCTGCATCTTCTTCAGTCCGTTCCAAAGATACACCATCTCCTGCATCGGGCTGACCCCGACAGCGTCGGCTAAGTCGACGGATAACGTACTCGACCTCTCCTCCCACTTCTTCATCTTCCGGACGACGAATTCCTCAAAGGGCAGGGGTCGTGCCATGAACCGCTTCTTGCCGGCAACGCCTGGGACTTTCCGGAGCAGCTCTTCAGCCTTCTTCTTATGAAGACTAGCCTGCGACCTGTCGTCCGCGGCATAGGCGTTTCGGTACAGCTCGAGCTCCGCGCTTCCGGCCAGGTAATAATAGAGAGAAGGGCTCCAGTCATTAAGCTCAATACACCGGAGGAAGTCGTCGCGGGCGTGCGCCCAGTCGCGCACATATGCGGAGTCGAGGGACATCTCGAAGTTATTCAGCGCGTCGACCTGCTTCATCTTGGACTTGTTGTTCTGGAGAACTTGGAGAGCGCCGACCAGGTCCTTTCTGTTTCCTCGGCTTCGGCCTTCCTCGAAACGCCAGAGACCACTGTCCGGATAGCGGGTCTGCAGCTTGATTACAAGCTTGTGGATGCGCTCTTTCGGGTAACCCACGATTGCACCGTTGGCCACGTCCTGCTCGGAGGGGAGGATGTCGGCGAAGCCCAGCAAACCGTTATAGTACGCGCAGAGCATGAGTGAGGCGACGGCGCCATTCACATTTTCGAAACGAGAGCTTTGCCACAGCATTTCAATACCGCGTTCGCGGTCGCCCTTGAAGCCAATGATAGACAGGAGACGAGAGAATGCCGGCGGAACGAGAGAGATAATGAGAAGCAGGACACCAAAGCACATGCTGGCACCACTGTTATGAATGTGTTAGTGCATTATTCAGCGGTTAAGGTGCAGTAGGGTTGTACTACGGAACATGAATGAAGAGGTGGTGTATAAGAGAAGGCAAGCTGTTGGAAAGGAGTTTATCTGATAGGATTGGGGTGAGGCAAAATACTTACGAATGAACAAAAGCCAGGACGGGGTCATCAAAAAGTTCGGGGGCACCTTCAAAGTTGCCTGACGGCAGACCCTTGGACGGGTCTGTTGTTCCTGAGGGCTTGTTGCCGTTCAGGGACAAACCGCCTAACTTTTTGTCGGCATCTGCGATATCGCCATTCTCATTACCGTTTACGAGATGACCTTCATATTTGGCGGGTGTCTGATCACCAGAGTGAGTCTCGTCTGCATCCACGAATTCCAGATCAGTGTCATCGTCGGAGCCCCCTGCCGATGTGTTGTTGGTGTCAGTCTTGGACTGGGAGGGGTGAAGCCCACGCTTCTTCAGATACGCTGTTTCGGACTTCGAGATGGTGTCAAGCGCAACATATGCCTTCCGCAGCTTATAAAAGCTCTTGATTCCCTCCGTCAGACTCTCATGCAAAACCCCCAGGATGGCTGCCATGAGGTGGGCCTCGGCCAGCACCAGCTGATACTCGGCCCCTGGAGGATAAATTGAATCCTCCTTCGAGTTGGCGCGTATGGCGTCCCTCTCGGCCTTCCTGATGTCACTCCAGGCCGAGTTCTCACACTCGACAAGAAGAACGGCGGCCTCGCTCATGACGGACTTCTCAAAGCCAAGGATACTCCTCATGAAGGTGCACACGGCCAGACCGAACTTGTGATAGGTGGAACTACGTTGTCTCAGAAGTTCCTCGGCGCCTTCGATGTCGTCGTTCA
The DNA here is from genome assembly GCA_022453515.1 of Astrocystis sublimbata. NCBI lineage: Eukaryota > Fungi > Ascomycota > Sordariomycetes > Xylariales > Xylariaceae > Astrocystis > Astrocystis sublimbata. The sequence goes on along the minus strand of JAJNNY010000006.1, from coordinate 774,526 downwards.
TGATCAGGTCGGCGCCTGCTACGGCATGCTCGAGGAGTTCGATCTCCTGGGCGCGGACATCGGCCTCAGAGACGCTTGAGCTGGGAGCTACACTGCTCGACTTTGAGCCGGAGCCCCGGAACCAGTTGCCAAGCCGACTCATGATGGGCCGGCGTATTGTGGAGCGACAAAGAGCGCAGATGAGCCGCTCATCAGTGTGGTATCGTTTGTGGTATTGCTGGCCTTGCGGTTAATACAGATTAGGTAGTAATAATGGGATTGTGGAGCGCAGTAAGCTGAGGATCGTGAGTATCAGGCAAGCGGATGAAAATCGAAAATGAGGGTGATCACAATGAGTGTCTCAAGATCAAAGCAACGCGATTCGCATCCGAACAGGCCGCAAAATAGACAGCCCAACACAATGCACAATTGAAGGGGACGGCAAGAAAGCAGAGTCAAGTGTCGACTCGCTGGCGTGGTTAACAAAGGCTCAGGATTTGGGATGACGAGCTTGATGCAACGAGGTGGGGCGAACAACGTCTAGTGCATGTTGGCTGGGGAAGCACGACTCTATACTATTAATATATAGCGGACACAGACATATCATAGCGGGTAAGGCTCTGTCTCATTCAATACATGATGGGAAAATAGAAGAGTGAGAAAGCAGGCAGCGAGCGAATGACGAGTGAATGTCAGGGCGGGAATAAGACTGGCCGGCGTGGTACCACACCACTCACTGTGCACCGCCTTGGTGTTTGTCCCTCGCATTGGCAAGGCTCAAATTCTGCTGTAATCGGGCTTGATCGGTTGAGACTCAAGGGTTCATTCAGTTCAGGACTTGTTAGTTACAGTAATACATGCAAAAGAGTCAGGGGAGAAGAGCGGAAGCTCAACGCCAGTCATTCCAGATCATCGGGAGCTTGTTGATTGGTCACCGTCCATAGACGGACTGCTTAAGCTTAAGAGGACGGACATTACCTAAGGCTTGGCGCTCTTGACCAGCTGCCCTCAGCTGTGCTAGACTAACGGCGGACTGCTCTCAGGCGAGGTACTGTCAAGGTTGTACTAAGTACATTGTACTTATCAATCAATGACCAGCTTCCCAGGCCGGCCACCTAGAACCTTCGTCATCCTGGTAGGCTAAGCTGCATCCCACCTTGAAATCAACCACCGACGAACAACAACAAACAAGCAAACAAGCAACGGCTTTGCGCAATAAGCCACGTATCAGCCCTGAACTACCCCACCATCACATATCCCACATCGATACGCACACAAGCAAATCGATAACATGGCTGCCCCGACAGACAAGCCCGCCGACAAGGCCGCGACCGCCAGCGAGACCAAGCCAGAGCAAGCCGCACAGCCGAAGCCTGCTGCCGCGTTAGAAGAGGACGACGAGTTTGAGGACTTCCCCGTTGAAGGTTCGTTTACCGTCTACTAGTACTACCTTACAAGCATCTCGTTGCGCTCTTTTCGCCCGCATGTTACTGTCCGACCACTCTCCAGCCACGGGAACGCGGCAAACATGTGCTTGTTGCGGGGTGTTGCCTCCCTGTTGCGTCGAGAATGAAGAAACAGAGGAGGCCATTTCGGATATATTTGCAGACAGCTGACAGCATTTCATCAAACAACAGATTGGCCCGCCGAGGAGACCGAGTCAGCGGCACAGACGACAGCCAGCGGCAACGGCACAACGCAGCACCTGTGGGAGGAGAGCTGGGACGACGATGACACGAGCGACGACTTCTCGGCACAGCTCCGGTATGTTTGTTTCTTCCACGCCCTTTGGTGTCCTATTTCTCGGCACTGGCTTTGCATTGGCACATGCATTTGCTAGTATGCAATATCTGCAACACACATCACACAGATATGCACATGCTAACCTTGCATCCCTCGCAACAGAGAAGAACTGAAGAAGGTTGAGTCCTCGAAAAGGAGGTGAGGTCCGAGCAGACACTCCGGATCACACACAAACCTATATCAATAAGCACCCATGCAGAAAGGAGACAAGGCAGGGTAGACAGCATGGCATCACAGACGCGCCAATAAAACAAAAAAACACTTTCATCCTAGGAAGAATGGAGGAGAATAAACAGGAGCGGGATTTGTGTTCAAATGAGCAGCGAGGCGTGTCGATATTGGCTGAGCAACTAAGATTAGCTAGCTGAGCATGAAGGGAGCATTGTCACGACACCGCGGCTTCATTGTGGCAAACAAACCGAGCGAGGGATGAGAAGTGCGCAACTGGCCCTAACCCCAAACTCGCACCAAGCTGTCGTCGGTGCCTGAATGAATAATTGAAGATTATAGTACCTACTAGAGCAGCTTAATGCGGCAGGCTAAGCGACGACTCAATGCGAATTACGTGATTCTATCATACGGCTAGTTGGACTACATTACTTTTACTTCACCAAATAACCATGGTTCAAGTAACAAAACCCGAGCCGCTTGGCACTGCCCACTTACCAAACTATAGTACTACCATTGCGCATCATGGAAGAGCATGCGCACAAACCATCCGTAGGCAAGACAAGGCAAGTTAAGGTAGGATATGGTAGATCAGGTATCTATAAGTAAATATGGAAGGAATCTGCCACCATCGCCTGCAAGCCAACCTCAGGCGCCATCTTGCTCTACCTACCTACCAACCCAACATGACTGAATCCCTTCCCCAGTCTGTTACCGTAAAACAGCACATAGTACGCCAATCGTGTTCATCCCGTATCTACTAAACCAGTACTTGTCTACAGTTTGACCAGCCCAGGTATTCATTTCGTGCTCAGCGCAGTGACACCAGGCAATTCCTTACCCTCGAGCAGCTCCAGCGAAGCGCCGCCGCCAGTTGAGACGTGCGAGCACTTATCCTCGGCGCCGTACTTGGCCGCCACGGTGGCCGTGTCGCCACCACCGATGATACCAATCGAGCCGGCGGCGACAGCCTTGGTGAAGGCGTCGAGGGTGGCCTTGGTGCCGCTGGCGAACTTCTCAATTTCGAAGACGCCGGCAGGGCCGTTCCACAGGATAGTCTTGGCCTCGGCGATGGCGGCCTCGTACAACTTGATGGACTCGGGGCCGATGTCCAGACCCAGCCAGCCGTCGGGGATGCCGTCCTTGTCGTTGGCCTCCTTGGTGTTGGCGTCGGCGCCGAACTTGTCGGCGATGACGTAGTCAACCGGTAGCGTCACCTTGACGTTGTTCTTCTTGGCCTTCTCCATCAGGTCGCCCACGACCTTGGAGCCTTCCTCATCGAATAGCGAGTTGCCGATCTTGACGTTCTCTAGCGTCTTCTTGAAGGTGAAGGCCATGCCGCCCGTGATGACGAGGCTGTTGACCTTGTCAAGGAGGTTGTCAATCAGCTGGATCTTGTCAGACACCTTGGATCCACCGAGGATGGCGAGGAAAGGCCGCTGCGGCGACTCGAGCGCCTTGGCGAAGTAGTCGAGTTCCTTCTTCATCAGGAAACCGGCGGCCTTCTGGGGTAGGTCTACGCCGACCATGGAGGAGTGGGCGCGGTGAGCTGTGCCGAAGGCGTCGTCTGCGTGTACAGTGTCAGCCTGATCCCCCTTCCAAGGCTTGCTTACAAGTCTCGATTAGGGACTGATGGAAGATACTGACTGATGTAGATATCACCGAGAGCTGTCAGGCCCTTGCGGAACTCATCCACCTTGACCTTGTCAGCCTTGACCTTCTTGCCCTCGCTATCCTTGGAAGAGCCCTCCTCCTCGGCGTGAAATCGTAGGTTCTCCAAGAGAACAACTTGGCCATTGTCGGCCTTGCTCACGATGGCCTCGACCTCGGGGCCGACGGAGTCAGGGGCAAACTCGACGCTCTTGCCCAGGAGCTTCTCTAGCTCGGGGACGACGGGCTTCAGGCTGTACTTGGGGTTGGCTTTGCCGTCGGGACGGCCAAGATGCGACATCAATATGACGGCCTTTGCGCCGTTGTCGATGGCATGCTTGATTGTGGGGACTGCGCCGGCGATACGCTGGTTGTTGGTGACCTTCTTGTTATCGTCGAGGGGCACATTGAAGTCAACCTTGCACGCGGTAACATGTCAGTCCATGCTGTCCGATGGCAATTGACCAATACCTATCTGGTATGTAGCATTTGAGGTAATAGTATCATATCCGAACTTGACATACTCGGATGAGCACCCGCTTGCCCTTCAGGTCGACATCTGTGATGGACAGCTTGCTTGAGAGAGACATTGTTGCTCGCAGATGAGAGGGACGGTACGGCAGATTACTCAAATGATGAATAGAGAATATACAGAGAGTCCCAGGAAGGAATGTGTGATGTGTCAGGAGGGAAGAAACGCGCGTTCGTGCTAGGAGTGGGAGGTGTAGAAAAACACGCATGAGACTGCTCCTGATGGATGGAGGGGCAATGAGAACCTTGGTGGGGTAGTAAGTAAAGGCAGCTCTCCATCCCCCCCTCCCCCGCCGTCTGGGCTGCTAGGCGAGCTAGGTATCATGCTAATGAGGAGTTATAGTGGTATTAGGGGCTCGAGTGGCCTGACGCCTGACGTCTGACGTCTGACGTCGGACCTCAACGGGCATCCAGAGGTACCTGGACAGTACGAGGGGGGTCGTGTAGCATCATCCACAGCGCTCCGGCCGGCGTCCACCGGCAATGCTGGCACGGTGCAAGCAATCCTTGGCCATTCCCAGCGTCTCCGTTTGCCCTCGTCGGCAATAAGGTAATCGTTAGATCAGGTACTTCGTATAATTTTGCGCGCGCATGCTCTCAGCCGATGCGATTCTATTTGTCCTTGGTAACCGCGGTGACTTATTACATCGCTATCCCGATGCCGCATTATTTTCTTCCGTAGGTACCCTATATGGAGTGTGACCCTCGGCATTGGTTACTTTGAATGGTAAGATCATTATACACACTAATCGCCGACGGATCGCATCCATTTGACCATCTTAACCTCCAACGTTGACTCTATGCATAAGTATTTACCACTGACGTTAATGGAACCACCACCGCTCCATTAGCGATAAATCCGTCTTGATGGTGAGCTGTAGTACCTCTATGTTACTGGTTTCCGAACTTCAAATCAAACCTAAACTCCGCCGAACGCCCACTTGCAGAACCAATGTAGGATTATTATCGCAACCGGTGCGAAATTGTCGCGATACCAACGCACGATATTATTCCAGACGGATGTTAGGAGAATAGGGGGCCACGTTTTGATGTTCTAGGCTCTCGTCCTCAGACGCGTTGGACAGAGAAAGGTATGCTGTCCAGGCGATACCAATAGTAGACACAAAGGGCTGTTTTGAACGATAATCAGTACTGGTTTGGAAAATTCTGGCTGGTAGGCCGATGCTGGATGCACTTACAAGTTGGTATTGGACAGGCATCAGGCGGAAGTTGATAATTTGTACGGCTGGCCAGACAGCATAGTTCGCCTTCAGAGTCGGCAAGTACATATCCTTCAATTTGAGGGCCACTGCACGACGGCCGCCGCCCTCAGCAACGGTCATGATCGAGAAGAATAGGCCCACACTGATCGGGGCAAACACTACTTGATCTACCGCTACGCGCTTCAACGCAGGAGCGAACGCGCTCGTCTTGGTAATGGGAAAGGCGCGAGATAGAAGGCCAAACCATTTGAAGGTGATGGGGGCCATGGCAAAACCGTAGGCCATGAATCTCGTCAAGCGCTCGAAATCAAAGGGCGTGGCAGGCGATCGGGGGTCGGCAAACATGGTGCGGGAGTCTTTTGTGCTCATGTCTTGGATCTCGATGGAAATGGGATCGTCTCTGGAACCGGTGCCGGGTTTCCGGTTGGCGCGTTGCTTCACTATCGTGATGGTCTGGGCCACGGTGTCGGCAATGCCACCAAGAACGGCGTTCGTCACCATCATGGTGAGTACTGCAGGGGGTGACCCATGTTAACATCGCTCAGCAGACAGGCCGATGTGACGAGCGCAGGGAGAAAGATTGAGCTTTACCTGGACGGCGGTCGAAGTAGGCATTGTACCGCGACGCGAGTCGTGCGATGATGGCCATTTCGATTAAGAAAATCACTGCATGGAGTATGGGCTGAATTTGGAGGGAGAAATGGTCAGCTTCGTAATTCAGAGGTTTGCGCCAACCAGGAGTAACAACCCGAATGCGATGTGAGGAGCCACAACTGCAAAGAAAAGACGGTACAGATGGGGGCTTGTGGTGATGGCGCTGGTGATGGCGCGGGTGTGGGATGGCGACGTACAATTCGATCAAACAGATACTTGCTGTTGATGGAGCGCACAAGGCGGCGACGGGTCAGTTCCCAGGACATGGCGGGCGAGGGAAGGCACTCGTAGACTTTTTTCGAAGGCAGGCTGAAAGAGGCCCGTTGTTTGGTGGATCGCGATGGTTGAGGCAGCACGCTGATAGAGCGCTCGACTAAGGTAGCGGGCTAGGGGTCTCGTTTTGCGGCAGTCGATGACGACAGCGACAGGACAAGCGTCTCGGGCGGTGGAGCACTGGCCGGCGGTATAACAGGCAGGCGGTTCGTCGCACGGCGCTCGGCAACACACAAAGGTCGCTTTGTAGTTTGTAGGTGGTGTGTCACGCGCAACAATTGATTAGTCAACAAGAGACCTCTTGCGAGTCGATTCTCGACGGACTACGAAATGGTGGTGGTTGTTGACAGTGCTCGGTGCGCTGGTGGGTTGGAGGAAGTGGAAATGGAAATGAAAATGGTCGAGGCGCCGACCTGGCAGGAACAGGGCATTCATTAGTAGGAGTCAGCCCGAGACAGGTGGCGCAGTCAGCTCCGCAGGCACATTTAGAAATTCCTACCTACCCAACCTTTGGCGTTTCTGTCGCCAAGTGGAGATCTATACAGTGTATATAGTAATCCCGAAGACTGTACTACGTCGCTAATCTACCCACTTGTGTCACAGTGTGCTTGCAGATCTTAATTGACGCCTATTGTGTGATCAACATGCGCATTTCGCATCCCGTCGCTTCCGTTCGTTCGCTTTTACGCGCCGCACACTACACCCATTCCGCCTTGACAGCATCTACCCTGAAAATTTATATATACAGTAGTAGTACAATGTACTACCATATTTGCCATTATCTGTTATCAAGCTAGAAGATTCGAAAGCTGTCGTTGTTGGATTTATTACCTCGTTCAGTCCGATATTGACACCAGCCATGGTGAACTTGGGTGCATGGCATCTCAACATCTCGCGATCAATAGCTCATCGCCTCCCAGATTTGCCGTGAAAGTCACATCAAGTCCGATTCCTGGCTCTTTAGGCTGGAATAGAATCCTGGGCCCCCCAAAACATCGAGTTGCTGCGTATACGGCAACTGAAGTTGCCGTTTCCGCGACCGCATGATCGGACGGGGATGTGTGTACAGAAGTAGTGGACGGACCAAGAAGACACCTTCGCCGTGGTAATCCAGCTCCAACGGCCGCACAGTCGTCGGCGCGCTAGCGACTTTCGCCGCCGTCAAAGCCTTCTTCAGTGTCCTATCAAGGCTGGCGAGGCTGGAGTCCGCAGAATGCAGCTGTTAGGATGGTATTGAAACAGCCTAACTTTGATAGTAGTCGTGCGACTTTGCTAGTCACAACTTACCTGAGGTACATAGTATTCAAAGCAAAGAGAGGGGATCTTATTTCAACACGCGAACCTGACCCGTGGCTGAATGAGTATCTAAATTAGTGGAGAGATATCGAACCCCTCGATGAGCAAGACTATATCACTCAGAATTCAAAATACGGGCCCAGGGAGCCGAAAGACGCAAGGCCAGCAGTCGATTCTTCGGCTAGCCTACATGGACTGTCGACATGTAGGTGCAACGTAAGTACTGTTGCGAGCTGACGGCGGTGCGACGTCTAGTGAGGTATCGTAACGGCGACCTCATAGATCAGGCGAACGTCATGTCGTGTCACTGGCAGGGAGGCACAGACCTTATCATCCTACACCTACATTAGCGATTCGCTACCCCGAGTCCGGAAACCTGCCATCACCGCGCCTGATGGTCAGCGAAGATGGTCAGAAAAACGCTAACGACTCTCATGATGGTATCAATGTGGCTCAATCAGGAGCGCATAGGTGGGTGGGCGAATCAGTAGCACGAGTACGAAGTACCTATGTACCTATCTGAGCGGGTGGCGACTGCCTGGACAGATATGTGAAGCAAACAGCAGGAGCCATCTCATCCAGAGAAGGGGGTGCCTTCCTCTGGACTACACAAGACATCTCACCGTGTCAATCAATGTCTCAAGTGACAACCATTTTTTGACAAGTTTGGTTTTGGGCATCTCGGTCCAACACCTGTCCTCATCGCAAAACACCCACTCAACACATACCGAAGCAGAGAATAAATCACAATATAATCTCTCATCGAACGCCGTTAACTCAATCAAATCAATCAATTCCATAAAGATGAGGATGCAAGCTGTCCTAGCTCTGCCTCTTGTGGCCTTGCCCATGTCCTCCGCCCTCCCGGCTCAAGACTCCGCACGCCGCAGCATGTCTCCCGCCATCTGTCGTCGCTCCGAAGGTCTCTACGACATCTGTGATACCGACCACTCATACGTCCGGTGCCGCGGACACGAGGCCGTCTTGATAGCCGACTGCAAGATAGCAGCGAATACGTTCTGTCAGGTCGTCAATGGCAGAGGCAGCTGCGACGCGCAATCTCCGCCTAGCCTCGCGGATGACGGTCCTTCTTGCGAGGCCAACCCGTCCGGATCAGGGGGCTCCTCACGAGGTAGGTGGAAATACTCCGTAACCCGGGCTAGGATGATGGGAAGCTGACTTGTTGTGGCCAGGCTGAATTAGTATCGGGAACTGAAAGAAGAACACATCAAGGAGTTGGAGATTCAATTCCGGGTACCCTACTGTGGGCATGGGGATATCTAGTTTGGCTGTTTAAAGAGCAAGTCCTTACTAGTTACAGCTATTTGCGAGAAGCATCCATTGTGGACATTGATACAAACCTGTCATATCTGTCTGATGTTACGCAACCCACGCCAAGGCGGCAGCAATGCTTGAATGTCAAACTGGCTGAACAAGAAATGTAATTTCACACATTATCACTGGGACAAATCTTGCGTTAGAAGCCGTAGCCAAGAATACTTCTCAACTCTTTTTGCAGCTTGCCCATAACACAGATTTATTGCGACGTGTTTATTGTGCTGTCATGGGTCACCGCTTATACAATCCGCATACAGCATCAGGTCTACCATTCTTGTGAGTTATGATGTGGGACGAAATGAAAACTTCAGTGCGGGCGAAGATGGATTTCAATAACGAGCGAGGCTAGTTTTAGTGGTTTTCCGGCGACTTCACGTCCAAAGAAATGACTCGCACCTGGGAAGAAAGTGTCAAATGACATAGGAAATTTCCTGTAGCTGAGTTGCAGCTTTTACTGTCCTATTATTGCACCTTGAAAACCACTTAGATGCAATTACCTATGAACATTTACTAGTATCATCTGTTCTACCTGCACAGCAATGAGAAACTCTTGCCAGCTCTGCATTTAATGTGATAACTAACGTCTGGTAGTGACTTTACGATGATTTAAGTGCTCCAAATAATTACCAAACTCGACGCTTGAGAAACTGTTAGTACCATTTCCATAAACCTACGCGAGATTAGGTAGTGTCAAATATCTCACTGCATCATCTCATGCACATATCTGTTAAACTGCGTGTAACAAATCAACCGCAATCTCAAGTCAACTCGTTCTGGGTCCCGTGACTTTTAGTTGTAATGAGTGGATTGATGCTTCAACTGCACTAGACTATCAATATTGATTTCCTCGACAAATAATATTCCCCTAAAATCCTCGTGAAGCATCGGAACAGATCCCCTGCCAAAGAAGGTTCAAATACCAGAATCTAAAAAAACCATGTGATTATGCATTATTGTGCCCAAAAAACGCGCCGTTTAAATGAATGCCTTTTCGTTTCCAGTGTATCTCGGACGATGACTATCATTTATCAAGTCCATCCGCATCATCGTGTCTTGCCAACCTAGCAGTTGTTGGGGCGGTTGGCCAGCGAGAAGAGACCGCTCTTCAGCTTCTCTCCGGTGACTCGGAAGTAGGTGTCGATAGCAGGCAGGACCTGGCCACATCGGACGGTGTTTGTCTTCCTGAGCAGAGCGTTGATATCGGCCTGGGACATCTTGGCGCCGCGGGTGGAGAAGACGGCCAGGGCATCTACAACAGATTGGAAAGTGCCCTTGTTGACGAGAACGTTGTTGGCGCCGACGATGCGCTTGTCGGAGCCGAAGGCACCATCGAGAACCTTCTTGTGCACCAGCTCGTTCTTCTCAGCGGCGAGGGCAACCTTGGCGGCGGCCTGGAGCTGGGCCCCGTGAAGGGTTGGGACAGCAGACAGGAACTGGGACACTTTGCTGGTGTCTGCGGCCCATCCGTTCTGGGCGTCGGCCAACTGCTTGTTGGTGGCTCGGGCGTCGATGACTGCGGGCGCACCTTGGGCGAGAGCGAAGAAGGTGGCGACGATGGGAAGGATGGCGGTGATGGAGAACTGCATTTTGAATGTGATTTGTTGTTGTTGTTATTGAGGTTTTGAAGGAGGTGAAATGATCAAATGAGTAAGAGAGATATGAATCTTATCAATGAGATTGACCAAGGAGATATTCAAAGCAATAGAGATTAGAGCTGTGGATGAAATCGAATGCTGCGGTGATGATTTGAGATGAACTTGAGGCTTCGGGACCAAGCCTTTTATATCCCTCCAAGCACGGTCATGATACTCGGATTGACAGTACAACCACGGCTTCCTCGCCTTTGAGAGGCAGTGCATACTACTCGTCATGTTTGTTTGTCTACGACAAAGGCGACATGCCAGGAGACAAACGCATTGGTGTGCTCGGAAAGACTTGGGCCGAAGCTGAAATAGAACCAGTGCGCTCGTTTGCAAGTCAGTAATGATGCGTTTGTATGACAGAAAGGAAAGCTCTCTGCGCAGCCTTGTTGTGGCAGCGATTTGCATCGACCAACATATCAGCGCAGACGGACATACCAAGACCGGGACATTGTCTTGGACGACGGGAAACATTAACATCCGAGGAACCATGCCACTCATTGAGGGCGCAGTGCAATGTCAACAAAGGGAGGGCCACTGTTCGGTGCTTCTATAGCTCCCTATCTTACGCCCCAATGCTTACATGCGGGACGCGGACATTGGAAGCTTGAAGACTGCACCCAGCCTGATGGGACTGCAAGGTGCACGCCTCAGCATGGTGTTGTCCAAGTAAGTACCGTACCGAGTGTAAGTGGCATTGGGGTATGCAACGCATCCAATATTAGCGTACAGCCACAGCCTAAGTCCAATCTTGTCCGTTGGCGAACGTAAGGGATGCTAGACAGAGATTCTGACCAACCGCAGCGTCGCATTCAAGCCCTTTGTGCTTAAAATGGAAACCGAGTGTAACTTCACCAATGGCGCTCTCTGTTCGCAGCCGCTTTTCCGCGCGCTTCCGATCTCTTTGGCGGGAGATCGGCGCGGGGTTGGTGGGCAGTGGGATTATGGAGCCCACACTGTATCGTTCATCACTAATGTGTCTCCTTTATCAATGTGATCAATCAGTGGTCATTTGATGTTGGTCCCTGAGATCAACGAGGAGGGATGTAACAACGGGATGTTGGGTGACGACTACATCATCAGCTGAAAGCAATCAAGGTTCAACAACCAAAGTTGAAGGCATGAAGCTTCCCCCGATAGCTACATTTAGTCTGGAATGTTGTTGTCGGTTCTCTATTAGAAGTTCCAAATTGGAGCTTCCAATAGGCAGGCCACTCACCTCAGCTTGGAGATACTGGCAAGTGCATATATGCTCGTCACAGTATTTTGATTGTTTGAAAATAGTCTTCATCAGACTAAGAGTTCAAATATGTTACATGTAATCACATGCCCTATGGGCGTTTGCGGAAAATCAATCTTGACAAGTTGGGCCCACACACACACACCGAAACTTATACCCAATTAGTTTCAAGCAGATTGTCGTTCCGAGGAAGTCGCTACAAAAGCCATTTACCATTCCAGTTGGTGTCGAATCACATTATCCCGTGAATCTGCACGCAATCCCCTAGAACACGTTCAGTTCAAGACGAAAGTTGTCTGTAAAACTTCGAGCCGACACATTCGAGACTTCCTGCTTCTTGATTCCAGTCATTTGCAGAATCGATTCCCAAAGACCCTCCGCTCCCCCCTGACAAACTGATATGGGAGAGGTTTTAATCGAGCTGAGAGCGCGGCTACCGGAGACTACAGCCCAGTGCCCAGCACGATACAGCCCATACGATGCGACCAAAGCCAAGAAGATGTAGAAGAGTACTTTGATGATCTTCCAAGCTCCCGATGGATCACTTCCTCCGGCTGGCGAAATCGGATGAGTAGTTGGTAGTGACGTGTAGCTTTCGTAGGAGGACGGACGATACACCTCACGGTTGGCAAGTAGTGGCTGCCGCACAGCACTTATGGAATTAGTACTTGGGAGAGGTCGACTAGTATAGTTGCCTATAGCAGGGGACGTAAGAGGAGGCTGTGTGTAATAGGAAACTTGAGCAGCTGTCCCGAAGTAATCGCGTGTCGTGAATCCATATGGGTCCACGCTGCCGATTCGCCCGATATCAATTGTATGTTCGTGGCTTGGGCTGCGTACAGCGCTTTGGAAAGTGCGCCCTGTCGACAATCCATAAAGTACTGGTGCCTCTTGTGGCTCAACGAAACCCGCATGTTTGACAAGGACCTGATACGACTTCGTTGATAGGAAGATTTCGGGGCCCCGGCGGTTGTAGGGTTCTAGCGAACGCAGAAGAATGCTACGCCTCTGCTTCGTCTTCACGTACGACTTCTTTCTCATCTTGTCCGTCGGGTACTTGAGTACCAGCAAGATCCCATTGTCTGGGTGGGTATCGCAGGGTGCGATTGGAAGATGGCTATGCCTTGCGCCCCTTTGAGTCGGGAACTTAGCTACGAGATCATCGCCGCCCAGTGATGTGATCTGCGTTTGCTCAAGAGTCGTGAGTCGAATTACACTGACCACTCCAGTAAAGACTTCTGAGCAGAACTTACCACAAGAAACTGCACTCTTTCGTCCTGCGGACGCTTGGAAAGAATGACCACAGGGTGATTACAACAACCTTCTTCGATGTTCGGGTCGGCCGGTTCGAGGTTCTCCTTGCGAGGTAGCCATTTGATGCAGCCAGCGATCGGTTCTTGGATCAATCCTGGCATCTCCGGTGGCTAGGCTTGGGCTTGGTTCTTCTGTATGTTCACGGGTCATCAAGGTTGCTTCGGTATGATAACCACTTATTCAAACATTTGGATGATTCCGACTCAGAAATGGTGAAGGTCACGGAGAGAGGGGAAGAACCACAGGTCATCTTCAGATACGACCCAGCATTGCCGTCTAACGTGAGGCCGCCATACCCCAGTCATTCTTGACCAATCGATCATGCATAGCCCCCAACATTTGCTGGCGCCAATTGGAACCGAAACGCGACGAGTATGCTGATGAGGATTCAGCGGGTAGCCCCCCTTGTTTATCATGATTCGCGCAATCAGTACCTCGCATTCCCAAGTCTTCGCACCTCGGAGCACACATTGAATCATTCATCTATGTATCTCAGAAGCTCAAATTTGGCATATTCAACGATCTCAATATTACATACAAATCCCCGAATGAAAAATCCTCGATGGATTCTCCTCTTTTGGAGAAGTGGTTATGACCAAAGCCGAAGGTTGAGTTGGAACCTGTCTTGCAATAGACGGATGAAGTTTTGTATTCCGCGCCACTGGAGGACATCTTATGTATATACTAGAAGCCATCTAGCTATGTGTCTGAGCAGCTAGTAAAAGGAACAAATGGAGATGATTAGCTAGTCATGGACTATTACTCAAGTCTTGGCCCCGTGCGCAAGTTGTCAATGGCTTGCTGAAATCTCTACAAACGAAATCCGTCATCTTAAGGAGATCAAAGATTGGCTGCTTCAACTGCAGCTAGCCGCAGACACGGAGGTTTTTGGGCATCTCTCGGCCGCCACAACCATGCTTGTGATTTGACCTTCCCGGGTAGGAACAACACCAATTGTCTGAAACCGGAATTTCGTATACAGCCGAACGTTAGCTGGGATAGCTAGTACCTATGCAAACCGGTGTGCTTTGTCGAACCCTTCACAAAGGTGTTGGATAAGTAGAGATCCTAAGCTCTGGTGTTGATAATCAGGATGCGTTATCATGAAAGCGGTGACTGGTTTCGAGTTAGGACATGATTACTGTGATGAAGAGAGGGTTGGGGGGAACTAGTAGGGATACACTTACGGCAAACACTTTGAAGAATCGCCAAAGATCGTTCTCTTTCATCACATAGATCTGCAGAAAATCGATCCCCGGACTGCAAGTTAAGTGCTTCCGGAGGCCGGTCGTGCCGTCGAGTCGGCTGCGAGCGTGCCTCAGACGGTTGTACGCAGTCTGAAGTCCACCAGCAGAAGCTAATCGGAATCCCTTTCTGTGTTCTAATCTGCCGTAACTGCACATTCTGTTGTACGAGCACCTCTCATAGGTCATCGATATACTGCTGCATGATTATTTTTCGCTGATCCATACTTAGTCAAGAGTGCGCAAAAAGTAGAATGTCACGATCACACCGGAAAGAAACATCAAGTGGGATTTACAATCACGCGGCTGATCTAAGCTCATGTTTTCCCCAAACTGCACAACAATGATTCTTTCTACATCCCATAAAGCATTGCCTGGGATCATATGTAGACCAATAACCGGGCGTCTAAATAGAGTTGGGCGCTATTAACCTCCATGTGAGAGGGGCCTATGCACTGATCCTTCCTTTAAAGGCAACAGCAGTAGCTCCATAAAACCCCTGTACAAACCCCTCACCAATACAATACCGTCATCTCATACAACAAATGCTGAATTGATTTCCCCCAAAATATGAAGATAGAGTGAATCAGAACGAATAGATCAATATCTACCGAATGAACGGACGTGAATTTTCTCATATGTTGAACTGGCGAAACCGTAAACGAAAAGCGCAACGCGATTCAACGCGAAACCGAATGCATCAACATTGCTGCGTCGAAGGTTGGAACTACTTCGACAGTACTCATCTTACGCTCTTGAAGAGGTTGTGGTAAGGCATATATACGGGCCTCAATAGGTAGGTTATAGTTATTAAATTGTGCCTCGGCCATGCCATATTTAGGAGAATGGCCTGCCCTTATACAATTGCCTTACAGCAAGCATTCTGATCGTTGCAGCGACAGAGGCCTTTGCCAACTCATATTCTGGGGGCCTGCAATTTGTACATGGAGATCGGAAGCTTTGTACAATGGAATGCACGTCTTTTCCATCAACTGCGGGAATCCATCGTTGCGAGCGAGTCAATATCATGTACGTGCATTCATATAATTATACCCGTGGGCGCTGGTGAGCCGTGGCGGAGGACACTTCTAAAGTTTAGCACCCATCTTCACACTTGTAGCTCAAACTCAGTTCGTGAATAGTTCTATGAAAAGTTAATTAATTTTAAATTGTAGCTATAATGATGATATTCTCATCTTGTTGACATTAGCCACATGTGAATCCGGTCTTACTTGATTGCTAATTAAAATTATTGAGCAAGATCTGTGTCGCATATGTATAAAGTAGATTACGGTAGACATGGCATTGCCCATTGATTGTTATACCTCCAAGCTTAATGGCATATCCATTATCATACGTCGTAATAATATGCACCTCATTATTAATCTCGCGTAGCCCTACAACCCCACACTGGCCCCCAGACCCGACCGTCCTTTAGCTAGTGAGAGTATCGGAGACACCGACGCAGTAGTTGTAGCCGATCTCCAGGTTGGTGCATCCCGAGTCGAGGTCCGGGTTCCACGCAAGGAACTCGGCTCGGGTGATGTTCTTGCCAGTGAAGATGCCAGCGCACGAGTCGCCTGACTTGACCTTGTAGCAGCTGTCACAGTTGCTGATTATGCCAGTCTTGACAGGCACGGGGCAAGCCGGTGGTGCCCCGCCGTTGTCGCCCTGGCCAATGCAGACGATCTCGCCGGGGTACAAGTTGCTGCAGAACGACTAAGAGGGAGACAGTTAGCTGATGAATGCTCTATGCATGTCTACGATGACAGGAACGCTCTTTTGGGGGAGACGAACGTTGACTTCGGGGTTCCAGGAATAGCTATTGATAGTGTCAGTACAAGTTCCAATCACCCCTTTGAGCATGTAGTTATGATCGAAGACTTACAATTCAGCCAGAGTGAAGGTGTCGCCGAAGTGGTCACGGATCTTGTTGCAGCTGTCCCCAGATCGGACAGTGTAAGTGGCAGTGCCTAGCCGGGTATACACAATCAGTTTCCTGTCAATCACCAATATGAAGACTGAGAGCTTCACTTACAATCCTCGCTGTAGCCCTGTCTAGCGACCAACTCTTGGCCCCCAGCAGCAGGAGCAGCGAAGGCTTGAGCGGCGAATGCCACCACGGGGAGCACAGCTTGAGCGAGCATGTTGATTCTTGGGAAAGACGGTCGTGGGAAATAAAGAGGCAATAAGCTCGGGTGAAGCTGCTCGGCGGAGAGAAGGACTGAGGTGCAGCGATGCCAAGGTGTGGATGGTTGAGCCTGTCGATGTCTCCCTCATCCCAACGACGCGGGATGGAGCAACATCTTTATACTCGAGCGACTCTCATCATCGCGTCGCCAAACTCGTGGAATGAAGCTCTCCTGATGGCCCATGCTCGAACCAGTCTTCCCATTATTATCCAACAGGGGTTGTCGCCTGCCTGCCCGTCTGCCTGTTGGACCACCCTTTAATTGCCTAGCTTGGCTCTGCCTGGCATTCGGCCCTGTCGTCTTGGTTGATTAATCGGCAGCCCAATGCTATGCAACCTCTGCTGCGAGATTACAACATCAACTACCCATGACTTTTCGGGGCACAGATGAGGAGCACAAGTTCTCTTCGATTCTCGTCACACCGCCGAAAAACCCTCCCGTGATGCTGCTTTAAGACGATGGTGCCTAGTTGCATTCTGGCTCGGACAGCGCGCTAATCGCGCTCAGACGCCTGAATGCGACCGAAGGGCCGCTACGGCCACAGAACACGAGATGCGAGTCTGACAGAGTGATTCCAAGTTGTTCGACAAGTTCTACACCTGAGCTAGGGCCGCGATGCTACGCCTCTCCTGCGCTTGTTATGCATGCCTTGCAATTTCAATCAATCGCGAGCGGCGAGTTCAGAGCGCCGTGAGAAACCACCGCACTCAATACGAGGGTTGGGTGAGTGAGTCATCGCCCAATGGCACGCCAGCTACCAAACTCGCCGATGGTCGAACGACAATCTCATGTCGTCGACGTCTTGCAATATCGCGAACTTGCCGCCGACCATGGCCGCAACAAAGTCAGCGCTGGCCAAAGTTCTACATTAAAAATCATTTGCCTGTCACGCGCATGGTCTCAATACCATAGCAATCTGTCCAGCGCGCCGCTGTGCACACTCTGTCTGCAAGGTAAACGTTGTATAGCAAAAACTCACTTTAATATAGCCTATCGTAGACTGTCTTTTAGGCCCATGAGAAGATCGTTGTAGTCCAGCAAACATTCAAGATCTAGCTCCTCCACTGTTCGCAATGTGTAGCCCAAGCAAGTAAACAGGCCCGTTGCAGTACAGCAGTTCCAAGCTTTTGCAAGCACACACATCTAGGTATCGTTGTCAAAAGCAAATCGCCCAAGCCATATAACAAACATGATCACACAACACAACACAACTCGCTCGCAAGCAGCTTCAATCATCATTACCGTGGGATCCGTAAAGCAGATGTCGAATATCAGATACTGCCCCTTCCTCCTTGCGGATGATGTCTTCATCCTGGAAGGCTAGGGCAACTAGTTTCCGTTTCTCGGACTGGACGTCAAGTACACGGTATTCGACAGATCCTTCTACAAGGAGCTTGTAGACAGTAACCGGTCTCTTTTGGCCAATACGATGAACTCGGTCGACGGCTTGGTCTTCTATAGCTGGCGCCCACCCTGGAAAGCGTTAGCATCGCCCAAAGTCCACTTGTAATGAGCAGTACCCACAGCAATCGGTTAAAATCACAGTGTCAGCTGCTGTCAGGTTAACACCGACACCAGCCGCATGTAAGCTTGCCAGCATTACTCGGGTCCCGGAGTCAGTATTTAGCTTTTGGACAGCTTCGTCTCTTTGCATAATGTTCATTTTTCCTTCAAGACAAACACAACCGATGTTCTTCTCGACAAGTAGAGCTTCGATAATATTGAGGAATGAGGTCCATTGAGAGAAGATGACCATTTTAGATTTAGGGTCTCGAAGGTGTTTGTCCACCAGTATCTCCAGCTGATCAGTTTTAGAACTGCGGCGATCAGAATCTACGTCTGCGCCAGTGAGATCTTCCGCTTCGATTTTGGGCTCAAGCAAGTCGTCTGTTGTCACCTCTTGGCGGCACATTGGGCATCGTTTTTGCCTCTTGAGCGCATTGATGATACAGCCTTTGCCGAAACGATGCTTGCAGGCAGTGATGACTGGATCATGACTCTCGATTGGGTCGTAACAGATCGGACAGTCTTCACTGGTCCGAATGGCCTCGGCAAGGGCATCCAGCAAGATCTGAGAATTTGCTGGTGTAAGTGCCACGATATCATCTTTTCCAAGCTTTGCCAGAATATCTTTGACTCGCGACCCAGTCAGAGTCCAGTGATCGCAGCTACAGAATTGTTAACTGAGCCACAGTCCAAGGTTGCAGGTTGAAATTTACATTTGTCTCAACCGTAGAAGCGTCTCCAACACGTTGGCAAATCCTACGCCCCTTTCGCCATTGGTAGTATTCTCGCGTTTGCGTTTCTTGTTGCCGCCACTGTAAGATCGAGCAATGAATTGTTGCAGGATCTCGCGGGCTTCCACACTGAATTTCTTGTTAGCTTCGGCACATGAGGAGAACTAATGCATACCCACAGCATCTCCTCATATCTCATCTGCTCTAGCTTGGTGAAACGAACTCGATGGACGTATTCTTTCTTTTCTGGCATTTGTAGATTGATGAAGGCCATGTCCTTTTTGCGGCGAAGGCACAGATCCTGGACTAATGCTTGAAATAGGGCTTGGGCTTCTCCACGAATTTTGAGTCTTGCTTGATTGTTCTTGTCTTTGATGATGCCTTCAAGTGGACGAGCAATCCTGGCACTAAAGATAGTCTTTTCTTGAATTCCACCGCTGATCTTGAGGAAAAGAAGCGAGGACCAGAAATCCATTGCATTGTTGACACTGACAATAGATGGAGTTAGCACTACAAGAGAAGAAACCAAATACACTGTTCACTTACAAGGGGGTTCCGCTCAATATCCAGCGACATGTGGCTTGTAACTTGCAGGCGGCCTGGGCATTTTTTGTGTTAGAATTCCTGATAACGTGGCCTTCGTCGAGTACCACGCGGTTCCATTTGATGCCGAATAGAGCGGTCCAATTCCCTGACTTGAATTGGCTAGCGAGCACTCCGTAGCTTGTGACGAGGACATCATACTTCAGTATGTCGGCTTTGGTGAATTTGTGCAATTTGG
This sequence comes from Astrocystis sublimbata, assembly GCA_022453515.1. Classification (NCBI taxonomy): domain Eukaryota; kingdom Fungi; phylum Ascomycota; class Sordariomycetes; order Xylariales; family Xylariaceae; genus Astrocystis; species Astrocystis sublimbata. The sequence continues at coordinate 754,963 of JAJNNY010000006.1, read as the reverse complement.
ATGAGCCATGGTATCTGAAGACACGAGGTAGCTGGTCCGCTTTGACGTGTTCTTTAAACTGTTGCTCCCAATTGCTCAATACGCCGGTAGGGGCGACGATCAAGGTGGGACCTTTTTTGAAGCCGTCGGTCATGATCAAGCTGATGATCTGAAGAGTCTTTCCCAAGCCCATTTCATCGGTGAGAATGCCACCTGAGAGAAGACGAGGTCGAGTGTTTGTGATGTGGCCGGAAGCGAGATTTTGGTAGTTGTTGCCGGCCCGTTTCCACAGCTGAACTACGTCTTTTGAATCGGGTGCGGGTAACTGAGGATCTTCTTTGGACACCATCCAAGCGAGTCCCTATAATATGTCAGAAATATTCAATTCAAGTATACGTGCATCGTACCTGAAGCTGGTGGAAGAGAAGCTTGGATTTTATGGCATCAGGTTGCGCAGCCGCAGGCATAGCTGACAGTGTTGCTTCATCCATATTTAGCACATCAAGGGCACCGGGGTCTGCTCGAAAGTCTATAGCCTCGCTATCGTCGAGTATCTCTATCACCTCTACCTCTTGACGCGATTGACTACGGTCTGAGGTACCTAAGCCAAGATTGGATGAGCCATTCTTAGCTTCCCGGGCAAGTGCCCGTTGGGCTTCGGCCTCTGCTCTGGTGCTCTTCAGCTCGGTGGCCTTCAGCAGTTTGTCAGACTTCAATCTAGCTTCGAGGTCAAGACGAGCACGCGGGTCGCTAGTGCCATAGAAGTACAGGCGAATAGGGCAATCAAATTCGCCTTTGTACCCATTGAGAACCCCATCTAGCACAAGATCACCCTTGTCCATGTACGGCGCCAACTTTTGTGCGAAGTGGCGAGACAGGTGTCCAATCTGGTTTCCCATGATATTGTTGATGCGAACGGCATTCCTGTCATATGGGTTGCCGGGTTCACGGATACATAGAATTGATTCGCCTGGTGTCACTATACCGTTGTAGAATCGAACTCCAACAATCTTGTTGTCCATGGTTCCGTAGAGCTCCAGTGGTGAACTCTCTGGATCGTCTGCAATTTGACTTAGATCGTCAAGGGACGATGCAAACGGGTCTTGGAGCTGACTCGACGAGCGCATTGAAGATGGCGTGGGGTGATGTGATGTCCTTGAAGAGGATGCCTTGGAACGCGCTGATTTTGAGGAGGATGACGATTTGTGCTTTGATGTTCTTGAAGCCGATGCTTTCGAGGATGATCGCTTTGAAGATGAGGCTCTTGAGGACGACGCTGATCTGTGAGCAACGGAGTCATGGTCCGGGAAAGTAGTGCCATCCTCCCGAACCCATTCATCGCGTGGGTTCTTAACCCATCTGGCGGCCGGTTTGGGCGGCATTGTCACCGACAGTTACACGCGACGGGTTACTAGCAACTGAGACACGTCCTGTTTGGCGCGTAATCTGTCGAATGCTCCTAAGTGCCCAGTATCTGGAGCATCGGTGTGGATGGCCAAGTTGCGGAGGGTTTGTGGTAGGTAATCTTGGCTGCAGGACCTACGGATGGCAATGGGCAGCATAGGAGCACCAACCCAATCTTTTGGCAATTGTAAAACCTACCTACTTGGCACCTTCCTATGCCTTCAGATTTCTTGACGCGTTTCAGTCTTCCGTTGCACTTTCCGCGATTTGTACCAATCACGTGATGAACGCGTATGACGTACTTTCCTGGGCTTCTGAGCCAGACTGCTGGGACAGGCCTGAGCAATCAGACAAACTGACAATTGCCCCCCCCGGTAACCTGACAATTCCGTGCACCTTCTCCACACACCTCCGCGTAGCCCAATAGAAACAGCATACCTACAGCACACCCACACCAGTAGAAACAGCATACAAAGCTTTTAAACCACGCTCTCTTTACACCCGTACATCGAGTAGGGTTAGGGTTAGTAGGTTAGGGTTAGTGGTTAGGGTTCGGGTTAGTAGTTAGGGTTTGGGTTAGATCTAGTGTTTGGGTCTCTAGTATGTATATATTGAGAATATAAGGAGTAGTTTTATATAGCAAGGTGTGCCATAGATTTTTGGCTACACTTTGATCACGGGAAAAGGTGGAGAAAAATAGAGCAATTGTCAGGTTACCAGAGGGGGGGCAATTGTCAGTTTATCTGTATGCTCGACAGGCCTGAACCCGGCCCGCAATACGAAAATTAGTTGACCCTCCCACACCCACGCCCACCTACTTTGCTAGTCAATAAGACCTTCAAATAGCTATTTTGAAGCCGTAGAGCCCGTTTTTGGTGTTTTTAAAGCCGTAGATTCTACTCTGAATACTCTGCCTAGTGCCTAGTACTTGATTTGCTGCCCTTTTGCCTGTTTGACGTCCTGCCACCGCTGCGGCATTGATTCTACGCCGGGGTCAACTAATTTTCGTATTGCATGCCCGGTTCCCCGGTTTCATACACTGGGCACCTGGGGTGGGAGCAGGCCGGGAGGCAGAAGGGTTAGACCACCGTCTGCCTCAGGCTAGGAGAGTGAGTACCTTTGGTACCTAGGAACATTTATGGTTTGAGTGACCAACCGTGAGGACCATTAGTTGATGGACGTATGATACACGTAGTTCAAAGGAGGCATTTTAGGATGCCGTCAGCCGTCAGCCGTTGAATATATATATATATGCCTTTGGTCTTAATCCCATTTCTTCCAAGTGATGATCTGACGGTTTTCTAACCAGGCACTCCCGAGCGCACACGAAATTATGACCTCGAGAGACAATTTTCGTCCAAGTCCTATGACCCTTTCAGACGCTCGAGCGAACCAATACTAGAAGTATGTCCCTAGACATATACTTACCTAAGGAGTGCTAGGTAGACCACGGAGGAAATAATTAACAGGTGTAGTGTAGTGATTCGTTCTGAGGTTTGGATCACCGAGCTGGACCACAGGCATGACAGGCTCTGGCCCGCGGGCCGTTGGGTGCTAATAGGTACTTGCAGCGCCCGCTTGGCGGCTATCGGTGCGGCTGTCGGACCTTCGCTGTGGCTCTCGCGGCCAGTGCTCCAGGTTCAGCACGCCTAACTTCAGTGCCCATAGCCGGGCCATAGCAGCGGGAGCCATTCGAGGGGCGCATCTCGCCATCACGCCATCGCATATCCGACACACGATTAGCGGCAACTCGCCATTGCGCAATCCAGGCTAGACTTGATTCAGAGCCATTGCCAATGGCATAATGTTTCGACATGAGGCTCAAGCATCGCTCCTTTTCTTTTCCAACGTCACTTCTTGCTTGTCAAGAAAAGTTGACTGTTCGGCAGACACACTCAAGGGCTCTGATCATGTTTGATCGAAGAAAAGCGGAATCGTATTGAGACCGCCACCAACTGTGACACGTCCAGCGTACCCATGGATTTCTCTATGATCCCAATACCCAGCAACTCATCGACACAGACTTGAGCAACGACGCACCGCAGTTTCCAACGAACTTTCCAAGGAGCTATCCTCGATGCCTAACTAGGGCCCACATCGTCCGCTCAGAAATCGGTCCAAATACCAGATGCTCGCTATTACTATTGCTAATATTGATTCAAGTTTCCAAACATTTGCACCCAGTCAATCACTACTACTTCAAGTTTTGCTCATCCACCCGTTGTCCATACACGGAGTAGTTCTTGCACTTGGACAGATGCGTCTTGTTCCCTGTGCTGGGGTTGAAGACATTGCAGCCCCATCTTGCGACATTCGGTGGTGTGTACACTATTAAGAGATGAGCCAAGTGGCGCAACAGCACACCAGTGGATGCTTCAACAGAGGACCTACGATGCAGGGACACAGCATAGTCGCTGCCGCCGTTAGACACACGATGCAGGCCTAATTCGTCGGCCATATACGCCACCGTGCCTTCTTTAAGTACTTGTTCCGACCTGATCTCCATTGGCTTCTCCTCGTCACCATCCGGGAAATCGTATCGAGTCTCGACGAGGTCGCCATGGAGGATCCGCATCACGCAGTGCGCATTGCCATGGTCGTGGATCGGGCTGCTCTTCCCAGGGGTCCAAACGAGTATCAACTGCTCAAAATACGACGTCAGTATGCTGATGCCATGATGTTGCGGGGGGCGCTTCCGTCTTACCAGGTTCGCTTTGCCGTTTCCTTCATCTACGAGATTCCGAGTGTAGCCCATGTTGTCATTTGACAGGGCATACGGCGACCACTCTTTGGGATTTGATACGTATCGTTCCATCAAGTGCGTCAGATCTTCAACATCAACATCGTCTGAGTCCAGACCCGAAGACGGCCCTAGCGCCTTTCTGATATCAACTACGAGCTTCTCAAATGGGTTCATGGTGAATTGACGAAGGGTATCTAGTCGGCTGTAGGTAATGCTTCCAGTCTGTGGCAGTTTGGACGATGAGGCTTTGGGTGTTCAAATGGGTTGTTACCGCATCAATCTCGAAGAAGATGGATGGCGCCTACCGGTCGAGGTGGGGTGGGAACGACTGGCGGTGTCCATCGTTTGCATGGGACCAGGCGCAGTCAGACAGACGCATGGTAGGTAGGGAGGGTACATGCTAGGTATGCATCTACAAACTGGTGCTTTGCCCAAAAGTCCAGGTTACCTACCTCTAGGTCGGTACATCCAGCTCTGGACGCTGCCCCGCTTTTTCCATCCGAACTGGCAACAGTACGGTACACGCACTAGGCCGTCGCTGTTCCGATACCGCTGGAGCAGATGGGATGGGAGTGATCTGGCGGCATACCACGAAACCACCTGCTCAGTTTGCTCTTGGAATTCGTTGGATAAATCGTTAGTCACATGGCAAGAGATGTTACTTGACAGCAGTATTTGAGCGACGTTCTGAGGCCAAGCTGGGATCACAATGCAGCATTTCCCGTTTGATGGGGGTACGTAAGTAACCATCGGGGCCGTCCGAGACTAACCGTTTATCGGAACTGGTAAGCCGGAACTTGGCCTCACCCGACACCGCGCTGCCTCTTTATCCTGAGTGTTAGCAGCCCAGCGCCGCCAAATCGCTTAGCCCAGGCACAAAGAAAAAGAAACGGCTGCTTCTAACCACTCTTTATGAGTGCCACAATGACGAACTGAACTCAAAACTCGCTCGTCTTGTGGCAGGACGCCTACCTCACAGTCCAACTTGCTAATTTGCGGGTATCTGATCCGGACAAGAAGCAGAGTGCAACATAATGAGTGGAATCTTCTTACCTACCGCGCTTACTGTGCCCAACACGTACACGCCGAGGGGCGCCTTGCTAATATCATCGTCTTACCACTCCCCTTTCTGGCTGTATGCATACAGCTACTTTTTGAGCCACTGACGCATCAACGACTCGGTCAATCCATTGCCGAGATGGACCGGACCCTTGTCTATCGTTATCGAACGATGTTACCTCGTCTGCTTGGAGAATCTGGCAAGACAGGTACTCGCGGCAACTTGGGACACAGTACCCTGAACACTACTAAGTACCTACCTAGCAGCTAGCTCAAGGGGCGCGGCCACACCGCCACAAGGCCATACACACGTGAACAAGCGTACGGCACAGCTTGAGACTATGCTGAATCACACTGGACATTGAGTTTGGTCGCCATTCATTGTAGATCTATGAGCAGTTCTCCCCGGCGAAAGGATAATGAAACACAATAAGTTCCAGCACAAGACGCGATAGTTCGTTTGATGATTTGTCAATGATATGAAGATCGAAAAACTGCAATATGCTCGGTGTATGTTCCCGTGCTTTCTTTCTTTCGTAAGGCTGGCAACATTGCCGCATCAGTGTATTTGCTTGTCCACCTGGCTCGCATGCATTATAAGTAAGACATGAACGTATCACGCCTCCCCAGAAACGAGGTTCCAGTGTATGGGACTTCGATCGCTCGTCGTGGGTCAAGTGGTCCAAAATGGGTAGTTCTCGTATGCGACAATCCCCCTCTCATCTGATCCAGTCATATCCATATCATCAATGTGGAAGACAGGGTCCTCAATTCCGACAAGACAGGGCTCAGCAAGGGCACCCTCCTTATGACCCGAGTCCTCGCGAACACCCTGAGCAGGTCCATTTAGTTTCATGTACTCGCGAGCAGCAAACCTGACAGCGTTGCCGTAGTCAGCATAATGCACGATAATGCTCTGGAACTCGTCGCAGAACTCAGCGACCAGTTTCGCGTCTCCCCAGTCGTGGCGATCTACCGCGTCCATGCCGCGCCTCGCTACATCGAAAAGGTCGTCAAAATCATCCTGCGACGGTGTTGGAGGGGCTGTCGGCCAGAGCTGTTCCAGGCTCTGGTCTGATGCTGCCTTTGTTGCGCTGTTGGCGACCACTACGACCAGGGAGCTCATCGTGCAAAGCATCTTGATCGGACACGTCTTGACGGTGTGCCTGGCCAAGACGTCCCAGCTGCCGGGTTCTGCTAGTGCTTGAGAGCCGATGTAGCGATGCAGGAGATAGATGAAGATCTGTACCTCACATCCGTATTCGTTGTCCACTGGGATGCCCACTTCGTCATCTGTTCCCCTTCCATAAGGAGCGGGAAATCTTGCGTCGTCGATGCGGATCTGTTCTTGACACCATTGGAAGCAGAGGCGTAGACAACTCGAGACGTTGCTGGGTTTGGCGCTCTTGAGATCTCTCAGGCTCTTCTCGTCCCACCACTGATTGGTGAATAATTCACAGAGCAAGGGGCGGAGAGACTCTATGCCTCGGCTTGGTACTACTGGCGCGTTGGGAGATTCCATGAGCTTATCCTCGTATTCGTCCCTCAGGTTGCTTTGAGACCGAGATCGAGACCTAGAGCACATGTTGCGCTTGCGGACAGGCAGATGCTGCTTGTTCGGCTGATTGTATTTCTTAAATCCCCATTTCTGTCCAAGTTGATACCTCCCTGCATCCTGACAGTTAGCTGTGCAACATGCACATAAAGGTTCGGGGTGTGACATACTGCAGACTCGTCAGCATTGACTGCAACCATGACAGGGTACTAGGCAGAATATTGCTCTTATTGCATATACATACCATTGCTTGTTGCTTGTTGGGTATCAGTCAGCTCCGGGTAATGCATCTTAAACTACGCAGTGGAACAGGGTACTTACGTTGCTACTAAACCGCACTTGTTCTTCATTATGTCCATTACGAACTTGAGGGGTTTTCCTTCCTCCATGTAGTATCTGTGTATAAGTGTTTTGAACTTATCCCATTTGATCTTCCCTCTGCCGGATTCAGTGGATGGTGATGCGACCTCTATCTCTTCGTCCGAACCTCCGCCGTCACCATGGGGGCAGAGTAGCCGATCCATCCTCGGTATGCCGGCACTCGAGAAGGGCATTGAGATCGACGATATTTCGCCGAGCTAGAGATGAGTCCGCTGCTTGTTTTCGAAGGATGGCCGATACAGGACGAAGGATGCTGTGCAGCACTGCGCTATAGTCCAAGCCGAGCATTATATACTGGGCCTTGAGACAGCTTAGTTGAAGTGAGGCCATTTGAAGGGCATTCTGAATTAGGCATTCTGGGTTGACAGGGGCTTCTCCAGTCTTAAGAGTGGCAGTACCAGTACCAATCTGTCGCATATAATCGCATCCATGATTTCGACACTTGAGAGCGAAAAGGCAGCCGGTATGGTGGGCATCGAATCGAGGTAGATAGACAAAATCTAAGTGGAAATTCCAAGGTGCTCGCTCATGTACGGCAATTTCCACGGAAAATAGCACATGGAGGCAGTGCCAGTGGCGCAATGGCTCTACTGACCTGCGATGTGTTCGGCCGGTCAGTGTGCGGGTTCCGATGATCCGTTGGGCAGCAATAGATATGGTACTTGGGGGTCCATGGTGCTGACAAGGATATGTTGTTTGCTCGCATATATGATTAAAGGATGTCCCATCTGACCAAGACGGGTTCGCAGGGCAATAAAAAGGGCAATTAACCTCTCTAGTACGTCCTTCTGCTCGAATATTCTCTATCATGCCACCCTATATGGACGACAACCTGCGTGCGGTTGGCAGGTGGATCGATGACAGGGTTGACAACCAGTCGGCAGCGTCGCAAGCACAACTGGCAGACCGCAAGGCTCAAAGTCCAGACTCTCCAGCAGAGCTTTGTCTCCAGAAGTCTCGGTCAAGCAGGACGAGTCATACCGGATCGAGTCGTGGAAGTCATTGTTATAGGGTGTCTATGGACTGCCTGCTTGACGCACCTCCACAGGTCGCTATCAAGCAGGTCCGGGCAGTACAATCGATCCGGCGACAACACCCGGCTTGCTTTGTCAGGGCCGAGGAAGGGCAGCAAGGCAACGAGGCAACCTCCAAGCCACCAGGCAGACGTTCGAGGGCGGAGCTCGAACTTATGAACCGTGCCAGCGTCTACCTTCCACTCGATGAGCACGAAGGTATGCGATCATTTAATTCATGTCAGCGTGTCCCACTAATAATCGTTGGAACTGACAGTCGATAAGTGAAGTATCAGAAAGTGTATTGGACCGGATGATAGTACATGTTGGGAAATCGGGCCCTACGAAGAGTTTCACAGAGCATCAACTGTTTCATGTCATGGAGAAGATCGCACGATATGTTGCTCTGCGCAATCACAAATCTCAATTCAAAAAGTTTAAAGCTGGCGCTTTTCTGCCTCCCATCTTGTTTGGCACCCACAATGGTAATAGAGGAAGGAAATGGCAAAACCAACGAACGGCCTCGTCAGACTGAAAGGCGACGCGCTAACGCCATGGTGCAGGACGATCTCGGACGATCTGCCTTTCTTTCAATTGGCAAAATTGGGGGTAATGCTTGTAGCACTAACAATGAAATGGCATGGTGATGGTGGTGTGAGCAACGGCGCTTTTTGCGGGGTATCTTCAAGCTGACTGCATCAAATCGGTCAATAGCAAGCAGGACATTGCCCTGACGAGCCTGATGATTACAAGGCAGTTCCAAGGCATCTCGCAGGGCAGACGTTGGGCTGTCTGGCACAAAGCCGATTAACAATTCGGGTTTCGCTCACCGTTAGGGGCGCCGTTTCATATTATCTCTTTGTTGTTCCTGGCGTAGCTCGTCTTATAATTACCGCTTCGACTATGGTTCGGAGGTTTCCGAGAAACATCATGTAGAACCGAGGCTCGCGAGGCTCGCGAGAGACATCGAGTAGGATGTATGTATTGCGAGATAAACACGTACCTACGTAATTACGCTACGATATTAAACGTAGCGCGAACATGGCATACCCAGACAGGTAATTTGACTGTTACAGGCAAACAGGACTATGCAGGCCGAATGTCGAGCAGTGTCTTGGCGTGTCCGCGGAGCAATAGCTCCCCTCCACGGTAGCGAATCAGTAGCCTCAATCGCGACTCGTTCGGGCGGCAAGTCTCTGGCGTCAATGCGCCAAGTGTGCGCTCGTGACGGTCTCTGGGTCTCAATCGGGTTCACCCTCAGCTGATCACCATCGAATCACGTTGGTCGTGGCGCTCCTCAACAGCCGTTCGTGAGAATGACGCAGCTCGCCAGCATCGAATTGGAGGCCTCCTGGGCTGGGCGGCTGGAAGACTATTGCTCGATGGCCGACTGCAAGACATGGGAATGTTTCGATTGTTCTTCTGCAATTCCGCTTGCGGGTTGCTCCTGAGACGCGAGGAGATTGACGAGACAAGCAGATTGGATTGGGTTGAGTAGGTAGTCAGATCCGTGACAATAAAAGACCATCCAACTGGTGTTAGACCGTATTGGAATTAACCAATCCCTCACAAAGCGGCCAAACCAGCCGTTTTTCGTTTTGGTGCGCCGATCGATCGTATCTGCGCCCAGACCTCCAGACAGCGGCGGGCAGGACAGGATCTGATAACTAGAATGGCTGGGAGAATTGAATCCCCGAGGACGTGGTTCATTGCGCACGGACCTTTCTAGAACCCCTCTGGAGGGATAGAGCCGAGAAGAGCTGGCCTAATACATCTCATATTTTGAAGTGGACTGTGGCTTGGGTGCCGTGATCTGATGAGCTGTGTGTTGCTACCTACAGGCTACTATTAACGAGCCCCCGAATCCATGTAACGATGTCGAAATTGCTTCAAAGAGGTATGAAAATATCTAAAAATATCTACCATAGTAGTAGGCATTGGTAGGAGGGGAATTTGTTCCAGGTCGAATGCCACCAACCTTAGAATAGATGTACCTAGGTACCCACCCAAACCGACGTCACATCCTCCTAGCAGCTTCCCCGCATACTACTCCCGGGCGCAACGAGCCAATCACATTCGAGGTGCCCAGCGGGAGCGAGGGGGAGGTTAGCTGCAATGTGCTGCCTGATTGATGTGCTGCGGGCATCCAGCTGCAGTGTCTGCCTATCACCGCCAGGTCCGCCATCCACTGTCGTCATCTTAGCAATGAAACACACGTACGACCGCTAATCTCGCAGCACTTATCCCGCAGGCTTTGTTGGTCCTTTATTATGCCACCGCTCCCATCTGCCTCTTCTTCTCCCGCACCTTTTCAGTTGATCCGACCTCCTGTCTTGTTCGCCGGTGTTTGAATCCTACCACCAGGTAATCAGTCACAGCACCACTGCTGTTGTTGTTAGACATCATGGACCGTGTCAACCGAAGTAAGTCGAGTCTTGCCCTCTCTCTGTCTCTTTCTCTCTCTCGCCCTCGACGCTTTCCGATGCTACGATGCGGCAATTGGTGGGAGCTAGAAGCTGGGAAGTAAACAAACGATCAATGCATTGGCCCTGCTAACCGTTGGTCTGCCCAACTGCTGTAGTCAATCCCTTCGCCAAGCGCGAATCCCACACCAAGACCTCTGTCCTCACCTACAAGATCTTGACCCTCGTCACCTGGCTGCTGTCGGTAGTCGTCTCTTTCTACTACACGCTCCACAGCCCCGACGATGGCGTATGGTCGCGACGCAAGATATGGAAGCAGAATGACCACTACCACACGGCCTTCCGGATGAACCACATCATTGCCAGCGTCTACTGGTAAGCATAACCAGCATCGGTACTGCTCCGAAGAGCTCAACATCTGACGTTTGTGCTAGGGTCATCCTGTTCGTTCTCCAAGGTGGCTACATTGCGCACCTGTTCTCCGGCAATGTCGAGCGTGTCAATTCGGCCTGTGCGGTTGGCAGCCACTTCATCCTGAACAACCTGTTCCACTTCGCGTTCGTCATGCTGTTCGTTCGTTCCCTATTCGGTTGGGCCGAGCTGTTCATCGTCCTCAACTTCATCAATCTGTCCTCTCTCTATTTCCGACACAATGCCTACGCTCGTTTCATCCACTGGCCAGTCGTCTCGGGTCCCTTAGCCTGGACTTTTGTTGCCATCTACTGGAACGGTGCGATTATGGTCCCGCATGCCCACTCGCTGGTTGCCCGAATCTTCGGTAATATCTTCATCTGGAGCATCCTCGTATACGGACTGTTCTTCATCATCATTTACAAGGTATGTACTCTTGAGTATGATTGCTTTTGATAAGTTCTAAACTCGTGCAGGATTACACCATGGGTCTCAACCTCTCTATTCTTTCGGCTGCGATCGGAGTCAGCCAGTTCTTCGTCCAAACCATTGCGCTGCAGTGGATCTTCGCATTCACCATCATGGCCGTGTTGTTCGTTGCGACCGTGGTGATCGCTGTGCCCGCCGCAAGAGGAAGGAACCGAGGAATTGACGCCGAAAGAGCTCCTCTGTTGCCGGATAACTAAGAGGACTTCCCTGCGTTGAGTGTCTGAGCTCGTGCTCAGGCACCCCACAGAACCTGCCATCTTAACCAAAAGTGAAGTCGACGAGTATGGTGCTCAAATCGCCACTCTGGTCAGTTCTATCGTGTGTGAGACTATTGCGTAATGAGTGCTATCGATGTGCGACGTCGGGTTGTGAATGTGGCATATGACCAGACGTGCCTCGTTCAAACAACACGGGTTGCATAGCAAAATGTAATGATTGGTAATTTCAAGGTGCGGACAAGCCAGCAACAGGCACAATGTTTCAGATACCTAATTTCGAGATGAGAATAAAATGAGTTATGACTTTGTTCCAACATTCAAGGTTTTTGACGGAATCGGCTTTGTGAGGGAACAAATCAGTTTGAAGATGGGTGTGGGTCAATGCGTCAACCAGATTGATAACCAGCACACCTACAGTAACACCAGCCAGCCGAGCCAGCTAAGCTAATACACCCGACGTTCAACAACCGTAATTGGTGTTTTATTCATTCCCGCCAATCACCACTATGTTCGCTTCCCCAAACCTGCCTTTCGTTATCGGGAATGACATATGCCATATCGCAAGAATCAGACGGATATTGAAAGGCAGGCTGGCGCCCCAATTCGTCCGTCGCATACTAAGAGCCGAAGAGATAGAGCAGTCGAATACTGCAAGGATTTTGCGGTGCATCCTAGATCCGAAAGGGGATGCAGGGAGCACTCGAAATGCGCCAAACAGAGAGGTAGTAGCCAAGGCTCAGCACACTTCAACTCGCGATGATGCCCCCAACTTCATTAGAGCGGTGGAATTTATGGCCGGCAGGTGAGAGATGGAGCCGTTCTGTTGAACAAGTTCTGCGCTAACCTGAATACTCGTCTGATCGAAAAGATTCGCCGCCAAGGAAGCGGTTATCAAGGCGCACCCCTACCGTCGCCTCACCTTCCAGTGTATAGCCATTGTACGGCAGCGGCTGGAACCTCCCACTGCACACCAGACTGAAAATACAAGAAGGTCGACGACGGAGCCGGACGAGGAGGAGGTGTCCGATAAGGCTGCCACGCCGATGGGCCAAGGTGGTGGCCCGCTTGTAGCTTTGATCAAGGCGGCCGAGGAACGAAGGGAAGGGGAAGGGCAAGGCCCGTACGGCGACGACACGTACGCGACTGTCAGTATCAGCCACGACACCGAGTACGCGACGGCCGTCTGCTTGGGGATCAACCCGGCGTCGCGGATATTTGGATCTGGGCAGCCCTCTTCAGCCTAGGCGTTGCGAGCTTTCTCCCAAGTCAGCGCGTGAAGCGTAATGGGAGTGTAAGGATACACCAAGCCCCCGTTGGAACGTTCGTTGGTAGTTATAAACCAAGCTGTTTTGCCGTCTTGAGCTTCTTGCGACTGGATGTGCTTGAATATCAGTTTCATCCAGTCTTCTGGATCCATTGACGCCCAACCTGGTGCAGTAGAATTGTGTCTGCACATATGCTCCTCATATCTGTAGACGTTGAACTGACTTCGCACCGACACTCTGGATAACTATAAGATTGCGTATATTTACTACTATATTATCCTTTTGGGGGCATCGTGGTCGTCGTAGGGTCGCCCATGAGTCTACCAGTATAACGACCACCGGCGTCACTTTGACTATGAAGTTGCTCTGGTCTGTCTACTCACCGTTCATTCCCCCATCGCCTGACTATCTGCAGCATCTTTGTTGTTTTGTTGTTCATCATTAGTGGCCATACACTTGGAGTCCTGCTGCTGTTTCATACCAAAAGATGGCGTTGCCAATGTCAGTGTCGTGATATCTGCAGCCATTTGTACGCGCGTGTACGAAGCCGTGGTATCCTTGACATCTTGCGACGTGGCGTTTCTTCTTGTAGTATGTGTGATGTCAGTAGATGAAAATAATATCAGATGGCATAGAAGAGGTCATGGGAGTGAGTGCTCGTCGAATCGCCGAAGCAAGCGAAGAGCAGAGCAGATTCGAGATATGATGTGTTTCATACTAGATAGGTATCTAGCTGCAGCATATTTCCACTACAGATACCATACACCATACAGATCCTATGTCGGCTACGCCGTCTCACTTCGTGACTTATTTTAATAGCGAGACCCCTGACCTAGTAGCGCAAAAAACGGCAGGTCTGGAGACTCGGCCTCAAAAGAAGCTTTTCAAGGCTCCCCTGTCATGCCAGGATTCATCTCACCTCTGCGCTCCACCCAGAGCAACCACTACTATGTACTACCTATCTATGTACGGAGCCATGGACACAGTGCATGGTTGTTGTTGGCTGGAAACAGGGGCGTGCGTATTGGGGTATCACGGCAGCTTATTTCCCCGCACAGAGATGTGTGTAGAGTAAGCTGCAGGTTATAATTGGGTAACACCACGGAACACTAAGCACAAAACACACTGTTGCGAGCTTCCGACGGTTTGCATGATTGCATCTAGCTTTGGCGGGGGCCTCACACACACACACACACACACACAAAAGAAAAGCCTCGCTTCATGAACGAGCAAGCAGGATTGAGCAGGTCTGAGCTGTAATAGTGGCTTTTGGTGGATAGACATAATAATGGTGGGGGTCACGGTAGCAAAAGGAGAAGTCTTGCAGAAACTGCGCTTATGGTACTGTACTCTACACCTTGGTGGAATCAAAATATTGTAGTATTGAGCGAAAAAAGAGGCATGCCATGCCCGCCTTGTTGTTGGCGGAAAGTTCCGAAGCTCAGATTTGAGCAAATTCTTTTAACGTTGGATCGGACAAGATAAATACGGCACAATCTAGATAAGCCACACGAAGGTCATGTATGTCAGCCTAAGGTCCTGCGCAGGGGTAATTAAGGCGCTGGCCAGGTTCATGCTCAAGTCAGCTTTGCCTATCACTGTATGATGAGACTGTAGCGTGTAATTTAGTCATGGTAGATTGTATCTTGACTGTTTGTGAGTATCTCAACTGCAGATAACTACGCGGCTCCAATATGCAACAGTGGACGTAGAAGCGTAGACAAATAGACAGTGATTTACCATAGCCAACATCGTCATGTGTCGAGGGTCTCTTTCCATCCATTTTCAATCGATGGCTGCTAGGTGAAGGTAAGTCTGTTCGTAGGACACAATGTGCAACTTGTTGTCTGAGCAAAGTGGTTCAAAATGTTCAAACTAGTTAGTTGACACAACTGTTAATGAATGTTTGGGAAAATGCTGATCACGGGGGCACAAATGTTTTCAAGATAATGATTGAATGATTTAATATGTCCTACGCTCGGAACAGCGCTAAAATATACAATAAAAGTAATAGTAAATGATACTCAAACATGCGATGAGCAGTGTGCCAATGTGGCGTGGCTAAACCATGGATATATCGCTAGCATTCAGCCGTTAAAACCAATCGCCATCCGTCTAACCCAATAATTCCATCTATGATCTCCCCAGGTTTTCAAAAGTCAGCCATTTAGTTCTTGTGGCTGGCAAGAATGACCTCAGAGGCCTTCTCGGCAACCATGAGAATGGGCAGAGCAATGAAGGTACCCGGGATCTTGGGGAAAACGGAAGCATCGACAACACGAAGGCCGCTGATGCCACGGACCTTGAAGTCACCGTCAAGGACAGCGTTGGGGTCGTCCTTGGCTCCGATGGGGTTGGAGCACGAGGCATGGTGTCCCCAAGCTTCCTCCTGGACCCAGGTGGAGATATCCTCGTCGGTCTTCACCTCCGCAGGGGGCCACCACTGAGTGGGAGTTCCGTCAACATCAGGGGTGTTGGTGTAGAAGGCCTGGGCCATGCGGACACCTTCGACGAGGGCACCGAGCTCCTTGTCAGCCTCCTCCTTGGCAAGACCCTCATACAAGCTGTGGAAGGTGATGATGGGGGTGTCGCGGGGGTTGGTGGAAGCCAACTTGACGGTACCAGCACGGTTACGGGTGTGGGCCTTCAGGATGAGCCAAGACCAGTAGTTCTTGAACTCGGGAGTGGCCGCGTTAGACGAGTAGCCGGGGAAGAAGCCGTTGAAGGTACCGGGGAATCCACCGATCCACAGATCCTGCTCTCCGTCTTCCGAGTAGGACGAAGTCCAGAAAGCTCCGAAGTAGTTACCGCTGGAGGCGTAAGCACCCTTGGCCGCGCCCTTGTTCTTAGGGTCGGCATATTGGGTCCAGCAAGGATCCTCTTCAGTGCCGAGGAAAGTGCAGTCGAGGATACGGGTGAAGTTGGTAGGGAACTGGGCGTTCACCGAGACTTCGAGACGATCCTGGAGGTTGGTACCAACACCGGGCAGATCCTTGATAACAGGGATGTTCCACTTCTCGAGCCTTTAAGTCAGGTTAGCATGAGATCGCGCAGGATAGTTCTATTGAATATCTCGACTTACTCTTCCTTGGGACCAACACCAGAAAGCTTGAGGATTTGAGGAGAGTTGAAAGCACCACCAGCAACAATGACTTCCTTGGTAGCGCGGACGTGGCCAGGCTCGCCAGAGTCAGTCTTGTTGGAGCGGGGGTCAGCGCGGTAGAGGGACTCTCCGAAGAGGAAGTCAACACCGTTAGCCCTGGGCTTTCCAGAGGGGCAGGTCTTGTTGGCGAATGTGACCTTGGTCACGAGCGTGTGCAACGCGACGTCAAGAGGGTACTTCTTAGATCCATCGGCATTCTTAGCGGTGGCAGTCTTGTAAACGAGATCGCGGGGCGATGATCGTCGGTAGTTGACATTGTCGATGGCCTCAGGTAGACGGGAGAACAGCTTTTCAGTGTCACGGTTGGCAGCAGCCGTGTTGGCATCGTGAGAAACCACCTTGGCGTAGGCATCAGTGATCTCAGATGTCATGTTCAGAGGCAAGAGCTCCGTGTAAGGGTCAATGCCAAGCTTGACGGCCTTGGCAATGGTGCTGTTCAGGGCAGCGTAGAGGTTGTCGACGGCAGCGGCATCAACATCGAAACCTCGGGCAGCACCAATGAGAGAAGACATAAGCTTGATATCTTGAGCGGCAATGCCCTCGGGGTTGATGTTGAGGTCCAACCAGCCTTCGTGGCCGTGAGTCGAGTCGGTCCTGGCGGTGTAGCCAGAGTTCTCGATCTTCTCGTAGAACTTGCGCATGTTCTCAAGCTCCCAGCTCGAATCGCCGGTAATGTTGGCAATGTAGCCATAGTCGTTCTTGGTGGGCAGAAGACCGACGAGAGCATTGTGCTCTGTGCAACCACCCAGACCACCATATCGCGGGTAGAAGTTGCCGAGGACGGTAGAGCCCTCGGGGGGGTTCACACCACTGTAGTACTGGTTGTCGGGAGTGAGGTAGGAGAGCTTGCGATCCTTCTTGGCCATCTCCTTGTCCTCATAGTGGTGGGTGAAGAAGCCCCAGGAGACTTCATTCCTTTCCGAAGCCGGGTTGGCTAGAGCAGGGGCGTCAACCTGGCGGAGGTTACCGTAGTCGCCACCGGCGTCGATGAGGAGAACGCTGTGACCAGCGCGGGCTAGGTTCGCCGCGACGGGCGAGCCACCGGCACCCGAGCCGACGACGATGTACTCATACGACTTGAACTGGGGCTTGTGCACATCGAGCACCGGGCCAGTCTCGGGGAAGTCGAGCTGCTGCTCAACGATGTCGATAGTGACGTCCGGGCCGTTGGGAGCAAGATCACTGTATTATGTCATTAGCATGGCACCAGCGGCTCGGAAACTTGGCAACTTACGTCGCGGCTGAGAATGGGGCGATTGCGCTAAGCAACGCCAAGTAAGAAAACGACTTCATCTTGAAAACGTCAAGCGAGAGTCACTTTGATGAGAAAAGCTGGAAGTGAGGAAAGGAGGGAATTAAACGAGTATGCTTCTTAAGGCAACTCTAATCCAGCGAAGAGGAAGAAGAAAGGAAGAGGTGAGGAGAAGGGAATGTGGGTGATGATACAAAAAAGAAGTCGATAGCAACGACGGACGACCCGAGACTCTTATATCCAGAGTCTCATCTTGTCGTCTCGGTGGCGGAAGCAGGAGAAGGAGAAGGACTTACAATCATGATCGGCACGGTGGACCACGGATCCTGAACCGGCTATTCTTAGAATCGAGATAGCAGGTAGGCGAGCTAGGAGCTCGGTAGGTCTTCGACCATGTGGCTAGGGGCAGACAGAGAGGAGCCATGCGATGGGTCTGTGATGGGGATGGGGCATCAGCCAATAGTAATCGGACTTAAGACGAAGGAGATCTCGCGGGAACCGAATTCAGGATGCTTACTTGAAGGCAGGTAGCCTATGAGTTGACGTGGACTTACTACTGCCTTACTAGGGCCTGGTGGTGAAGGTGATGGTGATGATGGATGGCTCTCCCAAGCCGAGAAAGCGATGCAAGCTGCGCTACTCCGTCCCTCACAACCAACCTTGCACGACTATTCCTTACTGGCCGTACCGAATGCGCACATGCACGGTAGCATATCTCATGAGATATAGCAATATCAGAGCAGGGATACCCAGCTTGAACGATACTACCCCTGATTGATTAGATCAACAGAAAGCAGAAAGAGTACCTAGGTAGGTATTGAGCATTGCGACTTGAGTTTCCAAGACAGAGAGAAGACCTACCCAGGCGAGCAGGTACAGACAGACTGCCCGGTCGAGGAGATGCAATTGATGGACTCTGCTGAAGTTGCGCAGCCCGTGGTGTGCGCCCGATGCTCTGGTACTGACGGGCGCTGGCTCGTCCGGTGCTCTGCTGGTGCTCTGCTGGGCTGGGGCGAGCTGAAAGCAATGCGCGCTAGGCCACCACGAGGCGCTCAGATTATTACTGTACCAGCTGTGGCTGCCAGGCCCAAACCAGCATGGATTGCTCGCGCAGTGGGCTTTGAGTGGATGGATTCGGGTCATCCGGGGAAACCAACGAAAAACCTTATTTCCGCGCCGCTGCACTAGCGCACTCCCTAGCGCCATGTCTTGGGTAGGTACGCCCATGCAGGTTGGCGCAATCCTTTTCGCATACTATCTAAGCCCACGAGCCCACTAGGTCTGCTAGCTGTACTATCTGCTGCAGTGGAAAGTTCCCTGCGCAGAAGCCGGCGCATTGCGCATTGAAACCGTCGACGCTAGCACAGTTAACGAAATGAGGTCGGCTTCACATAGCTTACCATTCCAGTCCATCCAACGGTTAGCCTGTCGCGGTAGTTTCACGACACAGGAGCAATACCGGCCGCCAAGTAACCAAGAGATACTCCCGTCCGCCCAAGCACTTTCGGCGCCGCTCCAAGAGATTCCCCAGACGCCAAGTGAGCTTGTCTTCGGCTTGATGATAAATCCCGGCTTGGATGCTGGGCTAGACGAACTACGTCACTGAGGATCGAAACGAGAGCGACTAGTTACGAGTAATTGATCTGTTCCGCCGTCGCAGCACCTCGCAATCAGAGAATGAATGATACTATGTACTTAGTATGGATAAGTATGTGAGCAGCGCATCGCAACCCCCTGCAGTGCCCTGTCACCTCATCTCAGTGCTCATCTCAGATTGGCTCTGGTTCGCTCTGGTGTGGTCGGAAATATGGATCGCAACTCAATCTAAGTCCTACGCTCACCCGGCACTGTGGCTTTCGATGAGCGAATAAAGCGGGAGACAGTAGCCTTTCGACTGTACCACCTACCTGACCTGGCGACACGGGCCCACTAAAAACGACCAGAAGAACTGCGCCTAGTAAATCGACTTGCAGGTGTGCTGCATGCTGCCCGTCTCGCCCGTCTGCATACGGAATGCATGCGTGTGCCTAAGATTAGTACTGGCCCTGCCCTGCCCTGCCCTGCCCGCCCGAGCCCGCCTTTCCTACTCGGGCTGAGACGGGTGTTCATCTCCTCGCTTCTGCCCATGTGCGTCTTGTCTACTAAGTACATACATGGCCCTTTAGTCGTTTCGCCTCGCCCTAGCCGTCAGCTTTTACTGTTGCTAGCTCCACCTGGGACCTGCATGCTGCCCTTGAACGCCTCTGTCGTCAGTCTGTCCAACCCGCGCGAGCCCTTATTCGCCATCTGAAGTCGCACTAAGATGCTGACCTGTGCAGTTTCGCATCTTTGGTTGCATCTTTCGCATCCACTCTGGCCTCGGATGTTCGCTTGACAGCTGCGAGCCCGTCGAAAGCAGAAAGTATCGTCGCATCTGTAGTCCTCCCCGCTCACCTCTATAACGTGGTCGCCAAGACGCACACGACAATCTTCTGAGGACTGTTCGGCCTAGACTCGCCGGTCCCGTCGCTGGTTCGGATGCCAGTACGCCCTCGAACCCTCAATTGGCCCGATTCACACAATAAGGTGCTGACCAGAAGGACGCACTCGTAGTCCACACAGGTAGCTCGGTAGGGTGGCTACGAGAAAACGTAGTTGTATTCTTCCCCACTCGCTAACAACTGGACCAACAATCAGTTCGCCCTTTCTCGGTGACTAAGCTACTGTAGATAATTTCGTCATTGCGGTGGAACTTGCGTGTTCTGTTGGTGTCATACATAGAATGCTATCGTGACAAAATTGAGGACCTCACTGGACTCACGCTTTTTCCGCTTCGTAAGGGCCTTACCACGAAGTCGGAAGTCAGGTCAATTTCACGACTTATGTCCGAGAAGAGTCTATTGGGTCGCAAGAGTAGCGACCAGGGGTCACACGAGACGTACAGTAATACGCAGCAAAGATCTAGATACTTCGATTAGCGAAACCTTAGCCATCCATCTTGATCATTTGCAGGTCCATCTCTCGCGCAGAGCAGCAGAGTAGGATTCGGGATCTCGGATTGAATCGAGCAAGTGGCGCAAAGGAGAGACACGATTGCAGCCAATAGTGTGACCTACGGCATATATGCTGTGGTTATAGCCCACCCGCAACATGCAACATGCATCCGGTCGGCTGGAGATAGCCTATCTCGGTATTCGCGTTACTAGTCATAGATTGATCTCATCTGCATGAAGGAGTCATTCTATCATTTTGCTTTCGTCGTGTAAAGTTTTTCATGACTGCGGCTATACGAGTTACTTCATGGGGGGTCACCTTCTCCTTTGGTGATTATTGGCACCGATGAGAGTCGCATTATCTACTTACCCAAGTGTGCAGTTACACCAACCCCGTAAAAGCCTTTCCCGGTCTTGCATACACCTTGAGTCACTGTATCCCTAGGTTACAAGACCATCAAGTCCAGAGATCACAAGTACAAGCTCAGCATTACGCACTTGTAACCTTGAAATTACGAATGCAGCAGCGATAAGCGAGCTAAAGCCATAGAAGAAAGCTAAGCTAAGACATATACAATCATCGCAGTGTTCAATCATTGCAATGTTCAATCCAAGAGTTCCGTCTCTCCCAGACTCGGTTGCTGACCAACCAGGGAGCAGCTTCTTTCCATTGAAACCTTCCAATGCATTTACTTACACGCAATTAAATGGCCTTTGATATCAAGTTACTTGCGTGCTTCGTGAATCTCGGCAATTGTATACAGTGATTGCTTTCATCGAAGCACAGATCCCCGGTCAGTCGAGAGTTGTTGTAGCTCCGCGTATCCCGAAGGGCGCGACTATCCTTAGCTATACTAAAACGTGAGTCCTCCTCACTGGAGGAAGTGAAGGGCTAGCTTCTTGTACCCAGATATACTTTCAATAAGCTCTGGTACACGGATATACTCATCCGGTCCATGGGCGACCAGGATTGATCCAGGGCCGTACAAGACCCTCTTGTTGCATAGCTCGTCCTTCAGCCGGGGTACGTCGGTTCCAAAAGCCACTGGGGCAGCCTCGAAACCCTCTATCTCCCAATCCAGGAGAGCCTCAGGGTATTCAAAGACGAACTTCAGCTCCACATCTGGATGTCGGGATATGATCTCTGCAAGCTTTGCTTTGATTCCAGGAAGGTCAGAGACCACTAGGAGGGAGTCGCAGTAGTCAGTAATTTCTCATTTTAACAACTAAGCCCCCGACTGCCCCTTGGCTAGGGAGGTTGCAGATGTTTCAAAAGCAATGATCCCCATTAGGAGAACGCATGCCTCTATGAATGCTAATAGGGGGGGTTTCAAAGGCTTCAAGAATCTCAGCGATTACGTACTGCGGACTTCACAGAGAGCCTTGGCCGACGGAGCCACAATGTTGTGCTTCTCGCCACCCTCGAGGGTCCCAATGTTGAATGTCGAAGGGCCCAGTAGCTCAGATTCCGGCCAGCTTGTCGCAGAGAGCTCATTCAGCACAGTGAGAAGCGTTGAGGTTGCGCTTTTGCCGAGATGAGGATACCCCGAGTGACTTAAAGCGCATCATTAACATGGTCATCAGGTTGACAAGCTCGTTGTCGCAAAAGATGCACTTACCAGGCGACCCCTCGAGCGATGACCTCAAAGGCTACTTGCCCCTTGTGTCCTTTTGCAAGCTTGCTCTCCGTCGGCTCGGCAAAGATGCCCGACTCCCACTTCACCCCCATATCGTTGGCGGCGACCATCCCATGGCCGCCATTCTCCTCGCCCACCACGAACAACAACCCGACATCACCCTCTGCGCGGAGCCTGCCTTCTTTCCTCAGCTCCTCCACAGCCACGATCTGAGCGGCCAACGGCCCGAGATCGTCCGAAGAGCCCCTCCCGCGAATTACATCGCCATCGACGGTCATCGGAATGTGCGGCGGCACCGTGTCCATGTGCGCCGTGAGAAGGATCCGCGTCTGACGGGCGGCGCCGAGGTAGGCGTATACATTGTGACGTGTGGACCCCGGCGCGATGGCGATGCGCTCGACGGTGTACCCCAGGCTGTGGAGGTGGTGCTCCAAGAAGACGCCAATGTCATGTTCCAGCTCGCTTGTGCTGACAATTGACATTAGCGATTTCAACAGGTCGACTACTGGGTGGTCCATGGTTTGAAGCGCAGAGTGTTACTGGCGATTTAGAATAGCGATCAATGTATCGGCATCTGGTACCTTTGACTATTATGAGTCTTTGTGCATACCGCACTCGCACTGCGTAATACCTCAGCGGCTACTAACTCCTAATACCGGAGTTTCATACTATTAGCGGGTCCTTGGGCTGCCGAGCAAAGCTGCTGTGTTGTTTCATCTATTGAATAAGCTGCTGTCAAACTCATATACAACGGAATAAGGCTAAGTTGAGTGTGATAATGAGACTTGATATGTATTGTTGAGTGATTGTTTTGTGATACTCCCTTTGTGTGATCTCGTGGGATCTGAATGATACAGCAATGGAGCAAGAAGTCAGGGCTGGTGTGGTTGTTAGGAATATACACACTTTTACAGAGTCATGCATCATTGTCCGGCCTGGTGGCCTAATGGCTAAGGCGTTGCTTTCCGGTACTAACTGGATGTGGCAAAGATTGTGGGTTCGAGTCCCGTCTGGGTCGTTTTGTTTTTGCTCTATCTTCCTCCCTTGTGTACTAGATGTCCAAAGACAGATACGCACCCGCCGATCGATCTAGCAATTGATTGATTGGTGTTGCTTATGTATGCAGTACGGACGCTACTTTGTGCCTGGAATCGTACAGTCTAGTCGTATTACGTGGATGTATCCCACACGGTAATCCAACGTCCCACAGTGTATAAGATAAATACTGCATAACATGAGTTACTTACCTATTTGTTTTTTTTACATCTTTTTTAAAGATGCCAACTTAGTAGGTAAGAATGTATGTATAACATGCGGGAATATCATTAGAGATATGTGTGGAAGGCAGTATTATTTGGTGGTCTGTCTCTATCACATATGTTAACAAGTATGTATTAATTAACATAGCACCCACCCATAGTAGAAATTTCAAACAATCACTAAACCCAGCTTTGCTAGCAACTCCAATTCTAAAACTCATGCTGCAGAGAACTTTGTATTGAACCAACTAGCTAACCTTTTCCCAGATGTCCTTGGATATATGATTCCTTATCCCACGAAACGTAATATCGCCATGAAAATTTTGCCGTTTACCATTGGTACCACCAAGCAAATAATTTCCTCATTAGAAAATAAACAGAACACCAAATTCCCCTGGCCCGACTTATAGCAGTAGTTAATGGTTACGAACAAATTCTCCTCAGCCCGTCGAGGTTAGTCATTTCTCACCCTAATATTTCGTACCCGCCTGATCAATGAGCCCAACGAATACTTGATAAGAAACAAGATGGCGATAGCGAGGACTCCAGCAACTATCTCCACGGTGTAAAGACGTGCTATATACTTTGAAAGCAACGTTGCCGTTCTCTCCAGATAACGCGAAAGTAGTGCCAGAGCTTTTAGAAAAGGACCATTGGGGCCGGTTATGGATTGTGCCTTTTGCACGCCCTCGAGAATGTTGTCCGGGATCTGGAGCGTCACGATATCCAGCACCTCCTCCCCTATTCTAAAGCAGTCTCTGTCGGCGCACATACGACTCTGAAGCTCGGGTGCATGACGAGCCCAGGACGGTATCAAATGCGTATGATTCGTTCCCAGGTTATAGTTGAGTAGATCAATGTGGGCTTCTCTTAGTATATTGCTCAATATTGGTTGAAGCTCATGTCCTTGGAGGATGTTGATGTCTTTGATTTCGTAGAGCTGAGACTGCAAGCGCTCCAGTGTAGAGCAGCCGAACCGTAATGGCTTTCCTACCAGAGTATCCAGATCAGAAAGGAAGCTTTGGAACTGATCTAATCCGTATTGCGTAATAAGCGCGGCTTCATGGATGGTGCTCAGTCGTTTCAGTTCTCTCAATTGGCGATACTGTGATACGCAAAGTCAGTAACGGCTAATCACACCAAGAGTGGTTGGTAGGATGTGTGAGGATTCGCCATTCCCAAAAAGCACCCCTTCTGCTTCAGGAAAATTGGATCTTGCTTCTCGCTCTAATATAGCCAAATTAAGAATTAGGTTCACCCCAGAGATAACGTACCGCAGCTTGCCATTGTCTAAGGTTGATGCTTTCTGCAATATCGAGCGGCCAGCTAAGCGGGGCAGCCCCGTTTTCAAGAGATTGGAAGTCGCAATCCTGGAGCTCCCACGGTAAATCGAGTATATTTTCACTTGACAGTGAAGCTAGATGCTCGCTCTTATAGTTGGGCCACTTGCTTTCCATCGTCAAGGGGGCAGTGGGAACTTTGAAACTTTCGGGACGTTGGCTACTAATTACAGGTACCGGGGTCGGTTTGTTATTCTTAGTTGTCGTAGTTTTGATCGCAGTGGTCGAGACAGTCGGAGGAGAAGCTGGAGACGCAGCGATTTTATTTGGCTTCAGAAAGTTGGGAACGTCCAACTGAGTCTGGATGCCGATCAATATTATTACGCTTATGAACACCCAGAAAAACATGATGTATCAAGTATCTTTCAGTATTGGTAGATCCTGTTGCGAATGTTATTACATATTATCGAGTGTAAGTTGCGTCTACACAAAGCTTTTTATCACAACAAGAGGCATTCGCTTCCTTGCACGCTGGGCCAATGTCATTGACATTGCAAAGCGACTTCAATGCAGATTCCTCAAACACGCCGCATTCAGAGATCCGAAACCGGTTACCCTTGTCTTTTGTCGGCAGCTTGGGTCTTTGGCCATTGTTCTATTCGTCAAAGTAGAGAAACAAAGTGTTGCTCAAGCAAGGGGTTGCAAGCCCAGCAAGATCCAGCCGGACAATGAACAGCCTTTAGCCCCGATAACAACTTGATCGTGGTTGCACAGTTTGACACGACAAGGATATGCTTACTCTATACACACAAATAACTTGTGAAAAAGAGAAAGAAAGAATTATCAAGTTTGCTGAGATATATCGAATTCGCAATAATAGCACGCACCTCAATCACTGGCAGGGTTACCAATCAGCTTAGATCGCAGAATTATTAAATTTATCTAACGTCAAATTGGTATTGCTAACACGAAGGATCGCGAGTAACATCGATTCGCTTCGCGATACAGTAACAATACAACTTAGTGGGATTGAACCTTCGCGACGAGATCATGTCAGGAATTATGACTTAGGTTGAGAGTCATACATGCAATAATCCCAAACACACAAAGCGAAAACTTGCTGGGGTATTCGTTTGTCGAACAAGTTGAGTAGAAACAAGTAAATAAACAACATCGATGACAGCTAAAAGTCCGCGCCGCCTAAGCGAGCACTACATATTGCCAACATCCTGCTAAAGTCTCTATCTCGAAGTCGTCAAATTCGAGTAAACAGCCGATGCGCACAGATGCAAACACTTTGATACGCCTGACGACAGAGACTGTAACAAATATAGAATGATTGTGTTATGAATGAGTTTTATAGAGAAAGTCTAGAAAGTCATGGTAGCAAGTGCATGCTTACTCAGGATGACGAGTCTCAGTGACCCTTGTTTACGTGATTCGATTCAGGGCGTAGTGTCAAGGCATTTGACTATCTTACCACGCGAGACATTCTAAACAAATACTGCGGACTGGTCTACATCAATTAAAGTCTAGACTTGATTATGCATGCAAAAGGCCAACCGTCGGTGACGATAAGCGCTGTGTAAACCGGATGGTCTTTAATCAAGAAGCCCTAATTACTTCGCCCTGGACAAGCTCGTCGCTGTCCCTCTGCTGGGCTGTATCCTATCTCAATTTCATAAGGCTTCAACTACTTTGGGTGAGACGATTCGGTTAATGGGATATGTGATATTCTGGGGTGGCACACGGAGATAATAAGGATTAAGGGTCTTGGATGACCGCTCACTACTTAATATATCTGCTACTATTTTGGGATTTGTTTGGTGAACAGTGCATCTGCAAGGGTCTCACCAGCCAGCCTCAGCCACATTGCAAGCGATGGAACTGGTCCTGAGCCTCCGCGCAATTGGGAGGTCAGCTCCGACACTCGGATTGGCTCGTGCCGTTTTTCAATACGACCTTGTGACAACAACCCGAATAAAGCCCAAGTCCACGAGATATCTTACTAGATATGGCTGCTCAAGTGACACCTTGCTGCACTTGTTGATGAGACGTCGATTCGAAGCCCAGCAAATCGGATGTAGTATGCGATCACATTGTCCCATCAGCAACGGCGACGAGCTGTCATTGATCACTTGTACACCCTCCCCTCTCCCATGAAGCGAGTGCTCTGCATGATAATACGGGTTTTGAATATGCATACCAAGCTTGGGTGACTGTATGTAAGCCCCGAAATAGGACGCCGACCCAAGCTTGAGTTGGTCATCTAACGTGAGCACGAAGCATATCGAGCATGTGGAAAATCGAACCCAGGCTGTCTGTTTGTTACCTTCGTTGAGTCTTGACAGAGTTCGATAGCATCAGTGAAGTATTCACCTCTTAATCTCCTCCTCAGTCAGCGGAATGGTCTTGGCAGCGGTCCGGACCGCTCGTTCCAAACAGCACGATGAGAATATGTATGATCAAGGGTTAGGTGACCGAGGTGACTAAGGAAAATGGCGAGGTGGTTGGGTTGGGCACGCACACACCACCAGACCACAACTGACCACGATGTGATATTCCAACAACCCCATCGTCAATTCCCATTCTGGCTCACCCACATCTACACTAACTGGTACTAAGTACCTAGTCAGTCCCCTCTTCGCGCAGCGATGAACTACTGACTTGCGTTCCCCCTCATTCCTCCCTTTCGATGGCTAAGCGTGGAACGATAACCAACCGCGCCTGGCCGCGCCGAACTAGCGGAAACCGAACCCATTCCAAGAGCGGGCTGTGGGCCGGGTCGATTGACGTGGTTGACGATGGCTGGGGGAAGGAATTGACCAAAGTGAGGAGCAGAAGATCGAAATTGGGAAATTAGGAAATAGGGGTGTTGTGTGTTATCTTTTCGTTCCCCACTGAAAAGCGCGAGACTTGGGAAGCGGTGTGGTCCCCCCTGTCGCTCTGTCAGGCTTGTTAAGTTGTTGGACGAGACCATGAAACCAAACACCAGCAAGTCCCGCGCGCAAAAACCAGGCCTGGGGCGCAACAAGGGCCACGGCACCAATCGGCGCCCATGCCTTGAACCCACAATCCACACTCCGGCAGGTTTGGCGGCCGCGCTACGCATGGAATAGGGTTGCGGTCAACGGTAACCGGAATAGCAGCAAACTGGCGGTATGGTTGGTATGTATGTGTGGTGGCCGAATGTTGGTTGGCCATCATGTATGTGAATGAATGAGTGCAAGTGTAAGTCTGTAGCAGCAGTAGTAGTTAGTGTAGACAATAAGTAAGTCGTTATGCCGCTTCAGTCTATATCGAGTATAAGATGTAAACAGCCCCATCTCCTCCCACCTCTCCTCCCCGTCTATTCTCCCCTCTCCCTCAAGCCCTATCACCATGCCGTCCATGGCTGGTACTCTCGGTCTCAATGCCTACCACGGCCTGCTCCAGCTTAGCGTCGACGGCATGCCGTTCGCCTTTGCGACCCCGCTGGCGACCTCTCTGAAGGACTGGTTCGCCCTGCAGTATCTTCTGCCACTCATCTCTTTCGTCTGCGTCGGCCTGGAGGGCTGGTGCTTCTTCGATCTCACGCGCAAGTCGCTGGGTGCGAGATCCGCGCGGGCCATCGCCGACGCGCGGGACGCCGCGTCCCTGGAGGACTACGACGTGATCAAGGATTTCCCCAGAGGTGGGTTTGAGCCTTGTAAGTTATTACCTAACCTAACCTGTCCAGCCGCCGTCAATCTATCATCTCCACTGCAATGGACACATTGGCTAACGGGGGTCACGCATTAGCGAACAACCAGCTGTGTGTTCACGGGCTATTGGGCATCAAGCTGCACGCGAGACACAGCACGTGTCCGTCAACGCCCGGCCGCGCAAGGCGAGATGTCAAGGGTCTCACGATGCCGTGTGGCTGTCTGATCATCTCGCCGAAAGGGCGCTCGGTGCAACAGGCGCCGAGGAAGCAGCGGCGAGAGATATCCTACATCGCTATTTGACGAAATACAACAATAAACGCAACCCGGGACACAAAGCTCCGGCTCATGATACGATGAATACGATAAGGAAATTGGCACTTCACTTGCATAGCTGCAAGTTGCGCAAGCCCACGCGGGATGAGATGAGTCTCATCCCGATCGGGCGAGGGATTAGTAAAGCGACCACCACTCACTCACTAGACCATTTCCTATCAATGTCCAACCCCACGAAGCATATCCGCACAACCGACGGCATAGCCGATCGACCATACGCATGAACCATTTACGAAGTCAATGAATGAATACGGAACACGAAACACGAAACCAACCAAGAAACCAACAAAAAAAAGAAGCATACACACAGCCAATCAGCCAGACTGCATTGCATTGCATTTGCCGGGACAGGGAAAAAATATCCATCAAAAAAGCATCAGCATCAGCATCAGCATCAGCATCGGAGTCAAGGAATTGGAAAAAGGCCACGAGGTTCTTGTATGGATATGTTCAGGACCGCATCGCAACGCAGCATTTAACTTGGCATATAGCATGATATGAATAATGACAAATGAAATCACGTTTCTTCTCAACATGGCTGTTCACATATAATTGTCATGTCGGCACTTACCTTTCTGCGCGAGTACCATGCATTGAAGTTTGTTGAACAACTCGTGGTAGCGTTTGTTGCGATTTTGCACCCCACTGCCCAACTTTCGCGCGTCTTAGGCTGTCATCTCAAGTTCATCGCATCAGTAACACCATAACTAGGCATAGCGATCGGGAGAGCGTCAAACTGGACCCAATACTCTGGTATATTGTTAAATCTCACAATGGGCAGCGCCTACATACACCATGATGCCATAAACTTTTGTCTTTCCCTCATATCTTCTTTTCATGCATGCGTACAGTGTGGTTATCATGATAAACATACTGGCGACTTTATATACTGGGGCAACTCAGCCTCTCGATGAGCCAGTGCATACCATATGCCCGTCGCCTACCGAGAAGCTGAGATACATCAATCGCACGTTAGGGACAAGGGCGAAGGAGAAGGATGTCTATCTCTCACACTTCTTGAACGCCTTATGCTGCCGCGGGCGTAGGGTTACCAGCAGGAGGAGCGGGGGGAGGTTTGAAGAGCGTTACGTCCGGCCAAGTCTTCTCAGCAGCTTCCTTGAACGCGTCCGCCTCCCCGCTGCGCCATTGGTAGAGCAATCCCAAGGCCTCGGCGGCCGGCTCCCAGTCGTCGCCCTTCAGCTTCAGCACGTTGAACAGGGCCTTCTCGCACGTCTTCTGGTCCTCTCCGAGCAGCTTCTGGATCTTGACGGCCGATACAACATGAGGTGCACTATCCTTGTGTTTTTGGAGGAATTCGGCATTGTACTTCTTCAGATCCGTCTGGGGGTGAATGACGGTGAATTCAGCTTTGATGACGGAGGCTACCTTTTCGGGTAGGTCTGCCAACTTGGTCCTGAGCTCCTCCAGGAAGCGCACGGCTTGCTCGTGGACAACAGGGTTGGTCTCATCGATGGCGAGCGCGGCGTTCAAGCAATGCAAAGCAAGGAGGTATTTCCCTGTTGAAGTGAGCATTCAATTTCACCCTAGGGATTGGAGAGAAGGTGGTCTTACCTCTTCGGATGTATACCTCGAAACCAGCAATCTGGCCATCGATGTTCTTGGGGCTGAATTGGATAATCGGCAATAGAAACTTGGTGGCTTCTACCAGAGGTTGGTCTGTCGATGCCAGTTTCAACCCGATCGGGTCGTCATCTTTCTTGGCACTGTCTGATGTCGCCGGCTTGGGTTTGTTCGGATCTTGCTTAGCGGCGTGTTCTGCTGCCTCCCGTTCGGCCTTCTGAGCCTCTTTCTTAGCCTTCTTCAGAGCCTTCTTCTGGTCTGCCTCATCTTCCGCATTGCCATTTGTAGAACCATTGACGGCATTCGCGGCTAGTTTGCTGTCGTGTATGCCAAGGTAGGCTGCGATTGCGCCAAGTGCAGCACGAGTGTAGAAGGGATGTTCGCGGAGGTTGTCCTCCCAACGGATCATGTCCACGTACGCGCGAATCTGGCCCTTTCTGAGCGAAAAGCTATGGAAATCAAACTGATCTTCTTGCCAGACATCAAAGATGTTATACACGGCGTGAAACCGTTTGAGCGCCAACCCAATAAGCCCGTTCCGTACAGAGGCTTCGCCGTCTTCTGTCAAGTACCATATGCTTTGCATGTCGACGAGGTCGGACA
Source organism: Astrocystis sublimbata (assembly GCA_022453515.1). Lineage (NCBI taxonomy): Eukaryota > Fungi > Ascomycota > Sordariomycetes > Xylariales > Xylariaceae > Astrocystis > Astrocystis sublimbata. Next base: position 724,257 of record JAJNNY010000006.1, on the reverse strand, counting down.
GGGGCCCACCAGGTGAGTCATTTCTGGTAAACAGTGACATTGTTTTCAGAGCTCTGGCCGTTTCGTTGTTTCGCAACTGGTACTTCGCGGCCTTTGTATTAATGTATCGATCTTTGAGATCAAGATTGCGAGCATGCTCCATTATCTCCGACGCCTTGCGCGTATTGCCATGGTACTTCCATATCCGGGCCTTGGTCATGTGGAATTCGACATTCTTGGGCACCAATTTCAGGCCCTTCTCAACAAAGTCTTCCGCCTTCGCAAGATCCCGAGATAGATGGTAGTTGTAGTGCTGGGCAAGGTAATAAAGTCCAGCTGGTAGGCCCTTCAGCTCATTCTCGGCAGAGTCGTCGTTTCCAGATTGAGATTCCTTCTCTTTTACATACTCGTGAGCCAAGGAACCCAGGGTATCCTTCTTGAAAGTATCGGCATAGAGGTGCTTCAAATTCGCGAATGTGGAAGGCACACCCTTGTCCAGCATCAGTGACAGATAGGCCTTAGCTGCTTCATGAAACTTGGTGCCTATGGAGCGCGTTAGCTAAACCAAAGCCGGCGAGTCCTACCAACCTCTGCATTATGACTCACCAGTAAGGAAGTCTAGGGGTAGCCGCTTCGCAGCGTCGCAACGAGGGTTCTTCTCCGCGGATTCGTCGTATATGGCCTTTCGGGCAGCCGTATCATCACCGCTGAGCCCCAGAACTTCCGTCAACTTGTTGTAGTACTCGGGGTGTTCGGAGTTCCTATCCAGTAGGGCCCGGTATGCCTTTGCAGCCTCGTCCTTCTTGCCAAGCTTTGCGAGATAGTCGGCCTTCAGCTCCAGCACCGCAAGGCGATCGAGGTTGTGCTTGGAGATGGTCTCGAGATGATCCAATGCTCTCTGGTAGTCGCCAGTTTCTGCGATAATAGAGTTCTTGTATAAGAGAGCTTCCGAATTCTCGTAGTCGGCGTGGGAGGGAGGCGACTTGAGAGACTCTTCGTAGGTGGTTAAGACCTTTTCAGCTTGCGCCAGATCGCCGGCCAAGTGATGGGCAACGGCGACGGCGGTCCAGTTCTGCCTCATCTGGGATTTGGCCTGCAGCATGGCAGTGCGGCTCTGGATGTAGCCCTGGTAGTCGCGCATCTGTATCTGCAGGTAGGCCAGATCGCGCTGGATCTGGGGCGAGCCGGGCTCGAGCTTCAGAGCAAACTTGTAGGCCTTGATGGCCTCCTCGAAGTTCTTCTGGTGGCGGTAGAGCAGGCCGTAGACATGCCAACATATGTGCGACTTCATGTCGGCGGTCAATGCATCCTTGGCGAGGGCGAAAGCTTCGTCGGTCTTGCCGGTGGAGTTGATGATGAGGGCCTTCATGGCCATCGTGTCGCCATGCTTGGGGTTCTTCTTGAGGATCTGCTCGGCGGCCTTCAAGCCGCGCTTGTACTGCTTCTCCTCATAGTTGCGGATCACCTGGCGAAAGAGCGAGTTCTCCTTCGCGCTGAGAGGCTGCGGCATGGCGGCGAGCGATCACCAAACAAGCGGAGCAGCGAGCGAGTCTAGATACCGGGCCAAGTATATCGTGCTTCGAAACGGTCGCAAAGGGGCGGGAACCCGATTCCGGCGGGTCTGCGGCGACGAAGCGGTGCTCGAAGGGTCGCAAGGGCGTCGTTTCCACCCAATGCCCCCTCTGTGGCTATTTAGCGAAGATGCGAGGGCACACGTGCACCTATCGTTGCTTACACCACACACCAGACCTGGCTCGCAGGTTCAAGATGGCACGGGGGAGACTGATGGGCCGATACAAGCTCGGAGAGCGGAGCGGAAAGAGAGCTGGAGGGGAGGGTGGCTCGCGGAAGGCGGAGGTTGGGATTCGGGGAGGGAGGGGAGCGGTTATGGACACCGACACTTCGTCAACAGAAAGGCAAGGAAGGGAGGAAGGTTACGATTCCCGGACCAGGTGTTCAGCACCTGAGCCCTGAGCCCTGACGGCAGCATGGTGGTGGTGGTGGTGTGTACGGCTATGCGCAGTGGAGCTCGCAGCACTGTGGTCCGCTGTGGATTGCTATAATTGGCTGCACCACCGTTGACTGGTGGGACGACGACGTCTCGGACCCTGCCCCTCGGGCGGGTCGGCGCCGCGGGGCTTTTCTAAGAGGCAGCAGTCAGAGGCAGTACATAGGTACTTACCCACTTAGGTGTGAGAGCTCGGGCCACTCGCGATTGCTAGCTACAACTACGTGTATCTCGGATATACTCACAGTTACGGGCTATTGCAGAACAGATATCACTACTTAGGTAATCATACAATCAGAACATACCGAACATATTAGGCACTTAGAATGTACATAATCTAGAACTGGGCTGTACCCTAAGTGCCTCGTTAGAAGTAGCTGGAGCACACTGTTGATCCCATCTAGATACCTGTATGTACCTAGTAGGTACTTAATTAAGTCGTTATATCTGGGTAGGGGAAGGGACCTACTTACTCACACTCAGCACTGCTGAGCGGTGTGGTGGCCTATTCGCTGCGGCTCGTAAGGCTCATCCGACCGACCCCTCGCTGCTTGGCATTCACGGCTGTCTGCTCAATTCCACCACGACCAGGACGGAGCGGTTTGAACTGGATTATTAATATATAATGGAGGCTTGTAGTGGTGATGGTGCATACAACGCGAAACTCATACACTGGGCCGTACTCTACCCCTGTGGCCCTCTGCTCACTACCTCTAAGTACGTAGAAGTAGTAAAATACCATATTCTGTATATCTACTAGGTAGTATATGTCATGGCTTGGGGGTTTTCCTACCCTGCTGCCATTGACCGAAGGCTGCCTCGGCATCTTGGAAGCTGCCGTTGCCGCACCTCTCCTCGACAAGCCCCCAGGTCCGGGACCGTACGATCTTCTCGACGCTCCTCTCCTGCCTCAACAGCTGTGCGAGTTTCTCTGTCCGCGGCTCCCGGGGAAAGTATCTCCCGGAATAGGGGTCTAACCGCTCGTCCACCACTCGTTCGCGGCTCTTTGCCGTTTCCGCATCCCGCAGCACGACCTCGGGGTCGTCGGGGTCAGAACTCGTGGCCACATAGGCGCAATAGGCCAAGACATCGGACCTCGCTTGCCAAGAGGGGAACAACACCTTCTCCTTGAACGCTCGACAAGACTGGGGATCCAGCTGTCTGGCTGGGGCGGCCCGGGGAGCGCGCACAGAGGTCGAAGCTGGGTCAAAGCCAGACTTGGCCGGCGTCACAAGAGCATTGAGATTCTGCGTGATGGAATCATCAATGGCGCCCCGAGATATGCGCAGGAAATCTGTAGTCGTTATCAGCCTGACTGTGGTGAAGAAAAATGCGGATTTTGGCGGCGGAGAAAACACACCTCTCAGTGCAACAGTCGTGAAGCAGAACTGCGGTGTTAAGGTGGGAGTGGGGGACGGCTCAGTCATGATATTATCACGAGAAGCTACTCCCGCGTCGTGTAATTGCGCGGCATCCGCTGGTTTGGGAGCCGGCTGTCGTGTCCAGAGTAACCCAGCCAGTGTGACGAGCTTATCAAACTATGCCAATATAAAGACGACACGGGCCCGCAGTCATTTCAGATGTACGCATAGGTACGTTTCGGTAAGTGACAGTCGCGATTTGACGATGCTCAATGTGGTTCGAAAGTATGAGATTCGTCAATGAACACACAACATGGCGACGGTTCGATAGAACTCGGAGCTGCCTGTAAGTAGAGCTAGAGATAGATGACGACCAGGTAATGTGGCGGTTATGTACTTCATGTATGTAGGTACGGTAGGTACCTCGCATCCTGGCAGGCTGGGTATCTCAGACAGCTCTGTACAGCTTATCTCGGCGGCGTGGGTACATAAGGATGCTTTGTACTCAGCTTGCTCAGGTACAAAAGCCCCGCTATTGGGTGCTCTGGTGGGCTGGTCTAGTGCCCCGAGTTCTGCATTCGCAGCTGGTGAGCCTGCGGCCCTGGCCTGGGACCTGATTACGTGCCAACGCCTGCCTTGGGCAAGAGCTAAGAGCTAAGGGCCACGGGCCAGATCGAGGCTGGAGCTCGTTCGATTGATCATCATCAATCCGACAACCTACGCATTTCGTCTCATCGTCCCATCACCACAGCCTGGCTGGTATACCACCGCCGCGCATCTCCCACGTTCTCTGCATCCATCGCCCTACGCCTTAAACCACTGCAAGCCTACATTCGTTTCAGCACCCCGTGTTCCGTCTTCGATCTCTTACGGCATAGCATAGCATAGCATCATCGGGCCTCCACTCCGCCGACCACATCTCACTTCGGCATGTCGAGCAGCCACGACGCAACCGCAACCCGCCTGCCGGACGATGGCAAGGACGGCAAGGACAACGGCCGGGACAAAGATAACAACAAGCCAGCCAATGAAGGGGATGCCGAGATGCAGGATGCCCAGCCCGAGGAGGAAGAAGACGACATTCTAGACGAGGAAATCCGCAGCCTCAGTACACAAGACCTCCAGACTCGCAAACGCCTGCTGGAAAACGACGCCCGCATCATGAAGAGCGAGTTCCAACGGTTGTCGCATGAGAAGGCTACTATGGCCGAGAAGATCAAGGAGAACGTGGAGAAGATTGCCAATAACAGGTACGAATGCCTTGCCCTGCCTTGCCCTGCCCCGCCCCGCCCCGACCCGACGGGCCTTCATGATATATCCTGGTGCTAACGACACTTCAGACAATTACCATACCTTGTCGGCAACGTTGTCGAGCTGCTCGACCTAGATCCCACTGCCGAATCCTCCGAGGAGGGTGCTAACATCGACCTGGATGCGACACGAGTTGGCAAATCAGCCGTCATCAAGACCTCGACACGTCAGACTATATTCCTACCCCTGATCGGCCTGGTCGACCCCGACACTCTAAAGCCCGCGGACTTGATTGGTGTAAATAAGGATTCATATCTCATTCTAGATACCTTGCCGGCCGAATACGACAGTCGTGTCAAGGCCATGGAGGTAGACGAGAAGCCTACTGAGAAATACACCGATGTCGGTGGCCTGGACAAGCAGATTGAGGAACTGGTCGAAGCCATCGTGTGGCCCATGAAGGAGGCCGAGCGCTTTAAGAAGATTGGCATCAAGGCACCCAAAGGTGACTGCGGCCCCCCTCCCCCACCCTCGTCTGCCATGCTTTTGATATTGGGCTAACAGCGCTGCAGGTGCCCTTATGTACGGCCCCCCAGGTACCGGCAAAACACTGTTAGCACGAGCCTGCGCCGCCCAGACCGATGCCACGTTCCTCAAACTTGCTGGTCCTCAACTGGTGCAGATGTTCATCGGAGATGGTGCCAAGCTAGTAAGGGACTGCTTCGCCCTGGCTAAAGAGAAGGCCCCTGCCATCATCTTCATTGATGAGCTTGATGCTGTCGGCACCAAGCGATTCGACAGCGAAAAGAGTGGTGACAGGGAGGTGCAAAGAACCATGTTGGAGTTGCTCAACCAGCTTGACGGTTTCGCTTCCGATGATCGGATCAAGGTGCTTGCTGCTACAAACCGTGTCGACGTCCTTGATCCCGCCCTACTGCGATCTGGTCGCCTGGATCGAAAGATCGAGTTTCCCCTGCCCAATGAGGAAGCCCGGGCTCAAATTCTAAAGATTCATTCAAGGAAGATGACGGTGGACTCCGGCGTGAACTGGGGAGAATTAGCGCGCAGCACTGACGAATTCGGCGGTGCCATGTTGAAGGCCGTCTGTGTCGAGGCGGGTATGATTGCGCTGCGGATGGGAAAGAACAAGATTAGTCACGAACACTACGTAGATGCTATTGCCGAGGTGCAGGCCAAGAAGAAGGACGTAAGTACTTGTGCGATCCCTGGACATTCTTGCTACTTTCATACTAATCCCCCTACTAGACGGTCAATTTCTATGCCTAATCGAGCCTGGCAAAAGGCATGGTTGTGCCATCGTTGGCGTATAAAAGGCATAGCGATTCGGGGTAGGCGTTGCGACGATAGATGGTAAAGGACATGTACTATTGCGCAGCTCTCATTATACTTGCCGGCGCCGAAGTAATCGAGCCTGTATTTCAACTCAACATCTACATGTGAATAGCAGCTTCGGTTAGCGGCTCGTCCAGCAAGCGCTTAGGTGTTTCAACGAGCAACCCATCCTCACCTCACACTCGTCATCTCACTCCGGACCAGATCAGTGGGCTCTTCGGTACGCACTGAAACAACTGGATAGGGATGGCTGGCCGCCGCCGCTCTCTATGTTCGGCTCCTAAAGTCTATGCGTGATGGATGAAGCCCAAAGGAGTAATTGATGACAACATAGCTCCCAGCGCAAATTTTACACAGGTCGACCGGCGAGTCGACCGGTAGTCCTTGGCTACATAGGGTAATCTGGATCCAAACGGGCCAAGAAAATAAACTCCATAATAACACGAGACGAAGCAATGGCAACATACGACGAAGGCTGTAGAGATCGACGATCTATCGATTCCTGCGATTTGGTAATGTTCCGACTTCCACGTCTGCTATGTGCTGGGATTTGACTTATAGGGCCGTGCCTTGGGGGGGAAACTAGGTAGTTGAACCGGTCAGGGATGATGCCTTGTTATCGTCAGGTACATTCGCGATGACATGTAGCAGATGGCTCAGCTCAGCCGGCTCTTGCGATTAGTTGGGCTCGACAATATAAACGTCTTGCCTCTCATTGGGCGGCCAGCTTCGGCGCAGTAACCTCACCGAGAAGCTTGGCCGGATTGCACGGTATGTTACGGTAACACGACGCTTACTGACGTGCCTTTCTCACCAACCGACTTGTTGCCACTGGCAGATGCCACGCTACACTTGTGCGTTGTTAAGAGCAGGTGTAAGCGAATAATACGAATGCTACATCAGCGTACCAGACTCGCCAGACATCAGATTTGCATTTCGGCATTCTACATGTTGTAAGTGGCGAAGATCGTAGTTGATAACTACCTACATGTAGGTATGTACTATATATATACCAGCCTCTTAGGTCTTCTTAGCGGATAGTTTTATCGCCCATTACGGTACTCAAATCCGGCCGATCTGTTGTGCTCTTCTTGTTTCCTTGGGCTGGCTTCTATCCTTTGACGTAGATGTTCCATGACTGACTGGCAAGCTCTGTTGTAACTGGCTCGACTGGTCAGTCTGGTAACATGGAGGGTGGCCTAGCGCCGATGTGAAATGCCGGGTTTCGTTGGTGAAACAACTCGTGGGCGGATGGGGTGTTAGTGACCATGTTACTTATTCTTCTACGGTGCTAGGCGGGACTTGGTAAGGTTAAGGCAATCTTATGGCAACCTACCGTTAGTGCTGTACTTACTTCCTGTACACAATTGCGGGTGCCAACGGTTCGTCTAAACTTATGCAGACGCTGTTGATCATTGGTGTTGCCCACAGAGCTGGGTGTCTGTACTCCGAGATCATGTGCAATGCAATCAATGGTGGTGATGCAGAAGGTCGGCGGCGTCTCCCAGAGCCAGCAGCGATCGCAATGACCGCATTGACAACGCTGGGCCGTCTTCGTTGCCCATCTCCGTTGCGATCGAGGTATCTGTGCGAAACCACCGAAATACCAGGCAGAGCCTCTCCCATGCGCATTCATGCACGCACGCCTGTCAATAGTCGAGCATGATGGGCGCCAAGACAGACATAGACATGACCATCCGGCAACACCATCGAGTCTATCACCACTCTCGCCACTCTATCCAAGTCCTTGGCCGTGGTTCGCACTAGGTACTCGTACGGCATACACCGGCAGTGGAGGGAAGCATACCGCCGCGCTAGCACCCCGCTGTCCCCCTTGCAGATTTCATATTGGATCGTGGTGTCCAAGGAGCCCCCTGTCTCGCCTATGCTGGTGTTTGATATAGCTGTCCAGGGTCTTCCCCGGAACCAGCGGCCAGACGTCATCGCCATCGCTCTCTGCTGTGTCTGGCGCCAGAAACTTGTCACCATGCCTGCCTGCTCACACCAATCGAGCTCACCCGTCGCATTAAGTGCTTGCTTATATGCCGTGTGCTGTGTTACCTATTCGCCACGGCCCACCGGCCTATGTAATACCATGCGTGGCTGAGGAATTGTGCATCGTCATCGCGAGTGCTGCTTTGATGGTTCGAGAGAGAGACTTTGACGAGTCTGAGTCGCTGGGGGTGGGCATTAGCTGACCCTCGTTGTGAGCACTCATGCTCTAAGGAACATGAAATCGAAGATTCATTGTACTATGTATGTATCTTGCTCAGCTCCAGCCTACTCTCGGTCTTGTTCATTCAACGCTGGATCCATAACAGTTAACTCGGCGACTCTAAGTGGGAGCCTCGTTGTAAACTCATGCGATCCAGCAACCCACCAACCAGCAACGTCAATTCACTAAGACATACTTTTCTTCGCAAGAGCCAAGTACAGTAATACCTAGGGTGCCCGGATCTTGTCTCCCGCTAGCCGACCTGGTGAGCCGAAATGCGTTGACGCCCTCCGAACAGCCCCGGCTAGCCGGGCATGGGCTGGGTTCAATGCAGGGACAGCATGGCGAGCGCAAGTGGTGATCGACATGATCATGCCACGTCCGATCGAGTCAAGAAGCTATCCACACCGATTCTACAACGGTAAGGCTTGCGCTACGCCCATGAATGTTACCTAGATCCCCTGGCTGTATATTCTGAACCCCTGGGATAGTTACTAGAGCATCATAGTGTTATAGACACCAAGAAACTGGGCCAAAGCGAAACATGATTCGATCTTGCAATGACTGTCGTCATTGTTCAGCGGCGGCCTCACCTGGAGCTGGACGACATATCGAGCTGCCACCGGAGTTCTGCTGAATATAAAGTTGCGTGATCTCGCCCGTCAAATCGACTTGAAATCACAACATCATCAACAACCAGCTTCCAAACAAACAAACACACATTCACACCTACTCAGCTACATCACCTCAGCTACACAAACAAACAACCACTCTCAAATCCTACAAATCAACCAATCCAATCAAAATGCAGACCTCCGCCATCTTCGCTACCCTCTTCGCCGCCGTCGCCTTCGCGGCCCCAGCCGTTGACAACCGCGCTGACTTTGCTGCCTGCTCTGGTCTGTACGGTACCGCTCAGTGCTGTGCCACCGATGTCCTGGGCGTCGCCGACCTCGACTGCGCCAACCCGAGCAAGGTCCCCGCCTCGGCCGAGGACTTCATGAAGACCTGCGCCACCGGCGGCCAGCGCGCCCGCTGCTGTGTGCTCCCCATTCTCGGCCAGGATGTCCTGTGCCAGACACCCGTTGGTGTCACCGAATAAGGGACTTTGATCCACACTACCTGAAGAGTCGGAAAGTCGAAAGACCCTAATTGACGGCCCCTGCTGCGGGTTTCGATCTGGATATCTGTGACGGACGACATATGGGAATAATGATGAAATGAGATGTAATGGATCTTGTATTAATCAATTAGAGAGGGGAGAGGCTGGCTGCGATAAGCCGGTTAGAGCTGATGGGTTTTGGGTTCTAAGTCTTCTGTATTGTACCTAGCAACAATTGCATTGTACATTTTTGACCGCCGTCTTCAGATCAAGCCTGTATCAATATGTCTTTGACTGTGAACACTCCCATAATTCCTCAGACAACCATCTCTTCATGGGTTTCTCATTCGGTGCCTCGTCATGACACAATTATTACATGAATCACCCCTTAACGCCAGACATAGTCTTATCTTCTGTGACTCTAGCCCAGAAATCGTTGACAATCCAAGTCCCATATCCCTCCCGTGACCATGGCTTTTCAGGGTTGACGGACTGGAAGTCGAAGTTCCTGAACAGCTGTACCATGACATTTCAGCACAAATTCGTTGTTGCAGCTAATCAAATCCATCCGATTTTGTGAGGGAAAGCTGTATCCTCGCTATTGAAAGACGAACTGTAACTTACCTCGACGAATAGTTTGTTCATCTCCTGCACGGCCATGACCTTTCCCAAGCATACGAATCGGCCATTGCCGAAGGACAGATCCACGGTTTTTATCATGTGGCTGACTTCGGGCCCGCTGCCCAAGAAACGCTCAGGACGGAACGTGTCGGCATCTTCGCCGAAACTCTGCTTGTTGCGCATCATGGCATGGTAGTTCAAGAAGACGGCGGTACCCCCGGGGACGTATGTACCGCAGATGGTATCACCTCCGGCGGGGACTTCTTTAGAAAAGCCAAAGTTGACTGGGCACATGATTCGAAGCCCCTCTCGGATCACCGCTTGCACTGTAGCGGTTGTCAATAGCTGTTCATGCGATGCTCGAATTGTGAAGTTTCGTAGGCCTCGAGCACTGCGCAGGGCAAAGGAGTTTGACTGTTCGACTCTATAAAACGTGGGGGTCATTACTTACTGTACTCAAGACTCAATGCCTCCTCATTGGTGATCGGGCTCGAGATACGGCCCGCCGCGATCGCTTCCCTAATCTCCTGCTTGGTCCTTTGGTAGATTGCTGGTGAGTTCATCAAATGAAGCAATGTGCCTCTGGCCATCATAGCAACAGTCTCGGTTCCAGCTGGAAGTAGTAGAGATAGGTCGAGCTGACACTCCATTTCTGGCAGACCCTGTTGAATCCACATGTCCTGTGCGTTGTTAGTCATTAGTAAGTTCGGTTGTAAGAGCACAGGAGCTGCGAAGCTGTGGTTTACTAACCATCATGTCATTTGGCGCACGAGTCTTCAATGTGCTGTCGTTGAACCGGTTTTTGGTTTCACTCTCTAGAATCCTTGTCAGAGGCCACGAATGTTAGCACAAACTCACTGAGTGGGATGTAAGTATACTTCGCTTACCCCAAGAAGAAGCCTAGCCCGTCACGATCGGTGGTTTTCGGGGCAACCTGTTTAACGAGCCATGTCCATCCATACAGCATTCGCCACAAGGGCAGGTGACAAAGCGACTGGAGGGAGGGTAGCAACCATTCGGTCATCGATAAGTAGCCATATTGGTCCTTGTCCTCCGCCAGGTCATTCCACGCTCGTCCCATTCCCAGTTCGGTGACCAGGTCAACCTGCATATACTGTATTATCTTGCCAATATCCATCGTCTCTCTCCCATTCTCAATATGGGTACGAATAGCATTAACCATGGCGGTCAACCACTTATCGATCTTCTTCTCGATGATAAAGACATTCTTCCCAGTGAAAGCGGTCATCAGCTTGGATTTTCTCTTATTATGCTTGTTCAGGTCGAGCTCCGTGATTATACTCGCGCCTCTGTAGTCAAAGCGCAAGCTTTCGAACCAAATGCCCCTCTTATACTGGGACCGCGCTGACACAATTGGATTCCAAGCTTCGTAGTCAGAGACGACAATAGCGTCAGGCCCAATCCGCCAGACGCTCCCACTGCGGGGTGTCAGTTTCAGATTCCAGCAATTGGATAAATGTCACACCGTGTGTGGGATATGCCGTTGCCATGTCTAAGTACGGGGGGTACGATGCGTAAGATGCTCACTATTTCCTTTGCGTCGCGGTCAAGATCTCGTGGCTTTTCCCAGTCCACACAGTCTTGAAAGCCCATATGTTGGAAAATGAAGCCATCAAAGGCCCGGGGATATGGCGGAGCTTGTACCATGCCACAGCAGAGCTTGCGGTGTACCAAAGAGAGGTTAAAGCCACCACAGCTAGCATGGACTGCGTCCAGCTCAGTCCCTCCATTATATCTGAGGTGGTTGGGAATGTCATCATGACTTTAATGAGATATCACAGCTAGTACATTGGAGCAAGATACCGAAGAATAAGAAGTCGAGATAACATCTTTTAATAGAAATAGAAGACTTTATATGAATATTGTCCATGTATATGGGCTAACCAACATCTTGAGAGTTCACATATTCCCCAATATAAGCGAATGCAACGACGTTGAGGCAGGGTGACATCCAAGCTGACAATACAGGCGCATTTTGCAACCCCGCACGGGGAGAAGCGACGACTTATAGAACATATGTCGTCAAGACAGCGCTCAACTGTCGAATACTTGGGGAAGTGGCGTGTGATAGATTATCTTGTTATCGTTCAGTCTCACAACATGGGTTATCTTCTGATGTGCATTATGCCTTGACCGGCCTTGGCTGTCCACTGTCCCTTCCGGAAGATGCGTATGCATGCCTGGGCGACTGACTATGTGTCTCATAGGAGAGCCTCACCTATCGGGCCGCTACATCGCCATGTTCTTTCGTCACTTTTGATATCAGGTGATCTTTCTTGATGTGTGGTAATCCGGCGGTCATACTGAGAGTCCAGATATACTCGGCTCTGCGCTGATACGCATATGAATACACCCCAGGCTCACCCTCGACGAATGAGAACAGAGCAACGAACGCAGCCTGTGCGCTTTCCGAGGTCAAGCACATTCAAAGTAACATCGAACGATGTGCGCATCCATGGGTTTGCTCTCCCATTGGCGATAGCCTGTAGTCTTGGATGACTTGGTCGCGCAACATGTTTCCGTTCTTAGCCGTTGCTGCGTATGTCAAACTTGGATTTAGACAGCCTCCCTCCATCCAAGTGAATGTGTGTGGTGACTGCCAAGTTGGTTCAAAGTTCCGATCCGGGGTTGATCGGCTGACATGGTTCCGTCGGCAGGCATCAATCACGGCAGACGCGGGTCGCCATGTTGACATCCACTTGAAAGGTATGAACTGAAGCTATGAAATCATAGCAAGGTAGCTTTTTGCGACATGGAGGTATGAAAGTCGGAAACCGCCACTCACGGTAGGTAGTTTACGACGGCAAGATCCGTAAGTAAGCTGTCATATGTGTCATTGTGCAACATCTACTTGATGATGTGAAATTACGAGGCGAGTAGATTAACCAACGAACCCAACACTTACATACCTAGTAAGCCCAAGCAGCAGGATCTTGGCGTGGGACTATTGCGATACTTGCCCCGTATCCGTACTTTGCAGCCGCACTGTATTGTGGACTGTTACAATTGGGGTATTACTCTGCAAGCAAGATCTCAACTCGGAAGTCGTTTGCTTCTGAGTTTGACGTACAAAAGAACATGACCAAACCCCCTACAATAGTAGAGTTTCCAATACAAGACACTTATTATTCATAATTCGTAACTGAATCATTGTTCTTGAACTGCTGTTATGCCTTTATTTTTGGTGGGGGTAGGTTGTCCATATCAGGGAGCGATGAAAAAGATTGTCTATGCATCTCAAGCTCTAATAAAAGAAATATCATTCTCGAAGGCAGACGACTCAATCTGCTCCCATCTGAGACGTGACTAAACATATATTACTCACACAAGAAGTATGTATCCCGGAAGCATGTAACCATTTTGAGCCACCGCCAGGATGAATCTGATGCCAGGCTTTGCATCTTATTACTATTTTCAAAGTTCAACTGCATTTACGCATTTACTCGATATTACACGATTTCTCGGTAAGTCGAGATCTAAAAAACATTGTCAATTTTGCTGGAGGGGGGCAAGACGTGTTGGCTGATGGCTGTTCACCAACCCCACAACGAGTCTTCGCGGCAAGAAGATCGCGCACTAAACTACAGGATTCCAAATGAAAACTTGGCTCTATAGTGAAGCAATTGCTATTTCGAATTAGAAGAAATATCACTTGACCTCCGTCCGGGCTCGCTCTCTCGCTCTCTTTTGGTCTTTTTTGCCGCCTCCCGCATGTACTTCTGGCAGTCAATGCACATCTGCCACTCTTGGTTGACCTTCGAGCTGCCGCAATTTGCGTACAAACCGCTTTGCAATCGTTCCCCCCTTTTTGCTTTTCTTCGTTCATTTCTTTTCTTCAGGCTAGCTTTGCATCTCAATTGGTTCTTGAAATGGAAATGGCAAAACCTTTCGCCTTTCATCAGTCTTTGTTACACTTGGCACTAGAGCAATGTCCTCCGCCGTACATCACGTCAGAGGGCATCGCCACGAGCGAGGGCAACTGGTCAGCTTACGTTAGATTAAACTGTTGCATGAAAAATGCTTCTTGGGCTGATGGAGGTGTTGTCCAGAGAGTTTTGTTAGGAAGAGCTGCAACTTTATCATGGGAGGTCATCTGCAAATACAGCGACTCGTCTTCGGCAACCGATCGCCTATCTCGTGATTCTATTTCCTGCGACGTTTTGGTGAGTGTTTCTACCGCTGCCACCTTGGGAGATGAGATGCACTCAGCTTGTGACTGAAGGTTCGGTTCGTGTTCTGGTTGGGGCATAGTTGCTTTTGCTGTGTTTCTCGAGTGTTGTTTTCAAAGGGTACAAAAGATGGGCTGGAAAAGGGTGCCTTCTCCGTCAAACGAACACTCCCCCTAGAGGCCCGGAAGCTCCGATATACCTATTTGCATACTCGTCTCTTTTGACATGGGAGCATTTGATGGGTTGTTTTCCACAAAGCAAGCGCTTACCCAGGAGAGATGCACCAAAAGCAAATGCGATTTCTTGCACATCTACAGATTTGATCTTTGATAAAATGGTATTAGAACGAAGCCCCAAGATTCTTGAAGCAACTGGTAGTCAATCGAACAATGCCCAACACCGACGACAAAGAAACCCAACAATACGATTGTCTGTACCACAACAAAAAAGGTTAGGGCATCTGAAACGCATACCAAGAAACATATATATACCCAAAAAGGGCAACCATATCACCGTCAGTAAGTCTTCATACGTGCCACCCAACTAATTATTCAGCAGCCGACATCGCAATAATACACGCTTCATCCACCATCTATCGCCTCACTATCCCAACCGCCAGGTCCCAAGAAAACCAAGAGATCTTCACAATGTGTCGATACCGCAAATCCATGTACTCATGTAACCATAGCATCGTCTCCGCCGAGCCGTTCACCCTCTGCCCGATACAGAAAGACTACATATCTGGCAAATCGGCCGAACCTTGTGATATGGTGCAAACTCACCTGTGTAGCACGATACGGATCTCGAAGCCCTGCGAGAGCTGCGGAAAAGCGAGGGACACGCTTAATACGCGCCTGTCCGACGCGAAGAAGAAGATGGCCGAGCTGAGACAGAGACTTGGGCTGAGTGAAGCTACAAGCAGTAGCAACCAGTCTGAGGGTGACGGGGATGACAAGAAAAGTGAAGGCGAAGGGTCGGACAAGGAGAAAGAGAAAGAGTTGGAGAAGGAGAAGGAGGTTGATCCGGTGCACGCGTTTCTCGAGAGAAAAAAGACGGAGAAACACGCGCATTTGATGATGCTGGGTGGCAAATAACCGCCATAAAAAGTCCGAGTTGAGTAACATGTTTTGTTATGCTAGCAAAAACCATATTGGCCTATTGTATTAGTGCCTTGTAAAGTAAATCGAGGACTCAGTAATTGAGAATTTCTCCCAAAATGAAAACTTCTGCATTGATTATTCGTGAGCTTTCGCCATTCGTTATCAGCCGCGACACATTCATAGCAGCCGTGATTGTTTTGCCGTCTCATATAACACACTCAAGTACCGAAGGCACGATTAATACTGTCCCTCAAGTGACAGAGTTCCCGTCTTAGTGATCAGGTACTCATTGATAGCAACGTCTTTACCAGATTCCTTTCCGTAACCCGAGTCCTTGATGCCTCCGAAAGGCGACTCGGCTGCCGATTGATTGCCCGTATTGAGTCCGATCATACCAGCTTCTAGGTTCTCGAAGAGGCGCCATATGCGGTCAACGTTCTTAGTGAAGCAGTACGAGGCAAGACCCATCTAATTACATAGCAATAAGCTTAGTCAGTAATCATCGCACGCCATGAATCACAAAGAAAAGTTAGACAAGAAAACTGAAAGGTATAAACTCACGCTCGTATTATTAGCAGCCTCAACAGCCTCCTCCTCCGTGTCGAAAGGGAACAGCGCCAGCAGCGGGCCGAACGTCTCCTCCTGCGCAATCTTCATGTTCGGCGTCGCGTTCGCGATGACAGTAGGCTCAAAGAAGTAGCCATTGTTCATACTGAGCCTGTTTCCGCCCGTGAGGATGGTGGCACCATTGCTCTTGGCGTCCTCGACCTGACTCTCCGTCTTGTCGACCCCTTGCGGTACCGTGAGCGCACCCATTGTAGTGCCCTCGTCCAGGCCGTGTCCGACGCGCAACGCGCGCGTCTTTTCGGCAAGTAGGCTGCCGAACTTGTCGTAAATGGCCCGTTGCACATAGACTCGGTTTGCAGTGATGCAGGCCTGGCCTGCGTGTCTGAATTTCAAGGGGACAAGGGCTAGAGGAGGTTTGATTAGCATTGTCTTTCTAGTTCAATTTCATCCCAAGTTCTGTATTATCAACGTGGACATGGATTGGAATGGGGCGAGAGGAGTAGGGCCTGAATCTACCTTCAACAGCTTGCTCCAGGTTCGCATCGTCAAAGACCAAGAACGGGCAATTGCCGCCCAGCTCGAGGGTAAGCTTCTTCAAGCCAGGGGCGCAATGCGCCGACAGGATCTTCCCCACACGAGTCTTTGCTCATTCACATATCAGCTAACCATCATACCCCTCAAAGTCATGGTATCACAACATGACAAAGCATAACATACCGAGCCCGTAAACGACACCTTCTTGACCGTAGGGTGCTTGCACAGCGCCTCGCTCAGCGCAGGCGTGTTCTCGAGCGTCGTAGGCAAGACATTCATAACGCCCTTCGGATACCCCGCCTTCTCTGCCAGATATGCCAAGGTCAAGGCCGTGAGAGGCGTCTCGGGCGACGGCTTCGCCACCATGGTGCAGCCGGCCGCGAATGCTGTGCTCGCCTTGCGCAAGATCATGGCGACGGGGAAGTTCCAGGGGACTAGCGCCGCGACGACACCGATGGGCTGCTTGATGGTGAAGATGCGCCGCCCGGGGAGCGCTGCCGGGTACGTGGCACCCTGGATGCGCTCCGCCTCACCCGCGAACCAGCGCGTGAACCCCGTCGCGTAGTCGATCTCACCGCGCGCCTCGGCCAGCGGCTTCCCCGTCTCGTGCACCAAGATGCGTGCAAGGTCCTCCTTGTTCTCGCGGATCAGTGCGTCCCATTTCGAGAGCAGCTGCGAGCGCGCGAGGGGCGTGAACTTGCGGTACTGGGCGAACGCCGCGCCGGCTGCTTGTACAGCAGCGTCGACGTCGCTGGCGCTCATATCGGGACATGTTGCAAAGGGCTGATTGGTGCCCGGGTCTTTTGTTTGCGAAAGACAAGGTTTGAGTTAGTATAGAACAAAGATATGGTTATGCTGTATAGTCTGGAAATGTGGCCAAGAGACTCAGATGTGGCTTGGTGCCGTTGTGTAATCCGCGTACCGATGATATCAAACCTCTTCCCCGACTTGGCCTCAATCCATTGTCCATCGACATATGCATTGTTGCGGAACAAGTCCGCATTCTTCAACTTGAGCTGGCCATGGAATTGTTAATAATTATTCCCATGTCGCTTCTAGGGCGTTTGCCGTGTTCACTTACATCAACCAGAGGCTTGTTCTCTCCCATGATGATCGGTGGTCTCAATGGGGGAAATTGGCGAATGCTGGATCTGTGCAAGTGACACTAGATGGAATAGAGTCTGACCGTGTAATTCAAAACTTGTATCGTGAGCACTTTTGTGTTGAAGACTGGAGCTCAAGATCAAAGCCTAAGCTAAGTTGTTGGACTAAGAAACGAGAGAAAAGGACCCCCGCCTTCACCTCCGCACTTGCGCATACGTCAGTCACATCCAAGTATGAATCTCCCCTGAACCCGAACTCGCCCCCGGCAGTGGTAAGCCAGGTCATGTTACACAGCATCGGAACTGTACCCTTACCCCAGGTCTCACCTTTTGTGATTTATCAGTTTTTGCGGTGGGGACAGCTGACATCAACCAATTCACGGCGGACTGCGGGCCGTGCCGGCTACTTTAGAGCTTTTTGTTCATTGGATTGCGATTTGCCATGCTAAGTACATCCTATGCAGGTAGTAGGTACATATAGTGTAGTGCTCAAGGTACATAAAGTGCTTCCAATCATTTTGTCTACCTACATCACTCAACGGCCTGGCTGGATAGCGTCTTTCAGTGCTCACCCAACAGCCAGCGAGTGGTAGATGGATCAGAATGGAGGTAGTGCAATGGTCTCAGCCAAAAGATGAGATTCCGTTCAGCAACATCTTGTATGAACACCACTCCGCGACATTGGGGTAGTGTACTGTACAAGCTTAGCCAAGTTGAATCCAAGCTTAGCCATTGGTAAAAAGACATGGTAGTACCTAGGTATCCAGCTCCCAATTGAAGCGAAGTGGAAATGATAAACCGTCCGTGCCGGACTCCGACCACAATGATAAGCCTGAACGCCAATTCTTCATACCGTTGATGATGCAAGTACTAAATATTGTGATAATGACAATCGTGACAAAGCGCGACCGACAAAGTGAGGTCCAACATCCTGGTCCCAACTTTGTAATTATGGGAGAATATTGATGCTTGTGGTTTTGCTGTCTGCCTTTGCACTAGGATCAGACAGGCGCCTCGAATATACCGCCTGGAACATTTCTAGTTGGAGCATCGCTAGTCGGACCGCTTCCTGAAAGGACATCCTCAGAGGGTATGGGTTCATACTGTGCAATGACACTCTCAACGTCAGCATCCATAGCGACGTCTGGACAACCCATGATGCGACCACACACCCATCGAGCCGAGCCGATGACCTGCTTGAAGGCCTTCGTAAATGTAGCCCCTACTCGTAAAAGCATCACTTCGATTCGTCCAAGAACACCCTGGTTTGCCCGCTAGGTAAGCCAGGAGTTTGAAGGGAGGTCATCATCAAGGTCCGAGTCAAGCGCTGGCTCATAGGCTGCGGCTTGCTCGATGTTGTCGAAGAGCCGGCGAACGTCGCCCTACGGCTCCGCCGGGTCTTCTTCGCGTTCCAGTTCGTAGAAGAGCATGTAAATCTCTCGCTCCATGCCCAGCAACTCGCTCGTTTTGGCCTCTTTTACCTTATCGTCGCTTATGCGCCACCACCGGTCATTGGGCTTCCGTCGACGATGTCGCACACCATTAAGCTTCGGCAGGGACGTCGATTCAGTAGAAGGTTGTTTCTTTCGACGAAGACTATCACTGCGGCTGTTTCTTGCCGATTGCGATATCCGAGACATTGTAGATCGAGCTGATGCCGCGACAGACTTCAGACTATTAGTATCGGCATCGCGATCTTTTGGTGGGGCTGTCGCGGCAGGCTGCGGGGAGGAACGAGGAATTGTCGCAGGGTTCGCCGTGGCTACGGAGTGCGCATTGACGCTCGATGTCGTCTCGGCAGATGGCCTCGGTAACAGGTCAGATGTGGATGCTACCGGACTTGGGACAGTTGACTTGTGCAGAGGAGTTGCGGATGGACTTGGTGTGGCAATGGGCGTTGGGTTTGCTGATGGAGTGAAAGCGTCGGAGGGCTGGAATGCGTTGGGCGTTGAGAATGGTAGGTTCATGTTTTGTCGTCGAAATGACTCATAGTGACCGCTATGGTGACTCCCTTTATGTGTAACAGCGCCGAGGAGTTTGTACTTCTGCCTAGAGAGCACTCCTCCGATGGGTAAGCGTTCAGGGAACGATACTTTGGCCGAGTTCTTCATTGAGATGTGGCTGTCGTATATCGACCGGGACAAGTGGATTGCCAGGACCTTGGGGAAATCGGTGAGACGCGTGTCTTTGGCAATGCGGCAGGCCGGCGCGTCTCGCAACTCCGGTAGCACAACGTCTGGTGGCGGTGTCTCGGGATCGGTGTCGATCTGCCGCTGGATCTTGTCGATGGTCTCCCTCGCGGTCTTCTTGTCGCTTTCCGACTTGGATCGCGACACCTGCACTTCGAGAAGCTTCTTTGCATGCTCAAGCCTACATCGTTCGCACTTATAGTCATCCACGTATTCTGTCTTAAAGAAGCCGTCTAGGCAGGCGTTGAGCGTGCTCGATTTGGCCTGTGGCACAGTCAAGGTCAGGGTGCAGAATGTGCTATGGATGGGCTTCGTCTTGAATCCACAGACTTGGCACTGGATTTGACTCTCGTAGGCACCTTCCATAGGAAAGCCCTCTTCCTCGCCGTCCTCGCTTGACGACGCCTCGGCCTGGATTGCCGGCACGCTGTCGGACTGTGTCGCAGCGTCGTCAGCCCCATCGCCGCTCAAGGCGAGGCCAGCCAGGCGCTCCTCGACCGCGCCGCCGTCCAAGGGCGTGGAAGGATCGCCCGACGAGCCCTTAATCGCCGTCGCTGCCGTCGCCCCTTTGTTCTTCGCCGCCCCTCTCGCTCGGCGCCCCGCATGATACTCGTCGCACAACCGTTCGGCTACGATTTGCAAGAACTCCTGGGCATCTTGCTGCTGCCTGCTGATTCTCTGGCGGAACGCAGCCTCAAGCACCTTGACAAAGCCCGAGGCAGATATGGTCTTCCGGTAGATAGGCCGCTCGTTGAGAGCGTCGAGGATGTTCTTGAGACCCTTAGTCACATTGCCAGACTGGAGGCTCTGATTCTTCCACTCGGGGTTGGATTTGCGGGCCGGGTCCTCCACAATCTCTGCGTACACCCATGCCTCGTCTATATGTCGGCGGTGGACCTCACGGATGAGGTAGATGCGGAGATCTGTTAGCCCCGCAAGGGCCTGGAGCACCGAGTTGATAAAGCAGTCATTGGCAGTGTTGACAAGGCCGACGACGCCCTTCTTCCTTGATGGGTTATTATCGCTATCAATGAGGTATGTGGGCGCGAAGACGTAGACAAGGGTGATGGCAGCTAGAGAGGCGCCGGCGGCATAGGAAGCAATTGTCAGGGGTTTTTCGGGCATGGTTGCTAGTCGCTTGTTGCCTGTGTCCTGTCGCTTTCTGTGTTGGGCGGCCACAGCCACGGTCGCAGTTGCGGTCGCGGTCGCGGTTGGTGTCGGGCTCGAGGTCGGCGCTAGATGCGAGCTGGGCTTGTAGGCGCAGCAGCAGGTCGGAGAAGGACTCGGAGAGGCGATTGTAAGGCTATGATGGGTCGATGGAGGGGATACTGCCTGCGTTCATAGCTGCGCGCTTTGCCCGTCTGCCGATATGCTGCCTGGGGCAGTGCGATCGCAATCTATAGATATCGAACAGACCACAGCGATAGCGACAGCAACTCGGCTGCGAAATGTGAATGCTCACTACTGAGATACTCAACGATTGATGCTCACTAGCCAACGGCGCCAACTGGTGTGATGGTGGAGCAGCAATAACAGGACAGTATTAGTAAAGACAGATAGAATAATGCTTTGAGAATTGCCAATTCTCACAAACGAGAGGGCTGCGATGTTTCTTTGTCAGGCCTAATGTTAGCGAAGTGTTGTGGGTAAAGAAGTCGGGATCGGCAGGCAGGCAGGTAACGGTAGTACTACCAAGGGTCCAATGTAATAGGTCGATGCGGACGTGAACGTGGACATGAAAACGTGGACACGAACATAGACCGCAAGCACGGTCTTGACGGTGAAGGTGAAGAGAGACGCTACGTAGAATAACGCCGAACGAACAAACCGAGATGGAGAAGGGCGGAAGGGCCGCAGACGAGGCAGGGTCTGTCTGCAGCCGCCGTCGCTGCTACCCGTTCCCTAGCCTGCAGCATATAAGTTTAGGTATTCATGTACCTCGGTACATGTGTACATGTGCTAGGCGTTGTAGGTACATGCATGTACGTATATATAAGTCGGTACGTGCCTAGACAGGAAATAGCCCTGATGTAATTGTCCAATGGTCGCTCTTTACTCAGTTTGAGCCTCGGGACATATGAAGTTAGGTAGATAATTTGAAATTGATCGCTGGGACACCACCAGGCGTTCCAGGTCTGAGTAATTGCGGCCTGGACTTTCCCCCGCAGCGCCCCGGGACTGGGGCAGACCAACACCTGAGCTTTCCATTAATGAGGTACACCTCGAGTGCCCCCAAGTAACCGCTGCTGTCCGACACTGCTGTGTACAGTAACGCCACGTGTGGAGGCACATGCACGTCTTGCTTATTGGCGCTACATCTATCGGGTACATACCGTGAACATACCTAGTATCGAATAGATTTCTCTACACCATGGGTGCAATAGAGACATCCTTAAGAGGCACAATGCACATATGCTATCTCTCATGCTCATTACCTACCTAGCAAGTAGGCAGGTAGGTATGTAGTATATACTACTGTCTCAATGGTTGATCTGAATTCCGGGGCATAAGCGAGTACCTCAGTTGGGTACATGTAGTGTCCAGCCTTTACCTACTCCCTCCCGGAGGAAATGTACCTATCGTGTTAGCCCTGAACCCTGTCAGGGTCCCTGGCGGCACTTCTAGGATTACGTCATTGCATAGGGAAACGTTACTGTACTTCCCAGACTCAGGCGCAACGCTTAGTAAATGGATTATTTACAAAGTAGATAATGTACTAGACGTGATTGATGGAAACCAAGCATCGCAATGCTGTTAGGGAACCATGAGATTTCCCGATACCAATATTCAACTATTGGCATCAAAACACAATTTTCAAATGTATACGGTGACTCTGGCAAGAATCCAATGCCTTCTGAGGTGCATGTCCAGGCATTGTCCAAGGGGTTATGATAGCTGTGCAACTTTCAGGTAGTACTTGGCTACTGTAGGATGGATGTATTCCCTAACCAGACTTTGTTTGAATAAAGAGTGCCTATAATGCCCAAGCCTCAACAACTTAAGAAAACAGGACCCCTTTGCTGCTAAATAGATCGCAAAGCTCATGGCAAAAGCTTAGCGTCCGTCTCCAAAATTCTACGGTGCTGCCTAGCATGTCGTGCATGTTGTGCCATTGATGCACATGCGATTGATGTGGACCGATGCACAAAGAATATCTAAGATAAGAGAGACCCCCAAGACATCAAGCAGAAACCTGGAAACTTCAAGGTTTAGGGCCGTACTCGGTGGTGTGGCTCGGGTTGTCGGTCGGGGTGGTGCCGTGACTCGGCCGCTATCGCAGAGGCGGGCGGGTAGGCACGAGGCGGGCCTGGCAAGGTTCGGCCAGGCACCCAGGGCAGCCCCAGGGGACGTTGGAGGGACTGCGATGCTGGATCCTAGGGGGCTAGGTACCTGGGGGCCTGGTAGCGCCCAGGCCCCCAGGTGCCGATCTTGGACGGAGGGCAGCCAAAAAGTAAACCCCGCGACGGATTGGCCTATTGTCTGTCAAGTCTGTCAAACGTGGAAACCGCTATTTGCCTTGGTGTCTTGATCCATCATTTTTCGAATGCCTGCCTTCGTTGACATATCCCTCGTCTCTGTTTCTGACCCTCATCTCAGTTCTTAACTATTGCATAGAGCCACGGCTAGATCGAAAGAATACAAACAACCAAAGGGCAGCGAACCGCCCTGTGACGTCACTCTCTCTCTCTATTATCGCTTTTTGCTCGAATAGCTGGCAGCATACCGATCGCCGATACGCAGCCGGGCTGACGTTCAGAAGTCGAGATTTTGAAGATTTCAGCTGCATCATCAATCACCATGGCCACCTCCTCTCAGTCTCTACCCGCCTTGCGCAACAGCCCCAAGGCCATCTTCTTCACCGACTTCGACGGCACAATCACTCTCCAGGACAGCAATGATTGGATGACAGACAACCTCGGTTTTGGCACCGAGCTCCGGAGGGCAGGGAACAAGAGTGTGCTGGAAGGACGTCCGTTCCGTGATGCTTTCCAGGAGATGCTGGACAGTGTCAAGACGCCCTTCGATCAGTGCATCCAGCTCCTCCTTCAGAACGTCAAGTTAGACCCTGCTTTCAAGCAGTTCGCAATTTGGGTCAGTATCTACCTATGCACTCCTGTCTCAGGGGTTCACGTGTCATTGTCCAGATGTGGCATCTCACGACCTACCGCGTCAGCTGCTCTAACACCGACGTTGCATAGTGTCGCCAAAACAATGTTCCTATTGTTGTACTTAGTGGCGGGATGCAGCCTGTCATTAGATCGCTTCTTGCGCATCTTGTTGGCGAAGAGGAGGCTGCCGCGATGCAGATTGTCAGCAACGACGTGAAGGCCCGCCCAGGCAAGAGCGTCAACGACGAAAATGGCTGGGATATCGAGTATCACGATGCCAGGTAAGCTCGTCAAGTCTCACTCGCCCCATTCAGGATATTCTGAGGAATATCATCTAAACTTCATCGTTCAGCCCGTTCGGTCACGATAAGAGCCTAGAGATCCGGCCATACGCTGCCCTCCCGGATCGTCCCGTCATGTTCTACGCCGGAGATGGCGTCTCGGACCTCTCTGCAGCCAGGGAAACTGATCTACTATTTGCGAAGGCGGGTCGAGGTATGTTGTTCCCTATGCACTTATCGCCCACCATGCAAACTGACTACTGCAGATCTCGTCACCTACTGTGAAAAGGAAAAGGTCCCTTTCACCGTCTTCCACGACTTTTCCGAGATACACAAGATCGTCCAGGACGTCGTTGAGGGCAAAATCAGCGTTCAGCAAGCCGCTACCGGTACGGCATAAGAGCCGCGTCTAAGGCAGTACACTGGACCCATAGGATTGCGTATGAAGCATTTCGGGTATCGATGATGATATAGGTGGCAATAGTTTCAGACTCGTTGCGTCAACTTCAGATAGATAGACTTGAAATTTTAGACTTGCTGATTCAGCCACTTGGGTATAGTCACGAGTCAATATGCCAGCAACTGACTAGCTTTTTTCGACTACCTAACTTTTTTACCTGACACGCCTGAGTAACCAATAATCCTTACCCATGATACTTTGTCCCCTTGTGTTTAATTTCTATGGTGATCCAAACGACTTCCCTCCTGCACTATCTATCGTAACCAAGACACATATCAGAAATCCCACACAGATAAGGAAATACTCTAACCTAGATGTCGCTTCCGGCCCGCGGGAATAGCAAACCAGCAAACCATCATAGCACCAAACAGTCCAATGGCGATCGGGTGGAGCACGAACGTCCCTGCAGCTTGCGCCAGGAGCCCCGTGGTGAACGGAGCGACCGCGCCGCCCGAGCTGCCAAACGCACTAATGATGCCCAAGCCACTAACCTGCTCCTGGCGCGACAGATTGCGCGTGAACACGGTCGCTGCGCACGGGTAGACGGGGCCCAGCAGGAGGCCGACAATGGCGAGCGAAACGGCCTCGCCGATGATGTTGGGCACAAACCACACTAGGAGCTGGAACACGGCGGCGCCGGCCGTCAGGAAGTAGACGAAGCGCTTCTCGCCGACCAAGCGCGCGCCGATGGGCGACAGCGCGAACCGCCCCAGCGTGATGCCGCCCCAGAACCCGGACGTCACGTTGCCGACAGACGACGGGTCGCCGTTGCGCGTCGCGATCAGGAACGATATCACCCAGCCCGAGATCGAGACCTCGGCGCCCTGGTACGCGAAGATGAAGGTTGCGCCGAGCAGCACGATGCGCGACTTGAACGCCCGGAACATCGCCGATAGCTCGGCGCGGGGTGCAGTTGAACTGACGTTGGTCGGTGTGGCGGTCTGGTGCGATGGGTTCGCGTCGACGCTGGTCGCTTCGTTCTCGTAGTTCCAGAATGAACATAGGTAAGACACGGCGTTGACAACCGCGAAAGAGATGCTGAGAAGGTAATAACGGTTCCAGGCGTCGGGGCCCAGGTTCGATACGACGCTTGTGGCGATGAGGGGCCCGAACGTGCCGCCTATGCCGTAGGTGCCGTGCAAGATGCCCAGCAGTATCGTGCCATTCTGCAGATTGGCCGTGAATACCTGGTCAAACTGGAGTCAGTATTACAGTCTTTGCCCCTAAGTCTGTAGCAGATTGGCTCCTTCAGGGCAGTTCCGTGGTATTATGAGATTGTTATTGACATGGACTTAACTCACGTTACCGATGGCAAGAGTCACGGCTGAGCCCCAGCCAATGAAGAAATATCCCACCACAATGGAAGGAAACGGGGCGCCCATTACAAGAGGCACAAATCCGATCGCCACCAGAATACTCGCCAGGCACCCAGTCTTCGCTCGCCCCAAGCGCAGGCATATAGCGTCTACGAACGGAGCGGCGACGATGAAACCTAACGCATTGCCGATAAATATGAGCGAGACAACCGCGTATCCGATGTGATATTGTCTGTTGCCCATCTGGTGAGCATATTATGGACATGCCACCACCCACGGGCAAGTATGGGAGATTTGACTTACCTCTCCATATATGGAATCAAAGCGCCGGGGGCGGAGTCGGTGAGGCCACCGAGCAGGGTTTGGGAGCAACAGGCAATGAATCGGAAAATATTCATCCTAGGGTTTACCAGGCTTGGATAAATCTCGAAGGCGTTGGCCAGCTCGGGTGTTCTGGGGATGGCAGGCGTGCCCGGAACGCTCATTTCCAAATCTCGCTCTTCACGGGG
Source organism: Astrocystis sublimbata (assembly GCA_022453515.1). NCBI lineage: Eukaryota > Fungi > Ascomycota > Sordariomycetes > Xylariales > Xylariaceae > Astrocystis > Astrocystis sublimbata. The sequence continues at coordinate 698,009 of JAJNNY010000006.1, read as the reverse complement.
CGTGTTGAAGCCAGAGGAAGCCGGCGTCGGCGGCTGCGACAGTTTTGTCAAGAGTTTCAGCTCGATGTTCTCATCGCGGTGCGGGACGGCGGGGTATGTCCTGGAAACGACTCTCCGCGGGGCCTGAGGGAGCGAATTCGACTCGACTTGAACGAGGGCTTGTAGCATTGTCGTTTCCATCTTCAAGGAGGATAGTCAAAAGTCGTGGCCGCTGGTCTAGCTCCTCCGGATGCTGATGCGCGTACTGGGCGCGATAAGAGTTCAATATAGTATAGTAACGTTCGTTGTCGGCCTTCCGATTTGAAAATCACAATGCTTTCAACACCTCGCGGCGGGAGATGGAAAGTATAAGGTAAGTTCTCCTTTCCCCTCAGTCAGCAACAACTTTTTGATGACAAATCCTTACCGCCCGGAGGATGGGGGCATCTCCATGGCCCGGATAGAGTAACCAAGCCCAGAGTGACACTCCAGATGCCCTCCGTTTACAAATCTGCGATAGTGAAACACTTGCGCATTCTTCATCAGGTTTCGCTAGCGGTAGCCGACAATGGCACATGCAAACGAGACTCTTGCCTTTCACCAGGTAAACACGATACTGGGTGTGGTATCCCTGTCGGTGGCCAATACGATGTTGGCGGCATAAGGTTCAAGGGATGTCTTCTTTTGGATATGCTGGCCATAAGTGGCACAGTAAAACAAAGGATATTGCTTCCACTGTCCGATACAGCCCCGACATATGAAAGCGAGGATAGCTAGACCCAGCTTGACCGAAACTTTGGCCGTGCTTCTGGCTACATGACACATCCCAGCTCTACTGCAGGAAGCGCCGAAGCGGACTCTGCAGGCGGCGAGCACGCGGGTCGGCGGCGGTTGACGCAAGCGGAAACTCCGCCCGGCTTCGAGGTTGACACGACTCTTTGTCCGATGTTGTGGCTAGCCCGCAGTTCGGGAGGCCATTTTCGGTGACTTTCGGGTGTTCCTCTATTTCATATTGCATTTGGAATAGAACAGGCACAGATATCCAGAAGTGTACTCAATGAGAGTCTGCCCAGTGATGCCTATATAATGTCCAATTCGTGGCCGCCTCGGGACTTGAATGACAGATCATCTAGCCTTTACTTCATTCGAGTATGATGTTAGTGTTGGTGTACCATTTCATCAGCTTGTATGACATACAAGTAATGTATAATGATATGCTTGCTGTTTTGAGTTGAAGGTTGATGGGTCGTAGGGGAGAATTCTGGTGAGCATTCTGACCGATGTTGAGTCAACAACCTGAGGGTAATAGCTGATATACCGAAGGGGCGGGAGCGCAAAGCAGCAGCGATAAGCTTAGCTCATAAGCCAAGCAATCTTGCCTTATGGTGCAAGTCAAATCCTAAGAGAAGGCATCGCAAAACCCAGATCCGGTTCAGTACTCGCTTTGGACCGGTGCCCACACAAAATTGCCAAGGTAAGTCGAGGTAAGATGGAGGCGGGAGCGGTATCGAATGAGACAAGAAAGTTTAGGAGTATGACCCTATTGTGCCATGAGTAAGAATTACCGACACTGATCGTTATATTAATTGTGAGTGAGCTTTTGCTATTGAAGACCTGTAGTGGGAATATACCTATTCCTATTACATATCTATGTAATCAGCCAAGAACAAGACTATGAGATATCGTAGGTTATAGTGCAGCATTCAGTCTGACAATATTACAAGCCAAGCATGCCGGTTGACGGCATTGACACCGCCTATCGTGAGATTCTCCTTGTATGAAGTAAGCGACATAATTTAATTTTCATGTTAGACAAGGAATATAGTGTCCGTCTACGGGGATCGCGACGTATACCGATGCGACGTATTCTCCGGTCAGAAGCTTAGACTTTGACGTGTAAACAATAAATTTCCTCGACGACATTCGAATTGGGTTTCATTATGCGTCGGTAGTTAGAAGTTTCCAGCTAACCTACTGCCTCCAAATAAGTCGCACGTTGGGTCACAGGCCGTATGATATGAATGTTGCGATGCATCGCCCAGCCAAGTACTCTCTTGGCATATACTGTTAATGGTAACTGGTTCTGCTAAGTCAATGAATGTGGGCTCGTTTAGATTGTATGATGGGGACTGTGTAGTGAGCAGTAATACGCCGTATTGCGGATGAAGAGCATGGATCATACTATCAAACAGTTCTGTAAAAAAGACTTTCTCCATGGTATCGACAATGCTATTACCACTTACAAGGCAAAATTATAAGAGACACACATCTCTCGCAATCAAGTATATCCAAAATTTTCTTTCGGTCTACACTCCATTACTTGAACCTACATATTGAGCTGCAATATGACGCGTTTTTCATCTGGGTCCGACTGTGGACAGCTAGCAGCTGCTGTCCGCTCAGTATGCGTCTCCATGTTAGAAGAACTACGGTATGAAGGAGTACCCAAACCGAGTGATCAAGTCGTTCAGTCTCTTTGGGCATTGATGCACGAAAAAGCGATCAAAATCGGCCTTCCTCTAGATAACCCTATGTCTGCTAAGGGATTTTGGCTTGGCTTCTCGGAGGGATTGGTGAGTACTACAATCTTCATACCAAAATGACTTTCCACTAAACGCACCTATTGCATAGCTCCCTCACACTGGCCATCCTGTCCAAGTCCAAGCCTACATCGGTCTAGTCACATGGCTCGTAGTTCTATACGACGATATAGTCGGTCAAAAGGGCCAAATGCAGGACGAGGCTGGCCGTTTCCACGACCGCTTTTTCCGTGGCGAGATGCAGCCAAACGCACTCCTCAATGGTATTGCAGAGCTGATTCGGGAAGCCCCTGAACACTTTGACCCTGTGCTTTCGACCTTGCTGCAGACCTCCATTCTTCATTTCCTGACTAGCAACTTGCTTGAGCAACGCAGCGAGTTCAAAAGCCTTCGCGTCACCAAAGAAGGCCGGGAGTTTCCTTACTACTTCCGTGGTATGTCAGGCATGGATCTTGCCTACACTGTGTTCACCTACCCCAAAGCATTATATCCAGATATTGGGGTTTTCATCGAAGCCATCCCGGATATGGCGAAGTTCACAAATATCTCTAATGATGTTTTATCGTAAGTGGCCCTTGTTCGAACCTATCATTGAAATCAGTTGAAGCATTAATCTTGTAAAGCTTCTATAAGGAGGAACTGGCCAGCGATAAAAGGAACTACATCAACAACAGAGCAGTTTGTGAAGGGAAAGATGCCCTTGAAGTGTTAGAGGCAGTCAAATCGGAGGCGGTTGAGTGCGCTCGACGAATTCGTCATATGCTCAAGGGAACTGGAAAGTACGCGCAAGCATTTGATGATTGTGTGAGAGGATATATGGCCATGCACACCACTAACCCTCGATATCGACTGTCAGAGCTAAGCCTAGGTGAAGAGCATCCTCTTGCCCCTCTCAAGACGGATATCGATATTTATTTTGGGAAAGTTTGAAAGGTTTGGGGCGACAGCAACATGCTCTTGGATTCGGGATGGAGCCCTAGAATTTGGAGGCTGAGTCAAGATGGACGACTTTTGAGTGGGAGTAAGAGGGTCGCAAGATTGGGTAATATAATTAGAGGACTGCATTGCTATAGACTTCGTACAGCGTTTATAGTCTCATCGCCCATTTTTTATTGGGCGCGTGACTTTCAGCCTAGCGACTATGTCTTCCGAGCGTGCGCTCTGATCTGAGAAGCATTGGCCAATGCTTTCATCATGCAGAGATAATTTTCATTTGTAAATGAATCTCAGATTCAGGACCACTGTTTGAAAGGCTTGACAAATTCTTGAAACCAGTGTCTTACCTCTATTGAATATGCGTAGTGGGCACCGTAGAGGGGATAGGGGAACAACTTAGTCCCGTGGCTGTGTCTTTGGAAGAAGGCCTAGTTGTTGTCTTTCAAGACAAACATAGCACCATGCCACCCATATGCCCGACTTAACCGTCTGCCATGACGCCGGGCTACTAGAAAGGGAATCTTCCCTCGAGGATGCGGTTCATGAAACTGGATACTTCTCTCAACATCAAGTCGTGTGGGTTGAAAGTGCCAAACAGATCCGTACAATTTCTGGGCGGCAAACCCTGTGGAATCCATGGCATGCAAAAAGTCGCGCCAAGCTACCTCGCCAGCGGTAGTATTGGCAGCTGGGTCGAAGAAAACAATCCGAAAGACCTTGAGCGCTCGAGTGTCTACTTTGAATGTTGGCTGGGGATCTGCTAAATCTCCTGGAGGGGGCGATGCTGTGTCATCCTGGCTTGTCGTTTCTGCTCCCGAAACCCCACGACGCTTGACCTTGACCTTGCCGACGGCTCCTAATGCCAACGCCTCTGTGCGAGCGGATAGAGCAGAACCGGTATCTTGGGTTAGCCACGAAGAGGGAAGAACATATTCATAGGACCCATTGTTCGGTTTCTGGTTGTCTGAATCCTTCTTGGTAGCTGGCTCAACCCACTCTGGCGTGCGTTGCAGGTAGCGCGGCTGTGAGAGGACTTGTTTGTAGGCTGTGCCATCCAGACTACCGGCTTTCTGGTACAATAGATCGTCTACGGCACTCCAGAACGCATCTAGATTGGCCTCAGACCTGCGGAGGACCTCGATGTTTGCCTTGTTTTGGCGCTTTCCAGCCGGGTATTGAAATTTACCACCTGAGGGATCACCCAACTGCCGAATGATAACGGTGTTCTTCTCTTTGAAAGTGTCGTTTACTTGAGTCCAGACTTTGGTGTTTTGTGTAAACTCTTTCTTGATCCCTTCTCCTCGGTCGACAAGAGCTTGCTCGAATCCATTGGCCCAAGGTTGGTATATCTCAAGCTGCCTGAGACACTCGCCCGTGATAGAAAGCTCACCGATGAGCATGGCCATGTAAGGAGATACAAGTTCTCGAGCTTTGGGTTCTGTTTTCAATAGTCTATCCAGCTCATCGACGACTATAGTCATCCGGCAGAGAAATAGATCCGTATCATCTTCCCACAAGGTCTGGAGGAGCCAGACGAGCTGCTGTGTGACCTTGTCTTTTTGGACCGCACTGTTTGGTTTAATCTTGATCAGGGACGATCTAGTGAATCTTAGGTCGTTATGAACGAAAAGAAATCTCAGAGGTGGCGAAGCAGCTGCTGACGTCTTCAACTGATTGAACACCCCCTTTGTCACATGATTGAGATAATGCCGAAACTTGAGCAAAGCTGCAAGGTATTCCTCCGGCAAATCATCTTTTGGAGATATTTCTGGGCTGTACTTCCTTGAAAGTTCGCGCAGGTGGGTAGCTTGATTCCGGAGCTCCACGAAGCTCTCGAGTTGAAAGAAGGACTCAACAAGGACAGCCTCAATTGTTCGAGCACACGAGAGGTCGTCACGTAGGGGCTTCGTAGTCAAGAGGTTTTCTGGTAAATGCTCTTTCATCTCGAGCATCGTCTCTGCGAAGTAGCTTGGATCCTCCCGCAAGGACCAGATATGATCCTCAGCCCTCACGGCTCTGGCAGAGAGGAGGGACTCGATCTTCTGCAGGTCTATTTTAGCAGGAGGCCTATACGGTGCTTCTTCGGACAGGATGCCCAAGGTAGAGGAACCCGTAGCGTCGAAGGTTTCCTTCAAAGGAGGTTCGGGCTGAGCCGCGAACTTATTGCTCATCATCTGATCGAAGGGAATGTCACTGTAGAAGTTTCGCTATTAACAACTATCGTTTGTAGTAAAAAATCGGCACAATTTGTATTTAGAGGTCACGAAAAGGATGAGCATATCGCAAAAGTGAGCATAAATATTGCAAACAAAGGGAACAAGAAATCCATAAACACTGACTGAAGGATTATTTTGCAGCAATCGACAAGAAACTCGAGCAGGCGTTCCTGGAACTCGAGAATCAGGAGCCCTTCGCCTGGGAGGAACTGTTTGCGAGTATGCATCAAGTCGAACGCATCCTCCTGCTCGTCCCAAGCGATCAGTTTTCCGTAGTCCTCCTGTCGAATCATTCCGTTCAACATCATGACATACTGATTGAGAAAGACGGGCACTATTGCCATCGTGACCTTCCCAAGATGCATGAGTTCACCATCAGACGCTGCAAATATGTGAGGATGATTTCGGCCACGGGAATTGAGCAGCAGGGCCAGAGTCTTCGGCTCGCCCAGATCCTCTTGGTTGATAATTGGCCAGACAAAAGACGAGCGATGCTATATGGCAACACTATTCAAGTTCTCGGCGTGTTTGCGAAAGGCAGCGAAGTCAGGACGATGTGTGAGCGGCATGTCTGGCCAAGCTTGCAACAAGATACCGAGGCGCTGTTTTCTTGTCTTCTTCTCCCAACGCTTCTGTATTGTAGCCTCATGGCGCTCGAGAACACCCCGAAGATTCTTATGGTGAATGAAAATATTGGTAGACCGTTCCTTCGACTCTTGCCGAACTTCACTTGGCGATGGCATCTTGGGAGGAGCCATGCCCCTCGAAGAAAAGATGCCAAAGGGATCGCTGTTGCTGACCCAGTCGACATCGTTTGGCACTTCGACGTCGTCAAGCTCCGGATGGGGCTCAAACGGATTGAACTGATGGCTCGCTCGGGGCTGGAGTGGGTTCATGATTGCGGCGGGAGCTCACAGAGCGTGGCAATCGTGTCCCTAGCTAGGTAGTTATTTGGAAATTTGAGACTGTTCAAGCGAGTATCGTGGTGATGGCCTTTTGATGGAACGCTTGGCTTGGGCGAACAACTCGTTGACAGACACGTTGGCTCCCGAGAAATAGGCAATTAGCTCAAGTATCTAGCACTGTCTGTTTACTGTGCAAAGGTCCGCATGTGCTGTCAGTGCTGTGAGGTGGACAACAAGATGCACAGTCGGTAGACAGTGCTCTTCGATCTTTCAAGGGTCCCCCTAGTTAAGTTCAACATTCTGATTTCTACCTCATCTACGACGCTTACCATCAGCCAACCAACTAGGCCCTCGCCATAAGTTAGGAACTTGAAGCTTTTATACCTTTTTTGAGATTCTTCATGTTCAAGAATTAACTGGTGAAATGAGTGTGGCCAAAACAAATGTTTTCCTGAAACGCCGAGGCAAAATAGCTAGCAGCGGACAACGGTTGAGAGGGGCGATAGGCGACGTATAGCGCCAAACGAGCGGGGGTCAACCATTCTACTCACATAACGATGCGTCGACTTCTGCGTTGTTTAGTGACCATGTTATGACATGATTACCGACTAAACTTAGCTTCCCATATGTCCTCTTAGTGTGAGGCTCGGACGAGATACTCAGTCAATCTTGAAAGCTCGGATCTTATATACGAATCCACGGGGCCAGTTTGTCTAGATATAGGTTCCTCCCTTTCTCTTGTTTGTGACAATCTTGGGATGCAGCAGATGTTCGAGCTCGCCGAGTTTCTATGTCCAATCACTCAAGACTGTCTCCTCTCTTTTAACACGAGCGAGCTTCACGCTTTCCTTCCACACCAGTTGTCTCTTTCCGACAACCTGAGACTCCGCACAGGGCGTAAAGGGTTCATCGTCAAGATAGTAACCGCTTGCGAAAGGCGCTCTGGGCGCAGACTCCGAGCCGGATGCAGCGTTCACCAGCTGGGTCGCGGATTTGTCTTGCTGCGAAGTAATCGTCTTGGACGTGAAGAACGCGATGATGGGATATATGACCTTGAAAAGCAAGACACGAATAAACCAGGAGGCCTGAGGCTGAAAACCTGTTGCCATAGTTCCTGGAACACGGTTCATCCGACTTTGTAGTTCATATATCATCAAACAATTGTACTAGCGTTCTTTTTCCCGCCTGCGATCACCTTGTGTTGTTAATTTCTGCTTACTCGTAAGATCGATGCAGCCCGGATTACAAAGCTAAGTGATGTCGAACCATTCCTCGTTACTTAAGAGGCGTTAATCACTCAGCTGTACAAGCTCTGGGTTTGAGACTAGTCTTCATTTAGATGAAACTTTCCGTTAAGTCCGTTGCTGCTAGGACACTAACGATGGCGCCAAGTCGGCGAAAATGCAGTTCGGACTTTACGTCTTTGCACCATCGGCGATAAACATATTCTTACTGCAATCAGCAATGAGTTATCGCAATATTCGGAATAGGCCGTCTGTTAACCTCAAGTCAAGACCAGGGTGTGAACATGGTTAGATAAGATTTAAGCCTCTGGATCCACAGTGACACGATGTTGTAATGACGCTGCATAGTGTCTTGCATGCTATGACGATCTTGAGTGGGAATCTCAATATGAGAGTATATAATCCATGAGGACCGGCCATGGGGCTTAGAAGGTTCAAGCATCGCCATATCGTTAATTTGAATACCTGTCTTTGTTGTAATCCCAGTTACCTTTCAAGGCATCGAAACCACTGCTTCAGCCCCAAGATGCCACCGCCACGAGGAAGTTTCAACCCAATTGAAGGTCCAGGTACTTGGAATTTTACACTCCTCGCCTTGATTGTAGATATGCTAAGCACCCTGCAGGAGACTACGATACAACCTCGGTTATTCATGATGACACTTACCCTGAAATCGACCCGGCTAAGGCCGACTTGACTGGAAAAGCGGTTTTCATCAGCGGGGCTACGAGAGGAATAGGCAAGAGCATTAGCCTCTCATATGCAAAAGCAGGAGCATCCATGATCGCCATAGGTGCAAGATCAGCTCTCGGCGAGACTGCTCAGGCGATAAGGGCGGCTGCGGCCAGTGTGGGAAAGCCAGAGCCGAAGGTCCTCGAACTGAAGCTTGACGTGACAAGCCAGGACAGTGTCGACGCGGCAGCACATGATATCAAGACGGCGTTTGGTCGCATCGACATCGTGGTCAATAACGCGGGTTCCCTGTCGGGACTTGGTCGTCTAGCGGAGACAGACCCAGAAGTGTGGTGGGCCACGATGGTTGTCAACTTCAGTAAGTCGTTTGGAGACTTGAAATCCCCGATCTGGCAAACATCCGATGGATTCTAACCCGTCTCCCTTGACAGAGGGACCTTATCTTGTGATGCGCGCGCTTGTTCCTCTGATGCTTGAATCCGACGGATTGAAGACTTTTGTCACTGTTAGCAGTGTGGGTGCGCACTGCCGCTCGCCCGGCCTCAGCGCGTACCAGACCTCGAAGCTGGCAGTGCTGAGACTCACCGAGTTCCTCGACGCCGACTACAGCGACAAGGGAATCATTGCGTTTAGTATACACCCGGGAAATGTGCTGACGGACATGACAAACGGACCCGATAGCGCGGTCTCTAAGGATTTGGCACACAGTAAGTCTGGAACCGCCATTGCCACATGGTGTGGTGTTTTTCGAAATGGGGTGCATGCTGACAGTCGATTGCAGTCTTTGTCGAGACACCTGAGCTGGCTGGCGATTCGGTTGTCTATCTGACAAAAGAAAGACGGGGTTGGCTTGGTGGTCGATATGTCAACGTCACATGGGACTTGCCTGAGCTCGTGGGCATGAAGGATGACATAGTAAAGGAGAACAAGTTGACAATTCAATTGAAGATCTAATAGTTGTATCTTCGGAACCCGGCATGAGCTGTAATGGTGATGCAAACCGCAAGCGACGAAGCCTAAGTACTGTTCAGGGCCATGTGGACATACATGTGATCCACTTACAAGTCCTAGCACGTGATGGTCCGGTTATAGCGGCTCTGGCGATTCTGTTTAGGGATGGGAAATGGCGTTTACTGTCAGCCAAGAGCTTGCTCATCATGGCTGAGTTGGGCCCTTTTGATCGGGCCCCCTCACCGTCAGGTACTTAATATTGCCGACGGTTTGCATCTAGATGCTGACTTGAGTTTTCATAGAGATGTTTTCTTAAATAATTAAGTCTCTCTGTGCACTCCTTCTCTTTATACAGCAGCCGCCCCGATTTGGTCAATCTGACAATGGCTCACGCTATCACTACCGGCTTAGCTAAGCTTCAGACTTTCTCAAGAGCTGTGAGGGGGAAGTATGACGAGGACATAGGTGAGGAGATTGACGACTTCTCCGTCGCTGGCGGCGGCCACAGCGCCAGGAAGACTGAAATCACACAACATCAGCTGAGGATCAGCCGTGCGCTGAAGTCATTTCTGGTGCATAACCATGTTGTGTCTGAGCAAGACGCTGGTCTAGATTCCGACGCCTTGAGCCCCAACCTACAGGCATTGGTAGAGAAACCACACATTCAAGTCCCGGCCGCATTGACCGATCGATCTCACCCGTTGCCCGAGTACTTCATCAGCTCCAGCCACAATACCTATCTCCTGGGGCATCAGCTGCGAGGGAGATCTTCGGCTGCGGCCTATGAGTCGGCTTTGCTTACAGGCGCGAGATGTGTTGAGATTGACGCATGGGATAATAACGAAAATAAAGACGAGCCTAAAGTCACACATGGCTATACCCTTGTGTCCAACATACCCTTCCGCGCAGTGTGCGAGGCCATCCGCGACGTTGTCGACAAAGAAGCAGCCGAGTCCGTAGATGTGCAGGGTTACCGTGCTGCTCCCATCATGCTATCGCTTGAGAATCATTGCGAGCCACATGGACAGGCTCGCTTAGTTGAGATCATGAGAGAGATATGGGGCGACAGATTGCTGAGCAAAGCAATTCGCGAGAAGGGCCATAGAGAGCAGGAAAACGAAGACGAGCAGGTGACCTTGGACGAGCTGGGGTCGAAGATAGTGCTGATCGTCGAGTATCCCTTCCCGAACGAGAAGGAAGATAAAGATGATGACACCGACGACGACTCTAGCTCTGGAAACGAAGAGGAGAAGCAGGGACGTGCAGCCTACAAGGAACGGAAAAGGACCGTGCCTAAGGGTGGAATCATTCCTGAACTTGCAGCTTTAGGTGTCTATGCACAGTCTGTCAAGCCCAGGGACAGCTCTTGGTACGAGAGCACCTTGCATGAGGGACCGCACCACCACCTCGTTAATGTCTCCGAGAGTGGCCTCCAGGCGCTACTGCCTGCTAATAGTGAGAGAATTGCGCGGCACAATGCAGTGCATCTTATGCGGGTATATCCGAAAGGGACCCGAATATCGAGCAAGAACCTCAAGCAAGCTCGTTTCTGGGGAGTCGGAGCTCAGATTTGTGCAATGAACTGGCAAACGTTCGGTGGGAGCATGCAGTTGAATGAGGCCATGTTCAGCGGAACAGAAGGATATGTGCTAAAACCAGCCGCCCTGAGAGCGGGTGGCAGTGGGCGACTGAACACCGGTGGACGAAAGCGGCTGCGCCTTCACGTGGCCGGAGCTTCCGACGTCCCGGTGCCTCCGGACCGAGAAGCCGACGATATCAAGCCTTATGTCACTTGCTCTCTTGTACACCCCGACGATATCGACGGCAAGCACCAGAAGAGCAAAACCAAGCATTATAAACAGCATAAGCTGGAATTTCTCCACAGAGGTGAGAATCCCCCGCAGCAAGACCCAATCTGGGACGACAAGTTGGAATGGGAGTATGACGACAATGAGCTGGTCTTTCTACGTATCTTCATCAAGGATGATATCAGCTTCGCCGAAAATCCGATCTACGCGGTCACGGCCGTCAGATTACTCTATGTAATCCCGGGTTGGTGCTTCATTCGCTTGCTGGACTTAAAGGGACATGAGACGACGTGCTCACTCTTGGTCAAGTTTGAGTTTGAGGACATCTAGCGTGCTGCAAGATGCCAGTTGAGTATTTTATAGGATGTCGCGAGGTTATGAGAATCTGTCTGAGTAGCCCCCCAAGACCTTGTGTTTGGTATCCTGCTTGTTAACATGGTAATCTGATTTCAAATGCGATATTCTCATGGGAGAGGTTTCTTGTCCAATTTCGCTCTAGCCCTTAGTCGTAAGGAAGTCAACTTGATCGTGTCAGATTCATGAAGATGGTGCAGGCAAAGCTTGTGTCGTTACACTCTTGGACGGGCTTTGGGTCGTAGGTAGATAGAAACCCATCCGCATAGTGTGACAACAACCTCCGCGCTTGATGATAGCACTGGCAAGCACTTCAAATGCCTGATGTCGTCATGTTGGGGGACTGACGTTATTCTTTAAGAGAAGGACAATCAGCTCCCAAGTTCTGATTGGATACATGAGGTTAGTCATTTCCGGTTGAATACAGAGATATTTCTCCCGGTGTGAGCGAAGAGTCCTCGTTGGCCATGACGATTGCGCCAGGCGCCCGGCAGATTGTATTTCCATGTTGGCGAGCCAAGTGCAACATGTCGGTTGAACGACATATGAAGGCCACTCCCCAGGATGCAAACGACTAACCTGAGCTCAGGATCTCAAGTAAACAGATCTCGCATTATCATCTGCCCGTGGTATCGTGTAATCTCAGTTCTCAAAATGCAATTGAACGCCATTACGGCCTTCGCGCTCTTTGCGCAAGGCGTCAGCGCCGTTGCTGTTCTGCGCTTTGGATGCTCACAAATCGTTGTAGAGCGCCTTGATCCGTGAGTTTCTGCGCCTTAAGTCGCTCTTGAGCAGCGATGACAACTTTCGGCAGACTCGTGAACCCAGACGTCAACCCTTCACCACATGTGCACCAGGTAAACTACGAGGATGACACACTAGAATCTTGACGCCTGTGACTAACGGACAGATCAAAGGTCATTGGAGGCGTAAGCGACTGTCACAACACCGTCGGCAGCAGAACAGGACTGAACTAGACATAGAATGCGTTCGCAGCCTCTATCGCAAGTTCCGATGTTTCTGAGCTTGCGAACTGCACGAGTTGCACATTTTCCGAAGACAGGAGTAATTATTGGACTGCGAACATGGTGCGTCGCGACGACAGCGAAATCCCCCAGATAACTCTCGACTCTTTGATTGTTAACATTGACTTAGTAAGAGGCTGGGATGGCGCCTTATTTCAAGGCCGAACAAGCAGATGAGTCCTGCCGCTTACACCTGACAGGTACTTCAAAGCCCGCAATGGAACGTACAAGCGAGTGGGCCAGATGCCAAATCGGTTCCTGGACGGCGAACGGGGAGGCATGACGGTATACTACACCTCACCGTATGACGGGTCAAAGGTCACAGCCTTCAAGCCGGTATGTCGCTCGTGCTACTCAATCTTGTCCCTTGCCCTGTGCCAATGTCCTTAAAATTCTCACATCTACCAGGGTTTCCGTATGCTTGCCGGACACCAGGAGCAACGAGAGGCCGGCGGCGTAACAAAGTGGAACGCGATCTGCTTCCGATGCTTCAACACGGCGAATTTTGGCGGCGACAATCTCGCCCCTTGCTCTGATCCAACAGTAGACTCAGTGGCGCTGCCCACCAAGTTCTGCCCCGGCGGTATCCGTACAACGATACGATTTCCGACGTGAGTCAGGTTTGTCTCTTACTCGTTGCCCCAACAGCTGCAATGAATGTACTTGTCGAGGCAATGCTGACACGCTAGGTACAATGTAGATGCTGGGACGGGACAAATCTCGACAGCCCTGATCACATGAGCCACGTCTCATACCCAGCATCAGGAACGTTTGAGAATAATGGCCCCTGCCCGGCTACGCACCCTGTTAAGTTGCCACAGCTGATGTTTGAAGTCATCTGGGACACGGCGCCCTTCAATGACAAGTCACTATGGCCCGAGGACGGCTCGCAGCCATTTGTATTAAGCCAAGGAGACGAGTAAGAGACCTGGTTCCAGCTTGTGAGATATTCCTCGCTCACTAACACTGTGTCTTTCCAGCACCGGATACGGCCAACAGTGAGTATTCACAAATACTCAAACTTATCGATGGGCCAGAAACCTGCTGCCTGAACGGCCCCTGGCCATCTCTGACTTTCGTTATCTTACAGTGGCGACTATGTTTTTGGCTGGGAAGGTCAATCTCTCCAGAACGCTATGGACGCAAGTTGTTTCGGGGCCACTTGTCGCGCCCTCAAGACGCAAACTTTTGCTGCCGCTAATCAGTGTGGCGTACAAAACAATGTGGACGAGGATGTTGAAGGCTGTAGGTTCCTCTCGCCACATTCCGAAATAATTATGAGTAATTACTGATGCCGTGGTAGGGTTGACCGAACTTCCGGGCATGTCTATGTAAATGATGTGTTGTACATGGGAAGCTACAGGGAATCGATCCGAACCGATCGAAACTAGCGAATCGCTGGCTGTCCATGGCTTGCTTAACTTTGATCTTAGTCAAGTGGAACTGCAGGATTCCTATTCGCCGTGGGAAAACGCGAGGGAGAGTTTGCGGGCGAAGTAGATATGTATACTCTCCAGGTCTCAATAATCGCTTGCTGTTGCTCCGCGTTATTGAGCAGATATTGAAAGTGTCCACATGTCCAACACTTCCTCTATATTTCCTCTCTGGGTGTCTCGGTTATACAGGTGTAGTACAGTTGGTTTACATCTTCAGTTCGGCTCGGCTTCCAACTTTGGTGGAATGAGGCCTTCTGCCATTTTGATAGCACCCTCGGGATCATTTTTGTTGAAAAGGAAGAGACCTTGGATTGCAGCGGTGCTGGTCCTGACGGACGTGACGCCCTCGCTAGGCTCGAGGAACAAGCCTAGCTCGTCTAAACGCGACAAGAATCGTTCTCTGACGATGCCCTCAGGGTCGACGTCTCCGTAGAATCTCTCCCACATCTGGGCTGCCTGGTATCGAGTAGCTTCACCAATGCGGACCATCATGTCAACTCGCCCGGGTCTGATGAGAGCAGGGTCAAGCAATTCGATGTGATTCGTAGTCAGGAAAGCAATTCTCTCCTCGCCCGCAGCTAGGCCGTCCAGGGCATTCAAGAGCCCGGAAAAGGTCACGGCTCCGCCACTGTAACCGTCAGCGTCGCGCCTCCGCCGATTGACAAAAGCAGAGTCGGCATCCTCCAACAACACGATAGAGCGTTCTGGAAGCTTGGTCAGGAGGAAGGCGAGCTTATCGTCGGTCACGCCGATTTCGCTGAGGTTTATCATGGCCACACTGTAGTCGAGCTCGCCGGCGAGAGCTTGGATGAAGGAGCTCTTTCCGCTTCCCGGAGGACCATAGAGAAGGTAACCGCGGCGATAGGGTATACCGCGATCGTCGTACCACTGACGACGAGCTAAGAAGTCTCTTGCATCATCTACTATGCCTTCCTTTATGCCCTGGTCCAGAATGACGCTGGCCAGAGGGCGCTTCCTGCGCGGCACGCCGAGAGGCACCCAGTCGAAGTTCCTCACGGAATAGACGACTGTCTTGCCCTCGTTCGCCTGCAGCGCAAGCCCGCGCGCCTCGGTGAAGACGTCTTCGAAGATGTGACGATGCGCGTACAGGGTGGTCAGCTCGAGGGTCTCGTGGGGCTCGCCGGTGTTGGTCTTGGCGGTGGACTGCTTCTCTCGGCTGACGGCGATGTAGGCATGCTTGTACTTGACGATGTGGCGTCCGTAGCCGGGCTGCAGGAAGAAGCTGGCCTCTGTTGGGCCGTTGGGGGTGGTGCTCGTCGACGTGGTGACGGACAGCTTGTTGATGCGGGTGAGGCGCTTGGCCAGGAACGAGGTCTGGGGCCGGGGCTCGGACAGCCAGGCCAGCAGCCAGGGATAGGACGGGTCCGTCCTGCTGATCTCGACGTTGACCAGCAGGCGTCGCCTCATCAGGCCGGCCGCGCTGAGAGCGCCACGCCGCGCAAAGGCCAAGATTGCGCCCAGCGAGGCGAGGCCGAACCCGCCGGCGAATACCGGGTTTTCCAGAAGGCCATTGATATCAATCAGAGACCCAGCCCCAGCCGCTGATCGCGTCGGCTCCGTCATGGCGAAGGCGAATTCGCTGATGAACCCGAGCGGCAAATGTGCTTGTGCAAAGTCGACCAAATGCGACCAAGACCGCGGGGCCGTCACCCGTCCTGGACGCTGTACCTAGCTGTACCTAGCGTTGGTGGCTTTTGATACCTTAAGCTTTTACGGTCCACCCCCCGGTGACGTAGTTGAGTTCTGGTTAAATGCATACACTAAGGTTCCACGAATTGCATGGATCTCATGGTGCACTTACTAGGTATATTCGTCATAGCCTATGGGTTCCTGGCCCTGGGTGCCTGGGTGCCAGGTGGTCTTGGCTGCAGGTGTCTATTACATGCTCTACTGTATGACGAATGGTCTGTCGCCGTCTTGATTCAATTTAGATATTGGTCTTAGAGGTGCCACGACCGTTGAATTAACCATTCCAGCTGCCCGCTTCTATCTGAATGCCTACAAATTCCAGGTGAACGATAATTATGATACACGCGCAGTCCAGTAAGAACGCAGCTTTTAACGTGCGAGTGATAACCGAATGTCCAACTCCGTGCTTGCTGAAATAGAGACTTGGCCACAAAATATGTCAGAGTCAATTTTTTGACTTTCTTAGTTCAAGCACCACCCCCAGCGACAGCGCCACTGAGATCCAGCTTTTCTCGCTTCATAAAGATTGATAACGCGACTGTCAATGCACCAGCTGTGATCACTAGGACATAAGCATCATTCATGCTTTTTACGACAGCCGCCAAAACGGCGTCCCTGGTGGACTGTGACAGGCTGTTGAAGAAGCCGCTCGATGCGCCTTGGATAGCTGCTTGGATTTCCTGTAATGAAGCATCTGGGACGAGCCGGTGAATGCTCGAAGTAGCACGGTTCAGGAAGACAGAACTTGCTATGGCCAAGGAGAGCGCGATGCCTGTTAGCTGACCGAAGCTGAGGAAGGCTGTCACGTCGGGTATCCGGTTAGGGGGGACTTTGACTTGTCCGACCGAGAAAGACAATTGCGAGTAGCTGCCAGCGCCGATGCCGAGGATCACGCTGTACCCGTATATCCTCGAGACACTGGTGCCGACATCAATCGTGTATACAAGCGCTGACCCAATAATGACGAGGATGCCACCGAATGCATACCATGGCATGTAGATGCCCGTTTTGCTGAGAGTAGCGCCGGTGGCAATGGTGGCGGCGACCTGGAGGAAGATGTAGGGCAGAAGACGCACTCCAGCTTCGAGAGCGGTGTCGCCCCTTACAAACTGGAAGAAGAGCTGTTTCGATTAGACAATGTCAGCTATTTGATTATGTACCAAGCTATCAGCGATGAGGGGGCATACCGGAATGAAATAGATGGGAATAAAAGCCGCTGTGATAGCTGCCGCCGTCTGCGCGAACAGGATATCCAGTTCCCAGATTCTGACAAGATCTGCAGGGAACAGTCGGTGCTCCGGTGTGGTCAAGATGGAGAATGCTTGTTGGACAATGAACAGAATCCATAGCACACCCGAAGTGACGTAGGAGCCTATGATGGAACCGCTAGCAAAGGGGTACACCGTTCCGCCGAAGTTGAGAGCAATGAAACCCGACACGAAGGCACCGACCACTAGGACGGCTCCGACCACGTCGAGTTCACGAATACGTTCCAACACAGTCTTTTCTGGCTCGGGCTGGTAAGGAGTTAGTAAGAAGATATAGGCAGGTGCAGCGACACCTCCAATGACCTGTGTAGCTAATCAGCCGGCGTGCGTGACATGTTGGAAGACGGATATTACCAGGTTGATGTAGAAGGCCCATCGCCATGTAGCGGAACTATCGGCGAAAGCACCACCAATGATGGGACCCAGGACTGTACCTGTTCCCCAGGTGAGGCCTATGAAGCTGATGTACAGCGGTCTCTCTCGCGTAGTGGTGGTGACAGAGAGCAGATTAATGGCACCAATGTAAATGCCACCTCCCCCCACGCCGCAAATGGCTCTCCCCACGATGAAGGCATCGATGTTGGGTGCAGCACCGCAGAGGGCGGAGCCAACCTCAAACAAGACAACTGCCGCGATAAAGAGTAGCTTGTTGTTGAACTTGCCGTATAATTTACCCCAGAGTAGGTTGACGGAGACACTGCCGAGAGCGAAGGATACGGCTACCCACGGCAGCTTATCGATGCTGCCAAAAGCCTCGATGATCTGAGGCTGGAGCAGGGCGACAATGGTATTGTCTAGGGAGAAGAGAAACACTGCGGATATGATGGAGGCTAGGCAGATTATCCAGAGAATGCCGTGAAGGCTGCGAGGCGGTACTTCATCCTGAGATTCCGAGTCTTGCGGGACCGGTGACGGCCGATTGACGGCAGTCTTCTCACGTAAGCTTGTGTCATTCAAAGCTGCCTCTTGGGCCGTGTCTTGGGGCGTCTTGTCGTTCATGGCTACTGCAAAATTGAGAGAGGAATGGGGGGGGGGGGGGGGGGGTCAGAGATGGGCAAGGGGCTGTATGTACCTACAGATAATAGCGAAAGCGAAGGATGGCTTTTAAGGCATGACAAGGCATTGGGCAAGGAACGCCTAAGGAAGCACCCACGGAAGAACAGGCGATTGTTCTCTTTCACCTTGTGGCTCAACCTTGGGCCGAACGACAAACACTTTCACGTCCAAACAGCGAGCAGCCCTGGTCGACGGCGTAACTGTTGGCCCGAAACAGCACGGATGAGACAAACTGATGGCGCATGCCCCTCGGCCTTATTTTTGATCCGAAACAAAGTAGACGTGATAGTGGCTGGCCTGTACAGACCAGGATCCGACTTTCCGGACAATCTCTTTGTTCACTTGTGAATAGGAGATAACCCGTCCTAGTTCCACAAATGGGTGATAAGATTTATTAGATAGTGAATAATCTATAAAGGCGAGGTTCCAAAATTGAAGATTGTTAGATACAGTATTGAAGCAGCGGTGCAGGGTTACGAGGATAAGGACGAAGTCAAAAACCACACAACCCTACTTGAGCACCTTAAGTGATTAAAAGTCATAGAATATGTAGGGGAACGAACTGATCGGTTCATTATTAAAGCTTCGTAAAATCAACGCGTGCGTGGTAAGTAGAAAAAAATCGAAAACTCAACGCAGTAAATCAATCCCATTATATAATACATAGCTCGCCTGGCCTCCTATTCCCACAATCGTTACCCCTTATGCCTGGCTACTCACTACCCCCCCTTATGCAGCCCCGTTACAGTATTCATCCCGAATTCCATTATTCCTGTCGTCACACGAGAAGGCATGTAGTATAGGTCTATATATGCCCATTTATCTAACGTGCTTATTACTCAATTAATTCTCTAACATGTCGTGATCAGCCAAGTGAATTTGAAAGCTATTTTCCAAACGTCCCAGGTGAAACCACCTCCTAAACAGCCAATACTAAGTTCAACCGTCAGTTTATTTTACTGGATTGAATCATTTCAGACTCTTTCTATTATTACGGGGAAGTGAATCTTAAAAATATGGTTCGAGGGAAGAAACTGTCTAGTACTCGAACAATAAAGGTTGCATTGCCATGCCAGAACCATGCAGGGGGGGACTTCGTCAAGACCTTCGCAACTACACCTTCAGCGTATACATCCGGAGTCATAGTGCCTGGAATCAATCAACAAGAGTAGTACTCTATGGAACGGGGGGTTGCTACACTTACTTGGGTTCTATGGGCGTGGTTGTCGAAGACATCAGCGATTGGATGGTACACTGAATCTAAAGCGTGTAAGTTCTCAGGATGCCACTCCACCTACAAGAGATTATCTTTAAACCCCTCTTTCAGTGTAAAAAAGGCGAGAGGGAGCTGTTACCTAGCGGAAGTTTGCGATTGTGTTTTACACCAGATTTCAAGATGTTCGTAGCTACTTCCCCAGAAATAATGTTCATTACCCTTACTCTGCAGATTTCGTTAACTATGAGTTAAGTCTCTCAATGTGTGGCCATGAACTCGATTACCCAAATGGCTTCATTTCAACCCGCAAGGTATTGCCCCAGTAATGCAGAGCAGCCTTTGAGGCATTATATGAAGAGCCGAACTGTACACTGATCAGCACCAAACCTAGAGTTGCCGGATCAATGGGAACGGTCGTCAAACCCAACTTACGCACAACTTACTTGCCGAATCGGTTCAACCCATCTATGGGCGTCTATAGGATGAACGAGGTAACACCCACTGTGTAAAGACAATTCACTTGTTGAATATGGAACCTGAGCTGTTGTTGAACACATGTAACAAGCATATATTCATGCAGGACTCTGGTCTAGAGCCTTGATAATCATTGTACTACCTACCCGTCGGGACTACTTTCATCCGTCACTAACTTAAGCAGGAGCCGAGCTGACCCTCTAGTCGGGGTTAGTAAAAGCTACCTAACCTAGCAAAAGCTACTTGATTGGGGTACCTAGAAACCGAACTGGGGTACCTAAAATTACTAGTATCTACAAGGAAGCTAAAAGTACTTACGAAATACTTACGCTTGGACGGATTTGGTTATGCCAAGCTACCTACCTTACTTTTAGCATAGTATACTAGCTAGCAGAGGTACCCCCGTCTGGGTAGCAGTTGCTACCTTACGGCGCGGGGTGGGTGTTTGAAATACCTTGCCCCAAGGGTGTATGCCTCCTAAATGGAGTCGTCTGAACATACCCACTTCAGCCATAATTATTAGGAAATCGCATTCAGCAAGGCATTCTGGCCTCAAAAATGCTTTTCAAACGTAACTGCTAGCTGAATTTTTAAGAGAATTACCTTAGATTAGGGTACAGTGACTATTATGGCCTATGAAGTACCTGCCGTTTGTGATTTGGTACGTGAACATGCTCCCGTCGCTATTTCTACACCTAAATCCCTTGGCGAAAGGTCTTTCAAACACCCCCCCCCGCGCCGTAAGGTAGGTTAGGTAGCTTTTACTGACCCCGACTAGAGGGTCAGCTCGGCTCCTGTTTAAGTTGGTGACGGATGAAAGTAGTCCCGACGGGTACCTACCTGGTACCTTGGGTAGGCCAAGATGCCGACGCACGTTGCAAGTTACCTCAGCCACACGATAAGATATAGTCTCGTGCATACGCCGTATAAGCTACCTGCGGTTAGATGCAGGTCAGCAAGTAATCATCCTCACCACTGAACCCACCTCAGGTCTGTCAAATCAGGAGAGAGGATGTCGTGCCACCATCCACAATCCACCCAGCGATATAACTCGCTCTGTGGCTGCTTAGGAACATTACGACGTCGGTCACCTCCTCGACTTCAGCGCTCTAACACCCTCGATGGCATATGCAAATACACAATCTCGACCAATACCGCTAGCGCCACCAGTCACGATCGCGACGCCGTCGCGCATGGCAGTTTCAAATCGAGGCGTCAGGGACCAGGGATCAGGGTAACTGACGCAAGAAACGGGAAGCTTGGAATAGGTAGCCAGTAACGAGAAGTTTCTTTGCATCTTTCCTATCAACCCCGCAGCTCCGCCGTAGCTGGCATTAATACGTAGTGTTCTTTTTGAATGATGAAGTATCTTTGCTGGTCGGATAACGTTAGGGCTCGGTTGCACGACACTAGATGCCAAGTCCAAGGTGTAGGGAACCGAGCCCTGGAGTCTCGGAGTACCAGACAGCAGGTACATACAGGGACCTTAGGTAGGGTATGCACCTAGCGGGCTAGCGTGCCTAGTAGGCCTCCACCTCCGCTTTAATGACTGCATGCCCCAGGCGAGCCAGGGAGCAAGGTGTTCGTTGACGGGCTCGAGGGGCACTATGACATCCATGACTCTGGCGGGGCCTTCTCCGGTTCCCGTACCTTAAGTACAGTACCTAACTCGCCTAATACGAGTACAGTTGGGCGGCCCGAGCCGCCGTGGCAAAAGCTGCATGTGCGTATTAGTTTTGTGAGGTCATCGTGGTCTCCTCCATTCCTGCTCCAGCAGATACCCGAATACCTACAATACAAAATGCATATTACATTAGTATTACCCTTCTTTCCAAGCATGGGCGAGTATGGGTACTAAGCTGATCCATCCACACGAGAACTACAGTATTGCAATGCTGGTAGGTCATCCGAGATCATCAAAGGGGGGTGCACACAGGCTCACAGCATCCCTTGTCCAGGTACGTAATCTCCGTTGTTTCCGGCGGGAATGATTCACAGGGCACACCATCTCACCAGCCGAGGCTGAGTGGGAACTGCTAAACCTCTGAATGCTACCCTTACCCACGAAACCACAGGCCGGTTGGCCAATGGCAAGTCACAGAGGCGGTGATTTTCTTTCATTGACCTCCATTAGCATTAACTCAAAAAAGATAGCAGTGGAAGCAAGCTGAAAAGCAAGCAATCTATTGCAAGAAAAGGTGGGTTGGCTGCGCACTAAGGAGTAACGGAGGCGAGGGAGGCATGATTACCTCAAACCATGCATCATCCATCGACAGGCTCGACAGGTATAGTAATAGTAAGGCGCATGGTTATATAGCTAGGGGCCAAGGGTCCCCCCCCGTGTCTACGGCCGAGACGGCTGCCGTGCTCGCCGTGTTCCGTCGCCGCCCATCTGGTAAGATACCTCATCATCAAAACATTCTTTCCTTGGCCCTTCATCTTTAGCCTTCGAAGTGGACTCCGTCACGGGTCCTACGAATCCCACCAGACGCGGTATGAAGCAAGAGGAATCGGATTCAGACGCTGTGGCACAGGCTGCCGACACGTCCATCGAGAAGGCGGTTGCAAACGACTCACTTCCAACCGACGCGAGCTGGAAGACCGACCGCCATAACCCGTACAATTGGCCGAAATGGAAGAAGAACGTCCAGCTGGCTGCCGTTGCCATCATTGCCTTTACAGGGCAAGTCATTCCCGTTCCGCTGCATAGATGCCCTCAGCAGAGCTGACAAGATTCGCCAAGCAGCTCTCTTGGGACATCCATCATCAGCCCAGCACATCAACAACTCATTGACGAATTCGGAGTCTCGAGCACAGTAGCGTTCTTGCCTCTGACTACATAGTCAGTAACTATTCTCCCATTGCCCACACTACTCGGAACCTTGGGTCTTGTTTGGTGACCTAGAAGACGACTCATACCACTCTCAATGTCAATAACTGACGCCAAGCCAATAGCGTTCTGGCTCTCGGCCTAGGACCTGTTCTTGGGGGGCCTCTATCGGAGACTGTGGGCAGAAAAGCCGTCTACATCGGTGCCGCAACAGCTGGTGGGCTGTTCACAATAGGGGCCGCGCTGACCAAGTCCTTTGCCGGTCTTTGCGTCTTGCGATTCTTTGCTGGGTTTGCTTATGGGCCAACCCTGGCAATCGGTAGCGGCTTTCTTGCCGAGACATAGTACGCGTCCCTGATATTCCCTTCTCCCCTTGGCCATCTTCCTGCGCTACTAGAATCCACATGCGTCGTCGTATACACCGAGATCAGTGAACTATGTACAGCAACCTCTGACAAAAGTCTTCGTAGCACACCGGCAGAAAGGGGTTTGCCCTCCCTTACATACATCTTGAGTCCATTTCTAGGACCTGGCTTCGGGTAAGTCAAGGACTACCTTAACCTTTCTCTGCCAACGACAGAGCTAATACGAGCCACTGACAGTCCCGTCCTCGGCGTCTTTCTTGTTGATCGTATGGGCTGGAGGTGGACTCAATGGACCCTCGCGCTCTTCTCTGCTTTCAGCTTGATATGGGCCATAGCCGGTAGTGAATCGTATCATGCCATCGTTCAGCGACGCCAGCACAAGAAATTAGGCGTGGAGCTATCAGAGAGGACATCCGTCCTGGTTACACTACAGAGCTTTTTGGCCACTGGCCTTGTTCGACCTATTAACATGATATTCACAGAGCCTATCGTTGGCTGTCTCTGCTTCTATGTAGCATTCAATTTCGGCGTGCTCTTCAGCTTCATCAGCGGCTTGTCCTATATCTTCCAAACCGTCTATCACTTCACGCTGGAGCAGTCCGGGCTCGTGTTCCTGGCCATTTCAGTTGGGTGTGTGATCGGGGCACTCATCATCGAATTCTGCAATAAAGTCTTCTATCAACCACAAGTCCGTCGGCACCCGCCCCACCAAGTGCCTCCTGAATATCGGTTGTTCCCAGCCATGATCGGGAGCTTTGCGCTTCCCATCAGCCTGTTCCTCTTTGCCTGGACAACTCGGCCCAGTATCTCTCCTGCCGTGCCCATCCTGGCAATCGTGATATTTGGAGTGGGAAACATCAACATCTTCGTCAGCACGCTTCAATACACTGGCGACACGTACCATCGAACAAATGTTGCTAGCGCCACGAGCGCCAACAGTCTTGCTCGGTACGGGCTGGCCGCCGCATTCCCTTTGTTTTCCCTCCCATGTAAGTGACGAGTCCCTATTGCCAACACCTGCAGGCTAAGAAGCTAATACAACTTTACTAGTTTACCAAAATCTTGGAGTGGCCTGGGCTTCTAGCCTGCTTGGTTTCGTTTCCGTTGCCCTTCTCCCACTTCCATGGCTACTCTTCAAGTTCGGGAAGTTTATCAGGAGCAAATCAAAGTATCAATTAGCAGCTTATTGATTTAATGATGGGGGAATTCATCACAGACATATTACATAGAATGATGATAGATAGCGTGAACAAGGCAGTGCAGAATTTTTGCTTGACATGTCTTAAGGAGCAGAAATTATCACACGTCTTTTGGAGTCTTGTTCGAATTTTTATTCACAATATGGGTTGTTTTCTTTGCTTCGATCTCTTCCATTCTATACTGGACTCACCTAGCGCGTAATATAATGATTATTATGCTTCGCTAGCGATAGCATCAGGGATTGTTTGCCGAAAATTGACCTGTTACTTTCCGCAGGCCTCCTATAAGTCCAATTAGTGTACAGTGTTGGGGCGTCGGCTTCGGCAGGACATTCCTATATAGTCCTTCTGCGCTTAACCCGATATGTTCAAATATTCTGAAAAACATAAAGCACGAAGTTCATCTGGACCGCAACTGGACGTAGCTATATGCTTCAGCCAAGAATGATCTCTTTCCATGTCCATGGACAGTCTGGCGATATCGTAATCGCTTCCATATAAATCTGTCCAAACCCTCTTCTCTCGGCGATCCCTGATTTCTCAACGATATACAAAACATTATACCACTGAGCGTTCTCCCCGCGTTCGCTAAAATCTATTTCTTTTGGGCTATAAAATCCCCCATAGTCGCAATACATCGTCCAGCAGCCTTCAGAGATGACGATAAGTTCAGCGGCATCATGATCGCATGCCAAGGACTTCTCGTCCACAAGGATCATACCACAGTATCGATTAGCTTCATCATACACTTCAGTACGAGCTTTCCAGGTAGAGATGCCGAGGTTGTCAAGATAATCCTGACCTTTCTGGTCGAACCGGAGGTCGAAAGATGCGGATAGCGTCCAGAACTGGAGCAAGTTGGCGTTATATTGCAGACCATGAGGTATTTGCCGTGAGGGACCAAAAGGAAGTGTGTCGGCTGAGAATCTGCTCGAATTCGCAATACGTTCGGTTAGGATTCTGCGCTTGGATGATTCGGATTTATATTTCTGTGACCCAGTCCAAATCACAGACATGTTTCCGGCAGAATCATGCGCGTGCCAAATAATCCACGTGCTTTTTGTAGCCCACTCTACAATCGCTTTGTCACCAATACAGGATCCACGCCACCAGAATTTCCCTCTCCACCCCGACCATGCCCAGCTTGGTAGCATTTCTCTTCGTTCCACGTACGGAAGTATGTTATCATCGCAGGAGAAGCACAGGAACCAATCAAAGGCGGCGATGGGTACGCAGAACAAGTGACCGCCATCGAACTCTTCCAGTACCTTATGGTATACACTGACCATCGCATTGACCACGTCATATTGATAAGTTGCTTGACGGGTGGTGTATCTGTTGAGTATGTCGGTGTATTGATCGACTCTCCTGTCAGGCTTGATTAAATCCGAAGCGAAGGTCTGGAACTCCGGGTAAATCGGCTGCTCATTCCGATCTTCACCCCAAAAGCTTTCCATGCACTGATAATACATGATGCCATTGAGGAATATGAGTTTTCTTTGTGAGAAGTGATACTCTTGGAACCTTTGCGATATCTTAGTCAAGCGCCAGATAACCATCTTTTACGACACCCGAGGCTCTTACTTACGTCCATGCTCTGTGGCTGTAGTGTATTTCATCAATTAATTCGTTCGCTTTGGAGACGCTGACCAACTGGACACCAGGAACAACCTCTACGACGAGCTGTTCTGTCCCCCGTAAGCTCACCCCCGGCAGCCCTGCATTCGCATCATGGCCGTCCGCTGCGATGATGGTCAAATATGCGTTCTTATATATCGCACTCATCGCTATTATTCCCACGTTCAAGTCTTCTGGGTCATCTTGAACAAGGCATAATGCATCCACCCACAGGTAATTGACTTTCATCTGGCGGGCTAGGCGAATAGCGTCCTGAATCGTCTTCGGAAGTCCTTGGGCGTACTCCTCAAGACCGTATGGCAACATCAGCTTCTCCTTGTTGTCTTGGAGCAGTCGTGCAACCGGCACTCCTCCCCATACATAACTCAGAGCGAGGTAACGGTCGTGGGCAGCAATTGACGTAACGCACATCCGACGGACATCAATCGCTCTCGTTCTCGGTCTCTTATCGTAAGGCGTAGGTTTCGAGCAATCGTGAGCAGCGTCACAGTGCTGCAGTAGAGACATGATAGCATCCACCTCATCCCGTATAGGGCTGACGACACATCCCAACCGAGGACATTCGCCCGAAACGAACCGCAGTTCGTCAGCTGTAATGGAATTATCAAAATAATAACGTTGCCAAGAAACCATGATCTTGTGCGAAAACGAATGTTCCTCGATGAATGGATCGGGACCCTTATATTCGATTCGGCGGGAAAGGGCGTATTGACGAGCGAGAGTACATATCGACTCGAAGATTAGGTAGCAAAATGGACAGCATAAGGTCTGCTTCAATTCCTCATACGTGCCTATTTTGGTATTCAATTTTTGCTTGGGATTTTGCTGAATTTCTTTGAAGGGAATTTTTCGACAGTAGTCACATAGCGTGCGTGTCTTCTCAACAGTCTCAACTGGGGCATTAGTAACTTGGCACTCTGACATCTGGCCGAATGAAGAGACCCAAGCCAAGTGTGTAGTTATTGCCACGCTTATGAATAGCGAAAAGTTCACAACAAAATCTCTGCATGGTGGCTCGAACACAATAGAAAAGAGACGTGAGGTGAAAATCGTTGATTGAGACGAGCTCGACTGCAGCACAAGACCAACAACAACAAAAATCCTGCATTATCAGAGATCTAATTATACATTGGAGCTGCCTATTTAGGGTCACATTTAGGCTTGGAGATGGAGAGCATCACAACACCTCTATATGCTTCATACATGATTGGCCACCAATGCGATATGGGCGGCAATCACAGACAGCGACCTATAAGAGACATTGGGATTCCGAAAGTGGTTACATCAATGCTGCTCGAAATCCCCGAAAACTTATGCAGAAGGATGCTGTCGGTAAGGCTTCATGCGCCATTGCGCCCTGTGACAAGGATCCAGAGTGTTCGCTGTGCCCTCCACAAAACTAAAAGGCATTTTGAAGGCGCGGGTGAGGCGGGTACTATATTCAGCTATAGAATATGGAGCAACCGATTCCACAATTGAAGTAGTAGTCTAAAAAACCATCGCAACTCTTTATTTAGCTTGATCCAGGGCCTTGGACGTACAAAGTATTGTGCGAGCTTTCTTTACAATGAAGCGGTTTCCTTCCTTGTATCTGGTCTCTGCAAATTGACCCCCACGCCGACGGCGCTCTGATACAAGCCTCAAGCTCAGCGAGGCGACCGTGGAATTCCACCGTTCACTGATTGGAATCAGTAACAGCCTCCAGTGTATTGATCTACTGATTCATCTCATCCTCATCCTCATCCTCATCCTGACCACTGGACGGAAATTCTCGTGAGATAGTGGGCTCCGCGCCTATGCGAGGATCCATCTCATTTCCCCCAATTGCACCATTGCCTTGAGCAGCGCTAAGTCCCGTCTCTCTTTCACTTGCAGTAGAGAATGGAGAGAGGTGAAGCGCGCTCCGAGGGTCTCCTCCGACTGCGGGATTAGCTCGAACTACTTCCAAGAGAGGACCAATTGGCATTGACTCAGACGCAGACTGACGCGGGTCATTTGCTTTAAGCGCCCCAGACTCGCCAGATGGCTGATCCATGCCGCCACTACCAGGCCCACTGTTGCCCGATCGTACTTCCGATATCCTGGCTTGGGTTTGGCGCTGCTTTGGGGTGGAAGTGAGTTTAAGTTCTCCGAGATTACTAACATTGTCGGCAGGTTGCTTCTGTAACTTTCTGGATGTGCGTGCCTTCTGTGCAGATCCGGGCTTTCGTCCTCGAGCTGGGCGTGATGTCGTGGGCAAATAGTCGTCATCATCTTCATCGGCACCGCGCTTACGTCTTGGCGTATCATTGTCCATCGCTTCTAGTTCTTCAGCCCACTTACGTTCTGCCATCTCCTCCTCGAGACGCTGCGTCTTGGCCTCCTGTCGATCAAGCCATTCCCTGTAAGGCTTGAGAACCTTTTCATAGCGGAAGTTAGCAAGTGCACTTTGCTAAGATTTTAGATAATTCCCTGCAGGCGCAGTCTTTTTTTATCTGACCAGGGAGGCATGAGATGGTGAAGCTTACCTCGACTGCTTCTCTAATTGCCGATGGAGTCTTCGCGACAAGCCTGCTACGGTCATTTTGAACTGACTGGGTTCTCTCTGATGCCGGCAACAATTGTTCAATCTCGAAGCGTCCACGTCTATTTTGGTACCATAAATCGAGCTTGCCATCCCGCGTGCTCCATTCGTGGACACCCGAATCCACCAAACCAGGCAACACATACCCATTGCAGATGAGGACCATCTGCTGCGTGGCTCCTAAGCGGAAAGGAATATGAGGGGGCAATTCTTCTATCTGAGATCGCGTCTCAAATCTCGGAGATGAAGTGATGAGATATGTGCCTCCGAGTCCTCGAGGAGTGCCCAAGACGTCGTATCTTACGAAATCGGGCCGGTCAAATGTAATCCTGTGTCCACGCGGTCCCAACATAGTGTAGCCTCGGGGCAGTCGAAACTGGAAGAATTGATCGGGGCAGCCGCTCCCTGCCTGAAGGTCGTTTATCAATCTTCCATTGTTGCCGGGGTTTAATGGCCCAACTTCAGGGAGCAACAAACCCGTGCCCGCATGGTCCAAACCATGTGCCTTAACGTCACGTCCAAAGATAGCCTTGGGGTTGACCACTGGTTCTTGACCTTGCACCCTGTTTGCCTTCAGAGCCCAACGTTCAGGAGGTACGTCGGCATCTTGCGCAGGACTGCCAAGAGGCCGACTAGACAGAGTAAGCTGGCTGCTGATGCCTTGAGGTTGGTCAAGAGCAGTATTTGCAAGAACGAAGTCTTTATGGTGTCCCTTCTTCGGAACGCTTCCAACCTCCCAGAAAAGGTAGTAGTTACCTGGCTCGACAAGCTTGCGTGAACCACCAGGCCCAAAGGCAACACTTCTAGTTCGTACCCGGAAGAAAGATATCTGGGCATCAGGGCTCCCGTCTTCTTTCGGCTCCAAGGCAGCTATGACTTCAGCCACTATCCTGCTGTCGTCGTTTAATCTGCTGCCGCAGACTGCCAATGCACGTTCCTTTAGTGGTGCGGGAAAGGTGACGTCGGATTGATCAAGTCGCGAGGTATCGAGGCCTGTCACGTCGATATCGATATATGGGGGCCATATGATATGTTGTCGACCGGAAGCTTGCACCGCCGGAATCATATCGACGTGTCCCAGTGCTTCGAGGAAGGCGCAAGCCGGGGCAATCGACGAGAGATGGACAAGCACGGGTCGTTGTTGGGGAATGTCTGCATCGTCGTCTGCCGGCACTGCTCGATCCCGACCCCACTGCTCGGCTATCAACTTGCCTCGCTTAGAAGCTTTCTGATATTCGAGGTGTGTGGCAACAAAGCTGTGGATCTCATTGGATTGTAGCTTCAAAGCTTCGCATGCGCGTTGGAATGAGCCAAAGCAAGGAGTGAGTACCGACAAAATGATGGTCTGGCCAATGATGTCGATTTTAGACCAGTCTGGAGAGTTGAATCTCAAGAAGGTTGCACCATTCCGGGAAGGGAGCTTACAGGTGAGCGCCCTTTCATTTGGGGAAGCCATCCTGGAAGGTGGTTGAAGCCTGTTGACGATGCCGATGGTTTGGACTGCGAGAGGAGGAAGGTGGTTGTAGGTAAGTGGTCTGCTTACAGTAGCAGTGCCCACAACTGCATCAGTGCTTCTACAGAACGAAGGGCTTAGGTTTAATTAAAGCAGCTGCAAACCTAGCGAGGGAAGTTCTCGGCTCCTGCAAGAAGCACAGGAGTGTTATTGCGGGTATCGAGAACCACCCCGGCGCTCTCTTGAGCTTTGTTGTTGTTTGTTACCAGGACCCACGCTGCACAGAAGAGTGAGTAGGGACCTTTCTGAGTTTAATCCAACCAATTTGCCCTCTACTATCCAACTGATCCTTCAGTGACAGGACAGGCAGTATTGGAAAACCCGAGTACCATTAGCTGACTGCAACACATTTCTGGCGGGCTACAACGCCAGCTGGACTGTGGCATGAGGGTATCTCATTGTTTAATCAGGCAATTATGCCGGTTAGATGGCATGAATCATTGAATATTAAGTCCGCAAAAATTCCTGTGCAATCTAAGGTCCAGAGTAGGAAAGTTTACAGGACTTTCCATTGCAGAGCAACAGCATGCTTGTTGAGGCGGACTGCCATCTTGACTTGAAGTAGTAAATCAAGCAATTGACATAAACAGAACGGCATCTAGTAGAAAATTTGAGGGTTTGAAGGATGTTATCAGGATTTTAAGCCTACAGTCTACCAAATATTGACACCTTGTTGACCAATGCTTGCCTGCTTGCTCATTGCTCATTGCTCATTGCTCATTGCCCAATGCTCAATGTTCGAAGGATCAGATATCATTCTCAGATTGAGGCAGGATGGGCAAAGGTTCAAGGCTTCAATGTGAACATTTCCTAGCCTCTTTCGATGCCATCGTTGGTAGAGAAGGTGAAAAGGGTACTCGCTGGCCCAGGAGCTTGCCATCGGATGCTCTAGGTTTGGTTCACGCTTTTGCTATGACGGACCCATGGGCCGACTGGAATTTAGATTCGTCCCAATATTTTGGTCTCTATGTACCAAGTAAGCATCTCACCTCACAATTAAGCAAGCTACCCAGTCACTGAGTATTACTACTATTAGTATGATAGCCAGCAAGTTCAATGATCAGCTTCGAGCATGTGCATGTGAGGCATTCGTATCACCGACTGGGACCATAGCACATCCAAGCGGGCCAAGTACCTAAGGAGGGGGCTAATGGAGGTAAACACCTACCTACCTACCTCTGGGAGCATCTCTGATCCACCGGTGCCGCTACGCTACGGGCAGGATCGGCAGGGGGCACTTGCGCCTGGCACCGGGCAGCAGTCGAGGCAGTTACGTAGGACCTAGGCCCCTAGGACCATGTAAGCAAGCTGCCCAGTTGAGCCATCAATCAATGCTCATTCTATGCTCATTCATTCATTCATACCATTGCACAGGAGAAACACACGAACCCCCTTTGTCTTTGATCTCGATACAACCTTGAACCGGCAGCTCGTCCACCAGCAATCCTGCGCGTACAACATCTACTGCAGCTTCAATATCAATACAGCAGGACCGCGAAGGCCGTCGGCGGCAACCAGAGACGCCCCAAGATGGCGCCGCGCATCGAACCCCAGGAGATCGAGACATATTGGAACATCTTCGCAACCCGCACCAATGGCGGCCAGTTCCTGACGGGCGAGCAAGCCGCGCCCCTGCTGAAGAACAGTGGTCTGCAAGATGACCAGCTGGAGCGCATCTGGGACGTGGCCGACGTCGACAACGACGGCAACCTGGATTTCGAGGAGTTCTGCGTCGCCATGCGCATCATCTTCGACATAGTCAACGGGGTGCGTTCGCTGCCCTGCTCCCGCCAGACTGCACTGCGCTGCCCACGAACCGCATCTAACCTGAAGCTCTAGGAGTACGCCGATGTCCCTGCCACACTACCAGACTGGCTTGTCCCCGAGTCGAAATCACATCTCGTGCAGGCGAACCGGGCCATCACCGGCAAGCAAGTCCAGTTCGAGCAGGTAGACGACGACTCCGACACACCCGGCCTGAAGGATGGCTTCGACTGGTACATGAGCCCACAAGATAAAGCCAAGTACGAGTCGATATACCAAGAGAACAGGGACATGAGGGGCGAAATATCGTGTGCGTATCGACGGCTTGCCCAGCCATGATTGGAGCACCGAACCAACGGTTAGCTGTAACTAACACACACCTGGCTTTGCCCTGCAGTCAACGCCCTCGAAGATTTATACGAGTCACTCGATGTGCCCGACACCGACATCAGATCAGCCTGGAACCTCATCAACCCGTCCGCAGGGTCCTGCATCAACAAAGACGCATCCCTCGCCTTCCTACACATCCTCAATAACCGGCATGAAGGCTTCCGGATCCCACGCACGGTCCCAGCCTCTCTGCGCTCGTCCTTCGAGCGGAATCAAATCGACTACCAGCTAGACAGCGAGCGAAACGCCTCGTCCGCCTCGCGGTGGGCCGCCAAGGCTGACGAGAACACAACCACAGGCCGCAAAGCCAAATTCGGCGACCAGTACCTGACCCGGCTCGGCCGCAGCAGCTTCAAGACGGCCGGCACCGACTTCAGCAAGGCCAACTCGGACGCCGAGTGGGAGGAGGTGCGGCTGAAGAAGCAGCTGGCCGAGCTCGAGGCCAAGATGGAAAAGGTCGAGTCTGACGCGAACCGTCGCCGCGGTGGCAAGAGGGAGAGCAAGCCCGCACTCGTCAAGCGGGAGCTTGAACAGCTCCTGGATTACAAGCGCAAGGAGTTGAGAGATCTCGAGGAGGGCGGCGGCAAGGCCAAAGAGGGGAATAATCTGCGCGGTGTCGCGGATGATCTGCAAACAGTCAAGGAACAGGTGGACGGGCTCGAGGCGCACTTGTCCTCGCGTATGCAGGTCCTCGACCAGCTGAGGAGGGAGATAGATGATGAGAAAGCGGGCAGATAAAGATCGTACTGGATCAAGTGAAGCGTATTACTTATTACATTACATGACAATCAATAATGACAATTACTTGGGTGGCATGTACCCGAAGTGTACTGATGTGGACATCCCTTCGGACACAAGACGCAGAGCGTCTTGTACCCAGTTACGTGCTCCGTAGTGTCACATTATCTTCATCGGTCAAACTTGAGGCATGAGCATTCCAATACATATCTATTAAGGATACTGAAGGATACCCGTCTCAGAGCAGAATATTGGGGTTTTGTATCCCGGGTATCAACTATATAGCTCCCCATTCTCCATATTTTGGAGTATGTCCAAATCAAATCCTTGTTCCCAATGGAAAATAAATAGCAAGACAGCATATAAAACGAGTACTATCCATACATATCCAATGCACTTCGACTTCCCACTCTGGCCAAAATCAAACTTTGTATGTTGATGCTTGCTGAATTACGCCTCAGAGCAATATAGTCGATCGAACGGTCATCGAACAAGTTGACCTCATGTGATTCCTTCATCTGGAGCACCCTATCGTGTCGGACACTGTATCGTAGATCGGTTTAGAACATGCTGCCATCGACCCACGAGGATAGTCTTTCAACGCCAAGTGTTTTGCCCTTGATCATGTACACCATGAGACTGAACGCTTTAATGGGGCCCATGCGACCAGCTCCCCGGGAGCGACCCGTAGCAACCATGAGGACGTCGATAGGGATGGTCTTGACCGGCGTTTGTGGCTTGCCTTTGATGATGGCGTCGATGTTCTTGGCGACGCCCGCGGCCTGCTTGTCGGTGAGGACGAAGCTGCCGCGTGGCTTCCACACCACGTCGCCTGCGGCCCAAACATTTTCGGCGTTCTTCACGGCGTAGAACTCATCGATGTCGATGAACTTCGCAGCCGTGAGGAGTGCCTCCGGTAGGAATTCGGTGTTTGGCAACATCCCCATCGTCGGCAGGTACAGATCCGTGGTGATCTTCTCGCCGTTCTCGAGCACGACCTCGGTCTTGCCGTCTGGGGAGGTGGTAGTGCTCGCGACTCGCGCTGACCCGCGTACCTCGACATGGAGCTTCTTGAGCTCCGACGCTGCATTGCTGGCGATGCTGTCCCCACCTAGCACCTCCTTGGTGGAGGACAGCAGGATGATCTCTTTCTTATCGGCAACGTCCTTCGGGTTGCCGTATTCGAATCCCAGCTCTGCCGCTACCTCAACACCCGTAGCGCCAGCACCAGCTACGACGATATGCTTGGCGGCTTTGACCTTCTCCTGCGTTTGGGTGAGGAGGGCCGCGATCTCCTCGTGTGTGCCGTTGTTCTTCCATGGCATATCGGTGGTCCCGGCGTTGCGGGTACCTGTGGCCACTACCAAATAATCGTAGTTCAGCTGGCGATCGGTCTCATCAGCACCCACAGTCACCTTGACTGTCTGATTTTCATGATCGACTGCCTGGGCCGAGCCAATAATGAACTCAAAGGCCTCCGCGGGATACTTGGCGAACCCCGGGGCGATCGGCTGTGAGATATCCTCTTCCTTCAGTACACCTGGCACAATGGCACGGACCGAGGCCATGTTCCAGTAGAAGTTGCTGTTCTATAGTTACGTGTTAGTGCGTATTCCGACAATCTCCCTGGTCAAGCAGCTGCGTCGTAATAGTCGAGATGTGCTTGGTGCCAGATGAGTATAACGGTACGTAGCCTTGATGCATACTCTGTCCACGCATGCTCATGTTGGTTTCGGGAATTTTCGAAATCTTAGCTTATTAATAGAAATGTGATCGTACCTTCGAGACGAGGATGACTTTCAAGTCCTTCGCATGAGGAAGAGTTGTCTTGAGCAATCGATGGGCCACCTGTACGCCGGCATATGCGCCACCTAAGATTACCACTGTCTTCGCCATCTTGCTGAGGCCGTCGCGAAATTCGATTAATCACAAGGAGGTTCTAGCAAAGTTCGGCGCGTGTGGCAATTTCCAGAAGGTAGATGTATAGTTGAAGCGTAACGCCGGTTTATGGATGATTCACCAGGCAAGTCGGCAGTGGAACGAACAATGAGAACAGGGAGAAGGGCCCCAGGGGCTTTTCAATGTTGTGCCCGGGTCTCGTCTGGTAGCGTGTGTTACGCTGAGGACGGACCTATTTTAATACTGTCGTTCTTTGGTCCTCATTTTACGACGGAAGTAACACGAACCGGAGCCCCACTAGGGGTCCTTGATCCAAGACACCGGGAGTACAAGCAAGGTGGTATCGTTCTGCAACTGAATTCCGGTGTGTATCAACGTCTGGAAAGTTGATGTCGTTACCTACCTCGCCTACCTATGTACCTGACAAGGCCCGAGTGCCCAGGACTGTACATCAAGCAGACGAGGCAGACTGGGGGTTGCAGAACTGCCCTTGTCTGCCAGGCCCGACGCGTCCCTGAACCTTGAGGGTATCTCGCGATGCGGCTAGTAGCTTGCAGCTCAGGGTTCGAGAGGGTTCTGCTTAGACATGATTGCAAAGCCGAGCGACCAGCGATTGTCCGCTCGGCGGACGAAATCAGCCCTAACTCCCGCACTAAAACGGTCGAACGTACGTGGCAGGCAGTGGTGAAGCTGATATCACATTGGATGCCAGTTTCTCGTCGCCTCCTTCGGTCCCTTGCTCGGTCCCGACAATTTAACTTTGCTCTATTGAATCTCCAACGGCATCAATAAACCCCGACCTGACTGGGCCACTCGAATGGCCTACAGCAGCCCTGTAGCCCCATCCTTTTCCCGGGTCCATTGACACTAGGCATTGAGGGTGTCGAGGGTGTTGTGACTATCGACGCAGCACTCCACTTATAAGTACCAGCCACGTGCAGTGCGACGATGATAGGTAGACAGACTACTTACACTTGCATCCACGTCGTGCAAATGACACAGAGCCGTTGACAAAGGCTATATTTGCTTAGGCATGTATGCCCTCGACTAGCTGGGAATAGTGGGCAAAACAATGCAAGCCGACTCACCTAGGTAATCAGTATGGGGACTCT
Source organism: Astrocystis sublimbata (assembly GCA_022453515.1). Taxonomy (NCBI): domain Eukaryota; kingdom Fungi; phylum Ascomycota; class Sordariomycetes; order Xylariales; family Xylariaceae; genus Astrocystis; species Astrocystis sublimbata. The sequence continues at coordinate 662,187 of JAJNNY010000006.1, read as the reverse complement.
GGGGTTTCCCCTTGGTATGTGATACCGGCATTGAGAGCAATGCGTTTCAATATCTCCTGCGACATAGAAATGTAGAGGGCCACGGCATGAGAAACAACGGGATAAACAGATAAGGTGGGCCAATATAGGGTTCGCACGGCCGCGTACCAACTGATTCAGTGCCTCATCCGTACCTTCAAACCGAGCTCAAACGAGGCCATTGCGGTTTCTTCTTCTGCACATCTATGCGATTTGTTCTCATTTATATGCAACCAAAGGGGAGTGGCATAATCCAATGATTGGGTCCCGGAGCCCCGGGGTTGTGCCTCCATAGTTCACATTGTAGGCACCATCGACACCCAACGTGTCTTCTTCAACGTATAATAGCTGTAAATTCGATGGGCATTGGGAGAAGTGCACGTTGCCTTGGCCGAGCTTGTAGGCCTTCGCTATGCATGGAAGCTTCCCGGTGGCCCCCTCAAATCAACTGTTGGGCCTATTCATAGATCGTCACCTCGGTCAGTAAATATTAAACCAGCAGGTATTCTAGGGTAGCCATGCGGGTGGGGAGTACCTGAAAAATTGGCAATGATAGCTGATAGAGCTGTGAGCTACCCACAAATAGTAGGTGTGTAGCATCAAATCGTTAGGATCTAAGTAGAAAGCGGCCACGATATCTAGCGGCCATGTAGTTGACCTGCTGCTTTGAGTTTTCTTCCAATATCTATTTCTAGTCGTAGCTTTGGATGGAGCATTGGATTTACTACTCGGTTAGCAAGAGGATGGTGAAACCTTTGAATCTTGAAAGTGCTAGCTGAGGTGGTCGAGTAAATGGCCATGTTTGGATAATTGTCGAGATTGCCAGGCCCATTGAGAAAATTGAGGCCATACCTGCCCTAGGTTAGGTGTATGCCAGGTACCTAAGTAAGTACCTAAGGCATCTACCTACCCCAGCAATCTCAACCCACTAACTACATAAGTAAGAGCATTTTGCAAAGGAAATCCGCAGCTGCAGGAACCGCCCGCTCTCAAAACCCCAGAGTGAACTAGGTACATGGAGTATAAATTGTACCTATCTGTGCTTAGTTGAATCCTGACAGGTAGGTAAAGACTTGAAATATACCGAGGTAGGCGCCGAGATACGGACCAAGAAATGGATATTGCGAAAGGCATCTGGGAAGGCTATCCGTGTGTGCCATGTTCCAATTCCCTGAAGGGAACGTCCATCCATGTCTTCTTTTAAACACAATCTGAAGAGCTTAAGAGCATGTCAGAACCATGGCTCTTTCCAATACGCAGTAAAGACCAGTTCTTTCCGCGAGCTATATCTGTAAGGAGCACATCGCATCTCAGCACTTATGGACATTATTTCACCTATCCACACCTGAGTCGCCTTGGGGCTCTCTCCTGGATCTAGCGCGTTTCTAGTCACTCCAACTCGAGGGGCAAATGCAAGATCGAACTATCTTACACCCCCCCCGCCCCCTACTCTTGTATGCAGTTGACCAAGACCAGCGAAGGCTATGCCTCACTAGGTCTACCGGTAGGCATCACGGACCAATTAACACAAGCCACCATATACACTTTTCCCCCAATATAGTGAGGGGCGAGGGGGGGGCCTCCGGCAGGCACCATGTCAATGTAGACGGAGGAGTGGCTCGAGTGGTGCATGCCAGGTCGACATATGACGATAGTGTGCTGGAGACAACCCCGCTGACGTGCCCACATCCATATGGTCGATCCTCAACACATTTCCCCGCCTCGAATTGTCGAATTGCTGAGCCTCGGGATACAAGCTATTGTCCAAAACTGCCCCCTTTCGCAAAGTGTCGAATATCCAAGATCGAATAATCTACCACCATGTCCGACGAATATACACTCAAAGAAAAGGCCGCCTTCGCCAAGTATGATGGTTTCGAGAAAGCGGCGAAGCGCGAGGTGAAGCAGCTCCTCCAGCTGCCCTCGAACGAAGATCTCCTCGAACTATATGGTTCGTCATCACAATGATTTCCCTGTCTGCCTATAGATACCTCTTTTCCTCCCACGCCAATTCTTTATTGAATTTGGAATCAACTTGCTTCCAACCGCGGAACTGCATTCTGTGATAGACCACAGCTAACATTTGAACGTTCGTGTTCCCTACAGCTCTCTACAAGATCGGCATCGATGACGATATCAACGTGGCCTTCAAGGATGGACGCCCCAATTTCTTTGATATGAAGGTCTGTTTGCGCCATAGGTGTTTCAATTAGTCGGCACGCCCAGAATTCGCTTGAATCATATTTACTGACAGAATCCTTTCTCACGTCAACAGGGCCGAAAGAAGTTCGATGCTTGGTCGGAAAAGAACGATGAAGCCCTGACCCAGGACCAAGCGGTTGAGCATTACATCGCCCGCGTCGAAGGAATGAAGAAGACATATGGCTTCGACGCTGACAAGGAACCCGCAACAGTTGGACGTTAAATAAAATGTTCGCCATACCGAAACTTTCGTTCATCGGCTCGACTGTCTTGCTAGTCATTCTGACCATGCCAATATATGACGATACCGGTATAGAAGAGAAGATGTCCTATGCATAGATCCTGCTTGCTAGGAAATTAGACGCGATGCCTGTCATTTATGCATTGCAGCGAAGGGGTTACTACGAATCACATAGACTCAAATACGGTGGATAAAATGACTATCTCGGCATGGGTTGGTATCATCATTGAATTATACTATCTTCGCGTGCACCACATGTCTGTTCAATTGTGAGGAAAATCGCCGCCTGACTGTGTCGATGTGTCTATAGTGGGACTATATAGTGCTGGCTAAAGCTCAGTAGACGTTGCGTATATATTTTCTTTGGTACCTAGGTACACAGCCTTTGAGCTTGGGTTGTTGGTTAGCAAAAGCCCGGCCACGTCTGACCCATCCAGTCGGGTTCCGTGTACCGCATGGTGGCGACCCACGGCATCTCCGAGTCCCCATACCTTTGTAGCGGGAGGTCATACGGGATCCGAAGCCCGACCACCGGCGAACCTTCGTCACCATTACGGCCCCCCTGCCCTGTATCGTTCGTCTTGAACGTGCCCACCATTTTCGCCTCAGCATCGCCCGTTAACACTTCTGGCCAAACAAGGACTCCGATCTCCCAGGAGGCGACACGAGCTTCACCGGCCTTATTAGTCGCCTCGCCCCACGCCTGCTTTGATATGTTGGCTGATGTGAGCATCGCCCAGTCAATCGATTTCTCACCATATCGGATATACGTTTTGATGTGAGGCGCGGCGCGCTTGCGACCTGCTTCTTTGCGTGTAGCACTGTCGGTTTCGGAAACCGAGGTAGATGCCAGTACGCCATCTCGGCTATCATTTGCCCAGTGATGGAAGATGGGTCGTAAATACTGGAGTTGCTTCGTTTGCGCGATTGATTGAATCTTGGTATGGATCGAGCCACCAGAAGCGTAACCGTCCAAGGAGCGGGCAATCTCGTCTCTCGTAGGGAAAACGATCTTGAAAGCAAGCCTGGGAGCTTGTGGACTCCCGGATGAAGAAGGCTGCTGAACTGCGTCCTGTGATATCGAGAGAGAGTCGAACAAGGTCTTCTGAAGCCAAGCATCATTGCCCCCAAGTGTGGCTATGGAAGAGACTTGCAACACGATCTCGGACGTCCCAGCCTGTGTCGGGACTGTTTTCAGAGCTTCTTTCAAAGCTTGCCAACCCCAGCGTGTTGTTTCTGGCTCATGTTCGACATTGTGTCGACCTGGCACGCTTGCAATGAGCGCGCCACGGATAGTAGAGAAGTTGTACATGGTGAGCTGTTCAACAAGGGAAACGCAGACGTTTCGGCCCTTATTGTATGCACGCAAGTAGCTCAGGAGATCAAATTTGAATCTTGTGCCACTCCCTGGAGCCCCGTACGTCCCGAGTCCTTCGATCGGCTCTTGCAGCTTGGGAAGTAGCGGTGGTGCCCAGATTCCATTTGTCATATTCGTCCAATCTTTCGCAATCATGTTGGCGGTGTGTATGATGACCTGTGCTGTCTCGTCGTCTCTGATGAGAACGAGCATCTTGGAGTGATGAGTGCCAAACATCTCGGGCATGTAAGCCGTGTGAAGAGTGACATTTCCATGTTGTTCTGCTTGTTCCTAATTGCCGCTATTAGCCAACCGTGCAAGTTGCTTCATGGGAGATATCGAGCTCGTAAGAGGTCTTGATCCGATCCATAAATAGTCGCCTCAGGCACTCATAATTGTACAACCGGCGCTCGTACGGCTTGTGTTACGCAAAAGGCTAGGAGTGGAGTTACGATAATGAGTGAAGAGCTTACCTGTAGTAACAATCTGTTGGGATCATCCCGTTTCCAGAACCCGTGAACAATGTGAACTTTAGTCAAAGCCCGCGTGTCTTCATCAAGGTGACCCATAAGAAAATCTACATCATGCAGATAATTGAAGTCCCAGAGCTCCGCAATCAGCGGATCTCCAATTAGGTCGTTCAATGATACGGCGCCAACATTGTCAAGGTCAGAGAGATCTCTAATGGTGGTAAGCCGGAACGGCGACGGGAATCGTTCGGCTTCTCTCGCCTTCGTTTTTCTCGGTGGGCTGATAGGATGCGATAGAGAAGGGGGTGTCGCACGAGCAATGCTCCCCAGCACTGATGGACTGTAGTCGTCATCGTCACCAGCAACACGTCGACGCTTCGTGGGGGGTTCGGCCATGCCAGGACAGGGCGATGAAACCCTACCACAAGATGATTCAAGGCGACGTAGCTTGTTCGGTAAGCTCCGAAGACAACGAAGGCGGCATACAAGGTGCATGCAAACTGTTTGTGAAGCAGCAGACTTCTCGCAGGCCCGAGTCTGCCAGAGGTCACGGATAGGAGGGGATGACTTTAGCGCCGGATTCTCCTTGCCGCTGAGGAGGTTACGTTTGCTCGTACTAGTCGAGTTCTCATGTTTGTCTAGATGCGTTAATGCCACTCGATGAGACGCATCATAAGGGAAGGTATCACATCACGTCTGGTGAATTTTGCTGAGGTATCTTTGCCATGTGCTTCGTGACAATAACCTCGTAACAAATCTTACCTACATCGGGTTACATGTGTAGGTATACTCAGTACCCAAAGTACCTACTATTAACGCAGATTCAACCATAGAATTTCCGAACTATTGCTAATGCGCGAGTTATTGCTCAGGCATTGCCGGATACATCGAGGCTTCGCGGTTAGAATAGGTCGTACCTACTCGTATATTTTGAGGTTGATGTTGCAGGCCTTGGCAGATTACACCTGTGGTTTGTAACTGGAATGGAATGGAATGCCAGAAACAAGGTGCCCTGCCGGCGGCACCTCACCCCATCCACCAATCGAAACTTTCTTGGCTCGATAAAAACTGCCCTGTTAGGCTGCTAGGTCACTGTATAGGTACCTGGCGGCAGCTACCCTAGATGTGTCACTCCCAGGCGGCGAGGACCTACCTAGGTAGATACCTAGGTAGACACCCCTCAAGAACGTAGAACGAATCCTTTGACAGCCCGTTTCACCAGATCCCACTGCGACACGCAAGTGGCCATGGCCTGCTAGGAGACACGAATCACAACCTTAACAGCTTTATTCCGCGCTTCCCTTACACAGACCTCGAACAGCTGATATTACACCGCACACCGCACCCGGCGCACCGTATCTAACTTTGTCACATTGACACATTGCCTCACTCCCCCATGGCCCACCCGTGCTTGCTCGCACTTGATTAGATCTTTTAATCCCCGATGGGCCTTACTCGATAACGCGATAACGCCACCGTCTTCCAAGGTTCTCTTTGAGCCTCAGGTGGCTACTTAGAGCCCCTTAAACCCGTCGCGACGCACCCACCCACCCACTCGAGCCACCATCCCTTGTTCTAGGTGCGCGCGTGCCATCGACATCTCGTGCTGCCTGTTGCTCTTGCAATCCATCGGCCACGACGGCTTGCATGCGTCATCGGGACACTGGCATCTGCTGTGATTACGACCATCATCTAGACATCCCCGGATCGGCCTTTCGATCCACGATATATCATCATGAGGCTCTCATCGCTTGCGCTGCTCCTCGGCGCAGTGACATCGGGTCTCGCACAAGCCATCGGCGCCGATACGAAAGACGACCTCGAGAAGGAAAACACATATTTCAATGGCAAGAGAGTGCCCCCGCTCCTGGAGCTGACAGCCGACAACTTCGACACAGAGGTCCAGGCTTCTAAATTCTTGGTGGTCAAGTACTTCAAGTATGACATCCCTCCTCCCGTCCCTGCCTCGCTGTGGTCTGCACGGTTCCGTTCGTCATTGCGAGCGGCACCTCGCATCTCCGCAGACTTGGACAGGAGCTGTGGAATCTGACGCTGACCCTCACGACACATAGTCCCTACTGTCCTCACTGCCAATTGTTCGCCCCGACATACCAGACTTTGTACGAGTTCTACTACACATCAACCGCAGCCGACCCCGACTCGCCCGCTTCCAAAGTCGCTTTCGAAAAGGCTTACGACATCCGATTTGGTACACTCGACTGCATGGTCTATGGAGATCTGTGTACCAAACACGAAATCACTGCTTACCCCCGCACTACCCTCTACAAGGATGGCGAGAAAGTAAACTTCGTCGGTGGCGCCAAGTCAATGGAGACTGTGTCCGAAATGATCGAGGAAGCACTGCAAAAAGAATACCCCGGATCACGACCCAAGCAACTTGTCCTCCCCGAGCCCGAAGCAAAAACCTCGCCTGACTTCGCTAAAAAAGAACCCGCCGATAAAGATGCGAGCGATAAGTCGGAGCTTAGAAGGGAAAAGTCCAAGGATAAGCAAGCGGTGGACGAAGAGGACGACGACACTGTCTCCAAGTCGACTAAAACGAGCAAATCAGAGGTTGATAAGACAAAGCCCGCTAAGCCGAGTGTTACACCGAACAAGCAGGGCACCTCCGTGCCTCTGACGGCCGAGAGCTTCCAGAATCTTGTGACTATGACGCAGGAGCCGTGGTTCATCAAGTTCTACGCCCCCTGGTGTCACCATTGCCAGGCCATGGCCCCCAACTGGCAGCAAATGGCCAAGGAGATGAAGAACAAGCTCAACGTGGGCGAAGTTAACTGCGACATTGAGAGTAGACTTTGCAAAGATGTTCGCCTTCGGGGATACCCGACCATTCTGTTCTTCAAGGGTGGCGAGCGGGTCGAGTATGATGGCTTGCGAGGCTTCGGTGATCTTCTCCAATACGCTGAGAAGGCGCTCGATATCTGCGATGGCATCCAAGATGTTGATGCGACCTCCTTGGCGGAGCTAGAGAAGAAGGAAGAAGTTATCTTCATTTATTTCTACGATCAAGCCACTGTGACCGAAGATTTCCAAGCCTTGGACAGACTGCCCCTCAGTTTGATTGGACGTGCCAAGCTTGTCAAGACAAACGATCCCCAGCTTTACGAACGCTTCAAGATCACCACCTGGCCAAGATTGATTGTGTCGCGTGAAGGCCGCCCTACGTACTACACCCCTTTGACTCCACGAGAGATGCGGGATACACACATGGTCTTGTCGTGGATGAAGTCTGTCTGGCTGCCTATCGTACCGGAGCTCACGGCCTCAAACGCTCGAGAGATCATGGACGGCAAGATGGTAGTGCTTGGGATTTTGAACCGAGACAATAAGGACTCGTTCACCGGCGCCCTGCACGAAATGAAAGAGGCTGCTAATGATTGGATGGACAAGCAAATCCAAGCCTTCCAGCTGGAGAGACAGAATCTTCGTGACGCAAAGCAGCTGCGCCTGGAAGAGGCGGAAGATCGAGGTGACCAGCGAGGTGTCAGGGCCGCTAAGAACATTCGCATTAATATGGATTGGTCGGACCGAAAAGAGGTTGCCTTTGCCTGGGTTGACGGCACATTCTGGCTGAGATGGATTCGGACAACCTATGGAATCGACCCCAAGGATGGCGATCGGGTTATCATTAATGATGAGGATGTAAGTCATGTTTCGGTCGAGATTCAAAACTACCCACTAACTTGAGCACAGAACCGAAGATACTGGGATCAGACCATCAGCGGATACAACATCGTCCCATCCCGAGTCTCCATCCTCGAGACCTTGTCCAAAGTCACCGTGAATCCTCCCTCGATCAAGCCCAAACTCACCATTTCGAGGATCGAGAAAGTTTTCTTCGACATCAAGATGAACTTTGTCGAGCATCCTTACCTCACATTTGGCTGCATTGCGGGTGTTGCTTTCGGTATCTTCTCTTGGTACAGAGGTGGTCAGCGAGGAAAGCGCACCGCTTTCCGGTTAGATGACACTCTGCCTATCAAGGAGATGAAGGATAGCATCCTCGGGAGTACCACCACAAACGGCAAGAACGATTAAGGATATCTACCGCTCCCTTGCATGGATGCGGAAACAAAGTAACACAAAAAAAACAAAAACAAAAGCACAGAAGAAGTCACGATGACGCCGCAAATACTAATTGGCTACTCCTGGGGCGGTAGCTCACGGCAGCAGGAGTTCTGTATATTACCCTTGTTTAGTCATGTCACGTCCTTTTATGTCTCACAACACCCCCTCCCTAGAATTTGGTACACGGCGGTCTTGTTTTCGGATGGATTATCTTGGGGTGTTGGTTATGATAGGGTTTGTAGCGGCGCTGAATCTGCACATTGCCAAGAGGTGTTGTTGGTAAGAATGATATCAAAGTCATTCTGACTTGAGAAGTCGGATAGACCTGCGATGGATGAAAGTTACTAGGTAAAGAAAGGCTTGGCGAACTTTTTGTGAAAGATCGATCCAGCCCACGCTTGTGTACATGAACATAGTATATCTGCAGCGGCAACTATTTTTTTAGGTGGGATTATCGTAATGACATATATGCATCTGTTGAACTCGCAAAGTCAACAATGGCCCGAGAGCCTCTTCTTCACGTAGGGTGAGCAACATTTCCATCTGTGGGTTCCAATGTTTCTAGATCAGGTGACGAGCTATACAGAGAGACGAGGTTTAAAGCTTGTGAAGCCAGAACTGAAGTTTCCTAACCCAACGGCCAGAACAAAACTTTTTCAACGATCAAGACGTATATGAGATTTATCCAGCTCCGACCCTCGTATCAAGGTCCCACGATCCAAAATCAAGTATAGATCTCATCCGTAAAAGCATTCAAGCTCAGCCCCTCCTTCGCTAGATCCTTGACATCGATGAGGAAATCCAGCGGCATCTCAACGAGCGTGCCGCGCACCCGTGAGAGCCACTCTTTGACCTCGCCGGCGCCGCCGCGGAACTCATCGCGCACGACGTGGCCGTAAGCGACGCGGCCCTCCTTCTCCCTATCCTTGTACTCCACACCGGGAATGATGAAGTACCGGCTGAAGAATTTGTCGTAGTCGTCCCAAGTGCGTACCCGGTCGTTCGGCACATTGTGAAACACCTTGCTGAAGACCTCGGTGTTGGTGCGCGCCGTGGCGGTCCACGACCGCCAGAAGTCCTCCGACAGCGGGTCCTCGACCGCGCGGTCGGCGCGCGAGCTCCAGTCGTATTCTTGCGGATCGTGGGTGACGGGCGTCCAGTTGTTTGTGGGCTGGTCCCAGCGCTGGTCGGGGATCCAGCCTAGATGCTTGCGCCAGAGCTGGCGGCGGAGGGACGTGGCGAAGCGAGAAGCTTGGAATGGACGCCCGTTCATTGTGCTGTCGACGAGGTCTTGGTCTTCGATGACGACTGCAATTTCCGAGTCGTGGGTGCCAAGTTGCGAGCGATCGTTCAAGTTTGCCGAGCCGCAGATAACAAGCCGATCATCGGCGATCAGCACCTTAGAGTGAATGTATAGTTCTTCTGAGACGAAAGCGTTGATCTCGGATTCTTCGTCGCCATGCCATGGGATGTTGCGGATATCTGGCCCGCCGTCCATATAACACGAGCTTACGGTGTCCCAGGTCTTATCCGAAACCTTTGACGCCGCGGCCTGATACCGGTCGTATTGGTCACGACGTCGTCCATCATCTCCACGGCCTACAAGATCATCATGTTGGCGACGCGCATCGTCATAGCGGACACCGCTTTGGTTTTCTGCCTCTCGCATCGTCGATGAAATATTGATGCGATCGTAATTACGCAAGTTATAGAAGCCGATATAACGCTGCCAGTCATTGATGCCATTTTGCCTCAAACATTCAATGATGCTGTGACCGCCTCTGTTTATTGAGTGGTACTGGTATTCCATGATGGCGCGGGTTCCAAGAGCACCGTCGGATTTTAAGTCGCCGGCAAATGCTGGGACGGCGGGCATGAGGACTATTACGCGGAAGTCCTCGCGGTTCGCGTGAGCACGGACAATTCGTGACACGATGCTGGCACCGATCTTGTTTTCGATAGGGTATTGCTTGTCCCCAGTCGCGGTGATGAAGAACTTTGCACCTTAGTTATAACTTGCTAAACAGGAACGGGGTTGTGGTATATACTTGGTTCTCAATGTACACGAAATGCTGCGCATTTTCGATGGCATGTACATAAGCATTGGCGATTGAATGCTCCGTCGGGTGACCAGCGGACCAGTCACAGGCGCTTCAATCTCACAAGTCAGCCCGTGAGTTCTCTTGCTGCACCAAGGATATGTTGATACTCACCTGCGGCAGAGTTGAATGCTTGCTCCTCTAGAGCCCCTTTGGTGCTCTCGGCCCCCGCCGTGACGCTCTTCACGGCGTTCGCTGTCTTCGCTCATGAGATGCCTGACCCCCCGATTGAGACGATCTTCAAATCCCTCAAAATTGGCAAAAGAGTGCGGGCCGTTATTTCCTTCCGGCTGTCCCAATCTTTTGTACTTGCCCGGGTCCTTTTCATTGTACTTCTGGTCGAATATGAAGTTCCTGTGGCAAGTCAGTGGTGACACCAAGTATCTCGGGGTTGGATTGATCTGACCAGCGATCAGTGAAGTGATCGATGAGACTGTTCACGATCGGCCCATTGAGTGATATCGCAATGTCAGACCACCCCATTCTAGAGTTCTTAGCTCTATCCACTATGACGACCCAACATTAGAAGGTTTGCGGCATTGGGGCGTCAAGTCACGTACGCTGATTATGGTCCCAATTGTTCACGCCCTCAAAGTCAAAGGCTCGAGCATTGTTAAAATCTTGACCTGGAAAGACGATATCATCCAGATTTCCCGGGTGAGCATCTGCGATGGGGTGACCTATATGTGCATTATTAGCCCTAGTGAACTCGGCAATAAAGCTGGGAAGTAAGTGCCACGCGGTCTCCAACGTGCTCCCCCATGCCCTCAAAGCATAAATTGATGAGTTAAAACACTCACTGTTTGTGTCGTATCTTCCAAAACCTTTCATAGGGTCAGCTTATGATCACAGAAGGAGCAAGGGTGGAAATAAGTAACAATGAACATACACATGTCTAGACCCCCCATGAATACGAGATGGCGATCGACGAGGCAAAGTTTCTCGTGGTGCGCCCAATACAACACCGTATCGCCAAATGAGCCATAGAGTTCTTTAAGTGAATCTTTTGGCATTTTGGATAGTCCAAAAGCATTCATCTTGAGATTGTCTAAAGACAGCCCGGCAAAGGCTTGCTCGAGTCGAGCTCGGCTCGTAGGCGAGTGATCGGGGTGCCGGAACACTTTGATGTTCGGGTGCAATGCCTCCAAGGCATGTTTGGTGTGCTGGTGATAAAGTAAGTCTCGAGTCTCGGGCAGCGCGGAACCACTCATCTCATACCGCCGAGTCCACTATGAGACCATGTTAGCGTGGGCATAAGATTCTACAAGGCGCATACTTACAAGTAAGAGCCTGAGTAACCTCTTTATAGACTATGATGTTGATGTCGACGCCCCTCTCGGCGGCGGCACGCAGCATATTGTCAAGGCGGTACTTTTCATTTCGGGAGGGGGGACGTCGCAGATACAGCTCGGGGCTCAGCCACCAATCAAGAATATAGATACTCTCACGCGCCTCTGTGTGCCTTGTAAGCTTACCTGTTCGAACTTGAAGTGCCAACTGGCCATATCGACTCACCTTCGAGGGCCATGGAAACCGCCCAGAAATAGGAAGCGCCATCCACATCTAAGCCAGTCGTGGTCAGTCTATCAGCCCATTCGACCTTGACATGTATGTCCTTCGGTGTTACAAAGCGAGATATTTTGGGGATGCGGCTTCGACTTCGCCACCACTCTTCACTTGCCCATAACTACCTAGGTAGCTAGCTGGAGGAACCACTATTTGGGGGGCCACCTACACCATTTTGCATTACCAAAGGATTGAGGTGCAAAAGATTGAAATCGATGCGAGGTGTTCACAGATTGGACGTTGCTCTGATTCTGGGCCGGGCGGTGTTCTTGGTTGCTCTGAACTTGCTGCTGCTGTTCATGGGATTCCTTGTCGTCGTCGTTGTCGCCCAGGAAGTCTTTGAGAATGTGGTCCTTGACGACATGCTCCGCCTTGCGCAGGAGTCGGTCCATATTGACCACTGCTGCCCCTCGGAGACCGTTGTTTCGTCGATACTACACAAATTGCAATGCCAATAATGGATGGTGCTTAGATTTCAAGGCCGGTGAATAAGTTTGCAGATTTCCAAAAACTGACGTGGAGAAATGGGTGGCACTGAGGAGGTTATAATCAACAGCACTCGGCAAGAAAGGGAGCGGTTTGCGTCTGACAGGAGCATAATGCTAGCGTCACCCGCGCTATTCACACCACTCTTTTTTGTCTTCATAGGCTATTCCCGTTGTTCGCTGAAACTGTACTACGTACTACGCAGGAAGTACCCATACCCAGCCCTATGGTTCTGTTGCGTGTGTGACCATCGCAGCTTGGCGATCTCAGCACAGGTACCGGTACATCAAGTCAATGTCTTCAACTACCTCCTCATGACATCAGGGGGCGGTCCTGGTCCCTCTATGGTGGGCAGTCTTGCAACCGCATAATTACCTTGGTAGATACTTGTTTGGGTACCTAATTATTGTCAAGAAAACATAACACATCCCTCAAGTCTACAGCTTTTATTCTCTTTTTCTCTCTCTTTCTCTCTCGTACCTTTTCCAAATGACTCAATTCACGGGTTTCTTTCACTGCATGAGGGCATGATATATGAGAAATGCGAGGTGTTCGTGTTGGTAAAGTTGAGCTTTAGTACAACCTGGGTGGGCTGTGGATGCAGGCAAACTGGCGGGACTGGGGCATGTCATGTACGGGTAATGAATGATGGCCAGTAATGTGACGGGCATCAGCCCTAGAACCGACCTAATTATAATGGGCGGTTGGTACGAAGGGGCGTCCCTAGGCAAGCTCCCCGCCGCCTCCCGTCAAGGTTTCTCGATCTAATTGTGAAAGGCGGTCAAGGTGGGATCGCTGAACCGGGCTTGGTGCATGGCAGAAAACGGGCGCTCCACTTAAACTTTTATTCAGTGGACCCATCATCAATCGCAATTGCAGCTGCATCCTCGTCAAACTGCCCATAGGCCTCTGATACATCGAAAGCCAAATCTCCATTAGAAATGTCGACAAAGGTGCCGAAAGGCCAGAGGAAAAAGGGGGATCCTTCGTCTGCAGCCAAGAAGGACTCCCGTTTTGCCAGTTTCGAGACCAACCCCCGGTACCGTCTGCCGTCCAAGGGCCGAGTCAAGACCAAGATCGACAAGCGATTCCAGCGAGTATTCGAGGATGAGGACTTCACCGCCAGCGCCAAATTGGACCGATATGGCCGCAAACTGAAATCCGACAACAAAAAGAAGGCTTTGCGAGACATCTACGAGCCCGACGAGGACCATGCCCCAGCCGATGACGACGACCTCGTTCGACGAGAACTCGAGAAAGCCGACCAGAACTACGACCCAGCCCGAGGCGGTGGCTTCTCATCCTCCGAAAGCGAGTCCGACGACGATGAAAGGGGGGCTGCTGTGTCAAAGCCAGCCAATATGCAGCAGCTACGCGACGAGGAGGCCGATGTTGAGACTGGCGATATCACCAAAAGGATTGCTGTGGTAAACCTCGACTGGGACAACATAAAGGCAGTCGATTTAATGGTGCTCTTCTCCTCCTTCGCGCCGCCAGGCGGCCGCGTCGAGAAAGTCTCCATTTATCCGTCAGAATTCGGCAAGGAGCGTATGAAGCGTGAAGAAGTTGAAGGCCCTCCCAAGGAGATTTTCAAAAAAGCGGCGAAAACAGACGGCGCATTGTTTAGCGACTCGGAAGACAGCAACGATAACAGCGACGATGAAGACGAGCAGATCAAGCAAGACATGTTGCAAGAAGGGGACGATCAGGACTTTGACAGCGATGCCCTACGATCCTATCAGCTCGACAGATTACGGTATTACTACGCGGTCGTCAATTGCTCGGACGTGTCGACCGCCGAGAAATTATACACTGCGTGTGATGGTACGGAATATCTCGCATCATCCAACTTCGTCGACCTCCGCTTCGTCCCTGACGATGTGACATTCGATGACGAGCCGAGGGAATCATGCGACTCCATTGTCCCCAATTACCAACCCACCGAGTTCGTCACAGATGCCTTGCAGCATTCACGCGTCAAGTTGACCTGGGACATTGCCCCGGATGATGCAGCGCGGAAGGCAGATATGAAGAAGGCCTTCAGCGGCAGCAGGGCTGATATAGAGGAGAATGACTTCCGCGCATACCTTGCGAGTGACAGCGAGGGAGAGGATGATGGCGACGTTGAGGTCGTGGATGCGGTAGCTGAAGAGTCTATTGCAAAAGGCGAACCTGTACTGAGCTCTAAAGAACTGAAGGCAAGGAAATTGCGGGAGGCCCTCGGTCTGAGCGCGGTACCAATGGCTAAATCTTCAAGAAGTATCGGGCCCGTGGGAGATATGCAAGTCACATTTACTCCAGCCTTGATGGGCGAGGAGAAGAAGAACGAGCCTCAGGCAGAAGAGACGACAGTTGAGAAATATATTCGCAAGGAGCGTGAGCGGAAGGCTCGCAAGAAGGAGCAGTCGGTGTTGAAACGAACTGGGGAGGAAGAGAAAGGAAAAGCTGCAGAAGAGCCCGACGAGGCAGAGGAAGATCTCGGATTCGACGATCCCTTCTTCATGACCGACGAACCTCCCAAACCGTCCAAGTCATCCGAAAGAAAGGAAGAGAGGCGGAGAAGACGCGAGGAAAAGGAAGCCGCAGCGGCGGAAAACGCTGCCCAAAATGCACAACTAGAGAAAATCATGGCGGGCGGCCCTAAGGATCAAGCTCAGCATATCGATCATTTTGATATGGCGGAGATCACAAAAGCTGAGAAGAGAAAATCCAAGAAGGGTAAGAAGAAGGGCAAAGATCAAAGCGAGGACCATGGTGGGCTGCAGGAGGGCTTCGATATGGATGTCAGCGACGACCGTTTCAAGGCCGTATTTGAGAGCCACGAGTTTGCTATCGACCCCTCGAATTCCAAGTTCAAGTCGACTCCTGGTATGAAAAAACTGCTAGAGGAAGGTCGCAAGAAGCGCAAGAACAAGTCGGGCGATTTTGATGCGCCACCTGAGATGAGCGGCAAGCCCAAGAAACAGAAGATAAAGGCCACCGAAGACGATCTTGGTAGCCTCGTTGAGTCTATACGGCGGAAAGCCAAGGCGAATAGACAATAGATAACATTTGGGTAATTGCTCACTATATCCGAACCGATACCTTCCAGCTATGAGAGTGCCTCGTTCTTCCGTTGTAACTCCACGTCCATTGCGAATTTACTCTACAACGTCATCTTCAACATCCCCGTTCCTACCATCCGAGTTACTTATTGTTCTTCCAAGTAATGCAGTGTCCATGACCACATTGTGAACGTGCTCCCTTGGTACCCAGAAAAGTTGTAATATCGCCAAAGCAGCCACACCAGCTAAGCTGAACCAGGCAGCAGCAGATCCTCCGGCCGCGTATATGATGCCAACTAATGGTGATGAGACTGTCCTGGCGAGACAGCATCCCGACATGGCAGCACCATTTACACGGCCTAAAACCGTGGAGCTTGGGGTCGCATTCTTTATGAGTATAAGGGCCGTGGGAATCACTATGATCCCGAAAAAGCTTTGCAGTACCATGGCCAAGTAGATACCTGGGGACTGCAAGGATGCGGGCAGAGCCCCGATGAACGGCATGATCACGTAGCAGGCCGGGTAGAGCACCACGTTCGAAACGAAAGAGTACCACACTCCGATCCTATTGACAAAAATAGGGAAAATGATCCCCTGGATGAGTAGTCCTAGAACACCGTTAACAGCTAGGTAGATTCCGACGTCGTGGACTGTGTAGCCCAGCCCGCCAGTCAAATCTAGCTGCCCGCGGGGTGCTGCTGGATGGTCGAGCAGATGGATCGGCAGCAGTGTTGAAAAAGCCATTTGGTGGTATGATACGAGGATGAGTGCGAGAGTAAGCATGATGATGGTGAAGTTGAACGTCGGACCCGTGTACTTATCGGATTCGATGTGCGAGGAATCGACATTAGGTCGAGCTTCAGGTGTGAATTGAATTGAATGGACCGTGCCGAACGATGTTCGGCGGAGATCGAAGCTTTGTTCCACGGCCACAGGGAGACCCTCCTCGAGGATCGCAGGCCGCTCACTAACAGCTCGGACCCGAGGGTGCAGAGCTTGTTGACTACGTGCCAGAGGAGTTCTCTCGTCCGCACGACTATTATCACCGTCTTCTTCTTCTTCTCCAACAGCTGCATTCGCATCTGCGGTCTCCTTGGAGGTACGAAAGAACTGCTTTGCCTGCGGGTTCGTCTCCTCCAAGAAGAGTATACCTTGTATCATTGCCAGTAGGATTACAACAACTGAGAGCAGATTTGGCAGCAAGTAGGGGTAGCGGCCAAAGATGCCGTCGGCTGGAAATAACGAAGGATAAAAAGTCGCGGGCTGTGCAAGAAAGCCACCAGCCGCCGAACCAATAATCCCACCCAATGTCCAAACAAATGGCTGCGAAGCATACGCTGCGGCTGTCCCAGCGAAGCGAATCAGTCTGAAGAATGGAAAACACATAATCGAATAGGGAAACGTACGTTCATGTTCCGGCACCTTGACCATCTCGGCTACCATGGTTTGCATCACCTGCATTTTGGTATTAGCTCGCGATTTCAGAGGAACTGCTGTCATCCGCGGGCGAATATGGTTGTGCTATTGAAGCGGCATGGCAGCAGACTCGCAGATGAAGCCAATATTGATATCGGTCGCCGACATACAGCAACATTACCATTCAAAGCGCCGCCGACGAAGCGCGCAAGCAGTGCAACCCAGTAGCTTTTAGCAAGACCAAATATCAGGCTAGATATGGCAACGCCACCAAGCCCGACGAGCACCACTGCAATAGCTGGAGTCAATAATGGCCTTTTACAGTAAAAGAATTGCTCATGAAACAGTGTTTTGCAGGTGTCTCGGGAGCATAGATACCTGTTAGGGCAATTTATGCTCCCAGACTTGCCAGAAGGGGTAAAAATAACTCTGGGAGTTGCATCACGAACCTGGCTTCCGACCGATGCGGTCTGAGAGCGCACCCCACCCCATGGCTGTCGAAGCTTCCGCGACGGCGTATGCGGAAACCAACAATCCGGCATAGAAGGCGGTATCAGGAGACTCTCCACCTTTCAGATCCTTAACCATGACGTAGGTATACGCCAGGATGGAATTGAAGGCGATGGGCTCCGAGAAGCGACATATCGCTAATTTTGAGAAGAAATGTCAGTTCTTGATCAAGGTAGAGTTAGTCCAGTCAGAGAGGCATACCGAGTATGATGAGCTGTTTTAGAGGGAAAGGGGGCGTCGCCCCGTCCTCAAGTGATGTTGGAGCCATTGATTGCTAGTTTGAAAGCGCTGCAGGAAGAGAGTGAGCAAATCATCGAAGATTGTTGCTACATGCAGGCTCTAAAGAGCAATCGAGAGTTGTCTGTTGTCCTAGGCAGTCAAGAGGTAAGGTCGGTAGGAACTGGAAGGTGGGCACCCGGTAGGATACCGTAAGAATGCTGTTTCCTGATAATGAGCGGGGCTCAAAGCGAAATCGGCGGGTTTGCATCATAATACTGAGACTCAATTGGAGTCGAAGCCACTGATAATGCACCCCTAAGCCACTGACGATGCCCCCTCGTGAGGTTCGTTTTAACAGCCATCATGAATTGAGTTGATGGGGGACGGCCATCCTCTCTTTATTCTAAGTAAGACCCTGGGGGTCTGGAAACACGCACAATAGGGCTTGGACTATTCCATTCCCAATTTAGGCGCGGACGAGTGCCTCCGCTACGATCGGAGCAGCCAATCAAAGGGGGCCCCAATAATAGACTCGAATATAGTCTGAGGATTCTTTAACTTCGGTTCATGTCAGCATAAACCAATTGCCATTACCAACCTATGATGATATGTTGTCTGGGCCCTGTCCGCAGCAAGTTCACTCCCATTTCAACATTTCTATCACTTCTCCCTTGCCCGTGGTCTTATCACCAGCTGTCCGCATTCCAGTTGATCTACTCATAGTTGCTCTAGGAGCAAATCACCCAGTCCTTGAGCATTTCATAAAAGTGACTGGTTTCTCTTACAGTTATCTCTGATGTCAGATGGGATATATTAACGAGACATTGACCTACATTGCCTAAAGCCCCGAAAAAACTAGAGGGGGCCTTTGAAAGGGCGTAGAATCGGATCGGGAGGTCTCAGGGGTCTTCCCCTGGAGCCTTCGTCAATGCAGAGAGCCTATGAATCTACCCTGCCCAGATCAGCTTCTTAAATCGGAGGCCAGGTCACCTTGATTTACAGCATACTTGAAATGGACAGTCTCAGACCGCAATGCTTTCCATTTTAGTGACGACTTGACAGCGCTACGGGCTCCTTGTCCATTTGTTTGACCCCTGCATCTAAATCTGCTCATTACTACTGGCGTTTATTCTCAAGTGCCCCTGGTGCATCCGTGGGTTTAGGATCAGCCCTCCCATTGTGTGTGATGCACAGGGTCTCTGACTGTTTATAAAAGGGGTGCACTGCTCGAGCCTCCTGTGCAGCTCAGCTCAGTCCTGGATGTTCATAATGGCATCATTGTATATCTGCGCGATGTAAGAGCCTGGACAATGAGCTTGAGCTATGAAGCCCTTACGGTGTCACACATCTGTCTCATGACAGACACATCGCGGGCAATGCGTGATCTATCAATGGCGGTTTGGCTCTCTTCACATAAGTAATAGAGGGATGTCGAGGCATAAAGGCTAGAAGCGCAAGGGAAAGGCAAGGAAGACAAGATTTTCATGTTCTTGTACTTTTGATGTTTGGCAACACGAAAGCACTTTTGAACAGTTTCAGTTCAAGCTTTGAAGGGGAATAGATTATAAGTCACTGAGTAGTGGCTGTGCTTCTGTTGGCTGTTCGTTCAATAAGTGAGGTATTAGGCAGTGTTGTGTTAAGCATGAACTGGGATCCTCGCCCAAGGAAAAATACCTCATTTACTGTGATAAGCTTTTCTCTGTAAAATGGTTATGCTCCGTGAGGACTTCCCCCTTTATTTGTCTGGTATGAGATGCTGTGATAGAAGGGGGCCTATTCAGGTGAACCTAGGAGCTGATACCTTCGGCCTTTCGATTTTGCTCTTAAAGTCCTAAGTGCACTCAACAATGCGGTACTAGACAACACTTTTCGTCGCTTTATCTGCTTCCGATTCCCACCACCCTTGCCTATACTTGATCATTCCCCAAAAGGCCTCACCCCACGCTGGATCGTACTTCGGCAAGACTCTCCCTTCGGTTCCCGGTTGAGGATCACCTGCGATATCTCTCAAAGCCTCATAGTGTACCTCAAAGTCTGGAATCAGTCCCAGAAACGAAACATTGTCACCAATCTTGGCTACTCTATCTGCTTCCCATTTTCTCATCTCTTCTCTGGAAGGTAGCTTCGCACGTCCGGCTAATACGCGCGCCACTGCAACTGCTTGCCACTCGAAGACGCGGATACCGAAGCCAGCATACACCTACAGTATCTAGAATTAGCCTCTAGAATAATATGAGATCAACCGGGATGTGAATTCCGCTTCACGTGTGTGCTTACCATACCTATGAGCACCAAGCTCGGATCTTCGATGCTAAAGACGTGCTCATAAAGGCCTGGGATTCGACCGTTTTTCACCTTGACGTCCGGTATCGCGGGAAAGCTGAACTCATAGCCAGTTCCGAAGAGCACCAAATCGACATCGTCGGCTGTTGATCCATCTGCGAAATTGATACGTCCCGTTTCCGAGTCAAATGATGATATCTCCGATCGAATATCTATGCTCGGATGTTTAAAAGGCGTCCATCCGTAAATTGGATTTGGTTTTCGCAAAGATGATATCACGGGACCTCTCGTAACCCCTCTAATGTCGTGTAATGCATCAAATGCTGACACCGAGCCCCCTACCACGACCACGCGCTATCATAGAGTCAGATACTCTGATTCAATTCAGGGGTTATAGGATTCCTCACCTTTCCCTCGAAGTGTGATATTTCGGGGTAATGTTTAGCATGCATGATTCTTCCGGGAAACTTCTCATCGTAGTCGAGAATACCAGGTATAGCCGGCATGTATGGTAGATAAAAGTGCCCGGTCGCCACAACAAGGTAGTCGAATTTCTCTTGCCACCAGTAATCGTTCTCATCTCCAGGGGTAGATCTGCGTAGTGTTAAAATCCACTCACTGTCGACCTTCTCTGCCTTTTCGAGTGTGGTATTCAGTTCCACTAAGTTCATATTATTCCCGTTGATGAATATGCTCTCTACCCAATCCCGCATCACCTCGCGATGCCTGAATGGAGCATCTTTGCCATGCTGCGCCTTCATGTGCTCTGAAACCACCTGCGGAATGGGTTCCTGTGTAGACGCCTGGATTACTGGTGGCACATTGCTGTGCAAATGTTTGTGACATCCCGAATCCGCATATCGAAACTCCGGAGAGCTGACAACATCTTCCTTGGCGGTTTGGCATGGGAGAGATGACGGTATGCTGACGGGTGCATCCGCGCGGTGCTCAATGAGAGCTCTTAGGGAAGGAATACGATGAGCATGCTCATCGTTATAGAGCCTGGTATTACTCGGTCAGACATTTTAATGTCTAGGAATCTCAGGCCTGCTCAGTGCTCACCATGTACCACCAATCTTGTTCTGTCGTTCAAACACACGGATGGTGTCAAATGCGCCCTCTTTGACTAGAGCGTCCGTTGCAAGGGCACCTGCAGGACCAGCTCCAACGATAGCGACTCTTTTTCCGGTGGCCATATTTAATCACGAGTGGTAGTTACGCAATGGTTAGATGGAAGCAGATGGAATTTGACCAGATGGGATGCCACTGCTATAGTAACCTGACAAGATACTAAGGGTATGACGATACCAGACTAGTGGTCGGACTAGTTAGACTACCATCGGACCAGCCATCCAGATCAGGATAAAAGGTCAACATTGGACTAGACAGGAAAGGGCAGGAACACAATCATTCAAGCAAGATCATTGCGTGATCGCCAGAAATTTCCGTACCGCCGAGATATCCACGTGTCAATTTGGAGGTATCTAGCCTTAGAGTAATTTGTAAAGGTATGGGAAATCCCAGATTCGGCGGGTTCGGCGGGTAGGGTCGATAAACCAAGAGACGCAAGCCAGCGGATACCTGTGGGTATATTTCCTCTATATCCACAATTGCGAACTGCCTAGCTAGGCAAAGATTGAGGTTGGAATTCACTTGAATTATCTAACCCCGCCATTAGAGTTCTGTTCAAGAGGAGGTCTCGTGGGCCCTGCCTGGCTGTGCGGCTTCTAATTCCAGTGTCACATATTCTATAACCAGAGAACCTGCGCACACTGTTTACCTGGGTCAATGAACAATCAGTCCGGGAGGAACTTTGTGCGTAGAGCCAGATTAGCTTGTCACAAAAGAAAGTGGAAAGGATATCTGGAGAGACTTCCCAATATGAAGCCCATTCTGAGTGTAGGAAAGCGTCAGAACACTGGAACCTTGTTGGGTGTGTCCGGTCTGATACGGACGTTGATATCAGATATACCAATAGGCCTTCTAGACAATCAGCACCTGGGATTTCATTCGTCATCGGCATGGGCTTTACCTACATGTTTCGTAGGGAAAAGCCAGCATGGCTTTGGATAGATAGCCGTTATCTCGAGGTACACAATGTTTATCGACGGACAGGGGGTTGCATGAGGGGGTTTATTTATACACTACCTAGCAAAACTACAAACTCTTATTTCAGGCGCAGCGCCTTCAATGTTGTAATTGATCGATTTGAGGACAACTCAGTCATATTACTGTCTTGCAACTTAGATATGGCCAAATTTGCATTGAGAGCTGACTTACCAATAATCGCATTGAGGTTCGTGAATGTGTACATGGGGCTCCGTTCCGGCACCACTAATGTTAGTCCAATGTGATGAATCTTGCTTGCTCTTGTATAATCTTTGCGAGAAAGTAATCTACCGTAGTTCTAACTTGACCTGGTTTTTAGAATTATATGTACCCTTATGTCCGTCGGCGGGTCGGAGGATATAGTATAATTGCTCATTTTCATAAATCATAAGCACTGAATTTGCAGGTACCTATATTACCTGTATCCTGACACCTGCTATGATAGCATATACAACACTGAAACATTCATAACATGAACCTGATGTTGTGTAGCAATGCTCCTCAATTGAAGGATTCCAGGTTCTTGTGGGACCTCACCGAGGCATTCTCAACCATGGTCACTCATTCAATGACAAGCTATCAGCCCTGTTGTCTACCTAGATGAAATATTAATGTTTGCTATCAAATTACCAAGAGCCCCTTTGACATATCAGGAATCGCATGTTTTATTCACTGAATACATGGAATTACTCATAGTGAGAAGAAGTTCTGTGTAATAATTAATAATGGCTTTTGCAAAAGGTACGAATTGACTGGACACTCGTCATAGTGTACCACCCCTGAAAGCAGTAGAAACTGTATTATTGAGCGTTGCATTAAAGAATTCTTGGGTGTAGGGAAGCCATCCTGAGCGTCGCAACTATAGCTGAATTGCAAAGTCATCGCCGATGAATTGCCTCGTGATAGGAGCTAATAACGCCGTTAGCTCGGTGTATTTCGCTCTGAAATATATTGTTGTCCACTCATTGGTCTGATGTAAGCGATCATTATGTGGCGTTATTGCATGTACCTATCAAAATCCCCTGTTACGGTTACTGTCAACCAGGGGGTATGACTGCAAATAGTGTTTGTATTCGGCGTCGAGTCATCATCTGGCCGGAAGTAATACAATATGCGAGTGCGGAGAGCTAGGTCACGTGTGAGGAAACCCCCCTTAGTCTAAGTACTTATGAACCTCTACTCCTCAAACATCAATCGTCCACTTGCCTTGGGGAAAGCACAGCAAGAGGACCTGAGTATTGCAATTCACCCGGCAACCCTTAAGGACTTCTCTTTTACGATTTCTACATTCTTTAAAGAGATATTCTCCGCACTTCACAGTCACAATGGAGGCTCACGATATTAGCGCGATACCTGCTGATATGAAGGAGCGCTTGAAAGCGTCTTATGATGCCAGTGAGTGGTTTTAGACCTTTTTCTATTCTCTGGCATGTTGCAGAGCACATAAGCTCTCATTCTGGGCCAAAATAATGCCCTATCAACGCTGGGTAGTCCCGTCGAAGGATCCCGTCGAAGGATTCATGGTCAACTTATATCGTTTGTTATAATAGTGGCGCCTACTTACAACGAATGGACAATCCCGCATTCAAAACAACGGCTTGAGTACCTAGACAAGGCACTGGAGTGTCTTTCGCAATCGAATAGATCAGATGACCTAGCATTCCTTGAACTAGGATGTGGCTGTGGCCTTCCGATTACGAAGAGACTGCTATCACACTCAAACGCGAAAATTTTTGCAAACGATCTTTCCGACACTCAAATCGCTCTCGCGAAAGCGAACCTCACCCAAGGAAGCGAGGGTGAGGTAGCACAACGCCTCGAGCTAGCTCAAGGCGACATGAACCAGCTTACTTTCCCCGACCATTCCCTTGACATGGTAGTCGCATTCTACAGTATCATTCATCTGCCCAGCCATGAACAGACGGCGTTGCTGGGCCGCATTGCACAATGGCTCAAACCAGGCGGAGTCTTGGTCGCAAATTTTGCGGAAGAGGAATCGAATTCTGCGGTGAAGGAAGACTGGTTGGATGAGAAGGGATGGATGTTTTGGAGCGGCCTAGGCAAGGAGAAGACACTTCGTCAATTGAATACCGTGGGGTTCGACGTTGTGGTTGCAGACACTTTCAATGATATCGTGGATGGCAGTTCTTTCTTGTGGATCATTGCAAAGCACTGATTAGTCCTTACGTGCTTGTATGTATAGCTACATACACTTAAGGAAAAGACGACTTCCAGTAATTTCATCAAGGTTCTAGCAGGAGATAATGTAGAGCATTTGTAGCTGAAGCATCCCTCGTTTCCTCTTATCACTAGCTTGAAATAATTTGGCACAAGCAATAATACAACTTCGAAGTGTTATTTCCTTAGTCGGGAATTATCGCAAGCTCTCCTAGAACCATACGTAGCAAAGACCTTAGGACGAGGAATAGGTATGAAATCGAAACATCTACGTCATAGAAAGATAATTGAGTCGCAAGAGAGATCATTGACACCATTGCGAAGGGCTTTTCTCAGAAATTAAGCATTAGCCTACAGTATAGACACATCGTGTTCTAGATGTTGACACGAATTCAATTGAAGTTACTGTAGGTTGGATAATTGTGTTGAGGCCAAGCTATAATGCGCAGTTAGTGCTGCTTGATTACCCAACGAATGAAGTAGCTCAACTAGATTAGCCAGAGTCCCAGACGCCGAAAGACGATCGATTCAGTTCGACCGCCGAAGGCTGCCCGGTCATCGTTAAACAGAGGAGTATGACAAACAAGGAATGCCTTCCTCGGGATTAAAACGCATATCATGTTCTCGCCTTTACGATGTGTTTCAGTAGGTGTCCGATCGTCTTTCTGAATGTATCAGCTTCATACGCCATAGCGAAAATTGGTGACGAAACAACACTTTCGCAATTGAGACGTGAGTCGGAAAGGGGCACGAGAGCCTGTAGGCACTGATTTTGGCAGACTTCGATTTTCATCTTCAGATAAGACATGATTACTGCGGTTGATTCACGGACATATTGAACTCCCAAGTCACCCATCGAACCTCGCAATGTGTTGCACTGCGGACCAGGCTACCCTGCAGCCAACATTCAATATGCGTTGGGCATTTTGGGTACTGCTAGCAACCTGCATTGCTGGCAGGGCAAATGCGGCCTCTCTAACCAAAATCGCCGAGGATTTCGGCCCAAACCCAAGGAACGTCGGGTTCTACATATACGTGCCAGACAAGCTCGCAAGAAACCCCCCGATCCTGGTCAACCCGCACTGGTGCCATGGTGATGCGCAAGCATGCTACGGTGGGTCGCAGTACGCGTCCATGGCATCAGAATACGGCTTCATCGTCATCTACCCAGACAGTCCGAACAATGCCGACAAGTGTTGGGATGTGTCGTCAAATGCCACATTGACGCACGATGCGGGCGGTGATAGCTTGGGGATAGTTAGTATGGTGCGCTGGACGCTTGCGAAATACAATGGCGATCCCAAACGCGTCTTCGTTACGGGAGTTTCCTCGGGCGCAATGATGACTAGCACCCTGATTGGGGCTTATCCGGACGTCTTCGCCGCCGGGTCTGCATTTGCCGGTGTGCCTTTCGGTTGTTTTGCCGGGGATGGATATGGGGTTTGGAGCGACGCGTGTGCGACAGGGGAAATATCACATACACCAGCGGAGTGGGCAGCGTGGGTTGCTTCGGCTTTCCCCGATTACAATGGATGGCGACCCAAGATGCAGATTTTCCACGGTACACTGGACGAGACACTGGATTTTAAGAACTTTGAAGAAGAGGTCAAGGAATGGAGCGCTGTGCTGGGCTACAGTCCAACACCCACCAACACAACGTTTGATACACCTCTCAGCAACTGGACGAGATATACGTATGGTCACAGTGACTGGTTTCAGGCGTATAGTGCTGGAGGCGTGTCCCACAACATCCAGAACCAAGAGGCGGTAGTCATGTCTTGGTTTGATCTCGCTTGCGATTCGGAGGATTGCTTCAAATGGGGTGCCGGTGGTCCTTGAACTGGCTGATAAAGTTAACGAGTCCCTATCCACGATCGAGGATTTGGGCAGGATAATGCCAAAGTAGCACTATGCCATCCATGTAAGTCCACGACAGCTGATAATTGACTGGGTTTTGCCGAGAAGCATTCCACTAACCCCAAGGGGGCCTAGAGATCAGCCCGCCTATATTCCAATAATGGTCAAGTCGCCCTCTAATCAGCTCAGCACTGAGCAGCAATACATGTTGGAGCTTACTGCAGGTTTTAAGAAAGTTGTTCAGGAAAGTGATCTTCGCTTGATAGAAACATGACGTTTGTCGATGTGGCCAGAGTTGAACATTTGTCTTTCCATGAAATTGTGCACCTTGCCAATCTTCGGTTTCGAAGCATGGCGCCGCTCAAGTAGTCCGCTTGGCGAGCTTGGCTGTCATCTTCAGGTACATGGTCTTTCCTGATCTTAACACCATGGATAGAATGATATGTATGGGGAAAGAAATCTGCTACCGAACCACCCGGTCGGAATCACGGTCCCCAAGCACTTCAACGTCGTACGCGGGAAAATCCCGACAAGTCGCTTGTTTGGTTGAATCAGCTGATAGAGCCAGTGTACCCTAACCTGGGAATCCCTACCAACGAAACCTGGCCCTCAGATACGACGACTAGAGCCCCACGGTTCAACGGCGCAACACAATCAAGCCGAGAATTGTAAACATTGTAAATTGATAATGCCTTTGCTGCCAGGGGCTGCGGATGTCAGCAATGACCCTCATCACTCCATTAGCATTGGGGACAATAATTCTCAAGACTGTGCCGCTCGGTCCCTCCCGCAGCCTTCGCATTGTCTGACCCCATGAAATTGCCCAAGAGATTGCCCGCCACGCTTCCTTGCGATCCAGCCTTTCCCAAAAGAAAAACAGAGATACTTCGTCACCGCCGCTCATCGAGCTCAAAGGATGAAGATGTCTTTGAGTCTAGGCTCAGGACTAGTGGGCACTAGTCATAAGCGTATCTCGAAGTGCAATTTAATATCTTCGCTGATCAACGAAGGCTTCACGTTCTTGATCGGTTTGTAGGTCAGGTATTCGGTATTCGGAAATTTTCAAAATGCTGTCGGACAGAGCCCGAGATCTCATCGACCTTCTCGACGATATCGAAGTCTCCGATCTGACCGGCGATGCGAGTGGTCACGGCGATCGTGTGCTCGTGGCGGAGGCTGCGCGGCGACTTCTCGCCCGCCTGGAGACACCCTTTGAGCGAGTATGGCGTTTGTCATGGATCAACGGCAATGTTCACGCGGCGATACAGGTCTTGCTTGATCTCGGAATTTGGCAGAGTTGGTATCTGAGCAAGCGACCGAACATCTCATTGTTGGAGCTCCACGCTTTAGCTCGGACACCGTGCGATGTAAATCTCCTCCGTAAGTCAATCAAAGCTCATGCCCAATAGGGAGACTGAGTGCCTCATTAACTCTCCTGTTAGTAATCATCAACAATGGAGTTGTTGACTGACTATTTGTGCAAGGTCGTTTGCTTCGGCTTCTGGCTGCCGAGCACGTTATACAGGAGGTTGCACATGACCATTACGGCGCGACCAGCTTTTCAGAGTCTTTAGGTCAAAGTGAAGAACCCGTCGCTCAAACCGTGTTTTCGGGGTACGTATTGAACTAGTCAAGCTCTTCGGTTTATCTAACAATCGTACGTGCTGCAAAGGACGCATCATGGTCTTGATTCGAGTCGAAACTTGCCACGCTTCTTGTCGCGGACAGGATACGCGGAGCCCTTGGATCCGAAGAACGCGAACTATATGGATCTGACACCGAATCGCCTGGGCATGTTCGAGCGATGCCGTGCCAACCCAGACTTGCAGTCGAGTTTTATCGGGTTCATGCAAGGCCTAGCAGCTTATAAGCTGGACTGGACTGAGATCTATGACACGAGAGCTCTTATGTGTGGTTTTGATGCTAGCGATGAAGCAGTATTTCTGGTTGATATGGGAGGCGCTCACGCTGTAGATATCGAGCGGCTATTACGTCGATATCCAGACTTGCCTCAAGGAAAGCTCATATTGCAGGACACACCCGACGTCATTGCCATGGCGAAAGTGAGCGACAGGATTCAAGTCATGGGACATGATTTCTTCGTGCCTCAGCCTGTCAGAGGTGAGTTTTCCTCCATGAGTGCAGCTATTCTCTTGGTATAGTTGAATGTCGCTTTGAAATGCAGTCTGGCGCCTAACATTTCTCTTCTTGACTTAGGGGCACGAGCATACTTCATGCATGCGATTCTCCACGATTGGGACGACTCCGATGCACGTCGTATCCTTAGTCACATCGCCACGGCAATGAAAAAGGATTACTCGAAGTTGCTCCTTTACGAGAGCGTACTCGTGAGCACAGGCGCGACAATGTACCAGAGTGTTGCAGACGTGAGCATTATGCACCTCATTTCCGCAGCTGAGAGAACAGAACTCAAATGGAGGGGACTTCTTTGCAGTGCTGGCTTCAAAGTCTGCAAGATCTGGCGCCACCCGTCGTCGTTGGAAAGTGTGATTGAGGCCGAACCTTTATGAACTCCCTGCCGGCCGTACTTAAGATAGTCTCAATGATGGTCAATGAGAATATTCCCATGTTTTAGAGCGGCAATCGCAAGCCAACATATGCTGTTACACTTGTTGATGCCTTGCTTCTCAGGCCCTTCGATTATCGTATCTGAACTGTCACAAACAATTCACTTTCGCCCCTTACACAAGGTAAAGAGCTCCCATCACTTGTCGGTAGTCGCTTTCATCCGTTCTTTTTCGCTTGATCGACACGCCACCGAATCAAAAGCGCAATCCCAGTGAGAACTGCTCCAGCACCCTCCCATATCGCCGGTAGGGTCCAATCTTGAGCAAAGAAGACCGTAGTAGTGAGCAATCGCATAGGCACTGTCGCGGCAAAGAACATTGTGTTCTCTTGATATGCTGCCAGGGTGTAGTACAGTCCCATTGCAATGGCAGCGAGCGCGTTACCTCGCGCTACGGGTGTGCAAACAAGAGGGAAATTGAGCTGCGCAGCCGACGACGAGGGGTCAATCAGGGATGAGACGCCCGCTAAGAAAGCGGTAACGCCGAAGACATAGATCGTGAGCGCTTCTGGGGAAGGCATTCTGGGACTTTTGATCGAGTGAGAACCGGAATTTGAACGTGTTGAAAAAGGAGGACTACGTGTATGTCACTTTGATCGCGTTCGTACCAGCAAACGACTTGGGCAGAGTAGATTTCCTGTCTCGCTTGTCACTAGCAACAAAAGAAGGTAGATCGGGTTCTAAGTTTGCGCCACCATACTGTACTGTACAGTACTGTCCTCATTCCAGCGGCCATCCCCTATATTGGCGGGGTTCAATAAGTACTTAGAGGTAGGTAACACCGTCATGACTTCTAATTTCAGGTGTGAATAGTTCATCGCTTGCGGAAAACCCCACCGAACCAGCATTTGACACCAACCCATTTCGCGCTTCTGAGCCCGAGTTCTTCCACCATACTTTCGTCGACAGCCCTTTGTGTGATCCCCGATCTTTCATCATGCAACTCTACTACTAGCCCGCATTTCCTTGCTTCCACAACCACTTCCTCGACGGTGTGTGCGTAGCTTGTTGGCCGTATCTTTTCGCCTGTCGCAGTATCCACAAAACCAGCTTGTGAGATCTCGCCCATCTCAGAATGCATGTTCGTCAAGAGAAGGACGCCGCCTTGTCGAAGAATCTGCGACACGTGCGCGAAAAATGTGGGCAGCGGTATATGCTCGACAACCAGTGTGCTGATCACGGCATCCACCGAGTGAGACATCAGAGAAGCGGGGGGCGACGAGGAGGCTAGCATGTCGAACACTTCAAAGCGAACATCAGGCCGTTGTCCTGGGACTTGGGCATCGGAGTTAGTGTTAGATAGCCGATTCTTGGCCACTTCCAACATGCCCTTGCTGGCATCCAGAGCGACGATATCGCTATCGCGGATACCGAGCAGAAGCG
Source organism: Astrocystis sublimbata (assembly GCA_022453515.1). Taxonomy (NCBI): domain Eukaryota; kingdom Fungi; phylum Ascomycota; class Sordariomycetes; order Xylariales; family Xylariaceae; genus Astrocystis; species Astrocystis sublimbata. Next base: position 632,073 of record JAJNNY010000006.1, on the reverse strand, counting down.
ACGTGTTGCGGCCGGTGCCGCACCCCAAGTCCACAAGCCGCCAAGGTTTGGGTGATCTAATCGAGTTCAGAAAGCGCGGGAAAAGCGTTCGCAATTCTAAATCGTCAAGCGCCTGCAGGAAGTTGCCGTCGCTGTCGTAAACGCTGGCCCATCTGTCGTAAGCTTCATTTGTCGGAAGATAACGGATACAATCGTAAGAGGGGTCTGCAGGGCTTGGTTGAGCCATCATGACGGCAGATGATCTCGACAGCGTCTGAGACTCGAGGCACCAGAGGCAATGTGAATTTCGCGCGAGTTGACCATTTAAAAGACGACAACGCTCCGAGAGCTCTCATAGCTTATAAGATCATGCTACTAGGCACGCTTCGCTTCGTGACGATGAGTCATTTGGCCGATGGCCCATGTCACGTGTGAACCAACCCAGTGAGTCAAATAGGAGTTGTTATTGAGCTGTATAACTAACGACATACGATTGGAGTATCATGCAACAGAAATACAATTGGTAATCTAACAAGGGCCTTCGTACAATGAGTAGATTGTTAGGTAAGATGTGTTTTCACTTGAGTCATGTTAGCTAGCCCCTCAATCGAGACCCGACTGTTTCCTCCATTTGACTTGACCATGAGCTATGGCCGCACGCTTCCATTCACAAATATACTCAACAATTCTTTAAGGCACCAGTACCTCCTCGTCTGTGCTTGTATTTGTGCCCTCAGGCGTTTCCGCTGAAAAGGAGAACGCGTTTGACAGCGAGCCATCTACTGACTGCTCGAGACTCACCCAAGAATGTAAACCACATCTTTGAGCTAGCGGCCTACGTTGTACTGCACCGACCGATTTCCTATAGCGTTCTGCGAAGATAGGCGATTGAACTTTGGCGGTCATATAACGTTCGACGCGCTCTTGAATTTCGTTGTCGTTGTTAGCATAGGCGTCCACCGGAAGGTAAATCGTGCCGGACGAAGATCGGTCTCCAGAGACACTCGTAAATGCAAAACTAGACATGGGGGCCTTCGACGTGTACGGTCCAAGGGAGCCCGCTATGGACTCGCAGAATCGTTGTATCTCGAATGTGCACGTGTTCGTGCAGATAGCTTCATGCATACTTGCGATACCCTTTGCGGATGCCATTTCATGAGCGATAAACACTTCGACCTGAGCGTTGGCATTAGTAGGAACCAGATCGAGTGAGATATACGCAACCGAGTCAGTCGTTGCCATGCTCCTTTCTACCAGGTCCCATTCATAAGCCATGCCCAGACGTTCAAACACCGTACGAGATGAAGCTAAGACCTCATGTTTGTGCGACGCACAGGGTGTGAGACATATCTCCCACTTGATCCCGGTCTTTCTTACTGCGCAGTTATGCGAGGCAGTAAAAGTATTTCCGGCTTCTTTCTGTAGCAGAATATCTCGAACAAGCTCGATGACGTCTAGTGAAACCATTGCGCCGTGTCTTATCAAGATAGCTTCGTTGAGATGCAAAGCCCATTCCCGAATCTGTGACTGGCTGTAGCCTGTTGGATGCGACATGAACTGGAGTCCCAGTTCTGCTTCGCCAGTTGCTTGGTCTAGTACAACGGAATATTCCAATGGCGAGTATTTGTTTGTTGCCAATGATTGCCAATGGAATTGATCTTGAGACTGCGGACCCATTGCCTGGCTCCATTCATCGGCTACTAGGAGAAGAGCATGAAGTAACTTGGACTTTGACACCTCATCTTGCCCAGTAGCTCGAGATAGTTGAGCTAGATGAGCCTTAGCTTCGCTGAGATTTGTCGCTGTAATATCTTTCTCTACAGGGACGGGCTTCATTCCACATGAGAAGTGGCGGAGCATCATGTCTTGACCTCGGGTAATCTTCACGTTTGGTAAGCTGTGCCTGCGATCGTAGAGCGCCTTGATGGCTGCTACCGTATAGTCGATATGCGCATCCGAGAAAACGTGTCGCGGCACAGCGAAGCGAACTAGATTCGGTATCTTCTCGCGTTCTTCGACAGATTTCTGGTCCCACTCCCACGCGAAAGGGCCGGCTTCGAACGCACGTATTCCATATTCCTTGAGAAGTTCTAAAGTGAAACCCACTGCTGGAAACTCGCCCAATTGTCGATTGCAACCGTGAAAGAACTCGCCCATATCCAGATAAATTGCGTGTCCGCCGGCGGGTAGAACAACCGGCAGATTGTTAGCACTCAGTTTCTGCGCAAATGATTGAACTTGCGAGATACGGTTGCAGAGATAAGTCTCTTTTGTAACCTCGAACAAGCCAGCAGTGGCTGTCATCAAATCGCGGCCGCTCACTATAATTTCGTCAGGGAATCAAATCTCCAGATAAATGGGGGGTACTTACTGCCACCATAGGAGTCGTTTCCATAGCACAAGATTTGTCGCTGTTTCAAGCGATGTCCTATGCTCGTGTATTGCTGGGCGAAGAGTGAATTGTCTCGGAAGCATAGGACACCGCCCATATTCGAAAGACCATCCTTTTTCAAACTTATAGTAAACCCATCAACATAGGAGAACATCTCTTTTATAATATCGAGGATTTGTTTATCGGCGTATCCAAACTCCGAATTCCGTATAAACCAGGAGTTCTCCGCGAACCGGCAGGCGTCGAAGAAAACGGGCACCCCTTTATGCTTTCCTAGCTCTGCTGCTTCTTTGATGTTTCTCATTGATACAGGCTGTGCTGCAGCCCAATTGTTCGTAATCGTGATCAAGATCAATTTGACCTGACCAGGGTGCTTGTCCATGAAAGCTTCAGCCGCTGCGACATCTAGATTGCCTAGGAAGGGGTTCGTCCCTTCAGGCTGTCTTTTCGGTGCTGTTTGGACGAAATTGTGAATCTCAAAACCCGAAGCCGTCGCGTCTGTGGTAGTCTAGATATCAGATGCTTGTTTTTCGTAGCCAAAGTCATGTAGTAGGGCTTTGGTGGCAGGAACGCGAGGAGGATGAATCCTTACTGGCCGCCGTAGTATCAAAGAAGCCGTTGCTGATGGCGATCGGTGGTAGGTCCAAGTTTTCTTTGGGCGTCTCCAGAATCATTTCCCGAAAGGTCGAAAACAATAGGAACTCAGCACAACGACCTTGTGGCACGATGAAAAAGTTTGGATGCTCAAGTTGACGACTTCCTCCATTCACAAACCCCCCTTCGCATGGCTGCAATAGCTTCCCACGATAATAATCACTATCCGCGATGCCAACGAGAACGTCCCGAAAAACGTGTTTCGCGCCATTGCTGCCACGTTCAAAAACATCCCGGAAAGCATCCAAAAGGCAATAATAGCCCCAGTTACGCCCATAGCTTTCATCAGCTCTCATCACTATTTAGTGTTGGTCAGTTCGTATCCCATGAGACGTGCAATGAGACATCGAATGTAATTGTTCTTCATTCGTGCAATGCAAAACCTAGGTTAAAAGTGAAGGCGATGGGGGACGTTGATCCTGATAAGACTAAAAATGGAGGCACTTACATGCGGCCCATTGCAGGTCAGTCATCGCCGATGTACCAGAGTCAGAGAGAAAGTCACACGTGACCAGGCCGGCAGGGAATGCGAATACGTTATATTCCACATCTCGAAGGATGTTCTCGCGCTCGTGTGGTGTCGACGATACCAGAGGTCTGACGATCACAGCGTTGTGGGATGGCGGGTCAAAAGAAGGATTAGTATTTGAAGATTCCATGTCTTCCGAGGTCCCTAGTGTCTGAGTTTCTGAAAGATATGAACATTGAAGTTTGATTAGTGAAACCTGTGAGTACCAGTACGTGGATGTAAAAATGAGATTGAAGGCAAGGATTGCAAATATATTTTAAGATCCTATACCTTATCATGAGAACCAGATCGCGGAACACACTGTCTGTGAATTTTTCGTTAGGATTTTCCAAACTGCAATCTAGATGGGAAACCAGTGCTATATACATATCTAGTGTCACTGCTGTACATAGTGTGGCAATTGATGGCATGCTGTGTGTCAAGCTGTGACTCGGCGCCCTCAACACTAGGCTAGACACTCACTCTTCCGATTGCGGTCGGATTGAGATCGTGTGTCCCGTCCCAGCTACACTTTGAGTTCTGGTTCGTTCTCCTATTATCAGATCATCCACAGATATCTCACCAGGCCAGATCCAGAGTGGACTAGTTCACTCGCAAGTTTGCCGGCTTCTCGGAATGACCGCCTCAACTTCCCAAAGTTTACTGGCCCCATTCAGCCTTCCAAACCCAGTGGACATGAACAGACCAAATTCCAGTAACATTAGCACGGTAGTCCTTGCCTCTGCCTCCACTACGTGTACGGGCAAACAGCGGCTCAACTTGCTGTTTGTATTACCCAAAAGTAGCCTCCAGCATGTTCATGAAACGGTAAACGAATTCGGCTACGATATCTACCGGTGTGTGTGAGCAGAAGATCATACCTGTTTTGCTTCGTGGTGAGCTAGGCCTTCCCAGTCTCCTAGAAAAAGTAATACCAGAAGTGCGTCTCGCCATGTGGCATCTTAGACAAAGCTGAATGGGATGTAAAATGGTCAGCATGTCAAACATGTAAGTGGATATCAACTTACACTACAGTTCCCATGAAGGCTAGCTCTCACGGTGAAGGAGTGCCAATCGCGACAAGCCAGCAAGTTCAAGGTCAAAATTTTCTATCAGGATTCACCTCCAAGGTACGCAGGTGACCCTCAAGTTCTTCAACGAGCTTCCCAAGTTCCGCAGCCACAATCCTGTGCAATTCGCCAATCTCCCGCACATGTAATTCATCAACCAAGGTTTGTAAGACCGTGTCTGACGTAGACGGAAAACTGTCCGACGATCACAGTAGTATTTGGCAACTGGGCCGTTGCTTCCGAACTATCGAAGGCAAGTGCGGGACCGATGGATATGTGAATGGTGTTGGGTGGTGTTGTAAGCCGCTTTCAAAGCTTCGCTAGCAACTTTTTCAGCTACCCGTTCGTGTCACGACAGCTGAACCCTATTCTGACCTGCCACCAAACCAAGCTTGCGTTTCCGAACAAAAGTGGCCCATGGAATATTTCGCGTTCAAATCGTCGAAGTAGTTGGTCATTGCTGGTGCCGTAAACTGTACTCCGTACCTTAGTTCTCATTTCCTAGGCAGATAAAGATCAGCTGGAGTGGTAATAAGCGACGCCACTGACATTCCGTCATACTATTGGTGTTTCGGTTTCGCTATCTCGCCTGTCGATTGATACTTCAGTATCGATCATCCGTGCATGAGACCTGCAGCAGCCAGTTAACGCTCTTCCTCTTCACCTTCTTTTCTCGCCTGCGAATTGCATGTGACTACAGAGTGAAGCACGAAGAGTTTGAAGCCAAGGAGCGATCATGGGACCGATATCACATTGTGGCTTGCTAAGTCGTTTTCCACGATGGGGATTATGCATGTTGTGGTGCACCATACAGTCCTATGGTGGTTCTAATTGGCTAGTTGAAACCTGACTACGCCTCACTCTCATTTCAGTCTACATGAGATACAGTAATTCGACGGAAAAGGAGAAAAGGACGGTGTACATTTCATGTACAAGCGTTTCTTTTGTAACGGCTTTGAGGAGATATAGATCCATAGAGTGATGTGCTGCATACCTAATGTAATGCTACATAGTACACGATTGATATCGGACGGCTATTCTCGATAGCAGCTACAGCCTGTTGATAGCTTCATTAGACTCTTGTGTGTCAAGAATCAATCATGAGCGCAACTCGAATTACTTATTTCCTGGGGGGGTAAACGAGGCAAGGTTACGTAGTTTCTTATGCCCAATGTAATGTATACTCAAGTAATTAAGCTCTCATCAAGTGCTACCTCGGCCACCTATCGGGTGCATTACCCCGCCTGCAAACAACAGCAAACAGCAACAGCAAACAACAACGCTGTGCATATTTGCGGCCGAGTTGTACGTTTATTAGCATGCGCTCTTCTACCGTCTTCATAGAGCGAGTAACCAAGTAGCAGCAGCAACCAAGCAGCAGACATGGCGCTTTTGTCCTCTTTGACACTCCTGTTCGTAGTCTTTGGACTTCTCCTCGCCTGGCGCAACGAAAATCTTCCCCATGGCGCTGAAGGCCCTCGCCGTCCATCATTCTTCGAAGCACCTGACTTTCACTTGAATATCGATGCCAACGACAACTTGAACGCAGTTAGAGGCATCCCCAGCAGCGCCGAAGCATGGGTAGCACAAATGGAGAAAGATTTCCAGACCGATCCTGTTGGGACAATATGGAACTGCACGGAAGTAGTTGTCTTGGCTTTTCCTGGTCTTGTCTGGCGTCCACCGCTGACTTTGCTGGGCTTCGGGGTCAGAGGCGTCGTATCAGGTAGGTCGGTGTTCTCAGTGTTGTCAGCCTCCCTCCCTAAGGCCCAGGACCCTGACATTATTGCCGCCCAGGTACCGCAGCATCAGCCAGGCAATCAGCAATAGGCACGGTGCCAGCTCGCTCCCCATTTTCTTTCCTTCAAAGTGCCGGAGCAGGCGGTTATGCATCCACAGCCATGAACTTCTTGACAAGAGGCGTGATTATCCTTTTCAAATGGATCGGGACCAAATGGGTCGACAATACGAGCGCATAACACAAGGCGCAGTCGAGTCCACGCGCAATGGTAATGTGGATGCTTGAAGGACACAAAGCCACGAAGATCATGATGAAGAGGCGGGATGGGTCTATACAATGACAAAATGATTCAAGTATGGGCGTTCGCAGTGTGAGTCGCATGGTCAGGTAAAAGTCTCCATGGCTGTCTATATACAAGGGCAGACATACTTTGAAATACGTGGTACCACCTCAACGTGGTGAAACCAAGGAAAGGACATGAACTTCCAGTACCAAGGTAGAGAGATTACACCAATGGCATTATCGTGTTCAGTGATACCTCCCTCTTATGGTCCCTGAAGTCCTTGGGTCTCGGGGCTAAAAAGACTTTACCCACTCACCCACTTGATTTAGTCCGCCGTCTAGACGCTGCTACAGCGCAATAGCCGCCGAAAGTCACCCACTAAGAGCCCTGCTTTTTTTGTGTGTGTGTGGGGGGGGGGGGGGGGGGGGGTGACTTGGGAAGCTTGAAGGCTGATTAATGACAGGCACTGTATTTAGATGATCGTTCTTAGTGATGACTAGTATTGCTCCTATGTACGTTTCTGGGTATTTTCTCAGTAAATTGTATGAAATAATCTTGGGATATTCTCGAGCATCTGAATTGGAACCCTTCACAAAGTTCACACACTGACAATTGCGCGATTGGCCAACGAAGACATTCAACCCCTTGAGTCCTTAACCCTAGTCCTAAACCCTTTCGCCAACAACCACGTTCCTTCCTTCTGACAGTACTCCCTCATCCCTCAAACCGATCAAATAATAACCCCCAACTCTCGCATCTCCCTCTGCAGCTTCGTCGCCTGCTCCGAGAGCAGACAGATATCGAACATTGGCATCCTCAGCAACCTCTTAGCCACGTATTCGCCTGCGTCCTCGGGTGCGTCAACGAGATCTGCCCACTCCTCCGTGCTCATGGCAGCCAGGGCCTCGAAGTCGTCGACGGGAATCCCACTCACGCGAGCGCGCGCCATGAAGTTGAGCGCCCGCCCGATCGTGAGCAGTTGGTTGGTGAGAAGGTTGTCGAACATTTTATCCTTGCGGTAGACGGTGTATGAGTCGTTGAGACCGGCGGCGCTGGTGTTGTTGTCGTTCTTAGTAGCGGTGCTGTAGTCTTCACTTTTGTTGATGCGGAAATTGGTGAAAGGATTGTAGGTATCATCCACTGGATCGTCTTTCACGGACGAGCCATTTTCACCATGATTCTGGCCATGTCCGTCAAATTCTTCCACGAAAGGCACCTCGACCAATGGGTTTATGAAATCTGACTGGTTCTCTTCATCTTCCTGCTCTTCGTTTGCCTCGTCTTCCGACGACGAAAACGAACTAGAATGTGGCCGGCTGGCAAGCCCCGGTCCTGAAGCAAGTCCCTGCCTGTTCAAGAACTCGAGATACCGCGCCGCGGCGCCCGTACTGAAGTCGATATCCTCGCGGGTAACAGGTTTCTTGGCGTTCTTGCTTGGGACGCTAGGTATTCGTGACACATCCTCTTCGCTGTCTATGTCCATGTCGACGTCAGGTGAAGTCTTGGTAACGAGGCCCTCAGCTTCATCTTCATCTCCGTCTTCGTCACCACCGCCACCAAAGAGGTCCAGCTCGGCGTTCTTTCTCTTCCTTTTCCTCTTTTCAGCCAACTTTATGACCTGTCCCAACCCGTCACTATCACCATCACCATCATCGTCATCGTCAATCATGCCCACGTCCGCTCTCCGACTCCCAACAAGTCGTCTCGCCTTACGGATGTGTGCCGGGGACACGTGGTCGCTTGTCGCTTTTGCTGACATGGCCGGTAGTACGACCTCTATCCTCGTGTTCCCTTTCGTATTGCCATCGCCTCCGCCCTCGACCCCTGCAACACCACTACTTGTACCATTATTGACGATTTCCTTTTCATCCCCCGAATCGTCAAGCAGTGACAACCTGACCCTTTTAGGCCGCTTCTCCTTTCCCCCCTCGAGCTCGCTGAGGATTTCGCTGAACTCGCTAGTACTGACATTCGGGGAGTAGACATCCTCCGTTATTGTCGCCGTCGTTAGCAGCGCGCCGCTACTCCTCGTGTGGTATGAGTGAGCAGGTTTTAGTGGACGTTGTGCCGGTGGATCCATTGTCTCGTTCGCCAAAGGGGCATCCAGATCTAGGGGTGCTCGTTTTGTAGTGTTGATAATGGCGGTGCTCTTGTTGATATTCTGGCTTCGGACTGGCTGTTTTTTTCCGATGGTATTACGGTCATGGATTTTTGTTGAGCGCAATACGGTCTGACTTGCTCTTTTATCATGAATCGAGACACCAGCCAGTTCCCATCATGAGGTTCGCTGTATAAAGTGACATGTAATGTCATAACCAGCCTGTGGCGAATTTACCGTGATGGAAATTGTGCTGGCTGGTAAAGTCTTTGACACTACCGCTTTCTGGTTCCGGCGTTTGGCGTTGTTGCATGGTTTCAGGCTTTTTCGCTGGGACAAAGCCCATTGTCAAGGCCATGCTTAATCAAGCGTGCCAAACAAAAAAGCAATGGCAGCTTTTGTCCCCAGGAGTGCCATTGAGGCGTGTCTCAGGCTACGATGATCATCATATCAGTTATTCTAACGAACGAGGGAAACGATTGCTCGTCGACGTGGCGCTGGCCGAGCCAATCATATATCATTATCCGCAAATGAACTTGCATAGACCGAAGTCGGAGTCATTTCAGAATTCTTTGGTAGATTGTCTATCGTAGTACTAGGACGCGGAATCGTATCTTAGAAATCTGAGTTGGGTGGTTGTGACCTTAGCCCTTGGCAGCACCAGCCTTGATCAGTAGTATGTCACCATCGTCCACTACATAATCCTTGCCTTTCGTCATGATCTTACCCTTGGATTTCACCTCGGATTCATCACCGAGCTCCTTGAGCATGGCGAAGTTGTAGACAATGGCTTGGATGAAGGTCTTTTCGAAATCCGTGTGGATGACGCCAGCAGCCTGGGGTGCTTTGGCACCTTCTCTGATTGTCCACTGTCGGACCTCATCAGTACCGGTGGTGAAGAAACTACGCAGATGCAATGCTTTCCGCATCGTCGTGACGATTTTGGGGAGTGCGGACTCAATTCCACACTTTTTGCATTCCTCTTCGACTGCCGCATCATCTTCAAGACGCGTCAGGCGCTCTTCGAAGCAAACAGAGATGGGAAGGATAGGGTCGCCTGCGGCATGCTCCTTCATCCACTCCGCGATCTTGGTGAGATGCTTATTCTTCTTCCTTGTGTAGTCCTTCTCTGAAAGATTGACGAGGTATACAACTGGCTTCGCGGAGAGCAACATCATAGTGTTAATCACCTCAACCTGATTGTATGAGTTAGCATCTGTTCCCCAAGCCGTAACACGATACAACAAAGAAGTAGGTGTATTTTCGTTTCAGAGCATTTTTCTTATCTCAGTATGGACCTCTGCGTTGTATAATTGAGGCACTCGAAGAGCTGGGATTATATCAGGCGCTTTGGCCCTTTGTCATCATGAAAAGTTGGGAGTAAAGATAGGCAGATGAGGAAATAAAATCTATCTTACCTCCTTGGTAGACCAGTTACCCTTACGGACGTCCTTGCCGTCGTTCAACCAGGCAAGGACCTTCTCCATGGTAGCCTCCTCTTCTTTAGCCTTCTTCACCTCGAGGCTCTGGCCACCAACACGGGTCTTCTTCTTTTGGTTTTCTATCGACTTCTCGGTGAACTCGATATCCTTTGTCCGCAGCTCCTCTGCGATGATATCTAGATCTCTGGTGGGGTTGACGTCGCCTTCGACGTGAATGATTTCGGCATCATCGAAGCACCGAACGACCTGGAAAATGGCATCGACGGCACGGATGTGCGATAAGAAAGCGTTACCCAGACCGGCACCGGTCGAGGCACCTCTGGTAAGTCCGGCGATATCATAGACGGTCAAGTGAGCGGGCACTCGCGACTTGGGGTTGTACTTGGCGCACAGCCAATCGTAACGCTCATCCGGCACGATGACACGAGACTCTTCGGGATCAATCGTAGCGTACGGGAAGTTCTACTCATTCCCTCTGTCAGAGACAAAGCCACGGCGTAGAGCAACGGGACGCTTACAGCGGGGTTGCCGAGGCTGCACTTGGTGATGGCCTGGAACAGTGTGGATTTGCCGACATTGGCGAGACCGACGATACCAGCCTTCAAGTTGTTGCCAGGGCGCCCCAGAAGGAGCTTCTCCTCGACGACAGCTTTCTTGGGGGGCATTTTGGGGGCAGAGCGTCGCTTAGCGTAGGCGCGGGTGATGATGTGTGTTGTGGTGGTGGTGGTGGTGCAGCTTGGCACCAGCACAGAGATGCGGAGGGTTGAAAGCGCAGAACTAGCTGCGAAGGGTCGAAATAGGCGGGAAAGAGAAACGAAGGGGAGGGGAGTGAAGGTGGAGGGAGACGTGATGATGGAATTAGGCTGTGGACCAGCCTCAATGTGTTCTTGTCTACCTAGGTTAGGTATGTAGCAACCCGGATGACGTTGGTTTGGTTGATTGGAGCCAATGACCTTGTTTCGGCTTCGCAATGAGGTCGAGGGCAGACCTGGGGGACCTGGTGCAGGAGGGAGGAGTGGGAGGAGAGGAAGATGGATGATTGGGTTTCTGGCACGTTCCAATGCAGCCTTTTTGCAGGAGGGGCAGAGCGAGAAAAAAAAAAGCTTCAGGTAGCAAAGTGGGTTCGTAGAAGATTGCATTTCCCACTTTGTACAAGCTTACCTTATGTAAGTGCAAATAAGTGCTTTTGCCCCGCCAGCTCAAGCAAGAGCTTGAATTTTGTTATTGAAGCTCGGTGCTCACAGAGGTGCCAAGCCAGATCGGGAGTCAGGTTTCGCCGACCTCCTCTGCTCACTGAGGTCCCGACATGTACCTAGGTACCTACTGCCCTTCGATAAATGCATTTCGCACGATATCTAGGTAAGGTTAGCTTAACTACAGAATTATTGAAACATCCAGACCCGCTAGAGTCCCTCAGGCCCGGGCAACTCCGCTTTCAGCTTTGCGCCAAGACATAGATGCAACCTGGGGTCTGTCATTTTGCTGGGGTCATCGTCAAGGGCCCACCTTCACCAATCAATGCGCGTAACTAACGAGCCCCTCACTGTCTAATAGCGGCTTAGGCGCCGTAGTGCATGAAACATGGACGGGAATCGAGGCCCTTGCCCAGCCAGACAGCCCCATGTTCTCCTCAACGATTGATGCCTGCGATATAGGCATTCGCAGTGTTAACCGCAGTGTGTGGGGTCAGGATTGACTGGTTTGTTTCGCAGTGTACTTGAGCCTCGAGCGAGAGTCGGGCAACATGAAATTAAGCGATACGCGGCGTGGGCCAATGACAATTGCTTGAACAAACAGACGTGACGATACGTACTGGTTGACTGGGTTGTGTTCCTTCAAGATGCAGGTGCCTACCTAGGCACCTACAAATGTACCCGACCGCTTGATCGTGCTGGCTGCAGTCGAGTCAGTCTTACTTACGAGTACATGTCCATATCCGTACATTCAAGTACCTCTCACATACCTAGTACACGCACGAGCTACCTGTATGTACCTAAGTTTAGCTGCTTGTTCAAGGCCATCAATCCTCCTTCATGCTCAGCTGGACTGGTCTGTCTGCCTTATGTAACAACAGCAGCACATATCCAGCACCGACCTACGAATCAACTGACTGCCTGTTTCTTTGACGTTACCTGACCAAGGTAAATCTAGGCCTTCAGCCTTCCTCGCACCACTGGCTCGATCAAAACGGCCTCCTCACCTAGCAAAGCGAACCTAGCCCCTCACTCTGCTCTGCTCTACCTATTACCTACCTTACTCTCCCGACTCGAACTCGATTGCACCTCCTTTGACCGTCGGCCGACATACACTCTCGACCCTTGACAGTCGACATCCGACGCGGCCAGCATGTCATCCAAGAAGTCCACATCTAGCAGGACGTCGAGGCAGTCACACAGGTCGACCTTGTCCTTGACGAGGACCGAGATCATCATCAATGTCTACGATCTTTTGCCTGTATGTCTCGTCTCTCTGCCTACTTGCCCGACTGCAACACATCACTAATCGAACCCTGTGTCGCACAGCCCGGCCGCCTATCCTCTGTCCTCTGGACCTTCGGTACCTCCCTGCTCCACTCCGGTATCGTGATTAATGGCAAGGAGTACGCCTTTGGAGGACACGACCGGCCCGGCGTGACAGGTGTATACTGGACTCAGCCCAAGACAGAGCCGCCTGGGGGCGTGTTCCGGACAGAGATTCTGCAGGGCGTGACCTTCGCGACACCTGCCGAGATCGACGCCATCGTGCAGCGCGCATCCGCTGAGTACGACGGGTCCACCTACAACATCCTCACGCGCAACTGCAACCACTTCACTAGCTACCTGTGCCAGCAACTCACGGGCCGCCCCGGGCCCGGCTGGCTGAATCGCGCCGCCAACATCGGCGTTGCCTTTCCCTGCGTCGTGCCCAGGGATTGGATCGAGCCACCGGACTACGAGACCGCCGACGGGGAGCTACTGGGCGACGATAGCGATACAGACGCCCACGAGGGCTCGAGAATGCTGCGATCCGAGAGCCGGAGGACGTTGGCGACGTCTTCGTCAGCGTCGCGTGACGACGACGACTATTCGGATGAGGACGACGACGAGTACTCCACTCGCACGAGGTCCAAGGGGAAGCAGAAGAACAAGTACAGAGATAGCAGTGGGAGGCAGTTGCCTGCGGCGGAGAGGGCGCCGGGCAGGTGATTGGGCGATTGAGCATTTGCGCGGGCGTGGGTTCTCATGACCTTCTTCTCCTTCGTTTCCTTTGTTGCGTAACATAGCACATGGCGGCGTAGGCTACGGGGTGATCGACGGGCGAGTCAGTTTGAGTGTTTTCATGCATGGGCGTTGCAGGAGTGTCACTGGTTGTGTCTTATCTGATCGATACCAAAGTCTCATTTTTTTCCGACTCGGGGGGGAGGCAGGCGCATTCATGGTCCCTGGGTAGTCCTCTGTTCACTCCTTTCACATGGTGACTACCTACCTACCTACTTGTTACTCGGCGTGCATATCACCATTGGATTCAAATTGGAAAGCAAATGGACGGGGGGTTTATACATTGCTTGGCGACTATGTAACATATGATACAGATGTCGAACAAGGTCGAGTCGGTGGTTGGCCACTCGTTCCGGTCCTCCGTGGTGCGCGATCGTGACAGTGTGACAGCCATGCCGCTTGGACTCCCTAACCCAATCTCCTAGGGTTGCTACCCCTCGTGCCACCAAACTTCAGCCTGGTAGCGTCCGCTACCTTTACGATGTGCGGGCGCAGCAGTTTCCCCTCGTTTCCCAGTAGGACCTTGGTGACGGCCTCACGGCCGAGACCGAAGCCGCGCAGGACGACCTCGAGAGACTGGATCTTGCGGTGCCAGCCGCCCTGGTTCAGCTTGTCGAGGACGTAGGCGGCCAGCTGGTAGGCGGCGTCGTAGGAGCCGCGCTTGCTCTTCTTGAAGCCGATCTGGCCGGCGCTCATGGACACGATGGCGCAGCGGTTCGGCTTGGTGACGGTGATGTGGGTGTTGTGCTTGTGGGAGAAGATGTGGAAGTGGAAGGGCTCGTGGCCCGGCCCCCAGTCCTCCTTCGCGTCGTCTTCGTCCTGCCCCATGATGGAGTTGGGGTCGGACTGGTTCATGGCCCGCGACAGCGTGTTGCTCGCCAGCACCTTGGTGATGTCGGCCATGCTGCCGGATCCCTGCGTGCGCTCCGTCGCGCGGGGGGCGATGCTGGGCGACAGTCTGCTGAGGAGCGAGAGGCGAGGGGCTGGGCGTGGCGGCGGCGGCTGCCCGTCATCTTGGTGGCGGCGACATGTCTGCGAGAAGGCGCGCGTGGACTGTTGTATAGAGCGGAGGGAGAGGGGGGGAGATGAGAGTGCAGAGGTGGTCTTCACCAGCAGGCGAGTGGATGATGATGGGGTCATCTTTGAGGCATCGACGTCTGCGTGCGTCTGCGTGCGTCGGTATGCGCGGAGGGGCTGGGTCGGCTCCGGCTCGTGTTCGGGCAGCTGGTCGTCGACTGAATGTCCGGGAATCGAGGAGTTATTCGAGAAGGTCGTGACACAGCCGCGTAATGGTCCAATTCAGTCGTGGCGGCGTACGAGTCCAGGATGCCTGTTCAATCAGTTTGCTATCGTATTCACAGCTCCGAGATGCCGCTCAATTAGGTATCGAATGGGAGTTCCAAATTAGGTACAGCCCGTTTCGCGGAATGGAATTTTAGCCAAGGCTTGCGATAGTCATCTAAGGCTGATAAGAGCATCTGGCATGCACATATCGGGGCCCCGCATTGGTGGTGATCTTAGGTACCTGGGTAGGTAGAAACCTACAATGGACCTCCAGGACTCCAGCAGGATCGTCTATGGCGGGGTTTCCAGCTGTCATCCACTTACCCAAGTAGGTAGGTACCTAGGTATCTGGTCTGAATCATTCTAGCGGTTGAGGTGCAGGCTGGTGTGCAGGCTGAGGTACCTAAAGGTGCAGGGTCGTTCTGATCATTTTTTTCTGATTGCCGGTCTCGCCCGACGGAGAGTGTACCAAGGTTCATCCCACCCCGAGCCAGCCAAAGCAGGTCGCTCGCGACGACCACTTTGCCTCTCCAGTGTCCAGTATCTTTACTTCGCACCTGGGCAGTCTTTAGGTAGTCTTCTCACAATCCCATCAGCCCAGGCCGTCCATTCGTGCAGCGGCCCTTCCCCTCCTGCCGCCAGGCTTGAAATCACACACCGGCACGAATATGTCTTCTCTACGCCATGCCGCCCGGAGCACCACTCCCGCTTCCGTCTCGCGGGCATCTTCGCGGGCTGTCCACTCCTACGGTCGCTGTCCGGCATACAGGAGGTTAATATCCAGCACGCAAAGACCGCAGTTCTCGGCGCGAAGCGACTCCATCCTCTACACATCTGCGCGGATTCCCACAGCTCCCGCCACCGCTCCTCTCACCCTCCTCCGATCCCCCTTCCTCCCAGACACCGTAGCCGCGATACAGTCGCGCGCTATCCACACCTCACCTCGACACCTCCAGCAACAATCCACACAGCCGAGCAAGACACCGAAGCCTGAATCAAAGCCCGAAACAAAGCCCGAGCCGAAACCTGAGGCCAAACCAGAGCAGAGTGCTTCCGGTGTCGAATCGGAAGCCACCCCCGAATCTGAAGAGCAGAAGAAGGCTGAGGACGGCGACAAGGCTGGCGAGGAGTCACAGGAGGGCAAGAAAGAGGACAAGAAGGAGGATCTTCCGCCGCCGCCGCCCCATGGGGACAAGACCCCGTGGCAGGTTTTCATGGAAACCATGCAGAGCGAGTTCAAGGCCTCCAAGGAATGGAACGAGTCGACGAAGCAGCTGTCCGACTCAGCCCACCAGTTCACCGAGAGCGAGTCTGTCCGACGCGCAAGGCAAGCCTACGAATCCACCACCGGCGCTGTGTCCTCCACAGCCGGCAAGGTCTTGAAGTCGTCTGCCGGCGCCGTCGGCAAAGGTGCTGCCTGGACCTGGGACACATCGGTCATGAAAGGTGTCCGCAAGGGCGCCAACTTCACCGGCGAGGCCCTCGACAAGGCCACCAAGCCAATTCGCGACACCGACGCCTACAAGAGTGTGAAAGATGTCATCGACGATGGCAGCAGCTCGCGATACGGTGGTTGGGTTGAGAAGGAAGAGAGGAGAAAAGCGCGCGAGCTGCGCCAGAAGAGGGCCGCCGCCATCCATGGCAACGTGGAAGAGGCGGTCGAGGATCCAAAGTACGTAGAAAACCCCCCAAAATCCAACAAACAGCCCCGCACCCCGCGCCCCTCCTCTTTTCGCCCTCATCCTCGCGACCTCTACTAACGATGTACCAGCGCCGGGACCAACGTTACTGTTCACAAAGACGCTGCTTGGAAAGAAGCGTGGCGCGAGTTCCGCGATAAGAATCCGTTCGTGCAGGGTGTCTACGGCATGAAGGACGTTTACCAAGAATCAGAGAATCCACTGATCTCAACTGCACGGAGCATCACGGATCGTGTCGCTAGGTTTTTCGCCGAGAACGAGACCGCAATTGTGATCAAGAAAGTAAGAGCTATGGATCCTAACTTCCAGCTCGAGCCGTTCCAGCAAGAGCTGCGCGATTACATCCTACCCGAAGTCCTCGATGCTTACGTGAAAGGCGATACCGAGACCCTCAAGCTATGGCTCTCGGCCGCTCAATTCTCTGTCTACGAAGCTCTGACTAAACAATATCTGCAAGCTGGCATGAAGTCGGACGGGCGGATTCTAGACATCAGACATGTAGACATCTTGAAGGCCCGCATGCTCGAGCCTGGCGAGATTCCTGTCTTCATCATCACCTGCCGCACTCAGGAGGTGCATGTGTACCGTAATGCGAAGACGAGCGAGCTCGCAGCGGGTATGGAAGACAAGGTCCAGCTCGTCACCTACGTCATCGGAATCACCCGCACTCCCGAAGACGTGAACAACCCTGAGACCAGAGGTTGGAGGTTGATCGAAATGCAGAAGAGCGGCAGAGATTACATATAAGAAACGAAGATTGAGGGCACGAAACAACAACGCCTTCTCCTGACGCAAGTATACGATAGATGTTTATTTTAATGCCTGTACCAGTATCTATCAACAAGAAAGCGGGAAGAATGGGAGTTGAAACGAGGTTCGCTACTGGGACGGAATTGCAATCTCAAAACACCACTCTTGTGCATCGGACTATGGCGGCGTTACGGTTGACGACACGACTTTTGCATCATATCCCAATCGAATTTGTATACTTAGATAAAAAGGAGGCGCCCAGTGGTTCGATCACAGTCACGGATCATCATCTTCTTCGAGTACCTAGATAATCTTTGAGGCCAGCGGGTTTGTTACGGTGGCTCTCAAAAGGAAATGAATTGAATAATGTGTCCGAATTAAAACTCGGCACATGATCAAAATTGGTAGGAGCCTTTCTTGCCTGGTCGTGTTACAAAGCCTTTATATAACGACTTGATCCAACTTGCACGACGGCCCGTCTCTCTCCTACCGGCATAGTAAACTGACACAGCCCATCGAGAGCAGTGGGAGTACGTCATTCCCCTTGCACCTCCTTAGTATTCTCAGCCGTCCACTCATCTCGCACCTCCATCAGACATTTGCCCAAAAGATTCAACCCCCATTTGTCGCGCCTGCGCGTGTCAGCATTCTTCGCCACGAAACCTATGCCCCATACACGATCAAACGGACTCGCTTCGGCAAGCTCGCGATCTCCCGTAACTTTGATCAAGACATCCCTGAAACTAGCGGCGTGTACGACCTCGGCGTCGTCGCCATCTCCAAGTTTCCAGGCCCTCACCCCCCCGGCTTCTCCCTTCCCCTCTTCCTTATCATTATCCTCGCTTTTACCATGCCTATGTCCACCCCCTTCCTCCTCCAGCGGCAGACTGAACTTGCACCAGTTGCCATCCCTGACAATCCTCTCCCGCTCCCTCTCCCAGACCGCCTGATCGAAGCCGCGCACCTTGCGCCCGAGATCCTTGACGGCTTTGGGATACGTCCCCGACACCTCGAGGATGGCGGCCGCGATTTGCTCGTCGCCGAAGAGCAGGGCTTTGTGGTGCATCATGTAGTGCTCGGCCGTCGCGTAGACTTTGTCCGACGACGGGTCCCGGTCCCGGAACGGCGCGGACGCGTACCATTGGCTGAGAAACCCGGTCGTCGGGGAGGAGGGGCGCCAGAAGTAGACGGGCTCGGGTTCTTCGTTCATAGCGGGAGGTGGGGGTGGGGAGGAAGATGTTGGGAGGGATGCCACGGTGGGTTTCTTGCTGCTGCGATTTCTGTTGGATGGCATTTCAATGCTGATCTGCCAGTTGGGGCTCTTGTGAGCTTAATAGTCACCTTATGGTGAATGGTAGCTAAGTAGTAAGTACCTAGGTATTGTATTGTAAGGTTAGGTAGGTTAAAGCTGGCGCGGACGACAATGGGCTTGGCGCTAAAACCTCACGTTCATGTGATGCTGTTATGCTGGTCGGAGGGGAGGAAATTACAACTCTGCTCGGTTTGTACACAAGAAAAGAAAGGATGAAGGGACTATATTTCTTCTAATGGCGCGCTCTTTATTTGGTGTTTCGTTCTGATTTTCTATGTTAGCTGATCTATGTGATAGCCGGTTGACTCATCGCCGTTGGTGAGATGCTTAGCTTGATGGGAGGCTTAGCTTGATACAGCTTCAACCAAACATCAGCCCCGAAAGCACCAGATTCATAAATGAGCAGAACTACTAGTCCAGGTCATCTTGTTTGGCGAGTCATAATTTAGATTTTCACAAGTACATGAATATAGCAAACTCAATATCGCAGATACCAACAACATTGACATTCGTGGGTGATATATGGCTTGTCCTCTCTGCCCGGCACACGACGTCAGTCAACCTTTCACGCGGATCGGTAACCTACCCATCCCATGCCCCGGTAATCGAGGACCGTCTCGGCCTTGGTTGTTTTTCTCATTCATCATAGCATTCTGGAACACGGCGTTGATTAAACTATCCCAAACTCAAAATCAGAGGTAATTGAACCATTTGCGAACGTTTACGAGCAGGTGTGGTCCCAGAAAAAGCATACGTACCGTACCCTGTATTCGTAATGGCCATCTACACTCTGTTTTGGCGGGGTCGGCATACGATATTGACGGGAGGTTAGACTTCTCGATATTACCGCACGTGTGGTCACAATGGCTGCCCAAGTGGTCCACGATTCCTCCTATGGAAGGCAGAATCGAACCTTGATATGCTATCTGAGGGGAACAATGCAGCAGCTATACGGATGACGACTGCACTTTTCCTATCACATCAACATGTTCCAAACGGGCAGCAGAGTTTAAAAGGGCAATACCCCGCGCCACTCGCCTCGATCCCAACCATTCTTCTCATACCTTTCGACACTCAAACAGACCAAGAGGCCAACGAGTATTAACTACATATCAGTTTCACAACAGTATCGCCAGGATGAAGATCACGATCTATGCCCTGGCCATAGCCGCTGTGCTGATGGGGACCAACGCATCGCCTGCAGTCGTCACCACCAAACCTGTAAGTGTCTGAAAATCATGTTCTGTCTGTCTGTCACTGTTTCCTCGTCAGCACGTAGTTCCGAAAACTTTCTCGTTATAGTCTTGCTATACGCTAATCCACCGATCAAAGACCGTCAACTCTACTATCTCGAGAACCTCGAAGACTACGTCACATAGTCACAAAAGACTACCCCCACCACTCTCTGTACATCCAGAAGATGTTGCGCACACCGGGAGTGGCTTCGTTATTCCCCTCCCCCTCCCCACAGGAGTGAAACCACTTATTTCCCTCCCCCCCATTCCAAGAAAAACGAAAACCTTGCATTCTCAAAGCCACAAGCTCACCGGAAGCAAAACCCACACGGCGATCCATGGTACACCTCCTTCTCAGCGGCCCGAGTCATCCAAAACTACAACTCCCGTCCACACTCGCACTCAGACTCACAACTCTCACCGCCCTCATCACCCTCATCACTCTCATCACTCGAGCCACTCTCACCACACTACGGATCACCCTCACCACACTGCTGATCACTCTCACCACACTACGGATCACTTCCACCACACTCATTCCAAACTTGCAAAACCTACGGGCACCCACACCACCCTCAAGACGTCAGCAAAGGCAGATGAAGGGAAACGTTTCGTCGCAGACGCCGTTGTCGACGGGCTAGAGGATGTCGCCGATGCCTGTCGTGTGGAGGACGACACGCTCAACGCCGAGGACAAGGACGAGAGCAAGCACTGCGACCGCAATGGATGCACTGCGTGCGTACACATCTGCGGCGGGGCCGGAAACTTTGAGTGCGTCTACTTCAAGTGCCTCACCTCGGCCTGCCTGGGCCGCGATCTCTCGGGCATTGTACCCGGGGTCAGCAGCAGCAGCAACAAGCCATTTGCCGGCGCCCAGGCAATGCCCACCAGAGGCCTACGGTCTAGGGTCTACGGTATAAAGTATACCGTCTAAGGCCTAGGTCTTTGAAAGTATTTGCAAGGTTGGAAGTAATTAGGGGCATCTATGAATGGTTTGGGGGAGGGTCGAGGGCACACAGCACTGGAATTCGGAGTATGGGTTACGAATCACGAAATTACGAATTATGACGTCGACGACAATCATTAATAATAAAGTTAACTCAGGTGATGGTGGTAGTTAGGTGTTGAGTTTGATGCTGCTTGCTGCTTGGTTACTCGATCAATACAGCATTCACTCACCACTATCTTGGTACCTTAGCTCATAGGTTGTTCTTTTAATTCGTGCAATACACCACTCTACACAGCATAAGGAGCGACTCCAGAAGGAAGGCGCATTGTAGCCAGTCTCTACTTCATTACTTGGGTCTTTACAGACACACACCTAGCCCACACAATAATAACTTCTCCCAATACATCCCACTTTTGATCGAGACCCTTTCTCCCAGAAGACCCTAGATCCATCTAGAGACTGCGTCGGGGTTTTGACACCGATCGGGCCACGGAAATCTGACCACCATGTCGACCCCGAGAGACTTCACGTACAAGGGCCGCGGCACCAACAGCCAGGTCTGCCAACTCGTCACCTTTGATGATTCGAACGTTGTGAGGGGTTCATTGCTGACGACGAGGTTCGATGTAGGGCAATCGCTGGGACTCTCGCGACTACGGCCCTGAGGCTCCCAACCAGAACCCATACCATTATTCCAACAAGTAAGTCAGTTCTCGTCGGGCTACGTAGCACTTCACTCCCATGCTAGAAATTGCTCGTGTCCACTAGCAGCATTTTAAAAGTGCGTGCATATGAACCTACTCTCAACGGTTCCATGATACAACCCGAAGAGGGGTTCTTCATCGGCGTAAAGTAGTGCTGATAATCCCGAATGAACAGGGACGGCGATTACTACTACAGCAACCCCGACGGCAGCAGGTACTACAATGACGGCCGAGGACGCGCTACTTATACAGCACCCGACGGACGCACATTCGACGACCCTGGCGACGGATATTGGAGGTACCGAGACTCCGGAATAGCCCGAGACGCCGGCTATTCCGGTAGAGCCGAGTCTCCAGAGCATGGCTATCGCCCCGACTCGCCAGCTGCGTCTTCTGCCGGTCCGGAACGTTTCGCTCCCGAGCTTGATGACGGTGAGCCTGACGACCGTGATCATTACCCTTGCTCATCTTCCCGGTCATCTGCCAGCCCCCATCGCGTCACCGAGTCTGATGATAGCTACACCGGAGGACTCGAGTACCCGTCTGCTCCGTTTGAAGGGACTTCGGGCTATTTCGAGGTCAAAGAGGGCCCGACTTCTTCTACCGATGAAGACAGAGACAATGGTATCGGTGGAACTTCTTCCTATGCCGATGATCAAGGGTATGGCGGAGGTGGAGGGTATGCCGACGATCAAGGGTACGGCGGAGGTGAAGGGTGTGGAGGTGATGATAACGGCGGCGCCTACGATTATGATGACCGCTATAACGACGACATTGGCTATGATGATTGCGACGACTACTGCCATGAATACAACGATGATGACTATTAAGTACAGATTTAGTCGATAGGAAAGTCGTCGATTCTGTTACCAGGTGCCTGAATGGCTACAACCTCAGTTAATAAGATACGCACACTATTACTGTTTAGCCCGAACACGCTGCTTGCAACAGGTAGATCCCTCTCATCACCGCCGCACCTTTCCCCCGTATGTTGACTTGCAGTCCATAGTGCCTTCGAAACATTTTTCACCCAAGCAGACAATGACTTTGAACTTAGCACGATGTAGACATACATAGCGTTCTTTGGAAGCCCTTTCCGCCACAATATTTGAGTGAGACCACTACCGTCAGCAGCTCGTAATGCACATCAGGAAGAATAAGCCCGAAAAATCTCGGTCTCGGCTTTTGAAACAGCGTCCCAAATAGCCGCCTGGCGAGCTTCCGATCGGACCTTGATATCGACCACAAAAGGCCGGCACTGGTTGAGGAAGCCGTCCGTGTACCCGGACTCCGGGTTGACGTCGATAGGAATCGGCGTCCCGGTGGCGTCGTCCAATTTCGGCGCGATATCGAAGGCCCAGATGATCCTCGAGATGGCCATCCAGAGCCCGCGCTCGGCAAGGTGGATGCCCGGGCAGATGCGTCGGCCCACGCCGTAGCCGTAATGGTCGCGTGTCTCGTGGCTACCGGCGTTGGCGTAGACGGGCGCTAGCCGCGTCTGCCCTTCGTACCGGTCCGGGTCGAAGGTCTCCGGACGCGTGAATCGGTTCCCATCGTCGTGGATGCCCCAGATGTTGACTATTACCACCGAGTCCTTGGGGAGCATCATCCCGTCGATCTCGTCGTCTATTATTCATCAGACTGTCAGACCAGCACTCCTGCCAAGGTAAATCTCCTTATGTGTGCTTTAAAGCATCATGATGCACGGCATGGCAAAAGAGACGGGTGAAAATACCTTCGTTAACAATATGTGGAAATCCTCCCGGGCCAGGTGAGCGCCATCGGTGAACTTCTTTGACAATTTGGGCAATATATGGAAGATGGTCGTAATCATCCCAGGTAGGTAGCCGGGACTCATCAACCACCCGATCCATTTGCTCGTGAGCTTTTTTCTGGATTTCTGGGTGCAGGGCCATGGCCTGGACGCAAGTGAGAATGAGCGTGGCCATGGTATCAGTGCCACCTTCAAGGAGATTTCCGCCCATAATGTTGATCTCCTCACGGCTTAGGCCGATCGTATCAATCTGATCTAGGGCACCGTCGATGAAGCTCTTGGCATCCTTGCCCATCGCACGGCGGTGCTCGACGCGCCCGGTCAATGGCTCGTACAGGTCCGTCACTTTGTCTCGCAGGAGGCGGGCACGAGTCTTCCAGTTACCCCAAAGACACTCGGGAAGATACTTCAGAATGGGGTACAAGTCAACTGGAGGCGTGGCGCCTACTTCACCCAAAGAGCTGAGATCGGACAGGATCTGGCGCAGTTTGAGGTAGTGCGGCGTAGAGTACTCAGGAGTACGAATGCCGTAGACTTTGATTTTGCGAGCAACGTTAGCACTCTACGTGTTTTTCTCTCTCGAGGTTACCTCGTGACGAACCCAAAGACATAATGATTGAGTTACTCATCCTCCCGGGATGGAACATCAAATCGCTGGGCGCGAGCATCATGTCGCGCACGAGCTGGGCGGATTCAGCATCTACGAGACGGATGTGCTCTTTGTTGCAACGCGACTCTTGAAACATCTGAAAGTATAGCTTGCGCCGGAGTTTCCAGCGCTCGTTGGCATTCATAAACATGGGGTGGTGGCCGTGGAAGACCAAGTCACCGACGGCGTGGCTGGGCGGGCGGTCGCTGTACAGCGAAGAGCGCTGGTCCAGCAGCCGTGTCGCGTTAGATGCGGTATTGAGCACCACCATTGTCATCTGTCCTACCTTGAGGGAAAAGATGGCACCGTAGGTCTTGGCCCAGTCTGTATACTTGAGATGTATTCCGCTACGGGGCATCTGGTGCATGTTTCCCAGGAAGGGCAGCGTTGGTGGCCCTAATTGGCGCTCATTAGACTTCATTTCTTTTTCATCATCATACGGTATCTGAGGCTCGTGTGCTTACCTGGAGGAAGGGCCTTGCTCCGTGAGCCTGGTAGTCTGCGTGTGCCGAGCGCAAGCAAGAGTATTGCTGTCAGTGCTATTGCAGTGGAGAGCACAGTGAACCCCGAAGGGTCGCTTGACAGGGGATTTTCCATGGTCGGCCTATCAATCACGGAAGCAAGAACTATTAGGAGGCAGGATTGTCAAAACCGTGAGAGGTAAGGCGCTGCTCTCGACTGGGGATCTCCCTGGCCGTCGAATATCTTGCTGGTAGGATGAATACACGTGTCTGATAAAGGCCAAATTTATATTGACCTACTAGAAGGACCAAAAGCTTCGATGTGAAGTTTGTGCACCAATGTTGACTAAGGGTTCTGTTCTCTTCTCCGAGATGTTGTCGCATGGACTGCTGCTCCCATATCTCAGTCGACCCGGCACCCTCGGGTTTCTTCCTGCCACTGGTTGTTAGTTCCGGTTGTTGCTACTATTGGTTCCAAAATAGGGCGTTGCCGTAATGGCGATCACAAAGTAACAACGGCCGTCGGAGAGGTTGAGGTCTGGAGCATCCGCTGGACAAAGACCCAACCCTTCAGCTTACCCCCATACCTGTCGTCGATCTCTACTGGCAGTGTGTATGCGTGAGGTGTCGCACGTCAAGTGCCCGATGACTGACCACACAAGTACTACCAGCCCTACATTGCCACTACCCGGGCATGTCGGGAACTCGGACGGAGACCAAGATGGTTCCCGGTACGAATGTCCCCGACTACCGACGTTTGAAGTCTGTTCGCAGAGACGTCGATACGCATTTCGACATTGCCTTATCTCCCCGCCTCTAATGCTGCCTTCATGATCTGCTATCATCGCAAAGTCTTTCCTTGTGGCCTTCTCGTCCTACTGGCGAGAAGAACTGCATATTCATAGCGTTGATGGCGACGCAGCTCGCAGTCTGATACTCTCTGTCTATGTAACGGTCTATGTGAGCAAAATCAAACCATGTGAGGTCTGTCGGACGATCCGCACATGTCAATACCTATCGATGACTGTCCACGGCTTATATAAATATCTTGTCATCTGAACCCTTCCCGCTTCGTGCCCTGGTTTCCTCGACAAGATATTTTCCTCATTTGCTGATACTGGTGTCTCTTTTCCTTCTCCTCGTCTCCTTTCTCGCTCTCTGTTCTAATAGCCCTAGGGGTTGAGAGACTGCGGAATAGGATGAGGCGTGTTGGCACAGAGCGGAGTCGGACTCAAAGTTATACCTTATCTACTTACATGTACTTCTGTATTGATCAGACTGTCAGCAAGATACTAGGTTAGAGGTAGTATAGGAATAAGCTTATTGTGCATCTTCTCCGGAAAGGCCGGATTAAAGGAGATAGTTATGGGTTGCGTATCTGTGGTGGTAAAAGGATCCCAGCTAGGGGAGAGACTGCCAAATATGTTGGAAACACTGCTTCGCCGCGGGGAGGGGGGTGAGGATTCATTGTTAACTTTGGATGGCAGGGCGAGGGGATGATTGGAATCTGACGGTGATTTCTTGTTTCTGCGAGTAAGACTGCCCGCAGATGATAATTACTTGTAGTGCCTATGTGAATGGCGGCCAAAGGGCGGTGTCATGATCTCCCCCTGCCTGACTTAAGTACATACCTTATCAGAAGATCTCAAAATGTCATTCCAGCCTCAACATTCCCCCCTCTTGTTTCTTGAGCCGCAAAATACCTCCAAATAAGGAAAGTATTTCCTCTTTCTTTTGCTCATGATCTATCTTATCGGTTGGGTACCCACAGTTACATAAGGACTTTTTACAGCAAGGATATTCAAGCTGACCTGAGATGTGATCATTTGGCTTGTATATACTTGGATACTCAACTACTTAGCGGATTCAGGGGGGGTAAGGGTAGCCGTAAGGATTCGACTCAAAATAATAAGCCGTAAATATACGGCTTAATCTAGGAAGCGGCTTATTATTGGAACGCTCGAAACGGGAGCGGTTCCGACGTATTTAACACTCCAGTTTCCGAAACGCTCTAAATCTAGGGGTAGCTCCTATAGGATCTAATAGATCTACTCTTTTAATTCTATAGCTTACGCAACGGTTCGAAATCGTTCCTTTAAGATACTAGCTTACGAAGCAAATTAACAGGTCCTCCGTATATACAGATCCTTATACGTACAAGTAGGTAGTATATATATTAAATCAAGGCTATATATAGTGATGCTCCTTATACTTAGGCTGGCTAGGCTGGCTACTATTAGGTTGGCTGGGCTGGGCAGATTTAGTGGTATACGATTTGGAACGTTCCGTGATTTAAAGCGTTTCGTAAACGGGAGCGTATACTTTTCCACTAACCTTTACGGAACGCTCCGAATATTGAGCCGCAAATATAACCCCGCGAGAAACCGCTAAGTAAGCTCTGTAAAGATTCGGACATCCCCCCCTCAAACCCCTGGGCATACCTCTTCAGCGCTCTCTTACCTGCATGCAAAGTTGCTATCAAGTTCCGAAAATTGCTGTGTCAGTAACGGCAAGCTCCCAAGGTAAGTGGGATGGTCCATAGTTCTTTTCCTACGCGCGACGCCATTGACATATGAAATAAAGACTGTACACTACGAATAATGAGGTTAAGTACAGACATCTTCATTAGGTAACGTCGGTCCCCTATCAACCGGCCACCCACTTTTACTCACACCGCTACTTACACTCCTTGTTTCTCACAATCGTCAAATATGCAATTATTTTTTGTTTTTTTTTAAAAAATTTATATACTTATTTATAAACTTTCTATGCCTCGGTATACCGAAGAAGATGTTGATTCTGCTATTGCAGCAGTTACAGCGGGCCGTAGCGTCCGTAAGGCCTCCCTCGAATGGGGGGTTCCAAGAGCTACGCTTTAAAACCGTATCAACGGTGTCCCGGCCAAAAAAGAAGCTCAAAATCACCGCTTAAAGGTCTCTTCAGAGACTGAGGAGCGATTAGCCCAATGGGTACTTCTCCAGTCCGATTTAGGGCTTCCTCCAACCCATGCAGAACTGAGGGAATTTGCTAGCCGCGTTTTTAACGCCCAAGGGCTCAACGTATCACTCGGAAAGCACTAGGTCTCCCGTTTTCTAGCAAGAAACCTATCAATTCAAGTCCATAGAAGCAGGTCTATCGATTCTCGGCGTTTGAATGGGGCAACCACTGACATTATCCGAAGATAGTTCTAACGCCTAGCAATCCTAGCTATTAAAGCTATCAAACCGGAAAACAGATATAATATAGACGAAATAGGCGTGATAGAAGGGATAGGGAAGAATAGCTTGGTCCTTGGGAGGGCCCAAAAAGCCCTTATTTAGCGAAAAACGCCTGGGGGGAGGACCTGGTTATCTATCATTAAGTGTATCTCTACTGCCGGAACCTTTCTGCTTCCTTTAGTAATTTTTAAAGGCAGTTTATTACAATAATAATAGTATCCTTTAGATCTTAAGCCATTTGAAGGTTGGAGATAGGATTACTAGAAAAAAGGATGGATAAACGATTCTATTAGGCTAGAATAGGTCCAGAAGGTCTTTATCCCGTTGACCCAACCAAACGACCCTTTTGAAGCCAGGCTCCTAATTTTTAACGGCTACGGAAGCTATACAACGATGGATTTAATATGGGAGTGCTTCCAAAATAACATCCAACTATTATATTTGCCTCCTCATGCCTCCCATATCCTTTAACCTCTTGACGTTGTAGTGTTTTCTCCTCTGAAAACCGCTTATCGCAAATATCTCGGGTATGCCACCTATTTACACGATTCTTCTATTATCGGCAAGCGAAATTTCCTTAAATACTATCGTAAAGCCCGTCTAAATGCTTTAACAACGTTAAATATTATAGCTGGTTAGAAAGCTACTGGATTATGGCCGGTCTCATTAAAGCATCCACTACTAAGCCTTTTGCTTTTAAAAAAGCATCTCCAAAAAGCCCCAACAACTCTAAAGAACATCCAAACCAATAGCCAGGTCAAGAATCTACTAGAATCAACAGATTCAGAGGCTTCAAAAGTTGTATGGTCTACTCCTCGGCATTCCCAGGACCTCCGTCAGCAATTGGATACATATACTACTACTACAACAGGATCTACTACCCAACGGCTGTTATTTTCAAAGGTTAAAAAGGCTTTTATCGAAAAGGACACTTAGTTAGCTTTTGAACGCCGCAAAAAAAAAGCCTAGAAAGCTAAATTTAAAGCTGTAATTCCTCGGAAGCGGAAGAAGGTGGAATTAAGCCCTCAATCCAAGTTTGCTAATATTGAAGACATCCGGCGGGCGCAAATTGCCGCTGGCGATATTGAGAGTGATCCTAGTGAATCTAGCAGGTCTGATTTACCTAGTGAAGCCGAAGAATGTATTGTAGTTGTTGCAGATAACTCTGAAAGTGAGAATGAAGATAGTGGGTGATGGTGATGATAGGTGGGATTGAGTGGCCGGGTGACCGGGGTGGCCGGTTGATAGGAGACCGACGTTATCAGTCGGAGGAAGATTCACGAGTACACAGTACATAATCCAACAAGAGACCTGAAGAGTCCTTAGATTAGTACTTCGTCCCTACCGAAGGTGTTTTGAGGTGGCCATGTTTGGAATGGTTGGAGGTTGGAACACTGCAGCAAGTCTGCTGTACCAGATTCTTTGACGCACGGCAGGGCCTTTGCAGAGTTGCTTGCCCTCCTAACGTTTGACGGGATCTGCCTTCATTAGACCACGACACGATAGAAATAGAAACGTTCAAACCCTCTGTTTTGATGTTCAAGCCGAAACATAATGGCAGTCAGTATAAAGCCTTTTGACATGGTGTCAAGTCAAAATGATAGCAGAGTCATAAAGAATCATTAGTCTCTTTTAGATGTCTAATGCACCCACAAGGGTGTCTTAACACAACCATGCTGAGGCAAAAGGTATATGCGCAGTACTATTCGCCGACGGGAAATCTTAATAGCGACAATCATGCTCAAGTGCTTTTGAGATATTCCCCTGGCTAAGTTTTACATTCAATAGACCGTGGTACCATGAAGAGTTTTCAGCCTAACAGCACGAAGCTGGCATTTTGACTGTCAAGAATCATCACTGCCACCAAGTCTCAGTGGCCGTTTCTCTCCCGCCTGCTCTATAGTTGTTTTCTCGTGGCTCGGAATTTCCGTTCAAAATTCCACTACATGTTATATGCCATCTCGCTTTTACCATCTGTACGTATTGAGTTCATACTACGCAAACATTGGTAGCTTCAAGATACCAATGTCCAAGCTATCTGAAAGAAGTTTGATCGGCCATGACTCGCTCTTGTATTATAGTCCAACTTCGATCAACTTGCCCCGTGCCTATGATGAATACTGAGACCCCAGGCCATTCCGGTCATTTGTATGTTCTAACACGTTTGCACCTGCAAAGTCGTTCCGCCATCGACTAGCCAGCCGACACCTGTGACATAGCTGGATCGGGGACTTGTCATAAACAAGATGGCATCAGCAATCTCTTCCGACTTGGCGATACGTCCCATTGGAATGATGCTCTTCATCATCTGCGGAAGATTGGGGTTTCCAGCGACGGCAGCGTCTACCATCGGTGTCTCAACCCACCCTGGGCAGATTGCGTTAACGCGGATGCCGTAGGCTGCATTATCCAGCGCTTTATTGTGCATGTTAGCATGATTTGACACAAAGGTAATCATAGAGAAGGGCTTAAACTCACCCGCGTTCCTCGTCAGTCCAAGAACAGCGTGTTTCGAAGTCGTATACTGCAGGATGTTGGGCGTAGGGACGTAGGAATTCGCCGAGCCCAGGTTGATGATGACGCCGCGACCGACATCGCGCGTCCGCCCACGGCTCGTGCAAGTCCGTACTGCCTGCTTCTTCATGACCTTGGTGACGGCCTTCGTGCAGTTAAGAGTGCCCAACACGTTGACGCGCCAGAACCGGTTCGTCTCATCGAGGTCGGCGTCCTCGGTCGGGGCCGGCTTCTGCACACCCACGCCAGCGCTGTTGACGAGGTAGTCGATCGAGCCGAACGTCTTGACGGCCGCCTGGACCATAGCGTCGACACTGACTACATCGCTTACGTCGACCGCCACTGCTAGGGCCTTGTACGCTGGGTTCGTTGCCACGGACTCGCTTTCACGTGCAGTTGACCCTGCTGCCGTCTCGTTGATGTCTGCGCGGATCACACCTCGGGCTCCTTCAGCTGCGTACGCCAGGCAGCATTCGCTACCGATGCCACTTCCTTCATTTGAGAGTCATTTTCAGCCTTTGTGTTTGACGAAAGAGACAATATTCTGCGGGATAGGTCAACGCACCTGCACCGGTGATCAAAGCGACACCATCAATGAGTAGCGCCATAGTAAATTACAGTGTATGCTAGGATCACGTTTATGTCCGACCAACAGAAACGAAAAATCCATACGCGCAATACCGAGCTCGAGGCCTATCTATGGCATTTACCCACATGCCCACTAATTCGCTATATTTTTGCGTTGGGCAGTATTGTGTGGATTACTTACATACACGATGCATATGGTCGGCAACTCCAAACAGCTGGCTCCAAACCCCTCGGGAATTCCTATGCCCCCTGGGCCCCTGAACCTAGAAATGCTATCCCTACTGCTGACGGACTAAGGTGCTGCCGAGCAGCCGCGTGGGATTAGTGCCCTATCAAGTATGTATTTGCACTGACAACTGAAGTCCACATCTTGATTCTGTCACTTTTACATCCCACATGTTCATTCCACAAGTACTGACATATCTCAATGATGACGAGCGCCCGGGGACAGGGTCGGGGAATGTTGATCTCACCCGCATAGTCGGGTCAATTGGGAATTTCCTTTCGACGCCCAAAACATTGCGAACCAGCTCCTTCGCCGAATCAAAGGCAACCATCCCAAGCCCACCCCATGGAAGTCGAGAGTTCGGATTCTGCTTCACACACGCGTGCTATCAGTATCAGCTCACTGGCCGTTAGACAACTGCATTGTCTGTTGATTGATTTGGCAAACGACAGATCAATTCAAAATCAACTACTGTAACATCAACTCTAGCCTCGCTGTTACACGATTAGTCTGATTGACACTTGCACTCGTTCGAACAGTTATTCTCCAACCAGTATGGCGCAGCTTATTTCAGACGGCCTTCTATTCACTAGTGGAGTTTTGTTGCATCATGTTGTCTTCCGCCGCGGAGAATGGGATCTAGCAACTGTCAATCTCATCAGGTTGTTCATGCTATGCTTCTTCGGAAGCGTTTTATTTCTCTCTGTCAATGTGCATCCCACTCTCCCTCATACCGAAGAGTACAGGTCAGCAGTGCGGGCGACATGGGCAATATTCGCTCCCACCCTCGCCGGCTTGTACACCAGCATTGCGGTGTATCGCGGCTTCTTTCACCGGCTGCGCCAGTTTCCGGGGTCCTTCTTGGCCCGGTTCTCGGGACTCTACATGACGTGTCGCAATCTCTTCACAGGGATGCGGACATTCAAAGACGTTCAGAACTTGCACCTAAAGTACGGGGATGTGGTGCGCCTTGGTTAGTTATCGAAAACCCTTGCGAGTGGACTTCAAAGATCTCATGGGAATCTGTTCCAAATGAATAGGTCCTCAAGAGCTGTCGATCATTCGGCCAAGCGCAGTGCAGGCTTTGCACGCTGCTTCAGCCCCTGTCGATAAGGGCCCATTCTACGACATGACGGCGCCCTTCCTCTCTCTGCAGACGATACGGAGCAAGACCGACCACGCGCCGATCCGAAAGATCTGGGACCGTGGATTT
Organism: Astrocystis sublimbata; assembly: GCA_022453515.1. NCBI lineage: Eukaryota > Fungi > Ascomycota > Sordariomycetes > Xylariales > Xylariaceae > Astrocystis > Astrocystis sublimbata. The sequence goes on along the minus strand of JAJNNY010000006.1, from coordinate 600,072 downwards.
AGCGCGAAATGTGCGTGCCCCTTTCAGTTTCACTGATCATATAGGACCACCTACTGACTCCAAGCTCATAGCACTTCGCGACTACGAGCCGAGGGTGGCTAAGTATACAGAGCAGCTCTTGCAGCAACTTGAGAGCCTCGTGGGCGAGCCACTGAACATGACACAGTGGATCGGCTTTTATGGCTTCGACGTCATGGGTGACCTCGCGTTCGGACAGAGCTTCGATATGTTGAAGAGCGGCACCGTGAACTACTACATAGGGCTCATGCAGGACCATCTAAGAGTCCGTTTCGCGTTCGGCCGAATACCCTGGGCATTCCTCGTTCTTCAAGCCCTTGCGTCTCTGAACGCCTCCGCATCGCGCTCTCATACCTGGATTGAGGATCAACTCAAGAATCGGATGAAGGCGCGTGTGGTCATTGGCCTTTTCCATCTGACATGATTACTTGATTCAATAATTTATAACCTGCTGATGCATTACTTGAAGAATGAGCCAGATACCCTGGATGTGTTCTCATGGATTCTGGAAGACTACAACGCCCGCCCGGTCAAGACGCAGCAGGACTTTTTCAACCTCATGGGCGAAGGTATATTGATCACGATCGCTGGAAGGCAGGCCACTTCCTTTCTTTCCCCTTCCATATGTGACTCTGAGCTCTTATGGCCGTTTCGCTATCTTCTCCAAGCTTCGTTCATAAAGAAGTCCAGCTAATACGTCTGCCCAACAGCGACACGACATCCTCGACTATGACATGCCTCTTCTTCGAACTGACGCGCAACCCCGAGATCTACAAGAAGCTCCAGAACGAGATTGACAAGTGCTTTATGGCGCACTGCGATAAAGCGCCCGGCCACTACGAGCTCTCGAAGCTCGAGTATCTGCAGGCTTGCATCGACGAGACCCTCAGGATGTACCCCCCTCTCCCCGGCGGGGTTCAACGCATGACGCCCCCAGAGGGTCTGCAACTTGATCATGACTTTTTCATCCCTGGAAATACTATCGTTCAGACGCCACTTTGTACCATGTATCGCGGTGAGTTTTCCGCTGTGGTACCTTCTAGGGTGGTCCGCAAGCAATCTGTCCGTGAAACTAACAAGTATGCCCAACGAAACAGACGAAAGGCTGTTCAAAGATGCAAATACTTTTATCCCGGAGAGATGGACAACTAGACGTAACCTAGTCACGGACCGATCGTGCTTCACGCCCTTTCTGATTGGTAATGGGTCCTCCTTTGATGAGAACCGCCCCTCCCTCTCTCCTCTTGCTTCCGCCTCTTGAATTGAGTTTGCCATTTTGTTCTAACATCAACATAGGGACCTTTTCCTGCGTAGGCAAGCAGCTAGCACTGATGGAGATGCGTTATGTTGTCAGTCGCATGGCGCGGCTTTACGACATGAACTTCGCCAAGGGGCAGACCCCCGAGGCCTTCACCGAAGGGAACTTTGACACATTCACGGTTCGTCTTGCGCCTTTGAATATGGTTCTGACACACCGTTTGGATGGCAAGAAGGGAGGCCGATCTTGACAGGTTCTCGGAAGACTAGAAGAAGGAGGTCCTAGCGTACAGGTGATCAGGAAGGGGAGAATGAATGCTGGCAAATCCATAGAATTCCGCTACCGACGGCTATCTACTACAGCTAGAGTGATAGCGAAAAGGATATATAAAGAAAGTTTCACCGCGCAACAGTCCCTAGGATTCCCTCCCGTTGACATTCGTTGGTCTCTAACATAGGTGTGACTCATGTCGGTCCAGCCATGTCCTCATCTCAAAGGCGAGGTGTTCATTCAAGACCATTCTACTATGGGAAGATTGAGGGCTACTAGCGAATCAATCAAACGCGCGGTGGGGACTGTTGATGTTCCACTGTATTTTCCGGGTAGTGTGGCTCTTTTGCCTCACGATACGTCGACGCAATCACATAAGACTTGCCTCTTGTATATTTGGTGACAATTCAATCAATTATAGGAAACCACCTTGGTTTAATAGATATATACCGGCATTGAAATAGATGCTTCTAACACGAGAGCTATCATGTAACTGCCGACGCACTCATGCTCCCCTAAGCTTGTCCAGTGAGAACATGCGAGTAAACAGAAAGTCCTGCAAGTCATTGAAGTCTCAGTAAAGAACCCCAATCTTCAATCAAAAAAAGCACGTTCTTCCCTCGACTCATTACTTACCCAGAAAGTCCGAGGCAACAACGCATCGCACAACCTGACGGTGAGCGTGGTTTCACCCGTCCAGAACCAAGCCGCGGGGTTCTTTTTGACCACCTCAGCCACCACGTTGGCGGCATACATGCGACGCGGGGTCGTTTCTGCGGACAGCACGCCATTAGCAAGACTTCAAGGAAATAAATCTGACCGTCACTTCGTCGCGCTGCAAGACTGTTCTTGGAAGAGACTGTCATCACTCACTTGGCGTCCGGTTGCAGTGATCGGCAAAGTTGGCTTGTAGCGGCCGGTACAGCGAACCTTCGGGAAGCTGCCTGCCCATGTCTCTCTTCAAGATGTTTGTGCCGATCTCCCCAGAGATGATATTCACTACTCTGACTCTACACACTAGCTGTCAGTAACAATCCACGTTTCATTGTTTTTGCACCGTTTGGGCCTCGGGCATCGACGCCTAACATACCCGAAAGGCTTCATTTCAACTCGAAGTGTGTTGCCCCAATGATGCAGTGCCGCTTTTGTCGCATTATACGACGCTGATGTGACCCGTCAGCTTCATTTACGCCCTAACTGGTACAAGCAGTATGCTTTGTAATGAAGTCAATGTGATAACCATTCAACTGACCTCCATAGACAAACGGCACGATGCCCCCAACACTACCAATGTTGACGATTGTCCCCCTCTTTTGCACCAGGAGCGGATGGAACACCCTGACCATTCTCATGGGCCCGAAGACGTTGACGGCGAACATCTTCTCAATCTTCTTGAGGTCGGAGTCAGCGGCAGTCATGGTGTAGCCTAGCCGGTTAGCCAAGGGAAAAAATGAAGAGAAGGAAGCAGAGCGTAGGTAGATAAGATGCCCACTTACAGATTCCGCTTCGCGAATAATTAGTTTTTACTGGAGCTTTCGCGACTTCTTGGTAACCTCAAGTGACTGGGGTGTGGCGTCCTCAACTTACGCATTGTTAACGAGCACATCTAGACCTCCGCCAGTGATGGCGGCGACATCGTCGCGCAGAATCATCGTGTCTTCATCCTTGGTCACGTCTGATGAGAAGACATGGATGCCCGCATCTGTGAGATGGGCGCGTGCCTCGTGGGGTAAAAGGGTAGTGATGACCTCGTATCCTTTTGTTACAATAGCCCATGTCAGCGGGATAGACGCCAAAACCTGAGTATCGTGATATCTAGTACCTTTCGACAAGAACTCGGCTGCGATCGCGTGGCCAATGCCCCCTTCACCACACCTGTCCTTTAGTCAGACACCTTTACCAGAAGAGAAATCATATGCATGTCCATGGACCATGGGCTTACCCGGTGATCAACACCGAGGGCTTCTTTGACGACATTGGTGGACGGGATGTGTCTGTCCGAAGACTGAGAGTTGATCTCAGTGTCTGAGTATCACACGGGTCCTGGTGTTCTGAGAAAGCTACAGTGTCACGTCTTCGGTTTATGAAGATTGATAAGACGGAGTTAACGTTGAGATGCGAATGAGGACGGTTCGTTGCTAGGGTTAGCTTTGATGATTGCAGAGCCCTTGTTGATGAATCGAAGACCACCGTACTAGTACAACTGTACGACAATAAGCACCGCGCTATCAAGAGGGTCAAGATGTACGAAGATCAGTGATCACCGAAGTCCCCGACGTCAGCTGCTGGGTCCGGACTGCGGGGCGACGGAGGGTGTCCTATCAACAACAGTTCTCTTTCCTGTGGCGTCAGAACTCTTTCCGAATATTCTGCCCTTTTGAGATGCCGATAAGCTCGGTCGCATATCATCATTTTGAGTCTGCGTCACTACTGCGTAGAGCTGTTGATCATACCAATCGCGACGCTGCGATGATGCCGCAAGGCTTCCCCGGCGCTGATAACGGGGATGCAAAGTCATTCGGCTATGGTAGCTCGGTTCGTCATTCACCCTCGCTTGAGACATCGGCGAATCGCAAGGCGAATCGTAAGCGAGTGGTACGTGAAGCTGAGATTTGGGAGTGATGAATGCCGACGTGGCGGACACATCTGAACGGCGGTATCTGTGTTCGACAAACCCGAGCAAAGATCCGTGAGCTCGAGGAACCAATAGTCGTCGAGGTAAACAGAGGTAGCCAGAGACGTCATGTCACCCTGACGAGGTCTAGAAGGAACACGTGGTGGCAATCAGTAACATTCGGTCAACGCGGGATATCGTGAGTTGCGGCGGTAGGATCAGCACGTTTCTCGCCATACTGCGCGGCGCACGTGAGATTGCCCGTCGCCATTATCATCGTTGAAATCTAGATGAAATATGTAACAGTATATCATAGGGAGAAGGATCGCTTGCCTTTGTTTCTGTGCATAGCACATTGTGTATACTGCAAACTAGAGAGACATCACACTTATTCTCTCTTGTCCTTCACGCTCAAGATGGCACCTTTCATGCTACCCGACTCCTCCCAAGAGACATCCCCCACCCCGTCAGAGAGTTCTTTCGACAAGGTTCCATCAGCAGAGCCGGTAGCCATCTGTGGCCTTGGTGAGTCTAGGAAAGATGGCATCTCAACATAGTTGCGGCCATGTGCTAATAAGAATGACGACACACAATAGCTTGCCATCTACCTGGTAAACTAAATTCGCCTCATGCTTTCTGGGAGCTTATTTCACAATGCAAAACGGGGCGATGCGACATCCCCAAGTCGCGGTTTAACATCGATGCCTTCTACCACCCAAATGGCGATCGCCCAGGGAGTGTCGTCACCAAAGGGGGGTACTTCCGCGACGAGGACTGCCGGCAGTTTGAGAACAGCTTCTTCGGCATAAACAACCTCGAGGCGCTGTATATGGACCCCCAACAGCGCAAGCTGCTGGAGACCGTTTTTGAGTGTCTCGAGAACGCGGGCATACCGCTCGAAAAGGCCTCGGGCTCGAATACTGGCGTATACGTCGGGAACTTCACCGTGGATTACCAGGTCATGCAGACTCGGGACAGTGACTACCTGGAGCGTTACTCTGCTACTGGTATGGGTACCACTATACTTGGAAACCGCGTCAGCCATGTCTTCAACCTCAAGGGGCCCAGGTATGATTCTTTTATCTGAACACGTTGACTCCTCCACCCACTGACTGGGTGACTGACTGAATAATGGGTGGGAAACAGTCTTGTCCTTGACACAGCATGCTCGTCTTCGCTCTACGGGCTACACACAGCATGTGTGGCACTCCAGAACCACGAATGCGACGCCGCCATCGTGGCCGGTGCTAATCTGATCCAATCCGTTGAGCAGCATATCGGCACGATGAAGGCCGGAGTCCTGTCAGCCACGTCGGAATGCCACACCTTCGATACCTCCGCAGATGGATATGGCCGCGCCGATGGTATCGGTGCATTGTACGTCAAGAGACTCGAAGATGCCATTCGGGATGGTGATCCAATCCGCAGTGTGGTAAGGGGCACTGCTGTGAACGCGTAAGGCTGCCCCGTCGCACCTTTATCGGAGATTATATCTGGCGGACAGCCTTCTAACATGATCATCCGTTCTTTGCAGCAACGGAAAGACTGCTGGAATCTCTCTCCCCGATAGCGATGGCCAGGCAGCCGTTATCCGCAAGGCCCTGGCCCGTGCCAATGTGTGCCCCAACGAGATCACGTACGTCGAGTGCCACGGCACGGGCACCAAAGTCGGCGATGCGATCGAGGTCGACGGTCTTGCAACTGTCTTTTTGCGCACCCCGAACCGCCCACTTATGATCGGATCAGTGAAATCGAATGTCGGTCATTCTGAAGCTGCGAGCGGCATCTCCAGTGTCATAAAGGCCACAATGGCGCTGGAGCGCGGCCAGATCCCACCAACGTACGGGTTAAAGAACATCAACCCCAAGCTCAGTATAGAAGAGCGTAATTTCCAAATTCCGACTGAGCTGGTTCAATGGCCGGCTCATGCGGCTGGCGCACGTTGTATTGGTTAGTATTTCTGCTTACTTCCCCTTCCTGTCTGCTTCTCTTGAGGCCAGATGAATTATCCTGGTTCGACAGCGATAATAGTCTGTCATCGTAAACATAACAATGGCCTTGGCTCCATCTTCATCGTGGTCGTTATCTACTCCTATTCTACACCCTTCAAGGCTTGTGCATCCGTTCCCAATGAATTTACTAACTTACCGTGGAGGCGTCAACTCGTTTGGGTACGGCGGTGCGAATGCCCACGCTGTCTTGCAGAAGGCGGCTGTTGAAACTCATACCAGCAAGCCTTCAGTAAGTCAATCTGCAGTTGTACTTCCCCTCTCGGCTGCCACACAAGCGTCATTAGATGCTCGCCGGGAAGACATGGCGAACTTCGATTGGGAGCAGACCAACATCCTCGATCTTGCTCACACACTCGCGTCACGACGCTCCAACTTCAACTATCGAGGCTTTCTGGTCGCGCGGCGTGGGGACGGTATCTCTCAGTCCTTCAAAGAGCAGGCCTTCACAACGGGCACCGCTGCCTCTGATGCTGCTTCGAAACCTCTGGCGTTCGTCTTTACCGGCCAAGGCTCGCAATGGGCCGGCATGTGCCGCGAGCTCTTTTTCGAGTTCCCTGTCTTCATGAAAGCAATTTCCGAGATGGATTCCGTCCTTCGGACGCTCCCCCATCGCCCTAATTGGTCGTTGGTAGAAGCTCTCATAGACACTGAGAATTCCGACCTTATCAATGAGCCTTGCCGATCCCAACCCTGCTGCACAGCTATACAAATAGCCATTGTACAGCTTCTTCTTTCTTGGGACATCCGACCCGCTGTAACTGTCGGTCACTCGTCTGGTGAGATTGCTGCTGCTTTCGCTGCTGGCCATATCTCGGCTTCTGAGGCCATCGTGATTGCTTACTACCGTGGCTTCTTCGCCTCTCAAAATAAGGCGGATGGTGCCATGATGGCTGCAGGCCTATCGGAGACCACCGCGTCTGAGGACATCGCCGAGCAGGGACTCGCCGATAAGATCCGCGTAGCCTGCGTGAACGCGCCAGAGAGCGTCACGATCTCAGGTGATTCGGCGGCAATCGACACGCTCCTAGCCGAGCTACAACAGAGGAGCATCTTTGCTCGCAAGCTCAAGACGGGAGGACAGGCATACCATTCACATCACATGTTGGCTCTAGGGAGGGCCTACGAATCACAGCTCGAGAATATATTGCCGACCTTGGGGCCATCCGTAATGCTTCCCCAACACGCGGCGACTATGGTATCATCCGTCACCGGAGAAGCCAAGGTCTCAGGTTTCGGTCCCGCCTACTGGCGCCAGAATCTGGAGAGTCAGGTGAAGTTCTCCGCTGCCGTGGCTGAGATATACAAGTCGAATGGCCAGCACTGCTATGTTGAAGTTGGTCCTCACTCATCCATGGAGCTCCCTGTGAAACAGACACTCCAGAAGAGTGGCATGGCCGATGCAGACTTCAAGTATGCTGCACCCATCAAGCGGTTCTCTAACGCTCTTACAACGACGTTGAGTTTCGCTGGCAAGCTATGGATATTCGGTTACAGTATCAACTGGTCGCTCGTTAATGGTCTCCACAACTCCAGCTCAAAGTCTCGCGGCCACTACCGGGTCCTCACCGACCTTCCACCTTACCGGTTTAACTATGGGAAACTCCTCTGGAGCGAGTCCCGGGCAAGTATCGAGTATAGGCAACGCAGGTATCCGCGACATGAGCTTCTGGGCTCACTCGTTCCCGGAGGCAACGGGCAGGACTTTACGTTTAGAAATATCCTCCGCCTCGGTGACGTTTCGTGGCTTGGAGACCACAAGCTCGAGGAAACTGTGGTCTTTCCTGGTGCCGGATATCTTGCTATGGCCATGGAGGCGGTTATGCAGGGCGCCGAAATCGACAGAGATGCCGAGAAATCGCTCTCTTTCCGGTTCGAGAACGTTAACATCACCAATGCACTTACCCTAAGTCAGGACCACGGCGCGGAGACCGAAATCTTCACATCTCTTCAGAAATCACCTATCACGAATGCGTCATCATCTTTCATCTGGTGGGACTTCGGCATCTCATCTTACCAGGATGGCGTGAACGTTCCCCATGTCAAGGGTGCCATTGCTGTGAGTAGGGAAGCGGTCGAACTCGATTCGTTATACCAAGCACCCGAAGGTGTTCTCGAGCCCACTGCTAAGCGAACGTGGTATAAAAGAATGGTCAAAGAAGGCCTCAACTTTGGTCCAGAGTTCCAGTCCATCGAGGAATTTGTCACACCTCGCATGAAGATGCATTCCTATGCTAGCGCCAAGGCACCTCTGAAGAAGGCATGCGGGGACGTTTTGTCAATCTACCCCATCCATCCCATCACGCTTGATGCCATGATGCAGACTGCCATTGTGGCAACGACATCAGGCAAGCCTCGAGATCTCCCAGCAAAAGTTCCCACCCGCTTCCCGTCCATGACGGTCAACACACCCGCGGCTGCAAGTGCGCAATGTGACATCCATTCGATTGCGCAAACCACGGGCTTCGGATCTGCTGAGGTCGGTGCTGAGATCATGTCTGACGGCGAGGTCATCGCGAGAATGGATCGGCTTCGTCTTGCGCCGTATCATGCCGCACCTGCTGACAATGAGGACACGCGCCACCCTGTTCTTCGAGTCCTGTGGAAGCCCGATCCCTTTGGTCTCGGTTTCATGAGCAACGAGGGCGCCCAGCTGCATTTCAAGCGCTTCATCGAGGAAGCTAACTCCCCTCTCGATGACGCGAGCATTCTCAAACTGGGCTCGATGCTCGATCTCCTCGCGCACAAGAATCCGCGAATGCGAATCCTAGAGCTGGGCAATGAGATCCACGAGATTACTCTTGCTGCGATGACGCTCCTCAGTGCCGAAAGCGAGTTCAAGCGTATGTCGTCTTATAGTACCGCTTCGTTTTCCGAAGACGGCTTTCTATCAGGCGGTCCCGTTAACCTTGAGACTGGCGAGCGATGCAAGGAGCCTACGCCCTTCGGAGAAAATGCCTTCGATATGATCCTGATCCCAGTCGGTGGACCTTGGTTGTCGGCGTATATGGATAAGGTGTACAGCTTGCTCAATAAGGATGGCGTTGTCCTAGCGCTCTGCTCTGGCTCTTCTGCAGAGGGGATAAGCTCGTCAGAGACTTTGGCTAGCGTTGCCTACCCTGTCGCTGATGGTGATGCGTCTCTCGTGCTCGCCCACACGAAACCTACCAAATCTGATCAGGAAGCTTTCAACAAGCAAAACTTCCTCATCGTCGAGCGAGAGGAAACAGCACTAGCCCCGGCACTCGAAAGTGGCATCTGCGCTCTGAAGGGTGTTGCTCCGACCCGCGTCACAATGGACGCGCTCACAGCCGACCACATCCCTTCTGGCACTACTGTGTTCACCATATGCGAAGCAAGAAGGCCTCTTCTCTCTACCATCTCTGACACTGACATGGATAGAGTGAAGCTCATGACCGATCGTGCCGCATCTTTGGTCTGGGTCACAAACGGCAACACCGTTCAAGGCGAACGTCCCGACCATGCTCTTGTGTCAGGTCTAGCCCGGTCTCTTGTTCTAGAACAGCCATCTCTTCGATTTTATACCTTTGACGTCGACGAATCCGAGATCAATCCTGAGATCACTGCCCGTCACCTCATTGCTACTTTGAACCAAAGGGGTAGCACCGTTGATCGCGAGTTCGTGCAGCAAGCAGGCACCGTCCGCATCAGCCGCTACGTGCCAGACGCTGGTATCAATAGTCTCTTCCGAGCCAAGCAGGGTCTCGAGATGGCTACCCTAGCACTCAAAGACGCCGGACTCGTCCGCCTTGGGATTGAGAGCGTCGGACAGTTCGACACGTTGTTCTTCAAGCAGGCAGCTCTTCCCGAGCTCGGTCCGAACGACGTCCGCATTCGCGTCGCCTCGGTCGGTGTCAACGCTAAAGACTTCTACGTCCTAGCAGGCCGTGTAGACACACCAAACGCGACTTGCCAACTCGAATGTACCGGCACCGTTGAGAAAGTCGGCTCGGCGGTCAAAGGTTTGGCCGCCGGCGACAATGTCGTGGCAATGGCACCCACGCACTTCGAAACCATTCAGACTCTGCCCGAATGGGCCTGCTTCAAGCTCCAAAGCGACGAGGGCCTCAACGTCGCCGCGACGCTAGCAGTACCATACGCGACAGCTATCTATGCACTCCATCACCGAGCCAATCTTCGCAGTGGCGAAAGCGTGCTGATTCACTCGGGAGCGGGCGGTGTAGGCATAGCGGCGATCCAGATTGCCAAGCTAGCGGGCGCGCAAATCTTCACCACCGTGTCGACAGAAGAGAAAAGGAAGTACCTCGTCGACAATGTAGGAATCGAGCCCCAAAACATCTTCAGCTCCCGTGACACGTCCTTCCACGAAGACGTTCTGAAGGCTACGGGAGGCCGCGGTGTCGACGTCGTCCTGAACTCCCTAACAGGCGACCAGTTGCACGCAACCTGGAAGTGCACGGCCAATTTCGGTCGGTTTATAGAGATCGGTAAGCTCGATCTATCGACAGCCGGACGCCTCGAGATGGATCAGTTCCTTAAGAATACCACCTTTACCGCCTTCGATCTAAGCTACTTGTACAACTCCACCGACGATCGTATGCACCAAACCTGGAGGGATTTGCTAGCACAGACTATGGGGCTCTACCGCGAAGGCAAGATCAGGGCCATCGAGCCCCTACAGGTCTTCGACGTATCCGAGGCGACGGCCGCGTTTCGCTCGTTTTCGTCGCGCGCTCGTTTGGGCCGTGTCGCGATTAACCTCCAGAAACTGGACGTCAAGATACGCGTACAGCGCCTGCGCCACGAGACGGTCTTTTCCAGGGAGAAGAGTTATATCATGATCGGATGCCTAGGCGGTCTGGGGCGCACCGTCTCCCGCTGGATGGTGCAGCGTGGCGCGAGGAAGTTCGTCTTCCTCGGGCGGTCGGGCACTGCTAAGCCTGCTGCCAAGGCTCTTGTTGACGACATCAGAGCTTCCGGTGCTCAGTGCACTGTCGTGACGGGGGATATTTGCAATGAGAAGGATGTAATTGCTACTGTTGCTGCTGCCGAGGGGGATATCGGCGGTGTTGTCCAGGCTGCAATGGGTTTGAACGTGAGTAAAACATCCCCCCTTGCCCAACGTCGCTCGACGAACACTCATTTACCACATGGCATCTCGATAACACAATGTCTCCAAACTCACAGGAATCCCTCTTCTCAACCATGTCAAACCATTACTGGCATACAGCCATCGACCCCAAGGTCCAGGGAACATGGTACCTACACAACGCGCTACGAGCTTCGGGACGCGACGGAAACCTGGACTTCTTCCTCCTCACATCGTCCATCTCAGGCAGCGTCGGCACGGCCACGGAGTCGAACTACTGCGCCGCCAACCACTTCCTCGACCTGTTCGCGCGGCATCGGCGCAGCCAGGGCTTGCCAGCCGTGTCGATCGGGCTGGGCATGATCTCCGAGGTGGGGTACCTGCACGACAACCCGGAGATCGAGGCCCTGCTCAAGCGCAAGGGCATCCACGCCATCGATGCCGATGAGCTCGTGCAAATCTTGGACCTCGCGCTTAGCTCGTCGTCGTCGGCCGAGGCTGGAGCCCCCGCCGCCCTCCCAAGCATCCACCACCCTACGGACGGACTGGCGTCAGCTCACCTGCTCACGGGCCTCGAGCCTACGGGCCTCAAGGAGCTGCGGCGCCAAGGGTTTGACGGCAACAACCCGACGCTCGACGACCCGCGGGCGGCGCTGCTGGCACACGCGCTCGATGGCGCGGGCGACGTCGACCGGGCCGCGCAGGAGGGTCGGTACCCCGTGCCAGTCGCCAAGGGCCTCCAGGACGGGCTGACGCTCACCGAGGCGGTGCTTGATTTCGTCCGACACAGGTTCGGCAACCTGGTGCTCATCAAATACGATGCCGTGGACATTGCCAAGCCACTCAGCGACTACGGCATGGACAGCATGCTGGCTGCCGAGTTCCGCACGTGGTTCTGGAGCTCCATGGCGGTTGACATCCCACTTTTGATGCTCATGAGTAAGACTTGTAACCTGGCGGGCTTGGCGGAGATGGCCGTCGCTGCGCTTGAGGCTGCGGATGAGGAATAAGTCGTTACCATACCTACATAGGTACCTAGTACAGTTAATCGACGGGTTAAACAACTCTACTGCTTTATTGAATATTGGCGTCTGACTTGGAGTGGGTCAGAGATGGAGGTATCTCAGTATTTTGCGACCCACATAATTCAGAGCAAGGGTGTAGCCCACTAGGAGGTATTGAATAGCACGGGGGTAGAACTGTAACCCTACCTACCTGGTACCTAGGTAGTTTCTTTCTTAAGTTTCAAATCTTTAAGATAAAAAATAATATGCAAAATGATCGACTCTACCATCACACGCTGATCCTTCATTCACGCTTCATTCACTCCTCCATGGACCGGTGAATTGGAGCTTCTGTCACAGCGAAAGCTGTACAAGAGTTTACCTCGGTCACCAATTGGAACTTGGCGAGGTATCCTAGAATGACGATGAGATTGACAATTGGAGGTATGGCATACGAACACTGATAGGTTCGAGCCCATGATGACTGCTGCGAGACTTGGGCAAGAGCCGGGGTACAAGTTTATTAAAGCCAACACGAGCCTAAGGCAGCATTGCAATGGGAGTCAATCAGAAACCGTGACTCTTATTCTTGTTCCACTTAAGACTGCGATCCTGGAGCAATATTAGGACAGCGGGCTACGAAGTCCACTCGGCCTTTGCCCAAACTTATTCTATGTATGATATATCAGAAGATCTGACTGCCCAGACCTCCGGGGCCATTTAATTGCGTTGACGGTCCCTTAATACCGGCCTAATAGACATACGGTATCTGCAATCCATCTTACACAACATACCGGTTTCGGTTACCTGTGGGGTATACGCTCGGAATACCTTCGGTGGCGACGATAGAGAGAAAAGTGCAAGCCAGATAGGTTGGAACATTGCCTGGCACCCTGGAAGATCTGACATCTCGGAACAACTTATTCAAATCATTGGTCCTTTTGGGCCCGTGACTCTTGCGACGAGTTTACGGGTGTTGCATCATTTCTACCAACTCAAGCTAATACGTGCTTGATGTTCCGCAGCGGCGCAGCCGACACAGAAGAAAGCCGGTTGTTCCCATGGCTGATCGTCCACCAAGGAGTTCGATGTCGGCATGCAAGCGGCAGATAGATTGCGATCCCGTTTTCGGAGAAGTGTGATAACGCCTTGCTCATTGGGCCTGGTAAGCCTGAGATGTGATGAACACATGAACACCATCCAGGTCCAGGCTGCTGTGCTAGCGAAATGCTAGCTGCGCCGGGGGAGCGTTTAAACCTGACCGGGGCAGACGCACTCTTGAGAAGTTCCATGCACAGCAACTGACGACCAACCATTGTGTTGGCCCAGGACAGCCTCGGCGTGAGATGCGCTCTGTGCAGCGCCCGAAACACGTGCCTGAGCGTGCCGGGGATGCCTACCTACCAGAACGTCTGTACTCGACGTGGAGGTCGGGACCCAACAGCCGACGAATGAACGACTGCCACACCATTGCCCCAATTAGGCAAGATGCAGCAGTGCAGAAAGGGACGGGGCTGCGATGACTAGTCAATTCAACTAGGCAAAGTGTTAAAAAAATCGAGAATCATGATCATTGGTGTCAAAATGACCATTGAGAGACGCTGCTATCGAGTGGTTACAAGAATCATCGTGAAGCTCCGTGGCGCATTAGTCCTCGGTCCACAAGCTGTTAGCTCGTGAGGTGCTGTTCTGTGGGCCCCCAGCATCTTCTGCTGGGTCTACAGCTTCTATACTAACTTTGGCGAGTTAGATAATCGCAGTAACAGTATTGGAATGTTATGAAGCACGATTATTGAAGAACATGACAGGATACAATTGTAGATGAGTCGCAGTTACCAAATCAATGGCAATAGGAAGAAGTCTTATAGAACGTCGTGTACAAGGATAGAAAACAGCGCAATATGTTCAATGCGACATTTGCTAAAGTGATGGATGGATGCATTATGGTGTGGTTGGGTGAGTGTGCTGTACAGGAATTCGAGGTGGAGAAAGGGATAACCAGTCGAGCCAGCTGCTTGACGTGATATGGCAGTTACTGGCGACGCCGAGGTGGTATCGTCACGAATTACCTTTGCGAGCTATAATTCTGATGCGAAGGTTGCATTGCAGGCGATGGCACGGCTCAATACCTATGACTGCACACACACACACCGCGGCTTGCAAGTCGTTGGCGCTGCACTTAAAAAAAGCCACGAGCGACGTAAGATATCGTGGACCGGCTTCGCAATGATTATGAATAGGGGAAGTAGCTCGGGTTGTCGGTTTCCCTTCCGTGACATGGCAACATATGGGTATGTTGGCGTGTCGTGCAAATCTTGGCTGCTCGGATGAGTGAGTGGCCAAGCTCACCACGATTCGCGAGTATGACCGTGGCGATAGCACCTATCATAGCGAGCATAGGCAGAGGGAAGCGGCGGCAGCTCCTCAATTACCTAGTACAACGAGCAAAAGGGTCGATCAAGCTGGAGATAGTCATCGTCTACTCACTACGTCTTGACACGACATACACACACTTCGGCGGTTGATAGTCGATTATTGCCGATTGGGCTAAATGGATTCAAGCGTGAGGTCAAGATTAACACAGGTAAGGTGTTGGTGAGTGACGACGTCGATTGCCTCGTATCGGCGGACTCCATGGGCGGTGACGAAAGAGTGGCCAGACGCAATCGTCGCATACGATTGGAGATAAATCGGTTGGCCAAAGCCACAACTACCTAGCCACAGTCATAGCTGTGGTCGCTACCTTGTGTACTGTACGTGGTCGGCATCACCTGGGATGGGAGGTACGCGATGTCTACCCAAGCCCCTTGGCAGCTGCCCATCGCAGCAAGGGATGCTTCAGGTAGGTACTTACCTGTAGCCTGTAGGCGCCATGTGCTCACTGTGCATATATACAGTAAACCCCATGGCATCGGGATTGTAGACACTGTATATAGAATAACCTTGGTCAGGTAGGAGATCAAGATTCAAGAGTTCTTCCTGTACTGCTGCAGTAGTACTGCTGCCCGCGTTTCACAGCGTCTCGCACTACCATTTGCATGCACCCGGCATGGACGCTCATCCATTTTGGAGTATTCTAGAATACCAGTCAATCTCCTCTGCCGAACGCCGCCAATGAAGCACGTGTGAGAAAATAGGCTGGTTGGTGGGCTGGCTGTCCTGCTGGTGCCGGGGCAGACCTGGTGGTTCGATGTTTTGGCTACGCCGCCCACTATTCTCACCATCCCTCTCGCCTCTCCCCTCCGGTGACATTTGCGAATGACGAACGTCAGCTGCAATACTGCAATACCACAACAGACTATCTAGGTATAGACGAACATAGTGGCTGCGCAGACCGACTGGCTGTCGCTTGACCAATGTGGTCTCTGTTGCCGCCCTCCCTGCTGCCCCTGCTGGGTACGCCTGGATCGGGTGCTGTGCTGGTGATGGCGAGCAAGGCGACAAGGGCAAATGTCATGCGTGTGTGCGTGCTGTCTTTCGTCGCTCCAGGCCGCAAGACGGAGGGCCGAGGGGAGAGAGCCGCGGACGATAGGGTGCAGCATTGGGCACAGCATTGACTGACAGATGCCTCATTCGTCCACCCCCCACACATCTCTATCTATATTCTGCTGTTCTGGGATGCCAGATGCCCAGGGTGCATCCGCAATGGCACGCCAGCTTCGCGAGTGACCGGGGTCTGCCACCCAACGACGTCGCCCGATGCCGAGTCCTGCAAAACCATGACACACCACGCTTGCTCATCGTCAGGTACCGAGGGGCTTCCCTGGATCATGCACAGTCCCCGGTTCTGCCCGCGGGTCTCTCTCCGAATGGACACGCCTTGCCTGTCTTCCATATTCCACGATGTGCTGTACGTACCCTACTGCGCTGTGCCAGACTTCAATGCTACACCCTTCACATTGTGTACTCGTAGGTATTTGGTATCGTCAGTTAGCCAGCCGGCTGTCAGCTCACACCCCAGTTCCTCTTTTCCTGCGTCTAAGTCCACGTCTCTCGTCATGCCATGTTGCTCCAGTTGTTGCTCCAATTGCCCTATCTATCTTTTCTAGTTATTAACTGGCCTGGCCCTTTGATTGAAACGTGAAGATTGTAGTCCCTACCTAATGTTAAACAAAGTTAACTCCCCAACCTTATTCTTACCTCAATCTGCGTTCCCTGAAGTTTGTTGGAGCACTGCTTCATAATTCCCAATACCCCCCCCCCCCCCCCCCCCCTTCCTCCCACGTCCGGATTGTTCCCTTACAGAAATAATATCGAAGGTGCCAACCTACCTCATCGCTAGGCCGCAGCGGAGGCCACTTACATACATCGAAATACATCCTTGCGGGTTCAACGGCCCCCACTCGAGCGTGGTCATCCAAGGTCATCTAAGGCCCTTGAAGATCTACAGCCGTACCAGTTAGGATATAAGGCAAAAGCTTTTCCCCTCTCGCTTCCAGCGGCTGTGGATATTGCTTCTGCGCATACCAGCGCGTAGCTTTTGATCATCATGTCACGAAGGAGAGATACCACCGTCTCGAACCATACGACCAGCACTCGGCATACAAGACAGAGCTCTGACTCGTACGGATCAAGGAGCACAGTTCCATCTTCTTTATACGACAGTCGGCCACCATCGATCAAAGGTTCAGACCCAAGCTCACAAGGCGCGGGCACACGATTACCCTATCACACCCGCCACTTCGACTCGCCCCCCAGCAGCGTGGTGGAGCGTTCCTCCGTTGAGACATACTCATCGCAGGCATCATACGATGAAGATGAAGATCTGGGGCTGGATAGCTGTCTTGAACATCCGGAAATACCTCCATTACCTGTGTATCGCCACGAGATCGAGGACATCAACGTCCGACCTTCTACGCCAGAGCACTTTGCTGCACTATTCCCATCGATGAACAAGCTCATCATCCGCCATGATGACCTGACACCAGATGGTAATATGAATCTCCGTGTGGACACGATCATTTCTGGCCGACGGAAAAAGACAATTCAGCTCTTTCATCTACGTATGCGCGATCTGGGCAAGCGCGACTTTTCTCTCCGACGATATTGCCGTGACTCCGGTCGTGAGGTCTGCAACTCCAAGCGCAAATATGTGGATCCGGTTGAGACACGCCATCCCATATTACAGAAGTCCGTTTCGACGGCGGTGAAAACTCTCACATGCCGGCCAACCTTGCGCCGCTCGTCGACTTCTGGATCACTGTATTCTACGAAAGGCAGGCCAGGGACAAGCCATTCTCTATTGGTAGACGACGACGATGAAGTCGCCAGCAGTTTCGATCACCTCTCTATGCATGAGCATAAGCCTAAGGCGCGTCCCGTTTCCACGAATATCATCAAACTCGAATTCTCGAATTACGCGCGAGTAGATATTCGGCGTCGAGGGCACAAAGCTAAAAGATACGATTTTGAGTGGTGGCAGCATAAATACGTCTGGAGAAGGATTGTAGACAGGTTGACGGGAACAGTATCCTTTCACCTGTTCCGCGACGGCGACCACGCGCCTGTCGCTCATATTGTTCCCGAGAGTAGGACCCCGAGCCAGATCGAGAGCGATGAGGACGCAGGTGGTTGGATTCCCCCCTGCCATATGTGGATCAGCGATTCGAGCCTGATCGACGTGCAGACAGACGTCGCTGAGTAAGTGCATCCCCTCGAAGGACCCGGCTTCCAACCAGACGACCTACATCGTGCATGGGTCTCATGCACCTTCTTCCCTTCAATCCACACAACTATTCCCAAAGCTTCTCTAACTCTTTTCTAGTGTCGTTGTAGCGACTGGCCTCATGGCTCTTGTCGACGACTGTATCAAATCACGGTGGCAGCCAAGCAAGAATCGTGTTCGCCGCTTCAGCCTGCCGGACGTCGAGTTCGTCAGGCCCCGCTCCCTTGTACAACACCTGCTTCATCGCCGTTTTTCGGAGCATCATCAGCAGCGCCCGCAGAGCTCGCAGAGCCCGCTGCGTTCCCAGAGGGCTATGGCTGCCTATTAGGCAATGCGCGTCAGCCGAGATCAATACTACGACAGAAGGCTCTGACCGGAACGAATCATCGTCAGGGCTGATTAAAACCTGCATTGCATACTTTTTCTCACTGCTGCGACAACGGAGCATGAGAAGGGGAAGATGAATAGCTGGATTGATACTGCATCCGCCCTTTCGCCACGCCCGGCATTTCCGATTTGCCTCATAATCACGCCCTGGTCAGCTTATGCTATCACTTAATCTACTGCTTACGGCGCGTCATCGAGACCACAATTCCTGCACGAATCTTTGTTGTGCGCCTCGCTTTTTACAACCTTGTTTTTTCATCATCTTCTCTATCTCAATGACATGATGTCGGCTCCTAGTGGCACGAGTGCAGTAGCCATCATTCGTTCATCCATCTTTCTTCTGTAGACTGTAGAACAAAACACATCTTCCTACACGTCTTCGCATATTTTTTTCTCTTTGAGCAAAAAAATCAACAATCAGGACCCATTGCATATTATCATTGGATGGCGTTGAGGGTTGCATCTGTCTCTGGCACCGAGACTTGGAGTTTAGGTCGGTCATGTGTAAATACACAATCATTCTCTGCCTTCCGGCATACGTAATCGCTGTGATCAAGTTAATAAGTTAATTGAGAAGAGTGGTATGAGCGGCGGCCAGTCGCTCTCAAATTTACGACTGCGTTCTTCCTTTACTCGGATGATGTGATATTTAGTGGCCAAGGCATTTATTTCACTTGATATGTAAGGTCCGATCATTGCGCCATGTAATAATAATTGGGCATCGACTATGTAGGTGAGTAGTACCTAGTATACCTAGGTGATGAAGTCTTGACTGGCTACGTGCGTAGAGTAACTGAACTTAACGCCTGCTTGGTATAGAACAGTGTCCACGAACCACCCAACAACATTGCTGGCACGATGATATTCACACAAGTCGCATAATCGTGCGATTTCCAATGGAAGATCTCCAGGCGGTATGAAAAGACGCCAAACACCTCCCTATATTTAGGAAAGTCGCATCAGGCGAACTCATCCCCTCGCGCATGTACCTGTGCCGGTGCCTGCGCCCCTAATCCAGCACCATCGCCATCCGCCGGCCCGAACCAGCCTCCAAAATCCAACTTCATCAATAACCGATCAATGCCACCTACGCGACGGGGCCGATACCTCGTGGCCGCCTCATTCTCATCCACGACATCCTCGTCCTTGTCGTCCTCGCCCTCCATCTCCGCCGCAAAGGCAGAGTCCAAACTCAGCGCCCGCAGCGCGGCGACAACGTTCTCGATGCCGAACTTGACGCGGCGCTCGACGCCGCGCAGCTGCGACCGCACGTCGCGCTCCTCGGCGTCGAGGTTCGAGAACGCGTCCACCACGCCCTCGTCGGCTTCGAGATCCAGCGATGTCCAGACGCCGTGGAGGCGGTGCACGAGGGCCACGAGGTGATCGATCTGGATCAGGAGTTCGTGGAGAGGGGTGCAGAAGGCGTGCTGGGTCAGGAGCAGACGGCGCACTAGTGCGCTGAGATACTGGCGGTGGGCGGTGCTGAGGGTTTGCGGGTCGTGATGGTGTTTCTCTTGAGCATCTTCCGTATTCGAGGACGAGCCGGGCGTTGAGTTGCTAGTTTTGTTGGCTTTTGCAGGGAAAACGCTATGCGATGTTTCGCAGCGACTGTATTCTCCTCGCGATGGCTGATGGGTGCCAGTCACCCAGCTGTGGAAGTGAGACCAGAGTCCCTCGACTACTTCCACCTGTAAGTATGCCTCGGTCTCCCCTAGGAAAAAAATGGCTGCGCTGCTAGTGCTCCAAGTACTGCGCATAATGGACGAACGGAGAGACCACCGCTCCCGAAGTAGCTTGGTTTTGGCAATGCCGGCCTTGGTGTTACCAAAGGGTGCTTTGGGAGGTGGTGGGTGATTACGACGTAAGGAGGTGATTTTCCAAAGATCAGTGAGGCGGAGATGGGCGCGTCGGATAGAGAGAAGATAGGAGTTGATCGCTGTGTATATTTGAAGGTCGGAATGGGTGAGGAATAGGTCTAGGGGAGATTGTATTTGCATTGTCAATTTGACAGGAACGGAGAAGAGAAGGTTGCAGAAGGGGGTAGACACGACGGCATGGAGGATCTTAGGGCTGGCACGATCAGAGCCTTTCGCTGCCGTTATCTCGGTAGTCTTAGACACATGTAGACGCAATAAGTCTCTGGCTTGCTCGAGAGCTTCATCTTCATCGTCTACGTGCTCGTTTTGCATGGAGCCCAAGAATGCCCAGGTTCGAGCTAGGACGGCGGCGACCTCGCCTTCCTTCACAGTGACTGTGCCTAGAGTGTCCCTTTTCTCGTATGCGAGATTGTCTGCCCTGCGCCAACGACCACGGATTCTCTCATCGGCTTGCTGTGTCAGAGCGATGGCAAACTCGCCACGGCCGATTAGGAAGAATTCCCGTAGGACTCGCAGTAGTTCTACCACTCTCACCAACGGCAATAATTTCTGCAGTGTGGTTCTAGATAAAGTGTATCGAATACTTGTGATCGCCCGTGAGAAGGCCACGCCGTTGAGAGGCGATGGTAACGCCAATTCTTGGTGCTGTGACGCGAGATGACCAAGGCCGCTAGCACCTGTATCCGCACCGGCCCTTGAGCGAGCTCGGTTTATTGAAACACCAATGAAGAGCATTGATTCCGCTGTCTGGGGCGATACGAACGATGGTAACAAATCGTAGTCGACACTATAGCCGTGCTCCTCTTCCTCATCTTCGCGTATGAAGAAGTCATAGCTGCTGACTGTTGGCCTGCGTCCGTACAGAACCCAGGCAGCGACTTGCTTCAACCAGGCGGTCTCGGCGACCCCAACCAGACACTGAGCGGTCTCATAAACATCAGCATAGCCTGTTTGCAATTCATTCCGCAGTCGGTTGATGAGCTTGGCGGCCTGGCAAGGCACTTGTGTGCTGTCACTGTCTTGGTCGACACCGACACCGACGAATTCTATGAGGTCCCAAAGCCATTTCAGCCGTCGAGTCCAATCAGAGAACTGGCTGACCACGGCAGTTAAGGGCACTATGTTGTAAGCGCCGACGAGGGCAGCATCTTTGCGGAGGATGCTGTCCTCCACTTCGAGGATCTTTCGCTGGAATGCGCCCAGGTGAACAGACGAAACGGCGGAGGCAACGGCGCGACAGATGGCAGACGGATGACTGCTCCTGATGCGACTAGTGGCCCCTTTCAGGTTGCAGTGGAGCTCACTCAGATGCGCGGCCGTGTCTAGGAGCTGCCGCTCGGGCGGTGATAAGAGGGACGAAGCGGCGGGATCGGAATAGTCATTCCGCAGTAGAGGTGACGGGTGTCCCGACAGTGAGAGCAGGATTTCATGGAGCATGGCGGGGGGCAAGCAGCGGAGGGAGCTCTATTGTGTACTCATGTCAGAGACGACGATCATGGTGAGCGGATGGATGGTTGAGGCGGACCCTTGCAAGACCTGGGACTCTCTCTTAGACCGGATCTTGTCGCCGATGTCTCGAGCTAGTAGAATAATTGAACCCAAACACTCGTATCGACACATCGGAGCTGGCTTAAAGCGGAGGGAACTCGACCAAGACTCAGTGTGTAGGTAGGTATCTTGGGTCGCGGGTACCCTCGAGAGCGTGGCTGGAACAAGCCCTGGCGTCGTTACCGCTCACATGAGTTTACCTAATGGTAGTTCTCAAGTTTGAGGTTGTGTAGTAGGTAGGTTAGGTGCCGTAGTTACAAGGTGCCCGAGGTAGTGGGTCGGCCGTCCGCGGATGAACCCCAAGCTTTTGTTGTGTCGATTGCAAGCAAAGAAATACAAAATCAAGTAATGTAAGCTTTTTTATTCTATTTTATTTTTTTGTCATGCGATTCACAGCGATGCTCTTTTGCAAGGGTGGATGGCTCATTCGTCTCAATTTGACAGTGGACTAGGTAACTCAAGTCTCATTGCGCTTACTTACATACAAGACCCGTCGCCCTCAGTCGCGGTATGTCGACGGGGCTAATTGGAAGTGCCAAACGCGTTGCCACGACAAATTAAATTACCACATCACGTGATCGATACCGTCTTTGCTCTTAATGGCAATGGCAGTCGCCTAGGAGCAACATGAACGAACACAGGCGCATTGGACTCAGGTATGATCTGGCGAACCTCACAGTTTAAACATTATTTCCAACTAGCTACTGTACCTAGTAGCTATTTCTCTGCCCCACTCATCCCATTCTTTCGCATCGGCATCAACCTCCCATAACAGTCCCGTAATAGTCCCTGATAACCTACTTTCTGGCAGTCTTGGACGACGTACCACCAACACTAGCAGAATCCTTCACTAATTGAGTGCTCGAATCATTCATGGCGCTCGTGTCATCGCCGACTATGACATCGGCCGTTTGACCATTGCCAATCTTGACCTTTCCAACAATCATGCCTTTGCCAACAGCTTTGACAATTGCTTTTCTGGAGACGCCCGTGACGTCCACGTAGACGAGCCCGACATTCTTGACACTACCGCCGAGATGTTTGGTGAGCTCTCCTGCTTCGTCGCCCCATCGGTGCGTGACCATCGCCGTCGCCGACGTGGAAGCCGAGTTGAGGACGCTCTTTGCTGCGTGGTCGATTCCGTCGGTGATTGTCGAAAAAGCCATCAGACTCTTGTTCAACAAGCCTGGCTTGAATGTCTCAAGGGGTTGGCCATCCGGGCCAAATCCTCTTTTCCCACTTCTGTCCTTGTTACCTCGCCCGGCCAGCTGCGCGCCGAGATTTTGAGCCACCTTCGTGACCTGTCCAACGGTTTTGGTTGATACTTCAACCACCCCGCCAGAAAACTTGCCGATCCGACGCACACGCTCATGCGTGGCCGGCTGAAACGTCAAGGGCTTGCTCGCGGGCTTCGTGCTCTTAGCGAAACTATCTGTCCCCGATTGCATAGCATTGGAGACAAGATCAGAGGTTGTGATGATGAGCCGTGATGCATATGCCGCCTTCGACACAATGAAAGACTTCTGGTACGCTGGGTGCAACTCCATCTCCAGAGTCTCAGCCGACGCCGGCACGACCGCCAATTTGTTCCCTTCCGTGGGAAGCGTTATCTCGACAGGGTCTGGGTGTCGCCATTGTTAGTATATCGTCAGAGTAAATAAAAATTAAAACCATGCCGTGCTACTTACCCTTAGACCCAGGCTTCACGCCGGACTCCTCGACTTGGTACCCATCGGACAGCTCGCCAATAACGCTTCCATCCTCTTCGTCAATGAGCACAATCTGGCCTGCATGGATAGAGCTATGGCTTCCCTTCGCATAACCTTCACCAGGTCCAAAAGAGGCAGGGTTGTAGGCGGGAAGCTTCTCGTCGCCCGTTGACTTCGATATCGATTTAGAGGATGTCGGTTTAGAGACAGAGGAAGAGGATCTGGGTACAGGTGTCGAGGCGGAGGGCGGTGACTTTTTCTGGTCCAGCTTTGCCGCCGTGGGCGGGGGTGCCCGTTCGAGGAAGGCAGTGCATTGTGCCAATATGGTCTCAAACGTATCTACGTCTTCCTGGAGACCTGGTCGGCTTCCTACCGAGGGAAACTCCAGTCTGGTGAAAGCGCCGCTATCGCGACCCAGGTCCCATCGGGGGATCAGGTAGCTCCTAGGGGGTTGGTGGTAGATCTGGGTGGTGGCTGGCAAGGGAATGTCGAGCTCAGGCGGTAGGTGAAGATGCAGATAGAAGTCTTCGGCTTGGGCGTCGCGTTGCGAATCGAAGGTCGAGGGATCGGCTAAAGGGGAAGAAGTAGGGACCATCAACAGCGACAGCGTCTGGGGGCCACCCGGCGTCAAGGATTCCTCGTTGCCGTAAGCGAGATGGTACGCTGACACGCCTTGTATGGCATAGAGCAGCTTCGGGTCCTGTTGCCGCGCGAGAGCTGTCAGCACCAAATTGCATTCAGATGCAGGTTGCGAATGCTGGCGCAAACTTACATTGTGGCTGGATGCCATCTTGTAGATACTCGAGGTAACAGCCTGGAGACAATTGGCTATGCGGCTTGTTGGCTGCTGGCTTACTGGCGCAGGGCCCTCGTACAGACAGGCACTTGTTCAGGTCGCGACGCAGAAGGCGTTCAGCCTCAAGGGGTGTCTATATCCGTTGTGTCGGAAGAGAGTATGAGTGTCGCAAAGAGGGGTAGTTTCGAGGCGTGCGTTGGTAGTCGAGAATGGGGGGATAAAAATTATAAGTACGGTGTACACGCGTGGGACTGCAGTTCACCGTGTTCGACTTTGTTCGACCTCTGTTTGTGTGAGACTGCGTAGGAGATAGCTATTAAGTAAGTGTGTGTGGTGTAAGTGCAAGATGCGACAGCGAGGTGGCGGCACTTTGTGCAACTGAGGCCTCGCGCGACAGGAATCATGCAGGTGCTGCTGTGATCTAAGGGCGTCCCGACGTCATTGGTCTATGGGTACGCACAGCCCCTCGCCCCCTCGCCTATGGGGCCTTATCTACGATGCCCCTCTCCCCTCTGCCCTGATGCCTGGGCCTGGTGGGTGGCACTACTGCAGTCCAGTCCAGTACAGTACCTTCAAGTCGGGTGCTTGGCACTTTACTAGTCCCCCGCCTAGCATGAAATGGCATCCAAGACCTGAGACACTCACTTACATCATGTTGGCAAGCCGGTTTTGTATTAATTTCATGTCGGGCACAAGCTTTTTAACGTTGAAATCATTCTAATACTTACTTATTTATTTACATTGATTGGGATGCTAAAACTCAGTCATATGGACGCACGCATATTGTTAAGTCCATAGCACGCGGATTGACGTGCCAAATATCTGAGGTATATCTATACTTACTTAGTATGTATGAGGTTCATTCGGGCGGGCCACTATTGATGCCCCTTGATGTACGCGCTCGAGGTTAATATAAATATTTACAGTCTGATTACTTGCTAAGGAGGTGGTAGCAACACGGTCAAAACGGCTTTCATTGTGGGACAAAGGCCGGGCACTCGGGGTCCAAAGTCCCTCCTCTCCCGTCTGAGACTCAAAGTCTTACTATCGGAAAATTACTCTTACTATTGAGTCTTGACCAACGTCTTGGTCTTGGGCACTTGATCAGCGACACGCCCGACAGACTATATCTTAGCACCAGGATACTTCAGTACGAGCATGGAAATTTCCAAGAATGCCTTTTACGATAGCGGCCCCTCCTCGTAGTCATGCCGCATCTCCGCTCCTACATCCGAGCTACCTAGTACGGAGTACGCAATACGTTCACACCATACGCCTGTCTCTCGATATCTTCATCGTTGCAAGTGAAACATGGCTTCATTGATTGATTCCTGCCTACTCCCAAAGCGCCCAACGCCAGCCTTGACTCAGCTGTGGCCAATCTTATTGAGCTGATAGCTCTATCTGATCGATCTGCTCAGATAACTCAGATAACTCAGGGGCGCTGGCAAACGTTAGGAATGATGATGCATCCAATAATGGCTGCATATAGGGCTTTTGGCGCGGCCTCTCGAACCTCTTGCGTGAAGTATTACGAATGCTGTGGACAGTGAGCCATATTCGCGACCCTTGTCTGAAAAGAATGGGAAATGCCACACCGGCGCAACTGCATGCGGATATGCGTGCGTACGTACCTCACCTACTTGCCTCCCAATGTCTTGGTTCGTCTAACCCTCTGCGCCAACAACGCCAACAATAGCAAGCAAGCCCTGGGCAGTATAACCTTCTTTCATCTGCATGTACACTAACTGCTTTCCAGCCTTGGCCGGGCCTGACCTGACCCGATGGTGTGGACATGGCTTCACCTTGGACCAACAATAATAATACCTCCTCATCACAAAGCAAAAGCGAAGCAGTCGATTCGCTTGTCGGTGCTACCTCGTGAGGTGATAGAGCTGCAGTGAGACATTGTTGGGACTTCCCGCTCGCGCCCCGCAGGTGCAAGCG
Organism: Astrocystis sublimbata; assembly: GCA_022453515.1. Lineage (NCBI taxonomy): Eukaryota > Fungi > Ascomycota > Sordariomycetes > Xylariales > Xylariaceae > Astrocystis > Astrocystis sublimbata. The sequence goes on along the minus strand of JAJNNY010000006.1, from coordinate 573,899 downwards.
CCCGAATTGACGGTTCTGATAGGATTGCACCCCCCCTTTCGCTCTCTTTCCATTGGTTAGAATATCTACTGACTACGAATCATTTGTTCGGTTGCTTGGATTTAGCCCTTCGACTTTCACTCGCCTTTGATCGAATTGTATGTACCCCTGGGCCCGACTCGTCTGCTTCTGTTACCTTTCTGGAATACACCGGGAGACAGGTCTCATGGTTCAGGTGTACTCAGCTTGTGCATTGAGCCCCTACCGCCGATGTATGATGCGGCGTCCGTACGAATAAGAACGACTGCTGCCCTTTGTAGACAGAAATGTGTTTTTTTTCCCATTCCATATCAAGTGCCACGGTGCCTCAAAACAAGACTCTCCAACCTGCCATGTTTCATTCCCCAAGTTACTGACCCGGTGATTATCCTTTCCTCCAGCGAGACACCTGTCGCTGAGATAGTTTCCAGGCACCTTGTTAAACAGTAAGTTAACGACTAGCAAGATTCTCACCGCCGCCTGCATGTTCGCTTTGGTGACATTCGGCTACTCATTCGACTTACAGAACAGATTATCCCACATATCAGTTATCCCCAACGGTATATGTAACACGACATCGAAAGGTGCACACTCCCGCTGGAAGCCAGGACACCCTCATTGTCTTGGTATCATTTACCACAACCTAAACCGCGATTCAAAGACCAATTTGCAACTTTTAGTACATATTCGAAAGAGGTTCATTTCCAAAGCGATACCTTGCACGCTTTGGTGCCACCAATCCATCACCATATTGGGTTCCTATACCGCATCCAAGTAACCGCGCTCTCCAGGGTCTACATAGACCCAGTCGTCAAAATTTCAACCCCAATTCGTATTCACTCCATCCTTGCCCCTTCGACCCCTCAAGATTTGAACGAGGATTTAAGTTCTAAGCCAGGATACGCGACATCAAGGTCGAAAGTAGAAAGATCATTGAAGCCAACTAAACTCCCATCTGAGTCACCGTCACCCATTTCTCAATCGTACTCAGAGGCCAGGTTATCTGATAGTGAGCTCCGAGTGGTGCATGGATCAGGTGGAGGGGGCACTGGTGGAAACGGGGGATAAAACATGCGGCCTTCGATAGACGGCGATATCGAGAGGAAGAGGCAGCTCAAGATGCGGCCTCCAATGCGCTCGAGCGTCGCCTGTACGCGGTGTCGCAAATCCAAGATAAAATGCGAAAACGCGAATGGCGCCAGCCCCTGCGATAGCTGTGTCAAGACCGGAAACGAGTGCATTTTCAAAATTCCCGATCATGTTGCCCCTAAACGATTGGAGCCACCGGCCTTTGTTAAGCAAGAACGAGATGGTGGACCCGACAGGAAGCGTCATAGAAAGCTTGACGATCTCCCAAATGGAGACAGTCACAAAACGGCGCTGTTTGTTGAGGATGTCTTGTCTGCCTCGTTCTTGACAGAAGATTTATGGGAGCAGATTCTTGATTTGTACAAGCTGCATTTCGCCCCTGAGCTGCCGTTTTTGCACCTGCCCACGATGAAGGAGAAGCTGGGCCGAAAGAAAACATCGACTCCTGAACAGAACTCGGACAATAACATAGTCTTGCTCGGCGTCTTGACTCTGACTGCACGCTTCCACCCAGATCTGGTCAGATACACGGCGCATATGTGTAACAGTGAAACTGTTAATGCGAGAATACGCCGGGTTCAAAACCCGGCTGATCCGACTGCCGCGTCAGAGTATTATGCCGAGATTCTAGCAATGGCCCTCGGACCGATACGAACATCCTTCAGCACTGCCTCCGTGGATCGAGTAGCCGCACTGCTCATGCTTGGTCTCTACGAATGGAGCCAGACGCAGCCCAAGACAGGCGGTATGACCGCTTGGATGTACGTTGGCAGCGCTATCAGGATGGCGCAATTCTTGGGACTCGGCTTCGAGGACGCCGCCGAGGCTGGAGATGCGAAATTCAGGGCAGCCGATTTGCGCCTCAAAAATGCGGTTTGCCAGTCACAACGTACTTTGCAAAAGGAGATTAGACGGAGACTCATGTTCAGTTGCTTTATTCTCGACAGAATGCTGGCTTGTGGCAAACACCGGGTGACAATCATACGAGGCGAAGAACTTGATATCCAGCTCCCCTGCTCAGAGGACAAATTCGATTTGGCTTTGGAGGTACGAACCGGTCGCCTGACTCATTTGGAAAGCAGCGCGTACGGTGACAGCGTTTTAAGCCGCTTTATCCAGATGGTGAACATATGGGGAGAGATCTCCAAGTACAGCTCTCGCGGGGGTCGTGTTGAAGACAAACAAGCCCCTTGGCACCCGGAGTCGGATTTCTACAAACTCAATGAAACCCTAGCAAGGTTTGACCTGGCTCTCCCCGGCACCTTCACGTTTTCGAAATCGAACTATCTCAAGCACGAGAACCATCAAGATGCGAGTGCATATGTCCTCCTCCACATGCTCCGGTTCGTTTGCCTCATCATGTTGCATCGAGAGTACGTCCCTTTCGTGCCGGTTCGCTGCCGCGGGCCTGAAGGACCTCTAGACAAACCAACCTTTACGAAAGAAGAGACTCCGCTTGGCTTTTGGAAAATGAGCGCGGAGAAGATGTTCAGAGCTGCCAGAGGTGTTGTAGACTTGATTGAGATCTGTCAAAAGAAAGACAAACTGCCGCAGTCTACAATCGTTCTCTTCGCCGTATGGACTACGTCCTTTGTGGGCTTGTACGGCGCCCACTTCCCACAGATGGACACGGAGAAACACATGCTATCGTCCGATTATGAAGACCCATGGGCACGCGATCAACGAGACGATTTCATGCGCGATATTTTCAAGCGAGGGCCCACTGCGCTTGCAACGCACACTCTACTTCGATTAGCGACGTGGCAAAAGATGGCGTCTACCTACGTCGATATCCTATATGACATGAATGATTACTTCACCACGATCAAGCAGGACTATTACAAGTACAGCGACAAGAACGGACGACCAAACAACTCAACACTGCGCGTTCGCGAGGGTGGCACCGGCGGTGGGCTCGAAGAGTACCACCCCCTCGTCACCAAACTCAAGGATTTCGGTACCATCCAACCAGACGAACACGATGTCACAGATATATCCGAGCGGCTTCGTCTGCGGACTTTGAATCGGCCGTCGAGCGCTCTCGGCAGTCTCAGCAGCACTGGCCGGTCTGCCACTCCCGCGTCATTCACGGCAATCAACCACAGCTCTATCCTGTCGATCTCGGAAATGTCTCGCCCGCTCAGTCGAGCGGCTACAGATCGAGGACTACCACAATCACAAGTTGATACGTACGCCGAATCACTGCGATACCACAACACGCAGCAGCAGCAGCAAGTGGATCTGCCGCCCGCTCTGGCGTATCCTACGCCTCGCTCGGTGCTTGAATCCGGACACACACAGACGCCTGTCTACGAGTCGACCATGGACGATAGCGAGAGCTTCTGGGACAAACTCCAAAGGGACGAGTTGCGTCGTTTTGGGGCCACGGGCGACCTGAGTCTTTTCTCGACCGGCCAGTCAGAGCTTTTGGTCGAAGAGATGCCCTTCGGGGATTCGTCGTATATCCCAGCCATGAGCGGCTCGTCTTACCAACTTTTGCAACCCGCCGAGGACGGTCAGGTGTAAAAAGCTGTATATATATGCGCCCTGAAAGTCTATAAGTCTCAAGGCACAGTAGATTCAGTACGGCTCACGGTCCATGCTGTTTCATTCTCGGGTCCTGGCGTTGACTCCGGAAATATTGCGCGCCACGCGCTCCATACGTGGCAGCGGCTACTGGATCATCAGCGCATGGCCTAAGAAGTTGGTTCCGACCTCCAGCTCATCTCGGTCGGTTGTGAGGCCCGGTGGCTTATTCATGACGACTGCGCTAGCTATGGGAACGTCGAGCCGGTCCCCTTTTTATTCTCATCTCTTCATTCTTCCTTCTTACCTTTTCCTCGTCTTTAAATCGGGGAGTCTATGATTTATTCGGATGGTCGAATATTTGGTACCTTTAATGATAAAAAGTGAGTTTTAAAGATATTGATAGTCATGGTGGCACTGGTGCACAAGATTTGCGATCTTGGCTTCACAGCAAGCAGACCGGAAATGACTACGGTTCATGCCATAGGAGCACGAATCGTTATATTGGATAATAAACTTGGATCCATGGAAAAGCGCAAAGTGTTTTTCACCGGAACTTGGGACCATATTATGATCACTGATATTGTATGCGTTCTACCCGGATGAACAACCCGCAGCAATTGATCATTTAAGTGTGTCATTTGGGGTGCTCGTCTCGCTGCAATATGCCCTACAGATTGCCTGGCTGCAAAAAAATGAGAGATTCTTCTTTCTCTCATAAAACTCCACAGGTCATGTCAAAATCCTGTCACTAGTAACATCAGTGTTCGTCTTTGCATGCACGTATTCATCAGTTAAATTTCCAATACGCCCCCTCGGACATTTTGACAACGGACATCCATGAAACATAAAGTTTGTCATATTAAGGCTGGTTGTTTCATCTCCAATGCTGCGGTCAGTCACTTATTGATAGTTATTAGGCTCGCACGCAGGCGCCATATCGGTCACGTCAGGGACAGATCTATGAGATTTTTTTTGTGAGTTCCATATAGCCTGTTATAAACACTAATAACAAGCGACACATCGTCAAGCGACGCCATGTATAGTGTGCCGAGATGTACATGACTAAGGGAAGGTGATGACCACTGTGATTGTACCACGCCGCCGTGTACTAATTAAATACCCAATTCCACCCATGTCCTTGACGCCTTGCCAAAATCAATCAAACATGCCCAAATGCCAACTCAAATCTACATGGAGCACACCAAGCACATCTTTTGAGATCCAGTGTGAAGGTCGAGTTGCCATAGCGACGAACCATGTCTACGACAACCTCGTGGTCAAACGCATCTGCAAGGGCGTAAGTGAATAGATAGCAAGCCGTAGCAAACTAGCTGTACGTCAAGACATCAATTAAACGCGACCGCTTCTGTCGCTCATGGAAACGGAACTCCCAACATCAGTCCAGCTAGTAGGCGTGTTCATACCACTGCTCTGGCTTAAGACATCATCGTTGAAGGATCTGTTCGAAATGACCTCGTGTTCAACTTCGACACCGGAGCCCACAACCGATGCGGAGTCGGTGGGCGTCAACTCGCCGTCCGTGATGAAGTGGGCATCTGTACCAACCGAAGAGGCGGGAGCGGCGACAGAGTTTGGAAGCGAGTAGAGGCCCGCGTCCTGCGCCCATGCCTGAATTGAGCTATAGGCGTCGTTGTTGTTGGAAGTATCATCGGTGCCCTCGGTCGCATCTTTGTCACCGTCTTCCTCTTTAGCCTGGCCAGCCGTCATGTACTCGTCGACGCCAAGCTCGTCAGAAGCTGGTATTTCTTGCTTGATCTGCTCTGGCAGTTGCTCGGGTGACATGGTACGCGAAGGCTGGCGGGGGGCGTCAATGTCGGTTGCGCTGTAAATATCAGACACCTCGTCCGGGCCGGGCTCGATCAGGGCGTTCTCGAAATCGATGTCGCTCTCGATTCCGTGCTCGTCGGCGAAGGGGTTACTCAGCATGGCGTGGTGGAGTCCTCGGGCACCCTCGATGCCGCGGCGGCGAACGGTTCCCTGATTGTCGGCAGCTTCGTGCCCGGTGTGATAGACATATGTGCCCTTCTCGGCGTTGGCATCTTGCTGGAGGAAGTCGTCGAAGGTGGAGGCTCGGCGGCGGTGGAAGCCCTCCTCCGACTTCTCCGTCTTCTCTTCGTCCTGGGCCTGCTCCTTCTTCGATTCGCGGATGGCGTTCCAATACATCAGCTCCTCGCGCTGGCGGCGGAGAGCGTCGGGGTCGGTGCTCACGCCCTCAGGGACGCTACCGGGTCCGAGGCCGCGAGAGGCAAGGAAACCTTCGGCATCCTCGGGTCGGTTGAACAAGTTTTCTCGTTCTTGCGGACTAATACTATCGCCAAAAGTGTGTAGAGCGACGGCGATACGGCGGCGGAGGTCCTCGGTAAACCGTTGTAGTTCAGGGGACTCGTAGATGGCAATGGCGGCGGCGATGGCGACCGAAGCGAAGATGATGCCGGCTGTAGGAGGTCCGTTAAAAGGTCTGCTGAAAGGCGGCATGCTGGATAGATTGTTCGGGGATTGGGTAGGGTAGGTAGGGATAAGGGGGTGGGTAGCAAGGGAAGTAGTAGGCAAGTAATAGGGAGTTGATAGGCTAGGTGGTGTATGACAATGGTAGTGGTGGTGATGATGATGATGGTGATGATGGTGATGCAGCTCGTGCGGATGAGACGAGAAGAGCAGATGGAATCAGACTACTACAATACGCCATTGAATCCCATTGTAGTGGAATTGATTGTGAGGCGAAATACTAGTAGCTTGCGTACGTAGGTAGTGTGTAGGTGTGTAGTGGTTGAGCTCATTCGCCACCTCGAGCGACCAGGTTGCGGCTAGGCAGCTGTGATTCGCAGTGGGTTGACGGTTGACGGTTGGAGGTGGACGTGGGGTTGGGCTTGGGGTTGGGGCCGAGGGAGGGGATTAATTGTACGTACCTTTGGCGGCTATGGGGACAGGCATGTTATGTATGTTCTGCTAGCTATCATAGGCTGCATCCAGCCGTGATGCCACGTTTTGGGAGATAACTCTTCTCCTCGGTGGTGGTCGCGCAGCTCGAAAATGGAGGGAAAGATGGAAATGGAGATATTTGATGGATGGTTCAGTTCCAAGGTTGTGGTTGTGTGGTGTAGGAAGGAGGGAGAGATGGGGGGGCGAAGGTCGGAGGGGCAGTGCTGTCGGGGGAAGGTCTCTAAGTAGGTGAAGGATTAAGAGAGCATCCCGTCGTGGACATGGGTGCAGTCTGCAAGTAGAAAGGTTAAAACGGATTCATCCCATCTCCCTTCACCTACCTACTTACTTACATTAATTAGGTATGTGGCAATAGTATGTAGGTTCCAACTTGCGCTGAAGAAAACCCAAAAAGTCCATCCATTGCCGACCGAACATACGTACCTACTTCTACTTGTCAGTGCGACAGATATCCACACGATAATCCTCAGACCTGCGCATGTGAAAAGCATCGATGCGCCTTACAACTAAACTGTACCTACCTACGCACCGCACCATTGGATGCTCAGGTGCCTGCCCCCCCTGAGCTTGCCGAGCTTGCCAGGCTCTCGAGAAACCTAATCGTCCAAAAGTGCAGTCAGTACCTATCGTACTCGTACAGTAACAGCCGTCAAGGTGGCCAAGACTTACTCGGCGCTTACGCATCCCGCGGTCAAGGCAACCGTATAATAAACCTACATTGATGACCTGGGAGCATTTCCTGCTTTGGCCCTTACCTTAGGTTACGTAAGTACGGTACATCAAAGTGCACTTGTGAACAGGCAGACAGGCCACAGCACGAGCCAGCCTTAACTTACCTGCACGTTAGGTAGGTAGCCATTCGTTGGAAGTGTGGCCGGCATATGGGCGATCAAAGCTGAGCCTGGCACGCCACACGCCTGAGATCTCACCACCGCGAAATATCCGTCGAAACTCTAGGACTTTGGGTCTATTACTGGGATGCGACGCACTGGGGCGAGTGAGGAACGGGATGTGGGTGGAGTGATTGATTGGCGCTACCATGGATGGCCAGCCCAATGTATTTGATTCAATATCCCGTACGAATGGCCCATAATCTTCACATCAGCACTCAAACATACCTCTTAAAGGTAGTTAGGAGATCGATTGTAGTCGGACGACATTCTCGTGCTCATAGGTAGATGGCTGCTTGAGTGGTAATCTGAGCAACACCACCGACTTTGTCTTGAGACTTGATAAATGGCACTGGAGTTCATTTCACCTGCAATGACGATCTGATTCAACTGCAAACATACTTGAAGTGGTGGTGAAATTGTGATTGCTTTCATATCCAATTACATCGTACTTTGAGTACACTATCTGAACCGATTCGGAGCTAGGTAATGCACGTAGGTGACCGCGCCATAGTTTTAATTTTCGGCTTGGGTATTCGTAAAACGCCTCGTAATCCTTCCCATGTCCATCGTGTTTCCCTCCCATTTGAAACGCCGTTTTGCGGCCATAAATTCAACCCCACTGCAAATGCACAATAGCCGAACTAAAGAAAAGACGACTGTCCGATCTCATGACATCCTCTGATACTCTCCAGACGTAGATGGGGGGGCACGTCATCATGTCCCATCCCACACACAAAGGTAGAGGCCATGGATCGAAGTGGCCGCATGCATTAAGATGTAGTCGGGCTTGCTCTGAGTCGCTACCCAGGCTTATCCAACCGTCTCAAGAGTTTTTGTGTCAACGCCATCAAGATTCTCTCCGCCCGTACCCAGACGGGGAAGAGTCGAGTGTGGAGAAGTTCGATTTAGTGAGAGCTGGTAGAATCAGCCGATGAGGTCGAGGTCGTCGACAGGCCGGAATCCGTGCGCTCAATGCCCGGGGCCGGTTCGGACGTGCTCTCAGGCCTTGTCTTCTCACTAAAATTGCTAGTTAGAAGCCGTTCTAACTTCTCGCTCTCTTGTCCCACTCGACACAAGACACTAATACGTGACGAGTGTAGATAGTATGGCACGGTCGACGGTGCCGAACGAACAGAGAACTTACTAGGCAGCCCTGTTAGAGTGCAGTTGGCACTTCCATGAACCTCCGCTGGTCTTGATCTTGAAGGTGAGGGGCTTGGCGGCCAGGTAGTCGTTGACGTTTGAGGCAGGCATTTTGGGTGGAGTGGTTGGTGTTAAAAGTGTGTATTGTATGGTAGCAGGAGCAGGGTATGTATGGCAGAACGAGCAAGAGGCAGTAGATCTAGCGATACAGAGCGGAGAGAATGTGGAATGGTAGGGGAGTAGAACCGAGGAACGAAGACAGCAGAGGGATGCGGGATTTTATAGGAATCCACGAGCACGTCCGCTTATCGTGGAGTTTGTGGAGGACATGTGGGATGTGTGGGAAGGGGTCAAGCTCGAGGGCCCAACACGACCCTTGGACCCCTGGATTGGCCTGTCTTACAGTAGCACAAGGAAGTGCAGGGAGGTATTATTTGTCGATTTGATGAGGCATTTTGTTGGAAGGCTAGAAGCAGCCCCGTCGATCGGTAGCGACTGATGGGTTTGTGGGGGGAGGCGAGGGAGGGACGGGGTCGGAGACTGCGATTTGACCTAAGGATACCTTCCCTCCCGAGAGAGGCCTTCCGCAGGCATTATCGCACCAGCAGCACCAGCACCAAGCGCCAGACTCGCCAGAGGCCATGACTTGAAACTCACGATGTCATTCGCCCTCGGGGCCGAAACGGGGAGGTTGCTCGCCAGCAGCGCCGAAGGTATCCACAAAGTACGCAACCTACCTACATGTAGGTACCTAGGTAGGTAAGTACCTGTAAGTGGGCGACCCAAGGCGACCTCGCTCTCGAATCGAAAGCACCAGCACCAGCTGGGTGGTCCGCTCCCAGGCGTGCCAGCCGAGCCAGGCTCCGTCCCAGCCGCTACAATGCGCATTAGCGTGCGTTATCTGCCTTAGTCCTCTACCGGTTCCAGCGACTTCGTCCAGCCTGTCCGAGCCCGTCCGGATTACTAGCTCTGAACTTGAGCTTCTTCCCAGTCGCGCTCGGTCAAATTTTAATTAACGCGAGTGTGGCAATCGTCCTAAACCCCAGACACCGAGTTATCGTCCTTTGATGACCAATTGAGGGGACAAACAGCTACAAACTACAAACTACAGTACATCAGACAACCGCACATGTACCTGGCGAGCCTGGCAAGCTGGGATTGTTTTCAGTTATCGGTGAGAAAATCGCCACGATGCCCCCATCCTATCATGCCCACCCTATTTGATCCCGATGGCGACAAGGAAATACAGCATGCTACACACAAACTTCCAATATACCTAAAACGTAAGCACACATCAGTCGTGTCAACCCCGGACGCATCCGATTTGTCAAAATACATGCAGCTTTGGCCGGCGGACCGTGTCCCTGTTCTTGTGACAATAAGTGACGCAAAATCATCACGCGTTAGGCACGTACGAGTATGGCTGCGGAAATCTCACGTATTCTGAACGACTTCTAGAATGCTTCTTTTGCATCTCAGATGGGACCTTTCAAAGCGCACTAACCTCTGACTGGTTCATCTCTGAGGGAAATATGGCTCCGGCTGCAGTCGACTGGACCGCTAAAGGCTTGTTTTCCCGGCCTACCAACACATCTCGCACATCAGGTCAGGTCAAACACGTTGCTAACTGTCTCATTGGTCTTGCCAAAGAGGGCAATGCCAGGCCAATGATTGGTCGGACTGTTATGGAGTCTCCCCAGAAAAAAAAAACCCGGTATATCCGACCGCTTATAGTGTCTCGAGTGTTGTGATACCCTTGAGTCTTGGTACTGTCCTGTCCGATGCCATCCGATGCGGGATTTCTCCACCTCCGCAGAGACCTTGCAAAAGCGTGTGACGAGAATGATGCAATTCTCCTTTCGTTTCGCCCTTCGCTCACCGCACAATATCAGTTAATAATAGTCGTCGTACTGGCCGATGATCTTCTCACTCATACACGCCTAATCGTCAGCCTTGGAACGAGCAGCCGGGCAGGGCTGTCCTTGGATTGTCTGATTAATTCCAGATAGGCTAACGTATCGAACCGCGCCGGCCGTACTATTTAAATGCTGTACCCAACTTTATGACGTGGGCTGATCCCAAAAGGTCTATTGATCTACCCCTTCCTCGTCTACCCTTTGGTGCGAGATATTAGCTCAGATTTGGATTACCTAACCTGGAATCCCGTCCATTGAGCCGCAATGCTTAGCACGCGACCAAATTATGGTTAAGCCTATGGGAATTGTGAAAAAATAGCACGATGAGCACGAGTAGGCGAGGTTGGCTGAGTGGCTGAGACTTTAGCTCACACAATCCTGACGGGAGCACACACAGCGTTTTAGTTCTTGTACAGAATGTATACGTGAATAACTTCGTATAGCAACACTCTACAGCCTCACTCTAGTATGCTGTGCCAGTATGTAAACCCACGCCAGGTGTCCCTACTTTTGTATTTTCCGAGTGCGTCTCGAAGGAGAGATATTGACCGCGCACCTACACTGGTCTGATCGGCAGCGAGGTTGTCTTCTTGACTGGGGGATTCCCCACGCTTTTCCCAAATGTCCTCACAGAGGCCTCGGCTGCTGTCAAAGTTATCCTCAATTTCTACTCACCTAATGGCAACAAAGGGCCCACCCAAATAAGTCATCGTTCGGGAAATATTCCTAGCGTATTTAAAGTCTCGATCACAAAATGGCCTGGGTGCCTGGGTATGCGTTTGACAAACCCCACGCCCCCCATCCTCGACCCCGGGCCTGATCAGATTGGCCTTAACAAGCCTCAGATCCCTCAAGTTTCAATGTCTTGGTTCCTTCAACCAACAACTTGAGGCAGAGATTACATGTCATCTGGCCGCCAACGAGGCAACACCACCCTTCGAGCAAGATGTAGATCATAACAGCAATCAGTGCGGATACATCTGTTGGACTACAAGTCCTGTGGCCACTAGATAATAACGATTTCCATGCGCCAGTTCATATTCTAGTATGAACATGGAAGGTTGTCTTTAAACCAAACATTCGCACCTATGTAACGCAATATTGTCCCAAAAAGAGACCCCGAATGCTCTGAACTCCGCATTCCCTGGCTCGCCTGGCTATATGTGCCATCACCAGTTTCTTATTGCCTCGTCGAGACTGCCGACGGGCAGCAGCTGTTTGAAACGCTGGTGGTTCCCTCATGCAGGGCGCAAACACGGGATGGGACGCCGGCTTGCCTGAAGACAAGCTTCTTCGCATGTCACAGAGGGTGTGTGGGGACGACGGACACCGACCTGCCAAGACGTGTCTTTGGTGGCGATCAAATCTATTTCCACGCGGCACCCTTAGCTCCGGTATTCGGCGTTCAGGTCATGCCGGTACTTCCTCGTCGCCACTTGAACGGTCGGTGTTGTGCGACGCGAGTACTGTACAGTAGTAAAGTAAGCCGCCGTTAAATCCCTTTCGGGGCCCCATCCCCGCACCACCGTTGTGAATTGTCGGGATCGATCAACGCCATATACTCCGGGTTGAGATATTCGTACATTGGCGTTCAATCAACCTATTTCAAATTGTTCAGAGTGAGGCAAGCGAGGCCCGACGAGCTTCGAGAGCGGGGCTCGAACATCGACTTTGTTCGTCTAGCGTGCTTAAATCTTGTTGCATACTGGCCGTGATCGGTTCCGAGTAGATGGTAGGGGTAGCGACAGCTTCATGAACCATTTCCTAGTTGTAGGTAAGCATTTATACGGCTCAGAGGACGTCTTGAGGACGGCTTAGCCACAGGCGAGACCAATTTTCCGGGCCGCCATGGCTTGCAGAGCACAAGGTAGGGTAGTACTTATTTTGTGAAGTGCTCTAGAGCGAGATTGTAAATTTGACAAGAACGTAAATCTTTTTTGCAACCGTGGTCTACGGATACGTGTAAAGTCTTGCTCTCGACTGATAAGTGTTGCTTGATGGCTTTGCAACTGAAGAATGATGGGATGGTCGCAATTTCTAGATATAATGTTTCTATATGTGACTGGTAGATTCATGACATAATACGATATCCAAACAAAAAAATCTTAAACCTCGACAATTTCTTTCATTGTGCCTAAAGACTCCAAAGTGCAGAAGGTGACCTTAGGTAGGTAGCTACGGGGAATTCGGGAATCCAGTGCGGCAAGGGAAGCTTCAAGAACAATGAAGCAGCACAGACGTACAGAACTCAGTTGGCTAACAAAGTAATATTCGTGAAATTGCCTCGTAGTTACGGTCCCTATCTCGATCATAAATTCATATATAGATTGCCATGTCATTCACAATTTGAACCTCTTAAGCCGCCCATTCTGCCATAACTCGTTGAGCTAAATAAGTTACGTGCCTGCCACTAGCAGCAGACCTATCAGTCGGGTCAGTGTACTTACCGACATGGGCACCTGCAGGTAGCCACGCTTGCCGCGGCGCTGTTCCCAACATGAAAAGGCGTGTTGGAGCCCTGTAAATGTCTCCAGCCCTTTTGATCAATTAGGCAGTTTCAATGTGTAAGGTTGTCTCATCGAAACGAGACCCTGGTATTTATCCTCAATTCTCACTATGACAGGTTGCTTCCATTTCATACCTCCAGTGATCAGTGACCTTATGAGAACTTTCATATCTTGTTCCAACTAGGTGGTGCGCAGGAGATGTGGTCGCATGGGTAGTATGCCGACTCGTTGCCTAGCGCTTAACATCGGAGTCCTTGAATCACACATAGGCAGGGTAGGAACTGAGTCACTTCAAGTTCGCCGGCCTCTTTCGTGACAGCCACACGGCCATCTACATGATGCAAGGTGGCAGCTACCTAGGTAGATATCACCTGCTGAAAGCAGCCAAAGAGTGAAGTAGATGCGCACCTGCTTTAGGTAGCATCGACTCACAATAACTTGATCTTGGGAGCCGTTTGCTTCATACAACACACTGCGCAAACTAGCAATTGCCCGACATTCTTACCCAAAAAGTCTTCTTGTCGATGAGTTGGGCTGAGATTTGTACGCTTCTGACTACATTTGTTCCGACATACTTACCAAGGAGTTTGCATCGAACTCAATAATTCAGGGCATTCCTTTTGTAACTCGAAGCTTAGCAGAGCATTGATTAGGGAAAGGTCAGTGGGTAAAAATCCCTTGTTTCCCAGATGTAAATCTGACATCTACCAGCTTCTTGGAGAACAACAGCATGGGCGGCCGAGCCTTTGCTTCAGGTCCTGATGCCTTATCCACCCCCCGAATGCCGCCTAAGGTCTATTACGCAGTTCGCGACCGATGCCAAGAGAAACTGCGGCAGCTTTTCGTGGTCGCTGCAACGCCTATTGAAGGGCCTGGGAAGTCTAGCTTTGGAGATGGTAAGTAAATATTACACCTCCTACTGCCATGGTCTTATACTCTGCACCGGCAGGCCGAGCCCGTGTAGTGCACCTTTGAGGTGTTGGGAAGGGGAAAAGTACTAACTGACAACACAAGTCGATCTGTTCGTCGCACTTGCGCAGAGCGATAAATATCCGTTGCTGACACATTCTTTCCGCGATACCTCAACAATGGAAGTCGTTTGTCGCCTTCTCGGAGCTGTCAAACACAAGGGGAACAACGAGCATATGGCAAATTTTGCGATTCCCTGGCCTGAAGACTGTCTACACTACGGCCAAGAGGATGCCAAGTGCGATGGTCAAAATGGACAGCCACCTGCTGAGTCCAAGCCGCTATACATCCAAGTAGACATTCACATCTTCAATGGACCAGGTCCTCTTCAGTGGGATTTATTTGCGAATGCTCATGGTGATTTATGGTCGATCCTCAGAGAGATTATCCGACCGTTCCACTTCTCCGTCAATCTAACTGGACTGTACATCCTTATCCCGGAGATCGACAGCAGATACAAGAAGAGAAAAACCAACATTCTCTTATCGAACGACCCTGCCACCATTCTGAATTTTCTAAGCCTCGAGTTTCAAGATGGACAGTGGGAGGAGCCATTTGCTTCAACTAAAGAAATGTTCGAGTACGCAGCTACTTGCCGCTTCTTCGGTGTAGAATCCCATCTTAGGGAGAGTGAGACCGGCATTTCTACTTCGAAACAAAAGTTCAAACAAAACCGGCCGGTTTTCCGGGAGTTCATCGAGGATTTTATCCCCGCATGTTGTGCCTCAGGTCGTTTCATGACAAACCCTCCGACCCACGAGGAGGTCCGCGAGCAGATTTTCGCGTCTTTCCCCGGCGTGCAGTATGCCTATGAAGAAACGGTTACGAATTGGCGTTCCAACCCTCTGTTTAATGAGATCTGGAACCATGTTATCAAGACCGCTGCCCCGGAGATTTTCACGCTTAGCGAAAGCAAGCGGAGGTGCTGCCGCTCGGCACTCGAGAAGATCATTGTCAAAAACGATACCAGTTTCGAAGGCATTACAGCGCCACCCAACCTTAGACGTGAAGACGGGTTCTTAGACGAAGAGAACGTGGGCATCTGGGTCCAAAATAACTGGCAAGATGTCTTGAAGGTCGCCTTGAGATGCAGTGAAATCAACAAGTGAGCCAGTTACCGTACGCTTTGACCAGCACTCCCTGCTGGCACATAGCTCGCTTTTTATTAACAGAGCCTCGCCTGGGCTATCAAGCTGCAGCCCAACAGGCGAAGCGATAAAGACCAGCATGTGCCCATCTTGTCCTAGAGATAACCTCATTCCAACCGCTCCGTCGTCCAATGATCCAAAGCTCAATCCTGCGCAGCGGAACATCTGCTTTTGGGCATGCAAGAAGATCGTTCTAGTTGGAAACACTACTTTTGACATTAGGCGTAAGGGCAGACACCTCAACGAGGATGGCTACGCACCTCGGTTCAGGATAACTAGTAACACCCCCTGGACGCCACACACAATTGGGACCAGAAGCGCAAGAGGGAGAGAAGGGCTCAGCACCGTGCTCATGCTGTCTCTGACCCGAATGAAACAGCTGATTTGAAAGCTGCTGCCATGACGGAGTATGGAGACCACTTGCCTCCAAGCTCGACGGAACAAGGCGACTGGGCGGAGGAGCATGCGGGTTGGAAAATAAACGCAAAGTCCCTTCAGCGACTACTATTCCGCTTATTTCCATCATAGTTATCGTATGACTGATAATCTGCTTTAAAAAAGGTTCTATATAATCATATAATAATCAGATAGTCAATACATGCAGTATTCATGAACTGTTCCACAATGGATTATAATACACGTAGTAAATTGTGATTTTGAAGTGTAATTTCATCTGATGTTCACACTACGGAACGAGGTAACAACATTGGCTTTTGAGGTGTGAACCCGAAGGCGTGGTCTATATGGACTTCCTCCCTTCGCCTTCGGATGTTACCCAGAGCATCCTGTTCAGAGAGAGATGTATGAAATGGGCTTTCGATGAGTATAGGTAATGGCACAGCCCTACCGCAGTTATAGCGGTCAAGTAGATAGGACGTGGTCCTCGCAATAAAATGGTGATAGAATTCATATTCTATTCCAACGCTGATGTGATTAAGGCCCAACCAAATGATATAGAATATTTTACACTGTCATTCTACGGCAGGCAACTCATCTTGGTGATAAGACACAGTCCAAGGACTACAGCTTGAAATCTGCATTCGTCTTCTCCCAACCTCCTCCAGGCCTGGGCTCCATGTCCGCCACACGCTCCGCGAGACGTACCTTGAGGCTCTTCGCTCGATCGCTACATAGCTCGTACATGGTAGTGAGGTTAAACAACAGCGTGTGTGAAGTTTGCCCAGCAGTGACGTACCCTTCCAGAAGGTCGCGGCCC
This sequence comes from Astrocystis sublimbata, assembly GCA_022453515.1. Lineage (NCBI taxonomy): Eukaryota > Fungi > Ascomycota > Sordariomycetes > Xylariales > Xylariaceae > Astrocystis > Astrocystis sublimbata. The sequence continues at coordinate 557,510 of JAJNNY010000006.1, read as the reverse complement.
TTTAACAAAGTCATATCAGCACTCAGCGGAGCAAAAGGGATAGAGAATAGGGAACATAAATGAACTCTGAAAACTTACCTCGGCCATCCGACCGATGTACAGCAGGCACACGGCAAGATTGGCACCAACCATCTCATCCTCGACACCATTCTCGGCCATTTCGCTTTGCAGAGCTCGCCACTTCTCGAGCGCAGCCTCATACTCACCATCCGCCATGTCCGCAAGCGCATCGACCACACGCCCCACCATCTCATTCCCGGAAGCACCCTGGCTCATGCAACGACGGGCCGCATCCACATCCCCGACGTGCAGCCACAGCAACGCCCGACTCACAGCTAACCGGTTCCTGTCGACCTCGGCGCCGCCGCCCCGTGCCTCCGCCAGCGAAGCCAGGTGCGCGGCGGCGCCCGCCAGGTCGTCCATCTCGATCAACGCGCCGGCGACGCGGATGCCCAGATCCACGAGTCTGCGCTTCCAGAGCTCGGCGGCGGAGTGGTCGTGCTGCGTACCGGCACGAGCGACCTCGGAGCGCGCCTCGCGCGCCAGCTCGTAGTAGCTCATGACGGCGCGGCGCGGGTCGCCGAAGCCGATCGTCTGCAGCCGCACCGCGAGGGTACGCAGGGCCCACGGCGCCAGGTGCGTCTCAGTTTCCGCGTCCAAGTAGAAGGCCGAATTCAAGTCCTCGAGCGCCTTCGCCTCCTGCGCGGCCAGGGGCAGGGCGTCTATGAGGCAGAGACATGACAGCCGGACGTACAGGAGGTCGAATATGCGCGCGTGGTCCGTAGGGGACACGGGTGCGTGTGACGTCGATCCAGATGTGGAACTTGTGCCCGTGAGTTCCTGTGAAGCGGCGATGGCGGCGGCACGGAACTGTCCGTTGGCGAGTAGGGTAGGGATAGGGGTGTCGGAGGCCGGCTGTCTGCTGGGGCTGCGGAACGGAGGAGGGATGGTGAGTGGGGATATCTGGTGGTAGATCTCGGGCTTCAGCAGGAAACTCCAGTCTCGTCTCGTCACTATGACCTCGGGTCGGGGTGCCGAGCTGCGGACCGGAGACCTTGTCTGTGAGAGACTTGTGCGCGGACTGGCATTCTGGCTGGTGTTAGTGCCGCTGAGACGGTTGGCCTGGGTCGAGAGGCCAGTGGGCGAGGCCAGGGGATTGCTGCGTGTGCCTTTAGTCATTTCGCTCGTATGTTCTAGTTTACAACTTTGACGGCGCACTCATCTACGTCTAACGGACCCTTTGTTGATGACCTAGGCCGTGAGGCTAATGAGCGAAAAAAGTCAGCGAATGGCATCGCGGTGTAGGTCGATGGATGGGGAGCTGCTTTAAGCCCTTCTGGACGGGTAGTTTTTCATATTGGCAAGAGTATGTTTCATCGCAAATTTCAAGTGAGAAGAATTCAAAACAACTCTAAAGAGCTAGGGAGTAATGCAGCCATCATGCCTTCCGTTTCGCCAGTTGATTGTGTTGTGCTATGCGATGCTGGGGCAATGACACAGTCAAGCGCGGGCGGCCACCATCAAGACTACAGCTACCCGTGACACGCGCTTACCTTTGGCTGCTGATTTATTTCTCGTATGGCCTCTTGAAGGTATGCCACCCTGCGTTTGATCCATCCTTTCACAGATATCGGAGAACTGAAAGCGGGCGAACAGAAAGTCAAAATGATTTCAGTTTGGACGGGCAGATGAAAGACATGAGATGACGTCTATTGGTAGTTGCTGGGGAACATGCCGGCAAAAGTTCGGCAAAGGTTACCCCAGCTACATAAGTACTACCTCCAGTCTCAAGGACATGTAAACTCAACGCGGTGACTTATTCATCCCTATCATCCTGTCACCATTTACTGCCCGAACAATAACTTGTCTTCCATCACTCGACATGGTGTACACCCAGAGTTAGGTTCCATCAATAGTAACCTCCGCCAGCTTCGATCTTGCACAGTCTTACAGTTCGCAACATGAACACCGCGACTGTAGCTCCTGTACCACCTGCACACCCACATTCGCGGTCCTTAGTCATGGATCCCATGATCTTGCACATATGATATCTCGACATAGACAATCCTGTCCTCACGACCACTCGTATGACTCAGCGAGAGGCACCCGTTTTTGATTGCCCAATGGCTTCTGTTGCTTGGAACACCACCTGAGAAACGAACCTTTGGCTTCTTACTCCCCGAGGCAGGATTCGAGTGTTTCTCGCACTCTTCGATGTGCTCGTGTTTTATCGAGGTGAGGGCGGTATCTTCAATCTGCGTGAACATCTTCGTTCCGTACTTGCGATGCCAGAAATCAAGACCTCGGTCATTGGCAGCCTGGACAGTCGTGTAGGTACTAACGTTGTCGACTACTAGGCGTCCATCTATTGGATCATTGATATGAACCACGCAGAATACCGGCTTCCCCTTGCCAATCCGGGGCTGTTTACCCGCCGATCGGTCGAGTTCGCGAACCAGCCTCATTGGGTAAGCCTCGTCTTTGAGTTCTTTCTCGCGCTCAAGTCGTTTTCTGCTTGGGTGGGGGGCTGTAGAAGAATGTCCAGGCACCTTGCTGATCTTGTGGCCCGAGTCTGGTTTAGTGGCTCGTTTGTGAGTTGGCTGAAAGGTTGATGGCTGGGAAAATCCTTGCTGCCGTTCCGGGTGGTACTCGAAGTTATTGGTTGGTATCATCAGCCCATTCATTATGGGCAACGAGGATGGAGCAGGCAATCCATGGGATGGAAGGTCAGTATCGGGCATAAACCGGCGATCAACCTGTGTGCTTTTCATGTGGCTGTCACGGTAGGCCGGTTGTGTCGAGGTGTAAGGGTGATCGTTATACGGCAACGAGAAGCCAAATTGAGTCGCAGAGCGTCGCCAGGACTCGTCATCCTCCCAGGGCCATGGCGTCGGTGAATGTTGCGAATCCACTGCTGAGGGTTAGAACTCGGCAAAGTCTTATTGTTGTCTTGTACTGACTAGCAAGGGCTCGATGCCAGCAAAGGCGAGTGTGCCGAATGAATCAAAGTGGGAGACAGCCGGAAGTGTGAGTACAACAGAGGCAGCGAGACTTGTGCATGCCGACAAGCGATCCGAGATGGGCGAATGGCGCACAGAGTGTCAACCCAAGGAGAGCAGAACAGCAACAGGTGTGTGGAGGGCTCCTCAGGACCTTATCGTCACCGTCACGTCTTGTGAGCCAAGATATGCTGGCAAATATTGCCAGTTGGTGCAGAGATGCAGAAGGTGCCGAGTGCGAGGGCGGGTGGTCTGAAGGAGTTTCTCGAGTCGTAAACACTGGGAGCAGCAAACGAAGGCAGCTTCGAACCGACTGGTCAACCGGAGGTCGATTGGTGGTGCATGCACGCATCCATAGACGCATTCAGGATTTCTAGTACCTACATGTACACTGGGCACTGGGCAGGTCAAGTGCACACATATGGTAGGTACGCCATAGCAAGACGCATACGTATGTACCTACCAAGTACCTAGAAGATTGGAATAACCTGGGCCTCGAAGCAGGAGAGAGACGGATAAACGCGTAATAGCAGGTAGGTACTACCTCTACCATATGTACCCAATCTCACATCTGCAAACTTCCCGTTTTCCTTCTAGGAGGTACCTAGGTAGGAGGTATATATGTATATCACACACCCAGATAATCCGAACCGTCTTGTCCAATACCCAAGACCCAGGTCAATCTTTTCGCGATTTGAGTCAATAATTTTTCATCAAATAACAAATAAATATCTTGACTGTGTTACTACGGCAATGAGCTAGAATTCCACGTTCATGGTTATTGACTGCGCTCCACTTTATTGTGCTACCTAGGTACCTTAGGAATTGAACTTAAGGTTGGACTCCCAATTTCGAGCTGTTGGCGGAACCGGAAGGTGCTCCTCTACCTCCGGCGCCCTGCCCCGGACCTGAGCCGCTAATGGCCCCACCAACGCAGCCTCAGCTCGCCCCACGCCGTTCAAGTTCTACCATTAAGTTCGCATCGCCATCAACCGACCGACCGACCTTCCCATCCGCAAGACCGCACCGGCGACCCTCTTCCCCTCTTCGAGCGAGCGACCACTCGCCAGCACCGCCACCACCGCCTGGTCTACAAGCCGCTCTGGCTCAGGCTGACCAATTTTCTCAAAAATATGACCAACGGAACAGCAACCACGGCGTTCCGCCGCATCTTCGGCAATTTGTCCACGACCCGTCCCTCACCGACATGTCCGGCCGCATATAGTATCTCTCGAGCCATGTCCCTAGGCAGGTCATCGCCCGCCGCCCCATCACCCTCTTTCCCGGCAGCAAAGTCGTCGTCGGCGCCATGCTCCCCCGCCGCAGCGCAATGGCGCCCGCAGTCCCGGTCCCTCCACACAACGCCCGTCCAGGCAGCTAAGGGCGACGGCACCTATTCGGGCGGCAAGACGCAGGGCGGCAAGTCGCAGGGCGGCAGGGGCGGCAGGGGCAGGGGCAAGGGCGACCACCAGGAGGACCCGCGTATTGTCAGCTTGAAGTCTGCCATGCCGCGCCGCGTCCCCGCGCCCCTTCGCTTCGCCCGAAACCGCGCCCTGCGCCACTGGACCATTCACCGCGCCTGGCTTCTGTGGCAGCGCAAGGAACGTGAGAGACACCAGATTGAGCTCGAGAGGTAAGCGCTGTCTCCTCCTTCTTTTCTTCTTCGACTATTGTCACAATTTGTCTCTTGTCATAAAGTTGACTGGCTCACTCTCTCTCCCGGAACAGAAATTGGCAGGGTATGCGCAACGCCTGCGAAGAGCTCCGCACCACCAGCGGCCCCGGTGGCCGCGAGGAAGGCTACCTGTACCGCGTGGCCATGGAGAAGCACGCCATGTACGGCCACAACGCTCTCCCCATCGAGTACGCCCGTCCGCAGACCGAGACGCCCGCCCGCCAGCCCTGGAACCACGAGTGGACGAGGTAGAGGAGAAGATCCCCCTCCATATCCCATTCACCTTTTAAAACTTGGTAGAACTGCTCTATACTGGGATGGGCCTGTACAATAACCTACCCCGCCCTCTCATACCCCCCACTGTAACGACACTCATGCGACAATGACTGTCATAAACACCACTGCTGCTAAGATAAGGAGGGAAAATAGACAAATGGCCAGCAGGGTTGAACAGATTCCTGATCACAGTTCCAATGCTTCGTTGCTAGGTGCATTTGCGCTCACCCGCTTAGCCTTGCTGATTCGTCCAAAACTTCATATTCCTCGCAACTGCATCGCAGCGCAAGGATATAAGTACAAGCTGTCGCGGGGCCAACGATCAGTCAATCTATTATCGACAATCAATTCTGGATAGGATCGAGGCAATTGCTGTCATCATCAACAGCCGCTCTAGAAACGAGCCAACCTTAAGCGTATCACAATATAGGCTCCCTACCCCGTCATATATGCCCTCTACTACTCACTACTTGGCAACTGGCCAAGGTCTCAACCACAAGAGGATTTCGCACGGTAGACGAGTCGTAATAGACGAGGCAGTAGTAGTTTTATATCATGGATGGGTACCATGCCAGCCTATATTTAAGCTGCCTTCCACGCCACTTAACCCAAGAAACGATCAAGTCATGTGTACCAGTAATAGTACAAATATAATAGCAAGTAATAGTGTATTTGCTGGTCGACGGCCTGTAGGATCCTGAATTTTTTAACCCCTTTCCTGTTCCCGCTATGAAAACAATTCTTTTCCCGCTTCCCTCCTCCTTCGACCACTTTTTTCAAATCGCTAGCCCTGTAACCCTTAATCCGAATTGTGAGGGGAAAGGGTCCAAGTATTGTGGGTATTAAATAGCTCAATCTATACATTCACGGGAGTGGCGAAACTTGCCAGCATGATGGACGAACCCAGTCGCTCTCCCCAAGAGCTCCGGGAATTTGGCTGTTCTCGGTTTCGGCCTATGTAATTTTCGAGTCCGACGGGGACTTCGTCGAACAAGCTGTAGGGTGTGGCTGGGGTGATATTGCTGAGCAGGAGCCTGTTTAATACCGTCTCGTAGTCCCTGTCATAGTTTACTCGAGGCGTGTTCAGCGCATTACCCCTTCGTGTTTGAAAATGACCAATAATTTATGCGGGTCACAGGCTCTGGAGTCGGATTTTGGTCTCATAATATCGCGCAGCACCCTCCACGCTCGCCCTTCTCGAAAGTCAACAAGGCAGCCCTGGTTGCTGCTTCAAACACGTCGTCGACGCCCTCGCCGGTCAAGCTGGAGCACTCAAGATACTTCCGGGCTCCTATCTCTTGTGCGACTGCCTCGCCTTGCCTTTGCGTAACGAATTTCAGGCTCTTCTTCCTCATGTCTTCAATAGTATGTGGATCGTCTCGAAGGTCTTTCTTTAGACCTACTAGGATGATTGGAACATCCGGGCACCTCTCTGTCGCCTCTGGTATCCACTATCAGAGCAGTCAGCATTTGGTGAGGTCGGCAGGCGGGTTGTAGAATAAGATGTTGTTCACCTTGTGCTTGACGTTGTCCAGTGAGTCCGGTGTATCGACCGAGAACCCGATGAGGAGGATGTGTGCCTTGGCATAAGCAAGGGGGCGCAACCGCTCGTAGTCTTCCTGACCGGCCGTATCCCATAATGCTAACTGTACCGACTTGCCGTCGACTCTGCAATCTGTGACATAGTTCTCGAAAACGGTGGGGACCTAGGAGTCTCGACGGTCAATCAGGTTCATCGGGGGCGAGTAAGGGTCATGGGCAGACGGCAATGTCTCTGAAACCTGCTTACGTAGTGCTAGGCGCAATTAGCATCAACTTGTGAGCCACAACAATCAGGGAGAGGGAAAACTCACGGTTGGGAAGTATCCCAGGGTAAACACGCTCAGCAAGGATGTTTTACCACAGGCCCCATCGCCTATGATGACAAGCTTTCTGGTAGTCACTGGTCAGCATTCCTCCGATAAACTATAGCGACCCCCCTCGCCCGGCGCGTTTCATAGGCAGCTGGCCGTCTGATGTGTGGAATGAGACAGCACGCCAGGTATGGCAAGGAGAACGAGACATTGGGCAATCCATGGAACATAAAAACATTGCACAACCACCGCTAAATCTGGCAAGGGTTCCGGAAGCTGGCAAGTACGGGCAGGTCTACGGCGGCAGGCAAGAGAAAATCGGTATCGGTAGCCTAGATGCACATACCTGCGGATCGCATTGACTCCTGAGGAGGACGCAGAAGCCATTGCAGGTCTCGGGCAGCTGCCAATACGTTGGGCGAGGAAGCGTCACGAGGCCAAATCGAAGCGGATGCGCGTAAGCCGCAGGCTGGAGTAGCGAAGCAGAGAAGGAAGGGCGGGTGGGTGTCGGATCTGGTTGGTCGGCAGACAGGCGAAAGGTTGGAGTTCGAGCAATGGACAACCGGCAGTCGGTGGGTATGCGACTCGTTGGAGCACTTTGCGGGCAGCGAGCAGCGAGCAGCGGGCAGCGAGCACGAGATTGGAAGCGCAGGTTCCGAGACAAAGGAGCCGCACTGGGCGTGAGATAGATCGGTATGGTTGGCAAGGCAGGCTATGGGTAACTGTTATAGCTGGTACACGGTGGGGAATCTATGTGGGCGTGAGGCACGGCAGGCAAACGATGTCTCGGACCATGGGAGAGCGAGAGCGTGTGTAAATGCGCAGAGTACGATGCAAATGGTGGAAGGATGCGGCGGGATGGGATGAGTCGGAATAAGGGCGGATGCACTCCAGGGCTAGGTAGGCTCACTAGGCAGCTAGGCAGCTAGGCAGGTTCCAAGGTCAGGTTAAGGTTGCAGGTATGCTAAGTACGGCAGACGGGATGGGATGAACGGGAAACAGAGAACGGAAAGCACTCGAGGCCTCCAGTGGACGTGGGCTGAGTTGGCCCGAGGATGGGATGGTGGGCACTTCTTGGGCTCTCCAGGTGCCTAAGTAGGTGCCTACCTGTGTAGGTACCTCACGGTTCCAAGGAAAGTACTGATACTACCCGTCGGGGCTCCTCCAAGGTTGGGAAGGTTTTAATTATCGTGACTCAGTTAGAGAGATCTAGGTTCTGCAGCAGGAACAAAGCGCAGATTAATTGGGTGTCTCGAACCCAGAGGAGTACGGTAGATCAGTGATCAGTGATCAACAGATCATGAACACGGTGATATAAATAGGTAAAATGTTCCATTACTGCGTACAAAGGACAAGCTAACGCCGCCTTATGTAGCCAATCCTTGGCTCCTCCAGGGCTGTAGGCAGGCCCGCAAGGACCTAGGTACAGTGCCCGGATCGTGGGGCGTGTTTGATTTGGGCGCAGCGTTCCTCGCCGTCCGCCGTACACGTACGAGTAGGACTTGCACGGTACCTTATGCCATCCAATCAACCTACCTAGAATTAGGTAAGTTGGATAGCTGGAGTCTGGATATCACCCATTGCGTCGAGCGTCGCATTGCGGCACGACGGCTCATACTCCCCATTTGGTTATATCTTTCATCGGATCCACGCTGAATTAACATGTCCCTTCTAGCACATCTACGAACAACTTGTCTGGACACTGAACTTCAGGACCGATAGACGCCTGTTGTCATGCTGACACGCGACACCGTCGAGTTAGGTTACGGCACCGGTAACGCTGTTCGGATTCGCGGCCACCACCCACCGGTCTCCATCTACCACTCGGAGTTTCCGTGAGGATCTTCCGTGAGGATCTTCCAACATGGTGTTCAGCATGGTGTGTGGTAGGTTTCTCCAGCTTCCACGGCCTTCATCTTGGCCCCTTGGCTGCGACAATGGCTCGATTGCTCTATGTCGAGGTGATATGGAGGCATGATGACTTGGTTAACATCCCATCGGCAGACAGTGAATAGGCTATCTCATATTTCACCTTGTCCAATCGATTGAGGTGAGATATATCACCTCATCCTGATTTTCGGGAGTATTCAGCTCAGATACAAGTTCTTACACAGCTTCATCGCACAACAGAGGGGGTCCGGGGGTTTTTCAGGACATCCCACTCCCTAGGTCAAGTACGTACCTACTACAACTTGTAGATGTTGCAACGATAAAGGTGGTCAAGTTGCTGCACTGCTTGAAACGTTGTCTCTCGCGATTCCCCAAGTCCCTTGCAAACAGTTCCGCATCCCACTATTTACAAAACCAGATGTCTTGCAACAGCATGTGTATCTGGATAATCGGCATACCCAGACTCCTGCACTGCCCTCTTGCAAAACAACAATACGGATCAATGCGGTACGTTGCCTTGTCTGAGAATTTCGGCGTCTGCTCGATCTGGGCAACGTCGGGAGAAAGCACATGAAACTGGAAATCGGTATGGCTTCCGGCTGCTTGAGACTTGAGTACCTAGCTAGGTAGTTCAGATTCCTGTCGCCGCAAATCTGGATTTGGTCACGTGGGCTACGACGTGTTAGCTTTTGAGGCATTTGAAGTTGAGTAAAGACATTTAACACAGGTGGGAATCCGCATGCCGGAATCCCTGGCAGCCTAGAGTTGCGAGTTGTGTTGGGGCTGAAGCTAGGGGTTACAGGCTGTCAGTCAGTCCCAATTTACATAGTACCACCCGTTGCCAAGCAGAAGGAAAGTGCCATACCTTAGATACATACATACATGACTTATCTACCTACCACCACCACCTTGAATAGAAAACATCTCAGACAACTTGAAGTTAGCGAGGACTAGGTAAGTGGGTAGTAGGTAGGTGTATGCATACAAGGCCATCGTATCTGCTGGATGACAAGATGCCCAGACCTGTGTCCCCTCTTCTGAAAAGTAGGTACTTATTGCCGAGCAGTGATACATACGTGCAAAGCAGGTACCACATCCAATCACCTGCGGTGGCTTTCTCAGGTAGGTACATGTAGGTTCCCATGTAGGTACCTTCCTGACCTGCCCAGTTTACCTACTGACTGGAGTGATGACTCCAACAGACACCCCAGTACCTCCCTAACTTCACAGCTTCCAGAGAGTCAAGTCAAATAGGGCCCCATTCACAACCACAACACTCAATACCTACCTGAAGTACACAACCACAACAAACCACCCGTGATCATTTCGATTTAATCCTTACAGTGCGAATCGGCTCGCTTGCTATCATAGGTAGGTAATCGTCTTCCCCCGCTACTCGTTTCGTCATTTTATCCAGCAGAGTCCGAGGTTACGCTTGAAGTACATGCGGCAGGCAACCTTATACTTACCATTGGGTGCGTGCCAGGCTGGTGCATTTACAGGTACCTAAACCTTAACCTTAGTAAGTGCAGGTGCCTTGTACCTACCTAAGTGTGTGTCGTCCCGTCTGCCCAAATGATGTCTCCGCCCTGCCCTCCGGGTGACCCGCCCCCAGTCCACCAGTGCACCCCCCCCCAAAACCGACAGGAGCACGCAGCTCACACATACCTAGCCCCCCGGCGACAGACAGCACACGCAGCACGCAGCACGCAGCAAGCATTAGGTACGGCGGCAACCTTGAAACCTTCTATCAACCACCAACGCCAAATTCCACACACATCTCGATCGCGAAGGGTCCCTTGACCGACCAACACAACCACCTACGCCCTTCGTGTTTTGCCTCCCGCGCGTACCTCCCGCCGTGCCTCCGCCCGTCTGGTCCCTGATCCCGTAGTGGCCGTTGCCGTGCCTGCATCCCCCGCCAATGCTGGCTGCCTTCCGCCCTCGACGATAGGTCGGTCGCATCCTGTTCCGACCCCATTGCACCCGTCTTCCGCTCCCTCGCCCGCGTCCAGCTGTCCGACTTCGGCTTCGGCTTGGTTCAGTTCCCGCTTCGTGTTGCCATCGCCGCCCTCTACCATGCCTGCCCATGGCAAGCGGCAGCAGGCCGTCGTCGCAGCCCCGTCGCCGGCGCCGGCGCCCAAGAAGTACACCAATAAGGATGGTACCAAGTACATATCGGTTCCCAAGTCCTCCGCATCCACCCCTCCCGCCCAGCCGTCGCCGACCACAACCTCGTCGTCGCGCGGTGGTGCGCCCACCAACGGACAAGTTCCCGCCGAGCCCCCGCCGCCGCTCACAACCGTGAATAAGAAGAAGCAGAAGCGCCGTGAGAAGGCTGCTGCCAAGGCTGCCGCCGAGAAGGAACATGCTGCTGCTGCCGCGAACGGGCTCCCGAGTCCGGCATCGACGTCGAGCGCCCCGCTGCCCACATCCTCGACCGCCCTGCCTACACGTCCCCAGCCTCCGCGGGACCTTCCACTCTCTGGCATCGCTCCGTCCCAGCCGAATCGATACGACGACGACGATTGGGGCGATGACACGGAGAGTGATGATGCTCTCCACGGCACTTTCGCTCGCGACTCTCAGCATCCTCCGACAAACGGCACAGGGCCCAAATCCAAGAAGTCCAAGAAGAAGAAGAAGCCGAAGAAGGAGCCAGTCCTTGAAGCTGATCCCGCCATTACTCGCCCCTCTGGTATTTCGAGAGAGAAGATATGGAATACCTCCGGCCCAGAGGAGCGAGAACGGATAAAGCAGTTTTGGCTGGGGCTGGGCGAAGACGAGCGCAAATCTCTGGTCAAAGTCGAGAAAGATGCGGTACTACGCAAGATGAAGGAACAGCAGAAGCATACATGCAGCTGCTCCGTCTGCGGCCGCAAGCGCACCGCTATCGAGGAGGAGTTGGAAGGACTATACGATGCATACTACCAAGAGCTCGAGTCGTTCGCCAACCAACCTCACGGCAACCCCAATGGTCCGCCCATGTTCGCTGCTAAACGTTTCGGTCCTATGGGCGGTTTGCACCCCCCCGGGGTTATGCCCTCTAGGTATTCTCATCATCATCCATCGCGCGGGCGCATAGTAGAACACGTGGATCACGATGAGGACGAATTAGAGGGCGTCGAAGAGGAGTATAGCGAGGGAGATGAGCCACTGGACGACGAGGGGGAAGACGAGGAGGAAGAAGACGAGGAAGACGATGACGACGATGAGCCCGAAGAAATCCCGCGAGATACATATCCCAACGACTTCTTCAATTTTGGGCAAAGTCTCACCGTGAAAGGTGCGCCTTCAGCGGCGTCCCCTTGCCATGATGTACATGGATCATACTGACGTGCTTCAGGCGGCATTCTCACAGTAGCGGACGACCTTCTGAAGAACGACGGCAAGAAGTTCATAGAGATGATGGAACAGCTAGCCGAGCGAAGGATGGCGCGTGAAGAGGAAGTCACTCACTACAGTACCTATAGTCATACCGTTAATGACGGTTTGTCTAGTCCTCACAATCACCCTCCGCCGGAAGATGAAGAGTACGATGAAGAGGAGGAGGAGGAGGAGTATGAAAGTCAGGAGGAAGATTACGAAGAGGAAGAGGTACATCACGTGAAGTTGCGTTGAGAGTATAAGGTGCTGATGATTATCTAGGACCAGATGACTGAAGAGCAGCGCATGGAGGAAGGCCGCCGAATGTTTCAAATATTTGCCGCGCGGATGTTTGAACAGAGGGTGTTGTCTGCTTATCGAGAAAAGGTGGCAAAGGAGCGTCAAGAAAAACTGCTGGAGGAGCTCGAACAGGAAGAAACCCAGGAGTCGCAACGCAAGGCTAAGAAAGCGAAAGATGCTCAGAAGCGCAAAGAAAAGGCATCGCAGAAGAAGCAAGCTCTGCTCGAAGAGAAAGCAAGGCGAGAAGCCGAGAAGGCCGCGGAGGAACAAGCTCGATCTGCGGAAGAAGCCAGGCGAACAGAGGAGGCTCGGGCCAAAGCGGAGGAGAGGCGAAAGAAGAAAGAGGCACAGAAGAAAGCTGAGGAGGAAGAGCGGCTGCGCAAGGAGGCCGAGAGGCAACGTCGCGCTCAAGAGCAGAAGGAGAGACAAGCCGATCAGGAGCGAAAAGTCCGCGAGGCTAAGGAGCGAGAGAAGAAGCTCAAAGAAGAACAGCGAAGGAAGGAGCAAGAGGCTCGTGAGATCAAGGAACGCGAAACCCGTGAGCGACGAGAGAAGCACGAGAAAGACAAGAGGGAAAAAGAGTTGAGGGCAGCTCAGGCCAAAGCCGAACGCGAGGCCAAAGAGAAGATGAAACAGGAAGAAAAGACAACGGCCAAACCTGCTTCGCTAGCTGCCCCTATCCCTACACAGCCTGCAAGAAAGCAGCACCCAATCTCGATACCCGCGCTTCCCCAACAGCCTCCACCGAATCACGCCTCACCTCAGATTCCAGTTGCGACACCAATCCTGCCGTTGGCCCATACGCCTATGAAGCCAAGATCGATTTCTCAAGAGGTCACGCGATCGGTTTCACAGGCATCTCATTCAGCGTCTGGCCCCAGTCAAACCGCGTCGCCTCATCCCATGAGTCCACAGCACGTCAGTCCAGGACCAATAGGACCACCAAGCAAGACACAGTCTGCTGGCCCTCCATCTCAGCCTATGTCGCCCCATCACAATAACATCAAAAGCCCTCCGGGTCTTCTGCAGAGTCCTTTTGATATGATGATGTCGCTTATGCCGATGCAGGTGGCTCCAGGAATGCCACCGGGCGGTCATAGTTTCCCGCGACTACATGACCCGTTATATCCTGGGATGGGTGGACAGTACCGTGGACCTGTTATGCCAGGGCCTCCTCCAGGTCTAGGTGGACCGCCGGTTGATGGTCGAGCATACCACATGCCACCGCCGGGATTTCCCCAACCAGGCATTGAACCCCATATGGTGGGCTTACATCAAGGGTTTTCCTCGCCAGATAATGCTCCAGGCCACCCCTCACCACACACGCGTCAAGGCTCGGCATCTTTTGAGGTCAATCTCCCAAGTGCTCAACCCATTGGAAAACCGACACCAATTGGCCGGCCAGGTAGTATAAGCCACATACAGCGAGAGGAAAACGTATCTGCAGATATCGAGGATATGAGCAATCATCTGGGCAGTAGCGCTCTGTTAGATGATGCAGATGAACCTGTGTTGCAACGTTATGATCCAGGTTATAGAGGCACGACGGCCCCCGGCGTTCGGCCCCCTTTTCCTGGTCCGTCGTTCATGAATCCATCTTTTGGATCCCCTGTCACACCCTGGGGTGCTCCGGGCATCTTCGCGCCGCCGCCAGGCTTCAGTCACATGCCTAGTAGTGCCGCTTGGCCACCAAACACACCATTTAGGGCTCCACCTCCGTTAGCAAGGGCAGCGCAACCTCCTTCTGTTGTCATTCGCCAATTGCTGGTTCGTGCCTGCAAGGAGCTGGAGAATTATGCCGCGGATGCTGCTGGCTACATCGATATGTCTGTCATTAAAGGTCATGTTGATTCAATCAACCCCTCATCCACCGAGTCCATCAGTGCGGTCGAGCTGCTAGAGATCTGCGAGACCGAGGGAAACCCTCACAACGGGGGCGGTAGCTTTGATATTCGCCACGACGACAATAACAAGGTTGCCATCCGGTTTGAGATGGATGTTGGATCTGGGAACAGCCCATTCCCGAGGAATGTTGGTGCTCCTGGTGAAATCGGCAGTCCCATTGTCGGGGCAGGTGTTCCATTCGCTCGTGGCTGAAGCTAAACTAGCAAATCTCGGTCTGCTCGGCGTTACCGCTGTCGCTGCACGCGGATTAACGTACTTCTTTAAAAAGCCGATGGGGACTTGAAGTCATTCTCTATCCAGGTCTTTGGTCAAATTTTATGAGCTGTGCTAAATCTCAAGGCTCCAATTCGAGGTGAGGCCCACTGCCATAAGGCGACACGCACATCGTTGTGGAGGAGGAATTGTTCAAGCCGCGTGCTGGGTGAGCATAACGCGGCTTCATACCTACTGTACAATTAGATGGCGTATGTTTTTCTTTTCTCTTCGTTCGCGTCACAACCTCACCTCCTGTTGAGAGGTTCGAGATGTCCTCCCTGCTGTGCCTTGCTTCGCTTGGTACTTGTAGTCATACAGACAGAATATTGTAGTGTGACTTACTTAAGAGATGTTTGTCCAAAACCCATGCCATGATACTTGCACATTCTCTGTTCGTCCGATGTCATGTCCTATAATTGTTGCTCTCGGCCATAAATGGCCTGGCTAGGTACATATATGATGCTTAGGTACGTTCAGTTACTCATGATCAAGGAAAATCCAGATTCGATGAGGTTTATACAGAAGGTGCAGGGATCTCATAACAATGGTTGGCCCGGAATACGAACCCTGCCCCTTAACAGACGTTCCTTAGTTATATATATGTGTACAAGTTACAGATTCGATTTGTTTAGGATTATGTTTTCTTTGCCATCTTCTAATACACATGTTATGTTGCACATAGACTTTCTTTGATGCCTTATTTCAAGTATAACTACTTGCTAGTACACTACCTTAATTACGTCGAGGCATTGTACCTGGCTAGCAAAGGCCATTTAATGACTACCTAGGTACCAAGGTAGGTATCTAGATAACACGGACTAAAGTTATCATGTATGATCGTAACTTTTAGAAATTTTGGCATCCTATCTACTTTATACTAGATCAACTAATTATAATCGATCCTAATGTGTACCCATGACTGTGTGCAAGGGAAGGGCAAGCGTCTCGCGCCAGACGTCTTGATAAGGATCAAACTATTATACTAGATCAACTAAAAAGTAGGAGCTAATCAGCTAGAATAAGAAGGCTCAAAAGCAAACATGGCCACTGAAATCATCAATCATTCTCTAATTTGCACAGATCATCTCGCTGGGCGGAGCTTGAAATAGTCTAGTAGAAGTCATACTCGTAGCACAAAGGGTTAGTAGTCGGGTTGATAACCTCCCGCAGGGTCATGTTGGGAAACACTCCATCAGCCGACAAAACTGTGTCTAAGCTCACGGGCGTGCAGTCGTCTTCATCACCCAAGAAGTAGCAACCTGATACTGCAAGTTGGACGTCAGAAGTATGCTTGGCAACGCTACACAAGTGAGCAGCACCGACATAGATGAGATGAATGACTTACTGTCTTCGTACCGCGATTCATTTACGCGTTGCCAGCGCATCCATTGCCAGTCGATGAATCCGTGATGCATGAAGAACGCAGGGTCGTTGACCGAAGCGGGCAAATTACCCATGATCTTGCCAACGGCGGCGTGTGTGCTGATATGAATACCATTCGAAACACATTCTTCATGATCGGAAAATTTGGTTACGTTGGCTTGGCATTCGTTGAGCTTTTCCAGCGTAGTCAGAGCGCTCAACCTCTGGTCTTCGCCTCGTGATAGACATTGTGGCTCGGACACACCGACAGTCACCGTGCGATTGGCAAAGGCCTAGTTTGGTCACACAAAGTCAGAAAGTGCGATACTGTTATTGGTAGGGGCACTTACTCCATCCGTGATACAGAAACTGTCTGCCTCGTGGTCTTCAGGCTGATGCGAGACAGGCAAGGAACCAAAATACTCCGGTGTAAAAAGGCTAGATCCAGAGAAGTTGCCGACATCTTGAATTTCATACCACCAGGGGAAAGGTGACTTATAGCCACATTCATCGCGGAGTAGACTTTCGAAGCCATGGACAAAGTAGCGGTGCCACGCCACAAAGACGCCATATTGATGAACTACAGCGCTCATGGAGTTATGGATAGAGACCAACTCATCGTATCGACTCGTTAAATTCGTGACAACTTTCGGCAGTGCCTTCATAAGGCACTTGATCGAGTTGACAAACGAAGTCCGATCGGGATCTGTCAGGTTTCCCCACTCTACTCGCGTGTTCGTGTGGGAACACTGCTGAGTCCCATTATCATATCCAGGAGCTTGGAGGGGCTTTCCGATCTGACGTACTTCGTTAGGGGCATTGTGTACTGTCTGCGATGGGACCAGACGCGTCGCGGCGGAAACCGATAGGGCCGTCAAAAGAGTTAGAATATACCTCATCATGAGTTGATACAGATAGCAGATGGTTATTTAATATCCAAACTTGTGAGTCTGCGATTATTAAACGTGGGATTGGTAGGTTAAATATAACTGATCTAGTCACGAATATTTTAGGCTTGAACTGGCTTTAGAGTAGGATCAAGGCTTGCATGATTATCATTATCATCGCCATATGCCGATCACATCTAGTGACCCGACACCCTGGTAATCATTTGCATTGAATGATCGGCGCTGGTGTTGAAACAGCGGTTATTGGAGCGAAAGTACACAATCAAAAGCTCTATGTGTATTAGGTTACTATCCCGTATGGCAGGGCGGCAGCACATTGGCTCAGCCAACTTGGTTGGGGTTGCCGTGATGTATGCCCTCCTTATTTGGAAGCAGTGTTTCGTTTTAATAACAACCACTTGTTAAGTAAGTGGATCGGTTACAACTCACTTCATTACACAGCAATTCGGCTGCCTAAATACTTTGCCAGTTGAACTATCTCCGTGACCCACAAGGTGGTGGGATCTTAGTTTCTCCATTCTATTGTTAGATCAACTTGCGCTAGGATTCAATCACGACAGGTCCTAGCTAAAGAGGAAGGAGGCAAAATTTATTCAACACTGGGGGTAATTCGGATACAACGATTTCCTCAATATTGTCAAGCCATCTTTGCCATTTAAGCGCCATCTGGAGAATGTTGATCGTCTGCCTTCTGATCAATATAAGACTCGTACAACTTTACACGGTCTGAGTCTTGATGTCTCCAAATTTGCGTCAATATTACAGATTTCATGAGGTTTCGTACAGAAGCTGCAAGGGCTGTTTGGTAATCATTGGGTCGGAATGCGAAAATGTCCCCCTAAAATATATTTGCTGTATACCTACATGTCTCACCCAGACCTGAGTGGAGAAAGGTCATTTGCTATTATGGTTGCGTGCCTCCTTTTTACGAGTATGATGCATGTAATTAGACTTACTTGCGTGCCTCTTTTTCATGCAAGGCAGCATTATTCGACATCGTCTCCTGTCAACCTATTTATCGTGCGTGAACTAATTACCACCCAGGCTCTACTCTGAGGTCATTCCAGGGGCTCTTTCTCTAGGAAGTTTCATATCGAGGATGCTCTGTTCAGCATGGCGTCAGCACTGTCGTTTGCTAATCAAGTCTTCGACGTCCAGTTCTCGGTCCATTGATATTTGTAAGCCTCCTGCTGCCACTATGCTACAGTTGCAGAACTGGAATACGGGCTGAGTTAATGTATTATTCTGAGGGTATTCAAATTAGAGTGTCCGAGCTGAGTGTGCGGGCTACTGTAAAAATTCTTAGAAGACGGCTCAGATGCTTGTGGTCTGAAAGACAATCTTACTGCAATCAAAGAGTTCGTTTATGTATAACATCTGAACATACCTATTCAAAAATGTATCATTGGGCGCTGGGACAGCCGTCCTAACGCATCAAGACTGCTTGCCATCAAAAAGTCTAGCACCACCACCATCATCATCAGAGTAATTGTCAGGATTGGAATAATATGTGTTATGCTGGACCTAGATGGATTGTTTGCTCTTATGTAATTTCTATCAATTTGATGTTTCAAGAAGGAGTAGGGTAGTGCTCATTGTGATGACTGCCGTAGTCTCTTCCATGGTCCCAAAATTATTGTTTGATTATCACAAGACATTTCATGTGACAAGTCACACTACGCAATGGCAAGTGCTCAGGTTACCTTGGTTTTGCTAGCGTTGACGCTCTCAAGAAAGTTCTATACCCGACTTGCGTCTACTAGACAACTTGGCAATCGGTGCCAAGGGTCGCATATAATAAGTGCTGCCATCCTCATCTGGCTTGTTGACCAAGACACGATTTCTTTTCTGGCTCACCAGGGATTCGATCTTCTATATCTTCATCATTTCTCACAGGGGTTCGTTCACTTGCTTCCAAAGCTACCTAGGTAGTGAGTGAGTAAGTAACCTACCTAGGTACATCATCTAGCCTATGATCCAGTGTCGTAGACCCATGTGGGAGCAGCCTCGTAGTTGTATAATAAATCCAAAGCCAAGGGCTGCCGGCTGCAATACCAAGATTCTGACCACGCGGATCGAGCAATTGTGCGTTAGACTTCGATCTCTCCGGAATCCGGCAGCCGCCAGCTACCATCATTGCGGCCTTTTCACGGCTTGGCGCCGCTTTAGCACGTCTTGTCCGAGAAATTAGTAGCTGGGCCCCGATGAGCACCTGAGGGGCCAATACTCTAGACCGATTTCGACGAATAACGCAATGCGGGTATGTCTTATCCTGTCAACTTAGCCCTTCTTGCGATACTCGAGGACTGATACAACCCCTTTTTGTATATAAGTGTGCCTGTGTCGCTCCTGTTTCCATTGTTATAGATATTGACAACATCGCTCTACACTTTTACTTGCCTTCCCATAAGCACATAACTACCCCTTCAACCAAGCGAATATGCAGCTCACCACACTCCTTGCCATCGCCACATTCGCAGCTGACGCAATTGCAAGCCCTGCCGCTGCTGCTACCACCACATACAAGCCCAAGGACAGGCCAAAGCCACGCCCCACAGATCTCGCTGTGTGCAACAAGTACAAAGGTGAGTAATGACCAAGATTGCCTCGTGTACATTCATTGCTCAAGGTCCGAATGAACCCACAAGAGCCTTCCAGCTTTGCCCTCCTTCTTACACACAAACCTGCGATATTTACTGACAAGATCTCTCCACACCACCTCAACAGCCCCATGTACATTTTACTCGGACATTGAGACATGTTGCCACAAGTACCAGTGCTCCCACATCAGCAACACTTGCATTGTCAACTGCTATGAGCACCCGTGTTAATTTTGTGGAGAAGAAGAGGGGGTAACAGCATATGATGCAGGCAGGCAGCTCGCGATGAACCACAAGCTTTTAAATATCTGATAGTTTGACGCACTTACGTCAGAGTTGGAGGCTGTATTAGCTTGTAGAATGAGTTAGGCTTATTTTAGCCATTAGAAGTGATGATAGAAATGGTGCCTTTCAAATGACTAAGAATACATACAACTGATCGTGAGCTCGTGACAATTTAGGCAATTAAGGTTGAATTTGCATAATTTATGTTGTATGCATTGCGATAATTGTGGAATTTCGTGAATTCAAAGCATGGTTATGGGCCTATAATTAATCAAATTGCTCGTATGGAATCTCTGTAGCAGGGTGGTGTGTCGATTCACAAGTTAGTTGTACTTACGCTCGTTACACCTCTTCAATTCTTTAAGATAGGCCTTTGACCAGGAGGAACTCTGACCGCCCCGTTTTCATATGCGTCTCGGAATCTATTACTTCACTTTACATATCAACTTGGTCCATTGTTTGTTCAGATGTATTAGTTTTCCGCTTTCTGGCTAATCTCCAGCATATGTAATGATTCGTAGAAAAGACAAAAATCACCACCAAACTTATATGGATGCCCCCATTCTAGAGTTCCCAGCACTAATATCAGTCGAACTGCCAACGCACCTCCAACTCCATAAGGCACATTCAATTACTTCATTGAGGTATAGAATGCCCGCATGAGTAGAAGGGATCAAAGTTATCAATGCTCCCGGGTGTCGCCCGGAGATCCTTGTAACGGCTTCCAGGGTTTCACTTTGTTGCCTCTTCTTTCTCCAAATGTAGCCCCTGGCCCAGTCTATGAAATGCTTGACAGTTGTCTCCCCATGAAGATAGGAAACCATCATTCACGAGAAGAGGTATCGAAGGTTTCGAAGGTGGACACCTGGATAGCGGTTCCTCATCTTCTAACCAGATGGGTCTGACGTGACCTGAAATAGTTCGAAGTAGCAGAAAATGTCTCGGAGGGGGAAGCCTGGAGCCCATGTATCCCATAGGCATGTGTCGCGTCGACCGTTCGCTCGTTGCCGACAATAGTGATGTTAGGAAACGAATGGCACAATGGCGAGTGATGGCAACTAGGCATAGATAACAAATCTATCGGGGACACAGGTTTTTTTTTGTCTTCTTAGTTTCCGCCGGGCGAAGGTGTGTTCTAATATTGGTCATGTCGGCTGACCGAGGAGAATATCGTCTTGAAGATTGATGCTTGGCACACCGGAAATCACGCTCAATAGCACTGTTCGTTAAGTGCCCTGTTGCAATACTCATCAGCATCAACGTTCTGCTCTCGTGGCACCCATATGAAGTTGACTGAACCAAGCTCTCGAAGTCGATCCTCTAAATCGGAAGCTGTCTGGATGAGATCACGATTGACAACGTCGTAACCGGCTGCGGTCACCCATCCATTCTGCAACCACTTATACAGCCATTCATTCATACAATTGACAGCGTATTTGGAGTCGGAATGGATTTTGACGTCCAAACGTGAAGAGATTGCTAATTCTTGGTCGATTTCCAGAGCCCATTCAAGAGCCATGATGATGGCGGTGAGCTCAGCTCGTTGATTGGTTGGTGTTATATAATGCGAGGGCAAGTGTTGGGTTTTGATCCGCGAGCCATAGCGCAGTCTGTGAACGCACTGTGACGAGGTCAGTCGGCGGACGTCAAGAGAACGAAGACGGGAGACTTACGGCTGTAGCTCCAATAGCGCCGGGCTGCCCATTGCCGCGACAGCCCCGTCAACGTGGAAAACCATTCGGTACACCATGATGACGGTTCCAGTACAATTGGCTTTGAGGGTTCAAGATGAGTTAGGTACGGGCGTTGGGAGAGTGCCGCAGGCTCCAGATCTAGATCTAGAACCTATAATTGAACAGAAAAGCTCTCGATCATAGGGGGATGTAAAGGTCTTGCTTCCGTAGGGGCTGCTCCTCGAAAAGTCTTGCGAGGGATATTCGCCTCTTTCGACATTCAATGCAAACGGAGAATAGTGAAACAGAGTTGAGTGCTCTGCGGCAGACTGCAGTCCCTGGCGAGCCTGGCACGACTGGATGGAAGCTAGGAGGTCCGTGTAGACGCGATCTAAACTAAATAGGCATGGACAGACGTGATGTGTAAGTTCGTTCGTAAATGAGCTCCTGGCACGAGCCATGAACCTACGTTGGTCCTCAAATTCACATAATTTGGGGAAACAAGAACAAATAGCAGTGGGATGAGGCCTGGGGATGAGGCCTGGGGATGCACTGGGTAAGTTGTGGACGCTGCCAGTCTAGCTATTTGTATACAGTGTGCTTCCGTCGTGATTACCTCATGAGACACTCACAGAGTACCTGCTCGCCTGCCTCACTTTTGGTGGTCATAGGGTAAGGCCATTGAACCTTGACCACACGTGCTTGGGCAGGTTCAGGTTAACTTGGCTCAATTAGCCCTTCGTTTAGCTTCGCTGGCTTGTGATCTTGAAGCAGATGTCAAGCTCAGGCTCGGTTTTTGAATGGACAACAGACCAATGAACAAGTGGCTAAGTGGGAAATTTATTGTATGAATTATAAGTCAATAGTATCGGGAGTATGTCGAAAAGCACGAGGGCTAGTACTCGTCCGGGGGAACTGCTCAGCTGTCCCATGCTCTCGGTAAACAGCTAGCATGGCACCAGGGATACAAGGCCGTGGATCCCGATATCATTAGACTAGGCCCCTCATCTTCGTATGTGTATACTACTACGTATGTCTACGAGTAGTCGAGCACAAGGTGGGTGTTTAGAAACTGAACGATATACTCCGTAGATATGTGCGCTTTGGGCAGAAGAGCAAGCAAGGTTGAAATGGCCAGGTGGAGACGTCGCGATCTAAAATGCAACCTCGTGGTGGGCTTTGGTGGAATGTATTGTAATGGCATCAGCCTTGCGGAACACCACCCACTGCAGGACCAAGTTGTTTGTAACTGGAGGAGTTTCAATCCCTGGGTAGCCAAACGCACATAGGTACCATGCCAAGGTTATAATGTCCGTAATGGCGCGGTGACACCATCGCAAACTTACACGTCAGATGGAGCGTTGAGAAGAAGCGATAGTAGCCAACAACCTACCTGGGATTATACCTTTTGTAGGTAGTTACTAATCACCAAGTTAGGTAGATCAATTGACTTGAGGGAGCAATGGGCCGATAATAGGTGGAATGCCGGCGGCGGGGTTATCCACAAAAACACCAGCGCCGATCACATATTGATTGATTAACTCGACACCATTGTCGGCGAACATGGAGCTAACATACGTTGATTATGAGTGAGTGTACAGCAACATCCACACATCGAGGTTGAGACCATAGCCCTGGCCAATGTAACCACGAGGAGCTCGATGGGCGACGTGCTATAAGAAGAGCACGTATAGCTCCAGTGGGTTGCACACCTGTGCTGCTGCTTGATCGAGGTGCAGCAACAAGAATTGGGTTCTCCAGCGAGCCCAGCGAACTAGCGCTGGTCGCCCACGGAGAGTTTTGCCGTGTCTAGCAGGGAAAGGGAGAGCCCGAAGACCATGATGGGTGCGCTACGGTAGTACGGAACACGTATGTAAGATGTAAGTAAGGAAATAAGGAAGTAAGGAAGTACGAGTAACACACACCACCACTCTACCTGCCACACACCAGAAGGGCAGATTCAGGTAATTGCACACACTTCCAAGGTCTACATATACATATGTCGGGTGTATGTATACACGTGTGCGAGCAAGCCAAGTATTGACCGTGGTGGGCGGTGAACTGCTCCCCCGAGTCCCCGTTGTTGTTCGTTTGACACTGGCTCGATTGGAACATCGTAAACTCGAGACTTGGCCAGGCAGCGAGCGTGAGACTCGTATATTCCCAAACCCAAACACCCCACCCCCATGGCGCTTTTCTGCAAACGCATAACAAACGCATACAATCAAGATGGAGAGAGAGGACCTTAGCGACAACTAACTTCCCATGCCGGGGAACAGAAAGGTGAACTGCTTACAGGAGTACTCATACTCGTAGAGAGAACGCGTCATGCGTATACAAGGATCAGCACTCCTGTAAGACAGGGTGTGACAGTGATTTAGACGAAGCATTTGCACTTGCACTACACGCGTGCCAGACGAGCAGACGCGGCACAATCTTCCTAAAGGGGAGATTCTTGAAATGTGCCTCGCAGTGTGAGTTGGGAACCCCCCCCAACTCAGGCCATTCTTACGAACCAGCCCCTTTTCTGGTTGGGGATGAAACAGGAAGACAGGAAGCAGACCATTCGTCGAGCTAGGGCCAGCAGGGTTCGCGAAGGTCGATCACGTTAGACATGTACATACAATACAGAGTGGTACAGTGTCATGACAGGCTTCTGACAGGTGAGAGGGCTCGAGAGGCACGCTGATAGCACGTGGGGTGGGAGCGGACACTGGAAAGGGGCTTATCGGCAGGCTCTGGTTGGCCCTGGAGAGTGACGTCAAAATCGTCAAAAGCCGTCAAAGCACCTCGAGAGGCGAGAGAGGCGCGCTATAAGCAACGTGTAAGCACTGTCGATCTATAGAACGTTGGCCGGGCCCCATCTAATTTCCCGTTCATTTGCGTCTTGGCGGGTAATTGCGCAAGCTCACGGGCAAGATGCCACGATGAGTGGCTGCTCAACATCACTGGCGGGACTGGCGAGAAATCCCCCATCAGCTAATCTCCAGCACTGTCCTGCACTGTCGACATACTCATACCAGGTAGGTTAGGTACCTAAGTAGGCCCGCTAGGTGAGGTGGGGCAGCCCTGGCATGGGCCTGGCTCGCCTGGTTCGGCCCTGGGTGCCTGGTGGGGCTTATCGCCCGCTGCCGGCGCTGCAGCCCGCGGCACGTACTGACTTACAGGCTAGGTACCTAACCTACTCGCCTAGGTACAGTATAGACAGCAAGATTGTGGGCTTGCTTCAGCTGGGATGGACTAATGCTAGGTAGGCCCTGCTCTTAGGGGCCAGCTCCAGGCGAGCCAGGGTGGCATGTACCGATCTTGCGCCTGTTCCAGTCTGGTTTTAGATGAAAAATATCGGGTTCCCTTCACCTGGCTTTCCTCCAGAATTAATTCTATTTCTCAACAACAATCCTATCCTCACCCTCGCGACTTCACCATCCCACCCGCACCCGCCCCCGAACACCACAACCGCGACCCGCGAGCCGAGCAAAAGTGCGCTTCCCCGTCGCAACGCCCTCCGGACCAGACCCTTCCTCTCGCGATGGGTGCCCCTAACGACGAGCGGAAGCTCGAGAGCGGCGTGGGTGCCGCTCCAGTAGCAACCCGCAACATCCACCCTGCCTTCTACATCGCGTACGACAGCAGCCCGTCCAGCACACAATCGCCTTGGTGAAGCCCGAGATGCTGACCGTCGCCGCAGACTATGGATTGCTCTCAGTTCCAGTGTCATTCTTTTCAACAAATGGGTGCTCTTCACCGCCAAGTTCGGTATGTCTCCCTTCCGCCCTCGCCAACTTGCGCGCCCACTGCCCCCTTTTCCCGGGTAAAAGCGTAAAAGCGCGCGTTGTGACGAGCACGCACTGACTGACACCTTGACTAGATTTTCGTAAGTAACAAGAAACCTTTGCGCGCCCCCAACAGACTGCGCATACGGCGGCTTCTAACATCGGTTCCTCGTTAGCCCTGTTCTTGACAACATGGCACATGGCGTTTGCCACGCTCATGACACAGCTCATGGCCAAGTTCACCACAACGCTTGATTCGCGCCACAAGGTGCCCATGAACACCAACACTTATATGTGAGTGGATCTGGACGGCAAATTGCGAAAATGCAGCCGCATATGCTGACCAATGACACAGGAAGGCTATTGTGCCCATTGGCATCATGTTCAGTTTGAGTTTGATCTTCGGTAACTTTGCTTACCTGTACCTGAGCGTTTCCTTTATCCAGATGCTGAAGGTCAGTCGCAATACATCCACCGATAGGGCCCATCTAGTATACATGCTTACTAACGCATTGCTATAGGCCACCAACGCCGTCGCCACTCTGCTCGCTACATGGGCCTTCGGCATGGCCGCTCCCAACTTGAACAAGCTCGTCAACGTATCCGCCATTGTCATTGGTGTAGCTATTGCTTCCTTCGGCGAGCTCAAGTTTGACGGTCTGGGATTCATCAGTAGGCTACCATCTGCCCGTATCAGATGCCAGAACTGCTCTAACCCCCAATTTAGTCCAGGTTACAGGCATTGTCTGTGAAGCACTGCGACTAGTCATGGTTCAACGTTTGTTGAGCTCTGACGAGTTCAAGATGGACCCTCTTGTGTCTGTCTACTGTAAGCGACCCCTGCATATTTGTGTTCATTTCTTGCTTTGATTGCCGTGTATCGCGCGGCTTTGCGTCGGGTGATCTGCAAGAACCACGAGCTAATTCGACTTAGACTACGCCCCTGCATGCGCTGTCATCAATGGTTTTTTCACCATTCTGATTGAACTGCCCCGCATGACATCGGCCGACATTCTCCACGTTGGCTTGATCACACTGATCGCCAATGCTTTCGTCGCCTTCCTCCTGAACGTGTCTGTCGTGCTACTGGTATGTGCAGCCACAAAGTATCGAATCCTCAACGATCCAAATGCTAATTCTGTTCTAGATTGGCAAAACCAATGCTGTTGTTCTCACCATGTCTGGTGTGCTCAAGGACATCCTGCTGGTTGTTGCTTCCATGACCATCTTCGGCGACCCGGTCACGCTCCAGCAATACTTCGGCTACTCGATCGCTCTTGGTGGTCTTGTTTACTACAAGCTCGGTGCTGAAAAGCTGCAGCAAATGACCACAGATGCCAAGCTGACGATCAACGAGGTGCGCCGTAGCAACCCCGCTGGCTTCAAGCTTGGAGCCATCTGCGGTGGCCTCTTCTTCGTTGTTTTAATATTTATGAGCTGGTCCCGTGGCGTGCCAGCCTCATCTCTGCCTACGCCCGCTGCATAAATGCACTTGTGGGCAGCATACGACACCCCCACGAAAGGATTCCTTAGATTGAACCCCAAACATCTCGAGGGGGTTCTGGCTTTGTCTTCTAAGCCATAATTTCCCCGACGTGGGAGAATCAAAACTGGATGGCAGATGAGAGGGCAGGGGAGGGGACAGCTGTGCTGGAACTGCCCTGATCTGTCTGCATCCGTGTATTCTTATCAATCCTCGACGCCAAGTATCTAGTACTGCGTCACGGGCTTGCCGCCCAATTTTTCTTTTTATTCCCGCGTTTCCCTTTCACGTATATATTTTGATACGCTTTTTAGCTCATTGGGCTAGTTTTCTGCGGTTAGGGATACTGATGATAGAGAAATTAAAAGTTAATGATGATGATGGCAACCTACGTTCAATGCCCAACCACAATCATTCTGTTTTGTGACCGGGATTGCCCGCCCCACTAACGACCGGGGCTAACTAACACTGCATCTAGTCATAACCAGAGGACAAGAAACGTCCCCCATCATGGGGTAAGGCTTTGACCTCTCCCTACCTACAGTTTCGCCTTTTATAAACGGTACAAGGACGATGAGCTTCAGTCTCCGATAGGAACGCCTGAGACAATAGACCGGTGGCAATGTTCCCTTCGTCAAATTCGACTGGATTATGCTGAGGCTATTGAGGGCTTATGGCCAGTACTGAATCTGTCACTCGCTCTGAAAAGTTACGGTACTGGGCTTGCCTGGTGCTCGATCAGACAAAGTAGCACAGCAGGTGATCTCAATATTGAGTTGCGCATGGCAGAACGGGGATCCACAGCAGGTAGCAGACGACAGCTTTTGAGCTCCAGAAACCTTCCGCAGACCGATGCAATAAGATGGGCTCGTTACACTGCGCAAGCAAGTGGCATCCACGCCGAAAAGCGAGAGATATCAAAAGACCTGAGAGACAACGGGGAGCGAAAAATGACTAAAGTTAAACCGCGTACACCCACTGTCTACCGCTATCGCCA
The DNA here is from genome assembly GCA_022453515.1 of Astrocystis sublimbata. NCBI lineage: Eukaryota > Fungi > Ascomycota > Sordariomycetes > Xylariales > Xylariaceae > Astrocystis > Astrocystis sublimbata. The sequence goes on along the minus strand of JAJNNY010000006.1, from coordinate 529,910 downwards.
TCCAAAAACCAAACAAAAGAAACGCCACGGAAATGCAGTTCATCGTTAGATCGTGTATGCTCCAACAAGTTGACCAAACACCTATTATACAATACCATTATCCAAACAAACAAAAGAGAACAGAACACCCTTGTCAAGGAACGACAAGAGAAGCAGCACTGCTGTTCGCGAAAGGATTCGCTTGCCCCGGCTGATCCAGCGTGCGCTTCCGCTTCTCCCACGCCCTGGCCTCCTCGCGCTGGCGCCAGTACCTCTCCCTCTGCATGTGGGCCTTCGCCAGCTCCTTCACCTGCGCATCAGCGGCGTCCTGCACGAGTTTATGCCTCAGCGCGCGCTGCTCCTCCTCGAGTTTCTCGCGCGCGAGACGCCGCTTCTTGCGGTCGAGGGCGTAGAAGTAGAGCAGCGTGGTCGTGCCGCCGACGAAGACGAGTCCCAGCACGGCGGTGACGATGATGCCGCTGATCGGCAGGTCGTTGTCGCGGAAGATGCAGTCGCCGTCGTCGATGCTGTCGTCCGTGTCGGCGCAGACGTTGGTGGCCGCGCACTCCATGGTCGTCAGTGTCGTAGTCGTGCAGGGCAGCTGCGAGAAGTCGCCCCGGCCGATCGACGTCAGGGGGCAGACGGTGGTCTCGATGGCGCGCGCAGTGCTGCATGCCGTTGGCCGCGCCGTGCCACCGAGCGCCGTCGCGAGCGTTGCCTTGGCGGGACTAGTGGGTTCCGAGGCGTCGCTAGTCCTATCTCGTCGGGCAGCGTTCGGTGTGGCAGCTAGGTGGTTTTGCGTTCAGCCGACTTTGCACTCAGAGCATGAAGAAAGGGGGCATATAATATATATGCATATGCCTACGTACCTCCGATGGCATTCGGCCCGCGCTGTCGCACCTCGGGCACTACCGTGCTTCTATCGCAACCCTCGAGAATGATGGCTGCCTCCGACACTGCCTCTGCTATCGGGCAGTCAGCGTCTATGAAACACCTCTGTAGGTCTTCCGCTGTGACGAAGTTCGGGATGGCGAGCAGGCAGTTTCTGAGGTTGTTGTCATGGCCGCATCTCGCTGCTTGGGCCAGCATCGGGGCGTTCTGACGCACGCATATCGACCGGTCTGATGCTGCGCTGACGAAGGACAAGGACTGAAGAAGAATGAAGTTGAGCAGCGCGATAGGCAGCACTGAGGAAGAAAGCAACATCATGATGAATGCGTGCTTCGAAGCCGGTCGCGATGGGTATAATGGTGAATATATGCTCTGGAATCGGAAAATTTAATAAGTAGACATTAGAAAAGCAAGATAACAGTCTCGAAGTCGATCAACGCCCGTTTCTGGTCCTCTGAAGTGCTCTTTCCTCTCTTCTTTTCTTTCTCTTAGAAACCGTCCGATGCGAATGCGTTGGTTTTGAGTACTACGGTCGGCCAAAGGCTCAGACCGCTATGGCCGATCAGAATTAGGGAAATAAACGAAGCAATATACGGCCTGGAAACAGAAGAGAGCGAAGACGCCCAGGCGGGACGCTCTGGTTGATATGTTCTAGAAGCAAGTCCTGTTTCGAGGACCGTGGACGAACCCTGGCTCGTAAGTAAGTCTCCGGTAAGCCTCGTCTCACCTCCGCGATCATGACCGGCTACCAGCCCTACAGCTGATTTCTCCATGTTTGTCCGATGGGCTGAGCTGGACTTGGACTTCGGACCATTGGTCCTTTGGTCATGTAGGCACATCGGCGACTAGGTAGGTATCGCACATCAAACTACCTACTGAAACTGCTGTCTACTAGAGCATGATGCAGCCTAATGCAGCTAACCCAGCCAGCCAGGATATATCACTCGGCGCGCTAACATCGCTCTAGGCTTTTGCAGCTGCCGTATGTGCTCCAGCTTGCTGTGGCATGCCGAGCCCGTGGGCTTTTCTCCGGTGCTCAGACAACATGCGACGACATGAGCGGTTCTTTCAAGCTGTATGGTTCCCGTGGTTCGCGCCATACAGTTGATAGCGGAAGACTATGTCGTTGCTATGCTTCCCCTGACGTCGATTTGAGACTGTCGCTAGTAACATTAGTGTTCTTGATCATGATATGTCTGCTGTAACATTATTCGCGACATTGGTGAACACGCGAGAATCCTCCTGCCGCTCAATGGCAGATATGAGGTACAGGTACCTAGGTAGGTATTAAAGTCCTAGGAGACGGTTGTGCGGTTGCGTAGAATCCCGTGTGATCCCGCATCATCAGTGAGTTGAGTTCTAGCTAAAACGTCGGGTTCGCTGTGTTCATGATTGGTGCAAGCATGTGCTAAAAACATCGTCGAAGACCCCTGGTTCTAACCTTAGATTAGTCTCATGGCTGTTACGGGAAGCGTACGTCAGTACATGTGGCTGTGCCTTGCGTGTCAGAAGTCAGCTGTCTTATGATTCGATATATACCTCCTCAATGGGTAGATTTTACGCCTGCTGTGAAGCCTAGTTGTACGTTTTTCCAAAGCACATAAGTGCATTGACTCTTTGATGGCCGTATATAGAAAGAGGAAGAGTCCGTCTTAGATGAGACTCGGGCGATGAGGGGGGTAGTAGAATCGGTATAGGCAATTCTGAAAGGATCTGAAGAGAAGCCGTTAGTGTGGTCCAAGAATAGTGGCGTGTTACAGTAGATGCATGCAAGATCATAGATGCGTCACACATTCCAGCTCTGCTCTCGGGCAGTGGCTTTTATCATTTCTTCATGATATATCGGCATTCCACGATTCGTTGGATTGCGAGATATGATTCCTGCACAAAGCTCTCGCGCTTCGGTCGGCTACAAAGGGCGTCGTGAGATAGTCGACGAGTAGTAGGTACCTGTCATGTCAACCTGTCATGTCAAGTTTCAATCTGTCAATCCTGCGAGGTCTACGCTTGAGTTGCCGCTTGATTCGGCTCGGGCTCTTCGGGTTGTTTCGTGGCAACGGTGGCTCCGATCATTGCGAAATGAAAGGGACTCTGGGGCTGCACCTGAATTGAAGCTGAAGGCGTTGGCGTCCGAATGCTCATCTGGCCAATACACGCACAAGTCGTCCCAAGTGAGTGAAGTGAAGTAAAGAGAAGGGCTGGATGCAACCTTGGAAGCCACCATTGACCACTGCTCTACTACTTAGCCTTACTCTATACGGCATGGGCACAGGTGCTACCCTATAGCTGCTTGGTAAGGTAGGTAGGCTGGTAGGTAGAAGTAGGTAGCCTGTAGGACAGGTACGATCTGGGGCTGACGTCACTTGGCGAGGCGATTGCCTAGGCATTGCGCGGCTGTCCTTCTGCAGCACCGTAGGGAGTATAAAGAATCAAGATTCACGCCGTACCTACATCGGGTACTTCTGCATCCTCTCACTCATCTTTCCACTACAAAGTCTACAAATCACAAAAAAGCAGAACATATACATATACATACCATCAACCAACCTGCAACATGCCTTTAGTCGTCCCTGGTGTTACTGATAACTCGTCGGACCCGACCCAGCAGTGGTCCAACAAGCTGGTCGGCAAGACGGTTTCCGATGACACGCACAGCGAAACAGTGAGTGTCTGCTGCTGCTGCTCCATCTCATCTCATCTCAGCTCAGCTCAATTCAGCTAATATGCATCCTTTCCCCGCCTCGCAGAACTTCTGCAAGAAGGACCTGCCCGAGCAATGTCGTGTCATCAAGCCTGGAATGATGGTCACCAAAGACTTCAAACCCGACAGATTGAACGTCCACGTCAAGGATGACGGCACTGTCTCGCATGTTCAGCACGGCTAAGCTGCTTGCGTCTCGAATGCCTATATGAGTCATGACTTGCAACTACGGCTACTAATACATTATTACAACGATGCCATGATTACATCTTGGAGGCTGCTAGCAAAATGCTTGATACCTGGGAAAAACACACTTGTACTTAGGTAGCCTCATCTAAGAATGATCCCAATTAATAATTCCAACAAACAAGCCCCCCAAATGGCTCGATAGTAGTATGATTGTAGGGCACATTAATCAACATAGTAGCTCCTTCTGGCGTGTGTATGTTATTCGGCAACTCAAACCATAGACTTCCTAATATAGCACGAGGACCATGGCATCATGGCTCCCAGCCCCCAATATCCCGGCTTAGATCGGAGAGTCAGGAATGTTTAAAATCCAGGACTCTTTGCCCATGGTTTCCAGCTCGGTGCGTGTCAACCATGCGACGAGTTCCACTGCGGGGTTGGTTGCCTTTGCTCAAAGTAAACAATTGTACTTATCTAAGAGATACCTATGAACGTATTTCAGTAGGTATATTAGTGCTGATGCCAGCCTTGGAAGCCACCCAAAACCAAAAGGGATACTTACGAGTAAGTACCTACTGAGAGCTAGTCCAGGTAAGGTGCTGTAAGTCTTGCCAAATGCGCACTGCGGGGCAGTAGGAGGTACCTAGTACCCGCGCGTCTGCGACCTGTCTGCCCCTCCAAACTTTCACAAGCTCCCAGATTACATGTACCTACCTACCTATACCGTTACCCATTAATTCAAACTTTCGAATTGTTCTCTATTTACCACGCAATAGAGCAATCACGATGTTCAAAAAGGAGTAAGTTGATCATTTGTATTCCATTCCTGTGCCAATCGACGGTCGCAACCCGTCGATGCACCACATATGGGCCCTCAAAGGCTATCTTGAAACTTCTCAACTTACAACCCCGCCTGTTCTCTTTGCGAACCGGCGAGATTGGTAGCGCAACGAACCAAGACTGACAGAGGTTTCCCACGTCTACAGGATACAGAGTGCCCCGAAATCGAAACTGAAGTCGTCAGTTCAGCGGAATCTTCGACAATCGCTGTTAACGACCTACCCGCTCCTGAACCGCTACATCGATGAGATCCTTCCCAAGAAGGGCCCTCTCGAGTCCATGAAGCTGCCCGACCGATGTACGCTGTATGTGTTGGATGGAGAGCCGCTGTTCTTCCAGCAAGACACCGCCACATTGCTACCACACCTGAAGCTCGTCCACCGCTTCCCCGATGCCTTCCCCAGCATAGGTATCGATCGCGGCGCCATCCGCTTCGTGCTCTCGGGCGCAACACTAATGGCACCCGGCCTGACGTCGGCCGGTGGGCGGCTCCCGAGCGGTACACTCACAGCCCGTTCGGAAGATGGCGCGGGAGAGTGTCTGGACGAGGACAACAGGTGGACAAGGGAATTGGAGAAGGGCGAGCCTGCTGTGGTAAGGGCCGAGGGGAAGACGGAAGCATGCGCTGTAGGCTTCCTAGTAATGGGCACCAAGGACGTCAAAGAGAAGGGGAAAGGGCCCGTCATCGAGGACGCGCACTACTTGGGCGATGGGCTATGGAAGCTGGGCACAGACTGATTGCCTAAAGTGGTGTCTTGATACTCAATACTCTCATATTTTCGACCAGCGCACGGATCAAACAAGACAATAACCGAGAGGGTGTCTTGCGTTGTGCCAACTGTTGGCTATGGCCCGGTCCGTCTGTGTCAGGGCTCTGGGCAAGATGGCTTGAGCGGACGGGAAGCTGAATGAAAGAAGGAACCACATATATGTTCAAGTCACAACTTCTTGTAGTGTGTAATGAGCCTGCACAACTATGATGCTGTGTTTGGTCATTACTTGCACCTGCTTGTGAAGTTGCGATAGCACTCGAACCCAAAAGTCTATGCAAGAACGCATTGCACACGGATACGAAAACATGGGATGGCTACTAAGAAGGTTGCACAGGCAAAACCTAGGTAGTGTTTCAAATCTAGATGCATTAACATGGGCGTGTGAATTGAGCAAGGGATGAACAACGAGAAGTCTCTCCAGCTAAAGCACTTAAAAAAGCATCAATGATATTCCAAAACTAACATTCGCAATCACTACATCTCCGGTACGGGGAATCGAACCCCGAGCCCCGCGGTGAAAACGCGATATGTTAGCCGTTACACTATACCGGACTTAGTTTTGTAGGAAATTGGGTGATGGAAGATGTTGTACACTACTGCCCCTGATACGTAGTAAGTTGGTCTCCCACGATCTATCATTCGACATACAGTAACTTAAATCATTAAATATATGTTGGTTCTGTAATACTTGCCGGTTTCTATGTCATATTCCTAATTCTCAATATCTTCGAACCGAAGCAATGGCTGAATTGCCCTGCAACTTAGTAACATCCCATAATGCTATCGACATCATTAGTCCCTCCTCAGCAGCTTGTTTCTTCTTGAGTCTTTGAAGCAAACAGTGAGCACACTCTGCCTCTCGATAAATGGCCCCTGTGGTTCTAATATGCATGCTTTACTATGTAAAAAAAAGCAATAAAGATGTAATTTGGCTGCGATATCATGTGTTGGTCGCATGTCGACATTAATCGGAGCACTTGCGGTATCGGCTCGGCACGTAAGGACTTCCAACATCTCGGGATATCTCACTGCTTGAAGCGTCAATCCGGTTGACGAGATCTAATCACATAGTTAAAAAGGTCATTCTTATTTACTCAATTATCCCCATTGAGGTTCACCATGGATACCCGAAAGTGAATTGATAAATACAGGTAGGTATCAATCAGTATGGAACATATCCTTTCAGAAGTGGTATTCAACTTGGCCAACTCGGCTTCGAACGGGTTGCATGTGGGACGGCGGCGTACTGCATGCAGCATGCCAACCAACACCTGGGCAGACGCATATTGCCAATACTTTCGCGCCGCATAACTGCTTGCTGCAGTGGCTTGCTGGCTTCCAAGTTGCCCATACCCTCAGCTTAGCTGGTCGGCTGGCTGCCTTATCTCCATAAGGCGTCCATCTTCGCCGATGTCGTCAAGTGTCACGTCAAAGAGATCGGCTAGGGCGCAGTCTAAAGGTGTAGATCCAGTATATCGTGCTTGTATCTGCCCAATGACAATGATTTGAGCTTCTCCAAATTGGACACCAGCCGGGGTGCGACCCGCCACCAGCCGATGCAGCTCCCTCATCCCGGTTAGATCCATTAGTTACTTACATAAAAGTCAAATCATAAAGCTCTGAATCTTTGAATCTGTCAAGATCCGCTCTTTACAACTTTGTTTACTCACCGCTTAGTAGATTTATACAGCTGGTAAGATATACAATTCCTGGGGCTGTGTACGATATTCGTACGACTAAAGTTAGGCTGTGAGATGGACGAGACGCAGCCATTGCTGGCAGAGGTCCACTTGGTCGACACCGAGCGCTGCAATGTCATCTTTGACGAGAACATCGTCGACTTTGACGGCGATGGCGATGCCGAAAACCCCACAGAGTGGCCGGTGGCCTACAAATGGGGGATTGTATCTCTTCTCGCCCTCACAGCATTCACAGTGTATGTTCGTCCCTGCGATAGCTGATTGCAAAATCAGTTAGCATAGGAAACCTCAACTGACATGCGAGGTTTAGCACCTTTACGTGCATCTCCGTGGTGCCCATTGCAAACCGCATAGTCTACGACCTAGACAACGGCCATGTGAGCAAATCGTCCAGCGTATTGCTAGTGACTATCTGGGAGCTGGGCGAGGCCGCCGGTCCCTTGTTCATTGCGCCGCTATCTGAGGTGTTCGGGAGGTATCCCGTGATGAACGGCGCCACAATCCTCTTCATCTTGGCCACGGCGTTGGCCGCCATGTCGGAGAGCACCGCGCTTTTCATCTTCGCCCGCGCGCTGACGGGTCTATCTGTTGCTTCAAACGTGCTGGGCCCGGCCATCGTTGGCGACATGTTCGCTACCGAGCAGCGTGGCTCGGCTATCAGCACCATCGCTCTGGCACCATTGATCGGAGGCTCGCTCGGCCCGGTGATAGGCGGTGCCATCGCCGAAAGACTCGGCTGGCGCTGGGTATTGTGGTTGTCCGTGGCCCTGGCGCTGACCTGCGAAGTCTTGCTCTTCGTGTTCTTCCGCGAGACGTACAAGGTGGCAATCCTGCGACAACGGGCCGCTAGAATGCGAGCGGAGACGGGCAATCCTAAATTGAGGACCTCATTTGACACGACGGAAGGACAGTCAAGTCTTCACAAGATCTGGGAATGTGCCGTGCGTCCGTTCAGTGTCTTGTCTGGCTCGGGTGTCTTGCAAATCATGTCGCTGCACGGAGCCGTCATGTTCAGCTACTACTACGTGTTTTCGACGACGTTGCCAGATATCTTGGAGCAATTATACGGTCTGACAGCAGTTGAGACGGGGCTCGCATTTATAGCATTCAGTAAGTTGGCTTTCAGCAACTCAACGTCCTGTAGCTTCACTCAGAACAGTATACCTAACCTGCCTCACAGGTGTTGGCTCGACTCTAAGTGTCCTTTTTCTGAATCTCTTTTTGGACAAGATTTATGTCAGACTCCGAGAGAGAAACAAGAACGACGGGATCCCGGAGTATCGACTACCCATGGCCATTGTGGGGGCTTTCTGTCTTCCTTTGACGGTCATGGCTTACGGCTGGGTCTCGCAGCTGCGGGTGCCTATACCTCTGCTCATGTTTGTCGTGGGACTTTTCGGCTCCTTTTTGATGATAGTGTATCTACCACTGAGCGCATACGTCGTCGATGCCTTCGGTATTTACGCCGCCTCGGGAATGACGGCCATTATTGTCACACGCTGCCTAACGAGTACAGTCCTGCCTCTAGCCACAGATCCTCTGGTGAGGAAACTTGATTGGGGATTGGGTGTCACCGTGTTGGGAGGGATTGGACTCGTTCTGGCGCCGATACCGGTCTTGGTTTTTAAGTACGGGGCGCGTTGGCGGCAGCTCTCCCCGTATACGAAAGACGACTAAAAATCGGTTCACAAACATACGCTGACAGGGTGCGAAAATTTACAACGCGACAGCGAGAATATTTATGAAGTTGTTCATGAGACCCGTCGGTCTCACTCGGATAATGATGATGGAAAATGTCTGGAATATCTGGGGCTTTCAGGCATGTCAGTGCGTGTGGATAATGATAATTCAAATGATGCATAAAGACACATAGAATAGAACCTTGATTGTGATAGTGGTGTCGGGCTGGCTAATAGTAGTCATGCCTAGCCGGTGCTAGGCTTCCTCTAATAACTTCTTGTTTTGTTTAAGCAGTTATAGAACTACCTGGCAGCGTAAGGTCTCATTTGAGACTGTTCGAGGAACATTATGAAAGCGAGGGAGATAATGAATTTACAGGATCGCCTGGTCTAGCGAAGTTGCTGTGTGTCATTTTCTGCATGTTCTCTTGCAGGGCAATGTAGAAATACAGGAAAATGCACATAGTAAAGAATTTAGGCTTTCAAAGTAGTATAAATTTTGATCAAACTGTCTTTTACATCTCAGTGAATCTTGCTTCAGCTGGGTTGAAATTCAACACAGAAGTGACTTTCTTCGTTCATTGAGGGGGAACTGAAGGTCTTACGAAGAAGTCTGACCATGTACATGACTCAATGTGGTGCGCGAAATTTAAGAGCTATGTATAGAAGTAGTGTGGTAGTACGAATGACGATCTCTCATAGAACGTTCTCCGGCTCACCCGGCTGTCCCACATCCTTCGCTCGGTATAATTGTTCCTGAGCCAAGAGAAAGACTTTGAGCGTTCCGGACTCCAAGGCCGCGCGTAAACGGTGTGGTTCAGGACGCGAGAGTCCGACACTCAAGTGAATGTGCTCCTCGTGACCATGATCTGACACGGCGTACTTCGGACATGGCATAGAACCCTATGTCCGTTTGTGATTACCCCGAGACAGCCTATTCAAGTGTAAGGGATTTCGAATGTCGAAGGCGCTACCAAATAGACCGACCGACCCTATCGCCGTTTATAATGTTATCTCGAATGTGTGCACAGTGAGACGGGCAAGCCACTAGAGATAATAATAATCGGGGTTTATTTACAACCAATATTAGGCACTATGTCAGTCTTCTCGCAGCGATCATGAAATTAGACTTACTGGAGTTGTTGAACCAATGAGCTAGCATACATCGCTTGCAGACAGTATCTTGATCAGACCAAATAATTGGTATGAACAACCGTCAAGACGCGTCATATTTACATACCCGATATAGCGGCAAGTTCTAATTGCAACAAAGGGCTGATTGGACTTATTCATGCCAAAAATATTCACCGGATTGTTGTCTTCTATTTCTGAGTCGCCAAGTTCGGCGCATGTTCGATCCCACAATGGACGTTGCGGAGTCTAGATTGCTAAACTCGTAGGGTCTTGGCTCTGGTTCAATACCTACGCAGATAAATGCCAATTTTACCGTCGTTGATGCTCTTGATGCTAGTATAGTGAAGAAGTCGCGTGGGAAAGTTGTTGGTCAGGTGCTCGAGTCACCACCCTATACCCTTGATTCGTCATGTAGAAACTCCATATGAATGGTGAACGTCGGATTATTAGTCGACCACTTCACCCAAACCTCTCGATAGTGTCCTGAATAACTTACCCTCAATGTTCTGTCAAGTAGTGATGCCAAAACAGACCATAATTGTTTGATACAGCTCGCTCCAGGTGACTTTGACCTTTTTGTGTTCGCCGCACAGTGGCCGAAGGAGAGCATATTCCATGTGATGAAAGCCACTGTATTGTGACACTGTTATAAAAGGAATGTGTTTTGTGTGAACTCTAAGGCGTCCCTATTCGTTCGATTTATATCACGCTCAATATCTACTATCCAGACCCTGGGCTGGCTCGGGCTGGCTCAGGGGTCAACAGTTGATAACGGCAGATGGAAAAGCCCTTGGAAGGGGTGTTCTCCACATTGACCCTACCTACAGGCAGGTAGGTACTCGTAGGTAGTCTAGAATGAGAGCTGCGTTGGAAATGAGATTGGCGAGTGAGATTTCTATGGAGCTAGTCACTTTGCATCTGTGATGACAAGCTTTACGTGCTTATTAGTCCTGCTAATACGACGACGCCCATTCATCAACCACTACCTCCCTAGAACCTTGAAGTGAACGACTTTGTCGAAGGGTGATATGGTAAAGAGTAGGTGGGATGTACAAGTGGGAAAGGGCCATCTGGTTTTCATATTCCGTACCTACCTCTCGGTGCCGGTTACAAAACAGAGGATGCAAACGTCGTGGGGAAGAAGACGGCGAATTGTTTCAGATTTTAGGCTGACGTGGGAGACATGACAAATTTAGGTATAGGACGGCTGCGGTGTTCTGCTGAACCTGACCAATCGGCATGATCGACCCAAGTAGGCAAACGGCGAATGACACATGGAGTAAGGAAATACAAGCTAAAAACAACAACAGGACTGTAAGACTCACTAGGAGAAAAGACCGAAAACTAATGGTTCTAAAATCCGACACTACGACTCCTATTGCCGAAATATCGGCACTTATCTATACACGTACTTACCTATGAGTACAAGCCAATCATATATGAGCAATTCTGAATCATCCATGATCATTGATTGCCCTAGCGCCAATTAACTTGTACAGTACCTTACCCACCCGTAGGTACAGGTAAAGTTAGGTACTTTATTCTGCACTGACAGGGAAAATCAATCTCAAGACGGGGGCTCTGCCGAAAATGCAGCTCCGCCGGGCAGATACAGTATCTAGCCAAGCATCCAAGATCCCATCATCCGTGCACCCGGGAATCCGGGAGTCCAGGATTTGATGGGGCTCTGCACAACAACTGTCAACAGCGAGGCTGAGGATGCGATCGTCACCGCCCGGACCTGCGTAGTTGGCGGTATGAGGCGAGACAGAGACAGTAAGTCAATGGATGCCGGTCGGTAGGAGGGCATGCAGATGGATTTCTTTGTTGGATTTGCGCGTGGTTGATTTATAAGTGTCGCACCGGGGGTCCGGTTGACCCGTGCTTTATCATCGCAGTGGGCAGCTTGGGCAGACACAGAGTCACTAGTGAGGTGGCACGGTGGTGGGCGATATCAAATGCACTAAGCTGATGGCAGATCGCCAATGACGACGTCACATCACTGGCGGGCAGCCGACGCAGGCCAACCTTAGCGCGTCATTCCGCAGGATCTTCTGCGCCAGTGTGGGTGACGACCCGATTCACGCTCCACTGCCCGTCTCTGGCCATCATCTACTCTGTATGTATGTCTCCCTACTCCCCACTCCGTAGTAAGTAAGTAGGTATCCAGTCCCCCCCCCCCCAGTGTTGTTGCACACACTAAGACATAGCGTAGGCCTATAAGCCTATGCGTCCTCTAAAGGATGGATAGCACCGTTGATGAATAATGCGCGATGCGGATAACGATTGGTAACACCGCGGCGTGGACCATATGTCCGGCGTCCCGACGGCTTTTCATTATACTGCCTATCGTACTTATATAAATCTCTACGTCTTCTGCCGTGGGTCCCACTTGTTCACCTTTCCGGATGGACTCTGCTTCTACAAACTAGTTCTCTCATAGTTTGCAACGGTAGTTGAGACGGCAACCTCTAGCTCTGGACCTTCCCTTTGTCTGGGCTTTAGAAAGCTCCTCCTCCCCCCAGAGAACGAACATACCGATTGTGTTTCTTTCATAGGGGGCACCTGCTACTGCTCTTTACCAACTAGACGACACTACATTGGACTATTGGACTGAACAAGGACCTGTTCGGTGTTGAATGTTTCCCACCTTGAGGGTGCAAAACCGCCTGTTACATGGTCACATACCTGGGCCAACTAATAAATAAGCCTTGATACAGCACCCCGAAACCGCTGCCATGTGGACAACCACGGTCGACGAGAAGCGCCTCACCCGCACGGATTCATCGCAACCCCCGGTGAATCAATGGCACAGGGGAGACAGGCCTGTAGATGCAAGCATATTACATCCCGCTGCCCATGACGCAGCCATAGGCCGAGCCCAGGACGACATCTCTCCTGTCGACGGCACTTGGGGCGAACACGATGTCGGCGGTGTCGATGAAGCTGCTGCTAGGGAACAGCTGCAAGAACTACGCCACAGTCTCATCCAATTACACCAGACAAGAACACATGAAACCCAAGCCAGTCGTCCTCTCCAGCACACACGGTCCACACGATCGAGGGCGTCCAGAGCCTCAAGAGGAGCCGGAGCCGACGAGGAAGCTGACGAACAAGATACTGATGTCGAAGAGGACGATGCTGACGATGACGGCAATGAGTTTGAGTTGGGAAAGTTCATGAGGGAGGGTCACTTCGAGAAGCGCACAGAAGATGGATCAGAGAAGAGGGTAGGAGTTGTCTATCGAAACCTCAACGTCAAGGGGATTGGAAGTGCCGCGTCCTTTGTACGCACAGTGCCGGACGCTGTCGTCGGGACCTTTGGCCCAGATCTATACAACAATATCACCAAGTTATTCCCATCTCTGCTCTTCCGGAAACCACCAACTCGAACCCTGATTCACGATTTCACCGGCTGTGTGCGCGACGGCGAGATGATGCTTGTCTTGGGCCGTCCAGGCTCCGGATGTTCTACCTTTTTGAAGGCTATTACCAACAATCGCGAGTCGTTTGCTGCCGTCGAAGGCGACGTGTCCTACGGTGGCATTCCCGCCAAGAGACAGAAGAAGATGTATCGTGGCGAGGTTAACTACAACCCCGAAGACGACATTCATCATGCTACTTTGAACGTGTGGCAGACCCTCACCTTCGCATTACTCAACAAGACCAAAAAGTCGAGTAAGGAGGAGATTCCCGTCATTGCGGAAGCGTTGATGAAGATGTTTGGAATTAGCCACACCAAATACACGCTCGTGGGTGATGATTTCGTCCGTGGCGTTTCCGGTGGTGAACGTAAGCGAGTGTCTATCACGGAAACTTTGGCGTCCAAATCGACAGTCATGGCCTGGGATAACTCAACTCGTGGTCTTGACGCTTCCACCGCCCTGGATTACGCTAAATCTTTACGAATCATGACGGACATCACCGACCGTACCACACTCGTCACCTTATATCAAGCAGGAGAAGGTATCTATGAACTCATGGACAAGGTCCTGGTTATCGACGAGGGGCGTGAAATATACTCCGGCCCAGCCAAAGAGGCCAAGCAGTATTTCATCAATCTTGGTTTCGAGTGCCCCGAATCACAGACAACAGCGGACTTCTTAACTGCAGTCACCGACCCAAGAGAACGACGTTTTAGACCCGGCTTTGAGGACAGGGCTCCCAAGACCGCAGTGGAACTAGAAACCGCGTTCCGGAACTCTGCAAACTACCAAAGGCTTCTCGACGACGTCCAAGACTACGAAAAGCACCTACAACAAACCAACTATGAGCATACCAAGCGCTTCGAGGGTGCTGTCCAGGAATCAAAATCCGGCAACGTCAGCGAAAAGTCACCATACACTGTATCCTTTCCCCGTCAAGTTATGAACTGCACCAAGCGGGAATTTTGGCTGCTTCTCGGTGACACCACCACACTTTGGACTAAGCTTTTCACCATCATCTCCAACGGCTTGATAGTCGGATCCATCTACTACAATGAGCCTTTCTCCACCGCAGGTGCCTTTACTCGTGGCGGTGCCTGCTTTTTCTCCATCGTGTTCCTGGGTTGGCTGCAGCTTACTGAGCTGGTAAAGGCAGTAGCAGGGCGGTCTGTGTCGGCGCGGCAAAAGGACTATGCCTTCTACCGCCCTTCTGCAGTCTCTCTCGCTCGTGTCATCACAGATATCCCCGTATTGTTTGTCCAAGTCGTAATATTCGGCATCATCATGTACTTCATGACGAACCTGGATCGTGATGTCAGCAAGTTCTTCATCTATCTCCTGTTTGTATACACCACAACTCTGCTGGTGACAGCTCTTTATCGGATGTTCGCAAGCATGTCACCGGAGATCGATACTGCGGTTCGCTTCTCGGGCATAGCACTCAACATCCTTATCATCTACACAGGTTATGTTATTCCGAAGACGCAACTGCTCAGTGAGAAGATCTGGTTTGGCTGGCTCTATTGGGTGAACCCTCTAGCATACAGTTTCGAAGCCGTCATTACGAATGAGTTTTCAGGGCGTGTGATGCAATGTGCTCCGGATCAGCTTATTCCACAAGGACCCGGTGCCCAAGAAGGCTTTCAAGGTTGCGCACTAGCAGGAGCCGCGGTCAACTCGGCCGAAGTGGTCGGAGATAGCTATTTGCAGACCCAATTCAGCTACTCCCGTGGCAACCTGTGGCGCAACTTTGGTGTTGTCATTGCTTTCACGGTGCTCTACATGATCATAACAGTTACAGCTACTGAATGGTTTAGCTTCACCTCCGGTGGCGGAGGTGCAGTCATCTTCAAGAAGAGTCCTAAAGCGAAAGAACAAGCCAAGAAGGCAGCGGCACCCAACGACGTTGAGAAAAACGTCGAGTCGGGTGCTAGTGTGTCTTCGAATACCCCCGGAAGTGCTGCTGCCAACGAGGAAGAGGCTTTGGAGAGACTGAGCAACAGTGACTCCATCTTCACATGGCGCGACGTCGAATACACGGTGCCTTATCTTGGAGGCGAGCGGAAGCTTCTGAACAAGGTGAGCGGCTATGCCAAGCCCGGCCTCTTGGTTGCGTTGGTAGGGGCTTCAGGAGCCGGAAAGACAACCCTTCTCAACACACTGGCGCAGCGCCAGCGCGTCGGAGTTATCAGTGGCGAGATGTATGTCGATGGCCGTGAGCTTGGTCCTGACTTCCAACGAAACACTGGTTTCTGCTTGCAAGGAGATATCCACGACGGTACGCAAACCATTCGCGAGGCGATCGAGTTCAGTGCTCTCCTCCGTCAAGAAGCCAGTGTCCCGCGCGCTGAGAAGATAGCTTATGTGGACAAGATCATTGATCTCTTGGAGTTGAACGATCTTCAAGATGCCATCATCTCCTCTCTCGGGGTTGAGCTTCGCAAGCGATTGACCATCGGTGTAGAGCTGGCGGCGAAACCGTCACTTTTGCTATTCCTTGACGAACCTACTTCTGGCCTGGATTCGCAGTCTGCATTCTCAATTGTGAGCTTCCTCAAGAAGCTTGCGCGCGCAGGGCAAGCCATCGTCTGCACAATCCACCAGCCGAGTTCTGTCCTCATTCAGCAGTTCGACATGGTCCTAGCCCTCAACCCTGGCGGAAACACGTTCTACTTCGGCCCCATTGGCGAGAACGGGAAGGATGTGATTGAGTACTTCTCCAAGCGTGGCGCCAAACCGCCACCTGGAAAGAACGTCGCAGAATTTATTCTCGAGACGGCGGCACGACCGCACAAGCTCGAGAACGGCAGGAAGATTGACTGGAACGAGGAATGGCGGAACAGTGAACAGGCCGAGAAAGTGCTCGAGGAAATCGATGGCCTAAAGAGGATCCGAAGTGCCGCTACGCATCCTCAAAGCAGCACCAATAAGGAGGCATATAGGGAATTCGCCGCATCGACCTGGACACAGACTGTTGAGTTGACCAAGAGAATGTTCCGCCAGTACTGGCGGGACCCCTCGTACTTGTACGGAAAGTTCTTTGCCTCTGTCATTATCGGCATCTTCAACGGTTTTACCTTCTGGAAGTTGGGTTTTTCTGTCGCAGATATGCAGAATCGCCTCTTCACGAGCTTCCTGATTATTACAATCCCGCCCACGGTTGTCAATGCTGTCCTGCCCAAGTTCTTCGGTAATATGGCCCTCTGGGAGGCCCGAGAGTATCCCTCCCGCGTGTACGGCTGGGTCGCATTCTGCACCGCAAATATCGTGGTCGAGATTCCGGCCGCCATCGTCGCGGGAACACTCTACTGGGCGCTCTGGTACTGGCCTACCGGTCTGCCGACGCAGAGCTCTGTGTCGGGATACGCCTACCTGATGACCATCCTGATGTTTTTGTTCATGAACAGTTGGGGCCAGTGGATCTGCGCATTCGCGCCCAGCTTCACCGTCATCTCGAACGTAAGTCTAGCCTGTCAACGCACAGCAACACCCAAGACCTCCAATGTAGTACACAACGTGCTAACCCGAGTCCTTGCAGGTTCTCCCCTTCTTCTTCGTTATGTTCGGTCTCTTCAACGGTGTCGTTCAGCCCTACCGCATGATACCCGTCTTCTGGCGCTATTGGCTCTACTGGGTGAACCCGAGCACGTACTGGATCGGCGGCATGCTCGCTGCCACCCTCGACGGCGCGCCCGTACGATGCGAGGTGTCGGAGACCGCCCACTTCGACGCGCCGTCCGGTCAGACATGTCAGGAGTACGCAGGCACGTTTGTCAGCTCCGCTGCGGGCTACCTGTTGAACCCAGACGCGACATCCGACTGCCAGTACTGTCCCTACAGCAGCGGCAACGACTATTTGGCGACGCTGAACATCAATGCCAATCAGAAGTGGAGAGGTAAGCTTCTTCCCAGATCGAAAAAAACCCACCGTGAATCTTGCGATCCGTCATAGAAACCTTTACTAATCGTCCCATGCTGTCACAGATTTCGGCGTATTCCTGGCTTTCTGCATATCTAATTGGGCGCTGGTCTACTTTTTTATTTATACAGTGCGGATCCGAGGCTGGTCCTTCGGGCTTGGATACGTCTTTGGATTGTTGGGAAAATTCGTGGACGTCTTGAAGAAGCCCTTCAAGCGTTCTAGCAAGAATTAAGAGTGATCACATCAGATCTCTTAGTATTCTTTTAGTTTGCTTTCTTCATTTTATTGCAATGGCGTCCCGGGAAAGGATGGGGATGGGAATGACCTAGAGTAGATCAAGACTGATTTTGAGTTATATATATTTTTTGTGATACGGATCTTGTTCGATCACAACGTTAAATGTTGAGTGCCATATGACCGCTAAGATGTTTGAGCTTCGAAGCTATGGCAAGTTTACGGTTCCTAATATGCATGCGTGGTTGTGGGCAAGATTGCCAAATTTTTTATGGCTAGGAAACGGAGCCTTTAGTGTCTCTAGGACCGAAAAATACATTGTTCGATTGGCTGTAGCTCTTTAACAGATTGCGCTGTTCAAAGTTTGAACAACTCCAAGATGTGATAATTTTAGCCCGACATGCTAATGTCGTTGTGGTGCAATTGTCAACATAGGATTCGGCTTCGGGTTCAGGCAGGTCAGATAGATAGTCGGTGAGCGCAGCTACTCGAGGGATACCGAATTGACCGATTAAATGCAACAGGAAGCAAGTCGAAGTTCAGTTGAGGGATGATTATTATTTATATTCGTGTCTCATCTAAACTGTAGCAAAAGAAATACAAACACAAATTCTTCCTTTGTGTGGGTATATCAAACGTGACAATCAAAACCGGTCAAATATGTCTAGTGCGCTGTGCGAAGTGTATATGAAAACGCGATCAGGCAGTAAGGCATCTGCCAATTATCTCGAAGAAAACGCCGACCAGCTTGCTCATTAACCCGTCCTCCCTCGCGATCGACGCGCGAGTCGCAGGACTCATATCACGCTTCAACCGTTGTCGATCAGGATCAGGGACTCCCTACATCTCATCCTCGAAGAATTTGATTAGTGTCCTCGCGCCCGAGACACCGAGACCCATGAATGGGTAGCAGATGTACACGGGATCATTGTACACACCAAACTTCTCGCGGAAGTCACTCTTTGCGCCGAGCTTCAGCTGCGCAGCAACTGTCTTGTAGGTGTGGCTCAAGATCTTGGCCTTCAGACCGTTCAGATTGTGACCGACTTCGAGTTCGTCTGTGGCGCCGGCGCCGAAAGTCACATGCTGAACGCCCGAGGACTGCAACAAGCGTAGCGCCGATGCAATCAGCGCTTCAATGCTGCCAGATGGGGCCCCGGGGAAGTCAAGAGCAAACTTGACCTGGTAGCCATTCTTGGGCGACAGGCGATGCAAGATGACGAGGCCAACAATCTCGCCTTCCTTGTCCTCGGCCCACAGATAACGCCGATGCTTCATGGAGATCCAAGGCTGCACATCAGTGATATGTACTTGCTTCTTGCCCTTCCGGCTGTCCTTCCAGTCCTGGACACGCTTGTCGCATTTGGCTTGCACATCATCCGGGACAGGCTCTCCAAGGGCTGTAGAGTGGATTTTCACATCTGCATTCTTGGCTTGGCGCTCTTTCTTCGCAACCCCGCCAACGTTGTCAGTGTCGACACGCTCCTCAGCCACCGACGTGAGAGTTCGCCAGCCAAGCGTTGAACCAAGTAGCTCTTCCACTTGAGCAGAGACTAGAAGCCAAATCGGCCGGAGATCTTCGCTCTTCTTCAAGTACTTGAGGAAAGCGCCGATGACTACGGGGTATTGACGTGGGTCACATAGCGGGTTACCCATGATGAGAGCATAACCATTCTCTTCAGCGTAACCGATGGCAGCACCTGTGTCTGTGTCTCGCCAAACCTTATAGCGGTCGTCGAGCCAAGAGGTGTTGGTTGCATCGCCGTAATTGACAATGAGTTCCTCGAGGTCTGGCAGATGTACGTGGGTGTGTTCTCCCTCAAACGCGTATTTAATGGTATCCGCGTCAGGGAATGGAAGCTTGTCGTCATGTTCAGGGACCACTTTCGCGGGTAATGATTTTGGATCTCGAGGGAACATGGAAGCATTGCGGACATCCCCGAGATTCAATAAGAGGAACAATACTCTCTCCAGGCCAATACCGCATCCGGCATGCGGTGGGGCGCCCCATTCGAAAGCTTGCATATACTCTTCCATGGTGTCTGGGTCCACACCAGCCTTCGTCATTCTCTCAGCTAAAAGCTGGGGATTATTGATCCTCTGGCCGCCAGTAGTGATCTCCTGGCCCCTGAGGAAGATATCGAAAGAGTTGGTGACTTTGTCGTCATCTTTGTCGAGGTGCGTGTAGAACGGTCGCGCCGAGGCGGGGAATTTATCGAGGATGTAATAGTCTGTTCCATACTTCTCCTTGATCACCTCGCCAAGACGAATCTCGGCCCGTGTAGCGAGATCCTCGTCATCCGAGGCCGGCTTACCATCCTCATCTAACCAACCAGAGTCATTCAAGAGCTTGACGCCATCTTTGAATGCCAAACGAGGGGTCTCGTCTAACCACACGAGATCCTCGTGGGGGAAGCGCTCTTTGACAGCGTCAATCTCCTTACGGTACCGGGCGTAGATGCCTTTGAAGATTGCCTTGAGCATGGTGTCAATGATGTCCATTGCCTCGTGATAGTCGTTGTGAAGAGACATCTCGAGATCCAAACCCGTGTACTCGGTTAGATGGCGATGCGTGTTGCTGTCCTCTGCTCTGAACACAGGACCTACTTCATAGACACGGCCAAAGTCGGCAGAGATGGCCATCTGCTTGGCCAGCTGCGGGCTCTGAGCCAGGAAAGCAGTTCTTCCGAAGTATTTGACTGGGAAGACCGATGATCCGGATTCGGTTGCAGCTGGTTGCAGCTTGGGGGTTTGAATCTCAATGAAGCCTTGGTCGTCCAGCGTGGAGCGGAAGATGTTGCAGATGCCAGAGCGGATGCGGAACACGCTTTGCATCACGGGGGTCCGCAAAAATACGACACGGTTAGCGGTGCGAACACGGCCCGATACAACAAGTTGTTTTTCCTTGGTCTCTGGGTCTTCTTCCATTTGTTCCATTCCAAAGACGTCAATGTGGAGGGGATTGTTGACGGGCGTCAACACGTGCATCTCGTCGACGATGATCTCGAGGTCGTGAATGGAACAAGTCTTGATGCCCTCGGGCGGGGCGCGCAGCTCGCCTGCTACATGCACGATGCATTCTGTGTACAGATGCTCGACCCAGCGAACGAACTGCTCGGATACTGCACCCTCACGAACCTGGACAACGGCTTGTATGGTGGTCGTCTGCTGGCGTAGGAGGACGAAAGCTAGCTTGGAGCTGATGTTGCGCGTGTGGTGAACTCGGGCGGTGAAGCTGATCCTGGAGCCGGCTTGGGCGGCGGACAGGTCGGATATATCTTTGGAAGGAGGGATGGTCTGCTCGTCGATGGTGCCATAGCTTTCGCTGATTTCGGGGACATCGGTGGCGCGTGCGGCCTCTTCCACCTGCTTGCGCTTCGCCTGCAGCGACTTCCTCTCCTCCTGAGCAGACTGGCGCTTGGCCCGTTTCTCGTATACTGATTTGAGATGTTTCTTGTCCGAGTCCGAGTCTTGCTCTAGAGCCTCGGTGTTGCCCATCCGAAGTTTGGTGATGTGGTTTTTCGCAGATGAGTGCCCAATCATGCGATTTAGGTAGAGAAGCGGCTGCTTCAAGCCCGGCATTTTGGCGGACAGCAGCGCCTAGGCGCGGTAGTATGTGCTAGATGAGGGGGAAGGGGAGTGAGAACGACGGGATGTGTGATCAACCAGATCGTAGAGCCACTGTTTACACTACACCACACCAGAGTTGAAGACAGGTGAAGGTTTGTTTCACTGCTCACTCAACAAGGGGAACAGAGCAACCAAGGAGGAATGTGGCGTAGGGTGAGGCTTGTGTGTGTAGACAAGTGTAAATGACCAAGCAAGTGAGTTAAAGGGTTGGCGGTGGATCGGGTTAAAAGGAAAGCTCGCGGGGGTCCGGGCGTGGTATTTTGCTGAGGCGGGGGGAGGGTTAGGCGGAAGTTAGGTTACGAGAGTTCGGTGATGCATAAGTCTATTGACCCGAGCACGACACAAGCAGGAATTAGTGACACGAGTGACCGACCATTATTACGCGCTCTTGCCCGACGGGTTTGGGTTTTCAGTCATGCACCCCGACACTACCTCGACTAGGTACCTACCTAGGTAGTACAAGGTACCAGCCCACCAATTCAACAACAACAAATCAACGGTGGCTTTGACGGCGTTTACCGGCTCAACAAGACTGATTCGGTAACACTCCAGTGCCTAATCGAGATGGACAGCGCTGTCACTACGCCCATTGGCGTCGCAGTAGCTTGGTCGGTACCTGGCTCGCCTGGAAACGTCGATATCTCTTCTCTGTCCATTTGCAGTTGCTGAATCGACTTTTGCGACAGCGGTGCCACAGCCCACCTGCACACAGACTGGGATCGAAGTTACAGTGACGACATCGCTCTAATGTGCCAGCAGGCCCGGTTTTCAGCGGAGCGTTTGCGCCGGTCTGCTGTTGACAGCATACTCGGGACCAATCACAGCTGGTTCTGCCCCTGGTCATCTCCCGTTTCGGCAATATGGGCAGGCCAAGCAGCAGGTACTAGTGACCACCGGCGTTGTCCTAGGTTTAGGTAGGCAAGGACCTTTACCTTGTAATTTCCCTTGTATCCGCTGGAAGCTTGTGGAGTGGTCTAGACAGACTCTGACGCCATCACGCCGTGGGAGGACATCTCGCCCATACCCCATACTTGCATGTGAAACGATAGATCGGATTTCGGATTGCGATGCAACTACTTACGATACGAAACCTTTACACGAGTGGTATTCAAGGATTGGCCAACACGCTTCGTACGTTATAGTACTTATATCAACCTCTCCTGGACTGGCCTTAAGATGCTCTTTTAATTCTCGCCTTTGCATGCTAAACGCTGTGCTCACCTTTGAACCTGAAGCTTGTCCAACTGCGAGGCAGAATGATGTCATCAACGGCCTGGTTTCCAATGCGTGTGCCCATGCCACTTGGGTCGCCGATACACCACCATTGATATCGATCCAAAGAATGCACCAGAAGTACTTAGGTACATAGTATATGGCACGTGCTCGGCAGGTTCCTACAGGTATGCAAAGTGGCCCGTAAACTGCCTGCAATCCTACCTCAGCCCCACGCCCCATCAGCCCACCGATGCTACTGTCTCCATTGCGCCGTGCTGCTTTCAGCTCCATGTCAAGGTCTATCGTCATCGCGGCCATTTCGGCACCAACTCCCTTATTTGAGAGCTACTCCAGGCGGAAGCCGGCACCATCTACCTAGTCTTCGCTAATAACGGTTTTAGTGACTGGCTACAGCGATAAATATGTGCATTGCGGATTGAATCTCCAACGGCATTATGTATGTAACGCCGCGTTTCTCGCGCAAGCCTCGTTTGTGCGCTATCGGGGTCCTGACTCGCTGCCCATAGGAATCCTAGACAGGCGGAATGAGGTGATCGGGGCTTACGGGTGGGAACCTAGACATCTAGAACCACTCGGCGGATCTGCGTTGCCTATTCGCCGTCTTTTGTATATACCTTCACTCTTGCCCTGAATGTAAGTAAAGGGACCGAGTGTACTTCTATATGACAATTCTCCCGCCTTGCATTCTCTGTCCCACCCATGATAGCGACCAGGTCTACAGCCCATACGATACCCAGAGATTCCATGCAGAGCACTTCCACGTGGAAGGAATAGCAACATGGCCGCGGCCGTTAGTGGCATCTCGGGAGTCACTCCAGCTAAGCCGGCGACCACGGCACGGTCAGAACACGAGTCGTCTCCGAAGGGACGACTGCAGATAGCGCAAG
This sequence comes from Astrocystis sublimbata, assembly GCA_022453515.1. Classification (NCBI taxonomy): domain Eukaryota; kingdom Fungi; phylum Ascomycota; class Sordariomycetes; order Xylariales; family Xylariaceae; genus Astrocystis; species Astrocystis sublimbata. The sequence goes on along the minus strand of JAJNNY010000006.1, from coordinate 506,690 downwards.
ACAAGACAGGAGAGCCTCCCTCGCGAGAATCACTGCGTGTATCAGCCAAATGGTGGCGCCATCTACAATGCATCGGCATGGGTTTCAACTTCATGGCGTCTCCGCAACCGCCGAACACCGCCTTCACGAGATCAGTTTCCTCCACGATATCGAGTCGGCCGGGCAACTTCACGCTGCACTTCTACATCCCCAAAGACTACGAAGCAAGCGACAAAAACACGAAATGGCCCGCAGTGATCAACTTCCACGGCGGGGGGTTTATGATAGGGTCTGCGACAGATGACGCTCGGTTCGCGCGAGTTGTGATCGAAAGGAGCAAGGCTGTCTTCGTCTCGGTCGAGTACCGCCTCGCTCCGGAGAACCCGTTTCCCACCGCCGTAGATGATGGTGTCGACGCGTTGCTATATGTCATCAAAAATGCGGCGGAGCTGCGGATCGATCCGCATAGACTGGCAACGTCAGGATTCTCGGCCGGGGGGAATATCGCCATCACAGCGCCCATGCGCCTGCATTTGCTTGGCCAGACACTCCCTACACCCCAACATACAATCGTCGCACTCGCTACCTTCTATCCTATCACAGATTACACTCTCACCAGGGAGGAGAGGCGAGCTGGTGCCGTCGATCCAAAGGCCACACTCTCGGCCTCGCTGACCAAGCTATTCGATGCATCGTACCTATTTCCACCCGAGATCGACGTTGCGGATCCGTGCCTCTCTCCGAGTAAAGCGAGCGACGAGCTTCTCATCAACAGCCTACCCAAGAACGTGTTCTTCTTCACCTGCGAGTTAGACATGCTCCTGCGAGAAGGCGAGGCTCTGGCTAGGCGGATGGAGCAGCCGCCCATCTCGAAGCACATGTTTTACTCCATGATTCGCGGCGTCTGCCACGGATGGGATAAGGGGCCGAGTCCGTTCAAACCGCCTCCGAAGTCGGAGAGGATGTACAGAGAATGCTGCTCGCGACTGTTCAAGGTCTTCAATGGCCATGAGTCGCACAACATTTTTGACCGTCCTCGCCGCGTACCGCCGCCTGCGGATGCTCCACTCACCGCGGGGGAAACGAGTAGCTAATAAACTAATACGATAATGAGAAGGACGGGCTCGGAAAGGGGTGAGTCGATCAGAAGTCGCTATCTAATGCTCCTTATCTAGCATGATTCAGTATGTTGGGTTTTGCTGCTTATTGTTCAACAATCATGATACCCCTCAATTATAGAACTTGGCGTTTTCCGCCACACCAGCATATAATATAATAGACACTTCGTAATATGACCGTCGCCAATCTCGGGGATTGGAACAGGTATCGAGCCCAGGCATCAGGATCGGTACACGCGAGTGCGTGGTTCGGAAATCAGACCCCTGAGGGTCCTGCCAGGCGCGGTGGCTGTGCGCACGCGTGTAGGTACATACTATGGTAGACTTCAAGGTTCCAATATTATCTCCGTAGTAAATCTGTGCTGGGGATTTCGATCGGGCTCCCCAGTCAGCGTTCAACGATGACATCATCCCGTCTCCCTAGACGACCCACCTGCAGGGTTTAGCCGTCGGAGCCAACGTCATTGCGACAGGACAGCGCTGTGATTTAAGGTACTATCAGGTGCCCTGACAGGTACCGTAACGGGCGAGGGGTGGTGCGGTCTACCTAGGCCCTATGTAGGTAGGACCTTTCGCTGAGAAGTGCCTACAGGAATCAAAGAACACAGTGCACTTCATGCACTATTCCCGGCATTCGACTGGTAGAAAACATTCCAATTTACAGGCGAGACAGGTTAGCAGGGCTCTTCTCAGTCAGAAACTGGTTGCCAAGCCCCCCATCAATTCTCACATTCTTACTGTACCCCACGTCATCGCACACAACCGAGCCTATCGAGCCCATCGTGCCCATCGTGCCCATCCACCACCAACACTATCAACAGGGTCCGTTGCTAAGAACACGGTCCAGTTGGGTTTGAATCCCACCGCCGTCGCTCGACCATTCCCCTGCTCGGCTGTCGTCAGAGACCTTGGCTGTTTATCCGGCAGAGAATACATTAGCGTTTTCTACGCTTGACATTCCGAAGCTCTTGACCTCTACACCAGACCATACTTGCCATCTTCCAGACCAACGATAGACCAACTCCATCACCATCACGTACCCGTCCCTTTCTAACACTTCCTAAGTGGACTCGGGCCAAACTAGAGCCTCTCAATCGTGTCTTCGACAAATCCAGCATCGTGTGACTTCGCTCAATCCTTCACCATCGATAGATTTTCAGCAAAGTCCGACCTTTCGCTCGCTACAAATCGCGCTACCGGCCGCTTCTCATTCCCATCACCCACCGTTGTCAAGCCGGCTAGCTTGCTCATCACCTGGGCACTCGATGCGAAATGGCCGCCACGGCCGACCGCAGCTATGATTCGGAGAACACGGCAGACTGTGCCGGAGCCCCCGAATACGGCGATGCCCTCCACACCGCAAGACGTTCCATGGCGCATGACCGTTACGGCGTCCTCCCTGGCTTGCCGCGTCTAGAGTACAACCTGATGGACCACTGGAAAAAGCTATTCTTGGTGGGGGGCCTTTTGATATTAGAGGGCAGCGCTCTGCCTATCATCTTGTTCTATCCGCTGTGGTACAAGACGAATCTGAGACACGGAATTCGTAAGTATATCGCTTATCGCGAGCGCCCGCACGATTCGAAGAAGTCGCAGTCATACTAACGCACGGCTGCTCAGTCTTCGCAATCATCACCTCATTCTTTGGTCTCATATCTGGCCTCGAGTTTGCTCACCGGTCGTGGCGCCTGATTCATAAGAACGATAAATACCGTCCGCTCGATGGCACGCGATGGAAATTCGACTTCACTCACCACACCCTATCCATATGTTATACGATCATGACGGGGATTCTCATCGGAGCTTCCATCCCACACGAGCCGCTGGTCCGGCCACTCGCCATCCCCGTTCCTCTCTTCTTCATCGCCGCCGGGACCTTGTGCATCGTTACAGGAACCATGTCCGCACTTGGCATGAGGACAGCATGCAAGATTAGCTCGATACCCAAAGGCGCTCCCCAGCCCCCTTACGTCTTGACCGCTGTTGAGGATGTGGTGGGCGTTGACGGCGGAGGCGCGCGCAAGTTTCGCCAAAAGCTGTTGGAGAGATACAAGGCCAGTCCAGCCTTCAGGCGTATGATCGCGGAGCTAAATTGGTTCTGGGGCATCGGATCAGTCATCAGCGGGGCTGGTACCCTTGCGGCTGTCTGGGTAATTCCCCAGCAAGAGGTTGCCTACGGCGTTGGTAAGTCATTGCTCCCCAACACATCTAACACCTGGTCACATCGCTAACGAGTGCGGATAGGATGGGGAGAACCTTTGGTGTTCTTCATCATTTGGACCTTCATAACCGTCTTATGGATTCGGAGGGGACTCCGGAGGGAGAAGAAGTTATGGGGTGCGGATCGACCTGAGAAAGCTGCCGTGATAGAATCCAGTACAGATACACACACTCCCGTTTAGACACGACCTCTATATACGTTTTCTAACACAAGATTATGGGCGGATTGATGATTTCAATGAACACATGGGAAAGGATGAATTAGGGCATGCGTGGATTTATATACCCTTCTGTTCTCTTTGATGTACCATATATCCTGAGTACATATCAGCCAAGCACTGTTGCTATACATATACATTGCTGTAAAGACTCACATATTGTATCAGTGCAGGCCGAGGTACTCTTATGGCATTAAGCCTTATTTCATGATGGTTTCAATCGGGCATACAACAAGACGATATACCTAGACACAATCCAGCCTGCGCATTGGTATGAATGACGATGGTTCAAGTTTGGCTATTCGATTTTATGTCTGTTCAAGATCTTCTGGTGTGATATCCTTACGTAGTGAGATCCCCTAAGTAACGAAGCGTTGGTAGTTGGTCCTATGTAGACCATATTTTCCGAATCTGTTTGTCTATTGAACCAATGACTTTTGCTTCAGATCTTATGAGCACCGTCAATTCGTGTCCCACGCCTTTGGGTTTCGTCGATTATTCATAAAGTAACACTTGTTTTTCCTTTCAGTTGACTATGTGCTCGAAACACAGATACTATCTTCGCGGGTGTCTTGTCATCGGCATATCCCAGTCCTCCCACAATGATGAGGTACCAACCTTTCGCTTACAGCTTCAGAGCCTTCTTTCAAACCTACGGAACGCGTAATGACATGGGTTTGAGCCAGTTTCTTTGGAGGCTGTCGTATTCTGTGATACTTCTAGTGGTGCGCTTTCGGTACCCACGGTACCTAGGTAGACACCTCTCGTTTTTGAACCACGAGACACTCACGGGGTTAACCTCATAGTGTACCACTCAGACAGGTCAAATTTGCGCCTTCACGGCGGACAGCGAGTCGAGAGAAAGGAAAAAAAATAACCGATGTTATGATGACTATCAGGCGGAGAAGACCAGACCATTAATCGTCAGCTTAGAAATAACGGTGTCACGGCTGCGTACATGTTAGTAACTGCAGGGGATCACTCCGGCTTCCCAACATCCTAATCAGTTGTTGGTAGTGTCGTGGCATAGAGCTGGAGTGCTGTTTCGAAACGACCGGTGTAGATGCAATATTGTTCAGCGGCAGCATAACTGTAGCTTTGCTCAACGATACCCGTAGCGTGCAATGTCATCAAGATAGCTAATTCGATGTTGGTCGCCAGTATGATAGACTGCCACTTTGCAGCGTATTGGTAGATATTAAGGAATAGATCATGCATCGCTGGGTTGATAACACTGCAATGGGAGAATATTATCAGAAGGTTGTATCAGTACACATGCTGCGCAGAGAGCTTGCCACTGTCGAGACTGTTACTTAAACTAGGACAATGGGTGGTCCAGACACCACACATAGCTGAAGCAGTAGACGAAAAATTGGCGATCTATGTATAGACACAATCATTTCTCGAAGTTGGGGAACAGACCCCTTAATAAGGTAGCGTTATATAGCTACTTCAACACCCATCTCAGCTGAGCAACTTTAAATGAGAATAAGCAATGCCCCTCTTTGAGATGAAGACAGCAATGGGGCAAAGGGAGCCAATAGGCTTTTGGTCTCCTTGTTCAGGACATGGGACTGGCTATCAATAGGACTATGTATGCTACCACCCTCTCGCCCTGCATGTTCATGCAACTCTCTTCGCAACGTAGTATTGGCCCGGTCTATTGCCATTCCACTGAGGCGATCCGTGTTTATGCGCCCTCATCAGGTTCCCAGCCGTCGGGCGCCAGCTCATAGCCCTCTGGGACAAACGCGGGAGCGACTTCACAAGAAAGATTAATTGGTCAGCCAGTCATTCGAAAACTTTCATGCACGGACAGTCTGTAACCGGCGAACGCAAGCACTCGAAGAAGCAATGATGATGATGATGATAAGATGATGTTGATAATAACACTTTGCGACCTACCTGTGTTTCCGACAAGCGTCCAGGCCCCGCGACTTATAGCCCGCTGCCAGTCGTTGGCCGGGATCACGACCTGGGGTCTTTGATCGTTGAACAGGTCAGGCCCCAGGAGGTGGTCGCGCGTGGGCGTGCCGTTGTTGCTGGAGAGCTGCAGCGTCAGAGGCGCGCCGCCGTACCAGTGCCAGACCTCAGCGGCGTCGACCCTGTGCCAGACCGAGGGCACGTCGGGGCCCTCGAGGAGGTAGTAGATGGCGGTGCTGACGGAGCGGTTGCTGGACGGGACCAGGCGTTCGTCGCGGAAGGTCTCCACGTAGTAGCCCCCTTCGACGTTGGGGACGAGGCCTAATCTGTCGACGACGTCCTGCGCGCTGGGGGCGGGTTCGTCTCGGGCCTTGCTGTTGCACCGCCGCGCCGCCGCCGCCGCCGCCAGTGTCTGGTCGGCGACAGTCGCCAAGGCGACGCAGGCTGCCAATGAGGTTCGGAGGAGCGTCATTTTGATTAAGACAGGGCACTGTAGATCCCGCGATGGAGCAATCAGCCGATCGATCAGGCAAGGCTTACTGTTAATCTGCTTGCTGTCCAATGCGAGAATGCCCTGCAGATGTATGTATGTATGTATGTGTGTATGTATGTATGTAGCTAGGCTCTTCCCGGGGAATGCAGCTTCAGACTGGCCGAAGATGACAATGGTACTCTAGGATTTTGGGAGGGATTTTGAAGTCAACCATTTCCTGCTGACCATACATATATCGTTACATACATGTGATACATGCATTCCGTTGGTCCTACGTTTGGGCGCGGGCAAGCTGGGCAGGCGGACAGCCTGGCCGTCCTGGGCACAGGTCACAGACATAAGAGGACACGCTCGACAGGCGAGACAGGTCATAGGACCGGGACATGCATGGATGATGGCACCTTCAGGCTTCAGCCAACGATGCAAAGCAACGACGCACACCATGGGAATGGTACTTTGGTCCAGGCGAGGCGTGCCAGCTCGCCAGGTACAGCATCCTCCGCGCCACAGCCGCTGTTGGTGAGCGGCAGTCGAGGCGGTTTATGGCTGACTGGCTCGACTGGCATCCGAGCCCGCTTATTCTGCTCACACTTACGGATCACTGCATCGCGGATGGGGTTCCGTGTCAGTGGCTGGCGAATCACTGATCCTTTCTTCTCCACGGGGCGCTCGGACATTGATCCTCATTCGATTCGCTTGGGCAAGGGTCTTGTACCAGGCGGCAATATACTGGCGAGACTGGCGACTGGCTGTGCCACCCTCTTTGATCGGAATCCAGTGGCTGTTTACAATTTCGATAATTGTGCCCCAAAATGCTCAAAGAGTCGCACAGAGGTGATAGTGTGTGTTTGTCTCGTTTGTGTGTGTGTGCCCGCGTGGTCGGCAACGGGTCTGGCCCAACGCCACCATTTTACTTAGACATGATGTAGACGAGCCGAAGTGAAAAAGTAGGGGAGTGAGACTCATGAGCAACGCTATGAGGTGTTTTCCAAATACATCAAAGTTCCAAAAGGGTATTCTTCGTTCCTAATTCGCCGACAAACAAACAAAGCATAAATAATTCCATCCATACCTGTGACTGTGAGCTTCGAGCCCAATCTCGCCCATCGCGTTCCGGGACCCGGTCCCCAGTAGAATCCATCAATAATCCATCATTGCATACTGTGCGAGTCTATCGTCGCGCCAATCAAAAGACACAGTGGAAAAAACCAGCCCAATAAACTCCCGGTACTCCTTGCCCGCTGTGTCGTCACGTATACCTTCGTTCCCATGATTTGTGTAATGAAACTCACCCAACCCTTCCGAGAGGATGTCACTATGCGACATGCAGTGGTCGTGTCTCTCCTAGATATTCCATGCTGTATTGGTGTGCCACCTGTGGTGGCGTTTTCAGTTGCCGCTCGCTCTCGGTGCCCGAATTTGGCCATTGCTGAACGTTCCACCCTCGGGTGACGTTGATGCCAGCCTCGGACCCAGAACCGCGCCGGATGTCGCTGTGAAGCGTGCTCATATTCTGGCGAGATATACTCTTAACGAGGCGGTTTAGTATGACAAATTCGAGCTTCAGCTTCACGCCGTAGATGGCGGGCTTGAATGCTCCTTGCAAATAAAATAGATTGGCGTATTGAACGCCCAGGAGGGCGATGTCGAGACTGATGATCAGGATGTTAATGCATATGAGATGATGAAGCATCGTTTTCGTCTTGCTCTTCTTATTCCTTGTCGACGACGACTCGATAGATGCCTGCGACTGGTCGAACAAAGGAGACATGGCAGTCAGGTATTTCCGCGTCTGTAGGATGTATAATATGCTGAGCACAGTTTCCTGTACGAAGAAAACGGTGGTTTGGAGACGGTCCCAAACCGCGTTGACGGGTTGGAGGGACGGCATCGCGGCTTGCTATGAGCGTACAAAATCAGTAAATGTCCATATTCGGCACAAGTTTCGGCCAAACGGAGACGTACAGAGAGAATTCCCAGAGGAATGGTAGTGATGCCGAACACGATAGTGGTGAATAGTAACGCCGCTCGCACCCATCTCAACATGCTGTCATGTTGCATGAGAAGGAATAGTCGTGAGTACAGAACCCATGATTGAGGAATGACCATCAACGCCCACGAGAGGTAGATGAATGTGATCGAGCCCTTCAGGTCGGTCCACACGCCAAAATCAGCGAGTATTATGAAGAGCGACTGCAATATGACGCCCCAGCTTCCGAGGGCACATGACCAGAAGTAGAGCCCACGGCGTCGCTTGAAGAAGACGAAGAGCGAAATGTTGAGCTCGGCGCCGATATACCACGATATACCAGCGAAAGCGGCCATGGCCATGGCCATGGGAAGGTCATCTTTGATTGAATTCATGATTGTCGCCGGTAGCTACCAAGCAGTAGCTATGCATCGGGCATGAGCTGAGAATCAGGAACCGTAGCTGGTCTTAATGGAGATCCACCACTCGAGGCCCGGTCTTGGGCGCGGGGAACATGTTTATGGTTCACAGAGTTGATGGGCAAGTCACTCGCAGACGTGAGACAAGACAGACCGATGCCACCCTAATTGTCTCGAAGAAGCGCGATCGCCATGCAGCCACCCGGGATTCAAGAAAGATCGCCTTGTTGTCTGAAAAGAAGGCGGAAAGGGAGGGAAACATACAACCTGCCCACCTGCAAGCGGCGACCAGCGAGATATGCCCATGATGGGTAGTATTGGGATCATTATTCACTATACATGCCGTATGGTAGTATTATTAGCTCAGCCCGGTTCTATGGAGCAAGACGGGGGCCCCAATTCAACGCAACCCTGCCGCAGACCAAACAGCCCGCCCAGCCCATTCCTCTCCTGCCATTCGTCGCAGGGTTTTATTTTGAGATCTTCTCTCGTACCGTATTGTCACGTGTTATCCTTTCACAAAGCCACAGGAGAAATAAAATGCTGTGCCGCTCAAGACCATTCCCCCACATACATACGATATGGCTCTATCGTACATAACAGAACAAGAATCACCGCCCCTGTTCTTGTACCTTCGGCCGTATCAGTCCTAGCTGCATCGGTTATGCCACCTAATGTAGCTGTCGCAGCAGATACTACACTATAACCGGCTGTAAATGACAACCTGGTGAGATGTCCAATGTCCAATGAATCGATGCTCTGGTCTATATTGAGCTTGGAATTCTCGCATGTCGCCACAAAGGAGGCCTCGAGGGGCAGCAACTCCCATTGAACTCCAGTACGAAAATATTTTCACGTACCGGCGTGCTTGGCCCGCTTGGGTGTCGAGGTGTTCGATTGCAACTGAGTTGTCCATCTCGTCTGTGTAAGGTATGTGTGAGCGACGCGAAGAGAAGATCGCTATCTACATCCGTTCAGGGTGATACTTTTTCGTGTGAGTGCTCGCTCATTGGACATTAGTCAGACACGTATGGCGAGGAGGTGAGGGTTGGATGGATACGTCAGCGGTCAGACATACAAGATGCGGTCACAGAGCCTACGCTACCACAACTACCATGGTGCCAAGGTGCTGTTCAGGGAATAAGGTACCTTGCATATGGCTACATGAGGCCATGCTAGTAGATTTTAGTATACGATGTAAGCGACTCGGGACCTACCGTAGTATTTGTTCAATTGGAATTTGTGTAGGTCCATATAGAAAGAAACCCATGCTACGCCAACGTGCGACCTTCAGCTAGAATGTGTTAGTGTGGTGTCCGCTCAGCTACAAAAAAAAAAAATCGTGCTGTGGAATCTAGGAAGTTTCGCCGAGACGCCGAGCAAATCCCTCGTGCTTTGTTCGCAATAGACGATGCACTTTCTTCAAATCCGTGGTAGATCACGTCCTTTATTCTTTCAAGTCCATCTTACCCCTGGACTATCACGCTAAGGAGAACCGCCATACCCATCATGGGTTTCACTTGCTCGCATTTTGATGAATGTCTCGATGATAGCGCAACAGATCTCCGGACTAGTTCCGCGGGACAAACCCGATGACTAGGTACTTTAGAAACCGAAGCGAGCAAGGCTAGGTAAGCTAGCGCATACGATCCGGCATCCCTAGTACCTACGGGATGAAGCAACGCCATTGCCGATGATCGACCCGAATATAGCGTAGCTTAGCCGTGATAGTTCCCAAATATCTCAAGCCAGTCTTGATTAACCTTTCGGTGACTGGGCGATAAAATTATCGTTGTTGAAGCCCTATACGAACAGGACTGAAAGCTCTGGAATTGGTCAGTATTCCAGATCTCTCCTCGAATATGTAGAATGTATTGGCCCTTTCCTCACTCGAAATCCCATGCTGTCTATTGGGGCAATTTCACTGTAGTGACAAGTTGACACAACGCTTTAAGCCTCTGGCTCCAAGTGGGTTGCCTGCTGGCTGCCATATTGTGACGATGGCTAGTATGGAGCAGTCGCCAAAATTTGCTCAGTACCAGGTCAGGATACTCCCCCGAACTCAATGAACCACCAACTGCCTTTTTCGTGCTATGAGATTGGTGAATGGGCCACTGAGGCCTCTTTTCCCTCTGGACGCTCCTCGCGCAGCTTGCACTGTTTTATAGACACAAATTGACAGCATTTCTACCCACTCAAATCAATTAGAGAAAAGTAGCTAATTGACCTATTCTCTATCTAGACACACAACCCCTCTGAGCCAGTGCGCCTTTTCATCTGGAGTGACGAACACAGTGTGGTATCCTTAAGCGCAACTGCAAGTCACAAATCGAATCGAAGACGTAATATCTTGAGGGCAAGAAGACACATCAGAACTCTTATTCTTCAATTTAGGAGGGAAATAATCGTGCGAGCGAAAGATCAACCACCTCCTCGGATAAACCTCTCTCCGTGGATATGATTTTCCATAAACAAACTATGGCTGCCACTGACCCGTTCTGATGGTACCGTTACCCATAAGCTTCACAAGCGATTGATATGATAATACTCGGCAATCTATTGCCACAAACCAATCACACTGGAGGACACTATAATATTTTGAGGAATCCCTAGCTTATGGGTCAATCACATTTCTTGTGCCACATTGTGCAATGTCTTTGAAAGATACAACAAACAAGCCGAGACTGCGGCCCGAAATTTGATAAACGAGTGTTGGTGACCAAGGCCGGAATTAACGAAAACAAAAATAGTAGGAACACGTCTTCGCGCATATTCTTGGTGATCCTTCTTGTTCTTGAGTATAGGCTCGCAGACCACGTCAAACTTAGCGATGCCGTCGACGTTTCGAAGTTTGCGAAGATGTCGACATGAATGAGAGATTGTAATTTGTGCGATCTGACAGCGCGGAGCCTTCCCTTCCAGATTCTTCACTCGGTGTGCCTGTTCGCCTATTCCGGAGCTTGTAACCTCCACTACTACCAGCATTACTTGAGACTGCGGGAGAAGCATCAGAGGCCCTTCGTTTGTTTGAGGTAAGATTCACTTTTCGAGGTCGCCCTCGCCGAGAAGTCTTCTCTGTTACATCTGCAACAGGCGGTGGGCTACTTTCCCGGTTGCATGCCTCCAAATGTGCGTACGTCCCTATTCTTTTGATTGGCGGATCCCGAATTGCGAGGATAGACAGCCACCACAAAACCAAATTGACCGTCAAAGTATTGTCGCCGTGAGAACTCCATGGTACCGCACAAAATTCAATATTCGGCCTAGTTTCGTTGTCATTCGACTGGTGACCGGAAATTGGTTCAAGATAGCCACCATATTGTGATTCTAAATCAGCTGGCCCGCGGGTGGAAATGTGGCCTTTGTGCCAGGAGAAGCGCAGGGCGACGATCTCTTCTTCCGTGATGATGTATGAGTATCTCGTTTCGCCCAACCACATGTACTTCGCTAATTGGCATATGACAGACTTGAGAGGCGCTGGTAATTCGGTGTATTCTGTGTCTTTGAAGCCACTTGAATGCAGCTTATTGGCAGGCTTGGTGTCGCCTGGGAGGAGGTTTTTGACGAACTCCGACTTTCCCTCTTGAATCTTTTTGTATAGGCACCAGTCCGGTTTGTGGATTTTTCTGGATGGGATTGACTGCAAAATGTGTGCCTGGCCGCCATTTCTCCTCAGATGCATCTTTCCAGTCTCATAAACTTCACCAAGCAAGAAGCGTTGCGTCCCGTCCAGCGCATGTTGCACTACTTGAATATTCCATTTTTCCACCACACTAGTAATGGATTCTTCTTCAAACAATAGAGTATCTTCTGCTGTTAGATCGTCTGCGCTGCGGACTCGGGGAGCATGTTCCATGGTACGCCTCACAACGTCCCCAAAATTTTGCTCAAAGTTCTCAAATGTGAAATCTTTCCATGGCAGGACATAGTTCAGACGCCAATATCTGGAACCGGGATTATTTGTCTTCGACTTGTGCTCACATGCAGTCCTATCTAACATTGGATTAGGTAAGGTGAGCTATGAAAGAAAGGTGGTGCCGGTTGCTGATGGATTGCTTTCGGACAGGTTGGTTGCCATGATGAAACCCGCGGCAGACTCCTCTCGAACGCGGACTCGGCAGCATTCGGTTTTTTCAGTAATATAGTATAGTTGAGCATTTTATACTCTCCTGACGTCCAACACTGAACAAGCTAGCGGCCAGACATCTAAAAACCGTCGGGGTTGGCTGTACAAAGGTAGATATGATATAGACAGGCTACTGCAACATCCGAGAGCCCGTGACATACCTACTGCCCAATCTCAGTGTTGTATGCAAGCCTCACGGTCATCCTCGCGAGCGTCTCCCGGGTGTTCTTGGTCTTGCCTCGCACTGCATGTGCGAATGCTCTGCATGGGTCTCATTGTACAGTTTCGCTATCAACACGTATTGCCGTGTCTCCTCAGAAGCCACGCAATGATAGAAAAACACCCCAATGAATTTGTTGGATTGATCAGTTCCACATACCTAGCAGAATCTATGGAATAACTCCTCGGGGCTTTTCGGTCTATCCTGAGCAGTGATATTATAACTCTAGCTAAAACCTGTGGGACTATACTGCATATAATAGTCACCTCTTTACCTCAATCGTAGTTACAACCCCCTCCTGTTGCAAGTACAAATACATACTATGTACTCATATCCAACGTTATCCTTCAGGTATCAGCTGTCATATTGTGGCTTGTAGATCACGTTCGCTCCGGAGTTCGTAGCTCGTCGGAGGGCCCGTGGTCAACCCCACCCAATATGTCCGGTAGCGCTGCTGTCCGGCATCCATGTCATAGTTACATGTCACACCGTAATCTGGTTATTTTATGCCAGGCTAAGCCAGAAACAATTGGAATGTAGTACAAAAGGGATCGATAGGTATGTTTTGCAGCTTTTGGGTGCTGCTTCACATCCGAGACCTTGAAAATGAGATTGCCTGCGTAGGTATGTATTACCTACTGATCCTGAGCGACGACATCAGGCGACTCGGAGTCGGGACTCTACTGCATTTCTGATTGCCTCAATATTTTTTTCAGCCCCACAGACGCGGTCAACAGTCAAATTGCCGCGAACAAGAATCTCATTTCCAGTCCTCGGCTTTTGCTGGAATGTTGTCTCCCCACCATCCGCAGTCTCCCACACCAAGCTCCTCGTCCACTCTTTGATCCGTTACTTGGGCAATTCAACGTCGAACAATATATAGACATGTCTAAAAGAATTCCGAAAATCGACGGACCCAAATTATCGCCCTTTCGCGGCTCTCTGGAGAACGTTGAATTCTTGAAAGTGTTAGGTCCGGGTTTAGATCCAAGTGGCTCTAGTACAGACTGGGTGCCTCACAGCCATGTATTTCTCGTTCGTATCAATGGGAAGCGATACTCTCTGAAGGTGGTGAGTTACAACCGATTAGCTCAAACTCTCCCACTCTAACATTTGAAGTTCAATTTCTTCAGCATTGATGAACTCCTTCCGTTTTATCCAGGTGCGGAGCATTTGTTCACTGACGACCTTGTGCGGTATCACCTCGACCCTTTCTATGCCGAGTGTCGGGTCTTTGGGCTATTAATCCAGAAGAAGAAGGATGATGCGCTTGCAGTCCGGTGCCATGGCTATGCAATGTTACCTCAGAAGATCGAGAAACAGATTCGAGATCGATTCGGAATCGACGGCTGGAATCGAGTTAGTAAATTTCAGTCTTTTATTCCCCCATTCGGCAGGAGTTCTGCTCTTAAATACTGCTCAACTATGCATGCGCTGGAGACACCTGATTGATGAGTTAAAGCTTTCCCAAAGACGGCAGATTCTAACTTATTTTCTCCAACAGCAACCGGACGACGCAGGAACCCCGCTCCGAGCAATCTTGAAAGACTACATTCGCTTCAAGACAGCATGTGGACGAAAGAAGCTACCAGCGATGAGATCAAATCTAAGAAAACTAAATGGCATGGGTATATTCAACATGGATATCAAAGAAGACAACTACCGGGGTGGCCGACTGTTCGATTTCAGTATAGCACTCACACCTCCTCATGTATGGCTGTGGCCGAGCGTTCGATCAAGAGCAGAGATTTTAGAGGACTGTGCAGAGGATGAAAAAGTATTCGACAGAATGGCGAAGCAAATCAACAAGCGACGAGAAGAAGCGGAAGCGGAAGCGGGAGCTCGGTGGACGGAGGGGATAGGAGGGCGGGTTCCTGCTCTACGGCTACACACGCTGAGCAAGCGTAATGGCAGAGTCTCCAAGAGTCGCTAAGCATAAAGTCAGATATTATCCGCAAAGGTTCGATGGAGGTTACATTGGTGGGATCAATGAAATGCATGTATATTTATGATGACAGGGGTAATATCAGTATTTACAAACATGTTAGCACGAATTAATGGATTTCGTCTAACGTCATCCACAAGTCAGTGTCGCACCCAAGTTAGTATCGCACTTTTCAATATCTATTTCGCGCCATTATTAAAAACACAACAACAACGAAGTTAAAATAGTTCAAATCAATTAGAATCGTCTTCTTCAGAGGTTTCTACTTCTACTTAATATATTTGCGCATTATGCCCGGTGTTGCCGTATATGCCACAACGTTGCGGACCGCTACGAGCCCTCTTTATAGGACAACTACTTTTACTTTGGACCACCGATTCAATATCCTTATCGCTTTTTAATTCTTATAAAACTTAAGAATACTTTATAGTAAGAGGTCCTTTATATACTAGTTGTTTGTTTTTTGTTTTGCGATGTTTGTTAAACATATGGTTAGTCTCGCGAAGTTCTTCGTTCTTTCGGCGTAGGAGGGCGTTCTTATATATTATAGTATGTGTAGCCTTCGTAATTAAGTCAATTAACTTTAAAATCGGTATCGGTAAGCTCCTTTAATGCTTTCGGATACTGTTTTTAATAAGAGTTAACTGTTCCAAGGCTTTAAGGGAGGTGGTAGGTGTCTTAGAAGTCTAAGCTGGGGGGGGGGGGGGGGGGGGGGGGGGGTAGATCGGGCTTAACAAAGGGAGTTTTTTCGTTTTTTTTTTATATCTAACGAAAAAATTACCCTTTCTGTATCTAAAGGGATAAGTCTAGCAGCTTTGAATCCTGATCAAATGTTTTTTTATAAAAAAAGTTATAAACGTTTTAAAAAACCCGGCCAAAAAATCCTCCTTTGCAACATGGGTTTAGTACCGCCGTATTAGATCCTTAATATATAATAAATAAAAGCGTTTTAGTATACTAAAAGGTACTAGATCAAGAGGCTAGAGCCTGTGTGACAAATGGGTAGGCATACAAAGGGTAATAACATTGTTATTTTTATAAAATTCCTTAAAATCTATCGAGTAGTGGCTTTTATAACTATCAAGGATCAAAAGGCGTTTTATACCCTTTGTATAGCTCTAAGTATATAAATCAAAGTATTATAGCTATCTTACACCTATCTTGTTTATAGTCTAACTATTATTTAAAAAATCAACAACTTAGTTGGGTAGTACAATAGTATTACGATACTAAGACGCAAAATAATACGCGCCTATAAAAATAATATATAGCAGTACCGCCCAGCCTTAAGAATTAATAGCTTAAACCACTATAACCCATTCTCTACCTCCTTACTAGGCCTACCTAGGTCTTTTATATTTTTCTAAGCTTATTATAACTATTCTAGTTATAATCATACCTATTAGAAACCCTAACTCGTTAAAATTATATATATCTTTAACCGTAATACTATATTTCGTAATTATATTAGCTATAAGCTTAAACTATACGTAATAATTTATAGGATCTTTATTAAAGGCTTGCTAGTAGTCGATTCAACGATTTAAATGTATCTAGAGGTTAGGTCGTTGTTGTATAAAGTTCGAAGCCTAGTTCTTGCCTACAGGCTTTGCGTCGCGTACGCGTTAGAAGATATTAGTTATTTCTTTAACATATTAAAGCTAGACCAGAAACGCTCGCAAATCTAGCTTAAATATACGTTTAATAATAGTATCCTTTTTAAATATAATAAGATTTCGTTTTGTTTAATTTGTTATTACTTATAGTTGCTTTTTTTTAAATCGTTGCTTAAAGGTACAGTTACAAACGTAGAAGATTTTAGCAAGCTTCTGAAAAAAAAAAATAAGGGTCGCGTTTTTTACTTTAGACCGTTAGCTGCAGATTAGCTTTACTAGATTTATGTGTCATATTATGATTAGTTAAATATTTATAAATAAAAGAAGAAGGTTTGAAATTATGGAAAAGTACGACACTGACTTGGGTACAACACTGATTTGTGGATGACGTTAATGGATTTCATACGAGGTGCCCCAAGGCCTACTGTGAAATATGCAGCAGGGTCTTACTTACAGTTTACCGATAGCTTCAACTCCCCTAGCATTGGTGTCTTACTTTCAGTTGCCCTCTTATATTTTCCCTTTCTGTTTTGGCAGATTCCATAGCATGATTTGCGACTTCGCTTCTTGAACCCTGCGACGCTTCAATATTTGCCCAATTAGGCATGGCCCACATTCTCTGCGCTACCTAAGGAAGAACAAGCCCTCCCGTTGCAAGCCTTCGCCAAGGTACCTTAGGTGGCGAGGTGGGAAGGACTATGGAGGTCCATCCGTCTACATACTACCTTATGTTAGTAGGACGACAACTTTAGACCACCTACCTACAACGCCACTTACTCCACATTAATGCTCTCATCGGTATCATACTGTACCTACTTAGAACTCAATTGCTCGCTCTACCATTGAGTTCAATCTGAAATCTTGATTGCAGCCCAGCAAGCCATTCATAGCAAAAAGCATTCTATGATGCAGACACCATCCTTGTCGATCCCAAATCCTGACAGCCACCAAGGGGGCGAGACTCCAGTCCTTCAATCGGCTGACCCAGAGCCACCAACAACGTTGCATATCAATGACAGAGAATCATTAAATACAGCCTGGCGCGGTCCTCATGCAATACTGACGCATCTCAATGCGGACACGACATGGCTTCTGCACCTGCCGTATCCCAAGGGCGTAGCCCGGCCGCCCGGTCGAAGCCGGTTCAACGTGTTGCTGGATCCTTGGTTGCAGGGTCCCCAATCCGACGGCGGGCGTTGGTTCTCGATCCAGTGGCACGTAGTGGCGCCGAGCGTGCAGACGATGGACGAGCTCAACGGGCTGCTGAGCGAGCTGGAGGGAGAGATTGCGGCGCCCCACGATGGTAACGGGAATAGGACCGAGGTACAACCCGGACCTGCCACGGATCAGCAGTCGCACGAGAAGCACGACTCGTATATTGACGTGGTGGCCATTTCGCACGAGTTCACAGACCACTGTCACGAGTCAACTCTACGCGAGCTCCCAAGTGCCACTCCTATCTTCGCCCCCGACAAGGCTGCGAAGCTGATCCGGTCGTGGAAGCACTTTGATGTCGTGTATGATATGCCCGCCTTCTTAGCTGCTGGCACCAAAGACTGGCGCGACGCTCTGAGTTGTGCGCCACTGCCACCTTGGGTCGGCGTAGGACGTGTGGTCACACCGGGGAATGCGCTGTACTACCACTCCGCACTCCTAGTGGCCTGGGCTGGAGCTTCATCTGGGGAGGCGACCGACCGTAGCAATGCGGTGATATACTCACCGCACGGCATCGAGCCTGGCGCTCTGTCGGGCATACAGAGCACGGGTCTCAGAACGCTCGCGCTCTTGCATGGGCTGGACGACGTCAGGCTGTGGATGACCAAGCAACTGAATCTGGGCGGCGTGAACGGGGTCGCTGCTGCAAGGGAGTGTGGCGCAAAGTACTGGGTCGCAACGCATGACGAGGTAAAGAAGGGAGGCGGATTCGTCTCCATGCTGATTCGACGAACGACCTGGTCGGTGGCCGACGCCGTGAAAAGTGAAGGGCAGAAGCCCAAGACCGACAAGAAGGGAGGGAGCAGGGAGGACGAGGGTGGGTATGAGTTTGTAGGGCTTGGATCTGGCGATGGTCTGGTACTCTCATGAGTAACGTTGTGGTTTCTCATTCTTCTCTCATCGGATTTGATTCTTCTAAAGCGTTGATCTTCTCTCATCAGATTTGATTCTTCTAAAGCGTTGAATAATGCATAGGTATATATATATGTTTGTATATATAAGGTCAGGTCGAAAGGAAGTGTTTGGAGTTTGGAGAATATCCCCTGGTGAGTATACTGTGATAGGTTTAGTAGTGGTCAACAGGCAATTCGATGCGCTCCTACCCCCACACCATGCCACACGAAGGTGCTAGTTTATTCTTACCATATAGTGTTTATCATAATATCCCAATGTTTTATACATAGATAAGTAAGTACCAGATAGAGATAGTCGGGGGAGTGTTTCGCTATCGCTGGTGACTCTGAGTTATATTTATGGCCGCCTGATCGCCTTTATGCATGTGCCCTCTGGCATGTCGACTGTACTGTTTCAGTATCAAAAGAAGCGGCCTCTTACAGATCGAAATGAAATGTACAAGGAGAGGAAGTATCTTTTTGATGGATTGATCGCATATTTATCGCCGAAGATACGAGTTTCTGACCCCCCTATGGGTATAAATACAGCGCAGTGGGCTATTCCGGCCTCATAACCGTTATAAACGAAGACATCCACTATCTTAAACTTTGAAGGCCCGCGTAATGGTTAAACTATTTCCGTTGTCTCCGCTCATTAGGCTCGTGCTCGGCGTTGTGTATGTGGTAGTCGGTCGTTCAGCGACATAGAGGCGCCGTGGTCCCGAGCTCCCGAGTTGGGCCGATGTCGTAGGTCTGTATACCTACTTATAGGTAGATAGCCTTCTCGAACGTATAGGTGCCCCTGTACCTTGGCGTACAACACTTTCGGTTTTGCTGTAGTTGTCAAAGCTTGTGACAAAATGTCGAAATTTGCAAGGGTTTCCGCGTCGTGATCTTATTGTTTTTGTGAAGGAGTTGGGTGCTAAGGCATCGCTGCCGGCGTCCGCATGAACAGCCACCGTCATCTTCTGTTGTTGCTCTTAGTGGCTGCCGGTAGAAGTGTCCTCGCCTTGTTCTGGAATAACTCGATGCCAAACAAGGTAGTAACAACAATTAATATAGTGATAGCAACCGCCAAGGTATGGAATTATCAATAGTGAATATAGTCTTAACGGTGACGACGTAATGACTAGCGACAGCAGAAGTACTGAAGTTAGAAGCATAAAAAAGCAAAAACCGCGGAAGTGATGATCTTGACGTAGTGACAAATAATGTCGTTTTGAAAGTAGTGAGGCAGACTCCGGCGACGGTGACAGTGGTGGAGTAGGCAGCCCATATTGTCTCGGAGCCGCCATCTTCAGACTTTGGTGATGGCCGTAGAAATGTGATAGGTAGGGTGGGTGGTAAGGAGGTAAGTAGATAAGCAGTCGTTGAAGCAATGAAGTAGGTAGCTAGGCAGGTAGTGATGCTCATGGAAGATCAGCTAGAGGTGGGAATAGGTCGGATTCTCTTTAGACATGTGTCTTTATATACCTGCCTGGTTAGTTACGTCAATCATGGCCTTCAAGGTTCGTAGAAATGCTTCTACACGAGCTTTATCTGTCCACACCTAGGTAGATAAGAACTTAGACTTCAGTATACATGAACGTAGATGCAGCATACATCTTATCGCCCAGAATAAGCAAGGGCAGCCCCAGCCCATTACCCGGACTCAGTCATGCCAGTTAAACCATGCATCAGATGCTCCTATTCATTAATCATCATAGAAACCTGGATCTACAAACCCACATATCAGACCCGGCCGCCCCTTTCTAGAACCAGACCGAAACACCAACCCATACCATGATGTACAAACAACCCTAGACCAAGGCGCCTTTCACCCCATACCGCCTAAAAAATAAAAGCACAGCTGTCGGTTCGTATAATGCTCCCTTCCTCTCTACCCCTCACTGTTTCCCTCTCTATTGCGACTCAACAACGATTCCCTCGAGCGCTTTCATAGCCCTCGTGCCCTCCTTCTCAAAGGCCATGACGATAGTCTCGCACTCATGCTTCAGCTTCTTCTCCGCCTGTTCCGCATTGTGATATATCCACTCCTCGACCGTCATTGTCTGTTCCGGGGTCGACAGCTCCATGCCGCTTTTCAAGAATTTACCCGTAGACAACGCGTTCTCCTGGTCCAGATCGTCAAAGATCAGCTCCACATCAACGGCGCTCCAGGGTGTGGTGGTCTGCAGCCCAGCGATGATGTTACGCTTTGAGGGCGACGACGCCGACCGCACAGGGGTTGTAGTAGCAACGGGTTCTAGCGCGACGCGCGTGCTCTTGGATGTGTTGGAGGGCTTCGACGACGGAGGCTGATTCTCGGCGTCGGAGGACTGTGGAGACTGGGATGGTGATACGGCGGCTTGTCGGGCTGCTGGCGCGGGTGAAATCAGAGCCTTCGGTGTAGTGGGTGGTTCTAACTCCTGCGGACCCACCTCCGCTTCTACCTCCGCTTCCGCCTCCGACTCAGAGTCCGATTCGGGAGGCGGTGGCGGCAATGATTTGTCCCTCGAAGGCGGTAGGATCTTTGTGACTTTGGCAACCTTCTCGGAGAAGCTAAGTTCGGGTTCGGGTTCAGCTTCAGATTGGTGTTCTGGTTCGGGCTCTGGTTCAGGCTCGGCCATGTCGACATCTTCAATTTCGGCTTCTGGCTCAGGCTCATGTTCATGCTCGGTATCCTGCTGGGCAGGAGGTTCTTGCCGCGCCTCTACTCGGACTTGGGCTTGGACTTCTGCTTGAGCTAGTAATGATTTCTTGCTAGGTCGGCCTCGCTTCCTGGGTGCAGTGGTGGAAGAGATGCTCGTCCGGACAACGGTACCGTTGCTCACTGTGCTCGTATTGTGATCTTCCGCTAGCTCGTCCATATCCGGGTCGACTATAAGTTCGGGTTCCGGTTGGGGCGTAGGCTCTACGGGTGCCTTCGCCTTCGTTTTCTTCGTCGTCTGTTTGGAAGCCTTACGAACTCCAGCCTGACGGCCCTTCTTAGGAACCTGTAGTTTCTGCTCTAGTTCGACCTCCATTTCGGCTTCCAATGCCTGGAGCTCGGCATCCACAACAGCATCATCCACCTCTGGAGGTGATGGGTCGAACATGGCGTGATCGGTATCTGGCTTTTGTGTCTTGGCAGAGGCAGAGGCCACTCTTCCTCGTGCTGCCCTCTTCTTCGGAGGGGGGGCTTCCGCTGTTGTGAGCACCGAATCTTCAACGGCAGCACTCGTGCGCTTACGACCACGAGCAGGCTTTGGGGCAACCTCCTCGATCTCCGCCTGCTGGGGCTCTTCTGCGTGTTCTGATTGTGCATCCTCTTCGGGGTCCTCGAGCACTTCGACAACCTCCTCCTTCTTGGCTCTAGACTTCTTACCCTTCGCAGTAGTAGCCTTCTTGGCTCTTGGACGCTTCGTACCACCTTGAGTCATGACCGAGGTAGTGGTCAAAACACTATCGTCGTGGTCTGCGGAATGTTCAAGCAGCGAGGGCGCCTCGGAGGCGGCAGTGGCGGCAGACTGTGTGGAGAGGCGCTGTGCCTTGGAAGATCTGACTGCTTTCCCACGGCCTTTCTTCTTTGCAGGCGCGGCAGCCTTGTATTGATTCATCAAGGTGAAGAACGGACAGTCGGGAGATCGTCGATAATGCTCATCCCTACGGAAACACATAAGCACCACTGGGGAAGCAGCAGATTGTGTGGACAGTCTAGCAGTCTAGACCAGGTGTCGAGAAGGTACTCACATGGGATTGTCCTTGGGCTCCCATCCGTCAAGGGCCAACTGACAGTAGGCGCAGGTGGCCATGTCGTCGGAGTCCATGGTAGGTGTGTACTTCCAACCGGCATCTACAAGCTGTCGCGCTTCAAAGTCAGGGACGGCCGGAAACAGCAAGTAACGAAACAGACTGATGGTCACAAGCCAAGGGAGGGAGGCGTACCTGCTTCGTCTTGCACTTCCAGCCTCTCTTGCCGTCATGCGGCCACCGGTCACCGAAGGTTTCCTTGCGCGCCGCAATCATGTCGGAGCCGGTAGGGTCGTCCTGGGAATAGTCGCCCAGGCCCGTCTCGATGCCTGCGACAATGGCCCAGCCGCAGCGCGGTGACAACCGCAGGTGCTCGACGAAGGGGTTGTCGTCGTCCTCCCACCCGCCCATGTTCTTGTGGCATAGAAAGCACACTGTGTTGTCGGGGAATTCGGCGTCGGGGGCGAAGTAGAAGCCGGCGCGAGCAAACTAGAAGCGTAAATCAGCAGCCATTCGTCAGGTCGCGTGCGGGTCAGGCTGTCTTGTCGCGTACAACTTCGGGGTCTAGCTGACTGTGCGGCCATGATAAGGGCTTGGGCGCTTTCCCCTTCGCGTTGGAACCCCGTCGTGCAGCTGGTTTGGGGGGGTAAAACGAGGCAACGCGACCGTCGTGGGTGTAGTACTGTTCCGGCATCTCGCTGAGCTCCTCCATCTTGGTCAGGACTGGTGGCGGTAGCGCCGTCGAGCAGGAGAGTCGTAAAAGATAGTTTCACAGGTATAGTAAGACAGTAAGAGAACTATTGGACGAGTCGGTTAAATTCAGAGCATATGTGAATGCAGTGTTGGTTGAGAACAGCGCAATGCAGATCGTGGTGTACTGAGTAAGTAATTGTAATTGAGGGACGCCGGAACCGCTAGTGCGCTGCAGGGCTGGTGTTGTTCAGGTCTTGTTGATTGGCTCAGTCTACGCGTGTTGTTTACTTCGCCCGTGTGCTTGTGTGGGTACTTGGATACATCATGCGTATTTACCCCACCGACCAACATCGAGGGGCCGATTATAGGCATATGCCTACTTGGCCCCCTGGGTCCTGGAGCATGTACCCATACATGCCCATATTCCATATTGACATGTACTTCACACACTCGACAGGGAGAGAGCGCTCAATTGCTTGGAATACATACTCCTTCTACCTCACCCTACAAACAGTGACGATACACATGCAGGTCTCGTCGAGGATTTGGCCATGAAAGCTCGTTAGGCCTGTTTCATAGGTGAGAATGTATGCTTTAGCATATTAGTTTAAAAGGCTACCTAGGGATTCATCTGTCTACCGAATGCATAGATGCATACTACTTAGGTATGCCATGATCTTATCTATAGCCTGGACCTACTGTCTATATGGGGTAGTCATGCCGCGGCGAGCCCAAGCTCAGCATAGAATGCTTCCGTGCTAGGCGCTCTGCCCAGGAATTGCTTCAGCGTTTCCATCTCGTCCTGGCTTCCGCCGCGTTCCAAGACGGTGTGGCGGTATCTACGGCCCTCCTTGCCATCCATGGGGTCCTTCTTGAAGCTCGAGTGGAACATGTCTGCGCTGTACACCTGCGACGACAAGTAGCCGTAGTAACCCGCATCATACCCTCCTATGAGATGACCGAAAGTAGCTTGACCATTTCCCCACGTGCTGTCATGCCTGGTTAGCCCGATGAACGATTGGGTGTTATCAGATATGCTGAGACTGAGACTGGGACGGAGACTTACCCCTTTTCGCCGAGAGCTTCAGGGCCCTTGAGACCACAAATCTGTGCGCGCAGATCGTTGTAGAGTGTGCTGGCATCCAGCTTCTCCAACTCTTCGTGACTGCTGGGTGAGTGGACAGTCATGTCGAAAATGCCAAAGTGTAGCTGTCTCAAGTTGAAGAGAGCGTCGTTGACGTGCTTGGTCGAGATGAGCTTCTCGATGAGCTCATCCGGTATCTTCTCGCCTGTCTCGTAATGGCTCGAGAGCGATCGGAGCTGGCTAGGCGTCCAGCACCAGTTCTCGAGCATCTGACTCGGTGCTTCCACAAAGTCTCTAACCGTAGATGTGCCGTGGAAACGACTGTACTTGCAACGACCTGACAAATCGTGGATGCCGTGGCCTAGCTCGTGGAATAGCGTCACGACCTCGTCATGCTTGAGTAGCGACGGCTTCTTCTCCGTGGGCTTCGAGAAGTTGCATACTAATGCTGTAGCCGGGTACCGGCGCGATTCATCTTTTCGAGAATACCCAGGTTGGAGGCTGAAATTGGCCGCGTGGCCATATTTACCCTGACGGGGGTGCAGATCAAGATAGAGATACCCAACGAATCCCTCGCCTTCGGATGCATCGTTCCAAACCGAGAAGATGATGACATCCTCGTGCCAGGCGATATCTTTGGCTTTTCCAGTCGACGACACCCGCTGGCGCTCACTCTCGTCTAACTTGACGAAGACCAAACCAAATAGGTGTTCAAAAATCTCGAGCATTGCTTGGACCGTAGACTGAAGAGGGAAATACTCGGAGATTTTGACCTCATCTATACTGTACTCCTGCTCCACCATCATTCGGTCGTAGAAGCGGTTATCCCATAGATAAAAGTTCCCGTCTGATTTTAGGCCCCTCGATTCCTCGTCATTCTTCTTCAATTCTAGTAGATGCTGTTGTTCCTTTACGCCGCCAGGAGCTAGCTTGGTCCGAAGGTCAGAGAGGAAGGTGTTGACTGTTTCTGGCACCTTTGCCATCTTGTCTTCGATGCGGAACGCGGCATGGTTAGCATAGCCCAGCATGCGTGCTGCCTCGTCGCGTAGCAGGATGGCCTCCTTGAAGAGGGGAACGTTGTCGTTGCACTGCCATGATTGTCAGCTCCTCCAAACCTGTAGTTGGGCTATATCTATGTAATCACCTTATTCTCATTAGCAATGAACACTGTCCGTCGCGTCTCTGGGTTCTTGGCAAACTTGAGAGTGGGGAACAAGTCTGGATACTTGAAGCTCAGCTTAACCTTGCCCTCGTTCTCACCGGTGCCCTTCTCGAGACCATCAACAAGATCGCCAGGAACACCATCTAACTCTTCCTTGGTGAACCATAGGCCACCATCTTCTTCGTTCAGAGCCTTTTGGAACTGGATCCCAATCTGGCCCAGGCGTTTCTTAATCTCCTTGAAGCGATCTCGCTGGGGGCCCTTGGGCAGACCTAAACCGTTCCTGATGTAGCCCTTGCGCTCCTTCTCTAGTAGACGCAGACTCTCGGGGTCAAGATTCGGTTCGTTGGTCTTCTGAGACTGGAAGGCGGCTTCAACGAGGGCGTAGATGTCCTCGCGCATGTTGCACTCGATGGAGAAGTCATCCATCAGCTTCTCGGCCTCTGTGGAAGCATTGCGCAAGTCCGTATCGGCCGAAACATATTGGTAGAAACCCAGGATGCGGGAACTGAGCTGGGCCTCATTCTCGTCCTCTATCTGGGGCACCAGGGCACTAGCAAAGCTGGCCTTGTCGGCGGGCACCTCAGCAGCGATCTTGTCCAGCAATGAGCGAGTCGTGTCGCAGAGAGCCTTCGCATCTCCGACAATGGACTCTTTGGTGCCGGTAAAGGTCGGCGGGGCCTGGGGTGGATTTCTGTACTTGTCGGGTGCCATGGTGCTTGTGACGAGAGTTTGGGTAGTTAAACGAGACAGGGAAGGCGTAGCAGCTGGATGAGATCTGAAGCGATATTTAAAGTAAACAGAAGCGCGAGCGAGAGCCCGTGGAGCAGCCAGGTTGAAGGTGATGGCCAAGAGTAGGACAACAAGGGAGAGGAGGAGGAGGGGTCGGGAGCGGGTTCGGGCGTTGGACGTCGCCAGATTCACCGAATATACCCAATAAGACGACCGAAAGAGATGGGGTGGTTAGGACTACTGTCGAATCGTTACAGATCTGTAATACATGTATGTGTGTACGGTCGTGTAGGTAGGTAGGGAGATTCTGAATTGCAGGTGTGCCTAGGACAGATCCATGGATGCTTGTGGTGGGATGCTGCTCCCTGGTTGCGTTACCGGACTGATGACAGCTTCCCACAGTGGACTGCAGCGGTCGGGACCTGCGGGAGTAGAGGGGTACCGTACCGCCTCTTACCTTAGCTTCGGGTAAGTAGGTACATGTACTCGTAGGTAGCGTGCTCGACAGGTACCTGCTATTTGCAACCTTAGGTACCCCGGTACGGTACTAACCTTAACCTTAAAGCTAAGGTACATGTAGGTAACCTTAACCGCCCTTAATATGACGAAAACCTATGCGGCCAAAACTCCACCTCCTCTACATTCTCGACCCAATGTCCAGAACAAAATCGACCTACTGAGATGTTCGCGAGAAGGTGATAGGTGAGGCTGATATCTTTGTGTCAATGTACTATTATACCCCTGCCTGAAAGTCCCGCATCATTGGATGAGCTCAGTTTCTGGTTAGCCCTGAGCGCCTGGAAGGTAAGCTCCAGCAGCTTCGGTGATTGCGGGGTTGTAGCGCACTAATGCAACTCGGGCGCTGAGGGACGGGGGGGTCCTGGCGGGCCAGGGAGAGAGAAGGGGGCGAGGGCAGGATTCTGGCCTCCCTTGAAATACCATGGGCTGTTGCTCCGTACCCAGGGAGCAACCAGGGATTGCTGGAGGTATACTCCAAACAGCTCGGCAGAAACCGGCAAAGCAAACCTAACCTACCCGCATCCGCATATGCTGGTAGCTACATCCTAAGGGCCTAAGTACTTAGGTATGTAAGTAAAAATTTACCCATTGTCAAAAGGCGAAGTGCGCACCGCCGATCGATCAAGGGGCCATTGGGTGTCCTAATATGTGTGCACGCTACTTTGTGCCTGGAATCGTACTGTCTGTGTACTAGGTGGCCATATCCCACACGGTGTGGTCCAACATCTCACACCCATGGGCCATTTACATATAACTGTGGTTGGCCCAACATCGTCCCTCAGCACAGAAGTGATTGACGGCTAGAACCACAACCTGCCTGCCGGGGCTTAGGGGGGTATTCTGTTGCATCACCGCGATATGGTCTCTTGGCGATGAATGATTGTGAAAGAGCAGGTGACCTACGATCATCTTTGGGCTACTCAGTAGAACATCACGGGCGGCATGACGGTCGACGATAGACAAGGTGGACGGTAGGTATTTGCTGCAGCTACGGAGCGGTTAAATTGCGCTACCAGTGTGTCCAGTTTGTTTGATAACCCGTACCACATCCCAGGGTTGTAACCAAGCGGCCTTCAAACTACGGCATGTATGGTGCCCTGCACGGCTGCGAGTATCTGACCAAGGCGCAGAGCAGACAGAGCCTCTCTAGGCCAAGGCTCCCACCTATGCGAATGCACCCAACACTTTCTCTCATCGAAGGGACAGGAATATAAATTGACAGACTGATCTATCTTGAAACCACTAGGAAAAAGATGTCAGATGCAATGCGTTGCTTGACACTGCATGTTGCCCGTAATAGGTTGCGCACGTGCATAGTTGAAATCTCATCACCACTAGCATATCGAAAAAAGTCTTGTTTCATAGTGGTCCAGAGCATTTCCTGCTCTCAATAGACAGTGTACAAACATCGATCTATAGGACCAGGTATCAGAGAAGGGACCCATGCTAAGGCCGATCCCTCCTCTCGTAGCAAAGCCCGTCCCAAAGTAACATCATGGATTCCTTTAAGTCATGCATAAACGCCAATGTTCATCTCCGAATCATGCATAATTCCACCCTACCAAACTCCCTTTCGTCGAAAAACATGTCTCAAGAGAAAAAAACGCTGTTTAGTTGGCAAGGATGGTTCGTACAAGATCTGGTGTTCTGTTAGCTGTTGTCGCCTATCGCTGCATTTGCATGCGCCCATCCAGGAGGGGGCGCGAAGTTGCTTCTGTATACGTACCGGTGTAGTTGACCTGTCCCGAGCTTGTGTCCACAGCCTTCAGCAACTCGTCCACTTCCTCATCCGTCATCTTCTCGCCCAGATTTGTCAGGATGTACTTGAGCTGTCCGACGCCGATTGAGCCGGTCATGTCTTTGTCGAAAACTTGGAAGCCACGGCAGTACTCCTCGGGCTCACCAGGTTCGCGGAATCCACCTGGTCGGTTGAGAATTTTGGAGAAGGTCTCGAAGTCGACTGCGCAAAAACACCTGAATTAGCGACAGTTCTGACTGGCAAGTCGCACTGCAGCTCCTCGTCATGGTACGAGCATGCGCAGTGCCCGGGAGGTCGCAAGAGGCGATGGCGAGATGCCGTGATCCATGGGCAAACAAAGCAGCTACTCACATTCCCCGCCGACACTCCTCTCCAGGTCGCTGATCTCAGCAAGAGTTGGGTTCTGGCCACAGGCGCGCAGAAGGTCGCCTAGGCTGTCGAGGGTGACGCGACCATTTCCTCGCTTGTCGAACAGCGAGAAAGCCTCCTTGTAGTTGGTTGAAGCCTGGTTGTTTTTCTCGTAATTAGCGGCCATGTTGATGGAGACAAATGCTTGCTACGCCACAGAGTAAGGAGTAACGGATGCAGAATGAAGAGCAGCTAGAGTTGATGCAACGGGTTGTGCTGAATGCTGAACGCTGAATGCTGTATCTTGTGATCTGTTGTTTGTTTTGGGCAACGGGAAGGGAGAAGAAATGAGCACACTAGTTGCGATGACGGGATCAGATTCGGGATTGGGGGCACTGGCACTGGCTCGGCCCATGTGCGATCGATCGGGCAAGTCGGGTGCGCCCTCAGGCTGCCCAGCTCTCGATCTGGTCAGGCTGGTGTCGCCGCTGCCAAAGGAACGCACTTGTGCTCCTCACTGGCTCCTCCTCTCAGCTCCCTCCAGAAGGTCGCTTCAGGAGCCCGCCACCGCACGCTAAACCAGGGTATAGGGGTCTTTTGAGGGGTGCTGTGTTTACTCGGTGTGACGACGCAGCGAATCAGGGACGGAGACACGTTGGATTGGACACTTACCATTGTGAGGTAGACGAGGACAGAGGGGTTCTTGTTTGTGGTGGAATATCAGGTATGCGATCTGCTCAGGTGGCAGGATACGATAGTGCCTCGAATTGGTGTTTGTTTGCAGTGAGAATAGAGTTGGGAAGGGCAGGAAATTGTTGAATGGGATTGAAACAAGTTCTTGCCAGTCAGAGTGAACTAAGTGTCAGGGCCAGGCCAGGCCTGCACCATTCATGCGGTGAGCCAGTCGAGCCAGTCCCGCCAGTGGTCCAGTGGCCCAGTACCTACCTAGTCCAGTGCTCAATGCGTTGTTGCGTGGTGGGGCAGTTCCTATTGCCATAGCAACTGCCCACCTGCAGTCTGCTGCCAGCCTGCCACCCAAACACAGGGTCTCCCTGCAGCTGAGAGAGCACCCGGGCACTGTCGCATGTCACAGCAGCGCTCGACCCTAGATACGTGTAGCCAAGTGAGGTACATAATTGATAGCCAGCCTCGGCAGCATACCTGAAGTACTACATACCTATGTGTATGTGTAGGTATCATGTGCCATTTTTTGAAGTGTTATCTACGTTTGGTGAAATCAGATAACACGCCAACAGATGTTTTGAATCAACACGAGGATATCACTCATGTGGAATTACAGTGAGAAGCCTCAGACATATAAGTACTTAATGCTAACATGTAGACTGGAACAGGCTCTCTCCACATTGGTAGTTTTGTACGTGGCCTCCAAGACGAGTGTACGTAGTTGCATGAGCACCTCAAGATTCTCCAACAAATAATTCTCTCATCTCCGCCTGGCCATGATAACGTAGGTGCCCCAGTCGCTCACAATTTCAGCATCCTTCCACCGCTCACCCATCGCCTTCCACTCCGGTACGGAATCAAGCATATGATCCCACATGACGTCCACAACATCGCCCTTACCGCCTTCGGCTCTACTCTTTGCCTCGGGATGGGCATCTTTCCAGCCAGTATAGCAGCTGAACGTGCGCGTGTAGGCCTCGACCTCTCCAAGCTTCATCTTCTTCTTCAACCAGGCCGAGTCCTGCCCATCCTGCTTCCCAGGTTCATGGTCCGATCTGGTGACATCTGTCCAATTGTCCCCTGGCACATCCACGGAGCGGAGGAATCCCCTCAGTATGTTCCGGCCCGGCTGCTCCCAGTATGGGCCCATACCCTCTACGCCCGGTGCGACGTCGCCGAACCCGTAGACGAACTTCTCCATCACCGCCGTGGCCTGCTCGAACCCGATCAGAACATTATCCACGTAGCCCCAGAAGGCAACGGAGCCGCCAGGCTTTATGGCACGTGCTAGTTCCCGCCAAACGACACTGTAGTCGAACCAATGCGCCGCCTGGCCGGCCACGGCCATGTCGACGGATGCAGGACGCACCAGCGCCGAGAGGTCTTCGGCTCGACCATGCTTGAAGGTGATCTTGGCATCGTTGGTCGTGCGCCGCGCCTGCTCGACCATACCGGCCGACGGATCAATGGCAAGCACGTGCTGGAAATGCGAGCTCATAGCCCGCGCTATGAGGCCGTGTCCACATCCTATGTCCAATAGCGTGGTTTCGCTCGCCGCGCGCGGCGGCTGGTGGAAACCCAAGACAGTCCGGAAGACTGAGGCTGGGTACGTAGGCCGAAACGCTGCGTACGTGTTGGCCGAAAAGGTCGAGCGGCTGTTGTTAATCTATTAGCGACGGGCTCTCTTATCGTGCCAATGGACGTGATTGGTGGGTAGCAGATGCGACGCAGGCCCGCCAGGGGTAACCTACGCAAATGTCGCCATTGCCCAGAGTGACAGTAATAGTGCCTATGCCTAGCTGGCTTGTTTACAGTAAGTTACTCTTCGATGTCGGAGGCCAGAATCGGACAGGCCACGAATTGGCACTGATTTCTGTAATTTCTGATGAGAAAAGTGGTAAAGCAAAAAAGTAAAAATAAAACATGGACAATCGGGTCTGAATAGTCTTTTGTGTAGAAAAGTACTTATTTATGTATACTTAGCCTTTATGTGTAGGAAGAGGTGAAGCTGGCGGGAGTTAACTTGTCTCGGCACCCTCCGTACCAATGTTCTGCTGGAATCGGCACCCCTCCGAACGAAACAGCATCAGCGCGGGGCTCCTGGCCCCTCGGCCCCTCCATGCTCACTCAATGCCCAATGCTGCTCAATGCTCTTCTTATTACAGTAAAGCCATGACATGCGACGCCATGCGCTTACATAAACCCACGTCTCAGCTGTCAGCAGCGTCGCTCACTAGATCATGCGAGGAAGACATTTAAGACCTCTGAATCCGCCAACATCCATCTCCCACTTCGCTATTTTCTCTGATATCGTATGCCCCTATTTCGCCATCAGCTTTTCAAAATGACAACCGAAGCAAGCGTCCGTGGTTTCTTCTCATCCCCGCAGTTCGCCGTCGTGGGGGCGAGCACCAACCCGGCCAAGTTCGGACACAAGGGTAGGATATCTCCTTCCTTTTCAAAGCCGCCTGAACCAGGCTTCTTCCAGACTTCCCTGTGAGGTCTGACAGGTCACGGCTGTTTCTCTGATGGATAGTTTCGGATCTCCGACTTTGCTTTCACTTGACCTAGCCTGTACCTACATGAGGCACCTGTCGTTCGTTGTATTGTCACTGGTCATATGCGACGAATTGATACTGACCAGACCACGGCCACAGTACTAGTCTGGTACCAAGCGCACGAGCTAGCCGTGACACCCATCAACCCAGCTTCAGCAACCATCGCTACCTCCTACGGGGAGGCGGCGACTGTCAAGTCTATCTCGGAGCTCCCGGACCCTACAAAGACATCAGTCTCCATCATCACTCCGCCCCCAGTGACCCTTGCGGCTCTCAAGGAGGCCAAGAGGGTCGGCGTCCCCGCCGTTTGGCTGCAGCCCGGCACCTTCAACGACGAGGTGCTTGCGTTCGCGTACGGCAAGGACACCGATGGCTACACCGGGGACGTCGTTGCTGGTGATGGCGGCGTCGGAGGCGAGGGGTGGTGCGTCCTTGTCGACGGTGAGAAGGGTTTGAGGTCCGCTGGGAAGCTATAAAGGGAAATTTCAAGCTTAGACATTAGACTTAAGGAACCTTGAATAGAGCTCTTCGAATCCACATTAAATGCGACGACCCATAACCTACTCTGAAATATGCAGATGCATAACGACCTAGGCACTCTACTAGGTAGGTATAGGTACTCTATAACTGCACGTTGAGCACGCGGATCTACCGGTACACGTTGTTGATACACTCACTACCTTCGATGTTGCTGCTTCAATTGAAACCATCATTGAACCTATAGGCGCAGACTAGTTCCATGCGAAACATTGTATTAACCAGCTTTTTGCTTGCCGAAATAACTCATCAGTGTATTTGACTGTCTTACACCTCCATCTTGCTTCACTTTCTTGTGACTTTTTCCAATCTCCAAAATTTCCATGAGCTCTTCAAACTCAGCTTTGGGCACAATACCACCGCTGGCCTCTTTATGCCCTCTAGCGAACGACCCCCCAAGTCTCTCTCGGAGCGTGGGGTTCGGCGCCCGCTCCGCTATGGCCCGCAGGGTCTCAATGATGTTGACAGGCGGCTCGCGCGCCCTCGCGCTCCGGGGCACGCGGCAAGAGAAATGCACCATGTCAGGCAGATAGCCCTCGTTGGCCACCAGTATAACCTCCAGCTTGGGCGACTTTAGATGCCCTGCCCAACGTGTGGCTATGACCGGGTGGACCTGGGCTGCCGAATTAATACGGAACACGGCGATCGTGCCATCTATCGAAAATTTCGGCGCTGTATGTGTGCATTTCTCAACCTCTTCATTCACCTCCACTCTAGCTGCCAATAGCATAGGATTCTTGAGCAACTCGGCTGGCGTGGCTGCCGCGTTGAGAGCGGCCCAGGCTCCAGGGACATCGTATGTTGCGGTCCGCCGAGGCGCATTGATTAGCGAAACGGCTTCATTTATAGCCTTCTTTGTATATGTCTTGAAGGTAACTTTCATATCCGGAAACGGGGGCTCCCACTTCAACGCATTACCCAAGTCGCCGTGTGTTCCCATCGCACAGAGCCAGTCGCATGTACTCGTCACCTCCTCATGAAGAGGCGAGCATATTTCGTACGTGAGTAGCGAGCTCGTTGCTACAGGAGGCGAGTTGCATGCTGAGACATGCTCAGCGCCCTCTGGAAAGTCCTTCTCCGTTGCCCAGTGGTGGTCTATCACTATCGCTCGATGCGGGGCATCGATAACAGGTGGTGACATCCTCGACCCTTGATCAAGGATAAAGATGAATGCAGGCTCGTGAGCCGCCATCGCTGCGCGCTCGCTCTCATCGTGGATGTTGCAACCTTTCTGGAGTATGTGTGCTGTTATCAGGTCACTGTCAAGACCAAGTAGGACGAGAGTCTTTCGCAAAATAGCACCAGAGGTCAGACCGTCTGCGTCTTTATCGGGGATTATCAAAGTTCTCTTCCCTTCGGCCACACTAAGCTTCAAATTAGCCGGCGTGAAGTGTCGCAGTGTGCCGTTCAGCATACCACTCGCGGATAAAAGCTCTAGCTTTTTCAAGCTGGGCTTTTGGTGCCGGCCATATGGCCTCACCAGATTCATCTCTCAATGAAGGTGTAGCGTGATATTCGGGGATCTCGGGGCGCTGTCGTTTTGATTTCGGTGCCGTCTTTGGGGCTGATGATGCGCTACGTTTCATTATGGTTCCAAATACTGAAGTCGACGGGTTTCGCTGCAATGCAGCTGGCCAGTGTGTTGGTATTCGACGATTGAAACTTGGTGTCAAAAAGAGATTGGCTGTAGGTTTTAAGAGGTGGTGGTCGAGAAGTCTCACCGACCGTCCATGGCTCCAGAGGTTCTTCATTAAGGAACTTTTTACTGGACAGTATGATGAGAAAGAACTTAGTCGCTCAATTTCTCTCAATCCGTAATTACGGTCCTGTAGACAAATCGTGTCGCCCAACTAACCTACCTACCTGATAGATGGTCTATTCTCAATACTGGTGACGTCACAAAGAGGTCAATTGATATTCGATTGAAGTTGGACGCAAAATGATGTGGAAATGCACGGACCACAGTAAACATGTTAGCTAGACTTACTCATAACCTTCCCCTATGTTTTCTCGCTCAGAAAACTATATGCTCTAGGGTAAGTTTACTGAAATAAATACAAACAAAGGGGTGTTACACCCTGTCACATACCTAGTTGCGCTACTCTACCACTGGAGGTAACAACAACAAGTTGGTGTTCCTGCAACCTAACTTGAAACTATCATAACATCTCTACGAGAGTAGCAGATTGATCATGGGATTCGTAACTAGGGCGTCTGCCCTTGTTTCCACGAATAATCGCTTCTCACTGTTAGGTTCCCATCTATCATATAAGGACCTGGTCCTAATGTCACCGTCGCATCGCCCTGCCATATTAATTGTACCCAAGCGCCAGTCTACTCTCTGCCCTGGATCATAAAGATGTTATGCGTGCCAATGGGGCCTTTACTCCAATCACCCTACCCGCTACCAATGCTGGTATCTCTGGTGGAGTAACGGGACTGCGATGGCCGTCGTGGTGCGGGGAGATCCACCGCTAAGACTTCACTCGGCAATAAATTGATGCTATGTTGATGCCGACTAGTGGGAATATCTGGGCCATTGAAATGCGAGGCAGAAGGCAACAGCATGATAATGTGTTCGATGCGCAGGGTCAGTAAATATGTGTAGCCTCCACGTCAACCAGTAGCTTGCAAAGTTCAAGCGACTTTTCGACTACACGTCCTAAGTCAAGAAAAGCGACTTTCTAAGCTTCCAACAAACTATCCGAGCAGTCTACTTTATTTTTCAATACCTACATCTCACGCCAACCTTCTTGTTGAACCTGTCGTAGGAATGTTTCACACTAAACATCGCTCGGGTAGTATTCTCAGCAACTTGGCTGCTTGCTTCACTCTGATATGCAGTCTGTTCATAGCTTTGAATATTTCGCCAGTCACTGGTGTGATTGTACCCCCAGCGCGCAATGAGACAGGTGTCTCGGCATACTTCTTCGACCTAAGTCAAGTTCAGCTAACTGACAGCCGCTGGCACGACAATCAAAATCGAACGCTTACTTATATCAAATGGGTCGATCTTGAAAGGCTGCTCTATGTGTTCCGGTCGAACCACAAACTTTCGACGAACGGGGCATCTAAGAATGGCGGATGGGATGGCCCAACCTTCCCGTTTCGATCGCACATGCAAGGTCATTTCCTCACTGCGTGGGCTCAGTGTTGGGCGACGCTTCAAGACACAACATGCCGTGAGAGGGCGAAGTATTTTGTAGCTGAGTTGGCCAAATGTCAGGCCAACAATGGCAATGCCGGCTTCGCAGCAGGATACTTGTCGGGTTTTCCAGAGTCAGACTTCACGCTTCTGGAGACCGGGAGGCTCACCAACGGCAATGTTCCGTACTACGTGATCCACAAGACTATGGCTGGTCTCCTTGACGTTTGGCGCCACGTTGGCGACGAAAATGCGAAGACAGTCCTAATTTCTTTAGCGGAATGGGTCAACAAGCGAACGGGCAAGCTAAGCGCAAGCCAGATGCAGAGCGTCATGAACACGGAATTTGGTGGTATGAACGATGTACTTGCCGAGCTTTATTACTGGACCGGCGATAACAAGTGGTTAACTGCCGCCCAACGTTTCGACCACGCCGCTGTATTCAACCCTCTGGCATCGAATCGAGACCAGCTCAATGGCCTTCACGCCAATACCCAGGTTCCTAAATGGATTGGCGCAACGCGAGAGTATAAGCAGACAGGCGCCTCACGATACCTCGATATCGCTAAGAACGCATGGGACATGACCGTGAACCATCACTCGTACGCTATCGGTGGGAACAGTCAAGCCGAGCACTTTCATACTTCCGATGCCATAGCCGGATACCTGACTGAGGATACCGCCGAGGGCTGCAATACTTACAACATGTTAAAGCTGACGAGGGAACTCTGGGCAACCAGTCCCTCTGCAAACTACTTTGACTTCTACGAGCGAGCGCTGCTCAACCACATGCTCGGTCAGCAAAATCCAAAAGACAATCATGGTCATATTACCTACTTTACTCCCTTGAAAGCTGGATCCTCCCGTGGCGTTGGGCCAGCTTGGGGCGGTGGTACATGGTCCACTGACTGGAATTCATTCTGGTGCTGTCAAGGAACGGGTGTCGAGACCAATACCAAGTTGATGGACTCTATCTACGCCTACGACTCCTCATCGCTCTACGTAAATCTGTTCACTCCCTCGAAGCTGAACTGGCAGCAGCGCGATATAACCGTCACGCAGACGACAACATTTCCAGTCGACGACACTACCACTATGACGATTGGTGGCTCTGGAACATGGGCGATGAAGATACGCATCCCGTCGTGGACTTCCGACGCCACTATCTCCGTCAACGGTGAACAGCAGTCCATCATCACAGCACCCGGATCCTACGCAACCATCTCGCGTACTTGGAAGTCAGGAGATACCGTTACAGTTAAGCTACCCATGCGTCTAAGACTTATCTCTGCAAACGACAACAAGAATGTAGCCGCTGTGGCATATGGGCCAACAGTGTTGTCTGGCAACTACGGCAACAACCGCGTGGGAAGTACGCCAACTCTGACACTTAGCTCCCTGAAGCGGAAGAGTAGCTCGAGGTTGGACTTTACCGGCACGGCAAACGGAGCAACGGTAGATATCGGTCCGTTCTTTGATGCTCAGGGACACAATTATGTGGTTTACTGGTCTGTGTCTGGCTCACTTCCGACTAGTGCATGAGTTTCATGATGGGCCATTAGTCGGATGAGATTGTTCGACTGGGAGCAAAACAAGGAGTCAGAGATAGGTGCAAGTAAGCCATAGTAAACATTACTCCTAGAGATCTGGAAATTTGGGATACTGTTGTGCTGTCAAAGCAGCTGGAGTGATCTGAGAAGTCTGAACCCTTCAGGACGTTCAATCCCCATCTTGAACTTCTCTCTTGGCAATCTTGTCGAGCGGCTATCACTTCAGTCCACCATTAGCCTAAATGACTTATGAAAAATGTGGTACTTACTGAACTTTCAGCTACGACAATGCCCATACATATATTAATCCGCTCTCGTCTGTGGTCGCTCAGATGCTCGGTACCGTGGGTTTGAGGGCCTGGATTACTCAATGGTGCCCTACATTATCAGACGCATTGTGCATTAAGACGTCGTCGGTTCCCAGAGGTAACTGGGGGGAGGGACAAGAAGGGGAATATATCATGAGGATCACCCCTCAATATCATGAATTAGTGTTGTCGGCATTTTTCAACATCAAGGACGCCGAATTGTTCCGCATCGATACAAGCCATAATATCGTGAACATTTATCACCATAAGACGGTGTCGAATTGTTAAAAGATGTCGCATCATGTATTTCGCATAATATTAGGGATCTTAGCTTCAGGCCTTGTAGCCAATGTCCAAGCTCAAAGGACACAGAGTCTCTTTGGGCAGTGTGAGTTGCCCAACTTTGCAAACAAACAGAGGGGCATCTCAGCTCATCTGACCCAGGTGGTGGTATCTCATACACGGGCCCGACGCGATGCCCAATGTCAGCAACATGCTACAATGACGGAACAAAGTCGGTCAAGTCATTTCATGTTTTTGCATCAATGCTTTGCAGTGCATGTCACTAAAGTGGCACTTAATTAGCCCTTGGTATTCACAGTGCGTAATCACACCCTGGGACAGTCCTCCCCCAATTACGACTCCCGGGACAACTATCACGACCGTCATCACAACAATCACGACACTTCCACCCCCAACAACAGTGACGCTTGTCCCCGACGATCCGTTTACCGGGGATCGATGGCGGCAGGATTTTCGATCACCCGCGCACCCCACCCAAGGCGTCGATCCGGCTGCCGATCCCGCCTCGTCCCCAACGGAGATCATTTCCCAAGACGAGAAACGCCAAACCGGCCCCGGCAGCACGCTGCAAGCGGGTTGGTACTGGGTGCGTGCCGTGGTGCCGCCAAACTACCACAAGTACCTACAGACCAAGCCCGCCAACATGCCGGGAACAGCCATCCTCGAGAGCTATCGCTCCGCGGGGCAGTTCAAGGTCGCCGACGGGCAGGCCGTCGCCAACACCGGGGATCAGGCGACGCCGTTGTATTTGCACGTCGAAAAGCCTGCGGACTTCACCCAGCGGGCGCTGGCGACGTGGTTCAACACTACTGAGAACGACTTCGGGACCTTCGCTTGGTCGGGCGATGCGTTGACTTGGAGCGCCCCCGAGGTCAAGAGGCAGAACCTCGCTGCGTGGCTGGTGTGTAAGAACCAGGCGCTGTTTATCAATACTGGAGCTTATGCGTATCAGACCCCAGCTGGATGTGCAGATCAAACGGTAAGAGATAAATCTCACATCATCGGTTTACTGGATCTTATGAGCGGGAGAGTTGTGAGAGCAGCGGGAATTTGCAGCTAACGACTGATAGATTCACTATTACAATGATGCACATGCGAATGAGTGAGGCTTGCTAATCATGCAGACGAAAATTCGACGGGCACAGATAGTTATGAAAATGAAGTTAAGCCCTTGATTGTTCACCACATATACAGCATGCCGTAGATCCAGGGACTAAGAAAGAAAACCAATCCTATGCCGCTCATATATACATAATCATATGTTTAGAAATCCTCAGTAGCTAACATCTCGCCCGTTAATAGTGAGAGTAGCACTATACATCTCGCGGGCCCCGCCCCCATCATTAGCATTAAGGCGTCCATGGAACACCACATTCTTCCCGTTGGGATCGATATCCAAACCCCCTGGGCCCCAGATGCCCTTGTTATCCACCGAGCGTAAGAGAATGCCACGGTTGGTGTAGGGGCCATTGATGGTGCTCGAGAAAGCATATTCGATATCGTAGTCGTCGCTAGAGTAGCAATGGGCGCTGTAGAACAGGATGTAGTTCCCATCTCCAATTTTATAAAGAGCGGGCGCCTCAACAACGCCATTGTTAGACGCGCCCTCGTTGTCCAGGATCTGACTTGGGCCGTCGAGTAGAGTAAGCGCGTCACGAGCCATTCTCTGAATCATGATGGGAGTCGGCGTATAACCTCCTGAGGGACTCCCACCCTGGCACGTGGTGGCACCACCAAGACTGTTGCCGTCGACCTTCCACGTGATCCATCTGTCGACACCATCATCATAACCAGCAGCGTCAATAACGCCACCGCCAGCGTCGTTGCAGATCAAGGGTTGGCCTTGGGGCGTGAAAGGCCCCAGAGCCGAGCCAGAGGTCGCGGCACCAATGCAGTGCGAACCGCCATTCTTATGGGCAGTGTAGTACACTGCAGCAACTGGGTTAGAATTACAACTTCACAATAGAGGTGTAAAGATTCTGGGAACCCTGGAGGATCCGAAAGTCTAGGTACAACGACCATCGGCTTCTGTAACCCTCATAATTTTGAGAATATGAGGGAGGTATTGCTAATTACTTACTGATATAAGTCCCCGCATCCTGAATTACGAGTTAGCATCGTTTTATAAGTCAACCTCGACGTGTAGGGGCTTTGAAACTCACGTTCTTCTGTACGTCAGGCGCCCAGATACCCCTATCATTTGGGTCTACCCAGGAACCGGGGTCAGGGAGCGCATCGACGCTCTCTAGGTTCCACGAAAAAGCATCCCCGGACGTCGCAACAGGTATGTGCTTGCCGTTGGACGAGGTTGCGTACGCCTTCCACGAACCATCTCCGAATATGATGGAGGGGTCCGGGAAGTCAACTCCAAGTTGAGGTCCAGATAAACTTCGGCCTTTGATATCTGACACTCCAATCTTGGTTATGTTGGCCAGGCCTAGGGTAGGGAAGCTATTATCTATGGGTGCCGGCAGCCCTGCGGCTAGCGGAGCACCCAAAGCGAGAAGAAGGCCCTTCATGTCGGAAAATTGCGGTAAGTGAGAGCAGAAGCCGTATCTGTAGAACCACTAGGCATCTAGATAGTTCGGGGAAACATCGAGCAACATATAGTTGTTTAGGATAGGACGATCACCTCCAGGATCGGATATAGACCCTCTTACACAACCTATAGCCCGCCAAGATTGCCACCAAAATTGACACTTCATACAAGCACTAGCTTGGGAGTTGCGAGAATCAGCTGACCAAGGCCCGAGGGAAATTTGGGCCTAAAAATGGGTTGTTATGCAGGCAGAATGTAAGGACTGCAACACCGGTTCCTTGAATTAGGCAGGAGTTTATCAACTCGCCGTATAAGAGGTGCGGCTCCAAATGACAAGACCGGTTTAGGGCCTATAAAAAATGCTATCGTGGCTTTGCTTGAATCCTCGAGGATAATGCCAAGACGCCGCTTGACCCGGCGGATCCGTCTAGTTAGTTAGGTAGTATTCGATCGATATTGGTGTTGACAGGTAGTATCGTTAACTCGGAGCCGGAACCGCATGAAAGTGACAGAGCAAAGGACCAATAGCAACTTCGCGTTGGTAAATCTCCTGCCCAAATCGTCGACAACCGCACGAGCCCCGAATTTGTGGTTCACTCAAGACTGCCGATTTAGCTCGTGCGTGGGTATTGTAATGGGCTTAGCATGAAACACACGGCACATGGCAAGTGGCTGAAATGCCATAACCAAGTTCTTATATAGGAAGGGTAAGGCTGACGCAGGGATCTATAACGTTGCAGTCAAGTTGAGCAGCGCATCATAATCGTACACGACGCCTACACTTTGAAAGCAGTCGGCTGTAGAACGCCTTTGTACATCATCGTCGTCATCCATGCTCTAAGCACAAAGACTTGCATAATGTTCATGGCGTAATGTGATCAACGCTGTCTTGGGCTTTGATCCGAGGACTGTTACCGCTGTTGAACGAATCAAGCCTAGTCTGCGAACGGTCTCAGATGTTGAACCGTAAGAGGACAATGCATCGGGAGAGCATCAAGCTCGGCTTTGACCTGGCGGGCCTGCGTCTGCAATTTTTAATATGCCGCAGCATGGGAGCTCGGTGGGTATCATTCTACTACGTAGGATTCAGGGTGCAGGCGATTAGCGCTCATGCGGGTGATTGTTACCAAATCCCAAAGGGGAAGCTCACCACTTTGGCATCAGCTTGACTGGCGACTGGCGAGGCGGGTGACAAAAGAAAGTTTACACTTGATCCAGTTTTTACCCCCATAGTACATCTGAAGCTAGAAAACTTTATTCCGTGATTTCCGGTTTTAGTAATTATTAAAGCTATTCCGACTTTTCTAATAATACTTAAGCTGCTTTAAAGCTACTGAAATAGATCTAAACACTTATATGCTTTAAATGAAGCTTATAATATGTCTAATAGTAGCAGAACTCTATTATTTTTAATGATACTAATAGGTGCCTCTATTATCCTAAAATAACTAAGGTGGCGATATAAGTCGCTTTAGTGGACCTGCCAAGAAGGGGTGTAAACTTTCTTTTATCAACCGCCTCGACTGGTCTCTTGCCGGAGACCACTTTGTCCCCGTAATATCGTAATCCTTTGAAACAACATGAACAAGTTGCTACATCTGTCGATACCGCTTGATGGAGAAGTTTGGCCCTGAATTAGATGAAGATCCTTTTGATGGAACGTTGACTTGTCTCCGACCATGCACGGTAATATATGTTCTATTATTGTATGAGCATGGTCGGAAGTGGGGCCTATCTCGTGATGCCTGTCAGGAGCGCGAAATGCTTTTAATTGAGGTCCTTGATTGTGACTCGCCACATATCCAATTCTATGGTTTTCGCCGAAGCAAGCAATGTCGTCCCCACGTCCTCCTGTATTTTTCAGGTATCAGGCTAGACTCAGGCATCCAGAGTACTCTGGCCAGAACATGAGTCTTGCTCGCATCCAGGAATTGCTCGCACTTCACAATGTCCCATTTGTCGCCATCAGCAATATAATCTGGTTCGTTGGGTGGCAGAGGGTCCTTATTCTCGGGATACTGTGTATCAACCAGGAATGAACACTGCCTTATGTCCACATATTTCGCCATATCTTCTTCATTTCGGTCGTTCAGACCGCTGGTTGGCAGCCAGGTTCCGCCAAAGAAGCCAAACCCCGTGCGAGCCTCGGAAAACTCTCCGGGCAACAGCCCGCGGAACTCTGATCGGATGAACTTTGCGTGCATGTCACGCGGTAGGAAATATGAGCTGGGGAACCGGTACCATTCTTTGCCGAAGCAAACATTGTCCCCGCGGCCACCGATACCCTGTTCTCCGAGGACACCGGCACCGAGTGGTTCATAAAGCTTGAGTGGTGCGGAATACGCGGTATAAAGCCCCAGTATGCGCGTAATACCTAGATCCAGAGATAGTAATAGCATGGAAGTGACGACTAATAGCTTTAAGCGCGCCGATAGCTTCCCAATGACGGTCTTTGGGGTTGAGTGACCGAGGGTGGATAGGAGGATGTGAAGTGATAACGCCGCATTCAGAGCTAGAAAGGGATAAGCAGGGTACATGAATCTTTCCTCCTTGTGAGGTTGCAAAGTGAAGATCCCAAGCCACATGTAGAACGGCGCGAGGAACACAATTGTTCGCAGCCCTAGTTGCTGTCTCGAGGAAAACAACTTCTGCAACACGAACAGAGGGATTGACAACAAGGCCAGGATGAACCAAATGTTGAAGTTGATGGCGAGATTGCGAAAGTAGAAGGTCCAAGGTTCGGTCCCGTAAAGGTCAGGGCCACCAGTTGAAGAGAATATATTATACTTTACGATGTTCCAAGGCACAACCTCAAACTTGTGGTAGAAAAAAGTGTTGATGGTTGCGTCACCGAGCTATATCGTGTGAGAGACTGACAGTGTGCGTATGGATCGTGTACTTACGACTAATAGAAGCGCTGCAATCACGCCACGAAGGATGCGCAACGCGGATTCCCAGAAACGCTCGCGGTCGCTCATGATTGCGAAGAGACCTTCCTCAAGCATAAAAGGGGCGCAGAGTGCCGCAGCGAAGGGCCATCCCAGGATGCCGCCCACTGCAAACCACCAGATACCCCAGGACGTCTTCACACCACCTCTCCAGTTCATAAAGGCAGCGGCACCGAGGAAAGACATGTACATGGCGAAGCTGGAGGGTAGGTATGAGGCGCTGGAGATGAAATTGCCCGGAGACGTAACGAGGGCCATAAGGAAGAAAAGCCCAACTCTTGGGTTCAGCGTGGGACTCAGACTAATGACGCGATACAGGAGAACCTGGCAAAAGGCACACAAGAAAGCCAGAGAATAGCGGACGAAGTAGAATTCGGCAACCTACGACGACGCAATCAGCAACAGCATCATCAGCACGGGGCGGATCATCAAGTCACCTTGGTGGGCCGAGGTAGCAACCTGCGAAAACTGCCAACGACGGCATGGAGCCCTACGTAGAACCAACTGCGAATAGAATAGCCTGGGGAGTATTCCCAAGTCTGCAAGCCGTAGCCATGGGACAGATAGTGCGTGGGTTCCCAGAAATTGAACGTCTCGTCGCAATCTTGGATCGGCGCAAAGAGTGCGGCAGCGAGGTTGGCGACCAGAAAGATGTAGAAGGCGCTGATCGGTTCGATGATAAACGGCGAGGGCGGTCTGCGTCAACAATGCGAGTTAGCAGATTGGATCAGTCGACCAGTTGTAGAAGGGCATGGAACGAACTTCTTGCTCTTCGCATGATGCTCGCGATGCGCATCTGGGTGGACCACGTCGCCCTGCGATGGAGCTGCTTTGGGCGGCATGTTCGCAGGTAAGGGAAGGGAGACAGCTAGACAATCAAGCCACGTTCAATACAGAATGCTGTGTTTCTGTGCTCCCTCGGGATGAACGTGGGGTAGAGGCGCACATGAGACTTAAGAAGATCGAAGTAGGTAGGTACCTAGGTAGGTGGGAAGCGAGTCTGTCGACGCTCAGATAATGACGTTGTTCGTCGTTCTGAACACTCTCACAGCTAGGGCTCTCTCTCAAGTCAGGTACAGTAGCTCGAGTAGCTACCTAGCTTGCCTAGGTAGGTAGTGCCTTAGGTAATGCCCTGGACAGGTTACTTACCACTGTAGGTAGGTGGTACCTTATTGTCCCGTGGCACACAGTCAATCACGAGCCTGAGAGAGCTTAGTAAACTCCCGTCTGTTGTCAGTGGTCGGTCCAATCCAATGGTGTCGTCCGAACAGCTAATACAGCACAAGCATAATTCACTACGGAAGAATTCAAGGTTCTAGATCAGCTGGCAATCTGTATACAAAATTAAAACCGAACACGGGTATTTACTAATTTTCAACTCGGAATTCGAAACACGTCGATTGATATTGTGTTAAGTACAATACCTAGGTAGGCGAGAGAGGTGCGTCGCAAGAGCAGAGCCGGGGTGTTGGGTATCGATAAGCTAGGGCGGCAGCTCAGATGGGTCTTCTCAATGTCCCCAGTTTAATTTTCCAGAGGTCGCTGCTAACAGCCTCTGTCTGTCCCAAAGTCATGGTATTGCGACTCTACGTTTATACACAACAGCCAGACTTTCGAGATTCGAAAATAGAACGAACCTGTTAGTGGCCCAGTTACAAAATCTGTCTGCATATAAGACCGA
This sequence comes from Astrocystis sublimbata, assembly GCA_022453515.1. Lineage (NCBI taxonomy): Eukaryota > Fungi > Ascomycota > Sordariomycetes > Xylariales > Xylariaceae > Astrocystis > Astrocystis sublimbata. Next base: position 462,075 of record JAJNNY010000006.1, on the reverse strand, counting down.
TACTCAAATATCCTCATTGCACGTTTCGCCCACGATCCGGGTAGAGGTCATTCATACTCTTCCAGATCCACCGCAAAGTGTCGAGCTTCGTACACGGGAAACTCACATCGACATCACAAACAGATCTCACCTAACTTATCACCTGGAGCGGCACTGCAATAACCCGCACATTAGGTACGCGCAGTGCAATGTCTGCGTTTCAGATTCCGGGGCTTGGCTCGTTGGTGCCTACCAAAGACAATGCCCAAACTCAGATACCATCATCGGTCAACGACCAAGTAGCTGCCAAGGAGTCACAGCCCGCGACTGTCAACCCTATCAGTGCACCACAGCCGGTGGCGGCCGCGGCCATGGGGGATGGCGACCAGATGGTTGTTGACCACCCCCCCAGCCCACCATCTCTCACGTCAGGATTGGAAGCACTTTTAGGTGGACTAGACCCTTTACCAGAGGTCAAGCCAGAAGTCAAGTCAGAAGTCAAGCCTGCCCCGATAGAACCGGTCGCAGCTGCTTCTAGTGCCCTACCAGACACCACAGGCCCTATCTTATCAGGAGCCAGCAATGCAGCACAACCTGGAGGAGAACCACAAACAACTAACGACAACGGAGAAGACCACCCAGAGTGGGAAGTGGACTCATCTCCGTACGAATCATCGTCCGAGTCTAGTAGTTCGGATGACTCCAATGATGATTCTGAGGATGAAAAAGATTATCAGATTCTGGGGCCCGAGGAGACAGCTCGCATACTCATGGAAATGGACGGTGGCTCTGATGACGAAGGAGATGGGAAGGGGAAAGGCAGTGGCTCTGGACAGGTGCGAACGAAGAATGAACAAACAGAAGCGATCATTCCGCGGCCCGAGGTCCAAATCACCCCTGAGATGCAGATAGTTGAACTCGGATCGATTGAACATTTCGTCGGGAACACCGCCGTCATCAAGGCCAACACAACCGGCGAATACCAGGTGCTGGATACAGGATCTGTGCTCTGTCTCGCAGATAGGACTGTGATAGCTGCCTTGGCGGATGTTATCGCCGCTGTGAGAGAGCCTCGTTACACCGCAGCCTTTGCAAGCGAGGAGGAGATTAAGTCCTTGGGGTTAGAAGTTGGAACGACCATTTTCTATCCACCGGTACTTGCTAGTTTGGGACTGACCGAGGTGTTGAAAGCCAACAAGGGCACAGATGCAAGCAACTGGCACGATGAGGAAGTGGCCGAGGACGAAATGGAATTCTCCGATGATGAGAAAGAGGCAGAATACAAGCGACAACTGAAAGCCAAGAAGAGGGCGCGTGGCGGTCGTGATGGTGGCGGCGGTCGAGGTGGGCGCAACGATACTCCTACAACGGGTACGGCAGCAGCCCCCAATGTGCTCAAGTATGACGATGATGACGATGAAGATGGTCCATACAGACCGTTAGCACGTCCGACGGGATTTGGGCAAGGCCAACCTCCACACGGCGGTGATGAACCTTTTAGCAACCACGGCGGTGCACATCGGGGTAACCGAGGCGACTTCCGAGGCAGAGGGGGCCGCGGCCGAGGCGGACGTGGAAACCGGGGCGGCAACTCGCGTGGCGGGTATTCGCTGCCACCTAGACCTCAAGGTCAAGGAGGCCATGCGGGCCAAGGGGTTCAGAGTTTCCAGCAGCCACCCGCACAGCAATTCAATATACTACCTCCCCCGCCTCCCATACCGATGAATGGGCAGCCCTATCCAGCCTTTCAGTCACCTCAATCAAACGGTCAACAAGCACATCAACAGCCTACACAACAATACAATTTCCCATGGCCACAGAACGCACATCAAGGTTTCTTCCCTCCGCCTCCTCCCCCGCCTCAATTCAATGGCCAATCCAATACCAACGGAATGCTGTTCGATCCGAACTTCCTTGCGGCCCTACAGCGCCAGGTTCAGAGCCAGACCCAGGGCCAACAAAACATGCAAACCAACCAATGGAATGGTCAGAATGGTCAGAATGGTCAGAGTAATACACAGTGGCCAGGGCAAGGTGGCCAGGGGTAGATTCGTTGACTACCGTTACTGTGATGGTTATTATAACCATAGGATGATGGTATGCTTCAACGAGTTGCATGTCGGCAACACAGGTGAACTCACTGAGGGCAGTGAGAATGCTGGGCTGACGAGATGCTCGCTGGGCTGTGACCATCCTGATCAATACGCTACTTGTCTAATCACTCTATCGAGCTAATACACATGATAGGTACGATATATGAAGGAGAGCAGTATCGCATAGACGTATATAGAACACCAACACCATCTTCAATACCGCACGATAGGATGGTCATAATCAAAATAAGGCATGTTGCCTTGTACAACCAGGATTGGGTACGTGGTACCACCATCTGACGGGGGGTTGCGTGAACATACTTTTGTAATTCTACTTTGAAACCTCCGGATGGACATCATCTAAGACCACCCTCGTGGATCGATATTAAGCGCGCCGTATTCTCGGGTCAAGAATTACACGATGGATAAAAGATGATGTCATGTACCAGGTAGCACGCACATCATACTACCGTTACTCCCATGGAACAGCACAAGATGGGAATAATAAAATGCCCACCGGGTAAGCATCTGTCATGATCGAACTACATACTGTAGAAGCGTGCTCCAAGTGATTGTACACTAATGTACATAATAGTTGGCGCTGTGATTGGTGATGAACAAGATGAAGATCGCCGGCTTGGGTGTGCAGGGGTCTTCCAGCGGCACGGGCCATTGGATGATATTCCCGCAAAGCCGTAGCACCACCAATACAGTCAGTCAGTCGCGCGTTGGTACATGGCCCCAATTACTAGGTCTCGATGGATTGATATATACAGTACCTAGGTAGTCACTGGCAGGCAAGACGCCACGTACGACTGTCTACGATGAAAAGACAGGTGGTATGCGAGAATTGTTGATAGATAAGCGCAGCGTGTTCTGGAGGCAACGCAAATTCTACATAGTAAGTAGAGCAGAGATCCAGAAGCGACTCCAGGGCTGCTAGTTCGTCTGTCCAAAGACGCTTACCACTGTTGGCCTAAGTAGGATCCTAGCTGCATTCCCAGCCGCTACCTGGTTAGCGTTCTCTCGATGGCTGGCGAGCTGGTGTGTTTCACCAAACGAGCTGGAGAGCTGGGGGCTTGGCGCGGGAAGGAACAGATGAACAGATGGACAGACTCGTCTGTGCTGAAGCAGAAGACAAACGAGAGACCCGAGAGGATACCTCAGAGGAAGAAGCGCGGAACACAAGACGTCACCTCGATGGCTTTTTCGGTTCCGCACGCAGCTGAGCCAGCCATGTTGCAGATCACTACGGGTGCCCAATCCCTAATTTGCTACTCGTATGTACCACATGGCTGTTGCTATTTACGCATTATCAGTGATATATCAGCGATCTGCATGCATTAATGCGCAATCTGAAAGACTTTTCGGTAGCGTGGCTTGGGCAAAGCATGTGTGGTTGATCGAGGTCGATTGCATTGTACTGAGCTGAGCCTGCATTGCGGACCTCGTTCGCTGTTCTGAGGCTAGATGTCGAGACCTGCACGACTCTCGACATCATTGAAAAACATGAAGGATTTGGTATTTTCAATGTTTGTTGGGAAACAGCACGGCAGGATCATGTCGTTCGCGTAGGATGTAGGATTCTGGTTTGGAGAAACCTTAAAGTTGAGGATTCGGTCGCGAAGGAGCTGCGTGGAAAAGGGGCAGCTGCAGCTGTCCGGGCTGCCCAGGCGGGCCAGGGCTTATGCTGTGATTTGCTTGCGCAATATCAATCCCTGCCGAGCAAATATCACACCCCCCCACATAAGCACATGCGCCACCAATCAAACGGGATTCGTACCTGAAGGCGGGCATGACGGTACCTGACTAGAGCGATGCGCCGGCGGGTGGAGCTAGAGCGCTGGCTGCAGGTCAGATCGTCCGCGCGGACCGAATGGGGAGAAAGTGTACTTGGAGAGCGTACTTCTTTCTTGCCGGCCTTTCTTTCAATTGAAACCGACAATGAAGCCATCGGCCAACGAGATGATACGACAGGCGACGGATGACGGCTGCGCATAGTGTGGTGCCGAACACGTCTGGTGAAATGAGAGGGCGTGTTACTGTAGCAGGTCAAACAAATAGTCGACAAAGACATAGACTGATGAACAACAACAAACATTGGTGTCTTAGACATACGAGTACATGCAACATCATTTGAGCCTGGGGCCTGGCAGGCAGGGAAAACCGTAGTACGCCCGCCATGTACAGAATGTTCAGCTTGAAATAGCACACCATACCTACCTGGCGAGCTGGTAGCATGTGTACTGTAAGTAGGTACTTACTCAATGCTAAGCTACTTAGATGAAGCGTCATGCAATAGCCACTCAGTGATATCCAGTATGGCGGGATCCGGGCAGGGCCTATAGAAAACTTAGGTAGGTACCGCTGTATTAGAGTCCATCATGATCAAACACGTCGAAATTTGGTCTTCATGCCACTTCTCCAGAAACTCACAATTACGAGTAAGTACTGTACTGACAACAACAACAGCGCAGTATCGCGAGGTAGAATAAGTAACAAATATCTACATAGGTACCTAAGGTACATATACCTACCTACTACTACAGTAAGTGCCCTTTAGCAGGCACGCTATGTCGTGCACTAAAAGCCGAACAGGTCAGATCGGGAGTTGCTACGAGTCTCGTACGCTCGCTACGGTTCTGAATGGGGGGTTCTGGCGAGCGTGGTGCGAGGTGCTGTGGTGTGAGGTGCTGGTCACGATGTGACCTGCATGTACAGATAGACTACAGACGTGCTTTTCAGGGTATTAGTCGGGTGTTCCTTTCAACGCCAAGTTGGAGAGTTGATTGGTCCATGCCGTCCTTGGCTGTTCCTGATCAAGCTGCCAATCCCTCCATCCGCAGCTCCACTGGGAAGCCACCTGGGTCGCTCGACCAATCAGCCCACCCCTCGACCCCGGGCATCGACAGGTACAAGGGTGCGGTGCAGGCTCGACAGGGCACTCAGTGTGCCTGCTCCCAGTGCCCAGTGCCCAGGCCCCCAGACTCCCAGGCTCCCAGGCCCGCCAGGTTCCTGCCCCGGGTCCTGCCCACGGACTTGTTACTGACCTCCTCCCTTTCTCTCTTCTTTCCCGCCTCTCCTCTTTGACCTTTGACTGTCCCGTCGCATCCCACAGCGTCTCTCTCCCTCGACTCCCTCGAGAGAGTGTTGGGCCTTCCCCTTCGTTCGGATCCTCATACAGTTCCATTCATTCATTTACTTCTCACCCCATACCAACCCGACTGTACTCCCAAGAGGATCCTTACCTTACTCTCATTTTTCACCTTGACGACCACTGACAAACGATCCACGAACCCCTTCACTACTGCTTGACGCCTTCGATTCGTTCAATTGACACGGCGCGAGTAGACGCTCATTATTGACACACTTGTCCTGACGATACCACAAACCGTTGTGTACAACTGTATTTGGAACGCTTCCAAGCACGGGATAGACAAAACAGCACGTTTCGCTACGACACTTGGCCAATTGCTAGGTTCTGGGGTAGGGAGGATTTCTGGACTGAGGGGTTTCTTTGACGAAAAGGAAGGAGGATAAGTGCCTGTTAGGAAGTCTGATGACATTCGCCGTCATTCAGATTTAATCGAGATGCCGAGCCACAAACACCTTCACGCGCGCCAAGCGCACCATCACTGGAATGAGTTCGTCCAGGGCGTTGAGAGTGTCGCCAACGACCTGAATCCCTTCAAAGATGCCCCGCACACACTGCAAGAAAGGGCACCCGAGACCGTATACAAAACGGTATACAAGACCATGTCGCAAACCTTCGACGGTCCCATTGCCGGCTACACAACCGTCGGAGTCCCAGCAGAATCAACGAAGGACGCCCAAACAGATGGCAAAGTCACCGCCGCTGAATTTACTGCAGCTCGTGTGACATCAGCTGATGATGAGACGGCTGCTTCGCCCAAGGAGACAAGCTTGGCCCACAAACCAGACACCAACAAAGCTCAGGCCAGTGACGATCTCTCTGAAAGTCTACCTGAGTCCATCAAGCCTACAAAATCAGTCAACCTGCACAATGACTCAACCCTCGCGGTTGCGGGCACCACCTCGCTAAGCCACGACACCGGGTTCACGGCCACCGCCTCCGTCACCGACTCGCTCAGCGCAACCGATGCCGCCGCATCGTCGACCACTACATCAACCCCGGAGTCCGGCTCGGACAGCAGTCCTGCAGTCAAGGCTGGCATTGCCATTGGCGTCCTTGGCGGTCTACTGCTTGTTGGTCTTCTCATCTTCTTCCTCTTCAACAAGCGCAGAAAGCAGCTCGAACAGCAAAAGGCTCAGGATGACGAGAAGGTGAATGGACCTCTTCCCGGCGGTCGTCCTGCTTCTATCCTTTCCACTCGGACCAGCGCTACAGCCCCTCAGTTGAGCTTGCGACCCCTGACCCAGTTCAACCCGACTTTCAACGAGAGACGCTCGAGCAAGGGCGCGGGTCTGATGCTCGCGACTGCTGGCGCCAGCCCGCAGAGCGCGACTCATGAGAAGGGAGCCAGCTTGTGGGAACGCCCATCCACGGCTCACAACAACAACCCCGAGAACCCTTTCAGCGATACCGCACGTGCTCAATCTCCTACAGGTAGCGCGCCCTCGGCAGCTAATGAACCACCCACGAACCCCTTTGACTCTCCCGAGAACATCGTCGGGATGGCCCAAACTACTGACCTGCCTGCAACTTCCGAATCTTCTACTACTACTTCTGGCGCTGCTGTTGCCGGCACAGTGGCTGTTGCTGCTGCCGCTGCTGGCGCCGCTGCTGTTAGTACTTCGACTTCGTTAACACGAAAGCAGTCGACTCGCAAGCAAGCACCCGAACCGTTGGATCTCACCATGCCAATCGCGCCTCCAAGCCCGACTGGCACTGAATACAGTATGAATTCTGTCCCCGCCGGTCAATCTCCAGGTCCTTCAAAGAGTGCTGCAGCAATCGCCGAGGCTGGCGGTCCCCCTGCCACTGCTGTTCATCGCGTCCAATTGGATTTTAAGCCGTCTTTGGATGACGAGCTGGGCCTCCAGGCAGGGCAGCTTGTGCGAATTCTTCATGAATATGATGATGGATGGGTAAGGCACTCTGACTCAACTAAGAGTAATGACAGAACTAACTAAAAACCAGGCACTATGCATTCGCCTCGACCGTTCCAAACAAGGTGTGGCGCCCAGAACTTGTCTGTCTACTCGCCCTGTGAAGCCTCGTCCGGGCCCCCCAGGTTCTCGTCCGGGCCCGCCGGTTAACCCTAGCATGCCCCGTGGACCTCCTCGTGGCCCTGGTCCGAACTACCCGCCTGGCCCCCCTCACGGTCGGCCAGAATCACCCATGAGGCCAATGAATGGACGACCCCAATCGCCCGCTCAGATGCGTCCTTACTCACCAGCCGGTGGCCGGCCTCAATCTCCTGCTCAGATGCGACCCTACTCTCCAGCAGGAGGACGACCCATGAGTCCTTATACCGCCCGCCCTGCGTCCCCTTCTGGCGGTCCTCCAAGAAGCCCTGGTCCTCGCCCTCAGTCTCCGGGACAAGGACCTCGCCAACAGCGACCACAGAGCCCCAACGGAATGAATCGACGGCATAGCCCTCCGGGCCTTAGTCCCATGAACCCCAACAACAACACACAATACCGCGGTCCCCCGGGCCCACCGCCTCAGGAACAAGGCGACCGCAAGCCTGTGCCTGGCCAGGCATACTAAGTTCCTACTGAAAAGTAATATGGACATTAGATCTTCTCGTCACTCGCTTGCGACTCATTTTTTTCTTTTGGTCTTTTACTGCGATACACAGTGCATCGTGTTTTTAAGCGTCGTGGTACGACGCACTTCCTAATTCCGATTTTTGAACATGAATTTGGAAACATCGGATAATTCGTTCCAAATTCTTGTTCATCCATCGGCTAGGAAACTTCTTGTTGATAATTTCTATTTCGGCTATAGTCATGGTGTGGCCGAGTTGTCTCGGGCACCGCTATTGCTCAGCTAAGCAACTTGTTGCTTAGGATTTACGGAACACCTTGGGATGACGCTTATCCTCGAAGGTTTGCCAGGGGATAGCATCAGATATCGGGATGGTCTGGTGCCTCTGTGCTACCCAAGGTCTCTCAGGTCTGGCCTGAGGCTTCATTGTCAATTCTTGATACCTCTCTCATTTTGCGCCTCAGTCATTATGATGAGCCTGGTCGGTATTTTCGGTTTGTACCTCGGCGCAAATGCTTGTGAGCGGGTTGGCTCATTTGGTCTAGAGAGTTACTGGTTGGACAAAGTCTCTAGAGGGATCAGGAGGGCACGCCGTGTCTGATGTTGGGGGTTATGACTATATGCGCAAGAACTTGCGAATGCGTTCTCTCCCTGGCAAACCATGATTGGCAGCCCTGGGGCGCCGCCTTTTCTGTGTAGCATGATAGTTGAATTGAGTGGTTGTCCAACGATTAACAGCATTCTTCGTGATCTGCCTTGCCTTGCTGAACTTTCCCATTGTAATCCATCCAAGTCATTTTAGACAATGTTGGCCTACCTACATAGTGCTCCATACTGTGGGCAATCTCGGGCACTCGAGGTTCTACGTAAATCCGCCGAAGCTGTTGTCACGTCGAAGGTTACCTGAATAATATATGGCTAGTATTAGTCTCAAGCTCAGATTCATTGGCTCATAGGGAATGACTGTACGTAGAGATGACGGCACACAATCGATTTCCTCGTAATACATGTAAAGAGTCATGACAAATATAAAGTCACGACAGACGACATCAGCATGTGCCTGCGACGAATTGTTTGGTCCGTTCATGCTTCAACGCAATTTAGAGCCGACGTCTTCTGCTTCTATATTCAATATATCATGTGGGGCGCCTGCCAAATGGTAGCACGAAGTATTCCCGGCTGTGACGCCGGTAAAAGCTGGACAATCAATACCTTCATTTCCATCGCTACATATTATTTGTCCTATCGAACCATGTTAATCAAAGAACTCCGAGTGCAACACGCAAGACTGTATAAATGTAACAGGGCATGCCTAATACTACCAGATGAAACCGACACGGCTGGTTTGCTCGGATCTTTAATATGATGAAGATTCCGCTATACGAAGGGGATAGGGAGCATTTCCCTGTCTCTCACTTTCCACAGCCCTAGATAGATAACAGCACGTAACTAAATCATCAAACCGGTCTTTTACACACAATGCATCCCTTCCCGCTCCTCTGGCCAGCAACCCTCTTACTCACGATATCACCCTACGTATTATCTCTCAAAGTAGCCAGCAGCCTCGAGGTTCTCGAGTGGACGCCCGACCTGATCGCCAAGGAAGACTACTTCAACGGCAGCGTCTCGATCGTGAGCGGGGGCATCCCCAACCTGGCGAACGACAGCAGCGTGGATCTAGGCGCGAATTCAGAGACGCAGCTCCTCCGTCAGTATGCGTCGCACAGGAACCTCAGGACAGTCATTACGACGGCCGAGGTCTACTACCGCATTGTCGCGAGCAGAAAGGCTGGGATCGCGACCTTGGAGGATCTCAAGGGGAAGAGGATCGGGGCACAGCCTTCTGCGTCCTCGGAATACTTCGTGCAGACGTACCTCGCTACGGCTGGGCTGAAACCTTCAGACTACACAATTGGTAAGCGACGTCTGACTAGATCAAATTCTTGAATTCATGTCATAGCCTCTATATGCACTCGGGGGTATGCCAGCCTTGTCGTCTGCCGCATTACTTGCCTTTGTGTCGCGGGACTTGTGGACCTGGAGTTGTTTTCCAACAAATCTGCAACTCACCTCGGATTCACTTGATGATAAATCAATTATAACTGACGAGATGCTGCAGTATCCGGCGATCCCTGTCTGAAGCAACCGTGCGGCTCCAACACGCATCCGGTCATGCTCAAGCGCGGTGCCATCGACGCGATCGGGATGTGGGAGCCGAGCGTGCAGCTTGGCGCCGAAGCCCTGGGCGCTGACGCGATCGTGTTCGGCAACAACCAGACGACCTACCGCGAGATCTACAACCTGGCGACGACGACACAGAAGCTCGCGGACCCGGCGAAGCGCGCCGAGATCGTGGCGTTTCTGCGGGCGCTGGTGCAGGCTGAGGAGGTGTTCACAAAGGACCCGGACAGCATCGTCGCCAGAGCCGCGGCAGCGGTCAAGACGGATCCGACGCTGTTCCGCAAAGTATGGCCGGTGCACAGATGGTCGGCACGCGTGCCCCCGGACATGTTGGACGTGCTGGTCGAGGAGGACAAGTACGTGGCGGCGAGGGATGGGCGGTCGGCCCTGTCGCGCGACGTGCTAGCCACCCTCATCGACACGAGCGTGCTGGAGGAAGCATTATCTGCTGGCATCCGGACGGCGACATGACGTTGTATTGCGACGCTCGGTGTGATTGGCGGAATAGGGGCGTGCCCATTCTTGTTTAAAATTACAGCTGGGACTCGGCCCTCCTCGATGTTGCTACGGTAATAATTGCCTCAGCTCGGCCCTCAGCTATTGAAACTCGCCAGACTATCGAGCCTAGTGCGTCGCTCGTCGGCGCGATCTAGACCCACGAGATTGCACCCTGGCGAGCCGTGGTGCATCTATTGGTATACATCGTAACCCTCTCTCTCATCCTGGCCGCCGGAATTGAAACGCAAGCGCGTGCGTGCTGCTTGGCTAGCTCAGCTCGAGCTAGGATGGACCTGTCAAAGAGATAAAGGTTTACTATAAACTACTAAGCATTCACCTGGTAGGTATGCACCATGCTGAAGAGCCGCGTCTCCTCTTTCAACGTCTTGATGCCCATCCTGCTACTATCTTTACCTGATGAAAGGGGGAAAATAAAACATGCATCCATTTTCTAGCCTTGAACCTACCAATTATTTTCGAGTAGCAAGGATACCATTATCGCATATGCAAATATTATGATGAGCGAGACCAAGCTCCCGTCACGGTATGAAATTCGCCCACTCCAAATCGAACATTTGGACTGGACAAAGGCACTTTTCGCTCATAGTTTTGTATGAAAACCCCGATGTTATCCAATTCGATACAGGTCATTCCTAGCAATGTGACCCGCTCATCTTCGTCTGCTTCTCTTGCTGAGCAGCTCTGCCAAGATGTGTGAAGCCCTAGATCTAAGTACCTACCCACTAACACGACACGTCTCAAAGATATTCGGTTCGCCAATATGGCGTAACCTCTACCCCTTACATAGGACCGCACGGTTCTACGACCTATACAAAGCCAGCGACTACATGATCCGATATCAGATATCCTCAGGTCTTTCACTGGGTATATTCGATACAGAACATGAGTACAGAAATCCCGAATCAGCCGCCTCTGGTGGGAGGCTATACTTTGACTTCAACGACGTCGCCGTCGACGAGCATGACCTCCTGCAGCAGATGGATACCCCCTTGGTCAGCATTGCCTGCGCCTTCGACGCTTTCTATGCCATGGACAACAGACGTCTCGCGCCCGTCACAGGCCGCCTGCCCGCCTCTGCTAGCTTCCACGAGGCGCTCGCGCAGCGCGAACAGCAGAAGTCGTGGCTCCCCACGACGCCCGGTCAGGTGTTGCAGCGCATGGGCACAGCGACGCGCGCGGATGCCGAGGGCGGCGGGTTCATGAAAGCCATTGCCTACCACATGATGCGATCGGCTGCGGAAAAGGGGTTTTGGAGGATCCAGATCCAGTGCTTCCATGACGCAGTCACGGCCGTCTGGACGAATCCGCCGGTGCCGTTTAAGGGGTGTATTGCCGGGGAGGTGGACACGTATTCGCTGGACGAGATGGACGAGGATGGTACTCGCAGGTTTCCGTTTCGTGCGGTGAGACAGAGATTGACGAAAGTCTACGTCACGTTGCGGTAATTTGAACGTCATTACACTCAGCGCCCTTTTGGGTTATGCGTCTTTGCATCTATTTTGGCATATGTCCGGCAAGAATACCATCCGCTCCGTCAGATTGCACGTCTACAGTCCTCGGGGGAAAGTATGCTTGATCGACTAGAATCAGGCCTTACGATTCCATCATTGAAGAATTGCTGCAACGCGATGACAAACCGCAACGTCGTATATACGCACATGCAGCGGGAACATAGCAAGGTCCCCCGGATGCGGAGGACACAGCTTTGCCAATTACGATTATATCGAAATTATGTTTTCCATCACATCATATAGACATACAATTTTACATATATTCCCAATCGAGAGTTCGCAGAGGCCATGGCCCTTCAAAACGACGGCGAAACAGTTGCCAGAGGGATAGAGCACGTCTTCGACAACGCCGCGCGCGCCTCGGTGCTGTTGGCGCTCACACATTCTATGCCAGTATCACCGGTGATCCCATCGCAGATGATCACAGGGTCTCCACCACACGGAGAAGTGATGTTGAAGTCCTTGAACGTGATGTTGCTGCATACCGCGTTGGGGTTCGTCGAACACCTCAAGCTGGCGACAGCAAGACCTCTTTTTCCGCTAGAGTAGCCCGTGAAGTTCTCGAATCGGATATTGGTAATATTCATCATTGAAGGGTGCTGCCGGCAGGTCTCATCATCGACCTAAGGCCAATCATGTCAGCTACTTGATTTGATTTGATTTGATTTGGTTAAGCGATAAGAACTCGTAACATATGTCTTACGTTGAAGTAACAGGAGTCGATGGCGACAGTGTAATCGTTGTGTGCCTGGTAGAAGTTTCTGAATGTTATGTTGTCCTGCATTCGGTCAGTGCTGCATGGTATTACGCGTGGGAATCTGAGAAGGACTTACGACAAACCCGTACCCGACATCAGGGCCGGCCCAAGTCTTGATTCTGGCACCGTCTGGAATGGTCAGCCGTCATAAATCAAGGTTAAATCCGAGTTTAACTCACTATCGCCGTTAAGCAGCCAGACGTTTTCAATAACAACATCCTTGACGAAGGTCATCTCTCCTGCGTACTGACCAAGAGAGCCCATGGATTGACCATGAGTTCCATTGCAGTACATGGTGTCCACATGCACGTTCGAGGCGTTTGACTTCGGAGAGAAACAGTCATCCCCAATGTTTACCCATAATCGCTTGACGGTGACATCTTCGACATTGAGCGAGTCGAAGAAATCAGTGTTCTTCGGCCGTGCTGACGCGTTATTCGACTCTGCGGTGATCACGAGGTCAGAGAACGAGAGGCCCTTGGACGACACGATGAAATTTGTCCAGCAAGGCGAGTCCTTTTCGTGTATGCCTTCCATTGCGAGGTTCGTGGCGTTCTCGGCGTAGAACAGGATCGGTCGCAGGTATTCGTTATCAGGATCCAGGATTTCTAGGCCGGCAAACTCGTTCCACCATCGCTGACCATTGCCGTTGAGAGTCCCGTTCCCGTAGATCCTGATGTCCTTACCGCCCCATTTCCAAAACATGATGCTATTCTGGAACGGGTGTGTGAAGGCATTGGCTTGCCAGTATGGGGTGTCGTTGGTGAATTTGACTTCCCCATCCCAATGCACCTGGACGTCATCAAGAAAAGTCAGGTCAAGGGGCTTGCCGATGATGAATTGTTCATCCTTTGGTAGGTAAAGAGTGCCACCATGGTTGGCTTCTTTCAAGCCCGCTTTGAAGTCGTCGGAAACATCGTCGGTATCATTCTTCGATGACCGAATCGTAACGATCTTCCGGTCATTGTGGCACCCTTTCCCTATGTAAGGGTGCTTTTGTCGAAATTCGTCGATGCTTCGCGGCACGTTAGCTGGCAACTCACCATAGCTAGCAATGACGCCAGTGATAGCTGAGAGCAGTGCAAAAAGACTGAAGGAACGCATGTTGATGGAAGCCCCAATAGGTACATGGGAGAACTGGAAAGGATGAGTGGGAATGGGGTTCAAACCTACAGGATAATCCTTTATTTATCATTACCTTCCCGGCCGTGGTTGGAGGACCCCGAGGCTCATGCTTCCTGATCCAAGATCCTCCAACGTCTTGACTGACAAGAGCAAGCTACAGCATCTTCGAGGATCAATAACATCTCGAAATGTTTCCCACCTATCACGTACAAGATAGCTCTCCTTGACAAGGGTGCACGGCGAATTCAATGCCTAAATTTTAGTGAGCAACTTGTGGGAGAATCATATCCTCGATGAAGGCCTGCGCAACATGAGCTATATGATTGATGGAACTTATTGAACGGAATAACATGACATTGCATCCGGGATGCTTGGGGTCGTATTCTCCGCATTTCTCCAATCTTCACCGCAAGTGTGCTAGCTGCATCACCCATGCTGATGTCAATAGCAAATGCGCATGACTTCTTGAAAGGAACTTGGACATGGTACAGTTGCATCTATAATGTGTTATCGAGAACGTAACAACTGCCTAAGCTACCCACTTTGATCTTGGCTATCTACAAGGACATAATACATCGTGGCACAAAAGCACAGGGGCAAACCCTGATCAGATCAAGAGATATGAGCAGACAGGCAAGCTACAATAAGTCGTCGAGTGAAATGGCATGCGACACATACTCTAGAAGATTAATGATTATATGCTGAACAGCATTCAGAAACCCGACCTCACAAGGGTTCCGACTATCATAGCTGCGGGTTCTCCAGTCCTATCATGATGTTACTTTTCAATTTTGATCAAACCTCCAAGGTACAGCAATAGCGTTCAACCTCACCGAGACTACCCAAAACAACGAGGAGAATCGATTTTAAATCCGATGGCGAAAGTCTTAAAACAGCAGAGCTCAATACATAGTCCCAATGTCAACTTACTCGCCAAACTCCCAGTCACCACGCTTAGACCCGCTAACTACAACTTACTATCCTTCCAAACCGGTTTCCTCCTCTCATTAAAGCTCCTTACTCCCTCAACAAAATTCTCTCCTCCTTCAATCCTGCCATACCAGCCCTTTATGATCAACTCCGTGCCCTGCTGGGGTCCCATACCCTCCCATCCTAACTTGAGCCCTTCCCTCGAGACAATGACGGCGTCGGGGCTATTCTTAGCTATCTTGCCCGCCCACTCGAGCGCCTTCTCGACGACCTTGTTCCTCCCCCCATTCTTATCCCCGCCCTCCCCTTGATTTCCCTCCGTCACAACCTCGTTCACCAGCCCCCAACCCTTCATCTCCTCCGCGCCGTACCTCTTGCCCGAGAGCGCCATCTCGCTCGCCCGCTGACGTCCCACGGACCTTACGAGGCGCGGGAGCGCGCCGGCGAGGGCGATTACGCCGATGCTCACCTCGGGCAATGCGAAGGACGCGTTCTCCGCGGACGCGATCACAAGATCACAGTTGATCGCCATCTCCATGCCGCCGCCGAAGCAGATGCCGTTGACGGCGGCGATGACGGGCTTCTTGCCGCCGCGGTTGCTGAGGCCGCCGAAGCCGGAAAGCGGCATGCGGTCTGTGCTTTCGATGGCGGTCTCAGGAGCTGATGAGGGAGGAGTTGCGGCGGTTGTGGCTTTGGCAGGAGTGCTACTGTTGCTGCTGCTGTTGTTGTTGATGCTGTCCCACTCCTTCAGATCCTGCCCGGCACAAAAGGCTCGGCCGGACCCCGTCAAGACAGCGCACCGAAGGGACGCCTCCGCATCGTACCAATTCCATAGCCTCTCGAGCGCGAAGTGCTGTGGGCGCGGGATGGCGTTCAGCTGTTTTGGGCGGTTGAGCGTTACAAGGAGGATGTGGTCTGCTGGGAACGATATAATGACACTTGGGACAGGGGGTGGTGGGGAAGACAGTCCCGGTGGGAGGTTGGTGTATGAAGGGGCGGACATTATGACTTTGTTCGTAAATCGATGTAAGTTTTCTGTTTAGATGGTGTGTAGATGGTGTGAGTTTGGTGCAATTGAAGATGCCAGTGTTATGTGATAAGCCGCTGGCTGATGGTATTGAGGTCAGTTATACTGGAGTTGAAACCAGATAATGCGAGGGTTTGGCGAATCCACTTTATAGGACAAACTGTGAACTCTTACTTTTATGGTTCCGATGGGATGGCAAATACAAAATACAATATACAAATGTCAATTGGCTAAGACAGAGCGGGTTGTAGTGGAAGAAGGTGAGAAGGTCAGGATCCTTTCAACAATTCTCAATACCTGGGCGCCAGGGGGCCTGGGTACAGTAGTGTGGGGCTTTACCCCAGACGCCTCCATCATACCTCGGTTGAGCAATGCATATCGGCTGACAAGTTCTGGTCTCGAGAACTAGCATTGCAAATAAATTCTGAACCTCTGATGGTGACAATAGGTGTACATTCGAGTCTCGTTGGATTCTTTGAGCTAGGTGAGGTCATCCTAGGCGCTGTTTTCCACATTTGATACTATCTACAAGTATACCTGCCTACCTACCTAGGTAGGTAGGCACTAGGGCTGGACGAGGAGATCTGACATGTTCAGACGAGAAACATAATCTTGATTACCTAGGTACTTACTCAAATCGCATTTCTGCTAACCTTGTGTTACCAGCATAACTCTAGTAGACTATTGTTAGGAGCCAATTTCGAACTGAGTGCTGTGCAATACTATCTGATCTAGTAGATTTCCACGCAGGCGACAATTACTTTAGTTTATTGATATCTGCTGGCAGTACTGCCCAGTCTGATACCGACACCAGTGTCACCCCGCACGCCTGCGTTTTGCCCATGTTGCAGCCGACAAGCAACGTTTTCACCATAGCTACTATTACAATTTCCACTTCAAACATGACTCGCCCACCCTATGCAGAAAGTCCCCGTTTCTCGCTTTCGGTGAAGAAAATGACCATTCGCCAAAGCTTCTTGACCAGGGCCTCGGCTTCATCATCCAACGCCTGTAATCATCATATTAGCAAAAAAAGGGAAAGACAGAATGGCTGGGAAAGGGGGGTGTAGAGAATTGAGATCTCAGCGTGTGATGACACATACCTCTGCCAGCTCCTCCACCAACTCTTCCGGCTTGCCATGCTTTCTCAAATGTTCCTCAACAACCTCGATGAGCAACTGTTCCTGTACGCCAAGATATTCGACTAGCTTCTTCTCCACGAAAGGACGTAGTTTGTCGCGGATGACGCCCTCATCCAAATAATCCCACTTGACATCCCATTCCCATAGACCGCCTTTCTCGTTAGGAATCTCTTGTGCAAGGGCACGCACAGCCTGGTCACGCTCCTCGTCCGACATGGCGGCTGCGGCTGTGGGCTCAAACTTGATGGGAATGAGCTGCCGTCTCGTAGTAGCATCCTCATCCTCGTCTTCGAGAAGCCCTTCAACCTCAGCAATTGTTTTTCTCTGCGGGGCGGCACGTTGCGCTTGGGCCTTTTGCGCCGCAGCACCAAGAGACAATTTGAAGGGTTGCGGTGCCGCGAGACCGGCCCGACTGGGGTGCCTGTGTTCCATCTCCTGTGCCTGTCTCTCGAGGAAGGAATCGGCCATGCCGCGAGCCTGTTCACGTTCGGCGTCTTCCTTGATCTGTTCCTGCGCTTCTGCCTGACGATCGGCTTCGTCGGCGGCCGTCTCTCTTCCTCTCTTGGCCGCACGTTCCCGCATCCACGCACTACGGTCTTTGTAGTACTCTTCCTTTTTCCGTGCCGCTTCCGCGTCGTCATCGAAACTCTTCAACCAACGGATCGCCTCCTCTCGCTTCGCAGCCACATTCTCTTCGTCCGCAGCGTCACGGCCCTTCTCTCGCTCTAGAGCTGCCGTTCGAGACTTTTCACGGTTGAGCCAGCGTCGCTCAGCGTCCAGGTAGGCCTTTTCGGCCTCCGACTTCTGCTTGGCGGCCCTACGTCGCTCGAGTTCGTCGTCGCTCGCCGGGTCATCTTCATCTTCTCTGTGATAGGTCACGCCGTTGTTGGTAACACCGCCGTTGACAAAGCTAACAGATCGGTTGTAGTCCTTGCCCATGTCGGACTTGAGACCCTTCGGTCCTGATGGGGCATTGGGCACTCTCGGACCTAGTGGGATATTGTTCGTGCTGGACGGCGGTGGCGAGGCGAGTCGGGAATGCCTGGGCGCTCCGCTCCGCTGTCGCTCGGCGGCCTCGAGTTCCTCCTCCCTCTTCAAGCGTTCCATATCTCGTTGGACACTGCGATCTCTGAATGCGGCTATCTCGGCGGCTACAGTCTCCCTCATCTCGGCCGGGATGTCGGCCAGTTCGTCGTCTTGTGCCAAGGGTATATTGACCACCTCGACGTTGTCGCCGTTCTGGGCCGACGCGTCGCCCATGGCAACGTCGCCATCGGCGTCTGTGCCTGAGCGTACTGGAGGGTAAAACAAGTTCTTGATGATCTGCTTCAACGCACCTCTTGCCGACTCTAGCCTGGCCTCGGCACCCGCCTCGTCCGTTCTGCCTTCTTTATACTCGTCCAAGAACTGTGTGGATTTCTCGTCGAAGCGGACTTGGAGCTGAGACTTGTCGAATTTCTCGTATGTCTCGTCGTCTTCCGAGGGCGTATCCGAAGGGGTCTGTTTCTCGGCGGGGACTTGAAAGTCACGAAAGATCTCGGAAGCAATCCAGAGAGATTCCGTATCGTCGAACTGTGCAAAGCCAAAGGCGAGTTCTTTTCCACTCGAGTCTACGGTCCGGTCCCAGCGACGCAACCTGCCGGCTGCGCCGAGGATCTGCTCGACACCCTGGTTTCCACCCACGCCTGGGGTGATAGCACTCACGAAAATAGTTCGGATTATCTCGTCCCTCGTTGGCGGGACCAGGGACTGCATGTTCTCCCTCATAGCCTGGCGGGCCTGGTCTATGCTTCGGTCCATGCCAAGGCCGGCCCTGGGACCGGCGGAGGGAGGGGCCTCGCTGTCCTTGCGGCCAGAGGGGCCTGAGGCGGAAGGCTTCCCGGAGAGGGTGCCGAGACGGATGACCGGGGCGTTAAAGTTGATGTTGGGCATGTTGGGGGGCGCTTGGAAGGAGGAGGGCATGCCGCTGGGTCGATTAGCTTGGTTTATGGTAGGCTGCTGAACGCCAGGTGGTGGCGCCATCCCGGGGGCAGACATGCCTGGAGGAGGTCCTGTTCGCGCGGCCAAGTCAGCAGGTCAGTTGCGTTGGCGCGACAACAAGACGGAGGGGGGAAGGGGGCATTCGTTGGCGAGACGAACCGAGACCAGGAGCCGACGACATGCCTGGCGGGCCATTGGCGCCAGGATACGAATTGTAGGTGGGCGGCGGGCCGAAGCCGGGCACTGGAGAAGCTGGTCAGCGATTTTCTGTCACTCGCGGTGGAAAGGCGATGATGGCCAGGCGACTTACCTCCGCCGTAGGGATTGTAGGCCATGTTGGCGGTGATGTTGACGGGGATCGTCGACCGAGATGGCGCTGGGCTCACACTTGCGCGCGCAATCTGTGTGTAAGTAGGTAGGTAGTGCTTTGAGATGCAACTTCGTGATCTGTCTGGCGCGTTATAAGAACCTTATATACTAAGTAGGTACCGTACCTAGAGGGAGTAGGGGAGGTAGAGTAGGATAGGGCAGGGTAGGTAGGTCAAGAGGTAGGTCAAGTAGGTAGCTTGGTGAGTCAAAGTTACGTTGTCGCAAGATTCCTTACGACCTTGGCCATTTTTGCGACGAAGCGTATGCGGACTAGATCACGACCGGGTCAAGTCAAGGCTGGGTCAAGGCTGGGTGAAGACTGGGTCCAGTGGTGTCCAGCCAAAGGTGGCTCGGGTGGTAAGTAGACTGTAGACGATAAAAGAAAGGCGATCAAAGCCAGACGCGATGCGGCTGGTCCCTCGCTCCCTCCACATGCTGCTTGCTAACAGCACTCAGGACTCAGATAGGTGACTACCTACAGAGGCTTCTGAGAGAGGTACTTATGGAGGCACAGAGAGCGCGGGTAGGTCTGCCTACTTGGGTGTCAAGGGTGTCTATCAAGGTATCCACTAGCGGGGCCTCACGAGCTGGGAGAGAGAGCCTTACTGCCGAGACAGCTACTACACCCCAGGCCGGCTCAGCGCAGCCGCAGCGTGCTAATTGAAGCCCACTAGAAAGTTCCGGGCAGGTTGTAGTTGAGATTGAGATTCCCTTCTCAACATCCACCCCTCCCCCCCAGATTGGTGTCCAAGATGTAGGTCTATCCCTACCCCGTCATGAACCGACCATCATGTTGCATACTGACGCTTTGTCCAGGGCAGAAATAGCCCGCGCTGCGCAGGTGGCGATGCGCTCGGCGTCGCTACTTCGCACCACCACGCCCACGCCCACGCCCGCGACCACGATGCTATCTCGGCCATCTCGCTCCCTCGTCTTCCCACCACACGCCCCCCGCTGCCCCCCGGGCAGGAGGCACATGTCGGCGACATCGAGCTGGCGCTCGCCCAACGAGCCCGCGAGACCGACCCCTCCCTCCGCCGTCTCGCCCACGTCCGCAGCCAAGACGCAGCAGCAGAAGTCGTACGCCTCGTACAACTGGGGCTCGCCCAGGAGAGTCTCCGATGCCGACATCCTCAATCCCACCAGTCCCTCCTACAACCTGGCATTCGGCGGCAAGAAGGGGTCCGAGAACAAGAAGGACGAAGCTGGCCGTGACTTTGCTTCCGACTTCGACCTCAGCCTCGGCCTTGAGCTCACCGACTTCAAGATCAACGCTCAGGACAGGCCCCGCTCCCTGCCTCCCCCCAAGACCTATCTGCGTATGGTCCCCCGCACAGGCCGCACCATCCACGTCAGCGGCTCCGTCGACGTCGCCCGCTCCTTCAAGATGCTCGCCGTCCAGGTCTCCCAGAACAACACCCGCAGAGACTCCCAGACTCAGCGCTTCCACGAGCGCCCCGGCCTGAAACGCAAGAGGCTGAAGAGCGAGCGCTGGCAGGCCAGGTTCAAGAAGGGC
This sequence comes from Astrocystis sublimbata, assembly GCA_022453515.1. Lineage (NCBI taxonomy): Eukaryota > Fungi > Ascomycota > Sordariomycetes > Xylariales > Xylariaceae > Astrocystis > Astrocystis sublimbata. The sequence continues at coordinate 441,251 of JAJNNY010000006.1, read as the reverse complement.
TTCAAGGCCACCGTCTCGAGGGTCCGCCAGCTCACGGCCCAGGGCTGGTAGATGATACTGTACCATACTCATGCTGTAACATACCTACAATCCAATGTGAGACATCACCACGAGACAATGCCATAAGAAAAGCCCGCCCAGAGTAGCCCAGAGTCAACCGCCGAGGCCTTTGTTTCTGTGATATGAATGCTCAAATGCACTAGAAAGACTCCACTATGCTAGGATGATCTGTCGTCAAGGTCCTCTATTGTGATAATGCTTTTGTATGCAAGACTAAAACTCCTTTCTTCGCTGCCTTTCAACCAGACTACCATATTGTCTTGCGCCAAAAGTGCTCTTAGCTTCGCGTCAAACAAAGGCAATCATTACAGATCACACAGATATTCGCTGGGCGCTGTTGGAGACGAGATGACAGAGAGCACGTGGAAGTCCTGTTATAATTTTTACTTGGAAACATTAATTGCGCTGCTGGCTAGCATCCGTTACCTTCATCATGTACTCTATGTTCAGCTGGGCGTATGAGGGCAAGGGCTCTTCCGGCTATGTTGAATACGACTCCGATGGAAGAAGAGATGCCAGCGTGGCTGAATCTGTCGCTGAACCTTCAAGGGCCGGTCCAAGCGAGCGCATATCTTCGCATACAGGAAACCGCTGCGATGAAAGTGGTTTCGCAAGCCTCACATCACTTCCTCAGCCTATGGTTCAGTCGAAGTCCGATGGTGGCGGTGCGACACTTCGTCAACCCAAACGAAGGCGAAAGGCTGCGCAAGAAAACGATGGTGATGCATCTGGGTCTGGCGAGTGTCATGAGAAAGGAGAAGAATGTAATGGTAAGAGTCCCCACAGTAAGGAATCACGAAGACCAGATCCGAAAAGACACAAAGGTAATCAGTGAAAAGGGGTATGCGCAAGGTCCTAGCAGCCCGCAGCATCTCACTTTAGTACAGCTAATGAAGCAGCGTGGATGAAAAAAAGAACCGCTTAGAGAGTTGTTGGCTAATTTGTCTTACTTTAACAAAGTTTCTGAAAAATCTAGAAAGAAAATAGAATCCGAGACGAAAGTTCTAGAACTTCAGCGCCAGGTCAAGAATGTCCAGGACAAGCTACAGTCCCTGTTCATTGAGCAGGTAGCACAAAAGCACCAACTACAGAAAGTTGCGGGCAACAAGTTCTCAGAAGAATGGAATAACCTGGCGTCTCAATTGAAGGACCTGCTCGTGCAGCTAGACACCATGACTCGCCAAATAGTAGAGAGAACCAGCAGCTATCTGGAGAGAAATGACACAGATGTCAAAAAGTTCATGGCCAAATACGCGGAGATGATTCAACAGCTGATGGAAGGTAATGCCGAGTCGCAGAACGAAAATATGAAGCAACTGAGAGAAATCCATGGGGAACTGACCCGGCAACACAATGAGACCACGACCTGGTATCAGCATGAAATACAACGCCTCGGGAAGGACATCAAGGATAAAGACGACGCCCTTGAGCAACAGAATGCTCACCTAGCCTACACGATGCAAAATTTGAGCGCTGAGCATCACAAGCAGCTGGCAGCCCAGGCAAGCGAGCATTCCCGCTTAGCAGAAAAGCACCACCTGAAGCAGGAGAGATTGGTGAACTGGCACAAGAGAAAGGCGGATGAGAAGATCTCGATGTACGAGGAGAGAGTAGCTTTCATGCACGAAGAGAACGTCCAACTTATCAACGCCAGGAGCCAAGACCAAATAGAGTGGCTGAAAGGGAGGCAAAAAAGGAGCGAGCAGATGTGGAATCTCGAATCGGATCTTGCGAAGGCGAAACAAGAACTTGGCTCAATAGCGCAGCGCAACCGGGTGTTGGAAGCTCAACTAAGTGACAGTCAGCAGCACATGTCAGGTGAGGTCCAAAAACTTCAAGAGGAACGAAATGAACTGGATGCCAGGACAAAGAAAGGAGCAGCGGAAATCGAAGCACTCCGTGATGCCGAAAATGGCCTATTACGGCATTGTAGGGAGTTGGAGACTGAACTTGCGAATAGCCAACAAGAAGTCGAGGGGTGCAGAGAAGAACTAGCTATTGCATCGCAAAGGGTGCAAGATCTCGAAGTGTCACATCAAACGACTATCAAGGAGCTCAACGAGGTTTTTACACGCGAGAAGAATCTGGCCAAGGCAGAGCACGAGAGGGAGATCTTGGTGGAGAAGGAGAAATTCAAAAAGCATGAGAAACTCGCAGCATCGTTGAGCAATTCGACATATGAACAGACCCAGCAACATATTGATGCCCTTGAGAAGAATACCCACAAATTGTTGGACGATTTGAGTCTTGTGAGGAAAGAGCGGCAACAAGAGCGTGATCAAGCAGACGAGCAAATTCGAGAGGCGAAGATCAACTTGTCGGTAAAAGATGCGAGAATTCGAAAATTAGATGAAGAATCAGAAGCTGCACATAACAAGATCCAGAGAATTACTTCTGAGCTTGATCAGAGAAAGGAAGCCCAGCAAGCTCTCGAACTTTCAAAGCAAGCAGCTGTGGCACAGTCACGCGACTTCCGACAAGCTCTTGAAGAGGCACAGCTTGAAATACAGCGCATGACTTCTGAAGTGGACCAAAACAAGCAAGCCACTCTCAAGATCCAGCACGAGCTTGACGTTTCGAAGCATGCGGCCGAAGAAGAATCGAACAACCTTCGCCAAGTCCTTGAAGGTGCGCAAGCTGAAGTACAGAGTCTCACTTCTGAGCTTGACCAAGCACAAGACGTCAGGCTGGAGACACAGCAGGAACTCGAAACCTCGAAGCAACAGGCTGAGAAGGAGTTGGCCGACCTCCGGCAAAGTCTGAACGAGGCACACACTAGGATCCAGAGTATCACTTATGATTTAGATCAAGCTCAACAGACCCAACAAACCGCCTCGAGGACACGGGAGGAGGTCGAACTATCAAAGCAAAAGGCTGACGAAGAGTTACAAGACCTGCGCCAAGCTCTGAAGGAAGAACAGTCTAGATTGCAAGAAGTTCAAAACTCGGCATCAAACACATGTCAGGAGCTCGGAGTCTCGAGGGCAAGGGCTGAAAAGGAGCTCGCTAACCTTGGGCAAGCTCTAAAAGAGGCGCAACTGAAGATACAAAGCGATGCGACCGAACTGGTTCATATGCGAGAAGCGCAAGAGTCTGCTTCGAAAGATCAAGACATCTCAAGAGCTCTGAAGCAAGAGGCCGAGAAGAAGTCGAGAGACCTCCAAGAGGCTCTTGAAGAGAACCAGGCTGATAAGGATGCACTGGGCCAGCAAATCGCCAAACTCGGAAAGGAGCTGCACAACATTAAGAAGGACAACGCAGCTCTCGAAAGCGACCTCAAAGATGCAAGAGAAGCGCTCGACACAGGGTTGCGAGAGGCGTCCGTTGCAGGAGAGGAGTCCGCAGAAAAGAAACAGCGGCTGCTTGCTTTACACAACCGCCTCGAACAAAAACAGAAGCAGGTAGAACAGGCTCGAATACAGATCAAGCAGAAAGACGCCGAGCTTGATAAGCTGAGGTTCACACTCAGGCAAGAACGTGGGAAAAGGGACGAGCAAGCGACTGGTGCTCGTGAGAGTACCAAGAGAATTGTAGACCTCACTGCCCAGCTGGCTGTAAAGACGAAGCAGCTGAAGGAGGCTGAAGCATCCCACAACGCCAGATTCACAGAACAGAATAAGTCGCTCAGCCAAAAGAGCAAGACGATCAGAACCCTAGAGACGGAACTGGCGGAATCCCAGCAGGCCCAGCGTCAACTGCAAGTAACCATGGAGAAAGCGCTTTTGAAAGAAGAGCAGAGGCGAAATCTTATCTTCTCCGAGTTTCAGAAACTGCGCAAGGAGGTTCGTGTAATGTGCCGAATCCGGCCGTCCAACCCTCAGGACGGGCCCCTCCTCGCCTATGAGACGACCCAAGGAAAATTCCACAACAAGCCGGCCGGGCTCGAGATCATATCAAAAAAGGGGCAATACGGCACCAAGACGCAAGTGGACGACAGGACGAAGCATTATTCTTTTGACCGCGTCTTCGAGCCGCACGAAACTAACGCCGACGTGTGGCTTGAGCTAAGCCAGTTCGTGCAGTCCTTTGTTGATGGGCGGCAGGTCACGATCTTGTGTTACGGACAGACGGCCACCGGAAAGACATACACAATGAGCAACTCGACCAACGAGGTGGATGACCACGGGGAGGCAGTCCTAGCTGACGAGGGCATCATACCACGGGCCAAGACGCTCATATTCGACGAGGCGAACAAGCGGCGCGAGAAGGGATGGACTGTGTCCGTACGCGGGTGTTGTTACGAGGTCTACCTAAAGGAGATTCGCCTACTCCTGCCTCAGCACGTCGTGAAGAAGAAGAGCTTGGACGCCACCTCGCCGCCGTGGTGGCATGTCCGCGACGCCGAGTACAAGACTCTCGCCTCCGTTGAGGACTTCGACTACATGTTCGAGTCCGCAATGGAGAGCCGCATGTCAGCAGCCACGATGTCAAATACCAACTCCTCGCGTTCGCATTTCGTGCTGCACCTCGAGTTCGAGACGAAGTCGCCTACCATGCGAACCGCGACACGGGGCTCGCTGTCTCTCGTGGACCTGGCTGGATCCGAGGATCCGATCAAGAGCAGCAATGTCGGTCGAAGTGCCGCGGGCACGCCTTCGTCGGGACGAATGAGTTCAGCTGAAGACGCGGAGTGGCAGCGGATCCGTGATCAACGCCAGCGCGAGGGCATCGCGATCAATCAGTCGCTGAGGGTCATGAGGAAGTCCATCGCGCGCATTAGAAACCCCACCGGCGCGAACGGGAAGCCGACGCTTGAGGGGGGCGACGAGGAGAGCTCGACGCTTGCGAAGCTGCTGGGCCCATGCCTAGGGCGCGATAGTATGGTTCTCATGCTCGTCATGATCAACTTGGGCATCGAGAGCCTTGCGGAAACAAAGGCCACGCTTGAGTCTGGAAAGGAGGTGAGTTTCTCAAGTTCACGACGTGACGTAGTCATTCCCTCGCCCTAATTTCTTAATGAAAATGGTCTATGAGGTATATACTAACAACGCATGACTTCTTACTAGATCGCCGAAATCAAACTTTTGCCGTTACCAAAGAAGACTCCAATGTCCGAACGGAAGGGAACTGAGAGCGGCTTGGTCAGACCGGTCGGGAATTTCAGAGGGAGCAGAATCCCCGTTTCCAAGTCATAAAAGATGCTCGATATAACTCGGTCAAGACAGTTTTCGACTACATTCCTTACTTGCCATGACTCGGTCAAGAACGAGATCTGTTGTATGCGGGCGTGTATTACGTGTGCCGTGCTGTTAACGGGCCGAGTACACGCGAATCCAGTGACAAATTTTGGCCCCCCCATTTTATGCAGAGAATATATTGGAAGATACGGAATGCAAGTTAAATGACGATCAAAGAAAATGGAAGTTGGATAGCAGTCTTGATAGTGGGGGAAATCCGCAAAAGTAGATACAGCCGGTTCCTTCGGACAGCGGGATTTGATGTTAACATGAGCATGTAGGAATAGGCATTTATGATATGTAGCTATCAATTATCACCTAGGTACCTGCCCTGATATAGCCAGGGTCCCAAGCCGACTTGGCTACGCTAGGTACAAGAACACACACTCACTTTGACAAGTTATGGAAGGTCAGTCAAGTCACCCACACCCAAGTACCGCTTCAAAGGGAAACAATGTAGGAGATTGTTCTTTTTTGACTGCCAAAATTGCCCACTAAGTCTCCACTTGTAGGTGCTCCGGGGTTTATTTATCCCTACTTATTTGGCTGTTCAGGTGCAAAGCTGTGTTTTTCCCAGAAAGGGAATTAAGTGATTGTTTACTGTGTTGTCCTATTACAGGACCTGTCTGTTTGTGCAGACGAAAGCCGGGCTATGCATCCAACTGTTTTGAGATGAGAGACTCCTGTATTTCGCTCCTCACTTCGTGAACATTGCCATTGTTGCTGCATTGGGTCGGGGTTGGATTTATTGCTTCACCTTTCTCGTTCGCACCATTGCTTGATTGCCCGCTTCCAAAAGACTTTTGCAGCTTGGCAACTAGCAGACTGACTTGAGGCTGAAGGCTGAATGTACATACCGCAAACTGTTGCCATGTGGAACAGCTCGCCTTGGATTCAGCCTTTTGTTTCCGTGTTATTTCCAGCCTAATTGGGGGGTGATCCTGAGACCCTTACCTAGTATATTGCATCCCGCGCTTCGCAACGGATCAGTAGATGTATACAACCTACGAAGGTAATAAATGCCATAATAAAATTATCAATCGTGTCTTGATAGCAGCTATTTGTCAATTTCCGATCGCCGTGATGACCATGTTGTATAGGATATATGAAGGCAATTATAGTTCGGAACGGTACGGTAGTTGCCGACGGGCACGCCATACTCGCACACGGATACATAGTGTATCTGTGCGTTCCGCTGCGCGTTTTGTTTCAACTCTCTTCCAAGGCCTCTAGACGCACGCGCCAACTCGGGCCAAACCGTCCGCTATATATAAAGTAGTCTTTTGTGTTGCACCAACTCCCCGGTGACGCAGTGCCGATGCTCTTTTCTCAAATGAATATACTGTACACTGTAGTCTGCCCTAGAAGACACTATAGTATACAATCGCCTTGTTGTTTTTGTTTTGACCAGTCCGCAGTGTGAAGCTCTGATATAGGCAGTAAAGGACCCCCGTTGACAAACAATTCGGAAACTTTTCATCTAACTCCGACCTGTTCCCTTTCCCGATCGAAAGACATCGCCAATATCAGTAGAGCACACTTAGTTCGCTTCCCATTAATGTCCTCTTGCCAGCAGACAAGCACAGAAACTCCGTAAACTCATGACCCAAAAGAACGAAACTCCAAAGTGGGAAACATGGGGGCACTAGATGCCCCTGGTAAACACCCTTCGAAGCCAGGCTATCCTGGCCTCGCGAGCTTGCTTCGACATCGGTGCATCAGGTGCTATTCGATCGTATCCATGCGGTCCGCCGGGCCAGACGTGAAGCTCGGCGCAGACCCCAGCTTGCCAAAGCCTCGAAGCGAACATCACAATCTCGTCGCGAAACGGCTCAGCCGACGCACAATCGATGAATGTGGGGGGTAAACCCCCCAGATTGGCAGCCCTGGCCGGGGCCTCGTACTCAGAGACGTCATTCGTCCCGACGCGATCGCCCAGTAGACAGCGCCAGGCGAACCGGTTCATGGTCGAGTTGTAGAAAGGGCCATTTGTGAATTGTTGCGCTGAGATGGTGTCGTTCCTGTCGTCGAGCATGGGGCACTCGAGGAACAAGCCTGAGAGCTTTGGTCCCCCTTTATCACGCGCCATAAGCGCAGTGGCCGCCGCCAAGCAACCCCCGGCAGAGGTTCCATATAAGATAAGACGGCCAGGGTCGATGCCTAGTTGAGTAAGGGTGTTTGTCGGCCCAAAGGAGTCCGGCGTAGCAGTCGTTGGCTGGCTCTTCACCTGTGTTTTCTGGCGCGAGGCCGTACTCTACACTGATGGTGATGGCATCAATTTCTCGCGCCCATACTGCGCTAGTGTCGAGACCTGCAAACCGATTGCAGGAGACAAGTGCGCCACCGTGAATGTAGAAGATGCCAGGACGCAGTCTTTTGGGGTTCGATTCTGTCATTGGTCGGACTATGGAAACGGTGAGGTCGTCTTTGGGACCTGGTATCGTCAGGGTCTCGACGCGGACACTCTTATCAGCTAACAGAGCCTCCGTGAGAGGCTTTGTCCGACAAGCAGAGACCTTGCGCACTCTGTCGACCTCATAACGATCGGGACCGTGACCTAGCGCTACTAGCACCTGGGTAATAGCAGGGTCGTACGGTGGTCTCGGTTGGCGATCTGTGGAGCGTGCCATGTTGTTGCTTGTTCGAAGTGGGGGATGAATAAAGCTTTGTGCGTTCCAGTTGAGCGCCGACGAAGATCACGATAATGAAGACCTAACAGCCTTAAGCTATGCTAACCATTTCTTCCAAGAGAAGACCTAAAAGTCGTAAGAGAAACAAGTTGGTGTGGTATTCCTATCAAGGTGTAGTAGTAGAACGTGGTTGCTGATCGACGGGAGCATGTTGGTCATTTATATACTTCGTCTGCCGATGGTCGATGTAGCGTCGACGAACCCACGTACCCGGTATTGCTCAGGTTCAGGCACAACAATGGCTGCATGTCTCGCAGGCCGATCTCAGACGACAGACTAGACTGCAGGCGCTCGGTTCGACTCTTCCAGAGCAATGTCGTACCACATCAAGGCAGGGGGGAAGGGGAGCAAAGGTGATAGATAGCTCCAATACCCTCCAATACCCAACCAGGTTGGCACTTTGGCTTGCCAAGGCAGCGCGTTCGTGACAGGTCGAAATCGTCATATTCCCTCACGTCGAAACCGCTCCGAAATAAGATATTACCTATCCTCCGAGACCTCTACCAAAGTGAATACAGCTAAACCAGATTGGCCCGTTCAAGCAACCAGTCCGGGATCCCCTTGATCAAGGTTGGCCTCGCCCGGCCAGGGCAAGGGCGCTGTCATTTACATTGGTGCCCCAAATCCGCCTTAGGTGTGTTTTGGGTAGAGACGATTCGTAATAGCAATGGCACGACAGACTTTGCTAAGTATCGTAAGCGGTTGACGAGATTAATCAAGGTCAGTACTATCCCGCCCTTGTTATCTGGAAACAATGTTTTACACTAGTGCGCCTTACTCTCTATGTAATAGCTATTGCCATACCAGCATTCTAAGTATAGTGTTCTCCACCCTGCCTACTTAACCTACTGTAGGCATGTGGGTAGACTCTAGAGCTGCTCCCAAAAGACAAGGCTATGTCTCTCACTAGTACTCTTAAGCCCATAGAGTCATAGACTCTTCGCAACTGCTTACATAGTTAAGCCGGACTTGGATGCTTGGGTCCGGCGAGGACGGGAGTCGATTACTCGCAGCTGTACTAGTAGACCCTTTGAGCGGAAATGGAGCATAGCATGCGTCTGGTCCCACCGGCGCTACTGCAGACCACAACTAGAAAGTGAACCAAGGATGTCGTGCTCCTCCAGATTCTTCCCAAGTCGCCAGGCAAGCCCACAGGGAAGGAAAGAAAAGTGTGCATGAGGCTTAGCGTGCTGCTCCCGACAATGTCCGGGGCAACAATCCCAAACCATGGGTTTTGAGGTGTGTCGGCCCGAAGCAGTGGATTATGATATTAGACGACAACGATGGTGCAAAGTGCCTCGGAAGCGAAGAGCAGGTCGATCTTGAGATCTCGCCTGGGTTGGTTATAGTTGTTGGTATTGCTTATTTGAATTAGGCATTTCACACACACAGTCCCTAGCACCTAGGCGAGCTAGGTACCTAGGTGCACGTGTGTCAACCCGGCATGCCTGGACAGACCGCCAGCCAGGTCCATGGGAAAAGGTCGAGGTTGCACCATCATGCCTTCTAGAATGGCTCGTCCCCATTTGACAGCACATCTACCACGTCGGGAGCAAACCAGATAAATACGAGGCAGTATGCATACAGCAGCGTACAGATTCCCAGGTGACTGTACAGCAACTATGGTCGCTTGCTTCTCGTGGATGTCTTCCTATTGGATAGTCCTCGTGATGTTTCAGTGGCGTGTTGCACAGCTAAAACTCGCATCGTGCACCCGGATGATTGATTACTCATTGGAGGCAGCGGGTAGCGGGATGGGTCCTGGATGTCCTGTGTGCTGTGTCCTGGATGGGTGATGTGTAAGGTAGCAACCGGTACAAGCAGATGATGCCGCGGTGACATGTGACTAATCATGCATGCGCGCGCGCGCTGCATTGCATCAGCATCGGAATATCTTGACCTGCAATAGAGGGTTCTGATGATACAGCCGATCTGTTTCAAGATGTAGAATAACTCGGCTCAGTCCGAGTGCGAGTGGTATTACAGAAACACAACCATTAGCACCGTGTCTGTTCGCCTGCCTGCGGTGGAACAGCGGGTTGACCTCGGGACGGCACGAGACGGGCGGGATGAGACTGGATGGATAGATGGGCCCAGACGAAGACTCCAAGAGGAGAACAAAAATCCCCTTTCAATATGTTATTTGGTTACCTTTAGGTACTTACTTACAGGTAATGTTATTCGTTGCTCATTTATTGCAATGCTTGTTTTCCTTGTGCCAGCGACTGTGTTCATTCTACTTGACCAGTAAACATGCCCTGTTCCTTATCGGCAATGACGTTTGAGTAATAAGTGAGTTTGGATGCAATACCTCTTGCTTGATTGACCCCACTGTAGGTAAACCTGGAGATGGGTGGAATCGATCAACCAACTTGAGTCGAATTGCTTGTAAACGATCTATTGCGATACCCCGTATATTCAATCAGGCAAAGCCCGGGCGCGGCCCGAATCCCCCACAGTGACCCAGGTGGGCGACATGCCAGGCATGCCAGGCACCCAGGTACCTACAGTCACCCGCATTTTAATCAGTAACAGCTCAGAGCCTGTGTGGGGCTACAAGTGTTACGGATTTAATTGGTTTATAGGTGTAGGTACCCAAGTAGGTACTTACTAGACCGGTGCACTGACTTGACGCTTTGGAAAGTCAAGACATCGGTCAGGAACAGGAGCGTCAGATGCCCCGTAAGTACCATCCAACGCCTCTTCCATCCTAACTTGGCTTGCCACTTAGGATTACAGTTGGCAGCATCGTCTGCACTTTGAACCCTCAATACTGCCTGAATTTCCTTCAGGCCGGAAGACCGTGCTGTCCAAGCGCCGCAATGGCGAACGTCCCGAAATATCATCAGGTTGTTCCTGGGGCCCTGGTCAACATTGTCCTCAAGGCCGATCAGCGCACAGGTCGCCAAGTACGAGGCGTCGTTCAACATGTCCTGACCAAAGGGGACCATCACCGAGGCATCAAGGTGCGACTGACAGATGGACGCGTTGGCAGGGTGCAAAGTATGGCCCAAGGCGTCGACACTGGCGCATCGACACATTCATCCTCTGCATTGACTTCCACAAGCGATCCAAATCCCCTGCCTTTCATAGATTCCGTCCCAGACAATGCCATGGGACCGAGAGGTCGAGGGCGCCCGCCACGGCACCGTGATGTTCGTCTCGAGGAGGCACTTGACGCTCCTGCTGAGCAGATAGACTTAGCCGCGTACATTGTGCCATCGAAGCGCAAGCAAAAGGGCGCCAAAGCGATAAAAGCCAATTCAGGTGAACAGGACAATATAGAGTGTGGCAACCCGAGCAATGACTATCAAGCGGCCGCGGACGGAACTTCGGCCATCGCCACATGTCCAGTTTGCGAGGATTTCGAAGGAGACGAGGCCGCCGTTGCTCACCACGTCACTGCCCATTTCGAGGGGTAATAATACGCCGTGGTCATCGCGTCATTGTCATCACAGATGCAGCCCGATCGATCTGGATGCGTCCCCAGGTTGGATGGATGACTCGAGCACATACAGTCAGGTTTATCTTAAATCCAACTTGGATCCTCACTCACACTCACGAAGTCAATCTTTGCGTTTTTGTCGAAACCTCGATGACCGTCTAGAAGATAATTCTTACTCGTCATGTAGGAATGATTTATTGATGTCTTAGCTATGCTGGGCTATGATTGCGTATCGGCTAAGGCATATTGGGCTTGAAGCGTCTAAAAGTTCCAGCGCTGCGATGCTGTATTGCTGGTTGCCACCAAACGCTGCACAGTTGGGGTTTTAGGGCGAAAGGGGGAACTCAGCATGCGGGCAGTCAGAAACCTTGTTGCACGTACGAGTACGTCTCTCGAATTTACCACGCCAGCTCTGGAAACATCGGGGTATACCTATCGGTAGTATGCTCTCTCTGCTCCGTACCTATTTATACGAAGTTGGAATGACGTTCGCTACGTCAGCGACTGCCCCCCCGACCACATGGCGCTGTTGCCATCGAGGTAGCCATCCAGGTTGCCAGCAAGGTTCTCACCCCTTTCAACCCAACCGGTGGGATTTACTTGCCTACCTAAGTACCTAGGCGGTTAGGTATAAGAAGATTAGGGATTAAAATCTACCTCATCTGAGGAGAAATGCATCGCTTTCCTATATACATTTGAATCATTATGGCCGATGGTACAGCAAAGTTCATCCAAGTCCGTGATGTTATCATCATCGGTGCCGGCCCCAGTGGGCTCGGAGTTGCAGCGCGCCTCTCGGAACAGATGCCAGCAGCGAACTTCACCGACGACGAGCACAAGCGATTCCATTGGATCAAGCAATATCGCGACTCTAAGACGAATGCCAAGAAGAACGGCAAGGGCAAGCAGCGCAAAGGGTCTATTGCCCCGCCTGTCCCGGAATTAGATCTGCTGGCGCTCGATGGCTTCGGTACCAGCTGGATGCAACGGTGGCAAGGCATGTTCAAGACATTTGACATTTCCCATCTCCGAAGTCCTATGTTCTTTCACATCGACCCGGCAGAAAGGGACAGCCTGCTGTGTTACGCCTATGAGAAGGGCCGAGACGACGAGCTGAGGGAACTACATGGATGCGTCGGTAAAGAATTGAGCAAATACCAGAGGAAGAAGAAGGAGAAATTGGGACGACAGTGAGATACGAGCTTGAGCGTAACGAGCTGTCCGAAGGCTGACATGTTGAAGGCAGCAAAACATACCCACCATTGACGAAAGAGATCGCAAAGACTATTTCGGTAGGCACTTCTCCAAGCTTCAATTTAAGGTGCCTCAGACCAAGATTGCTAATCCAAGGTGTTTTAGTACCCTCGACGCCCTTGTTCTTCTCGCACTGTGACTGCGTTGCGAGTCGATACCACCTCAGCGATGATATTATTTCACAAGAATCGGTTGAAGATATTTGTTACAGCCATGTTCTGGAGTATTCTGACGACCACAAAATCTTCACCGTCAAAACAAACAAAGGGATTCACTATGCCAAAATCGTTGTTCTGGCTATTGGTGGCAATCCTCCCCAGATACCCTGCTCGCTCACGCACGAGGAGATGGAGGGAGCCACTCACGCCATGCATATCAAGACATTCCCACCACTTTATGTGCAAAAGAAGATCGCACACAAAGCTCAAACAAACGTGTTGGTTGTAGGAGGTGGCTTGACATCCGCACAGATTGCCGATCTTGCCGTTCGCCGCAGGGCTTCCAAGGTATGGCTGATCATGCGTGGACCTTTGAAAATCAAGCATTTCGATATCGGCCTTGAATGGGTCGGGAAGTTTCGCAACATTGAGCATGCGCAATTCTGGAATTCGGAATCAGCCGACGACCGATGTCAAAAAATCATGGGGGCTCGAAACGGCGGCAGTATCACCCCTTACTACAAGAAAATCGTCGAGAAGCACATCGCCACGGGCCGTTTGAACATGTTACTACATACCACAATCGACACAAAGAAGTGGGATCCCGTTTCTAAAACTTGGACTGTCTCGTTGAGTGGAGAGCAGACCGAGCTTCCCCCAATTGATCATATCTACTTCGCAACTGGCGTCACCACTGACTTCGAGGCCTTGCCTTGCGTGCAGTCCATGTGTCGCGACCACCCGATAGAGACTTGTGGTGGCTTTCCTTGTATCACCGAAAAGATGACATGGAGGAATGATGTGCCTCTGTTTGTGGCTGGCCGTTTCGCAGCACTGCAGCTTGGCCCGGGGGCTCATAATCTCATCGGCGCGAGAATAGGCGCTGACAGAATTGCATGGTCAATACAGGAGATAATGGGAACCGAGGAAAACAGCGACCAAGACAAATGGTCACAAGACAAATTCAATTATCTTACTGGCAGAGGCAGTCGCTTTGATGCTCTAGCCAATAATGCGATCTCCGCGTAGGCCATCAAGGCTGCTAGGGATGATTAGACGTCGACAATTTGTTGACATAGCGATTACGTCTGTTATTGGAGTAACAGCATTAGGGGTAAATAAAATAGCGAGATCGGGTGCAATCATGCGTCGACTCAGATGCCTATAGTTGAAATCCTCTACAGCAATCAACAACAAACTCCTTTCTTTGATCCCAAGAATTTCCCTCAGTTCCTATCCTTTCCCCCATATTCGTCCGCAATGCTGTAGGCTGGAAACAAGCCCCTCGTGCTCTCATCCAGCAACTAATTGTTTTTCGAAAATGCGAAACTCAGTAGGGCCAGCGAGCAGCGCATTGAGCTTCGGGAACTCTATGCCAAAATCGGCGAGCCTGGTCATGACGTATCCCAAGCGCGTATACCAGACCTGCAGGCGCGTTTTGCCAGCATGCTCGAAGTGCTGGGGGACGAGTAGCTCTAGTCTCATGACAGCGAGGCCCAGGTCTCGCCGGCATCTCTCTTCGGCGAAGACCACGAGGTCTCGGCCAAGTCCGGTCCCGCGATACGTTGGTTCCACAGCGAGCATGCCGAATTCACCTACGGTGGGGGCGACTTGCTTGATGCAGACGCATCCTACTGGCGTCCCGAGAGAGGATGGCCCGCTATCTGACTGTAGCGGGCTGACTTTTGCGTCGACATGTGTGGAATCTAGAAAAGCCACAGCGAGCTCGCCCGCGCGCAGGTGGTCCTCAATCTGCGGGGCCGACGTCCGCTCAAAGGCGTTCTTGTAGATAGTGCCCTCGGCCTCGGCATAGACGTCGTTTACAAGACGTGTTAGCTCTGCGACGAGTGCTCGGTCCGTTGCTGCTGATGGTGCCGGGATTTGGATGTCTGCTCTTTTCGCAGCATTGATGTGACGTGGTTGTGGGCTTGTGGCATCTGCTCCTGAGGGAATGGGAGCACCGATGGTGAAGATAGTGTCGTCTTTCATGATTTCGCCTTGGCCTAGCTCGCTTGGGCAGAGGTAGCAAATGAACGCGAAATTGGGTTCCAGATTCCCATGTGACTCTTTTTTGATTGAAGAAAGGCAAGCAAATAGAAAAGCTGGGAGGCTGATAGTCTACTTATTTGTGTAGGTATGTGACGTGACAATCTTGTATCGATTTAAGAGATAAACGGGGACGGGTGCTAACCCGCTCTAAAGTATGGTATTGTCCAAAGCTAAGTGCGACCGTGAAGTCGAATAGTCAAACAGCAGTTACTCAGTAAGTAAAAACCGACCCAGGTATCTATAGCCATTTGCACAGTATACATACAGGTGGCCCAGGTTCCAAGGTTGCCAATACTTCCCGCTGCTTTGTCCTGCCTTCGGGACCGAAACATCCTTCACTTATACGGCGCCCAGATTCAAGCCCGCAGCCGCAAATATGAATCGGGCCCAACAATGACTTATCTCGATATAATTAGCTACCTAGGTAAGTTCATGATTGTTGAGTATACTTGCCCGAGGTATCCCCAATGCGAAAAAGAAAAAAACATGGACGACCCATGCGCCGTTTTCAGTCATTCCAAGACCCCTTCTTCGCTACACTTATAGCGCCGCAACGGTGCCTAGGGTCCTCCGACGGGCACCGCAGCAGCCACAACATAACCCGTCTCGTGCGGTCCGACGTTGCGGGATTCGGTACCGCGGAGCCTAGCAATATCCGGTTGGTTTGGACCAAGTCGATAAATTGGTTGCATTTAAGGGGCTTCCAGTAGTTCTCCCCGATACGAATTGATTGTAATTCTATGATCGCAATTCCCCGTCCACTTGGGTGGAAAGGGGGGCTGGTTTCTGGCGAAAAGAAGGATCGCGCTCCTACAACTGGGGGCACCACGAAATTTCAACATGGGTAGCTTTCAATATTTGGATTGAGACGTGAGACATATGCCGCCCCGAAAGATTCAACCGGGGGGTTGAACAAAGCAAGGTGCTATATCAGTTGGTGTAACTCCTCCATTTTCTGAATAAAGTTTAAGAGGTCGTATGCAACAAGACCGACACTCATTACCTAATCTACCCTTGGAGTGATGACGGCACTGCGAAGAAGAACCGCCCGAGATTGTTGAGCCGCATGCAGCCTTACGATATATTGTACATGCAACTTCGAGGCACCAATCATCCATCTATATCTTGAAGAGGGAGCGGAGTGCTTTTATAACTATCCTCAGTGTCCTGCGTCAGTCACATACACTTAGAGCCTTAAAGGGGGAAATAATATTTGGCCCCTCGAGCTCGCCGATGCGACCCAAAATGGAGGAGGCGGCCCGGGAGAAGATAGGTGCCTCGTAGTCCTACGATGTAGGTATCAAAGGGTAGATCACGATCAAACAATTCTGACAACACCACGATCAAGTGATATTGCGCAACGAGTGAGAAAAGCCTCGAGAGCCATGTGGTATGGGTGCAGAATGCCGCCTGACTTCTAGGCTAGAACGACAATACGCACCTATCAACTCCGTCAGCTTAGCATGCACATGTTTCACGCTGTTTCTAGTATTCGCAGTAATGCGACGATCATCGTCGATTGATTTTATGCCCGGCCTTTCTCAGTTGTGGCTTTTGGAGTAATGTGCGGCTTTGAATATGAGTGCGCGTATTGGGAGACGATTGTGTTAATCGTTCTCAGGCAGACACACGTAGCAGTATTGAATACAGTATGTATGTGTCGACAAAAGCCAGTTGCTACGGGTTGGCTGACGTTCTCTCAAAGTGCGTCTGCGACCTGGATGATACGACAACCAACGATAGGCTTGAGTAACGACAGTGAGATTCTGCAAGAGAAAATGGAGGGTGAATGACATTTACGTCATGGATGACAGTTCACTGGGTCTATTCTCTGACACAGTCCGTCAGGGCTCATAACCAATACCACATATCTCAGATCACGAAAGTTTAAATTAGAAAATTTGCATTACCAATTAGAGGATAATGTGACAGCAAGCGAGCGGCATCGAACATCGTCGAGGCTGTGTAGCCAGCCAGACAGTCATTCGTATTAATCCGAATCAAAGAAACTACCCAGATCCACAAGACCCATCACCTGTCCGTCGAGCCGTCTCACATGCTCGCCAAATTTGTAGTGGACAGTAGCAACGGCGGCTGTAACAAATAGCTGAACGAAATCCATTCCGATAGCGGAGTTCTGGAGTCCATCCAGCGCCCTGAAAGCACTCGGCAGGCCGAGGATGAAGATTCCCGCGACAAGCTTTCGCAGAACGGCCAGTCCGGTGTGCATATCGGCAATGTTCCGGAGAGCGGTGTTCATATTTGGGGAGGTAAAGGCCGTCGACTGCTCCACCAATGGATATATCGTGCTGTCTAGAGCAGCAGATCCAAGAGCGAGGAATCCAAGAAGAAATGAGATGACGGGAAAGCTTATGCTATCCATTGTGGCAAAGGTGTGATCGGGTCCTGCCGTACCCACGATGTATAATCCGAAGCCGAGGATGCCGATCAGAGCGAAGGCAGTGCCGACGACGAGCACAACGAGATGAAGCGTGCGGGTGAAGTACCTCTTGCGAAGCAGTAGAGGAATCCCAGCTACCGCGGTGGTTCCGAACAGTAAAGGGGCGAAAGATATCAGTCCAATAGACGTTTCATCGAGCTTGTAAGGTTGGGGTGAGAAAAGCAAGGAAAGGGAGCTATAAAGGCCCCAGAGAGTGACATATGGAAGTAGTGTAATAGCGAAGAGGAGTATCGTCGACGGTGCTAATGCTGCTCGGGGCGCCTGCAGGAGGAGTTCTCGGTCTATAATGATGGCCTTGTACGACTGGAAATCCACAGACCGAAGGTACTGCAGTGCGGCGTCTTTGGTAAGCGTTATTGTCGGCAATCTCGATAGAGATCGAGTTAGCATCGGGAAAGCGTCTTGATCGTCGAAGCTCGACCGCTTATAGGTTGTTTCAGGAGCGCCCAAAACGACCAAGGGCATTAAAAGCACCATAAACACAGTGAGAACTTCGAACTGCGTTAAAAACCCCCGAGCGGCCATCGATACGGCGCCACCGAATAGGGGTGTGCCCCACGTCGAGCCGAAGGATATAGCATGATATATCAAGATCTTGGGTTGACGTTCATGTTCCTAGAAAGGTGTCAGTTAAAGCTGTATAATTGAGCGTTGATACAGGGGCCATACGAAATATGTGTCCAAGATCGACCCCAACACCAGTGTGTCGAAAGCGCCCCAGCCTAGTCCTTGGAATACTCTTGCAGCCATATCCTGCGCGAATTGCCCTCTTGTGTTGGTGTTCCACGCACAACCAATGAACAGTAGCACCATCGAAACGAGGTAAACTGGCCGTTTCCCCCATATTCTTCCTATTATCGTGCACGCCATCCCTGTCACGGCTGAGATTATTAATGGTGCAGCCGTTAAGGCGACTGCTGCTGTGTAGTCGATGCCTTCGTCTTCTGCGATAACACTGTGAACGCTGACCAGCGCGGTTTTCATCGCGCCAACAATGGCCACCATAGATACTAGTGCGGCGAAATTGAGATTTTTCTTCCACAGCGGCCAGTTCTGAAATCATTATCAGCACTGACTGGGTTATGGTCCATAGCTTAGGATCGATTCATACCAAGGGATCTTCTGGGTCCTCACTCGGCTGAGGTGACAATTCTATCGTAGTGTATTTACCAACTCCATACTTCAGATTGCGCTTCGGGTCGATGCTGGTGTACGTAGTCGCCGTCGTGGGTCTTGGCTCGTCTTTCGATAGTGGTCTTGGGGACTTCCATGTCGATATACCAAGTGGTAGTGGCAGCTCCTTTTCGGATCCCGCGATTCTCGGCGTCCATCTTTTGACGTTCGTTCCTGTTCTTGTTGTGTTGCTATTTGTCTGTGTAGCAGCTGTCTCTTCTGCGGCCTTTTCGATATCCGCCATTAGCGGCAATGGCGGTAGAGATTTATCGACGCCGCTGCCATGGCTCGACTTCGGAGGTGCCGGAAAGCTCTTCTCAATCTGCGCGATGTCGAGAGCCGACGCGTCTGACTCGGGTCTAGCTGACATGGCTCTGCGTATTATCCCCTAAATTTCTTCCACCTCCACGATCAAACACAGCAATCGATTTGCCAGTCACCACAACAGCGATATGTTTTCCCCGGCGGATATGCGAGAGTACCGTAGAGACTCAGAGCAGCCAGGCGAGATTCCTCGTCGACAGGGAAAGAAAAAATTAAACAGTATGATAAATTTTACAAAAGGCAACCAGGCCGCGAAGGTCAACTTCGAAGAAGCGAAATCGGGAATTAGTGGTAGGTAATGACAGACTGCGTGTAGAAATACAGAATGTGAATTAGTGAAGCCGGCTTTCAGAGGTGAGAGCTGCGACGGCGTTGATCCCTTGGTAGCATGACCCCCAAAGAAGCCAGCAACCGACAGGGGAGTTGCACGAGATCACCTCGACCTCCTTGGCGGGCTCATCGCAGCTGGGTGACATGTTTCAGTCCTCCCTCCCCTTCGGTTACAAAGAGCAAATACCGACCGACCTCCCTCGCCTCCTACGCTGGAGCAATCTAGATATCCTTGCGTACATCTGATGGGCAGGAAACCAAAAAGGTTCGGTAGAGACGACGCATAAGCATCGTCATCACAAACCTCTGCATTGTGTTTCTCATTGCGCCCAACGCAACAATATCTGGGTACATAAGATATACTACACGGCAGAATTCTATAATTAAGATCGCATCCACGATTGAAGTCTGTTTGCAACACGGCTCGTGGGGATCAGGACTTTCTATGTTTCCCATCCATTTATACCTCAAGAAGAGTTTGATTTCCGGGTATTGAAAATCGTACATAGCTGGGTTGAGTGCCATCTGCAGCACCATACCGGGCATGGCGTCGAGAGTCCTACAATCCTTCCCGGCCCATCCAAAATCGGTCCTGATGAAAGCTTAAGGGTTACAGTATGAACCACGGAACAGCAGGTTCGTTGCTCGCGGTGCTGTTCGCCATCCGGCACAGTCCGTGCGCACATCAGATACAGCAAATGCCAGAAGTCTTCTCCTCGCCAATTGAAAATGCCACCCAGTCATCCGAGTTCAACCAATGAAGACGGCTTGACATCTCCATTAAAAGACCTGGGTGCCCGGGTTGGGGCCCGAACCCTGGCTGTCAACCGTGGCTCTTATTGGAGTATGAAACTCGCCTGAGGCATGATCCACGCGTGGGTACGCACTGGAGGGAGTGGTACCTTTCTCGCCGGGAAGAGTCGACCCTGGACTTGCTCTTGAAGCGAGTCGATTCGAGCGAGTCCCGTCTTACTGTTAGTTTCGCTGTGTTCGCAAGATGCCGGATATTTACGGGACAGAGATTTTCTAGATTCGAAGGATGCGGCAACGAGAAGTGAGAGAGAGGGAGATGACCTCAATCTAAGATAAGAGAGGTTGACGAACGGCTTTTGCGACAAAGAGCGAGCGCCGAGCCGCGTCTGTCTCTGCCAAAAGAGGAGTGGCTTCAATTAAAGAGAGACCCAATGGCGATCCACCGCTCCTGCAACTGAAGTGACTAATCCCTAGCCACCCGTAACTCTAGCCCTGGCGGGCTAGGCCGGAGACACATGCCGGGGGCGAGACCTTGTCGGGTTTTGTGTATTTTGTACTCGTATTTTGTGTCTTGTGGTAGGGGTCTGGTAGGGGTCTGGTAGGGCTAATGCAGGAACGGTAACCTTGGGAGTGTCGTATGCTTGCTGGCGCGCCATTCCGAGCCTTGCGGTGTGCCGACTCGTCTAACTGGAATGGCACGATCACAGCGAGAATGTCGAAAGACCGAGAGTTCGACCGTGTTTCGCGCTATTCTCCCTGGCTGACAAAATCGCGAACTTTTCTCACCGATATTTCGAGCAATTACTCCAAGTCGCAACGTTGCAAACCTCTTGTTGTAGGGACCAAGGTAAGAACAGATGATGGAGGGAGAGGCTCGAGAGGGAGGGAGGGGGATAGTGCTATTGAATTAACCGCTTCGGGCTGCATGTTCAAACCAAGATTGGCTGCTCATCAAGCACTCATGTTTCGATAACACGATATATCCATTTCACAGTATCATTGCTGCACGAGTGCGATCGAGTTGTGATACATGTAGGTTGTAGGTAGATCATGAAGATCTGCCGGTAGGCGATAACCTGGACAAGGCCCAGAGCACCACAAGGCGTGCTCGGGCGTGGAGTGTCACAGTACTGGTCGGGCTGGTGTGCATAATGTGTCAAACGTTTTGGTTTTGCTGTCGATCTATAATCTATGTCATCTCCAACCCAATATGCGCCCAGGCGCCTTCGTAGACAAGCTTTTGATGCGAGCCAAGCCTCCCAATGACGCCACTTTGCATTTCGAACCTTCTATCTTTTACATTCTCTTTGGTGGTTTTAGTCAAACCGTGTCGTCTGACAGCTCTAAGATTCGCCCAATTTTTGATTATATATTAAGTATGTTGGGCCAGCCCGGATGAGTGGTTGCAGTGTCGTGCGAGACATATTACTGCACCGGCATGACTCTGGATATCATGGGATGGGCGGGCATGGTTGGTAGGCGAATGATGTTGTTGCAGGGGAGGTAGTGATCGCTGCCGCCAAAGTATACTGCTCCTAAAGATTGCGAGTTAGTAAAACGCGATTCCGAGAAGACGTCGGTCTGGTCCAGTCCATATATCATGGCGATCGTGGGGCAATCCGGTGAGAGTCGAGCTTATGCAACTCGCATAATCAGGGTTCTACCGTCCCGGTACGTCGATGGTTGGGCTTGGCGCTGTTCTCTTAGAACCGCTCGGGATCGAACCAGGAAGTATCCGTTTTCTAGGCCCACGCTAATCGTCACTAACAACAAGCGTTTGATTTCTTTTTTTCAACCCAACAACGTGGCACCTAGTGTCGCAAGTTGACGTCGCCAATTCTTCGTGCCAGTCAAGCTAGCACTAGAATGTGAAGAGGACTCATCAGATATAGGAGGCAATGACGATTGCTTTACCTGCGTGTGCGACTTGCTGAGCTTCGGAGTCTTCGAGGGTGAGCAGCAGTCTGTTGGTCCGTACAAGCAACTCTGCTTTCATATGAGTATTCGATACTATTTCCAAGATCGAGTTGCTGAGACTGACCTTGGTATTCGAGCGTGTACGACACTGGGGGTTCTTCATCCCGGCTTAGGAGAACGGGCGTTTGCGCCTCTTCTCTTGGCAAGACGCGGAATTTCACTCCGACATTCTTGGATGCGTCTATCCAGAGAATCGAGGAATCGCTAGGACAGGTGTGTTCCACTTGCTGCTGTTCTGTGGCGCATCGCTCCGCTTGTTCTCGAAGCCACTCACGCCATACCCTAATGACGCCGTCGGCGACATTGTCTATGCTGAGAAATAGGCCTCGTCTCGGTCCTACCTTGACCAGATTCGTCACCGCGCAGAGTTGAGCGAAGAGATCGCCCGCGTCAAGATTCACATCGTAAGATGGAACCTCGGCGGCCAGAGGCTCTTCTAGGCCTTCGATGACACGAGTGGTAGGTCGACGAGCACGGGGGCGGCGGTTTTCATCACCAAGGAAGGGCTTGAATCTCGAATAGAGCTGATTCATATCTTCCATGTTGGCGTCTTCACCAGCTTCAGACATTCCATCGGTACCTAAGTACTTGCAGAATAGGGAGGGTGTTGACAACCTATCACTAGGATGATAACTCTCCAAGATCAGTTCGCGATCCTGCAATTCTATGGCCTCGACGAGTCTGTAGTAGTGAAGACGGCCAACAAGCGCGTGGAGCCGGCGGGAAACAGCAGCAAGTGGTAACAGCGAACGAGTGGGAAGGTTGTCCAACACGTTGAGGATGAGCTTTGGTTGCGGTCAGCAAAAGTTGGCGCAGCGATGGTGTCAGAGGCTGACATACCTCGTTGGGGAGCGTATCGAAGGAGTCGATATGTTGAGCCATGACGCAAGACATGGGAATGGGAATGGATGGGAATAGGCAATGGAGTCAATAAGGGTCAAGTGAGCAGTGTCAAGTGCGTTGATGAGCAACAATCAACTTCTCGCCTCTCCGTCTGATGGCCCAATGTCTTATATATGATTTAAAGGTAAGGCTGGACGACTCGAATGTGTATATAAAAGTGGCGCCGCAGAACGCGAGCCCGAATAGGACCGATCGGACCCAGGATTGGGATGTTGTATGAAAATTGGGAACGTGGTGTGAGGTCCAGGACTACAGTGACGTGACTGAGGATCACCCTATTTCTCCCTCCGAGCTTGATACGGGCTTTGCCGGTTCCGCGAAAATTTTCCGTTTGGTCAAATCCACGCCAGCTGGCTAGATGTCTGATTTGTTTCAATGTTGTTATTGATTCAATGCCGGCAAGCAAGGATACGATACCAGTAGCGTGTCTTCAGAGAGATCTCGGGATAGGGTGGGTGGTTGATATTCAGCTGAATTGATGACTCAACCATTTACGGACGGCATCCCCCTTCATGTCTACTTGGCGCGCGGGCACTAAGTGACCTAGTCTGGTGCTGATCTATACTACTTTAGCCACTAGGTATTGGGTCGAGGACATTGTTGAAAGCCGCTGCCTTCTGTGACCACGATAGCCCTCCTGGATGTTTTATTATTATTTTAGATTGGTGCATGCTAGCAGCTGTCCAAAGAAAAGATCATCGATGTATATTTAGTTCGCTTTGATCGCTTTGAAGGTTCGAGACCGAGGCCATCCACTATCATGCAGACCAACGACTAGTTCGCAACTTGCCGAAAATATCACGGGTTGCGCATGAGGCCTGCTCCCGGCCGGCCAGAAGCGCCGGGCCTTGCCGACTTTCGTGATATGACACAGTAATCGCTACAGTATGGCAAGAGTAATTCTACAGTACATCCCCCCTGTCATGTTCTCTCATCCCAATGACCCCACATCCATCATGAGTTTAGAATTTATCGAGAGACCGAACAAAACATGTTTCGATTCTCAGCACCCCATACTGTGAACATATCCACGCAAATATGGCTTCATTAATGACCATATCCCTGTCGCAGCACGAATTCAACGCGACGTCTTTTGGTCTGCTCCTTCAGCCCATCGGCGTGTTAGGTGATACCACTGCTTTTTCCTTACAAGAATGGTCTGCAACCACCCAAGAGTTTCGCCAACGGGGACATTTGACCCAGAAATCTATGGTTGGCCCACGTTCTGATATCCTTTTGAATATTGTATGAGGAATGTGAGTAGCACTGTCCATCCATTCTATTAGGACAAAATTGCAGTCGCAGTGGGTTGATGTCCCGGCATCCAGTATAATTGCTACCTCTACCGTGGCAGAAACATGCCCTCAAGTATACCGACGATACGTTCTGTAGATCATCGGGTCGGTTCTCTTGAACAATTCAGCAGCTTAAGAGCGAAGCCTCCTGCGTCAAGATCCTCACTATCCGGCTCCAATTGCCCGCCGGAAGCTCGTTGTAAAGCTACGAGCTGGCTGTCCATTGCGTTAAAGTCAGCGAGTGTCCTGGCCAACTCGGAGTCCGCACCCAGTAGGCTATTGAGGATCTGAGCTTATAAGTTCGCTTATGGCGGTGAGTGTATAATTGGACCAACATCTGCCGAGTCGTGATGGAGCTTAGGGGTTTGGTGAAGGATGCCGCGTCTATCGAATATATCATGGGAGGACTAACCTCCAGCTGTGATGTTAATAGCGCCATGCTGTAGAAAGTGTGTGACCCCCATCCTGTTCCGTTGTTGGCAAGAAGCAATCCCGCTAGTCGATGATTCGCGCGCAAACGACTACGATACCTTACCAAATCAGGATCTTCGCGTAATCAATTACGCCTCGCATGAGGTACATTTACGGCGCTGGGCACCTTGCATATCGGGATTCCAACCTGCATCCGATCCCCAGAGCCAAACCCATCGTTACCAAGTCCATGTTCAACGCTTGAGAATACGGCAATACACTGCGAAGGGTGTTTGGATGTGGAGGGGATCGTGAGCTTGATGTGACCGGTGAGACCCGTGATAGATTTGACACTGAGAAAAGACTCAAAGAGTCGTTGTTTGCTCTGATAGATCATTAACATCGTCTACATGCTCGATACATGCAATGTTTGTGAGTGGCCTTGCTTCTAGTTTCACTGCTTCACTGTAAAGCGGACTTGCTATGAAATGGTGATTGGATGATTTACTTGGGCGAAGTTCGGCCGTATAATTATTTGTTGTTCCTTGGCATGTGATTAAACTCCAGTGATGAACAGAGACATGTATTACGACTGAGCACTCGCTAAAACCTACCTTTTCGGCTGACGGACCCGTTTCACGATCCTTACCAATGTTGCTGTGTTCATTTTCCCGTTCCTTTTTAAGTTAGCTCCATATGTCGTGCCATAAAGTTCTGACATTTTCGTTCTTTTTCCATGGTCCTGGAATAGATAATGCAGAGGGAGCATTGTAAGAGGGGCGAACAGTAAGGATATACAGTTGTGAAAGTTACAACTTATCCAATAGTTCTTTGAAAGCGGGCGGGAGTGCACTCGTGGTGAACTCGGCTACACGGATCTACGAAAAGTAAAATAAAAATCCTTATCAATATACCCTAGACCGGTTGTATTTTCTCGGGGTCTGCCTGGCCGCTACATTCGACTTATTCATTTTTGTGACATCTCATTGCATATCACTATTTCCAATTGCTTCTGAGATGTAGTTGTGTTGTGCTCAATCGAAAACGTGGATGGCCCGATGTTTGTGCCTCTCACACTCGAATAATTGTCATGGACTCATCCGGGGGGCACTTGGATCCAGTCCGTGTACCTAGATACAGACCGCACATTTGGTACAAGTAATTGGCCGTCTACTATGCCAAGTGACCCGACCAACTTCTGCCAACACTTAGACGGGTACTACGTTAAGTCCGTGGAGAAGGTATTGCCTGTACCCCCGAGCAACATCAAGATTATAGCGTTGTCTTACTCTACAACTCTCTGTTGCATCCAGGTCACGGTCAGCAAGCTGGCCCACGGGGATTTCAACAGGGAAAAGGGAAAGAAGATGGCCATTCGAAGGCAGAGAAGCATGGCAGAGCTCCTGGTGGAACAGGGCCCGGTTGGCTAGGGGCTGGTGGTATGTATGTAAGCTGGCTCGGCTGGCCATCCCATGCTCGCGGACTGTTGCCGTCTCCGATCTGGATGTGGGCCACCCCGGAGTACGATGCAGGCCCCAGGTCCCTTTCGGATAGTTTCCAACACGTCGATGGGGCTGGGCTTTGTTTCGATTCGCCGTGCCGTGCCGCAGAGCAGAGCTAGAGCCTCAACGTCCCAATCACTCGCCAGAGAAGCGTGCCAGATCGGTGCAGTAATAAAAGTCCCACATCCATGAGTGGTAACGCAGTACGGCGACAAATCAGAGACCAATTGGCATCGTACGGCTGCGTTCTACCCGCGTTGCGCGTACCAGCAAGGGCATCAGCTCGATTACGTACATGGCAGAGTGAAGTGCGTAGCATATCCGGGGTAGCTTTAGGCTTTGAAGTTCTCACCACATGCATGCATGTAGGAAGCGCCGCCCACGATGGCGGCCAATGAGACAAAAGCCACAATGCAACGGCATCTTGTCCCCCTGTGTGGCGCATGGAATACCACCTGGGGCTGCTGGGCACTGGTGCTGGTGCTGGAGGAATACATGGGACAGGTCGGAAAGATGTGACAGAACCTTGGACCCTTCCGTTTCCATTCCTAAACCAGGCGTTTCTTCGAAGGCGGACTCGAGGCTTCGCCTATCAGCAACGAGACAGGACGGGAACTCCCCGATTTGTGAGAGATAGACGACATGCCGCCAACGCCTGCCGGACCAGGGCGGGGTTCGATGCGCAGTAGGTAGGGGTGTACCTATGTTGAGTACAGTTAGTGCTTCACGAGGTACGAACTGCAGTTCCGCAGTGCTGCAGTTCTGCCAGAATTCTGCTGTGCAATTCTGCTGTACACGTACATAGTACATGTAGCATCCATGATGTAGATGTAGGTATAGGTAGTAGGTAGTAGGTACCTGATTCGAGTCTTCTGCAGCATGCTGGCACAGCACGGCATGTCATAGTGCACCAACCTTATACGAGTAGGTACGGTTCTGCCTGCCACCCCTGGCAGCAGTTGCAGTACTTACATGTAGGCAGGTGCTTAGGGTACCTGTGTAGGTAGATTCGGTACAGCACCTATGCAGGCCCGCAGTAAAGGCCAAATGCAACACCCCACACCGAGACAATCGTACTAGCCCATAGCCACTCTAGCCTAGCCATCCTTCCTTTCTCTCTTCCCGAGGTTGCAGGTGGTTCGCACAGAGCAGAGCACAAGAGATCGAAATCCCGTCTTCACCTTGCTCGGCTTCTCCAGTACAACACCACAAGCACCACGTCATGCAGGCAGAAGCTTGGGCCATGCGGCCTTGGCAGGCCAGTGAACACCACGGCCACCCATACTGGCCCAGCTCCGGATCCGATCTTCCTTACAGCGATACCACGTCCATCTGTCGTCGCAACCTCGATGTACGAGGTAACTAGTCAGTATGGGATGTGTGTAAGCCAGGTGTAGGACGGATAGAGGTAGGTACTTACGTGACGTTAGTCTGCTCCTCTCCTCTCCTCTCCTCTGCTCAGGTATACTAGGCGGCGCTAGCGCACGAGATGAGCATATGGGGAGGCGAGGGTGCCTCGGGTGCTGCGTATAGCTGCGAGGGGTTGTGGTCGTGGGTCGGAGAGGCCGTGGGTCTCTCTGGACTGGATGAACGCCGCCGGGACAATGGTAGCTGCACGATGGGCGGGCGAGTCGGTAGATTGTCGCAGCACTGTTGAACAGTAAGTGAATTGTCGGGGTGAGTGTTTGCGAGTTACATTCCACACAATCTCTCTCAACCCGCGCAGCGCCCGTCCATCCCATCCCATCATCCCATCCTCCACCTTTACACAATCCCTCTGACCCTCTGATCCTCTGGTCCTCTGGTCTTGTCCACAACCTCGTCCACCGTCCACCGTCCGTCCTCCACCACCCGGCTTCTTTCTATAAATCTGGGGCCGGCCGGCCGTCGTGTCGTGTCTTTATACCTATTTCGTTATCTCTCTCCCAATCGTCTAGGACTGCCCTGCTGATACTGACCAACCGGCCGATATCGCCATCCCTGCGTGTCGTGCTCTCTGCACTCTCTCGCACTCTCTTGCTTGCCGCGCCTTGCCGCCTTTGTTTCCTTTCCCCTTCCCTGCTTGCATTGCTTGCCTAATTATTTACTCCGTCCACACCCCCCTCAAGCACACATTATAGACACCGTCCGTTCCGTTCGAGTGGCCAAACCGTAGCCAGCCTCCCATACTAGATAGTCATGGGATCCCAAGACGTCGATATGCCTGTCCGGCTTGCCATACTCGAGGCCGACACGCCGGTCCCGGGCATCAAGGCCAAATACCAATCGTATGGCGGCGTCTTCACCCACATGTTCGAGCGCGCCTGCGCCGCCCTCCCCCAGCCTGCATCTTTGGAATCCCAGCTGTCGCTATCTTTCCACGACGTTGTTAATGACCCGGCAGCCTATCCGGACCCTGAGACCATCGACGCCATCCTGATCACGGGCTCGAAATACAATGCGTTCGATAACGATGAATGGATTATTCGTCTCGTGCAATTCACCAAGCGTTGTCTAGAAGGCGGCCGTATTCGTGTCATTGGCGTCTGCTACGGCCATCAAATCATCGGCCGTGCTCTCGGTGCCGAACTGGGTAGGAACACAAGGGGCTGGGAAGTTAGTGTTGTCGAGCACGAGCTCACAGACGAGGGAAAGCATTTCTTCGGCACGGAGAAGTTGGTAAGTCGAGATCTAATCCCTCCTCTCGTACAAAGCACCTGCTCGAGCTCCACGACCGCTGACACAATTGTCTTACAGTCGATCCACCAAATGCACCGCGATGCCGTGCTCAACTTCCCTCCTGGGGTCGTCCAGCTAGCTCGCACAAACGTCTGCGCCAACCAGGCCATGTACATACCCGGTCGCATGATATCCGTGCAGGGGCACCCTGAGTTCACAGAGGAGATGGTGCGCGAAATCCTGGACATGCGCAAGTACGGTGGTATTGTTGGCGACGATATCTACGAGGACGGTGTCGGCCGTGTTGCCAACAAGCAGGACGGCGTTGCTGTCGCACAGGCTTTCCTGCGGTTCCTGCATGAATAGATCCGGGGGTGCACAAGAAGAAAAAAAACAAAAAAGAAGAAAAAAAACCAGAAGAAAGAGGAGATCAGAGAAGGCAAAGGAACAATTAGAATTCCTGGGGTAGGTAAGAATTTGCGAAGTCTTATATCTTGCCGTTGGGTGAGCATCCGAGCCCCTGGAAGGCCAGCATCCGACAACGGCAGGGTTCGTGGATGGGGTGCCTGTTCGAGGCATGCCGTGTCCCCTGTGACGGCTCTTAGTCAGACTCACACAGGCCCGGATGCAACACCCCCAGTAGTTTTGGCGCTGTCGGATAAGTGACTTGAGCCATTCATCTCTCGATCCCCATCGACCATCAGTCTGTGTCAGTTTTCACTTTTGTCAGCTGCAGGCACATATAACACGTGGTGCATTGCGATTGTTTTTAATGACTGGAGTCGATCAATCAGCAGCGGTACAGGCAGGATACGGGCCGACGACACACAGATTTACGTGTCTCTCATATAGATAGCATTTGACTACGAGACAACTGAGCCCTACATAGTCAGTTTGGTATGCGACTTAATCAATATGAACCTGACAACAAACGGGTGGTTCATTGCAACCCATAACACTACTGTTACCCCGACGACTTTCGCCAGGTGGCTGCTTGGCTGTCCAATGCTAAACTTGAGAACCCCGAAAGGATCTGCAGCATCATTACCATCCGTTATAGATACATGAGATAGAAGTGTATGAAAAATGGGTTGCAGTATTCTAAACGAATCAGTGTTTGTTCATGGTACACGAGTGCCTCCCATCGCGTCACCTGCTGTTTGAATCTCAGCACAGCACTAGAATAGCTGAATATTTCAAAGGAGTTAGAAATATGTACCGCAAGAAGTCTCATTATCCTGTCTGTATGTGAGTATTTCAGACCACGGAGCCCTCTCGCACACTCTTGTGGTAGATTGCCTAGCTTTTATTTCTTGACACGAACTTCATGATCAGACTACGGACTCGAATATAACAGTTCGTTCGAACAAACACAGTATGTCTAATAAATGGAATGGGCAGCGAAGGGAAGACGGGACCCAACCATCCAAATGGGCCGCCACTCGGTGTGATCATCCCTCAGGTGCATGCAGGCACATGGTGGTAGTACACCCAATGACTCCTCGTCAGATAGAGAATACCTAAGTATACAAGGGCAAGCAAGCAAAGGGCTGATTGGTCTGGTAGCCCATGTAACTAGGAAATTAAGAACCCCACGGGTGGTGATATGAATTCAGGAGAACATATAGTCGAGGTCTGATTCGCACGCTTCACTCGCCCTCCTTCTCGAAGACAAGGTCGTATACAGCACAAGGTACCTACCTACCTCTATGCAACATCACAATGGCCAATTTCCGGCCCGAATTTCATGCGGTTATATGATTTTTCACCAGGGCATAAATCATTCTTGTGCATATAAGTAAGTAGTTGAAGGCGAGGCCCTGTACACGAATCCAACACCAACCCAAAGTACTCATTTGGAATGTTCACCAGTTGAAATACCTATTCAACCCTTTATTGGAGGTTGCTAAGCCAAGTCACCCTCGATAACCAGGCCCGCCATCCTCCCTGCCTATGTAGTAATATGCATCCTGTATATATCAAAACAAGCACGTACTAGGTAGGTAGCCCTCGCACGCTATGGGTATCATGCGGCATCCATAAGATATGGAAAGCCCAAACCAGCGAATCAACAAAACCAAGCGCCGGTGATGCAACATAAACCATCCAGAGAAACCTAGCTGCAGTCCTAGTATGCGATTTTCCCTATGACAATCGCGAGAAAGGCGCCCTCTTCATTCATGAAAAGGGAGACCAGCAAATAGACCGCCACTGGAACGATCCAACCCCCCTCACAACCCCGCCTCCTCCTCCAAAGCATCCCACCACTCCCTCCGCCTCCCCGTCTGGCTCGATCTCCCGCCCGTGGTCGGTACAGTCCCGCCACCACCATCCGCAGCACTGCCGCCCGCAGCAGTGGTCCCGCTCTCGCGCTCCCTCTCCCTGGCGCGCCTCGTAGTAGCCGCCCTCGCGTCCGCGACCCGCTCGTCGCGGTTGCGTCCCGGCCCGTTCTCCCTGGCGCCTCCGAAGAAGCGGGACAGCCGCAGGCGCAGCGCCAGGTTCTCCCAGAAACCGCCGCGCTGGTGCTTCCAGGGGCGCTCCCAGGCTGAGAAGAAGCCGCAGTCGACGGCGGTGCCGATGCACAGGCTCGCGGTGCTGATGATGCGGAGGGCCAGGGGTTCCTGCTTGGATTGGTGACTGCCGGCAAGCGAAGCCCAAGCACCGAGGACCTCGGAAACGGTGCTGTTGGAGTTGTAACCGCTGCTACTACTGCTGGCAAGGACGTGGGGCACCGGGTAGACGACGTAGTACTGGCTCACGTGCGCCACGAACGGCGCGATCCACGTCAACGTGTAGATGGCCGGGTACACGAAGAGCAGCCGCAGCTGGCGCCGCATCCGCTCGCGGGACTGCCGCATCAGATCCTCCGAACCCTCCGTGGTCAGGTGAACTGACGGCGATGGCGGGGCGCTTCCGGCATCGAATTCTTCCTCCGCAGAGCTTCCGCGCGGTGCCCGCGGCGGTCCCTGTCGCAGTGCTTTGATGAGGTTCGCTATGGAGTTCCTGGGTCGCCTGGTATCTGGGTATGATCCTGTCTCTGTGAATCGTCGTTTCCACCTACTCCGTTGGGCGTTGTATAGATTATGAGAAGATGGATTTTTACTAATGGAATGGTATGTTGGCCTTGGCTCTTGAATGGTTGTCTCGTCCGACTCCGTTGTCGGTATGTTATAATTCAAATTACCATCAGCTCTGCTGAAACTGCTGGAAGGCACCGCGGCAGCCCTTGTCCTCGGACTAAGTGAGCCGATCTCGACGTTTGCGGACATGGGGACATTTGGCGTGCCGCTGCCGTCATGGCCGAATTCGACTATATTCCACGCAATCGAAGGCCTCCGAGCTGCCAATGGGCGTGGTTGAGCCTCGGCCGTGGGCGGCAGACTCGGACCCTCACCGATTTGCAACGTGCTCACAGTCGAGGCGACTGAGCACTGGCGGAGCTTCAGCGAGTCGGCTTTAGAAGTGCCGGGCAACGGCGAATCTAGGAGGTGATGGGTCGCTAGAGACGGTGTCGTGGGGACGCTGTGGCTTCTCCATTTCCGCTTCGCTCGCAGACGCGTGGACGAATCGGCGGACTGGGCACTCAGGGTACTGGCGCGCCTCTGATCCTCTGCGAAGCGACGAAAGCGGACATAGACCCACAGGTATAGCCATGCGTAAGTGACGATGATGAAGCTCAGGATAATGTATCGTGGTATCCAAGTGAGGGCGTTGTGGTACCATTCTGGGCGGATCGGGAGGTAGCAATAAGGCCCGTTGTCGGCAAAACTAGCTCCAGATATGGGCACGATGGCGGCGAGGACGAAGGGCACGACAGCCCAGAGCGTGTAGGCGATGCGCCTGTAGGGCTGCAGACCAAAAGCGGCTACGCCGGGGTATTGGTGTTTGACGACGAACAGGGCTGTGTGGATGGCAATCAAGAGGACGGCGATGTCGGATGCCTCGACGGTAACTGCGAGGAAGAAGCCAGAGACCTGGCAGAATAGATGGCTCGAGCCGAAGGACTTGCCGGTGATGAAGTAGAACATGGGGTTGATAAGGAGCCATAATGTCTTGGCCATATCACTCTGTATCAATAGCATGATCATTCTACACACAAAATTGTCAATATCTTCTGCTGCCGCAGACGTATCTGCTATATGAAGAGTGGCACTTCCAGCTGACTTACTCTTGACGGAAACCTCTCCTCATCCGGATGAACCAGTAGAAGGCGAACAGGGCCGATGCCACGCTGATAGCAGAAAAGGAGAAGGACACCCACATCTCGGCCAACATATCTGAATCTGCAGGGTCGACATTGTGTGTGAAAGCGCGCTTCATTGTAGCGCGATCGTAGGTCGTAGACATCAAATCGGTTGCGCCGCCGGCCAGTAGATGTCGAGAAGGCGACATTATCATGAAAACAACCAACTGCCAGTTGCAGCAACGAACCGCGGCACCTGTGGCTGCAAGTGCAGTGGTGGTAGTGGTGGTAGTACCTGTCTGATAACACTTTCCCTTCGTATGCACGCGTCAACAGTGTTACCTGAGACTTTCATCCTCGAATCTCCGTCTATCCGTTGCATCGGGACCACCGCCAGGCCATTGCTCCATCGAATGCGTCTACCCAGAGTGTTCCAAGGTTGTCTATCAAGCCTGTGACCGTGCGACCCTTCTACAATACCTCTTGATGACACCCCCAGACCAGAAGTCTTCCGCAGAGGTAGGTAATCAAATCAACTGACGGCGACGGGAATAGCCTCGACGACACTTTGCATACACATGCATCCACGGCGCGGCAAGCGGCTGGCCGGGTAGGATGCAGGCTTCTGTATCCGCCGGGATGTTGGCGTCGGCGATGAGTAAGGGGCGAATTCCGTGTTGCGAGTAAACTGCCAACCTCAAGCTCTCGACTACACGTATACGAGCTTCTCGATCAGCCAAGGACCATGGTTTTTTTCTCCCTCGGTCTTTATTGGGACTGCACCTGTCTTTATCAACGTCAGTCTAGCCGAGTAGCTACGCAGATTAAGAAAGCTTAAATTATTAGCGCACCCGAAATTGTCCGTCTGTGACGTGACGCCGGCTGGAGCAAAGGAAGAGTGCAAGTATCCTGCTATTAATACAGTGTCAGTGTCGGCTTCCCGTCTGTGCTCCGAAAAGATAAATGGCGGTTATTTCGTACTCGTAGATGAGACGAAAAGGTGGTGCTTCCCCCTCCTATTGGCGATGCTCTCTTTCAAAAGGCAGACGAAAATAAAACCAAATAACACCTAATACAACAGATGAGGGTGCACCAACTGGCGAAAACGAGAGCCTGGTCACGGTACATGTATGACCGCAGCAAACTCCTAAAGCAAGGCCACGCATTGTTTGAGGGCAAGACTGTTTTTCAACCACCAACCAACCCCGTACCAGCCAGAAGTGAAGAGAGAAAGGGACGCCGTTGCCAGGTCCAGCCAGCCATGACAGCTTGCTTGCCGCATCGTCACTTGTCTGATGTTTGTCCCCACGCAAGGAGAGTTTGGTCCCAACGTAGCGGTGAACCAGGGAATCGGCCCCTACCCACCTAGGTAAGTAAGGTGGTGTTAGGTCAGGCGAAACTGTTGGCTGGCTGTGGTCGGTATTGTACGGTAATGCCATGGCGATGGGAAAATAATAAAGATAAATGCGGAGCTTGCGCTAGTGCAGATTGTCCGGTCCTCAAATGGCTTGCCATGTTCAATCTCGAGCTTGCAAAATAGTAACACAACATGTCCGGTGACTGCTAACTGACACCTTTCCTTGCATATGGTTGCCGAGCCGCGGTTATGTCGAGATTGCTCCCTTGCAGTGCGCGGCGCGGGCCAGCGGTCAGCAGATTAGGTTGTCGTCGATCATAGATCATCTGTCTGGCACCAGAATGGGCAAACCTTACAGCAGGTATAAAAATCCCGGCCGGGCACGTCGAACCACTGGACAACGTCTGTCTTCTGATCATCGGAAACGACCGACCGGCGCCTGGGGGTCAGCTAATCAGACTACGACACGCTGGCATTGATTCCCAGCGCCAACCTGTGCCAGCAAAGATGATGCGCATTGCCCATTGTGCCCATGGTCTCTCTCGTAGGCCATGGCCCCCATAGTATATGTCGGCGGAGATGAGACAAAGCAAAGAAGAAGAAAAAAACGAAAAACTTTGCATTGTTCCCTCAGGTGTGAGTGGCCTCGATGTCCGAAGTCCCTGCATGAACCGATTCAACAGGCGTCATAGGAGTAGCGCCCACCCCAGTATCCGACCAAGCAAGCATGTTGGGATGGGCGAGGGAGTGCACGAGAGTCAAGGGATACTCCTGCAAAACAAGGTACAGTCAAGAGCGAGGGTGAAGGATCAGAAATGGGGAAAATCATGCAATATTAAGATAGTAATCAAGTACACGTCTGTATGTTGTAGGCGAGTGTTGGAAGAATAGGTACTTAAGTAGGCATGCACCTTTTTTTATGATGTTAGCGATGGGATGGGAGATAACATGACAACCCCTGGGCGGGGTCAGGAACCTGGCACCTGCCTGGCAGGCATATATATCTCCATCGCGTTATCGTCGCCATCAAAAGTCTTTCCATTCATAGCATGCATCTGGACAACATCAAAATGTGCGTTTAAGATTCCTGGTGTGTACCTAATAAGGTAATTGTCAGTCACCCGCATAGACGCAAAGAGCGCACGAGAACTACTGCTCGAGCTCCGAAGTTCTAGCAAAGCAAAACCACGTATTATTCAATCAGGTATATAACCTAGCAAATCTACATGTCGCTGCATATTTCCCTTTTATTCTTCCTCTGCCACCTCTCCCTATCGCACATACTAGGCACACTGTCGGCTCTTCCAACAAGCACAGCCACCACTAGAAAGCTGTTGGGTTACACAAAAAGAAAAAGAAGAAGGGTTTCCCTCGGCTCTGTTTACTTGACCTCCAAAGCCACGTATGGCAGTTGTCGCTCTTCCTGCTGGCCCATGATCAAATCCTGACCTGGGAACGGATAACGTTGCTGGCAAACGCGCCGAGAATTAGTCACAGCGGCTCTGTGTGATTGTCCCGTCTACCACATACGTCTCCGCACGTCCTCGTTGTATTGATCATGATCACATGTATTTCACACATCATTCCGCCTTTTCTGCGCTGTCTTTGCTTGAGAAATGTTTTATCCCATTGAAGCTCCAGACCTTTTTCATGCTAAAGACCAAGATGTTCCTTTTTGAAATCGCACTTGGGCAATTCCTGCCATCATGGTTCTTGCCGTACATTATCATGGCTTCGTGTCATTGTAGGCCCGTTTGAACCGACTACCTACATGCAAATGATACGCCACGCTGTAGAAGAAAACAATACCAACAATCAAATGACAAATCACCATTTATAGATAATCAAAAGAATGTCACCGATACTAAGGTAAACAAAAAGCGCTCAAGGCATAGACGGGGTGTATGTATATATTGGTTTTTTTTGCTTCTTCGTTAGATTGATTATTATTGCAGCTCTGCCGGAGCATGCGCGTGTTTTTCCGACCAGCCGTTCGTCGTCGTCGTCGACGATGCCTGCTGCGGCAGAGGTACAGGCTTCCGATACGGGACGAAACGAGGCGGATTCGGCGAATTGGAGTAAGACCTGGGCGGTGGCTGTTGCGAATACCGGGAGTAATTGTGTTCCCCCGAGTACTGGCTGCTCTGGCGGTTGTTGGTCGGGCGCGCGCCCATCGATGTCCGCCTATCGCCCATATCATTGCTCGTGTGCGAGTTAATCGATCCGCTGATGGAAGTCCCTGGGCTCGGTTCCTTGGGACCGGTCATGGTGGCCTTGAAGCACAAGCGTTCGACAAGGGTGCCGTGCGCTTTCTTGAGTGTCTTCTTGACAAAGCTGGCCATTACGAAATTGCATCGGAGCTCGACATCCTGTGTACATTCATCGATTAGCATTTTGGACGGTATCGAGCCCAGCAACTATCGAGCCACCCGGAATTCAAAGAAAAGATGGATTAGGGCGTGGGGGCACCAACCTCGCGAAGATACAGCCCCTGTCTCGGGGCGCCCAGCCCTATCTCCACGGGCTCAAGAGGCTCGCCAGGAAGGGTGCCGCCAAGGCTCCAACGCTCGCGGATGTCGAGCCCGAGCGGTGCGTAAACGTGTGTCTGAATGCCGTTGGGCAGGTCGTTGAAGGCGGCCGTGTACTCGACCTCGCCGGACGCGAGGCCGCCGGGCAAATAAGAGATTTTGTCCGTCATGCTCCACCACACACAGCGCGCCTCTTCGGCGCTGGCGTGGTCGGGCGGCGGGATGGGGTGCCGCTCGACGATGAGCGGATTCAGGTCGATCATTTCCTGATGGTTGTGCAGGAACTCGATGACCACCTCGCGCGGGATGCCCGCAGGCAGTGGCGAGATGGTCGTAAACGTGGTTTTCTTCGACATCGATCTTTGTCCGTCTGGTCCAGAGGCCGAGAGTCAAGAGTATCGCGTTACTATCTGGTGGCGATAACTGCCAGGCCGTGAATCGCGTCTAATGGCCAGGCCAGCACCTTCCGGATAGAATGTGTCCCAACTTTAAGCGCGGTCGCTTTTGTTCTCGCAGAACCTCGATAGTCCCGTCCGATAATGAGGGGAGATTGGGTACAATACAATCAATCCTCTTCCCCCTTTCAAACTATCAGACAGGTCCTAGACAGGGTGGCGGCGCAGTCAGACAACAGCCTCGGCAGCGTCTTTGTTCGGGGATTCTCGTTTTGTTGCAAAGCCACAATTGAGCTGGAACTGGGTATGGCGAGTTCCAACTTTTCGCGTTCTACGTCCAGGTCCAGGTCCACGTTCGCGTCGATTGTTGCGAATGACGACTGAAATTGGTATTGCGGTAATGACAGACAGTAGACAGGACAGTAGACAGTAGATACGAGGTAGGTAGTCGGGCTTTAAGAGTAAGTACCCACGATGTGAAGCAACTATGATGAAGGGGGAGCAGTA
Organism: Astrocystis sublimbata; assembly: GCA_022453515.1. NCBI lineage: Eukaryota > Fungi > Ascomycota > Sordariomycetes > Xylariales > Xylariaceae > Astrocystis > Astrocystis sublimbata. The sequence continues at coordinate 403,661 of JAJNNY010000006.1, read as the reverse complement.
TTAATGGTATTACTGATACGTCGGTCGTATGCTCGTTACACGACAGATGGTCCTGCTACTATAAGGGGATGAATGCAGCACAGACCCATATGAGCACAGGTCATTCCGGCCCCGCGGTAGTATGCCTATTCGCTATTCGTCTGTCAAGTAAGACATGATTAAATAGAATAGAATAATGAGGCGAGGCGAGGCGCTCGCAGTGCTGGCCTGAGGGTCGAGAAGGGTGAGCACTGAGAATGAATGTGGCATTGCGGCACCGCACCATACCGCACCAGCAGCAACCAGCAGCATCTTTTCATGGATCTACGGCGAAATAGGCGAAATAGCGTGCAGTTTTGCGGGGATGTAGAGCGCCATCCGAGCCCATCTCGAGCCATCTCACTGCGTTACCGCCGTCGAATCCGAGCTAACAACGATATTTTTAGATGTTTCCCACTCCAGTACATATTCTCCTCCCCATAACGTATCCTAAATGCCGGAGAGGTCCCAACTCCCCCAACAAAGAGACTTAGTCTATTTACTATGTACATACCTACTCCCTTACATATGCCGTAGATGACTTTGGTGCGCATTTATTTAGTATGTACATAGTTCGTAGTAGTAGCGTATGAAGAGCTCCGGACCCAGGTCCACCACCAACACACCCGATGCATTTTACTGTTTTCGGTAAACAAGATGATGTACTTGATTTAAGTAAGTGAGACATCGCAGCTCTGGGTGGCCCCTGTCAAACAGCAGTCCTTTAGACGAAAGTCTGTTAAGTGCATGATCGACCCAGCCGAGCCAGTATCGGGAGACTCCACTCCACCTGTCGGCACTCTCGACATCCGGCCTAACGAGACGAGGGGGGCAGACGATCAAGGGTCCACCTGTTCGCGTCGCCCAACGCCAGCGCGCCATTTTGTCAGAAGCTCTGGCCTTCCGTCACATGCTGGGGTTGTGGTATTTCTTCGTTTGTTTCAATGCCTCTCTTCATGTGTTGGTGATAGCAAGTATCGTCGCACTCGCATATGTGAATCGAACGCGATCAACAATAACTCTTATAGTAAAAACAAATACCATGCGCAGTAGGGGATCGCATGCAGAATAAACTTCCCCTTGCTAGTTATGATGTCACTGGGTATGTTCGGCTGTAACTGTTCGGCATGATAAGGCGCGGGATGCAAAATCTCCGAGATGTTTTTGGTATCCATCCCTTCGCTTAATATATTACCCAGCCTTCATCCCTCTTCGACTGGCACGATTGGGTAGTAGGTACAGAGTCAGAGAGTCAGAGAGTCAGAGAGTCAGAGAGTCAGAGAGTCAAGGTACGGGGATGTACACCCATATACATGGATCATAACAGCCTATCCTAGCAACGTAAACAACCCTGTTACACGCAGGATGCACATCCAGGATCTTTGGCGCAGTTAGAGCGAGCATCGCCCCAACCTCGCCAACCTACCGTAACTCGTAACTACGCAATTAGCTACTTAGTCGGTTACGGGAGCTCGGCTTGAACAGCTAATACACAGCTCGATAGCTATCGGCAGCTTAGATTTGACTACACCACTTGACCAGGAACCCGGGGAGCTCCACCGCCGAAGGGATCTCTTCCAAGGCGACGTCCAATCTCCACATCTTGCCCTCGAGGCCGCCATGCGCGGCATTGGACCGGCCTCCTATGCCGGCCGGGATGAGCAGGCCGAGCGACACCAGCCGCTCCCACGCCACCACCGCCACGCTGCGGCTCCAGACCCTTGCGCCCGCGCCCAGGGCCAGCAACCCCGAGCTCGCCGTCTGCGCACGCTGCTTGCCCATCTGCCCGCTGTACTCGTCGTACGCCATGGCGAAGTTGACCGTGTCGGTATGGGCGACGATGTCGAGTCGGGCAGCCGCAATCAGCAGCGAGAGCTCGAGATCTGACAGGGCGACCAGGAGCTGTAGTTTTGGCTCTTGCGGTTCCAATGTGATCGCGCCTACGGGTGACGGCATCACCAAGTCGAGCGACGACATCGACAGGCCTGAGAGAGGTTGGATACATGACGTGAGGAATGCTGACACAGATTTCGTCGTGTAGTATTGGTATTCGAGGAAATCCTCAAATGCCGGCGTCTGGCGAAGCGTCTGCCTGTGGTCAGTCAAGTTTACTCAAATGTGTCGATAAGACCACGCTTACCTCGATGTTCTTGTTCCAGTAGTCATGGAACTTGTGGAGCCCTTCGAGGTAAGGGTCGAAGCCTTCCACTTCGAGGTCCTCCTTGTCCACTATCAAGCCCTGTTTGCAGACGTCCCAATACGCCGGCAAGGACTTGGGGAGGGACAAGTAGACGTAACGATGGCTGAAACGACTCTTGACTCGCTTTTCCAAGCTCTCTACCACATCGATTCGCGTCGTCAGACCAAGCACGGCTATTGGGGCTTTCCTTGCCTGAGCGATGTCGAAGAGATTATACAGCAGCGTCTGTCGAGCATGTGTCGCAAAGAGCTCGAATTCGTCTATTATGAAAACCACAGACTTTGACGTCACACCATCTTCAGCTCCTCCTGTAATTTCCTCCGGGTGAGATAGGAGCGCCAGGAGAGAGGCCATTGTGTCGGCATAGTTGTTGGTCTGGTAATGTCAGCTGTTGCGAACGAGACTGGAATAACTATAGGGATTGGAGTCCTACCTTGTTGATCAAATCATCTTCTATCTCCATCTCCCTGCCTAGCTGGCGCCATATCTCTTTGAGGGCAAGCTTGTCGTCTGTGTGAATGAATCCATTAAGACGCACGACGTGAAACGCTTCAGCGTGTTCGGCTCGGAGATCACAGAGAATCTCTTCTACCATCTGCGATAGTCGTTAGTGATAGTCAATAACTGGTCAAGAAGTAGACCTACAGTTGTCTTGCCAGAGCCGCGCCCTCCGATAACCATCATGGAATTGCCCTCGCCAGCGAGCACCGTCTGCTCGACAAGTTGATATGTCTTCTCGTAAGCGTCGGTTTGGCCGCGCAATTTGATGCGCCGCTTGCCTGAGCACCGATCTAATAATACGCGCCGCGTTTTCTGCAAGTGCTGCTCGAAGTTGGGTATTCCTGGTATTTCCCGGGCCGCGACTGATACAGAAGCTTTCTTTCGCACCACGGCTGGCTCCTCGGGCAACGCGTCTTCTTGCGAGCAAGTTCGGCATATCCAGTCTCCCTCGGGCACGACCGGGACATCGTAGCACTTCTGATGGAAGCCCCTATCGCACACCTCGCAGAAGATGATCTCGTTTGGCGGTTCGGAATCGGGCTTCGAACATATAGCGCACACCTCGTCATCTTCCTCTTCCTCTTCTTCAGCGCCGCCGCCGCCGCCGTCTTCCAGCTCTGCATTGTTCCCCGTGTCTTCCTTCTCCGTGTCTGTGCCTATCAAGTCGGTAGAGCCCCTCGCCAGATCCTTATCCAGAACAAGAGATAGGTCCTTCGCGCTTTGGAAAAGTGATTTGCCCGTAGACTTGGGCTTGGGCCTAGGTGTTGCGTCGGTGTCAGGGTCGGGCATGTCCGAATCGATCTCTTCGCTCTCGCTGAAAACAACCGTCTTCGTCGGCCGGCCAGCCTTCCTCTTCTGGGGCGACAAGATGCCCTTCAGCTTTTTTGGAGATTCGGACGACGACGACGGGGCAACGCCTTTGCTTGCGGGCTTGTAGATGCGTTGTTTTACCGCGAGCGGGAATTCGTCATAAGTCATCACCGCCGGCGGCAAACTCGACTTCGGCGGCCGCCCTCTCTTGCGAGGTACATCCATACCCGCCATGTTTGTGTGCGACGCAATAGGTTTGGTGGTCTGTCCGTCTCCTTTTTGTCCTGCCGTGGAGCGCGCCGGGGCGGCTTTCGCGGCATCTTTGGCTGATCTCTGCTTGGAAGCTGTCTTGGGACCGCCCTCTGCTGCCTCGTCGGTCGCTCGCGCACCTGTGTCCATGCCCACAGGGTCATGCTCATCGCCAGAATCTGGCACATCGTACAAGTTCGTAGTTTCTGTCGCGGGTGGCTTCCCGGGCTTCGGCTTCGGTTTCGGTTTCAGTCTCGGAGTGTTCGCGTGTCGCCCAAAATCCAGCTTCTTCGGCTTGCTCGCGGGCGCCTCCGGCTCTTCGCCGTCGCTGTCGGGCACATCGTACGAAGACTCGGTATCCGTCGCTGTCGTCGCGCCCCGGATGCCGCGGGCCAGTCGGCTGCGCAGGCCGCCAATGGCCAACGTGATGGCAGAAAAGGCTTTGGGTGTCGAGCTCGGCGAGTCGGCGACACCGTTCAGGCGCCGGCGCTTGGCGGTCGCGGCAACACTGGAAGGTGAGGGCGCTGGCGAGGAGTCGTCGGGCCGGGATCGCTTGCGACGGCCGGCGCCCGGGGTCTGACTGGGAGCCATTTCGTTGCAGGTCGGTTGTCCATGCACTTCTTCTTCATGCCATACTTCATTCACATCATGGGCTTGTTCAATTAGGGATCGCGATGTCTGTGGTGTTACTGTGTGCAGGTGGTGTTTGTTGGGGTACAATGGATGCCGAAACGACGCGGTGCAACACGCGGTCGCTGCTCCGATTATTATAAGCTTGGGCGCCTCGGGTCCCTGGCGAGCCTGGGTCAGTGGTCAGTGGTGGGTCGCAATCAATGCGCCATTGCTAGGGGCACTTGTGTGAGTAAGTATAGTCTGTATAGGGTAGGTTGGCTCGCTTGGGTGGCCCTGCTTTCGATCTGGGCCGCTGTCTCTCTCCACCAGATGAGTCCAGTTCGATGTGTTTTGTTTTTTTACGTCAATGTGGTGCACCTCATGTCTATCACGATTTTGTTGTTGTTGTAAAGCAGGGGTTTGGCATATCTAGATGTGTGTTTGGAAAGTTTTGCCATGGTCTATGCCTGATGTTAATTTGAACTCCCTTCGGCGAGCAGACTGAACACAAACGGACGGCGCAATGGATTGATTGGAAGTATGGCTTCTATTGACTCCCGGACGTAACACGCGTCGAAGTAGCGACTACATCTATTCTTCAGCAGTAGAGTATCGCCGACCTCAAAAAGCTTTTCTCAATATATATCATGGCGTTACACATGCCCTATCTGTCATTATGTGCTCCCGACTTCTAAATGAATTGTGCCGAATTCGGGAGAGAGAGATGGAGACAACGAGGTTTATAGTGAATGGATTTTACTGAGTGATCTAGACAACTGACATACAGCGGGTGGAAAAAGTGTTCATTGCTCAGTTTAGTCTCTAGGAAGTGCCCGTATAGCCTGTGAGTGTAATGCAAGCCCAAAAGGCCAATAACCCGTCATGGAAAGAAATAAATAGAAAAGAATATCATAGACGAAAAGAAGACACAACCCCGTGTCTGTCCAAGCAAATGCCCAAACCGACCAGCCACCTGACATAAGAACAAACCCACACCGCCATCCAAACACCCCAAAACTCCCCTTTCCCCAGTCCAACACACTGCTCGTGCTTACCGTTTAGAGCTCAGCAGCGCTCGCTATTACACGTCCAAGTTGGCAACTTGTAGGCAACCATGGTGACCAATGCAACTAATTCATCTGAAGAATGAAGGAGCCTGAGGCTGTTATGTTCCGGGCTTAGAAGAGGCACACAACAACAGCAACAGCGGCAATGACCAGGCCAGCGACGCTCCCGCTGCCAGCCACGGCCGAGGCACCGGCGACCTGGACGGGGTGTGTGTGCGTGGGCTTGGCCTCAGACACCGAGTAGGTGGTGGGACCGGCGGGCGAGCCGGGCTTGGCTGTGACGTGCGTCTCGACCGGGGGAGGGGGGGCCACGGCCGTCTCTGGTGGCGGCGGGAGGCAGAGGGAGGAGCTCCAGGTTGGAATCACCTGTAGTTGTTACTCTCTTTAGTCTTGTTTCAAGTAACGCGAAGTCAAGAATGTGTCTCGGGCCAATTCGCCCAAGAGTGTTTGTTGATCGACAGACGAGAGGGAGGGATGAGCAGGACATTATTGTCTGGTCTCTGGGCACCGGGAAGGGAGAACGCGGCGTGTTGAGACATTTCACCCCGGTGAGAAAATCATTCAAAGTCAGGCTTGCGAACACGGCCCGAAAAGACGACGCCGTTTTTGTGGGAGTCCAAATTAAATACGATGACGGATAGAGGAAGGAGGGGAACAAGAAAGAGGAAACAGATGCTAGCTACAAGAGCGAAAGAGATGGGGGCAAACGAGAAGATGACACTTACGGTAGTCACAGTGCAAGGGCAGTTTGTAACAGTGATAACCTCGCCCGCCGTAGCAGGGTACTCACAACCATTGAAGGTCAGAGTAGTAGCTTCAGGGCAGTGCGTCGTCAGAGTGTCGACCACAGTCACCGTGGTCATCGGGAAGTTGATGATCGTCCAGATGGGCGTGGTGATGCTCCCGTTGAGGTGCATATTGTTCATGGGAGCCGGTGTCGGGGTCCACAATGCCGGAGGCGAAGTGGTCCAGGAAGCCGGGTCTTCCATCACCTTGCTCGGAGCCTCATCAAAGTACATGGATGAAGGATACTCTCCCATGACTCCCGCCGCCAGAAGACCAGCAACAGCAAGGGTGTTCATCTTGGAATACATGATATAGGCGCGGTGTTGATAGATGCTGAGGAGGTGCTTAACGCTTTGACTATGGGCGATGCTTATGGTGGCGAGTATAAAAACGGACAATGAGTGTGACGAAGAGAGAATAAACGAGTGTGGTGGTGGGTAAGGACAAGATTGGGAAACAATGCTTGACCTGGAGGCAACGCAGGCTTAAGAAGACCAGAGAAACTGGCTGTTTTGAGGCTATTGATGCGCAATGCATGATCCTGAGAATCTGTATGAGACAAGCAATACTCGGGTACACCAATGATTCTGTTTGGTTGCCAAAACAAACCAAAGTCTTAAATGAGGCGCACCCTTGTCTTGGAATGTGTGCAAAATCAGAAGATCTTCACTTGCAGCCACATACATTCCCAATACAGCATCCCTTCAAGACTGGCAATGTTGTCAGTCCGCATCGTCAGGGCTCACGCAGTAGGTAGTGACCCCCTTACAAGGCTGCCTGATTCTTTCCTTGTGAAACATGTTCAATGCATACTTAAGTTTGGACGCCGAATGTTACCGAAGGTCTTCTTCGACCTAGAGACTATCTGGTCCGATGACCGAGTACTTGTTTGTAATATGGCATCGCTGGTTGTCAAGCGTCCTTTCTGATAGTGTTTGAACACTCAGCGAGGGCGGGATTTTGCCACGGCCCGGTTCTGAATATGACGGGCCAACCTCCTCGACCAATTCCCGGTGGAATGCTTCCACAACCCGTTTTGTACGGCGCATGCCACGGCCGAGGGCCGCTGAGCCTGTTGGGCAGCTAGCTGCCGCCTGCAGTCGAGAGACCAATATACACTGAATCGCCTGCCTCTTCGCCTCCTCCGCCACGATGAAATACCAATAAGCCAAATTATGACTATTGCAGCTCTGAACTCCATTCGAAGGTGTGTCTCTATGCTGGTTTATCCTTCAACGCCGTTATCTCCAGGTAAACAAGAGGTGCTAAAATCAAGATTTGGAAAGACGGTTGGCTGTATTAGTAGTTGGTAGTAAGGCCGCTTGCATGCAATCTCGTAGCACGTGAGATGAGAAATCCAAATAAAACCCCATTCTATGCAAGCCTGCTACAACTCCGACGAATTTCGGGTTGAGCGGACACGTCGAAAATGTCTACCACTGCGAAGCGGCGGTCCTACTATCTGCGATTAGATCGACTTTGACTTCTTTCTGGACCACGATTGCCGCTGATCACGATGGAATCAAAATCGTAGTTCTTCAACGTATGTTCGTACTTCGTGTTTCGTAAGAACTTGGGTACCGAATCCTACAAGTCATGTCAGGCCAGGTCCGCAGATCAATCGTGACATCTTCAGACCACTTACACTTGCCATCAATTTGAAGACTGCATTCTGAGCATCTTCGAAAAGTGTCATTACCTCGTGCAACGTTCCGATCATAGCGACATCTTGGCCAACAGCCTTCGTCATGCGGGTCGCGAGGTTGCTGCGTAGCTGATGGTCGATGTTGAGCTCGCAAGGGGAGCCGGGTGCAAGGAATGCGTTGTAGATACTGTAGGCCTGGGCCATGATCTCCTTGATGCCGTCCATCGACGTAGAGGTTGGGTTCCTCTGAGCCGATTTGATAGCACCGCAGCAGCTGCGCACGAACTCCTCAACGTCGAGGTAGAAGGACAGGTTTTCTTCGCAATGCGTCTCACGCAAGTTCTCTCGGAACAAGAGTCGTAGAGCTGCATCGTTCAAGATTTTGTCAAGACGCTGCGTGTTGGAATCTCGGGCAACACCGGGCCGGGCGGACGTTCCCAAGCCTTCGCTCTCGGAGGTTCGGCCCCTGCCAGTGCCGCTGAGGATCTCCTTTCCACGTGATGTTAGGTGATAGATGGCGTTCTTGGTCGGTTGAAAGATAGCTGCTGACGGGGAAGTGGCCATATAGCCCCGGTCTTGCTGAATAGATTCCATCAAATCGTATTCGACGAAAAGCGATGCCATCTCAAAAGTCTCACGCCGATCGACGGTGGTGCAGCAGTCCATCAACCAGTCCGAGCATGCCTTGCCGGTGAAGGTATCTTTGTACATCTTGCCGTTAACTTTGCGCTCACTAGCCATCTTGACGCCCGTGAGGCCATCCCGGTAATCGCTCAATGAGTCGGAATCAGCGGAGCTAACGGTAGCTTTGATGTTCAAGCCGCCATTCGCGCCGCACAACCGCCTAAAAACAACTTCCATGGTGCCACGGTCCATAACTAGTTTGTCCGTCAAGGGATCTCTTTCGAGGATACAAAGATGACTTGATCCTTGAGCGACCAGGTCGCCTATCTGCCTCTGCTGGATCCCGTTCCGCGAGCAGAAGCGGTCTAGCACACAAACGCCTTTCGGTGTGAGTTGCCACACAGCACCTTTCATGGTGTAGACTGGCTGTAGTTTTCCATCGGCGGACTCAATAAACCTCGCGTCAAGGAACCGTTGACATATCGATCTAGCCATGTCCTTGGCCATAGAAAACGTCGTGGTGGTAGTCGTGGTCACAATGCGGCTCGGGTCTTTCGGGTCGGGCATCCTGTTAGACTGGGAGAATTTGAGGGAGCCAAGGTTGTTGATGGCATCTTCCGACAAAAAGGTGTGTTCCACCCGTGTCAGTCGCACGCGATGCGGCGACAGTGGAAGAAGGCTGACTATTAGGGTCGAGAACAGATCCTTGAAGTCCTGCGGAGTAGCAATGTCAGAAAGTGCTCATTCGTGGTTCTCTAGCTGTGAGTATGGCAACGGGTGTGGTAGAATCGCGAGACGCGACAACGGGCTTGGGGCCTTCGCAAAGACACTTGACAACAACAGAGCATTGGGGGCATTGGCTTACGCGAGTGAAGGGACGGTCGTCATCCGTCATGCGGAGCAGTCGCGAAGAGGTTTGATGCATTTTGGGCTCGGGACTGGAGACTAGTATGGGTGGAGGATGGCTTGCGTCGGTCTCAGCGTAGGGCGACGAGACAAGATCGCCCAACGACACTTGACTCGACCGTGATGGAGCGGCGAGGGGGCTCGGGGATAGTGATGCCGACGAGACAGAAGCGCCTCTAGTCAGAACACGGCCCTTGGAAGACCTGTCGGGGCGGGGGATCTCGCAGCTCGTAGGGGAGTCGAGCGCTACGGAGAGGCGATCGGGCGTAGAAGCGGAGCGGGGGCTACGGGCGAACGATTCGGCACGGTTGACGATTGTCCTATCCAAGACGGCCACGGCAATGGCAAGCAAGCCCGAGGGTTTCTGTGTCTGCGTCGTATGGGAGGAGCTGGGCAAGCAAGTCAATTGGCGTTTCAAAACAGGAACAGGCAGGCCGGCCAGGGCCCGGGCAAGACAAGGCAAGACAAGGCAGGCCAATCGGGCCGTGGGGTGGCAGCGAGGATGAGGGTTCCACGGGACAACACATGGGGAATTGCCTACCTGGACAATCTGCTCCCAGGAGCAAGAGGGGCGAGGGCGCCTGCGTGCACGGGAGCAGCGGTGCCGGTGCTGGGAGGGCGAGGGGCGCTCGAGGAAACGGTATCGGTGACAGCGCCAGCAGGGATGGCGGCGGCTGGGACAGAACCGGGACCAGGGCCAGGAGCACGGCTTGCGGTGGTTGGCGGTGACGGTGACGGTGACGGTGAATGTAACGGTAACGGGATCGTCGCGGAAGGGCTCGAGATGTTTGCGTGGGACAGGTTACGGCTGTGGTGTAGCACTGGCGGCGGCGAGGACGGGGCTGTGGGTGCACGTGTAGATGCGACTGCGGTTGCAGTGGCGGTTGGTGGTGGTGGTGGTGGTAGTGATGATGATGATGATGATGATGATGTGAATGATGGTCGGCGACAAGTGGCAGCCATCTACCGGGAGTCGATTACAGGGGGGGGAGCAAGAGAGGGCGGGCTGACCAGATCGAGGCCGAGCCGTTCGAGAGGGTCGACGAAACACCACGAGGCGAAGGGGCGGCACAGCAAGGTCAGGACGAGGACGAAGAGGACGAGGACATGAGAATCTGGAGATTCCAAACGAGAGCACTCGGCCACTCGAGCTCCGCACAGGCGAGACAGACGACAGGCAGGCGAGGGCAGGCTGACAGGGTCGTGGGCAGATCGCAGCAGACCCGGCAGTCGCGAGCGGCGTTGCGTTATCAAATACCTAAAACTCCAATGCGTGCGGTGCGGTGCGTGCGAGCGTGTGTGTGTGTGTGTGTGTGTGTGTCCAGGGGTGGGGGGCAACCTCGAGACGTACTGTAGGTACTGTACGGTGCGGTACGGTCTCTAGCCTCCCGCGTGCAAATAAGTACAGTACCTGCTCCTAGTTCTGGCGTGCAGTTCTGGCGCAGTTCTGGCGCAATTCTGGTGCAGGGTGCAGCGTGGCCAGGTGCAGAGTGCAACGCTGGCGCCGGTGGTCAGGAAGACGGCGCGGCGTCGAGCTGGTGCTGGCGCTGGCGCTGGTGCTGGTGCTGGTGCTACGAGTACCTTGGTAGTGGTGTTGGCGCTGCGACTGGCGTCTTTAGGGCAGGCTCCCTAAGGACTTGCGAGCGGGCTGCTGCGACGCTGGACCATGTACGACGACGGCTGTGTAAGTGCAAGTAAGTAAAAGTAGCGAGCAGCAGCAGCAGAGAGCGAGCGGAGAGCGGAAAGAGAGGGGCACGGGCGCGGGCACGGGCACGGGCACGATGTCTGCAGGAATTCTGCACGAGGATGAGGGCGAGGGCGAGCGAGGGCGAGGGATGCGACGGCGGCGGGCCTACATATGCCTACATACACATACAGTACGCACGTAGGCTGCTACCTATATATGGACGTACCCAGCCGAGCCAGGTAAGCCAGGCCCCGTCAACTGAAAGACCTGAAAGACCGACGGACTAAGAGACTAAAAGACAAGAAGACTAGAAGACTAGCACCTACCTAGGTAGGTCGAACAACACTACTTTTGGCTAGAGCTGGGGATGACCGTCAGGGTAGTAGTAAGGTAGCCTAGGCTCCCTAGGTAGGTACCTAAAGTAAATACTTAGTAGGCGATATGGATCTGGGTGGGCGTAAGTAGGTAATATCATGGATGTATGTAAGTAGGTGGGAGGTAGGTAGTACGGATAGGCATATACAGCATTGGTCATGGAGAATGGAGCATGGACTTATGGGGCATGGACTTATGGGGCATGGGGGCATTGAGCATTGATGAGAGGTGAGACGAGGTTCAGGTTTTACGATAAGGTAGCGACGGTCAATAGGTTCAATGGGTTCAATGTTGATACCTACATGTAGGCAGGTACAGGTACCTACTTTACGTACTTCAGGTATGGCACGGGCAGGCCCCCAGGCAAGCTTGCTAGGGCCGTGTCGAAAAGACAAGATTGGGCAAGCAGCCAAAGGACGGTGGAGTCCACGGTTTGAACTGAACAACACGGTCGCTTGGGCAAGGTCACAGACAAGATCAGATGGGGGACTCGCCAGGAGAAGAGACGGCGAGACGAGAGCTGCCAGATGCGAGATGCGACCCCCCGGGCAGGCCAGGTGTGAAATGCAAGATGCAAGAGGCGGGAACGGGAGGCGGGAGGCGGGAGGCGGGTCGCAAGAGGCAGCAAGCAGGAGGCAAGAAAACAGGCAAGAAAGCATCCAAATCACAACAAAAAAAAACCATTCTACCTGTGGGCACCAAACCTGCGAATCTACCTGTCGAGTCTGTCTCGTCTGTCTCTGTCCGGATGCCAGGGAGATGACAGTACGGCGGCAGAGACAATCGGGACAACAACGCCAACAAAGTGACAGTGTTTTACTAAAGGAGTTTCCGGTGATATATTTATTTCATTATCTTTATTTGGGTACGATTAGCCCTTACTAAGTCGCTCGCTGATGAGGTGCGGAGCGGACAAGGACGGCGTGGCGAAACCGTGGCAGAGAGCACAACAGCGACCCTCGACAAAGAATACTACCTGAGGTAGGTACCTAGCTCGCCTACAGTAGTGGTCACTGGTCACTGGTCAGACAGGTGGTAGGTGGCGCCCCACTCCCTTGCAGCCAAAAACCGACAGGGCTATGGTGTACGCCATGTGCTTCTCATGTGTTCTACATGTGCTCTCGGGCAGGGACAGATGGTGATCTCAGAACTCCTGCACTGTAGATGCACACAGTACACAAGAGCCTGGACGTACCGTGTGTTCCGCGCATGTCGACTAGGGTCCCTCTCTCATCTGCGTAGCAGTTGCTTCTCTGGGAATAGCGCGCGTCACTCAAGGCACCCTGCCTCGTGCTCGCAAGGAACCTCTCCATGCAGAGCCCTGGAGGGCCTGGAAACTCGGAGCTGCCTACCTACACCATCGGTCTGTAGAGTCGAATTCTGTAGGTACATAGGTACCCAGTTCTCTTCCGATTCGCTGATACAGATTTCCGGGCCTGCTCTGGCAAGATACTTATAGCAGCATACCTTTAGGTAGGTAAAATGCTTAATAACTCCTGGGAACATCTGATGGGATGATGTACTCCCGCTATCTGGGTGCTACCGTAGGTTCCTGCCTACTTGTACCTTGGTCGTAGTGCAGGAATCAAAGACGCCGTCTACTAGGCGCCTACGGAAATAAGGAAATATGCGTAAGTTGAACATTGTTTGAGGCAAATTTGTGGGCCACGAGCGGATGGTGTACGTTAGGCTATTCTGAGATAATAATGTGATTGTCGTACCCTTGATTGTGATGTATAAATGACTTGGAATAAGAAGCGCCAAAGCTGGGACAGCATCCATCATGTCATCTACTTGGAGCACTGATGGGTCATATCTGTATGCGACGCTGCTATGTGCCGCGTTGTTCAATGTGTTGTCGCAATGGACCTGGCATCCTGGGTAGATCGATGTCGGTGCAAACCATACTGTGCGAATTGCGAGCTGGAAAGTACTCGGCACAGAAAACAACCAACACCGAGACGGAATTTCCGAGTCGAGATGCATACGAGTATGAGAACACAGCATGACGATGTTAGCGTGAGGCTAGCTCTACCAAGATGCCAACCTTGGTCTGAGGGCAGTAGGTAGTTGACAGGCCTTGACAGGTGATGAGGCAGGTGAGGTGTCAAGTGTGAGGCACAGCACTCATACAGGCTCCAACTCTGCATTCCATACTTCCATACTACCTATGCAAGTAGTGTAAGCCTCGGCGGTGCTCAAGATTCTAGTCGGTGTCTGTTGGCCTGAGAGCATGCTTAGTAGGTAGTTGATCGATGGGCCAAAGGTTGTTGTTTAAGCAGGGGTGGTTAAGAAGACATCATTATCGCCAATGCTGCTGCAATGGAGTTCATGACCTTAGGTAGGTACCTTCTACAGGTCAGCTGCTTTTAATACCGCTTTCGAGACAGGAGGTCGCCAGCTAGCCAATATATAGGATTATCTGTACATATGATAGTATACGCATAAGATCACCATGTGGTTTATGGAAAGCAGGCTTGCAGACGTTTTCTGCAGAATCCCATCTGTCAGCCAGCCTGAATTTTGAGTCTTTGAATTCGGCGATCGAGGCGGTCTAGACATGCCCAGGTGAAGTTGATTGATATACAGTATATATACAGTGTCGCTTAGCACAGTGTCGGTTACAGTATTGGGCTTGAACCGCACGAACCCTGTCGGTCCCGTACAATACTTTTGCCATGTGCGTGAGGCTAGTCTAGGTTCTGTCTAGGGCCTGTATGGATCAAATCTAACCAGGTAGCTTGACTGTGACGGGCTGGAGGGGCGGACAATAACCACGTTGTTTCCGCGCACGTTTTTGTCTACCCCTCACCGCATGCTTGTTTCCTTATCCGGAGGTACCTACATCAACCTGCATCAGCCACGAGGTCATCAGCGATGCATATTAGATGGTCTGCCACCCCTTGTTCCCTCCAAGACTGTGTGCATGCAAGCTTTGTCTCCGACTGTTACCTAAGTATGTTACTCAATCAGGAAAATGGAGATTCCGGCAATGGCCCCCCTCCTTGTAAATACTACTCCGTATCGTAGCTACTACGAGTACAAGTACATAGCAAATTGAACCAAATGGTCCAGCTCGCCTGGTCCCACTCCGATGGGCGACGTGTCTCGCACTCCCAAACTATGCCTCTGGGGTACGTACCAATCAGACCCTGGGCCTGTTTCTGGACAACACATCGCACATCGCCATCACCGCCTGCAGGTCATATGGCTGGAGATGACTGGTCGACTGGTGGTTGATGATCACTACATAGAATGAAGGATGATGCACTGATCAATGGTCTTCCAGCATGAAGTACCTATCGTGGGCGACCTGACTCGTTAAGATAAAAGATGGTAAATCGGACTGGGTCACCACAATCAGAACTACCTAACACAGCATGCTGCATCGAGGTACTTCGCGTGAATTGGTAAAAAATTTTCCTCAACCCCAGTGCAGACGACAAGGCCTACCCGAACTCGATTAAGCTGAATGAGTCCGGGAGGAGTCGTGCCCACTGACGATGCTAGGATGGGTTCGAAGTGCAATCAATGTGACTGAGTGGTATCAGCCTTATTCCAACGCTTTCCCACACGAGAAACTGCCAAGATTATGGTGAAGAACCGTTCCTCGCGCCGACAGTTGGCCCCGTTTGATTTTCGTGTCATACGGCAATTCAACATACGAGCATGTTCTCACTTGAGGTCATTTATCTGCGACAGGCACTTACCGTACACCTAGGCAACTAGGCACGCTCCTGTCGCAACGTATTACTACTACTATGTATGTACATACTAGCAGTACTCTCGAAACGAACGACATTACGCTAACTGAACGGGTACCCGACAGGCCGGATCCAACTTCAGCCTCAGCTACACTATTTGTAGCTAGTAACGGCTGGATTGGGTCCGGTGTCCTCAGCGTCAATGAAGCTGAAAGACTAGCTCGTTTGACTTCTATCATGCGTACTCGTACACATCAAACCACCCAGCACAGGCTAGGAATGTGCCTGTGCGGGTGCTCGCGACTTGTCCCCCATGTATCCCCGTCCATTGTATAGGCAGTTTTGGTACGTTGGTAGTCGAGCTATCAGATCTTCTAGAAACTCGCTCATGAGGGATATCGAGCAACTGCATACTTGTAGATGTCTACCATCCACGGGTCAATTAGTTTGGTCCAAGTTTCTGGGGTCAGGGTTGCTGAATAGCATTTGGCCTACCCCATGTGATACGAGTAAACACAGCACATGGATGACATATACACTAGAAGGCTTGGACTCTGCTTAGTTCAGGTTCAAGCTTAGGCACCGTAGCCTGCCGTTCATTTGTACCGCAAATTCGTACCCAGTATCGCGAACGATACATTCTCAATGCTGAAGTCTCCGTCTAAGCAGGAAGCCTATGATAAGTAGCACAGCATTGAGGTGGGTACTAGCACGCATGATTGCCAGATACCAGTCCCTGTCAGTTCCCGGCCGATCGATAGTGCTGTACGGGTACGCTCAGGGATAAACACAGTATTGCCGCCGATAAGCCTTTCATTTTGTTGTGAGACAAGTCATGATCTTGTTTTGGTTTTGTTTGGGGTGGTCCCACGGCATGCTTCCCACGTGTTTTAGCCGCCGCTGCCACGCGTCGGCCACGTGCGAGATCGACGCTAATAGAATTTCGATAACCTACCTACTTAGGTACTCTATGTACGCTACCCCTATCTATGTCCACGACTCGTTGTACCAGCACTGGCAAGACACATGACATACTCGACATGACATCTTACCTCCGTCACGGAAGTTCCGTGACGAAGCAGTCTCTTTGAGCAGCTCATGCTAACCGACAGTAGCAGGAAATCTTGCATGCAATACTACATTGATACCCACTAGGAGACGGTTATAAAACAGTCATAAATCATACTGTTCCCGTATACATAGTATGGTTTGAACAATTGTGTATACATCACCGATTCTATTGTGTACGAACAACTGTGTGCAAGGAAAGGGCAATTGTCGCGCGCGCGCCAGACGTCTCGATAAGGGTTAAAACACTATATACGTAGTATGGTTTGTGCCATTTGCTACAACGAGGCTCTTGGTCTGACGCCATGTAGTTAGTCTACTTATTGAATCTCCGTCTTGGAGTGAAGGCGACCCAGTTGGGTTCGTTCATTGCGACCCCTATCATTTTGCCCAGGGCACTTGTGCGTTAATTCATCTATCAACTACAGTAGTCTCTGAACGGACACTCGCTAGGAGGTGTCATAGTGATAAGCCTGTACACCGACACTCTAGTAAAATTTAGCATGTGAGCGATCACTCGTGGATCCTTCGCTTGACGTAAGTTCCAATCTAGTGCTAGTGCCTCAGATCCGAACATCTGCTTAAAAGAGCCCAGAACATACTGCAGTTCTTCCGAGTACATACTGGCGAGGACTAGCAGAGGGACTGGCACCTGTTCGCCTGTTGGCAGAACAATTCCTCTATCACTCAGCTCAGTGCCTCTCGCTGATAGTCGGAAAATTGACAAAACGGTGCGTTCCACGGCATGGTGGGTCATTATTCAGGAATAACCTACTGTAAATTGGTCGCATGAGGCAAAATGCTCGACTTTTTGCTCAAGTACCTACTACAAGCCTATGTTCGTATGTGTGGATACGGTGCTAGCCGAGCCAGCATACTCGTACACGTTGTGCGGTTTATCCGCCTGCACAGGTCGACGACCCTTTAGTAGGTAGGCGAGTAGGCAGGCATCAGGGTCTGAGATCGCTCAGATCGGAGATACCGCCCGAACTTCCATTCTACATTCTTCGACTCAGTGGTGTATTGAGTACTCGTAGGTACTTAGGTATGGTGAGACGAATACCTCTCCACAACGATGTTTCCCCACCCTCCAAAGGGCTTCGCTGGCAGACTAGCAGACGAGGCAGGCTCGGCAGGTTGGATTTTGGTATTGCACAAGACAGAATAAAAGTACAGGTTGGCGCATCATTTCTCTGACAAGTAGGAACCGTTACCAGGGCTAGGCAGTGTGAGTAAAGTGGTTCACATCTGATGAAATGCGGATTGGGTATCAAATGTATCGCGGTTTAGATAGTCTCTCTTCATTCATATCTCCAACTTCCAGAATAATATTTAGCCCCGCCTAGTCCTCCACGAATAGGTACTCCAGAACACGAAGCTTGGCGGTCCATAACTCTCCAAATGGAAGGGGTTTCCCCCCCCCCCCTTCCTCAGGGTACAGGAAGCTAGAGTGACAGACGACGCTGATGGGGGTTGGCAGGCGGAGTTGGTCTGGCCAAAGGTTGCATTGTTTGATAAATGTGTGATTAGGTTGACCGCCATCAAAGCCTGCAGCAAAGCAACATTGACCGCTTCCCAATTGTACCACAATACTAAGTTTAACCAAAGTTCGTTTGCCGTTATCCTTGTCCTGTCCATGACAACCTCACACGAGACACGAATACTTGCGACATCGTCCAGATCGCTTGACCCAAAAATCTAGTAAAAGATTATGATTTGTGTACCATTTCCTGTGGCCAACCGTTCAATCACATGGCAAGTGGAGGAACCGTTTCGTTATGGCTATCCTTGGAGTAAAAGGGCAATTTCTTTCACGGTGTCGGCTACCCTGCCTGCCTACACCCTGTTGGATTACGTTGCATTTTACCAAAAGAATCGCAATGATAGCCGGTATTGTTACGGTTGCACGTCACATGCACACGCATCGGACGGAGCGTTGCATGGTGCTAATTAGGAATGATGAGGGCAAATTTCAGGTTTTACATTCAAGGTCAGTTCTGAACAAACTCTTTGTGGCCTCTGTTATGAACGTAAGGGGCCTAAACTCGGTTGAGATAACCGAGAGTGGGCAAAGCCGCCCAAGAATTACACCACTTTGGCCTTTGCCACTCTATTTTCAGTATTGAGAACGGAACTTTATGTGTGCAGCCCAAGATGACTGCGAGGACGACAAACTGTCTATACGCTTACTGTCTATGCTGTCGTTTCAATATTGGCAACAAAAAAATGTGAGTCATTTGCCAACTCTAACAAGCGACTTATAGGTTCATCAGTATAAAGTACGGAAGCAAACTCATGGCCCATTTGCCAGCATATCTGGGGAACCTTAGGGGTTGCTGCCGGCAATTTGCCGTTGTTTACACACGTGGCTAAAGGGATAATTAATGAGGAAGCAGGGGAGGCCGGAATGCCATAAGTCAGACTTCCTCCCTGTCGAGACTCCTACTCCGTACACCTAGTCCCATTTCATGTCGATATCCGACGATTGTGAACCAAACTGCCTACTCAAGATGCTCGAAGTTGAGACGTTGCACCTGTCCATAGCTATTGCTTAGCACCTTCTGGTACCAGCAGGCTCCTAAAGGTTGACACAGTACTTTCGCAACACACTCGCTCGAACTGATCAGCAACTTTATTTATCAACCACTTAAATCTTAGATTTGCTGGTTTCGCTGATTGGCGATGCTTTAATAGGCGATGAACTATCAGCCATGCCACGTTTTCTAAGCATCAAAATTGTCCTGACGAATGCTCGCGGGTTCAACGGCATTCTCCAAATGGATGCATGGCGCGTCCAGCCTTGATAGCTACCTATGCATATGCGTTGGCACTGGCGATCTAGGCAGATATGGTGCAAGCGCATACCTCAGTCTTGGTACCGACGTTTGTCCCCTCCTCTCCGGCTCTGTTATCAAGCCGAATCTTTTTATGTTACCTGAAAACATGCATATGGGTGTTCAGTACACCACGCATAATCCACCTTGGGTAGTTTTGCTTCGGCGACTCACCTTGTAGAATTGCAAACACCCTATGACATTGCAGTATCCCATCAGTACGACCCAAAGAGCCTGCATTCCGTCTAGTATGCCATTAAAGGACAAGCATGGTATTTCTGCAGGCATACTTTAGGTTTTGATTGAACACTGTCACCTAATTTCCCGATGGTGGTGGCAATCCGTTCCAGCCACGGCATTTTGGACATTGCATTAATTACTACCAAATAGACACCTTGTAGTGCGACTTCCGGAGCCCCCGAGTCGAGGAACCACCGTACCTATCATATCTGCCAGTATGAGTCCTAGTGTGAGGTCGGTCAATGGCCCCGGAGCATCTTCTCTTAACCACCGGCGTCCCGGCACTTTTGCCAAATTTTACTCTGAATATTAGTATCACAGCGGTAGTGATACTATGGTTACAAGGCTATTTTTGGTGGTCCTTGATTTGACTTCAGGCAACTCAGCATGCTACTTGTTTCGAATCCCCAACTTTCCTCTATGGTTCTTTCGGTTCTTCGGGTTGCCCATTAATCAATCCCGTTGCGCGAATGCTACACCGCCATAATAATCATAAGTGGGTCCAATGTTTTGTGCATTTGTAGATGACTCCGAATGGGCGCAATGAGGCTAGATCCTCATCATGTTAGGCCAATGTAACCTTCCTTGCCTTAGTCATGCTGATAGGTCTACATATATCCTGCTTCGCAAAATTCTTCACCTCTAAGGTCACCCTGCAGGGCTTGTTACTTACCTCAGTGCCCAGGCGATCAACACAATTTGTTGCTGTGGTTGTTGTGGTATTCATGGATTCTATTCGTCATAGTCGCCTTCGGACATAAGCATCTGGCAATCACCACGTGGCGAAAATGAATAAAATCGTTCTCCAATGACAACAATGTACATGAAGCAAATCCGACCAATTACCGTCATTCAGAGCCTGACTCGGACGGTTTACTACAATTAACAACAATTTTTAGATTTGCTCATGCGCTTATGCAACGCCATCGGTCAGCTCTTTATTACGTCAAAAGCTCGTTGTAGTCAGAGATGCGTCGGTATTTGCTTCCCATCAACAAAGAACGACACAAAAGCATTATGGAAGTAGATTCCAGGGGCTCCGGTTCCGGTGTTTGTGCGATGCCGCATCATATTTCTACATCGACGCCTGGCTTATCAGCTTCAGAATTAAACCCTTCCATCAAGACAATCGCGAATTTGACAATGCTGCTTGCACCCTCGTAATAGATTATGGTAGCCTCTCATCCTCGTTCTAGACAAGGGTGCGAACTGCAATTCGCTCGTGACATTTGTAATAAGGTCCAGGGCATCATCATGGAATACCTCGGAAGAAGTGTGATTAAGGGGAAGATGTCAGGTCTCATAACATCGCCCCTCCGTACATTTTAAGGGGTCGAGAATCAATAACCCTGCTCGCCTGCCTTAGTTTTTGTATACTTACAACAGCATTGTATATATTACCTGCTGGCAATTTATCCCTAAAGGCATCGATTCTCTCTTCATTGACTCAAATGGCCCGACATAAAATATAAAAACACCAAGGGATATAAATATCATACCTAGGTAGGGGTTATAACACGCTGATTTTCGACACTAGTGATTGGTTCTTGTACGTTTGTTGATGGAATTTTTGCGAACAACTGAAATATGCCCATTGTTGGGTCAATCGACTAGATACTCACTTTCTATACGAGTTTTGGAGAAATGTCCGTTGTCCACCGCTTGACTGGGGGAGACTCCATTTTCATCTCGCCATGTTATGCATAGTGGACTCTTTGGAAAATTTAAAATACATAGTCCATGTGGCAAAATGCAAAATCAACCTCAAAACCAGACACCTTTCCCAAATTAAGGCACAGAAATTTGCTGCGATATATGTTCCTAATCATGCCATTATAAAGCTAAAGTCGAAGACGAACTTTTCTTCTGATCCCAATGGATGGGTTGGACTCCGCAGGAAGCACAAGAACCTGTTCGTCCTACCCAGGGAACACCGAAGGAGGGTGCTAGGAGAGCCAATGTATGTGTTGTCACTTATGACTTGCTCTGTCGTTCAAGCTTGTATCCCGACCTCTCCGTATATGCACGGTTTGGAGAGTTGCCAAAAAATTCAGGTTATACCATGCCGTGCGTGCAATTGGAGGAAGCAGGGTATCTGGTATAGCTGAAGGAACAGGAAATAGCAAGCACATACCAGTTAAAGGCCGAGCCACGAACCAACAGCCGATTGCCAGTGCGCTAAACAATTCTCCTTTCGTACGTGATTGTCGGCCTTCAAGCCGCAGTTGCTGGTCGCCGTGCAATAGTTTGCGAACATCGTAAGTCTCCGTCGTAGTGTGTCCCCTTTCTAGTCCCAAGTTCCTGCATTGCCACGCTTAAGTGTCACGAAGCTTCTCTGAAACCAGAGACGAAGACTAAAGAACAGTAGAATGAATACCCTGCGTCTCGAGCCAAGCCATACTAGGACTCTGGTTGTGTGAGTGTCAAGAAATTTTGCATTATAGTGTAAATCATGCTGGTCAAAGAACATGCAATGAAGAGGCATATGTGTGTAGTTGAACTTGAATAACCGTGAAGCTCTAAACTGGGACCCTTCGAGCTCATGAACACTTGGCTTGTGATAATTTTCCCCTCGAGGAGTGGTGTACATGACTGGGATCAAACTGGACTGGAGCTGCCACGCACCTTCTTGGCCGCGGCCTCCCTTGTTGGAGTGTATCTAGTTGTGGGCAAAATTGCGTACCTGAGAATAAAAGCCGAATCTACCGCGCAACCCCATATCCTTAATATTCCAATTAAGTTTTTCTATATTATCCACGAGGTCAATAAATGTCCGTGTCATGATTTAGACGTGACACTTCACCCACAAGGAATATTACTAAATAAGCAAATTTGCAGCTCGACTTTCACCCATTATGTAAACAAACGGTGGCTGATGCGGCTCTGGATTCCAAAATTTCTGGTCAAGACCTGGGTTTACGGTTTTACTCCTCAACAATAATCGTAAGTATGGAGTTTTGTGTTATTCTCATAACAAATGCAGATACAGACAACTCTTATCTGATCACAATTCATAAAGGAGCATGCGGTTTTCTCATTGACAAAGTATTGACTTGAGCTTGAAGCTTTCAAATTATTATGACGACTCCGTCAACGGGCGTGATTCATATATCAGAGCTGCCAGGTCTACTTGTCGCCAATCGCTTTCGCCGGGGACTCGCGGGAAATCTCCAGAATGCCCAACGAGTAGGAATACCGCCAAGGGCATGAAGATTCGCGGGCATGACGAAGGTGAAAGTATAGCAGGGTCATATAAAGATTTGCAGATATGTGCTTGCATAATAACCTGGAGTCTTGAATATGGCTCATTGGGCCACTATTGCGGACAACACCTCAAGTCTAGTATTACCTTCAAGATTCCGAAAAAGGAAACTAGTTGTACCTAATAGCCCGGCCAAAGATGACTACTAAATGCATGGCACAATTAATATCTACCTTACATGGGACCTTTGAATATCTGACCATTTGAATATGGTAAGCCTAGAAGAAAACTTGACTTTTTTTTCTTTTGGAATGTCATGCAATCAGTGGCATCCATCTGCTTTACGTTTCAAAGACATATAGGCCAAATCGTGCATAAATGCAAACCAGAGGCGTATCAACATGGCCACAGTGAGTAGTGATTAAATACGAATTTTTTAATTTCTCATGTCCATTACTTTCCCCCCAAAATAATTATACAGTGAACCACTTTTGAACATCGACGTATCTGTGAATATACGACTGACAAACAATCTCGCATAGTGTTTCAAGCTAACAGGTCATTATCCCTTTTTTTTTTTGCTATGCAAACCTCATGCACGGGTTGGTTTGTAGTTGTTACATAACGAATGCTTAATCAAGTCCTATTCGTGTTACAACCCCCTCAGCAGCCTCGATGTATATAGTCCGACCCTCGAATAGCTACCTAGGTATGGAGTAACAACCGCCGCCGTATGCCTTGATAAGCGTACTACAAAAGCAATCTTCGCCACCGACGTTCTCTGGATATTGGGCCATGGCGGTTGGGTTGACTCGACTCTCGGCCAGGTCTGCGCAACGACATGAGAGATTGGGGGATGGCCACCGCATCGCGCATCACTCTCCTCTGTGATTTCTTCAACAATGACCTGACTCTCTCGATACGCCGGTTCTCGCTACTATGAGAGCCGCACATCAGTGCCAGTACAGCTTCATCCAGGCCGAACTGTCCCATCGCGCCAGAATCAATCATAGGTATGAATAGTGACGACATCGAAACATGGTATATCACATTAGTTGGTGACTTGGATCGATTGTTTCACGTTTATAATCAACACAGAACCTCACCCTGCGTGTTGACATCCCCGAATACATAATAGCACAGTAGCACGTACAAGCAGGCAAAAGACAAGGCATTTATGAAGTTGCAGAGAAATGCTCAATTAGGAATTTCTTCGGACAGCCGGGGCTGTCAGCGAGGTATACAAGAGCACCTTGGTGACTTGAGATGACTCGAGGCAACGACGCGATGGCGGCGGCGGCGGCGATCGCATCATGCCTGGTTTTCGTGGCTGCAGTATGTAGTAGCCGAGGCCCGGTACCACGCCAGAAACATGCTTCCTTTTTAGTTTCCCGGCCCGAGAAAGATTCCCCAACTCCCAATTCGCTCACGTGTTGCTGCTGCTGCGCCCTTTGCTGTGCAGCCTCTAGTAGAAGAAACCCAGTACCTTGCCGGATACGTGCTTCCGTCTGGCGGTGTTGTGGTCCATGACACCAGCGGATGTGGTCAGGACGATGTGGCCGAACTGACGGGCGGGCAGGAGCTTCGTAACCCATTTCTCTATCTGCGAGATCTTGACGTTGTATCGGGGGCTGATGACACCGCACTTGTTCAGGCTGTTGTCGGTCATGTTAGCGGGCGGCAGCGCAGGCCGAGAGGGAGGACTTGCCGTCCGGTGAGCTGGACAACGATCTTGCCGCTACGGTGGTCGTCTACGATCTCGAACTCGCCGATGTAGCCTGCCACGGGGACGTGTGTGAGCCTGGAGCCTTGGGAGACAATAGCCATCGAGGGCCTTCGCGAAGTGCCAAGCTCGAATCCAGCTGGACGCTCAGAGCTTACCGTTCTTCTGCATGATGTTGAGGAACTCGACGGTGACCTTGGAGGCAGGTCGGATCAGGACCTGACGCTTGCCCATCTTGTCGGCATTGTTGATGCTGTTCATGGCATCGGCCAAGACGCTTGTTCGAACCATGATGGCGGTCGGGGGGTGTGTCGACGAGGGATCTGTACCTGGGAACGGAGGGCTAGACAGAAGCAAGGGCGATCAGAATGGAATCCGACGAGATCACATCGCAAGAGGGGCCGGGCAGAGATTACGTACCTGACAGTCGACGAGGTTTGGCGGGCGTGGTTGAGAGGCGCGAGGAGGGCGTTCGTTGGTGATGGGTTTCGTCGGAGGCACGTGGAGGCTGCTGCTTGCTGCTCCCTCTCGTCTGTCGCCTGTGCTGCGCGCACAAAACCAATTCTTTTTTCCCGGGCGATTTTGCAAAATTTGTGGGGCGCGGAGGCTCACTTCACTCCCCCCACCCCCACCACAGCCACCTGAGCCACCACGCCCCGCTTGACAGCCGCTCAAGCCACACACAGCCACAGCCAATCAACCAATTCAACCAAGCCCCTCGCCCCCAAGTCGCCGGCATCAACCGCCCCACTCCGAGGGCCCCGGAAGGCGCCTGGTGGATCGCCGTGCCGGAAATCGTTCTTGATAGCCGGCTATAAGACTCGGAGCTAAGGTATAAAGGTTGTTGAACTCTAAGACAAGAGCTTCATGCCGCATAAAGAGTGATTTATTCTTTATTCTTGCCAAGCATGGCCGTGGTATATCTCCCGATGTCTTTCCTGGAATTCTGTGGTCTATGGAGGGCGCAAAACCAACATCACTCAACGAATCCAACCCCTTTCAGCATCCCATATGTCGAGAAAAATAGTATCACGAATATAAGCGAGGCAGCGAGACGGAAAGGAGAGGATCCCGACGCTCGAAATATACCGCAATCACCACTAGCCTTCATTTCCCCGATTCAAAGAAATAGAATATTCTCGGTGGTGTTTAAGGCAGACATGTCTACCTAGGTACCTATTTACGCAATAGAGAGGGACTGTTCATTCAATTGACTTGGCTCCAACCCTTTCTCACAAGGAGGTAACAACAACAGTTGTATCAATAGCGTATCAACGACGTGGACGGGCCAAAACAACATTGTCTAGAGCTCGCTGGTGAGCATGGAACTGCCTGACGAGATTATAATTACCTGCGTATTTACTTACCTACCTTCGCAATCAAGCGCCTCGATTGATACACATGAATGTCACCCTGCAATGTCGTTTCATCAAGCATCGTCCTCCCGAGTCAGAGCAAACCCCGTCAGTCATCAAGGGCAGCCACCGCTCATCCTGCATGCAGCATCCACTGCCACAACCTACGCAATCGAGAGCACCACGGCCGAACCAAGAACATGCACGGTACGGTACAGGCCGGCACAGACATTGACGGCATTTGTAGGTATTATGTACACATGCATACCTACTCTCTTACTCATGCTGACGAGCATTTGCGGAGTCAGTAGCAACTTGAGCAAGGCGCTCGCAACCCGGGATTCACTTGATCTTAGAGTAGCATACATAATGTAGGTGGCTGCAAGTCAGCATGGTGTGGCGACGGGCCTACGGGACGCTTCATGCACAAGTGCTACTGCAGATCCCGATACTGACGGCCGAATGCTGCCAACTTGGGCAGCGAAGATCGATGGGTCATGGTGTGTTTCTGCGAAGCCGGCATGGCCATTTGTTGTTACACGACCGAATTTCCTAAACCAGCATACATACTTACAGATGATATATCATGTTACAAAGCGCCGTTCCTCTGCAGGGTCGTGGCAATCGATACGGGCCTCCCGACTACCTGATTCAGGTATGCAGAACGTATGTCGGACGATGGGCGCCGATGTTATGGTGGTCAGATAGACGGCCGGCAGAGAAGAAAGGCCACGCCATGGACCTTCAAAGGTGCGCGTATGTTTGCGCATGGCCTACTTATGGATAGCAGTGTTACAATACGTCCCTAGGTACGTGGGTGGTGTGATGGCACATTGTCGAGAAGTGAAAGCAGGTGTGACAGGAGTACGGCAACATAAGGAATCCCGTCACGATGCTCTGTCCTGCTATCCGGCTCCTATACACACTGGTGTATATAGGCAAGAACGCTTTTGAAGCATGTGCATTCCAAGTACTGGGCTTTACTGAAGACATTGCCATAACTAAGTTAAAATAATCTCCCGACGCCGTTCCGCGGGCCATTTCCCTTGCCAACTCCACTCCGCTCTCGCGGGGATCGCTAGTATTATACATTTTCGCGCGTTCCATAACAATATCTTGTGAGGCGACTCTGTGCTATAAACCCTATATGTGTAAGAGTCCCCTCGGCGTCATGTTGTGAACGTAGCCGAGCCCATGCAGATCGATGTCGTGAAGGTGCCCGAATGCTGCCACCGTGCCACGCATGATCGAGCCAGACTTGTTGTTGGAGTAGTGCATGGTGTCAATGCAGCTCATCCATGCCATTTCATATCGAGGCCGGTGCTTGATCGCGCTTCCAACCTTTGCTTCGCATGTTGTTCTCGATCGTCTTCCAGATGCTTTCCACCACCTCTCGGTCTCTCCACCGACTCGAGTCGACCGTGGTCATGCCTGGGTTAGTCCACCTGTCTACAGCCACGTTCATGACCCTGTGCCCCCAGGCGCAGACGCTCTCGGGGGGTTGCTCCCCACGCCAACCAACAAAGATGCCGGGCACGTGTCGGAATAGTTCGTTTGGGTTACTCCACTTGTAGTTTTTGAACTGCCACGACTGGCCGGTGGTAAAGACAGCTACCACACGGTTCCAGTACTCGGGCTTGAACTGTTCCGTGCCTTCCACGAGGATGAAGCGCATTGGCCGGTTCGTGTCGATATCTTTCATCAGACGATTGATCTGCAACATGTTTGCTGATGTATTCGACGCGGATGCGTGATGAGGCGGCACATATTGACTGCCTTCGAGGAAAGACTTGATGTTGGACATCCTGAGAAGGGAGGATGCCGAGGGCGAGAGGAGGATGATGGGGTCGGGTCGCTTCTGTTTCTGGTGCGACGCTATCGAGGGGTTGTTTGCGATGTGTGTGGATGAGGGATGTGATGACTTTTTCGTCGTGAAGCCGGCGGCAAGCTTGCGCACGTGGGAGAAGTCCTGGCGAGGCTCGTTAGCATCCGACCTAGGTCAGCCCCGACTGCGCATACCGGCGCAATGGCAAGGTCACCTACTGTTGGCTTGATACCACGTAACAGAGTATTCCGATCCCCCATCTTCCGCTCGCCGTTGTGGATGCCTGCGAGCCTGGGATCGAGCGTCCCCTTGCCGGACCTCCCCAGGGTCGAGTTTATGGCGGGAGCGGCAGCGCCCTTGGAGGCAAGAGCCGCCGCGGCCGTGGACGCCGATCCATCCTTGTCGCCAGCGAGGGGTTTGATGCACTCGCTATCCTCACTGGCACCCTCTAGCCACGTAATCAGATCGAGCTTCTCGATGTAGGTGAACTTGTGGACCTGGCCCTTGCCGGCGAGGTCGGTATTGAGCTGCGACGCGAACGAGTTGTATTCGGGGATGGCGACCTCGCGGTTGAGCCAGGTGAAGTAGATGCTGCGCAGGTCGACGGGCGTGTCGCCGGACACGAAGCGCGTAGGGGTCTCGATGGGGAGGGCTATGTGGGCAGGCGAGGTGAAGGTCAAGTGGGTGGACTGCGAGAGGGCGACTTCGGGCGCGCCGACGTCGGCAGATACGGTGGGCACAACGGCGCTGCCCGACGCGATGGACTGCCGCAGCAGCAGGAGGGGATCGTGTTCGGTCGGCGCCATTGTCGCGTTGTCATGCACTTTGGAGTCGTAGACGGACGCGTGCGCGCAACTGGCCTAGGGGATGCCTCGGGGACTGACGAACGACAACGACGACGACGGATTGCCAATGTGCATCAATACCTAGATAGATAGATTGATTGATCAATAGATAGATGAATAGGAAGAGAGGATCGGCGGCACCCCCTACTTCGTCACAACATTCACGACCGGGTTATCGTCGAAGGGAATGTACTGGTGTTGGTGTAGCTTGGCGCTCTCGAGCCTGGCGAGCTGAGGTTTGGCAACAATGAAATTCAATGGCAAGCTTGGGTGCTTGGCTCCACGGCTGTCTCCTGTGGGGCAAGCCGACATTCGAGCTACCGCTACCACATGAGCAGCTCAGGCAGGTACCGGGGCATCGGGGGTACCTGTCGGGGCTTCTGAATTGGACAACTTCAAGCCCGACACGAGGTACCTACATGTACTGTATGTACCTATATACTTGGAAGGGCAAGAGCCTCTTGTTGTTGGGGTCCATGCAGCTGCTGGGGTCCACTTCAAGCCCTGGCCAGCTCGGCCAGACATGGGCGTGCAGTGCCGCGGCGCCGCGCATGTGCTAGATATTGCTATAACTTGAATCCCAACTTCACCCAACTCGCCTGAAGCTTGAGATGTTGTTCTCGGTGTTGCATGTGCACACGATAGCTCCAGTTTGACTGAAGTAAGAAGAAGGGGAATAAGAAGAACGATGAAAGGGACGGCTGTCCATTCACATCCTCGTTCAACTTAACCTCTATTAAGCGTGTTCCCACTGCCGCGTGGGTTGGCCTCCTTGAACTCATCCCACTCCCTGGCCTTCATCGTCTCCTGGTCCGCCTTGTCCATATCATCCTCGTCCGGCTCCGGTTGTCGTCCGCTGGCTTCGCCGCCTCCTTCTATGATACCGCCCCGTCTCCTTTCCTCTTCGAGATATTCGTCGATGGACATGGTCGGGAGATTGTGTCCGGGCCGAAACACCCCATTCCGCAGTTCCTGCCGGTCGCCAACCAACGTGAATGGACGCAGTGGCTTTCCTCCCTTGCTGAGGAGTGGTCCTTTGAAGCCAGCTCCGAACTGTAATGGGATATCTAGCCTTTCCGTGTAATCGTCGTTGCCTGTCGATTCCCCACGTCTCCTCTCGTCCTGCTCGACCGCCGTGTGTTGGGGGATCAGAGGGATAGGAGCCTGCGCTAAGACTTGGACTTCTCGGTTGATGCCCTCGAGACCTTGGAATACCATGTGGACGCTGAGGGCAATGTTGGCGAGATAGAGTTCGCGAACGGCCTCCTCGTCGCCGCCGTCTTCTAGGTAGCGCGGCGAGCTTCGCATATACTCCAGCTTCTGCTTCAGCTGCTTCTCAGCTTTGAAATTGGCGATCTTGGCGTTGCGACGTGCGTTGGGGTCCGTGGTCGAGACGGTGGAAAACCCGCTAGGGTCCTCGTTATACTCGCCGAACAGCTTGCTGTCTTGCGGCGACAGTATCGAGTAGCTATCTAGGACGTGTAGGAATCTCTCATAGGATTCGCGGGCCGAACCTAATATTCCCTGTCGCTCCAAGGGCGAGCTGGATGACACTTTCTGGACCAGCTCGGCGATGTAATGCAAGACCAGGAGATAGGGTAGATCTGATGTGGCGACATCCTCGAGGGACTCGTTGCTACTGAAGAGGGAAATCTTATCGATGATGCGAACACAGTCCTCGTATTGCTGGATAGCGGCTGCGACATCGTCTTGGTAGCTTGACGAGTTGATCTCGTAGGAGGCCTCGATTGCCAAGCGTTTTCCTTCCGCCGCTTGGTACACGGACTTGAGCGTCCTGGGTTCTTCGGCCATGGGAACCCGACGTAGCCGCCCTCTCCTTGCCACTGTCCCTGCGTGCAGATGCAGTAAAAATATGATAAAGCCGTGGTGTGAATGTGTACGGCGTGTCTACTCAGGCGATCTAGACAAGCACATGTGGTTTCCGAGAGCCTTCTTCAAGTCAAGTGGGTGGGTGGGTGACGTTTGGTCTGAACAGCGACCGAGATGCAAACCAGACGAGCCAGATGCCAGCTTCCCAGCAAGCTTGCCAGTCCAGTTGGAGTTGGAGTGGGGTGGGTCGGGAGACTGTGGGGCGAGCCGTGCGCCCTCCAGGGGCCTGGTCTGGCCAGGCCAGGCCATACCTAGCCCTAGGAGGTACCTTTCCCTCCAGATGCCAAGCATCGCCATGCAACCTTTTTGTTGGAACCAAAAGGAGACTGAGAGCAAGGGGCGTACATGATAATTAGCAGCCAATTCAGCATCCAGGAGCCTCGTAGTATCATCATGTTTATGCTTAGTGAATGAGATGTCTCACTCCGAGGTCTATATTCTCATTCTGCACAAGGCAACTGACAGGGCTGTAAACACGCGGGCACACTTACACGGACGGGTCGGGTAACTTACACGGATACCTCAGGCTGAATACGCTTCAAAACAAGACCTCACAGGTTTGCGGGTGTGCTTGCCAAGTTGCAGCATAGCGAGCGCCTACTCTACCACCCACAGCCTAGATGCTGTCTACAAACAGATAAACTACGCTACTCGCTTCTACCGAAGGAAGTACCCAAACTCCAGAGTTGTTAGCACAGGCTGCTGCAAATGGCAAGCAAGAGTTGCATCTAGGTTAGGTAGGTACTATACTGTAAGACTGACATGACAAACAAGCTTCAATAGGTCGCAACTGACAGACACTCATGCCATCCTTACGGTAGCATCCATCCATGTTACTACCTTAGGTGCACAAGGTGCTTGCCAGTTTGCACTACCTACCTCTACCTAGTAGTAGTACATTCCTCTCAGCATCAGTTAGGTGTTAACCTACAAGTACAAGTACACACACCTTAGCAGGAGGCAGGCATGTACAGGTTTTGCTTGCCATCGATACTTTATTCTTGAGAATTGCTCTTCCTCCCTAGTAGGCACGAACCTTCACTCTTCAGTTACATGTACTCAAGACACCTGCGCCCTCAAACTTTTACCACATTCCACCTCCCGCATTGACAGCCAGCATGGACGACTACGCACATTCCGAGGACGAAGCGCTCATTGAAGAGCATCATCATATCCCGCCTGCGCTCGCTGCCAGCGCCGGTCTTGCACAGGACAAGACTAATTTTGCGGATTGGCTCCGAGACCAGAGGGTTGATACATACAAAAGGGACGATGAAACCAACATCGACGGGTTGGTCGGCGGATCGTCCACGCCCGGGTCGAAGCAATCGGATCATGTGCCAGTCATCATCAGCAGCCCCAGAGAATACCAAACAGAGCTGTTTGAAAGGGCCAAAGAGAAGAATGTGATTGTCGTGCTTGATACAGGTCAGTTGTTCTTGTCCATATCTGGCTCTCGTCTACGTAGATCGCTAACCCAAAGGCCCAGGAGCTGGCAAGACCCTCATAGCTGCGCTTCTACTGCGTCACATTGTAGAGAAAGAACTCGATGACAGGAAAGCCGGTTATGAGCATAGGCTGGCCTTTTTTCTGGTCCGTCAACACCTTTCATGCCACCAACTCCCCATGAACGGCAAAGCAGCTGACTACCGATGCAGGTTGACAAGGTTGCATTGGTCCATCAACAGTATAGCGTCCTCGAAGCCAATCTCGACTTTCCCATTGACGCGTTCACCGGTGATTCTGGCGCCTTCATGTACACGCAGGATTTCTGGAAAGAGACGCGCAACGAAAAGACAATCATCGTATGCACTGCCGAAGTTCTCAATCAATGCCTACGCCACTCCTACGTCCGAATGGAGCATATCAATCTTCTCATATTTGACGAAGCTCACCATGCAAAGAAGAATCACCCCTACGCCAGAATTGTGAAAGACTTTTACGCGACACTCGAGAGTGGCGATCACAAGCGACCTCGGATTTTAGGTATGACGGCTTCGCCTGTTGATGCCAAAACCGACATTCATGCTGCTGCTGCTCAACTAGAAGGCCTTTTACATTGTGAGATTGCAACAGTAGATGACCCGACCGTCTTCTCGAGAGCGGCCATCAACAAACCAGCTGAGGGCTTCATCGAGTATCACCGCATAAAAACGTCCTTCGAGACCGTCTTCTGCCAAAAACTACGTTCGATTATCGGCTCACATCCTGCATTTTCCAAGATCCTCACCTATTCTGGAGAATGTACTACCGAGCTGGGGCGTTGGCTTGCTGACCGCGTTTGGAAACTCTGGCTTACTAGAGAGGAAGCCGAGAGGATTGAAGCCAAAACAGAACGCGATATCGAGCGTCGTTCCAAACACGGGGATTTGTTACAATTCTCGAATGACGATAATGACGACACTGAGATCATTCGTCAAGCCTTTCAGTTGACGGCAGATCATAGCCCTGGCGAGCTTCACATTGATCCCTTTCATCTGTCCCATAAACTCATACGGCTAATTGAACATCTCCAAGAGCATTTTGACCCTGAGAGAGACAAATGCGTCATCTTCGCTGAGCAACGTCTCACGGTAGCGCTCCTTACTGACCTATTTCAGCAGCCTGGATTGAAACGTCGGGGCTATAAGGCGGGACGTCTTGTAGGTACCGAGTTTCAAGTTAAACTATATGATACTGACTGCGGATAGATGGGATCTACCAATGGCAACTCTGTTGACCTTGGCATGTCGTTGGCCGAGCAGAAGCTGAGTATCAAACAGTTTCGCAATGGTGAGCTAAACTGTCTTTTCGCCACAAGCGCTGGCGAGGAGGGAATTGATATCCCGGATTGTAATATCGTCATCCGATTTGATTTGTACAAGACAGTCATCCAATATATCCAATCAAGGGGCCGCGCACGCCAGCTAAACTCCAAGTTCTACTCAATGGTCGAAGCTGGGAATTTTGCTCACCGACAACTTATCGCAGAGATCGAAGACCACGAAGATAAGCTACGTGACTTTTGCAGACTGCTACCGCAAGACCGTCTCATTACCGGCTATGACTATGATATTGAATACCACTTGTCCAAGGAGAAAAGCTACCGAACATACAAAGTTCCCTCTACTGGAGCAGTTCTGAATTACAAAGGTAGCATCGCAGTACTTGCCAACTTCGTGTCGTCTTTACCACATCCACCTGATGCGCTTCATCGAAATGCAGACTACATTATCCACCATGTCGGAGGAGAGTTTCAATGTGAAGTCGTGCTTCCAAACTGCTCCCCGATTAAAAGTGCAATAGGACGACGTGTCTTGTCGAAACAAATCGCCAAGTGCTCGGCGGCCTTTGAGATGTGCTTGAAATTAAAGAAGCAAAAGCACCTGGATGACTATCTTCGATCAGTGTTCACCAAACGCCTTCCAGTTATGCAGAACGCTCGACTAGCGATCAGCTCTAAGAAGCGAGCTGAGTACCCTATGAAACGAAAGCCAAATGCGTGGTCAGTCCTTGGCTTTCCTGACAAACTCTTCGTCACGGTAATTACTCTTCAAGAGCCTAAGGCACTCGGGCGACCCTCTCGGCCCTTGGCTCTTTTAACGAGACATTTGCTCCCCCGCACGGCCACTTTTCCAATATTCTTCGGCAACGAGCGGACATCTTGTGTTGAATGCACCCCTTTGTCAGCTGCAATGGACTGCAGATCGGATGAGGTAGAGGCTTTGAATCAGTTCACACTCCGAATCTTTAAAGATGTATTCAGTAAAGAATATGTCTCCGATGCGGAGAAAATGCCATACTTCCTAGCGCCTCTGTCTTATTCACATGACGCTGAACTCACAACGTCTTGCAGAGACTCGCGTACTGTGATTGATTGGGATTGTATCCGGGCAGTTCAGAACACGCCGGGTTATATTGAATGGGAGACGCAGTCAGAAGATGTGTTCAAGGACAAGTTTGTGGTAGATACCTTTGATGGCTCCCGGAAGTTCTACACCAAGTACAAGCGTCCTGATCTTCGGCCCACAGACCCTCAGTTACCAGGTCTCCCAAGGAGACATCGTTCAAAGGATTCTAAGGAGGTGACTGTTGATATTTGGAGCTCCAGTATCAGTAGTCTGTTCCGGAACGTCAGAAACCAGATGACTAGAAGAGATGATCTGCCAGTCATCGAAGCTGAATACCTACCACTTCGCCGCAACTTGCTGGATCAATTCGATATTAACGACAAGGTTGATACAACATGTTTCTTGGTGTTACAGGTATTCAAGATCTCACCTGTAAGTCTCATGAAGTCCAGCTATGTGGTTACACTGCTAATGCTGGGTTACAGCTACCGATCGATGTTGTTGCCATGGCGTACAACTTGCCTGCCATAATCTACCGGATCGAGTCGAGTCTCATCGCATTTGAGGCATGCACGTCAATGGGCCTAGGTTTACCTCCCGCCCTGGCTCTCGAGGCATTGACTAAAGACAGTGATAACACTGAGGAGCACTCATGTGAGCAGGTCAACCTGCAAAGGGGCATGGGTAATAATTATGAGCGCCTCGAATTTCTCGGTGATGCATTCTTGAAAATGAGCACCACTATCTCCCTGTTCTCTCAAATTCCCGACTCGGACGAGTTCCAGCATCACGTAGATCGGATGGTTCTTGTATGCAACAGGAATTTGTTCAACAATGCGCTAGAGATGAAGCTGGAGGAGTCAATCCGATCTAAAGCTCTCGATAGAAGCAACTGGTACCCTCTAGGATTAGAGATACTTAGGGGAAGAAGATATAAGAGCCAGGACACGCACGCATTAGCTGACAAATCCATAGCAGACGTCTGTGAAGCAATCATAGGTGCAGCATACATGGCCACGCATGAACAAAGAAACTTCGATCTGGCTATTCAAGCAGTCACAAAATTCGTCAATCACAGAAATCACAAGATGAACTCGTGGGGCGAATACTACGCTACATACAAGATCCCGGAGTGGCAGAGCTCCCATTGCAGAGCCGTACATTTGAACCTTGCCGCGGAGATAGAGAAAAAGCTGGCATACAAGTTTCGATTCCCGCGACTGCTGCGTAGTGCCTTCACGCACCCCTCATACGGTTCTATCTACGAAGGCATCCCTAACTATCAGCGACTAGAGTTCCTCGGAGACGCCCTGCTGGACATGCTCTGTGTTGACTATCTCTTCCACCGATTCCCCGGTGCCGATCCTCAATGGCTGACAGAGCACAAGATGGCCATGGTATCGAACCAGTTCTTAGGCTGTCTGTGCGTGTCCCTCAGTTTGCAGAAACACATGGTGTCCATGACTGGCGGACTGCAGAAGGAGGTCGCCGAATACGTTATGGCCATCACAGTGGCCCGAACCCAGGCCGAGGACGGGGCTGAAGCTGCCGGCCTCGGCCGTGCCGCATACGCGCGCAACTTCTGGATGGAAGAAAAGCGGCCTCCAAAGTGTCTGCCTGATATCGTGGAGTCGTATATCGGTGCCGTTTTCGTCGACAGTGAATACAACTTCAACGAAGTGCAGCGCTTCTTCGACACAAATTTCCTGCCGTACTTTGAGAACATGGAGCTGTATGACACGTACGCCAACAACCATCCAGTGACGCTGCTTTCTTACACCCTTGCTACAGAATTCCACTGCACGAAGTGGAGGATCATGTGTTCAGAGACGGACGACGAGGAACGCGGGTTTGCAGCCACGAAAGTCGTGGCTGCTGTCATGATTCATGGGGTGGTTAGAGAATCCGCGTATTCGGATAGCTCCAGGTATGCGAAGATGAGGGCTTCGCAAAAACTTCTCAAGGAAATGAAGGAAATGAGCATGGAGGAGTTCAAGACGAGTTATCGGTGTGATTGTAAGCTACCTAATTGCTAGGCCATGTGGATCGATGGTCGCGAGTTTGGCTTGATTTACTCCTAATCACGCTTTGATTCACGGCTTTGCATGTCGATTGTATGCCATCTAAGATACTTCTTATTGCGAATTGCGAAGCTACATTCAAACAAGCGCGTTTCGGATCCAGCATAGTATTGAACGAAACGCCTGCATCTGCAGTCAGACTGACCGGCTACCTAGGTAGGTTCAGCGTTCTTAATTATCTTCGTATTAGTTATTGACAGCCTGGGGCGGAGCAAAACAGGCAACCCACCCCAGACTGATCTACACCGTATGTATAATTATCTCATCCGATACCAAGCCATCATACAATCAATTCATAGCCAGTCAAACGGCCTTTTAAAAACTGAGAAATAGCAGATCTAAAGAAGCCCGAGGCTAAGATCAAGGCTAGGATAGTAAACAAAAAAGGAGTCGTCCTAGGTTCCGTATAAGAAAGAAGTCAAGAGATATAAAGCATGGTCGTCTCTGATGTCCAACGCCTTCATAGCATCATGCGAAAATCACATTACGTCCATCGTCTATGATTTTAGATTCTCCTTTGTTCAATGTAAGGGCCGCCCACGTCGTGAGTCTGGGTGAATGCCAATGAAGTCTTTGACTCCACCATCCTCGTCCCGGAGAGGCCGTCGACGCTCCGGGATCCGGTCCTCAGGCAAGGTATGGCGCGGCGCTATCGAGCGGGGCCGGCTCATGGGAATGTCGAAGTTCATCTCGTCATCTGAAGAGTCTGCCTGCACGAGATGCCCTTCGAAGCCTTTAAAGCTGTCGTCCTCGGCCTCGTCCGAAGCGTGGATCTCGGGGAATGCCGGGAAATGCAGGAGTCCGGAGATGCCGGTTGGTTCGAGTTCCGGAACTTGCGTTGTGGTCGTCGGCAATAGAATCGGCGACGGCGACGAGACCGGTAGGGCCGTGTCGAAGAGCCCCGGGAGACCTGTGTTCGGGTTTCCGGGTAGAGAGAAACCGTAGTCTCCCTCCGAGAAGAGGAGTTCTTTCTCCAATGAACCACTCGATGGTGTCGTCGAGCCGTCGTAGGATGCATGGTCTTCGAGGTGGAACTCGCTTGGTCGAGGGTGGTGAGCAAGCGTAGTAGGGGGTGGACTAGGTGATGACTTGGCACGTGTTTTCCTGGGCGTGGAATATGCTAGTTTCGAAGGGGCGTCGTTTTTGGGGACTGGGGGTAATAAAAGGTCAATGTGGCCAAGGGGAAGCATTGGCGAGTAGTCGATTGAGGTACTGGTGGTGTGGCCGGATTGAGGCCGGAAAGGGTTCGAACTCAGGGTTGATAGCGCCGTCTCGGAGCCAAGAGACCAATGGCCGAGGCTGCTACCCCGTTCCGGGATGTTGTTATCGATCTCGTTTGCGGTGACGTTCGGGTTGGACAGAGAGATCATACTCTGTTCTCGGACGTGCTTTGCCTGGCGCGGCTCAGCTGTGACATGGGTGTATTCGACAGGCGCAGAACTCAGGTCTATCTCTGTGAGTCAGCACGGCTCATCAGATGGATGGAGCACAAGTCACAACGCTGAAGACATTGGAGAGCACTAACGTGTTTGGTGGTCAGGTTGCTGTGCTGGCGACTTGCAGAAGGAGTCCTGGAAATCGGAGGTACTTCCCAGTTGGCGTCGAGGAGCTGTCATCCGGTCCTTTGGAAGTTGGGTGCCCTGAAGTGATAGCTTCTGTTGGTACGTGTCCTCGTAGAATTCACCGCGACTTGGAGGTTGGACGTTCTGGAGGCTCTTTCGTTTCGCCGGCAATCTTGACTCCACCAGCCCACTGTTGTGTGTTAGGCTCTTCCGCTTCGATCGATCTTTCGACGGCGACGGAACAGCCGGCAAGGGCTTCTCCAGATCGCTGCGCTTCTGGCGTGTCTGACTCTCACCGCGCGTGGACGCCAGTGATTGTCTCTTGCTGGATATATTCGGTTTCGTGTGCTCCTTCTCTTGCATTGTCGCTGTCCGAGCTCGATCCCTGAGCGAATCTGGGAAGACGTCCGGCTCCTTCCCTTTCCCTCTGCGTGCCGACGATAGACTTCGTGATCTATCATCAGATATACGGGCTGGGTAAGCAGGCATCGATCTCCGCCTTGCTGCTCTCTCTGACCTGGCTGATGCGGTTCGAGACATGGCCTTCGCCGTTTCATCCATGTCGAGTGGCGGAAGACGTGATGAAGTCCTCTTGGGATACGGGTCGAGTGTGTGAGTGCTCGTATGCTTGGATCGCAAGCCTGCGCCTATGGAGTGATGTGCCCTGTGACGTCTCGGGGGTTCATCGTCCGTGTCGTCATCAATATCCTTTGAGATGATCGGAGAAACTCTGGCATCTCCGTGATCCGAAAATGATTCTTGTCCCACGGCTGTCCCTGGCTGTTCGATTTTCTCCTGCCTATTGCGGTCCGCCACATCTTCGCCGTAGTTCCTGGCACCTGTGGCCTCGACTCGACTGTAGAAATCGGCGGGCTTGATCCTGGACTGGGCATCTAGAAGGTCGACATAGCCCTTGGGTTTGCTGGAATGTCCACTACGAAGCGAGTCGGAATAGAGCGATACTAAGCCAGGCGACGGCGCGGGCTTTGCCGACGCCGGCGATAGTGGAATGTCGGTGGCAACCTTGGAGGGCAACCTATAAGGGCCGTACTTTTTCGTCTTTGTAGGAGCAGGGCGTGAGACTCCTGATACTGGCTGTGACTGCGAGCTCATAGGACTGGTTTTGCCGCTTGGTTGGCTTGACGGCGCGGTACGCGGCCGCTCTCCGCCTGAGCTGTCAGCACCATCATTGCGAAGACGGGTGACCAGGGGCGAGGGAGCCGGCGAGCTATTGTGAGAGATGGTTGGAAGGTTGGGATGAGACTTTTGGAACTGCTCTAGAATCTTGCTTCCATTACCAAGGACGGGAAAGGTTCCTGCGGTGTCATGTTAGTTGTGAGTTGTGAATGAAACGCATGTATTACTCAATTGGGGAGGACGCATACCGCGGATTGGTGGCTCCAAGGCCACAGCGGCATCGTAAGCGCATGCTTTCAGCGAGTTGCGCCCGTCTAGATCCGTGGTAGATTTCTTGTTAAATCTCGTCAATAACCCCATCTTGATGGCATGGCTCTCATTCGCGACACCGGAAAGGCAGATGTTCGTGGACCATGCAGCTAATACGCGATCGGTTGTGCTCTCTTCGCCAACCAGGAGTATGCTGTTCACTCGGCCGAAAGGTCTGTGGCAATCTTTACATGCAGCAAAACACCGACCATTAGAAGTGGACGTTCATCGCCAACTGCAGTTGAAGGGAGGTGGAAAGATATTGTCCGAGAAAGATAGGGAGGGTAAGATGGCGTTTGTGTGTGGTGCGTGCGAC
Source organism: Astrocystis sublimbata (assembly GCA_022453515.1). Lineage (NCBI taxonomy): Eukaryota > Fungi > Ascomycota > Sordariomycetes > Xylariales > Xylariaceae > Astrocystis > Astrocystis sublimbata. Next base: position 364,260 of record JAJNNY010000006.1, on the reverse strand, counting down.
GCGAAAACTAATGGCAAACGAAATGGCGCGGCACAGATTGAGGTGTGACCGAAGCGTCTTTTAGGTCCTCGCTCGCGAAACAAAAAAAAAGAAAGAACATGAATATTGACAAAAACAAGAACAAGTCAAGCTATATCAGGACCTATATCCAACGCACAGCTGAGATGAGGGGCGTCAAGGAAAACCGTCGAGTGATGAGGTGATTATTGATTAGGCGAGGCGAGATCGCGGCGACTTTGCATGGTTTAGTCAACTCCAGGGCTGGAGGGAAAAAAGTATGGGGTACAGAAGGGGAGGAACAGAACGTGCGACCGACAGAACGCACGACAGGTCGCATTTGTGCCTGGGAGGTACCTGATGATCGCGGGACAATCGGTCACGAAAGGGTATGTACTTGAAGGAACGAGCCAATGGGCAACTGCGCAGGGCTCCAGAGTCTTCGCTAGATGCGCCGGGACGGCTGGACGCAAGGAGGCCGACGATAGCGTCAACTTTCGACCAAGAGGAGAGGGTCAACCAGCGCGTTCGGGGGGCACTTGGACTTTTAGCGTCATGATCTAGCCTCAATCCAAGCTTAGTGCTAGGATGTGGTCAAGGTCCCCTTGGCCTCCTTATCTAAGCGGTCCTGTACGCTGTATGGAAGATGAATATTGTACGATATGAAGCCCGTCGTCCTAGATCCTGTAGTCGATCCTAGTCGATCCCCGTAGATCCTGTTCGAGGTACCTTGTTGCACGCGCTTAGCATCATCATCTTTTTGAGCGTGGTCGTCCTCGGTTGTCTTCGTGCCAAATGTGTTCCATATTGATAGTATAATTAATTCATCTTGTGTTGTGATTGTGCTAACTCATCCATCCAGGCGCCGCCAACCTTCTGTCACTTCACATCCTCGAGCATCGGGTCACTGACCGGTCAAGATCTCGCAACGGAATCTTGAATCGGCCTAGTTTCTAAACAGGCCATGGCAGAATTCATTATCAATATCTGTTTGCATGCCATACTGCGTCCCTCCAGTCTACCTACCTTGGCTAGGTATGCTCGAACACGGTGCGAGAGGCAGACCCTAGCAATGAATGCAGTGGAAGTTTACGTACGAGTACTCTCCTCTGGCCTCGGTAGGGAAGGTGTACGAGTATAGTAGACACTAACAATCACATGAATTGGACCACAAAATATGGCCCTGGGTCTTGGCAGACAGTAAACAAGTTGAGTGGTTGGTTCCAGGCTTGTGCCAGATTTGTTTCTGTATGCAAGTATGATCCCTTACGGGTATTGGTGTTGACCAACCCTTGATATGCCAACGTAGTCCCCCTCGGTCCCCCCTCATTACTTGAGTCCATGTTCTATCCCTATGTACATCGCTTACTAGCATTTCAATAGTTGGACCAGATGTAACCGTACCTTGAGTACTTATTAAAAGACGGGGCTATCCATTCTCATGTTTGCAGGCATATAGGTAGGTAAATATGAAGGTGAATCCTTGAGACAATACGCCAAGCAAGTACTCAGGGCTCTCATACCTCACCGACCTACACGCATTACATGGCATTGGGCTTACGCGACTCCCGAATTCAGCAGGAAAAAGCAGCGACTCAAATTTGGCATGAGTCTGATACTCTGCCATGTCAAATCATCTCATCGTCCAACATAATATCCGGCGCAGCATCTTCCCCTGTGTAAAGGTGATTGCGGCATGGGGAAAGCAGCGAATGAGACAGCTCAGGCTGAACAGACCCTTTCAGCCTCAATACAAGACCTCAAGGAAGCTGTAGAGAGTCGACCCGGCGGGCCAGGATGGCATACCTTGAAGCTCTGGACTTGTGCTTGAGAATATCACTCGATGATATATATACCTGCCAACCCAACGGAGACGACTCGACGTTTCGAGTACGAGTACCTGGATCTCTGGGCGTCGAATCGCGGAAGACTTCTGGGTTTCTCACAGACAGCGGACACTGTACGGGTCGGACGCTGTTCCCTGTGGAAGCTGCACAAAGTTCCGTGCGTCTGACGGCCCCAACAGTGGAGAAGGGGGTGGGTTGGTGAACAATATAGCGAAGATCATAATAAGTTTGCTCGTCTCGTCAGATCGACCAGCCTCGCCAGCCACGAGTTTAATCGTCGGGTTCGGCTCGGATGAAAATAATTGCATCGGCCAGGCTAACCTCTAGCCTAGCACCTAGCACCTAGCAGGTTGCGCCATCCGGCGCAAGTCATTGAAGCTAGCGCCCCCCAGTCTCGCCAGTGAGCAATAAGCATGCACTTATATGGTTTCGCGATAGCTGCCTGCACAACCTCTCATCACAACCAATCTATTGACACGTAGACCCCGTAAGCTCGAACGGCATTTGGGTGGTGACGAGACGCCAGTATCGATGAGAGCTAGTGCATGACGAAAGTACAATTGGCGTGATATAGTGCAGCCAAGTCGAGCCAGTGACGTGAGGAAACGGCTAAGGACACCATTCGCGCGAGCTGAAAAGAAAAGACGCGCCGATCAGCCCCGCTAAAAGGAGGAGTAATCGCATCCTGTCCCACAGTCCCGGTCCCCTGGATCTGGCGGTGAAGATTTTCCGATTTGTCGTCGTTCGTTTCCGCCCATCGTCTGGCTTGCCCGAGCATGGCATGCCCCGTGTGTGTGTGTGCCGCAGGGGCCGGGAGACGAGGGAGCATGTCGCCGCCATCAGCCGCATGTGCAGAAGCAACTCGGTCAATGCAAAACACCTACTGATCAAATACTCTTGCCAATCGCGTTTGCACATCGGAAATAGGTCGGCGGCACTCGAGATTGGCAACCACTTGGAGGCGGCAATCGCACCATCACACGTACTATGTAGTACTACCTGAGGCACGACTCAATCTCGTACGCACGTGCCGAGCATGCTGTACTGTCCAGTGTCGACTGGTGCCGACGATTCATGGGGAAGAGACCGACCTAGCTTCGATTAGGTCTAAGCATCCGCTCGCCCAACCAATGTTTGGAATGCTTGGATGGCTGGCATGGTTGGCATGGGCGCCTTGTCTATCTTCGGCTTGTCTATCTTAGGCTTCGAAATCTTGGATCTGTTGAAAACGTGGAGTACGAGTAGTACTAAGTAGGTAGGCGGGTAGGTGTGTAGTCTGTCACGTCTGTGTCGCTTCCAGTAGGCCGGCAGGCGGTCAGTCGGATGCCCCTTGGACACGACATTGCCCACCGGCTCATTCATGAGCAATTTCAAGCTGGCTGCACGTACCCATATCATATGGATGTACATAGTAGATGAGAAGCATTAGGTGGTTGTAGGCAACTCCCGCAGCTTCTGCCGGTACCTGGTATTAGTGCGTGCGCCCATATGTACATAAGGTAGCACTGTATGCAGGTATCCGGGCACAGTATAACACCTTCATCATCTCCAGACTCCGGGCTTAGTTGTCCAGGTAAGTTGCCAGTGTGAGACTCACGAGACTTCCAAGTGATAGACGCCAAGATAGAGATGCCCGGCCTGAGCATTCGGGACTATCCCTACGACATCGGCCAATGCATACCTATACGAGTACTCCCCAATAGATAGGCATATGTCAGTCTTGCCGAACCATTCATTTTGATCGCAGACGTGACCGCGGTGTGTATTGTTCACAAACATGCCTAAGCATTAAGTATCTACGAGCCAGCTAGCTACCTTGAACCACACTTGACGAGAATGTGGCGTCACCGGACAAGAAGCCAGAGCTACATTATATGCCTACCTAGTTCCCTTAGGTCGTGCTGACCATGTACGGAGATGCACTCGTACCGTCGTATCAACTTGAACCCTATGTAAGTCTTATCAGAGTAAATAGGGACCTAGCACTTGCTACCCAGCTTGGAAGTTGAGAGGCTTCATCTTGTTGTGACGTCCAAAGTGTAAGCTTCACCTGCAACAAAGGAACTCGAGAAAGGGGAGCCGCGGCTCAGGCATCAGGGTGGTAGTTGATGTTCACCTAGATGGTTGCATCTGTGAGAGTAGATTCGTAGCAAGTACATCGTACGTAAGCGACTGCCGATTCGCACCTACTATGTACGAGTAGATAGAGGGATCTTGTTCTTTGGGTAGCAGCACTATGATGTCTTCAAACGCATCATCATTGTCTGGCAGGACGGAAAGGTTTACTTGCTATCGCGCGACTAGGTGGTGGTATGCGATGAGTAGGGACCTCCTACCTATATGTAGTACCTACCTACCTACTTCTTAAGTGCCTGCCTACCTGATGCAATGGCGGCCATGCTCTAAGAGTATCAATGTGGCTGCACGACTGTGAGCTCTCTGTTATAATAACGATACAATAGTCGCAAGTTCGATACATACAACCACTTGTTTTGAAACACGCTTTCGATGTGAATCAATCTCACGATTAGGCATCGCTGGTCAGGGTATGAGCTGCTATCTCACCAGTATCACATGCCAGCAAGCAATCCAGAACAATATGTAAAGCGCGTCGCTCATACGAGTGAGCAACCGACTCCTGGCAAGCATGGCAGGCGAGTCCGACTAATGAGCACCTGTACTCCCTGAAGTCCGGTACGTGGAGAGTAACTTCTTGATGCAGATCAAACGAAGCTGGACCTGCCAAATTGCCAGCCGAAGCCAAGCAACCAGTATCCGCGATTCCGCGTCGTGGGAAAGAACTAGGCACCCTGTACACCTAAGTCCATATGTGAGTGATGTTGATGGCCATGGATGTAATCGTCAACATCATGGTTCGCCTATTTCCTACTTCCATCTTAGAGTCACTCATCCAGATCTCTTGGTTCCAACCTTTTGCTGCGACCATCCCATCGCCCATCATCATCATCATCCACCTATAGAACATTGATACATCAGAATTTGTTAGCCCGCAGCAGAGACAATTCCTGGATCCTAGACAAGCACACCGCCGTACACCCTTGGTCGATCTCTGGTGACCGAATTTGATTCACTCTGACTCCCCTGTAATGGACCGTTTCTTCGACGGTAATGGACTATCACGAGAGCAGCTTCAGGCCAAAGCGGAAGCTGCCGCACATGCTCAGCTCGACGGTGGCTCCAGCCAAGAACCACAGTCCCCCGTAGCTCCAAAGCGTACTGGCGATTGTGACTGGCAAGGTGACCCTCCCGAACCCGAACTCGACGATCTGGCGCACCCGCCCAAGGAAAGCCAGAAGCCTTTCCAGCCCGTGGGTGCGTGTGACTGGCGAGGTGATGAACCCGAGCAGCACAAGGATGACCTGCGTGAGCTTTGTCAACCCAGCGATAAAGCCCGGCAGGCAGACCACCGCACTGGAACCGTGAAGGACCACGAGTCTGTACAGATGCCCACTCCACGCTCTAGTAAAGTTGCGGCTATCCCAGAAATTCGTTCGTATTGGCATCGTGGCTTTTTGGAGGTCATCATCGTTGATTGGAAAGTAGTTGAACCTCCATCGGATGAGGAGAGTCCCGATCGGAAGCCCGGGTCTCAGGCAGATATTGGTGTGTTCCCGAGTCATTGAATATCCCTAAGAGCCCCATCTAATATGCATCATAGGAACCTCATCCCGAGAATCAAGAGGATTCCGTTCCGGCAAACGACATGCTGGTAATTAGATACTGAGCTCAAATTGCGTCTCATGCTAAAACTTGGCTGCAGATCCTAAAGCCGCGAACGAGAAGACAACCGAAGGTTCGGGATATCTTGAATCACTTGCTTAGCTCAGACTTTATACTGATTGATCCTCAGATAGAGTACACTCTCCGTGGGTCGATAGCCTGGAACAGTTGCCTGCGACCAGGATGGAAAAAGTAAACCGGGGCGTTAAAGAGACCCTCGAAGCGGCAGCTAGCATATTGATGCCTTCTGCCCATGATGAGCCACAAGCTCGGGAACCTGCGGCGACAGAAAAGTCAAGGAGGGGATCTGCTCTTGCTCCGGATTCCGCAGCGCCCCCAACAGATCTCTATGTACCTGGTTCAGCCCAACGTGTCGACGAAGCGTCGACAGATGCTGGTGAAACTACCAAGCAAAGAAGGGAGAGAGTGCGGTCGGAAAAGAAGGCACAACGTGATGCCAGACGCAGAGCTAGGCGAGAAAAGAAGAAGGCGAGAAGGGATGCACGACGGGAAGCGAAAGAGGTGCGCCGAAAGGAGAGGGAGTGGAAGAAGATAGTAAAGAAGGGCGGCGAGCTGCAATTACCTCTCTTCCTTCGTGAAGGTGTGCCGCGTACTCTCGACGCGAAGGTTTCGTACAATCCGAAGTGCGACATTTGCACCAAAGCTGCCGCCTCCGCCATGAGCAGCAAGGCGCGGGATCCAAAGTGCACATTGTGTGCCAAGGCAGCCGAGCACGAATCTACAGACCAGTATCTGAAGTCGTTGAAGATCAATCTAGCGGAGCTGCCCTCTCTCGACGAACTCTCCAGCATTCTCAGGAGATTCCTGGAAGAGGAGAGAAGCACTGAGGGAGGAGGAGTTGAAGCGAGCTCCCAGACACACTCGGAGCAGGAGCTCTTGGAGCATGTCACTCTTCACATCCGAGACTTTGCCACCAATGGCGGAGAAACGCACCTGTGCGGACAAAAGTGCGATAAAAAGGGCCAGCCGGGCCACTTGGCACGCCACGGCCTGGATGGTGTACGTGATTCGCCCTTGACCATATCGAGGGGTTCGCATACGCCTGTCACAACAAGCCCTCCAGTCGAATGGTGGATGAAGGCACTCGCTGCAAATAAGGAGCCTTCTTCTCTTTACTCTTCTGCTTCACCACCGCGCGCTTCCACGCCGTTGCGACGATCCAAAACGACCGTGTACGAGCCAAGAGCAACACATTTCTCAGTGCCGCGCAGACACGAAGTCAACAGTGCTGCGTACCATTTCTATCTCCCTCTTGCCGTCTGCCATGGCCCTTGCTGCTCGCAAAGCCAGTCCGATGGGCCGGAGACCAAGCGTGGTCATTCATTCTCACGAGCGCGCCCGCCACTGTCGCCGGGTGCCTATTTCAACCCAGGTGTGTCCACCTTGAGTCCGGGCTGGGCAGAGACACTCCCATCAGACACGCCCCGACCCAGTCACGACGGATGGAACCGTACTCGATCCAGGTCTGGGTCTATCTAGTCTTGCGCTGCCTGTGCAGAAGTCGGGAACAGTACCTCTGTATCTTGGTCTTGTTATGTGATGTTTTCGCTTTCCGGGCCCTTCAGATTGCGTTGCAAGGGTGGAATTCGATATCAAACCCCTCAAAGATATCTCAGATAAGCTAATAGAATGACGATGCTACTCCGAGAACTTCTCTGCTTCAGTTTTCTTTAACCTGATTGTGATTCGCTTTTCCTTAATTTGGGGTATCATGGCTGTAGTATCGGGGGGATAAACTCATGCATCCTCCTCGTACGTACATTATTTCTTGGGTTTCAGATTTACTGAAATAGCTACCCAGAGGGGCTTCTGTGCTGCCCTGCTCTCTCCGTGCGCAAAAACCGCCGCCACTCATTCTCTTGTCCGCTACCCCAGCCGTCATCTATTCCAGAGACCCTGCGAGCGCGACACAGGAAAAGCGCATATCATCGCCGCCTCGCTCGAGGAACTTCAAGGGACCCCATAGCAGAGCTTTTTCGGAAAGCACATCCTCGCTAGGCTCCAGCCGGCCCCGCGCGATTGGGCCCTTCCGGCGACCATCCAGCTCCCACAAGGTGCCGTCGTCGGTCTTGACGAAGCACACGTAGTGCAGGTCCACGTCGTCCTGGGCGTCGGGGGCGACGGTCTGGCCTTGGCTAGCGGCCTCGTGGTGCGCAGTCGCGAGCGCGGGGGTCTTCTCGAGCAGGGCGGAGCGCTCAGCAGGTGCGAGGGGGATGGATTGGGCGAGGAGAGTGGCGAGGGGGGTGTCTTGTTCTGCACACGGGCGAGGGGACGGGTTAGTATTCACACACACAGCATGGCGGAGATGGCAACAGAGAGGGATGGAATTACCAATGAAGCCCTTGGCGGGCCCGTTCGCGACGGCATGCAGCAGGCCCATCAGGCCGCAGGCGTTGCGGATGGTCTGCTTCCACCACACGACGGGCTCGGACTCGCCCTTCCCCGTGTACTCGTCGGCACCAGCGTCCTCGGCCAGGCGCAGCGACTCGTAGGTGGCGCTCACGGGGAAGACGAGCAGCAGGGCCAGGGCGGGCCGCGGGATGAAGGCGAGAAGCTCGGGCTCGGTGATGCTGTAGACGTCGTGGACCTGCAGCGCGCTGCTCAGACCCAGCTTCCGCAGCAGAGACGTCATCAGCTCCGGGTTCGCCTCGAGCGGTATGAAGGCCGGCGCGCCGGGGCTCGGGTCGGGGTTCGTTGTGCTGGACATGGTTGTGAGTGGGTAACGTCGAGGGAACGATGGGTGATCTATCTATGTTGAGGAATGGATGAAGAGTCAAAATGTATTTTCAGGCTGTTTTAGTAAACACTTAGGTAGGCCCCTAGGTACATGTAGGTAGGTACTTAGAGGTAGGTAGGTACTTCTTTGGGTACATGTATAAGGGAATGAATTTACGCGTCCAGGTGTCCACGCGCCCAGCCCGGTGTCCAGGGCAGCTTTCAGTTATGACGCAACCCCGCACAACCCCGCCATATACCTCCTACGTGGGGCCTCCATGTCGGCAGACAGCTCGACAGACAACCTTCTTATAATAGGCCACAGCTGGTGTGGGGCCATCCGTGAATAGCTTAGCCCCAAAAAGTGATAATCTTATTCATGATATGTAGATTATGTAGATGGCAAGCCTGTTCCGCCACACTCCCCGAGTTCTTCGTATCATTCATGTTTAATAGCTAAATTGTCGCAACAAATTACTTGAGTAAGCATACCAGGCACCCAAGGTAATTACTTATCCAAAGAATTACCAAAAAATTTACGACTCTATAACACCGTAGCAAGACCACCGAGGAACACGTACCGGATTATGTACGTTTATTACGTCAATGGGGTTTCCACATATGTTGGGAACCGCCCTCTTATTTCAATTGGACTGCATCATGTATAGGTACTTACTTAGCTTAGTATAACCTTGGTATGTGCTCAGTCTCTATAGCCTTCTGATAGTACTTTCGATATTCAAACAAAATGGCGCGTATCTTCATCACCGGATCCTCCGACGGGCTCGGCCTCCGCGCAGCTAAGAAGCTTGTCTCCAACGGCCACACAGTCTATCTACATGCTCGGAATGCCCAAAGAGCCAACGACGCCCGGAATGCCTGCCCAGGCGCAGCAGATGTCCTCCTAGCCGACCTCACATCCATGGACGAGACCAAGGCTCTGGCTGCCTCGCTCTCGAAGCTCGAGCCCATGGACTGCATCTTTCACAATGCCGGGCTCTATCTCGGACCCTACCGCGCGCAAGCCGAAGGGTACCCGGCTGTCTTCGCCGTCAATGTCCTAGCCCCTTACATCCTGACCTGTCTTGCACCGCTCCCCAAACGTCTGATCTACGCGAGCTCCGACAGCCACTGGGGCGGGTCGGTGAACCTGGACGACTTCGGGTGGAAAGACCGCCACCAGCAGGGCCGCTTCAGGGACAGCAGTGCATATGCCGATACGAAGCTGTATAACACCATGTTCGGCTTCATCTTTGCCCGACGCTTCGCTTCCAGCGGTGTCACCACTCACTCTGTCGATCCGGGCTGGGTCCCAACGAAGATGGGCGGGGCTGGCGCGCCTGGCAACATCCAAGAGAGCGAAAGACTGTATGTCATGCTTGCCGAGGGCAGTGGCGAGGCCAACGGCAAGAACGCGTGTTTCTGGGAAAATGGGAAGAGGGATCCGGTCAAGGCAGTGAAGGACGCCTATGATGAGAAAGCTCAGAATGCGTTGTTAAGGAAGCTGGAGGACGTCACTGCTGTCGCTGTGCCTGAGACATGAGAAGGCCCACAACAGAGATCAAGGTAGAGATAATATTGCAGTTCAGCACTTCTTCGCTTGTTCAAATCACGAGCATGGAATGACGAAGACGAGCTTTCCAATTTTAGAGGGAATAGCATGCCCTCTGAGAATATTTGTTGTTGATTTAGTCGTAATAATCGATTTAGTCATGAATCAGCATAAGAAGGTACCATATTTACTCACTTTGTGGACACTGCGTCCATTATCCTTCGACCTTAGTTCAGATCCCACAGGCAAAGCTGAGGCCAATGGTGTGTGAAGTCCACCAAGTTGAACTCCTCACGCCAATCGGACTCGTCTGAAGATACAGCTTCGACTGGGAATAGCCAGAACCCAAAAGCAGGTCTTACATTCGTATACTCTTCCAATTGTTCATTCCTCAAGCCCGCAGTATTAGCGGGACCCCACGCATCTGTAGACGAATACCAGTCAGGGTAGCCGTTATCCGCATGACGTTGATCTTCGGCTTTCAGCAAAGCTTGTGCACTCTTACGATCGCGAGCGCGATAGCCACTGTTCATCGGCTGGCATGCGACAAGATGGCGAATGTCCGTCGGCGTTGTCGTGCCTGGATTCCCTGGCGCTGCCGACACCTCCCAATTTGCAAGTGCGTTTTGCCACATTTCCAACATTTTTCGTGCCGGTCGGCCCATATAGACCAGTTTCAGATCCAAGTCCACGGCGCGTGGATCGCGAGGGATGCACTGGAAGGACGAACTTGCTGCCATAAGTGGATAGGAACGGTTAATACTATGGCCGGGCGGTTTATGCATCCTTTGCGTGCTTGGAATCGTGCGACCTAGTCTTTCGATATGGAGGAGGAAGACTCGTCGAAGATTTCGCAGTGTATCGGTCACTGACTTCCTCACATGAGGATCGATATCCCGAGATGTTGTAGAGGATAGGATGTTGAGCTGGTTGCGGTCTATGGCGAGGTTGAGAATACCAACTCGGCGAGGGTCCATCACAACTTTGACGTAGTGGATGAAGGACGGAGTCATAAGCATTGCATCATCTTTGCTACCCTCTGACTTCAATCGCACAAAATCGAATTCGGGATTTATGTAGAGCATGCCTTCCTCACTTCCTATTAGGTGTTTATCATCTTTCCTGACCATTCTGCAAGGGATATGCACACGGTAGAACAATAAGGCAGTCTCTCTCGCTTCGCTGCTCACTCGGAGTAGCTTGCTTAGAACTCGGCAGCTCGACCCTATCACCACGGCGCATGGCCCACCTTGGCTGACGGATGGCAACGGACTTTCTACCTTGTGTGATAAAAACAAGTCCATAAGGTAATGGCTTCTCAGCAATAGCGTAAGCATCCGGGTTTGCTGAAGGGAGTGTCGCCATATCATTTGGCGAAGTTCAGGCGGCAGCTGAGCGAACAGGGGAAAGCTAGAGAGTCCTGGGTCGCTGAGAGGTGGGGTGGGATCGAAGATCTGCAGGTTTGATGGCAGATACTCTATCGCCATGGTGGTCATGGATTGCAGTGTTGTGAGGCTGATGTTTCGAAATGGGTTGTGCAGAGACTGGTCTTGTAGCAAAGCAAAGACCGAGCTTGGTTCTGAAGGGTTGCATCAATTCGGGGTAGGTAATAAGCTTGCACATGTGGTTTTGACGAAGGGTGCCAGAAGATTGACCTTTGGCCCGCCTACTCGTCGAGCTCGTGTTGCCAGTACTAATAATTATTTCATGCTTGAGTCCCACTGTGTCCCCCAGACGTCATGCCTACTTGGGATGAGACACAGGGCAGGCATTGTATGTAGCTTGTCGAATGGATGGGAATTTCGACTCTCGGCCATTAAGACGTCTAGACGTCTGATCGAAGATCGAGCATCTCCTGGGTGACCGCATTGGTGCACCAAGTTGTGTGTGTCGCGTTAAGAGGATATATTTGGTGACGACTATCTTGATTTAGGAGATGCTAATGCTAGATCATGAAGGTATTTTGAAACTGAAATGAGCCCTACGGACAACTCGTTCTCATCCCGGAAGGCTCTTCTCGACCTGAGATATGCGTCGCTTGGTGTCGGCTCTTAGGTTTTGTTCCAGTTCTTTCAGGCTTTCCACTGTACACTGTAAATCGCGCCCGCCAAGCGAATTTTGATTGTCTTTGTATTGAGTCGGAGCCCAATCTTGAGGTTCAGCCCTTGACCTGTCATCTGAACATGACTGTCTCGTGGGCGTTGGTGTGACGCATTCGTCTTTATCGCGGGCGCAAGCTGGCGCTTCATCTCTCGAGGAACCTTCATCTGGATAGTACTGATGATGGACGAAGCTGGGTTCGTCTAATCCGCACTGCATGGAGTTTATGTCGCTGGTCGTGTGGAAGTCTTGCTCGTGGCCTTGAGGTATCGGTGCGATCGAAAAGCCAACAGATGATGCTTGGTCACGTCCGTCTTGGGCCCCTTTGAAGCTTTCAAGCCATTCATTGGGAGGCTCGCGAGGATACTGCAGTTGCTCTCGCAGCGGTTCGAATGAACTATTCGGGTGAATCTATGGCTTGGTCAATAGTAAGTTCCTAATCTCGCTACATTGCCCTGGAAGAGGGTGCTGAAATAGAACGCACGCTTTCATTAAAGTCAAAGAAGCCGTCCCACTCATTGACATCGTCCAGTGGGCCTAGGATTGTAGGCATGTAGCAGCGAATCCCATCAGGCTCCAAGCTACCCCAGAAAGCGTCGGTGTTTAAAGTCATGGTACTGATCAGTCGCGATCTTGCGGACAATCAAATCACCGCAGTCGACTAGCGTCTTGGTAGATGTTCAAACTAGACAACCTTGAGAAAAGAAATAGAACGCATCTTTATATTTATTACTACGGAACGTCGTACGCCACACATGCCTCGCACCCAACTCATGCCATGAGCAACACTGACGGTTGACTGAGCGAAGGGGAAGGCGTCAAAGGCCGTGATGCCTGGCCAATAGGATGCGTGAAAGGGGCCGGAACAGCACCGAAATCAGGGGACAGCTTTTGACTGGCCAGGCCACTGCTCCCTTCTACCCAGTATATGTCCCATTATGGACGTTTCTGACGTCGGCAAGTGACAGCGAATACGTCACTTTCCCATCCTAGACGGAGATCCCTTTTCTCGAATCCCCATATCTACCCGCCGCCACGTTACGGCAACCGTTCCGGACTCGCTCCACCAATCGTACAATCGCTCTAACTCGGGGGTCAGGCCCTGTCAGAACCCCGCTAGAAATCACTCATTGGAACTGCAACTCATAAGCCCTGCTGCTTGCATGCCCTCAGACCAGATGAACCAGAAGGCCCCTGGATTCAGACCAGATTGCATGGCCTGCAAGGTGATAGAGGCTGTAAGTGCCTTGACAGCTTCTCCTGGTCCCTCTGATTCTTTCGAGTCTTGGAGCTGCGCATCCTCAAGCCATGCTCCGACAAGCTTGTCGATCCACTCGAATTCAAGCTTGAATCTTTGCGGGTTGTCGGCAACCCATTGATCCTGCTCCAGAGCCGCTTCTGCGCTCTCGATCTTTCTGGATACCGACGAGGCCTTGTCCTTGGACGAGCTGATAGAGACCTCTACGGTATACTTTCCTCCATCCATAAGTGTTTGGATGAATAGGTCAGGGTCAGCGACAGGATATTCCTCCGCGTTCCAGTTTACTTCTTTGGTCAACTCGGTGGCAGGGTTGGCTTCAGAACCCGTGGCTATGGGAGCCTCTTCAATTGCGTTCGGTTGCTCATGAACTGAAACATTGCTCGAGGCGTATCGGACACGGGATGGAGAACGATCATTGGCTGTGACCTCGCCAGCTGTGGCCTCTGGAATACCTGATATGCCCCATACTCTTGTCAACAATTACTTCTTGATTTAATTCTACAAGCATGAGCTTTACTTACGACTATTCTCCTCTTCGGCGCGTCCGATCTTTCCAGAATCTTCCGGGTTTCTCTGCGTCCAAGAGTCTCCCACTTTTTCCCACCAGGACCAATCCAAGTCTAGGTCCTTGAGGACGTGCTGGCTATCGTATCGGCGCTGAACATGGCACTCAGCACAAGTGCGAAATCTGCACTTGAGGCAAGTGTTTATTGACGTTAGACACCGCTCTTTGCAAACCTGGCACTTCATGCTTCGATTTTGTGAACTTTCATATTCAACATGCTGCTCGGTATAACCACTAGCAGCGGTGTTGTTATTGGCAGGGCCGGCCTCGCCAGGATTGGCAAGCTGCCCAGTAGCCCGGGGTCTAAGTTGTCTGGAAGACATTGCTTGTTCAGATAGCCACCCAAGATGTTGAGCCAAAGTAGACTGGTACTCAGGGAAGCCATTGGATACTTGTTAGCGAAGAGGATCAGATCCATATGCTAGTTGATAGAACCCACAAAGATGAAGATGAGGTCTGGACTCCAGCCGTAGCGGCTGAGAGGCGAGGGGAAGGCCTGGGCAGTGCGGTTGATCTGGCAATGGATTTGACTGAGGTAACTGTGCTGCGAGGGCAGACAGAGGCTGCAAACTGTGTGTGAAAACCAAGGTGCTATCTCGACGAGCCGGACATGAAAGAGCGTGAGCAAGAAAACAATAGACCAACTGGATAGGTTTGTGGTCTGGTCTGCATCTCTGCGGAATAAGGAAGTGGCTCACGAACATTCACTGAAAGCCAAAGGCCCGGCCCAATTTGCTCATGGTCCAGCAAAATCCAGGCTCAGAAAGTGTGCCTAGTGCAAGAACAGCCGCATGCGGCTGCGCCGGCAAGGTATGCGATTATGCCCAATGTGACACTTGGCAACAATTAGCCCCTTCAGTACTCGCGTAAGATATGCGCCTATGGAGACTATGCGTGCGAGCAATCAAGTGTCTATAGAAGCTACCAGCACATCTACTCTAGGCATGATCCATATGTTTAACTGATGTACAGTGCAGTGCAAGTGTGTAACTCCATGCCTTCAACCCAGGGAACAGGCGGCTTGTAAAAGCTCACAGACAATGCACAATATCACTCTCATTTTCTTCAAGACAGCATATAGCAATCAGAGAGTCATGTGCTATTGCAAAATGTAGCTGGGGAGTTGGTACGACATCTTGGTTGCAAAATCCCTTTTAAAGTTGCGCATACATGGTATTTGAAGGACTATACAACACTTCTATTGCACCATGGGAACATGTCATCACATATCATAGGACACCACATGAGTCAATAGATGACTATAGTGTCAATAAAAGGCATGTCTTGTTTGCAGACACTTAGAGCAAGGAGTGCCTATTGTGAGGACTGACGCCTCAAAGGTTGTTTATATGAGAATAATATAGCACTGCTTCTGTTAAGCATGGTGAATATCACTGTTATCACTTATTTGCAGTCATTCGAAACTAGAATCTAGGTACAGTTATTATAAGACATCCACCTTGAAAAGTCTCTCGCAGCACATGTATAGATCAAGCAGGTTCATATTTGATTTCCCAGCAACAGTTCAAGTCAACTATATAACCTGTGACTAATATAACAATATATTATCTAATGATTTTGTGGATCCCATCATAATAACACTCAGTTTCACTGACCACTTTCATTGTTCCTAAGAAATTAACCTCTTTAAGGGACAGTGTCTTAGTTGTTTTCCATTTATATATGCTTCATCTTACAAATCTTGTTACTCCTATGCAAACCCCTTTCCTTATTTTCAAAGACCAGTGTTAGTCTCTCGACACATTTCCTTGAGAAGGCTAGGTTAGAATACAAAGCCCACACCAAATGCACTAGCAATATTAGCACAAGGTGTTAGTTATTACATGTACTGAAAATTGAGCCGTTGATTGAGATTGCGAAATCCATGCCCCTTATTTGATTGCTGATTATTTCGAGAGAATTATTAGCCATACCGAACAGTAAATAATATGGACAATCCAGGCCATCTGACAATTTCACATCGTACCGGGCTTGTCAACTCAATTCAGTTACTACTTACTCACAGGTTTACATATATATGAGCAAATATAGAGAGCAATGTTTCGGATTTCCTATTGCAATAAAGGATAAACCAAGCATTGGAATGCTTGCCATAATACGTCAAGCATCTCCAGCATATAATTAATGTTGTCCATAATGCCAAAGATGCAATCCTTTCAGCCTTTATAGCCCACACCCACTGTAACCGTTGACACCTGTAACCGATCTCTCGCCGGGCTTTGATGTATTACCAACAATCATTTTCCTTTTGGGTTCTAGGAACTGCCCACTTATCACTTTACAAGTTTTAGTATTTCTGTAATTTTTGGCGATTCCTAGAGAACGCGGGTTTTCTCAACCTGGGATTTATCCGGGGCTATCAGGTTTGCCAGTACAAGATCTTCGTATTAACCAATAAATCAAAGTTTGCTTTCGGAATACTGGGATCTAATTTGATTGGTTCCCTTCCTGTTCTCTGCTTGTTTCATCTTTTCACTCTATCTTCGACCTAGAATATCGCCCCTTCGTTGTGGGCGGTTTCAACAACACCTTCATCTACCTGGTCTTTCGATTGCCTCTTCGCTGCCGCTAGGATACCGAGAGTTGTTGCAATGACCAACACTGGGATTCCGATACCCAGTCCGATACTCACACCCATCTTCCACTTGTTGTATTCGATTTGACGACTTATCGCAGTCTGAGTGTCCACGTAGTCTTTGACAACACGTGGCAGCACGGTGAAGTGTTGCGACAGGGCCAGTGGGAATGAACTGCCCATCTCCGCAGCTCCTGGTTGAGAAATGATGAACATGTTCGCGCTCTGTTGACTAGCATTGAACCATGCCGCCGCAGGCAACATGTTTGGCGCTTGAGGTGTTGGGAAACAGCTGAGGATCTCCCCAGGATCGAATGTGTACTCGAGCTCCGTTGTATCTGCACAACACAGGGTCAATAACTTCACAAACTAGGTACGTTTACGAAGAAATAAAAACGGTCTTACTCCTTTCCCACACTATAAAGTCCATCAGCCATTGAATTCGCACTGGTATGTCAAGCTGTGCATTGGCCCCGAACTCCCAAGAGATTGTGTAATTGGTACCCCCAAGGAGTGCAGGGAGTTGTGCAGAGTCGTCCAAGGCCAGCCACGGGTATGGACCTGGAGGCGGACGACAAGCTTCATCCCAATCATCATCGCATTGCTTGAATGAAGTCAAACATAGTTGGTCTTGGGGGCAATGTGATGAGATGCCTGCGGCAAGATACGCATTGGCAAAGAACGAGGTAAGAACGATTCCGAAACGTATAGAATTCATATTTGCGCGTTGTTGGAGATAACCAAAATCTGAGATTTAAGGATAAAATGACGGGTAACAGATTTTAATAGTTTCTGCATTTTTTTCTGTATAGGTGTGTTATTGTTATACAGGCCGAGGCCTTGTGCGCCACAAACATCATCACAAAGATACACCGAGTAATCCCGTTGCCCCATAATTTTGGTCTTGATCTACCGTCAGTGTGCATTGATAATTGAGCATCGTTATATTTATCAAATACCTAAAAGCTGTTGACGACCGGGTTCAGAAGCCACTTGGTGGTGGTGTTAACCTATTTCACCCTCGCACTCTTATCATGTGATAGTTGATATTGATATTGTTGAAATTGGAAGGTTGAGCAAGTCACAGGACCATCTGAGATTTCTCAGCTTGGTTCTTATGGAAGCTTGATTTTGTTGGTTGGGAGCTTCTCAAGACCTACCAATGTCTTGAAGCAAACTGTGAGTGTGTATCAACGCCCACATCCATCCATACCACGACAATTATTAGTTTCACCTTGTTTGCCGCACTGTTCTATGATAGAAGCTGTCACAGATTTGCAAGCAGGCAATCGGGAAATTTCGGATGATTCAAGCTACACACATATATACAATTGTGTCACTGAGGATCTTGCAACAACAGCTCGCAAGAGAAATGTGATACAGGAAGGGTGTCACGGGTGGCAACCATGCCGGCGAATTGAGGGATAGAATAAGGAATCCGATGGGCGGCGGAAGCCACTGCATATAGACACTGACTCGAGGTGTAAGCAATGGCTTTATACAAGGCTTGAAATTAGAAGTATGCACAGATAGATGATTTAAGCAGTAATCATGGTTACAATGCTGATTATGTGAAATTGTAATTGATAATTACTTACCTAGGTACCTAGGTATATATTCGAAGTCAGAAGCTTTTTATGAGTCGTTCTCACCAACAACCGGCAGCTCCGTACCTCAATCCAAGAATAAATTTGCTACCGTGACCGGATCGGAAGGGTGATCTTCTCAAGCCTGAGAAGCTGGATAAAGACGGTGCTGTTACAAAGTTAGGTCTTTGAGCTTTAGTTATCCAAGATCTCCGACTGATCTGCGTGCTACCCGATTAGGAAGTCTAGAGGTAATCTGATTGGTTGATCCAAGGATTGACAGTTCGCACGACAGTGCGGCCTACCTTACAGTGATTAGTAGCTCGACTTGCTCTTATGCGCACTGTAGTTTGAATGATGAGGCCCCGCCAGAGCTGCATCTCAGCACAGGCAGGTTGATAAGTGAGAGGCACTTTGACCGACTCCTGCAGCTCAGCTTTCCCTCGTCTCGTAATTTACCCTGGAGGTTCCTGGGAAACTCCAACGAACGTGGCACCATTGGATTCGACTTCCGCCTGTTAGTTCAATGCTTCTGTGTCCGGAGCTCCCCGCTTCCCACTTTCCGGCCAGGCCGCAGGCGGGAGCTTGGTCGATCAAACGGGCACGGCATGCCGTGAACTAGACCGCCTAGGCAGCCGCATCCGATGGTGACCAACGATCTATGTAGAGCGACATACATTATCATTGGCCAAGATGCTGTTGGACGTTTGACGAAGGAACGACTGGGAGTAGTCACTAGCAAAGAGATAGACTGGCCAGAGCCGTCTGGGCTGGAAGACAATGTGTACGAAGTACGAGGGGTAGCATGGCATGATCTCATCTCAACAAAATGCAAGTAACAAGTTATGATGGCGGAAATCTTGAAACCGTTCTGCCCAGGTGCCAGGTGTGGTGTGCACGGACCAGATGGACCCAGGGTTGTAGTGCGCCGACTGGGTGGGTCGCGGTGCAAGTTTCGTGTAAGACTATTGGCTATGAAAGTGGAGTTCAATTAAAATTTTACGCGTTGAGGAGACGCGACCCTGGCGCGATCGAGACGCGCTTTAGAACTACCATTCCAGTGCCGTTTCTCCCCAGCCCCCTCCTCAACCCATCAATGAGTGTGTCCTTTCAAGGCTGCTCTCTTTTGACGACGTGAACAAGTACCAAATGTGAAACTCTTTGCAACCACAGTATCAAGTACAGAGAGCTTGTGTCAAGCTGGCAATTGTTCGCCTAGTTCAACGCCATTTCCCAGTTCATTGGCTGTGTGGCGGTTTGGTAGCACAATAACGGGAATTAGGTCAGTCTTGATACGCAGGCAGTAGTGCCAGGGCATTCTGTGCCCTGGTCCAAATTGAGGGTGCCACACGTAAGTAAATCTTATAGCTAGACAAAGAGTTGTTGGGCCATCCTGAACTCATGATGTATTTGAGATGTTATGTACATCGAGAAAGTATGATTCTCACGAAACTCTCATCAGATTGCTCAATAATGCTATGCCAAAGATGATGGCAGAGAGGGGTTACGTGGCATGGTGGTTGTCTGGTCATTGGACAGGTCGAAGATAATCGGGAAACCCCGTGTGCCGGTCTGACATACATCGATAGGCTCGCTGATGCGCTTGCTACCCTTGATAGTGACCCTTGATAGTGACCCTTAGTAGACACACCACCAGCGCGAGGCTTATTAATAGACCCTGGATGACGATAACATCCCTCCTCTGCTTCTTTTCTCATCTTACTTGGTCGCAGGCGGTTCAAGACGTTTCACACAAAGTGGCTGCTGATCTCGCCCTGAATGACCACGGCACGCGGCTACACCCTGAGTGGCAGCGAGAATAGAGGTATATGTTTCTGCACATGTTGCCTCCCTCTGTCACAATCACGAAGGGGTTCGAGGGTGGCTGATACTGCGAGAGACACTTACTATGGTAGCTAACCCTAGATGGCGGAAGGGAGGGTGGGAGGCATGGAACGAGGGCCACCTTTGATAATGTGTTCCGATCCCATCTTTCGGCACTGAATCGGCCGATCAGGGCGCAGTGGCAGTTGATAAAGTGCTTGCAGCGTTCGGGGGTGGGTGTGGCGGCATGTTCTACCCAGGCGAGCCAGGTAGTCTGTGCCTTACCTAGGTTAGGTTTATTCATAGCTCTCTCCCTATTGAGCCTATCTAGCATTATCGAGCTGCTTAGCTCCGCGAGTGACCAAGGTGACAGGCGCGAGAGACGAAGCGCGGCATTCCAGGGACCCTCCCTGGCTTCAAGGATCTCTATGCGGTGAGCTAGCTCGCTTGTTCCGTGTTAGCCAGGTCTGATAATATCTACATATAATTATACTCTTCTACATACCTACATCTACATGTACCTACCTAGGTACACATGGGTACCTAGGTAGGACCAGATGGGCATCAGTTCCTAAGGTAAAAAGGCTGCAGACAATGAGCAGCGCATATAATAATAGTCCTAGATTGCATCGGTATATTCCATCTATCCTGGGCCAGTGATATGTCGTGGGTCCTCCTCGCCTTTGCACCTTTACAAGTAGTACGTACCTACCTACCAGGTAGGCACATACCTACTATGTAGGTAGCCCATAACCTGCACAATTTGGCGCAGTCTGTTGTGAGAGTGTGTTCAATACATCATGGATGTCGAGGATGTGTATGAGAGTGAGAGTGTGTCTGACTTTCGCGACGCGTTGCTGATTGGCTATACACCTGGTAGCCCGCTTTTCTGACCGAATCATGTGGCCCACCCACGTTGGTTGAGCCAGGGAGCTCTACTGGCGGAATCTTGGGGGTGGCTACAGTGGCTCTAGTAATGGCTCTAGTGGCTCTGGCGGTGGTCCCGCATGCACGCCTGCGCGCACTTCACCTCTCTCCCGCCTCTTAGGTAGGTACATTATTCCTGTCCGCCTCCCGCTTCCCGCCTCCCCCAGACACCTACCCTTCTCATCCCTCCCACCCTCACGTCGCCCTGCATTCCTCGCTGTCAATAGCAACCGACACTATCGCTTCCAATAGTATCAATTGACCCCTTGGCATTGCCTGTTGCGCACTCGACTGCATCGCCTCGCCATTGCAACGTCGTTCCCTTTGCCCAACACCTTCACCACTGCCATCGAGCGCTATACCGCCTCGCTCGCGCGCGCGCATTGCTGTAAGCCTGGTCGCATCGGGACGCACCCGCTGGCCACGCGCATCCCCCCCCAACGCCGACCTCATACTGCGGCCCTCGATAAACCCTCTCAAGCTTTGCCATATCGCGCTCCTCGATCCTAATTTTCTACGCTGCAATGTTGATGCCTTCGGCGCTGTCGTCATGCGACATGGCGCGCCCGCCTATCACGCGGCTCCAGGCCGCGCTTTTCGCCTCTCCTCCCGCAAGCCCGCCCACATCTCCTCATACCACCATCGGCACCATCGTCAACTCGTGTCGCGCGCTTCAGAGTATGCTGTCGGCACCTTCAGCAACACCATCGCAACTGGATCCACTCCCAACACCTCCATTGAGCCATGCGCCATTTCCGCCAATCAAGATGCGCTTGCGTCCGCGACCGCAAAACGCCAATGGGGATCGAGACCAACGATTAAGAATACGCAAGCGCACTGTCGCGCCACCTCGCGGCCTCAATAAGAGGCGTCGCGCCTCAGAAGACGACATGGGCCGCGGTGACGATGCCTGCAGCGATTCGGACATGAGTGGCTCCGACCTGGACGAGCCAGAAGATACATGTCAAACCACGCCTGCACCTACCACACCCAAGCGGGCACGGATTGCCCCTGCCGACCTACCCCTTGGACTCGAGCGCTCATCATTCCATGCCTTGCATGAACCCACGGCTGAGGAGACCACGAAAGAAGGCACCGGGGTAGAACAAGAGGTGGATGGCGAACGGTGGAGCTTAGAGGACGACCGCGTGCTTGTAGAACTCATATGCGAGAAACTCAAGCTGTCCAGGTCGGAATGGCAGGACTGCGCGCGGAAAGTTGGCAGGAGCGAGAACGGTGTAGAGAGAAGATGGAAATCGTTGATAAGAAACGGGGACATTGGCGTCAAGTCAAGACCACGGCGGGGCAAGGTGCACGGTACCTGGAGTTGAGAGCCCAGGCCGTTCGCTCCACCACCACCACCACCATCAGTTACGGCATTACGATACTTACTTCTTTGACGAGCAGCTGCGGCTAATGGAGTCATCCGCCGGCACTCATATAGATACCTAGGGAATGGCTTTTGGCGTTTGAACCTCCGGATATGATACCGTGCCTAAGGGCATTTTGCATTTTCTCTCGCAGCAGATATTAGCTACCTCAATTGACATACATCTACTCAATCTTCACTCGAGCACCATGGGAGTGTGAGCGACGCATGCGATGTTTACCTGTCGAGCCTGTAGCCTATTGAACGCTATTGCGATCGGGAAGCCCAGCTCACCTATGTATGGTATGGTATGGTGGCTGTCAATCTGCAAGTCATGGTGCGTTATGTATCTAAAACAGGATTGAGAGACATAGCTTGAACTCCACGATCCTCGCAGGTCAATAATTCCTGCACTATTTCCGCGAGACCCCTCTCCAGGGAGGGGTGACTATCGAGTCGGCACCTACCTAGGTACGAGTACATACCTTACCGTGTCTCGGGGGCGTTTGTTGTCTCGGGCATCTTGCCTGTTCCCAGGCTCATACTGATGCTCCGTAGTGCCAGGATTCCCCGAGTTCTGATGCAAATCGCCCGATTCCCACCTCGGCTCCTGCAACAATAAGCAACAGAAACAATAACAACAAGAAAAGCAGAATGGGAATACCAAAACCACCGAATGTATAGTCCGCCACTTATACATGGACAAAGCAGGTAAATGGAGCAGCACCTACGTGGCGACGCAGGCGCAAGGAAGAATCGTTCGAGGGGCACACACGTCTTTTTGCCCAGAATTGCTGCGCAATCTTCAGGGTCTCTCTGCAACGGTGCGCTTGATTAGTGTAGTAGGCAGCAGATAGCCGTTCTCGCCGTTGTAGCTAGGTCCAAGAGAGCAAAGTGAAGGTTTACTACTACGGGCGGGGCCGCTGCCTGTGGCTGACTCATGTGACAGATCTATTTATTTCGAAGGGCTATGCGCGACTATACAAGTGAGCCGGGATACTTTATGGGAGTATGGATCTCACTTCTGCCCTAGAAAGGCCATGAATTCAAGCGGCCTACCTTGGCCGTACCACCATGGCATCGGATTAGCCTGCCTTGCCATTCGAATCTCTTCCCGAAGCACACATACAAATCCGGGGACGCCTGGGAGATGCCCATGGGCGGGCCCATTCGCTACCTAACCTACCTAGGTACCTACCTAGGTACATCATAGCAAGCCCCTCCCTCAGACACCAACTTTGATTCCATAGATAGATGAGATGTCTTAGCACTAACGGTTTTGTGACCTTTTGTTTTTTGCCTACGAGTATGCTTTCCGAATGGCCGGGACATGGGCTCCGACTACCTCCTGGGAGGCGTACTTGAGGTAGGTAGCTTAAACATCTGCGAGTACCTAAGCCCGTGGGCGTAAGATTAAGTGTCCGGTGTAGTTGAGTGTAGGTAGATGTGGACCCGGACACTTAATGTTACGCCCACATGCTAAGGATAATTAGCCCGTTGCTCTATACCTACCTAGGTAGGTATGTGGGTATGTGGGAAAAAGCACACTAAGGCAGGAAGCGTGGTCTGAAGGATCGGCACTGTGAGCGGGCCGAGCAGAGAGTCGGCACTGTGTACCTAGGTTACCTAGGTAGGTGCCCACTCCCAAGGGAAGTTGCCGAGTGGCGGGGTGGCCAAGGCACGCATGGGGGCCATCATATCATCTTGGACGATGACGGCACGCGAACGCAGCCCAGCTGAGGCCTGGCAATATACCACTCAATGCTCTCTCTGTACGGTACCTTATGCTATATGTATGCAACCTTAGGGCTGCTGACGTTCATGGATACTTGTATGGAAACTGCCAGACTGTCTTCACCGCATGACAGACCTTGCTCTTGCTGGTCGCGTCTCACGCGGGAAGTACATGGCGCGCCAACCACAGTTACGTGTTACTTGAGTAAATAGATGGCACGGCATAAAAGTCTATAGGTCTCCCCTCCTTTCGCCCATGTAGGTTCCGGACCTCACCTCACAACCTTTTTGGAACTCGTGTGTCCCTCCTCGCACTCTCGACTTCTTCCTTAGCATCCACCGACTCAGCCTCTCAGGTACTCACACCGTACACCCTATATCCCTCCCCATCTCATCCATCGTATCAGACCAGGTCCACTGCCATGTCTTCCCGCAACCAATTCCCGTTCGGCGGGGCTGCAGGCTCCATCCCTTTCTTTGGCGGACGTGCTGGATCGGGCGGGTTGCCCTTCGTACAGGGCACGGCACTGAACAACAGCACATTCAAGAGCTTCACCACTATGAACCAGCCCGATCCGAAGATCTGGGGCGACGCATTCCGCACGACGAGAGATGCGGCGAATTCCTACTACACAAGGGATGATTACGAAGAACGCCGCCGCGCCAACTCAAATGGGCAATCTGACCAGCGTCGCGCCAACTCGAGCTCCCAGTCGAGCTCCAGCTCAAACTCTAGTTCCAACTCTAGTTCGGGCTAGATGGAAACGTCACTGCAAGTGGACATTGCCGGCGTGGCTCGGGAAGACGATTGATTACCAGATTGCTGGGTCTCTCTTGTGGGTTCTATATGTCTACGATTCGATAATCATATGGCCTAGTTGGCCAATAGATAGATCATATTGCACGGTGCACACAGACACCGAGCCATACCTAGGTACCTACTAAGTACTTAGAGGTAGTCTCTAGCGACAAGCAATGCAGGTTCTTGCGCAGTTGTGAAAACCGATAGCAGCTCTTCAAGATTGTCCATAATCACTCACATATTCCCGAGTCCTATATTATAAAGCTCCACCGCCAAGCGCGTACTTGTAAGCCCTCTCATCACGTACACCTATCTATGCGTAGTAGAACCCCAGCGCGATATTGCACCACAACCAATGTCATTGTATGTATGCACACCTAGGTACGTACAATACCATATGCCCATGCACCAACCTCTGCTACTCTGGCAAGAGGTTATGTGTGCGAGCTATCTGTGAATGTTGATATCAATGCTGGCCCTAGACCTCCAGCATGGACGAATCGCCGTAGCTGCTAATACCACATACAACCTGTCAGTGCACGCCCAAGATCCACATCCATGATCTATCGCATATGTAAATCACCACTGTAATGATTGATCAATATTTCTTTGATCACTTGCCTACTTAGGTAGGTATGAAACTGCCACAACAGACTATTTAATCGGCAAGGCAAGAGCTACATCAAACGGGCAAAAGAAATATGGGTAAGAGTCCCCCCCACAACTTTCTGACCCAGTCAAGACGTATTGGGCATGACGACGAGGAGGCTCTGCGATGGACTAAATGCAGGGCCAGTGGCCCTTACCACAAGTTACCTAGCGCAGCCTTTTCGTGAATTGAAGATGGGATGTAGGAAGTATTTACATCCGAGTGAGTATAATTAGATAAAACACTTGTAAAATATCCCCGAGGTGGGCCGGCGAAGCCTCTTGTGCAACCAACTCAACGCACTTGCCGAGGCTGCAGGGCACCCGTGTCACTAGGTAGGTATGTTTCGGCTGTATTGTTCTACTACAACTCTAGAGAAACATTCCAATTAAGGCGCCATAGGTGGTGGCTTTGTGACAGGGACCTACGGTACCGTGAGGGGTAGTGTTCCTGCATTCGGTGCATTCGGGGGAGAACATGCCGCGGCAACGAGGCAGGTAAGCGGCTTACCTAACTTCATTGGCGACAACATCAGGTACCGAGTGTACCGGAGTCCTTGCACTCGGATTCCAAACGTCGCGTGGCCTCACTATGGCATCTGGGAGGGTCGTCAGTCGTAACATTCAATACAGGGCATGTTACACTCATCTCCCCTCATTTTCCGCCAGCAAGCACCACGAGAGCCACACCGATACTCGAGGTAGTCTACCAACCTCACGACAAGCACCTGGTGCATCTTCCTGCCTTGTAGTCCCATTCCGCAAATATTCGTACGCTTCTGGGGAAGCCCCGAGTCGTGACAGGAGAGGAACCCCTAGAGCGGATGGCTATGCGAGACCACTGGGACGCCTAGTGGCTGAGCACTCTCCGGTGACTCCCGTAGAAGCCTCGGCGCATTCGAGGGACGCACGCATTACGAACTGCTTATACGCGGCCTCATACACGTTCGACACTGAAGGGGAAGGGCCTCTCAGAATCACCGTACCCGGTACGTTGATATTCAATCTCAATGAACCGCTTCAATGGGAACGCTGATGTAGTCGTTGACATCTAGGCAGACCCCCGGCTTGGCGACCTCCTCCGCTACCTTGTCAGGTTCCCGTTTTCCAGGGCAACCTCCTCCTTGATCGCAATGGCACACATTTCCCTGATCATCCCATGCTACCAGCGGTGCAAGCCTTGTTCACAATGAACGAGGCCTTTGACCCAGCAAGTATCGACATTATGGGTTGCGCCAGCTCATTGGGTGATCTGCTACGATATACCCAATCAGAGTATAGGACATTCCGTTTCAACATCGAGATGATCGGAAACACTCTGTTTCTGACCATGAATCGTAAGAGGGTTGTGATACCTGTTATGGAGGACTACTCTCGCTCGTTTTTGAGTGCCTTCACGTCAAGCAACCCTGCCGACATAGCTGATGAGTGCCATCAGCGAATTGTATCCTACGATTTCGGTGGTCTGAAGTGTCTAGTTCGTTTCGAGTGTGACGGCTACTTGCCTGATAGCGATGGCCACGACATTGCTATCGATAGACCACAGTTAAGTCGGTCTCACCAACTATCAGACTCGATCCGTATACATCAGTCTAGCACGGTAGTACCCCAAGAGACACTTCTGGAGATCAAGACTAGGTACAAGTCTCGGGGAAATCCAGTAGACAAAGGCGTGAATAAACCCCGTCTTTGGATTCGACAGGTTCCATACTTCGTCACCGCATACCATAAATCCGGGCTCTACGAGCCACAGTGGGTCAAGGTCCAAGACTTCCGAGGGGCAGTATACGAGTGGGAAACGTCGGAGCAAGAGTCTCTGAAAAAATACGCCACCCTTCTTCATCAGCTAATCACCGAAGTCAGGCGATCAAGCCACCTCAAGTTGGAGGTATACCGAGCAGGGAAAGGACCCTTACAACTCAGAGAGCGTGCCGATATGACAGAGCAAACTCTCCCAGCTTCTTGGAGGAATCGTTGGGCAGCAACACAACAACCGAGTGCCGAAGTACCTAGTGTGGGCTATGCCGAAACTAGTATGTGAGGTTAAATATGAATAATACATTATTTGAGATACCTATCTGTCCAGAAGGGCCTCCCCTCGGGGCTTACATGTCTCGGCCTGCAGCGTTGATTGTGAACACTACGGTCATTGTGCGTGCCTATCTTTGTGGGCGGCAAGTCGTTCAATACCTAACTAGGTAGGTAATTATAATCAATGGAGTTTACCCACTTTAGAGGCAAGTGGCGGCATGGAGTAGTAACATGATTAACACTTCTTGGAAGCCAGTATATACAGACAGGAGTTGCCTGGTGATGGGTCACTTTTCAAGCGAAAGACGTAAGCGATAGTTGCCTGAGCCTGCGAGCATCTGAAGCTAGGTGACTTTGAGGCCGTCTCTTGCGCGTTGTCGGCTCATTCGATATCAGTTGAATTTTGGGGAGTCAACAACTTGAGATCATGCTTGTGATGCGCTAGGCAGCGAAACATATCTAAACCTGGCGTTTTTCTCGTTGGGCTTAATTTTCGAATGGGAAGATGAGAGGAACAAGTAGGTCGTTTGTAATGTTTGACCTCGTGATAGGGGATTTAGTAGGAGGCCGTTGTATTCCCATCCCGATTCCCGCATCGATATAACGGCATTCCGACCCATGCCGACACATCCGTACCCACATACTCTGCAGATCGGTCGAGCCGGGATCCCCTCCTCTAATCGTCTACCTATCGGTTTCCACGGGCTCCCTACCTATTAGTTCTGCGCACCGCTTGTTGCAGTCATGAAGCTCAAGATGGCGGCGCGGCGACATGGGATTCCTCTCGGGAATTTTCAGCCATCAACAAATGTATTAAGGGCCACCAGATACGCCCACGGGTTCCGTCATGTCACCACCTCGACCTTGGCTTTCCCACCACTGCGACCTTCCAGAGCTCGCTCCAACGCGACCCCTAGCATCTCGAGATCGATCATTTACCATCACTCTCGATCCTTGCATCGCTCAACTATTCCAGATGCGAAAGTTGATTCCGAAGGGCAAGCACACACTCCGCTTGAACTATTCCATTGAAATGCACCCCATGTCCCGAAGACTGCTATTGACTGGTGTAGCAGGTACACAACTGCATTCGCCCTGCTTGAGGGTCTCTGGGAGGTACGATCAGCACTATGTTCATGAAGGATAGGTCGTGCTCACTGCTCTCAAGGCCGGTATCACGGCTTGCTTCGTCAACGTCGGCTCCGACCATCCCTCTATAATAGAGGCGATTGCGAAAGGCAAGAGAGAGCGCCCCCAGAGATGGCCCAGAATGATTACTTGCCCTTCCGAAGTCATTGCCATCTCTATGGCAGACGGTTACGCTCGAGTGACGGGACGGCCGCAGGCTGTGCTCGTGCATGTTGATGTCGGCACTCAGGCTCTTGGGCAGGGCGTCCATAATGCAAGCGTGGGCCGTGTCCCGGTATTCATATTCGCGGGGCTATGCCCATATACTGAGTCGGGAGAGCTTTTAGGTTCCCGAACAGAGTACATGCACTGGCTCCAGGATGCTCCGGATCAGAAGGCTATCGTTCGGCAATACTGTAGGTATACGGGTGAAGTTCGCACGGGACTTAACGTCAAACAGACCATCGGGCGCGCTCTGCAGTTCGCTAGCTCGGCGCCCAAGGGGCCGGTGTACATTGCCGGTGCAAGAGAAGTGCTTGCGGAAAAGATTGAACAGTACGCACTGCAGCACAATCAATGGGGGCCTATAGGACCAAGTGCGCTTCCGGCAGATGCTGTTCACGATATTTCTATGGCCCTGGTGCAGGCTGAACGTCCTCTTATCATCACGGGGTATTCTGGACGTGATAGACGGACGCCAGGGCTGCTCGTCGCCCTCGCGGACCTTATTCCGGGATTACGCGTTCACGATACAGGTGGCAGTGACGTGTGCTTCCCGTTTTCGCACATCGCGTCCGAGGGCTCGCGCTTCAGTACGCATGAATGCACGAGAGACGCCGATATGATTCTTCTTCTCGACTGTGACGTCCCATGGGTCCCGTCTCGTAACCCCCCTCCCAAGGGTTCAAAGATATACCATATAGACATTGACCCTCTCAATCAACAGATTCCGGTGTCTTTCTTCCCCGCTCACGGGCGGTGGAAAGCGGACAGTCACACCTCCCTTCTTCAACTCATAGATTTCATAAAATGCAATGAGACGATTAATAGCGCGCTTAAGGACTCGAAATACTCGGCTCGAAGGAACGCGCGTGCCGCTGTGCACAAAAACCGTTTGGCCGGGATTGCTTCGCAAGTACGCCTCGGTGACGAGGATAGACTTGATATACACAACATCGGCAGTCTGTTAAAGACCGCGCTTCCTGATTCAACTACGTTTGTTGTCGAAGCTGTGACATCAGCGCAGGCCCTTGCCGATCAGTTGCAACCCGACCGTCCAGGAAGCTGGATCAATTGTGGCGGCACGGGCATAGGATGGAGCAACGGGGCAGCGTTGGGTGTAAAGATGGCGCTCACGGACACAGAGCAAAGCGAAGGCAACCGAAAGCCGACTTTAGTCTGCCAAGTCGTCGGCGATGGAAGTTTCATGTGCGCGGCACCATCTAGTGCGCTGTGGGTTGCTAGCAAATACGAGATTCCAATTCTCACAGTTGTTCTCAACAACGGAGGTGAGTTGAATTGATTGCGATTGCAGTCTTAGAGTTTCCTTATAAGCGAGAACACACTTCGTCATATGACAGTTGAAAGAAGTGTTACTACTGCCCTTTCCTCATTTTGTAGGCTTGTCACTAACTCTCTTCACTGTACATCTAGGTTGGAAGGCTCCCCGAAACTCCACTCAACTTGTATATCCTGACGGTCTTAATACGTCTGCTTCCGACGATGAAATCAACGTCTCTTTTCGCCCAACGCCCAATTATGCCGCACTAGCGGAGGCGGCAACAGGATCT
Source organism: Astrocystis sublimbata (assembly GCA_022453515.1). Taxonomy (NCBI): domain Eukaryota; kingdom Fungi; phylum Ascomycota; class Sordariomycetes; order Xylariales; family Xylariaceae; genus Astrocystis; species Astrocystis sublimbata. The sequence goes on along the minus strand of JAJNNY010000006.1, from coordinate 334,026 downwards.
GAGCTTGGCTGGGAGAACAGTGTCGAAAACAAGCCGGGGGTGTGGATGCAGGGTTTACGAGTGAAGACTGTGCACCAACTCAAGGAAGCTCTTCGCCTTGCGAGACTTAGAGTGCTTGAGGAAGACAAGGGAATGTTGATTGAGGTTGCGATGTAAGCCTTTAGGTAGTTCATCTAGGCAAATGGAGTTCTTGAAATTGAGGAGCACTGGTCGTAATGGCAACAATGAATGAAAAACAAGTCAATGCACCGATGGTATTGGTTGACTTCTTTGACTGTTCTATATTAGGTTCTAGCTGGACTGTAATAATACCCGACCATCCTGTAATCAAACTAGGAAAATGACAGATGACATCCTTTTATGATAATATAGTAATAATTTGCAGACGAGACAAGGACAATGGCGTTGAGATCAACGATACATCGGCCCCAAATGCGCAGAGTCGTATTACCAGGGGACGCTGCCATCACGGACGAGAGACAGAGGGGTTACCAAGAAGCACCAACACAAACTAATTGCCGCATGACAGAAAGTAGCGGACCTGGGGGAGAGGCACGCGAGCACGCTCATACGAAAACGAGCTCCCTGACTAGGTTAGCCGTTCCGGGATGTCTTCATCTTATCTCTATTGGTCTCCTATCTCGACGATAGCACGCAATCCTACAAATATTCCACACTACATGCATATGTAGTAGTCCCGGTGGAGACATGTACAGTACAGTATAAGCTTTTCTCGTTGCAATGCCAATGCTTTTAGGCTCTTGGTAGAGCTTGGATCTCACGATGTGGGCTCGCTCCCCCACAGATCGATCTGATCTATCAGATTGATGTCTTGGCCCTTTATCAACGACAAAAGACTTCGCTGAGAGATATCATGCCACAGGTGGCGAAGGCACAGTTGGATAGACAATTGAGGGCTTGACGGTTTGGTCTTAGTGTGATATACTGACAGGGTCCTAGCCGTAAAAAGAAGGTGAGAAAGCCGGAAATGGGGCCATGACATAAAGATACAGGCTCACGTTGTGTGGCTTCATGCGAACCGTACAGCGAGATAGTGTGATAGCTGAGGAACTTCAGCGAATCCGCGCTCGGGATTGGAATAACAATTAACGGGTACAGCCATCGCCGAGGAGCTCTGCATGCTGACGACATGACAACGCTCCGGCGATAGCTGGGTGTTCAAGGTATAATCCATATAAGTCGCCTACCTCGGCCAAGTATGTTCCTTCGATAACTCTGACCCCCTCTTCTATTCCCCTTCGCGTCTGTTGGCTTTGGAATACTCGCGATGTTTGGTCGTTTGGTTCTAACAGGTCTGACAGCGGGCTTGGCCCTTGGAGCTGTGGCTAGTCCGGTCTCTCGCGATGGAAATCTGAAGCAACGTGAAGTTCCTTCGACCCATGCCCTTCACGAGCGACATGCTCCTCATTGGGGCAACAAGTGGACGAAGAGAGCCAAGGTTCCGGCAAATGCTGTTCTACCTATGCGCATTGGGTTAAAGCAGTCCAACCTAGATGCCGGCCACGACAAGTTGATGGACCTGTGAGCGATGCTTCTGAGAATAGTCCACCCAGCTATTTTAAACTAATCCCAATATTAGTTCGAATCCGGATTCACCTAACTATGGCAATCACATGAGCGCCCAAGAGGTCATCGACTTCTTTGCTCCTCATGAGTCCAGCGTTGATTCTGTTCGCGGTTGGCTCAAGGATGCTGGTATCTCCGCAGAGCGTATTAGTCTGTCCGCAAATAAACAGGTACCGTAGCGCTCATGCCTTTCACCTTTGATCAATTGAGCAAGACTGACGTATCCTGTTCACAGTGGATCCAATTTGACGCGAAAGTCAGCGAAGTTGAAGATCTGCTGTTCGCAGACTTCCACGTTTGGGAGCACTCAGACGGGGGCCGAGACATGTCGACCGAGGCTTACCATCTGCCATCCAAGATCCAAGAGCACGTGGACTACATCACGCCAGGCACTAGACTTCGCTCGAAACAACATGCGGCCAAAGAGAAGAAGATGAAGCGTAGTTTGAAAGACGACGTACGGCCGTTCATCACTGAACTCCCGGCCTATCCTCATCCGAATTCGACTACGTGCTCTATCTATGTCACTGCGGACTGCACGAGAGGTGAGCTCATTCTACCTGGTCTTCTTAATTTCCGGCTCTAATAAGTGATTGAAGCCCAGTATAGCATCCCCAAGGGGTCGACCAAATTTCCGGGCAATGAACTTGGCATCTTCGAAAGCTTAGACGATCACTACAGCAAGCTCGACTTGGACCAGTTTTTCAAAATGGCGTACCCGTAAGTTTGGTAGTGTCTCGTTCCGTGTGTCAGTAGCTGATATGAGCCAGTGACTTGAAAGTTCCAACTGGTACTTATCCCGAGGAACGTCTCATTGATGGCGCTATTGGGGCCGTCGAGACGCCGTCCCCCATATACCCCCTTGAGGTCGGTCTCGAGTCATCGTTGGATTTCGACTCTGCGTGGCCCCTTATCTGGCCACAAGGTACAGTTTTGTACCAGACTGATGATGAGTACTACGAACACACTGGCAACTTCACTGGTTTCTGGAATACTTTCCTAGACGCCATCGACGGCTCCTACTGCAATTTTGCAGCTTTCGGTGAAAAAGGAAACTGCGACAAACCTGAGTGCTTGGATCCAGTGTACCCGGACAACAACCCTGGCGGCTATACGGGAAAGCTTCAATGCGGCGTTTACAAGCCAACCAATGTTGTGTCGATCTCGTACGGAGGAGGCGAGGCTGACTTGCCTGACTATTATATGAAGCGTCAATGCACCGAGTGGCTGAAGTGAGTTGCCCAAACAAATTCGAATGTTAAATGGGCCAATTGGATTTCGCTAAGCATTTGATGGTATCACATATACTGATCGTTCATAGGCTTGCCCTTCAAGGCACCACCACCGTCATCTCATCCGGTGACTCTGGCGTTGGTGACAATGGCAACTGTCCTATCAAGGCTGACGGCTCCGAGGTTTTCTACCCGGATTTCGCCAGTTCGTGCCCCTATGTCCTCTCCGTCGGCAGCACCGAGTGGGACCGCTACTCCAACAGCACACCACCAACACCCTACGAGAAGCTGAACGAAGTGGCAACGGTCCGGTTCCCCAGCGGTGGAGGTTTTAGCAATATCTTCCCGCTGCCGTTGTGGCAGATATTCCCAGTGAACAAATACCTGAGCACGGTCGGCAAGACGCTGCCATTCCAGAGCTACAGCCAGTTCCCGAAGAACGGCGACTTCTCGCAAATCAAGAAGGGCGTTTACAACCGTCTCGGCCGCGCATATCCCGACGTGGGCGCCGTTGGCGACCGTCAGATTGTCCTGGGCGGCGGGAAGTGGTACCTCATCGGTGGAACTTCGCTGTCGGCACCGGTCTGGGGTGCGGTGCTCACGCTCATTAACGAGGAGCGCCTCAAAGCTAAGAAGCCGACGCTCGGGTTCGTCAATCCCATCTTGTATGCCCATCCTGAGGTCTTCAACGACATCACGGAGGGTAGCAACCCTGGCTGCGACACCGTCGGCTTCCAGGCCTCCAAGGGATGGGATCCGGTCACGGGCCTAGGATCGCCCAACTTCGCGAAGCTATCGAAACTTCTGAACAGCATCTAGAGAATGTTATGTCATTGAGGTGGCTACGGTATACTGCCAAAGCCGTATACATCGCAGATAGAATCTTCGAGTGTCTCCTAACACCCAGATACAAACGATAGTATTTAGTAGTTAATGTGACATATACTAATATAATATAATTATGCAACACAATGCTGCAATTAGTACACGTGTGGGCACACCAAGCTCAATTTACATTGAACCCGACACGCGGTATGAACAGATAATTAAAAATTCAACATTCCTCCAGAACTAATATTCCGCTTTATCGTGCAATAACTAAAGATTACGGTTCTATAATCAGGTGAGCGGGCCACCATGTTCACATTCAAGTAGGCCTCACCTAGGTCCGTAGTGTGAAAACTAGATGAATGTGCTCTTATGTGCTCTTCAAACTAAAGCACTATTATCGACTAGGTGTTTTAATCATTTATAGAACACCTTGTTGATACTGTAAATTAATTAGCCATCCTGAGATAAATATTGCGGTTGGCATTTGAACTAGCAGTATTTTGTAGCTGCCTGTACGTAGGAGGAAGTCTGGGAACGTAGCTCAGGCATCAAATGCTATGAGTATGAAGTCGTGGGTAAAGTTGTTATTAAACGTCTAATACCCCAGGGGCCCAGCTAGGTCGGCACCTATCCGTAGATGTACTTTACTTGGTGGCTTCACCGCTCCCCTTTCGTCAGGCTTCTTGGGTCAACACTCTAGCATCTGATAAGGCCCACAAGCACAGCACACGGGCTGCACTGCTGCACTGCTGCAGGGCCCAGGCAGCATCCGGAAATTGGTAGCGTGTGTAAGCTTGCCTGTCGCCCACACAACACGCACCTGGGCAGTCTTTATCAGATCCACCATGACCAACAACAACAACCCACCCCCTGGTCCACCGATACTGATACTGTCTGTACCCTTTGAACTTTTTTCTGTTGTCGTTGTTCCTGGGCCAGCTTCGACACCTGGACTAGCTTCTAGCCAGCTGCTGCTCTTCCTGTTCCCAACAGCTACCTACCTACCTAGTTAAGCCAGCTATTACGGATGCTGCGCTATCTGATCTAACCTCGCTCTCAACCTTACACCAAGCCATCCAGGTGGTGCGCCTCGACTGCTGGAAAGGAACGCGCGCCAGAGACGAGAGATCACGTCTGGATGAGACCGTCCGCCCAACACGTCCCTCTTCTCCCGCCATAACAGCAAATCATCGGAGAGGGAAAATGGCAGAGATGGCGGTGGACGAAGTTTGGGTCATCAACGCCTTGCAAGGTAGGTCAAACATGGGCTTAGCCATCCTCCCCTGCCTTCAGCAGTCACGACACCGATACCTACTGCAGTTCTATGGACCAGGCTGCAAACGCTCACTAACACGCAACGCCACGCAGGCATCCTCCCAGACCAAATGCTCCAGTTCCTCTACGACCACGTCCTCCACCCGACCAGCACGCTGCGCACCGCCTACTCGCACCTGCTCTACGGCCTGCAGCGGCTCGCGCAGTCCCTGCAGCCGGTGGTGTCGCCGCTCGCCGAGCGCGCCGTCGGCGTGCTGCAGGACTCGCCCGACATCGTCTTCCTCGGCGTGCTGCTCGCCATCATCTTCGTCGCCTTCCAGTTCATGCTGTGGGTGCAGCGGACCATATCCTTCTTCACGCGCCTCGCCCTCCGCGCCGTGCTGTGGATGCTCGTCGGCCTCGTCATCATGGCCGCCTGGCAGCGCGGGCCCGAGGCTGTCGCCGCCGATGCCGTCGTCGTCGTGCGGAGGCTGGTCGTCTACGCCACCATGGTCAAGGATATCTGGCTCAGCGAATATCAGAAATACGACGCGCAGACGCGGGCTGGCTCTGGCGCCGGGGGCTTTGGGAGTGGGAGGGGATCAACGGGCGCGGCAAAGATTCCCGGATCCAGTGGCCGGAGTGGTAGATGGTGATGACTGACTGGCTTTGCTTCTGAGAACGTTCGCGGTCGGAAGCTGGCGCATGCATATCTAGCTTTGTTTCCCGCCACTCTGCTTCATGACGACCATGGGCAAGATCTTTTGGGTGATTCTTGGTTTTCTTGCTTACAGAAGACGAACGCTACGAGACAATGACAATGACAACAAAATTCATCAGTTGCTTTTTAGGAATGATTTTGCTGGGATTATGCAACTCTTGGGTTCGATTCTGGTATTTTTTGATATGAAGATTTCCAGGCCCTTTCCATACCTTACGCCGACGCTATGCAATGAAGCCAATTCATGTTGTCTAGATTCCAGTCGGCGCGTAAATACGCGCCCGCACAACTCTTGGAAACGAGAATCGTGAGAGGGATGATGCCGTCACTGGTCCCTATCCTCAAATTCCTCGTCCTTGAGTTCCCTCGGCTCCTGCGCCTCATGATACTGTATGCAGTCGTCGATGTAGCTCAGCACGGCACCCACGCTGTCCTCCTCTTGCACGTTCAGCTTGAGGTAGCTGATCATGCTGAAGTTCTCGATCAAGCCTGCGACAGCCTTGTTGAGTTTCCTGAAGCCAGTTCCACGCATCAAGGTGCCCTTGTCTTGTGGGTCGGCAACAGCGTCTTCTTCCTGCTCCTCGAAGGCATTCTTGCCCTCCACGGCCCTCCTCGCGACGTCGGTTGGGTCGTCGTCCAGCAGCCCGCTGTCCGGGTTGATGAATCTCTTCATATCTTTCTTCCGGACCTGGTCCTTGACGAGGTCCATCTTGGAGAGGATGTTGATGTGGGGGACCTCGAGCATGATCATGGCGGACATGGCGCTCAGGGTGCCGGCGAAGAACTTGGCGCGGTCGACGACGAAGGTGGCCTCGAGGAGGTAGGCGGCGCACAGGCGGATGTCGAGGTTGCCGGTGCGGGTGAGGAAGCGCACGAGGGCGGGCAGGATGGGCACGTGCGTGTACAGCTCGATCTGGCCGGGCATGTCGAAGATGATGAGGTACTCCTCGGTCAGCGAGTCGAGCGAGTCGGTTAGGAAGTCGAGATTCTCCATGAGGAACTCGAAGCAGTAGATCAGGCCCCCGTTCGGCCCCAGCCCCATCTCCTCCATCACGTCCTCGAGCGAGATCAGGTCTCGGATGTCGAGGTCGGGGGTGTGCTCGAACTTCTCCGCCGCGGGATCGAGGTTTACGTAGAAGGCGGAGCGGCGGTTGAGCTGCAGGTGCGTGATGAGGGATGCGCAGAAGGTCGACTGTTGTTCGTTCCCATCATCATCGGGATGTTAGCCGGTGGCACTTGCGCGACGCTTGCTATCCTGGCTGGATGGACAAATTGACGAACCTTGCCTGCCCCGGCTGGCCCCATGACCATGACGCCGAATTTACTCATGGCGGAGAGGGCGGGTGGTACTGGAACTTGGGGTCGGTGTTGGTCAAAGAGCCTTGACGGCCCAGGTAGGTAACGAACGCCGCTATCTGACGAACAAGACTTATGCTAGGTAGACGTTGTCCCGTACCTCCTTGCGGCTGAGGCTTGGTCTGGATTGCTTCAGCCTTGTCCTGATGGGTAGAATGGTGGGATTCGGGCATGTGATCTGCCAAAAGCCCCGAACAATTTCTTGGAGGGGTGGGCAAAGAGACAGCCCTGAGATGGACCCCACCGCCGTAAGTAGAGGCATGCAGCGGGGGTGGGGCTCAGGATTGCCCAAGACGCTAGGTACCTACCTACCCTCGCCCTCTCGCTCGCCTCGCTACCTATGCCCCTAGGTAGGCCAGCTTGCCAGGCGAGCCAGGCTTGGGGGCAGACCATTCCCTCTGAGCTCTTTTATAATCAATAATCAATTGTCCCGGATAGTCTTACACAACAATCACAGAAACATACAGGAAGGAGCACTAGATACATATCTGCGGAAGCACCCATATCACCTTGATATTATGCCCGAATCGTGGTCCTGAGTCCTGACAGACCCGCCGACCACACAAGGACAGTGGAATGTATGGAAGGTCAGTAGTCTGCCGTCTACATAAGTTGATCGTCTTGCCTTAGGTACATATAGCTAGCTAGGTACTTGCATTTTACATATGTAGATATCTACGATATGTTCGTGGCTCAACCGTGTCCACGGTCTCCGGATCGTGAGAGGTCTCGGCCCGGCAGATGGACTGACTTGCCAGGAATGGTAATACGCACATATCGCCTATCGCACTTACATGTAATAGTAAGCACTTTAGGACCAGGGACCAAACACACCGCCTGGTCAATGCCAGTACAGTCAGAAACCACCTAGGCTGCTAGGCACCTACCTGCCTCAAGGTCCTCGCCTACATAGCTGACACCTGTCTACTAACTCTAGGTAGGTTGGTTTGGTTTGGCCATGTTGTCCCGCCTGGCTAGGTACTAAGAACATCATGTATGTGCATGTAAATGTAAGTGTGTTCCTAGCCTATCGATGCAGCAGGTCTGAGGCAGGCTCGTTGCGAATAGGCCAGCGGTCGGCGGTCACGGAGCTCAGTGGAACACGTGGGATGGATAAGATGGCCCGCAACTCCTGAAGCCGAATGTAATCCGAGTAAGGGTCCGAGGGCCTTTGGAGGGGGGATCTTTGGGGCTACCTACGGCTGATGGCTGATCCTTTCAGTGGACCACAAAGATAGGTACATTCCGAGCCACGGGTCCCGGTCGGCCACCCAAGGGCCAACACCAACCCCAACGAGTGATAGGATTCTTGTTGACCTGCAAATTGCATGTGCCACCTACTCGTAGCTGTTTCAGTACTCCGAAGGTCGGGGCATCAATGGAAACGACGAAGCAGCTCGATTACTGCGGCGCAGTCGTACACATAGTAAGTCCATACTACATAGGCACAAATGTAAGTAATGTTGTCGTTAGCCTGCCAGCTCGCCAGTTGCTTAGTGGCCAGATTGCTTGAGAGGATTCTGAGGCCATGCCTGCCAGGCGAGAGGAGCCATGCACCATGGTCCTTGCCGTGGAACCCTGATGCCACGGTACGAATGTCCCGAATCTTCAGCTGCGGGCTGACCAGCAGAGGTGAGGGGTGGGAGGTGAGATATCGGTACATGAGCGTTTTCCTTCGGTTCGCGTACTAGTAGACCGGCCGGCAAATGAGTCGCTGTGGTTCACTGGTCAACTCTTCATTCAGGTGGGCACCACCAACCACGACCGATGCCGCCGCCCAGGCTCGCCAGGCACGCCAGGCACAAGTGGCTCGAGTGGTTACCACTCACGGCCCCGAGTAAGACAGCCAAATGCTAAGTTGCGCAGTGGCATTTGCTGGGGGAATAATCATGGTTGGCCTCAATGCCATGAAGCCCGGCAACGAGTGTACGTTTTTGCTTGTCAGCCCTGAAAACAAACGTATCCCCCCATGAGTCGCATCTTCCTACCCGTGCTCGCGTGCCTCGTTCGTTGCCCATTGCGTACCGAGATAAGTGATGGATGTGCCGATTGAACGTGGGTGATGAAGGAATCACCACTGGTGGAACGAACCCCGCCCATAAGCCTAGAGGTAGAGGATGACTGATCTGCCTCATCTGGTTAGTCATACCGAGCCGGGTCGCGAACGAACAAGAAAGATTGCGCCATCCAGATGGAGGGGAACATAATACTGGGGCCGATCAGTACCCTGTGCTATGCGGGTTCAGAATTTATTGACAGTTTCCCACCTTACCAGCCGCCTCAGATCGTCAATTAACTCTGACCCCACAGGCCCGGGTGACTCAACCCAATCTAAAGGTGGGCTGTTCTACCCATACGAGTTAGTCTAAAGTTCAATAAGCTTCCAGTGGTCCCGCGTTTGGAACCTTAACCCTCCTGCTTCTTTTTCATAAATTCTACTGGCGACTTTGAAATCCCATTTCCTTTCCCTTCTTTCTTCTGTTCCTCATAACCCTCAAAAACCACAAATCACGATCCATTATACAGCACTAGCACTGAGTGTTTTCTCCCTTTTCTTCCTTTGTGCTTGACGTTTCCTAGATCGTTGTCTGTTTACTCCCAATACCACCCAATTTCTCACAATGCCTGCCACCAACGGAGCAAGCCAATTCAGCCAGCTGAAAAACGCTGGCGCATTTCTTTTCACCGTAAGTCTGTGTCGGCGCATCTCTCAGGTCTTGCTCATTTCATTGACATGCCTCCGCGCACGTGCTATTTGCAATTGCCAACCCTAACTCTGCCTGTAGTCCGAATCCGTTGGTGAGGGTCACCCCGACAAGATTTGCGATCAAGTCTCAGATGCCATTCTCGATGCCTGCCTCACGGAAGATCCCCTGTCTAAGGTCGCTTGCGAGACTGCCACCAAGACTGGTATGATTATGGTCTTCGGTGAGATCACCACCAAAGCCCACATCGACTACCAGAAGGTCATCCGTGCTGCCATCAAGGATATCGGCTATGACTCGTCTGACAAGGGTTTCGACTTCAACACCTGCAATGTCCTAGTCGCCATTGAGCAGCAATCGCCTGATATTGCTCAAGGTCTACACTACGAAAAGGCTCTTGAGGAGCTTGGTGCCGGAGACCAGGGTATCATGTTTGGATATGCCACCGACGAGACTCCCGAACTACATCCCCTCTCTCACCTTCTCGCCCATAAGTTAAACAAGGCCATGTCTGATGCTCGCCGCGACGGCACTTGCCCATGGTTGCGCCCCGATACCAAGACCCAAGTCACAATGGAGTACAAGCATGATGGCGGCGCCGTCGTTCCTCTACGTGTCCACACCATTGTTATCTCGGCCCAACACGGCCCCGAGATCAGCACCGAACAACTCCGAAAGGAGTTAAAGTCTAAGATAATCGACCCCGTCATTCCTAGCCAGTATATGGACGACGACGTCGTCCTTCACGTAAGCCCTACCTGTTATACATGCTATCCTCATATAACCAGCAAGCTAACAATCACTTAGCTGCAACCCTCCGGACAATTCATCATTGGTGGTCCTCAGGGTGATGCTGGTGTCACTGGCCGCAAGATTATTGTCGACACATACGGTGGCTGGGGTGCCCACGGTGGTGGTGCTTTCTCCGGAAAGGATTTCAGCAAAGTCGACCGATCGGCAGCTTACCTCGCCCGATGGGTTGCCAAGTCTCTCATCCACTCCAAACTCGCTCGCCGAGCCCTCGTCCAGCTCAGCTACGCCATCGGCGTTGCTGAGCCCTGCTCCATCTATGTCGACTCGTACGGCACTTCTGACAAGACCTCTGAAGAGCTCGTTGAGATTGTCAAGGCCAATTTCGACATGCGACCTGGTCCCATCGCTAAGCAGCTTAACCTGGTCAACCCTATCTATAACCAGACCGCCAAATTCGGTCACTTCGGTACCAACCAGAGCTTCACATGGGAACAGCCCAAGGAGCTCAAGTTTTAAACTTTTTTTTTTTCGTATATTGTCTTTCCGTGAGACTTACTCTCATATCGCGGAAGAATCAACTTCTTTCTGCATTGCGAACGGCGTTGTTGGGTTTAGAGACATATGATTCCCTCATCGGACAGTGTCATGAAAATTGGGCTCGGCAGCATTGGCGTACGGTTTCAACATACCCGGAGGGTTTATTAAGGCAGCAGATCTAGATATCCCACCTTTTACGTAGATCTTTCAACATACAGGGTCGCAGGACGGGAATCGTCTGCACTAAAGTAAGAACATCAATTGAGATACCTCTGACACCTAGCTTGAGTTGCTAGGATGTCATCCTCATCATGCGTCAGTTCTTTGGCAAATTGTGACGTCTTAGCTTAACATGTGCATGTCGTGTAGCCATGGTGCGTTCAATGTGTGCCTCGCTGATCTGCTCGCTTGACACAACAGCAGATGCCGTGTCTCGTACCCCTTCGCTTATGGGCCTCTGCTTCATTGCACATCGCCTCATCTGCTCAAGTTCCGTTCCGAGTCCTCACAGCCCAAAATCTTCCTCCCATCTAGCTCAATGTTAAGACTCAAGACGTCAATGATTCAAGCCTCATGCCGCTATCAATTGAGACGTTGCCGCCACGCCGCTCGAGATCCAGACCGGCATCTTGCACCATCAAAACTTCTCGTCTCCAATTGGCCTGGGCTTGACCGGTTAGAATGGATGCCGGCGGCTCAGGATCGGCATCGGCATCGGTAGCGGCACCGACATCCGAATAGTCACTAATGCCGAAATGCTACTGTAGCTTTTACTGGTGTGTGTCTAGAAAGGATTGATTTCCCATTGCTGTTCTGTGATGTAATTTCTATAAATCGTCTCATTTTCATGCTGAGCCATCAATTCAGCATCAGTAGTTTAGTAGTATTAAACCACTGGTACCATAGCATCGTATCTACTTTCGGACTCAACACGAAGCAATCCCTCAAACTACAAAAGACCGTAGCCAGGGTACCACAAAATATTTAAGGTCCAGATATGGAGCATAAAAAAGAATTAGTTTAGTATAAGAATATTATAGATATATATAAGCCTATACCGCTATTTTTTTTATTAATATGTGTCTTTATAACGTCTTTTCTATAGCTACTTGTCTATACATTTAGCCACGTTGCTGCCCGGGTTTAAAGTGGGCTGTAAACGTTAGCTATCTAGTCAGAGTCGGGACCCCTCATATACTTCGGAATCCCTATTCTAGTCTTTCGTGCGTAGAGTAAGTAAGACAATCAAGACAAGAACCCTTTACTCACCCATTCATATTTGACAACGACGTCCTTAGCCCTGCAGAGAGTGCTTACAGTCTAGGCATTTGGGTCAGGGACTCAACGAGAAGACTCCTATCCTACATTTGAGCTATATTTGCCCCTACCCCTGATACGAGCGCCATAGAAATAGAAAACGTGGGGCACCAAGATATTCAAAGCAGCAAAGAACCCGAGCACGCTATACGCCCATCCGTTCCCCAGAGCTCGAAACATAGGATCTATGGCAAGCGGAAGCGCAGCCGCCAGCGCACTCCTCGCAAAGGTATTTGCCGCCAAGGCACTAGCACTCCAGAGTTGGAAAGTGTCAACGAGATAGTTGATGGCGCTTGTAAACACGGCGTAGTAACCGAAGCCCATCAAGACTACACCGATGACGGGGAAGATCCAGTGAATGGTCGGTTGAGATGTCCACCCTATTATGAAGAGGCTTGCGGTGAGTGCGTATGATCCAATCATCATCGGCAGTAGCCGAGCTTCGGGGACAGCTTTAAGGCCGTTCGCTCTGCTTTTGGCCGAGTAATATGTCTGGCCAACGACGTTCAGAAGCACGCCGAAGGCAACCCCCAAGAGGAGTGCCAGATATGGAAGTGAACCGGTGAGTTCGTTCCAGTTGCGCGTCTTTTGGAAGACGATTGGAAAAGACGCCAGGCTGGCATAGTACAACGCGTAGATGAATGCGGTGTATATAGTTATACAGAGACATATTGGGGTCGCAAGCATCTGCAATGGTCGGAGACCGTACTTCAGTGCGAGATCTTTGGCTGATACCTCTTGCTCCTCCGAATGTGCATGAAGCGACCAGTCACCTGTAGATTGCCGAAGAGCCCGCGCTTTCCGAGCAAGAAGAACCGGGGGGTATGATTCTCTGATGAAGAAAAGGTCGAGAAGTAGTACTGCAGCTTGTAATATACCAGTGATCTTGCAAATTTGTGTTAGCTTGGTTGGTGCCAACACCCAGGATCATAGTACTCACATATTCAAGCCATCGCCAAAAAACACTGGCGTATATGATACTACCGCCAACGACAGGGGCGAGTGACTAGTGCCATATTAGCATTGGTGCTTTGTAGAATATGTGAGACAAGTAATTACACCCAGGGATGCCGCAAACGCAGAACGTATAACCGACAACAGCCATGCCTCTTGCAGTTGGCGCCCATAAGTCCACGAAAACACCGCCGGTAGATGTTATGGGGGCTGAGCCAAAGAAGCCATTCAGGAATCGCGTGATTAAGACCGTCTGTATGTCTTTAGCCGCAGCTGTGACGAAGGACATGATGGTTGATAAAAGAACCGGAATGAGGACAGGCCATTTTCGTCCGTAAAGTTCTGAAAGCGGGGCCCATGTCAAGGGCCCGAACGCCCATCTGTAGAATAGAACAGAAACCGTCAGTATCGTAAAAGAAAGTCAATAAGAAGAATCCCGAGGCCAATTATTTACCCTATCAGCAGAAGCGACGTTCCAAGAAGTGCAACAGTTGGAGAGGTGTTGAACGTATCTGCGATGTTCTTGTTCCCAGGTGCATAGCTAAACAGTAATTACAAGAACCTGTTAGCCTTCGAAATGCGAGAAGAAATCGACCTGGACCTCATTGGGGTCTCACGCTGTGCTGGCCCACACAGACGTTAGGCTTGTCAGGCTATATAGTAGGCTTGTATAGACTTTCTGTCCCAATGGCCAATTCATTGGGTTGTAAGGATCATGGGCGTCGTTTAACTCCACGATGTCATTGGACCGTTCGCTCTTTGTAATATGACGTTGCATTCGTTGCACTTCAGCCGAGCATTTGAGCTCCGTTATACTTGCGTGTTGGTCCATTTCAAGTCGCTGACTCGCAGTTGCTAATGCTTTTAGTTTCAATGGTGAAGTAGGGATATGAACGTAGGATCGAGTACAACAACTAGTAGTGAAAGGTCTTTCAACCCATGTATGGAACCAGAGTCTGGCCGATGCATCTGAAATTGCTTGATCTCAGTCACACCTGTGGCATAAAGTTAAGCGAGATTCCAGAGGGGGAAATCAAAGTCTCGGAGTTGGGGGGATTGGTCTTACTAGGTAGGTACCTAAAACCAATAAGAACATTGAATAGAATGAATGCCTGCCCAAAGACTCCGAGAAGGCTGCGAAGGGCCTGACGGATTAGGTAGGTACCTAGGTAGCCTTTCATTGCGACATGACGAAAGAGGCTTGAAGTGTAACAAGGACTTAGTTTACTAAGGCGTAGCCACTAGGAATAGCTTCAAATTCAGCTGATAAGTCATTCGGAGCCTTGCCTTCTCGCAGTCCTTAGACAGGCATTTCTATTAGTATTAGTTTCTTACTGCAGAAGTGAGACGCCATGACTGTCTCGTGCCGGAAACCATAGCCAATATTTCAAGATATTGGGCGCGTAGGCTTACCAGTGGTTTTGCGGAATAGACCCGTGTGACAGAAAGTCCATGAACTATCTGAAATATAAATAACTAACGACCAAGACTTCATATTGCAACGACTCTAAGCAGTCTAGCAAGCCATCATTACTCGTCACATTTGTTGCTACAGCACAAATCTCAATTACAGAAATTTCAATCAAATCTCTCACTATTGTAAGCCTAGAACACTATGTCGGGAAAAGTCGAACGCACAATGCGATACGAAGACCGGGACGTCCCGGTCCTTGACCTCAAGACTATCGAATTCGATAAACTTGTATCAAATGGCCCGACTGAGATCCATAAGCTTCTGGAATATTGCGAGAAAGAAGGATTCTTCTACCTCGATCTTCGTGGCTTTGACGGGCGTCGCACTCTTGTCGACAAGGAGAAACTTTTGACGTTGATGAGTCGTTTCTTTAATTCATCACTGCAGGAGAAGGACGAGATTGGCCTTCCAGCTCAAAAGCATGGGTAATTCACCCGTCAAGTCTACTTCACGGATATATTTGTGTGAGAAGCTAATTCGAAACACGTGCCCAGTTATGAGCCTGTTGGCCTGCATGCCGGACTCTCGGATAACAGTAGAGATGGGTATGAGTGCTTCAAGGTATGGTCGAGCCTTAAACTATGAGTTTTGAGTTTTTGACTTAACAATTCGATGTAATCAGGTTGCACTTTCGGAGTTAGCTTCAGATTCACCAACCCTTCCCAGAATCCTCAAGAATGAACAGGATCTCAAGACTCTCTATGACTTCTCGGCATCTGGTGATATGGTCACCAAGATCATGCTGTCCAGCCTCTCCACTGCAATGGGTCTCAAGGGCAACGACAGGTTCGAGACATTCCACCGAAGCTGGGGCAACTCTAACTGTACCCTCGCTCTCTTCCGATATCTCCCCGGCGATCTCAAATCACAAGTTTAACAAAACACTGTGGGCCACCAGCAGCACACAGACATCGGCTCATTCACGCTGCTGTTTAGCGACCAATATGGTTTACAAATACAACCTGCAAACCAACCAAACGCCGAATTCGGCTTCGTGGAACCGCGCGAGGGCCATGCGATCATCAATGTCGGTGACTCGCTACGATTCGCATCTGGAAGAAAGCTGTACTCATGCATTCACCGCGTGGTTCCTTTTGACAACACTCGTCACCGCTACTCGATCGCTTACTTTCTGAGACCCGAGATTGATGCCAACTGGAAAGACAGCGAGGGCCGTAATGTAACTGCGGGTCAATGGCATGATGAGAAGTATGAGGTCTTCTCGGCTACTCATGAGGCGCAGCGAACCACAATGCCAAAGACTATGCTTCTCGGCGGCATGACTGAGCAGATTGGGAATGCCGCGGCTTAAGTGCACGGTATGAGGTTACGGTCCGTAATAGGGGCCTGGGTTCGTATGGTATCTATTGTCACGGAGAAGTGGATCTATTGAGATCACTAGTCTAAGAGATTATATTTCCTTGTTTTTATAAAAGTTAAAACTTAGTTAAGAAAATAGAAACAGCTAATAATATAATTAATCATCTCCGTTTACTAGGCATTCGAACCAGATTTCTAAAACCGCTTATAACCCACAACTTTAGAGCGGAGCATCTATAGGTACTCAGTCAACAACATCCCATAAGAAATATACACTCAGGCAAAATAGGAAAATGTTACCCATTATTATCTTCCTTTGGCTACCATGGCTCAGGGTGTACAGAATATCTTCCAGCTAAAAATGCCATCCTTCGCGTCATGTTCTGCTGCCACGTTCAGACAGACGTTCGAGGCGCCAGAGCCATTTCCATCGGTACTATATGCAGTATATTCCTCCAACTCATCGGCGCAAGCACTGTCGCGATATAGGACTATCATAAACAACCTGTTAGCGCGATTCGCCTAGAAATTCCGCTCGAAGCTGCAGAAGATGGAGTCACTTACATATCTTGCAGAATGCGCCGTCGCCCGCGAGAGCCGTGTCCAATGTCAGAGATGCGGGACCACCCCCGAGGAAACCACCGAAGGGCTTGGTTGCTTGGCAATCCTGGCTCGTCGAGCCCGAATTCGTCGGATTGTCGTGACTGTCGCCGGAGGTGCAGCCGGGGTAGTAGAACCATTGGAGGTTCCACGTCCCTGCTGCCGAGGCAAGGGGAGTGATGGCGGCAAGCAACAAAGTAACTGTAGTCGGATACATTTTGGATGAACGAGCCGATGATGATAATATCGAAGCAAATTCCTGGAACTGGTGGTGATCTGAGGAGGCTAATGCTCTGAATTGTGTTTTGGTAACTTTAGACAATTGATGGATAAGAGGTTACTTTTATACTCAGCAATACTTTCGTTGTGGCGGTCTTTACTCTATCTATAGAGTAATCTGTTGACATCATTGCTCTATTTCCTACGTTATTGTACGTGAATGTCTCTATCCCTTAATTGACCGGCAAGCGTTAACTAATAGGCTATTGCTCTGCACACCCTGGTCAAATGCTGGTCAGAGGGGGTTTCTATCGTTAACATTGCAAAAGTTGATGGTAAGCGAGGTGCCTAACAAAATAGATAAGACGCTTCTAGGTAACTTAAAGGCTTGCTCCATACTATTGCCGATTACTGAGGGTACCCAAAAGCGTCTTATCTATTTTGTTAGGCACCTCGGTAAGCACCTGAAAGAACTTTATTATGGTGTCCCCGATCCAGCCATGATCGACAACTCTTCGCACGACCTCTTCGCAAAGCTGACCACTGGAGCGGCGTGGTAACATGGAGCGGTCAGCAGGTCTATTTTATCTTGTAATGTCTTGTCGCATCGCCCCTTACCTAAGCCTTAATCTGGCATGGATTGTTCTTTGGCGAGTTTGCGATCATCTCTTGAACGCCTATGAGCTTTCTCGTAGCAAAGTATTTCACCTATAAATTTATTGAACTGTTACAATATCTTCAGACTGCGCAACCGGCTCCCGACCTCGTCTGTGGCAAGCGAGTATGTGTAGTGATGGCTCGAGCGCATGGTTTGCAATCTCTGGATGATCTATGCGGCTGCACACACGATGTTTTTAACTCCGAAAATTAGTGAGGACCTCGATCACAAGAGTGAAAAGCCTATCTAAACCGTTTCAACACTGCCATGCTCGTCGAACATTGCCAAAGTAGTCGAAGTTAAGCCGCCATCTACGTACGTACTTTATACAAATGCCCGCCTAGCTTGACCTAGGGTATCGAAGAACATAATTAAACCAACATATCCTCTAAAACCGCTTTCTGCCACAGCGCCATGCATTTAACAATTGCCGTGACTTTCGTACTCAACAAAACATCCGTCGTAGTCGTCGTAAGCCCAAAAATTATTAATAATCCAAGAAGAAAAAGTAAAGAATCGGCTGGACAGATAGGTCCAATCCATGGGCCGGATAGGCTGTAGTACCCTAAAGATGCTACTAGACCAGCATATAGCGATGCTATTGATTCAGGTTATTCAAACCCTTCCAGAACTCGATAAGCGGCCTCGATTTTTCTTCGATATGCCCTTCCATCAGCACTTGCACGCCCAGACTCAGTCAATCCTAGGACACATCGGCCGAGACTCGCTACTAGCCGTTCAACAAGAATCTGGTCTTCCTTTTGGAGCATTTGTATGGGCGCAACTTTCTCGCCGTCATACTCGTCCTCTTTCTCACAGAAGCTCGCCGTCTCATCCATGAGCGTTTCGGATATTTTCTTGAGCCCTTGGTCAGGGGAGTCTTCGGGTGTCAGCACACCCCTGTCGGTCTTGGATCTTTGAATCAACGGGAAGCTTCTGTTAGTGCCGATGGATAGGGTCGAGCCTGA
The DNA here is from genome assembly GCA_022453515.1 of Astrocystis sublimbata. Taxonomy (NCBI): domain Eukaryota; kingdom Fungi; phylum Ascomycota; class Sordariomycetes; order Xylariales; family Xylariaceae; genus Astrocystis; species Astrocystis sublimbata. The sequence goes on along the minus strand of JAJNNY010000006.1, from coordinate 315,540 downwards.
AGGTCGATGCGTAAATACGGTCGCACTGCTTTGAGGGCGACGCTGCAGTGAAGGGCGGGTTTGTTTAGGGTCAGAACCCGAGTCGCTGGCCTCGGGACTAAACACCATTCTCTTCGCCGTGTCCGGTGTGTGAGTTCGGGCACGCGCAGGGAGGACGACAAAGCGCTCCGGATATGCGTCGTTATCGGTGCCGTTGTATCCATCGTACTGGTCATGGTACTCTCCAGGGGTGATAACACCCACTCTGGTATTTCGTCCCTCTGTTGCTGTGGCAAATGATTCCATTGTCGATGTCGATCCTGCGCTACCTCTCCGAGAGCGTTGACCAGCCTTAGCGGCCACAACGTCTGTGAGATGAGATGCAGTTGGTGCCCTTGTGGTCTCCACAGAGTCTCCTGAGCTAAAACTATCGTTACTGTCTCTTCGGCGCATCCGCCTACGGCTCATAGAACCCATTGCGCTGTGCAAGAAGAAATGCTCGTAGTCAAAGGCATCTTCGCGATCCTCGTGAGAGACCTGAGCTTGAACTGTATCATGATAGGTGGATGCCCCGCTTTCGCTTGCGGAATCACCAAAATCATGGACCTCATCATGCTCGTAACCATCCTCTGGTCTCAGATGATCAATATTATCAAAGTCGATCATAGAATCGACTTCGACTGGCGAGGTGTTCGTCTCCGCGTAAGACACTGGTTGTGAATCGGTCACATTCAACATGTCCCTATCCAGGTGGAGGTCTTGAAGGTGGGGTTGGCTCGCAAGCGGATCATTGTGATCTTTGGTGATTACTACACCGTTCTCTGGGCTCCCACTTCGAACAGAAAGGTCAGGGCTTCCTTCAGGTGTCGCCTGCACATGGGAGCCATCTGGTGGAGTTGCGCCGTCCTCATGACTACTCGTATCGGCATACCATTGCTCGACGCGGGCGTGGGTAAAGGGGCTGGGCGTGCGCAAGCTCTGCAAGCTTCGACGCTTTAGGCTGTCCGCACGGGCTTGCTCCCTGAGGGTCGAGAGTCTTCCTTTCAAGTCGTTCACTTGATCTTTGATATCCCGCATCTGCATCGACGAGGCCGACCGTTTTAGGCCTTTATCGGAGAATGAGCCACTGGGGCTAAGATGGACATCTGTCGTTTCGTGTCCAGTTCCATGCCCGTTAGTCCCACTCTCTTCAAAAACCCCGTCCTCGCTAAGTGGTTCGAGGGTCAAGTCTTGTCCGTGCCAGGACGCTTTGTTCTTCAGAGTGGTAGAGGCTCCATTCAGTGAAGGGTTTGAGGAAGCGCCGTTCAAACGATTGTGCGTGTTGTCGGCTTTGCGTGAGCCTTTTAGAGGACGACGATATCCGCCAGCTGTACCGAGAGCGCTCAAGGATCGCACCGTTGGTACGCTGGGCCTGTTTTCGACCGGGATGCTGCTCTCACTAGATATTCTATTGTGCCCATGCGATATTTTTCGACGGTCGCGATTGTTCACTGCCCCGTTGGCTGTAACAGGTCTTCCAATTGGTGGTGATGGGGTTGATTGAGAATCTATTGAAGACATTGTCGGCGAGTATAGCGATGATCGGGCCCGGCTAAGATTATCCTCCATCGTCTTCCATCGCTTAGTATAGCTTTATGCAACTGAGAATTCAACTATTTACTTACCGTCAAGCGTCGCTTTGCATTTGCCAGTATTTGGTCGGCTCTACGACTTAGCGGGGTCGAGTATCTTGCTTCGTCAAGGGTCAATGGCGGTTCTCTTGCTGGCGGGACTTTTTCGAGGACGGAAGCATCATCGACAAATGAGTCAGCCACGCTATCTTCGTCATCTCCCTGAAAGTTGCTGTCGTCTACACTGACGGTATCATCGAAATCGGCAAATAGAACCGGAGGTTCATGGGCCGTGACAGTACTGTTGGAGTCCACCGACATGTGTCTTTGATGGGCCATTCTGGCCTGCTTGATCCTTTGCTTAATAGCCTCGTACGGTAACGCGGTGCTCGTGACCATTGCCAGATCGCTTCGCGTAGATCCGGAACGAGAACGGGTTGGTCCACATGTGCTTTCCACCTCGGTGACCTCCCCAATATCGGATAGCATTGTCCCATTTCCGTAGATGATTGGCGAAGTAGGAGTCACCGGGCCTGCGGTAAAGGCTTCGGGTGACAGATCAAACCCTAGATCGGCAGCGTGTGCGTTCTTCCACGCCGTCAAGGATGACTGCAGTTTGTCGAGGGAGTCGGAGCCATCGTCGTAGTCGGGCAATATCATATCCGGATTGGTGAACGTAGGTGAGCCAGGCGACGGCGCATGGGGCGTAGAGCCCGACCTGGACCGTCGTTGCATAGTGTCGGATGACGATTGCATCGCGACTCGGTAACCATGTAGGCAGATATTGAAGTATGTGAGGCTGCTAGATTGACTGGCTGCAGATGACCGCGCATCACAAGACAATTCGATGGAGGGGTTGAACCGCAGGTCCCGGATTCCAGAACCAAGTCGCGATTGAGCTTGAGCGTTGTTCGTTGTGTGGACGTCGTCATATACTGTAGATGTATGGAGCTAGGAATGCAGCGAAGACGTGCTTATTGGTGGCCGTTGCAGCCAGAGCAGCCAGAGCAGAGAGCTGTGCTCGTTTGCAAGAATGCAGGGCGACGGGAAAGGAAAGTATAAAAAGCGAGTGGCAGGGAGAAGCGCAGGAGGAGGCTCAGATGCCCAAGGGCGAGCAGAGCAACGCTGGCTGGCGTAAGGCGTAAGGCGTAGGGCTGATCTGGCTGAAAGATGAAAGAGGGCAAGATACGATCAGCGCGGTGTCGACATGGTAGCTGGAGCGGTGCCAACGCGGAGGACCGATCTGCTGCTGCGAAGTTGAGATTGAGAGTCAGTCGGTCGCTGTGTTGCAGCAGCTAACTCAGACGTCGTCGTCAGCAACAATCCGTGGGTTGCGTGGGCTGCGCGGGCTTCCGCGGCGTGCCACTCGATGCCCGTTTCGGGGCTCGCGTGTTATTCCGTGCTTGGTTGGTTCACTAGGTAGGTCGCGATATTGACGAAGAGCCAGGCGATTTCGAGAACGAGTGCTGCGTGTGGATGAGGCTGTGGACGAGGGCGAGGACGAGGACTCGAATCGAGATCAAAGTGGAAGGAAGCTCTGATCAGGAGCTCAGATGCTGGACGGTTGGTGTCTTTGGTAAATCCATGTAGAGAGTTGGAGGATTTGAGATTGGCCAAGCGGGTACCTAGGTACCTATCGTGTTGGTCCCAATTACCAGATCCTTACAGCAATACAATGGCCACATATATGTTCATGCAGACAATTAGACGGATGATGATACCTGGCTCGCCTGGTACATTCATCAGGTACATGGGGCATAGGTACCTCCTGGAGAGTCTGGCCTTGCCTGACCCCCTCAAGCCCCCTAAAGCCCCCTAAAGCTCGCTACTGTAGGTACGCAGCACTAGACGGACCGGGCGGGGGCGGTCTCGTTGTGCTAATTCCGATCGGGACAGGGTACTGAGATACCTCAACCTTACCTACAGCTACATAACCTAAGGTGTGCGTAGTACCTAGGAGGTACCGCTGGGCTTCAAAAATATACATATGGAGCTATGGCCCAGTCACATCAAGAAAGTGGTGGCTGAAGGTGGCATCTGTCTCTACTAGGTACATTTGGTTCGATCATAGCGGCACTTCGTCCAACAAGTTCAGGACTGAATCCTGTCTCGCCTGCCGCCTGCTCGGAGCGGGGAGCTAATGCAAACTAAGGGCTCTGCAAAGGGGGCTACATGTCTAGCTCATCGTCCGTGCTCAAAGTTCAATGTCGCTATGGGATATGAGCACATGCGGCATGCCTTCAGCTGGCTCGGCTGGGCCTGTACAACAAAATTCCTGTCCGTGAGAGGTTCTCTCCGAAATTGAAGCATCCTTATTCGCATCAGAGGATCTACGTATACATCTTTTTATATTGAAATGCGAATAAGACTTATTAAACAATGAGTAATTCGTCAGAAACCCGTCTTCTTTATTGGTCCAGAAACATATTGCTTCAAGGTCACCGGAGGCAGCCCCTTCTGCTTAGTATAGTCTGTCAAGCGTTTTAGGTATAGGACCTCGGATGAATCCTCACTATTATTTCTCATTTCTCAGTACTCAAGACAATTCCAACAAGCACAAATCCGGCACCCGTCTTTGCAGCCATCACCATTGTTCATCGTATCTAAACGCGTAAGACTTGATGATACCGGAGCGCTATAATCCGATTGGGTTTGGCCCTTGGCGTGCCACATTATGCGAGGATGGCATTACGAAATTACCTACGGGTCCAACGAGTGGAAGATTGATCGTGCTGGCCATGGCGCATGGTATCGATATCGAATCAAAAGTGGGGGGTGGTGTCTAAGACGCCTTGACCCTCGAGACCCATTCTTTGCACAAAATTCATCTACAATCGACGTGTGTCGGGTGTCTACTACGGGCCGCACTCAACCTTATTTCTATTCTTTAACGCGAACTACCTAGATGATTTGGTAGTAAGTAGGTATGTCTTGCTCGCTGCCAGTGTGCAAATCCGATTGACTCGGCGTCATTTAAGTCTGCAATTGCCAGCAATCGCCAGCAATCGGTCACGATTGGCTATCTCTACTTGTTCCGCTGGCCTCAGACGTGGGTTAGTTGGTCTTACGAGGTGAACGTCGTGTCTGATTCGAATAGTAGTAAGTTGTGTGCTTCCCTGTTCCCCCCCTTCCAGCGTGTATATGATGCACATTTCAAGAATTCTGCAATACTCAATAGAGCCCATGGCTTGACACATGTGGAAACCTTTCTTGCCTGATCATACGCCATATCAAATTCGATATATTGCTAGCATCGGTTCCCATTCTATATTTCGCTAGCTAACTTCAAACTAGATGCGTGCTCCATGGCTCACTGTTCTCCTACGTCTCAATTGGTACGAAATCAGGATACCGACGGCCCACTGGCTTGAACTCGCTCAGAATCTTGTCAATCGAAGCCATGTCGTTATCGGTCAGTTCAACCACCTTGGCATTCTCTCTCACGCGTTCTACCGTGGTAGCACCCGGTATAGGGATAATCGCAGGCATTTCCGGACGCCCATTCAAAGCTCTTACCCAGCTGAGGGCAAGCTGGGCTGGTGTGCAGCTCTTATGCTTTGCTAGTTCCTCAACTTGATGTACCAGTCTGATGTTGTTTTCGAAATTGCCGCCTGGCTGGAATCTCGGTGAGTTTTTCAGCTCGTGAGGCACATCGTCATACGTCTTGATCTGCCCAGTGAGAAAGCCTCGCCCCATTGGGGAATATGCCACTAGGGGGATGTTATATTGTGCACAAGCTCTAGCCACGCCATTGTGCAGGATATCCGTAGCGAACCTAGAACGAAGAATTAGATATTTTGTAGAGATTACAGGCGACTGCAACAGCTAGACTCACAGTGAGAGCTCAACTTCCACAGCCACAATCTTGGCCGCAGTCAAGTGCTTAACAGCCTCGTGAATCGTCCTATAAGGGTTCTGAAGTTAGCAAGTGACCAGACTCGACAGATATGGATGGTTTGCAGATACGCACTCAGCTCGCACTTCGGAAAGCGCTATACCACCGATCTTGCCTGTTTCAATATACTCTTTTTGGACAATATTAAACGCCTTCGCCATATCCGCATTTTGATCACGACGAGCAAACTCGAAAATGTCCAACTTCTTTCGCCCCTTTAATTGCCCAATACTGTTGTCGAGGGAGCGACGTATCCCTTCTGGAGATTGATCAGGGCGATGATCTGTCAGGCTAATTCCACCCTTCACGCTCAATATAATCTTATCGGCGTCCTCTGGATACCGCTCAAAGTACCTCTCAAGCAGCACTGGGTAGTTGGAGATGTCAGATTCATCCTCTTGTGGTGTGGGTGGTGCTTCTCTAGAGGTGCCTACCCAAACTGTTATACTCTGGGGTCCCATAGAACTCGCCTGCGTTCCAGAATATCTTGCCTTGCTGGATAGCTTCTCTCATGGCTTCAAAGGCTTGCTCTTGAGAGCAGGGCTTCGCGCGCCACGTGAAGCCCATAAGGCCGAAGCCCGTGGTGCCTGCCTCTTTACCGAGAAGTTGAACCATCGTGGAACGTGATTTAGCCCCGCGTTGATGAAGGGGCGGATAATGGTGGGAGGAGGTAAAGTCGTTGTGAGCGATAGATAGATGGTAATAGCCAGAATTATTGTTGTCGATAATACAACCTCCGGTGGGAAAGCACAATCTTTTATATACTATTTGGAGCTGTTAAAAACTACGTTCATATATTACTCAAGTAGCTAGCGGTCCCCTCCAGGGATGGCCCTCACGCATCAACTGGTAACTCCGAGCATGGAGTAGCTCCGCGTCTCCTAGGCTGAAGCTAGGGACAATTTTGTTCAGTGATCCCCACTGAACGGGGTTAAGATCGAGGACATCCACATCTCGCGTTTATCTATCCTCCAGTTTCTATCCCGGGGGCCCGGATCGGATTACGAGAAGAAACGATATATCCGGTCGCACGACGACCTATGCTGATCGTCCGCCGGGCTCTTCACACTACTTGGGAGAACAGTGGTCACTACACAGTTTCCCAGTACGTCAATAATGACCCTGGCGACGTAGGCTTGCTTACCAATTCATACAATATAGTATAATAGCATGGCCAGGTTGACCTGAGGAGACTGTGGATTTAGCGGCTGTTTAAAGCGATGTATGACCCGCTGATGCTGCAAATGTTCTGAGCACTTGTCATTGCCCACAAATCGTCAAGGTTGTGAAATGGTCAAGACTGCTGAAACTGGACGACGGAGATAAGCTCTCGCGAGATGCAATAGTCCGGGACCATGATACTTCCTTCCTAAAATCTCGAACCCAGGTTGATAGGTTCAAGTTCGCCCAAGATTAGATCAGCCCCAGCTCGCGGTGCGAAAGTCAAATAAGCCTCCCTTGCTCAGTATTATCACTAAGCTCCCGTTCAGGATGAATACTACCTATGTTGATCCCCCATATTCTTTCTTGTAGAGTAACTGATTACGTACTGTCCACGACGCGATTATGTAGACTTATTTCAATAGCACAGTATCTGGGGCGTATAAATCACGTTACATTTTTACACTAGGTACTAGGTACACACCACTTAGCGCAAGAGGCTGTATGCACATTGAGATCCCGAATGTATTTTCTACGTACCTGTCGAACTCAAAGGGCTGTGAATTCTTCAATACCCACCGAACGAACCACCCCACTCTACACAACGATTGCTCACACTTGACGAGTGAGGCTCCCTGGCAGTCTTAATACGAGACGAATTTCTAGCAACTGGAGATTGCATGCGTGTAAAAACTCACGAGAACTTATGACCGCGTCAATATAGCAACTGCATCCAACCACACAACGGACTACCGCAATTAGCACGCGGACAACATGATATAGAGAGAAAGACACGAATGTGGCAAAGATGGGTCGTCATACAGACCAAGAGCGGCAAACTTGCGCGAGGACACAGTAACTTTAGTCTCTTGACCTCATTGATATTGTTGCGTACTAATTCCGACAGCCCGCTCAAGATCTTCGATGTCGCCAAGGGCCGGCATCTAGTTTATGCCTGCGCCCCAATGGTTAGATATTCCAAACTAGCTTTCAGACAAACGGTACACCATTTCGGGACGCATCTTTGCTGGTCGCCCATGATCCTGGCGAAGGAGTTCAACCGTAGTAGTTATGCGAGAGATTTTGACCTGACCATGTCCACCACCGGCCCGCCGACCATAGCACAATTCGGAAGCAACTCCTCATTAGAACTGGCGAGGGCTTCGTGCCTTGTAGCACCTTTCGTCAATGGCGTCGACCTCAATTGTGGTTGTCCGCAGTCTTGGGCCTGTGCAGAGACTCTAGGCGCCGCCCTCATGGAGAAGCGAGAACTCGTGCGTGATATGGTTGTGGCGACAAGAGACCGCCTCAAGGAAGAAGGATGGGGTGTCGGCAAAGAAGCAGATATAGAGAACTTGGAGGGGAAAGGGAGGAGCGTGAGCGTCAAGATCCGGGTACATAAAGACCTGCGAAAAACGGTAGACTTCATCAACACGGTGTTGGGGGACGAGCAGAACCGGAACATAGACTGGCTGACGATACACCCGCGAACACGCTATACACAGTCGAGTGTACCTATCAACCTAGAAGCATTGGAGCTCCTGACTGATATGTTCGGAGACAAACTCCCCATTCTCGTCTCCGGCGATGTGTTTACGCTCTCGGCACTACCGTATACCTCTCATCTACTGGAGCAGCAGCCTACCTTCACATCCACAGCATACAACCAAGATCCCAATGGAGTTCCAGCATCCGGAAACACACGACCTCATCTCCCGAAGCTAGCAGGCTTGATGTCCGCCCGCGCTCTACTCACCAACCCGGCGTTGTTCGCCGGCCACGCCACGTGTACGTGGGAATCCGTTGACGTCTTCATGAATAACGTCGCACGCGCGCCATTGCCCCTGAAAATCGGTGTTCATCATCTGGCCGAGATGTGCGGAGCTGGATTTGGTCTTGATCGCAGCAGCGCGCTGTTGAGCAAAGCAGAGCGCATTCGCTTGAATGAGATGGCCACCTGGCTGGATGTCATAGATTTCATGGACGAAATAAAAAGGGCGAAAAGGAATGAACCTCTCACACGGCTGACTATGGACACATTGTAGTAGAAGACGAGGAAACGTCAGTTGGTATAGTGGATGGAGTTCTTTCGCGTGCGTTTGGGCACATCGATCTCTGATACGCCTGGTTTGCTTGAGCATCCTACTTGACCTGTTTGTATGCTGGTTCAAAGACACATATATGATAATCAGCATTTAACCATCTATCAAATCACACCACGATATTGTCACGGCTGGTCACTGTAATTATTAGGTTAACGGCACGAGACTTGGGAAAACAGGTCTCTGACGCCCTTTGGCCATATAACAATGATTTATGTATTGGTTGACTGCAATAGAATTCGAAATCCTACTGACCAGTAACTCAATATGTTTGAATGAGTTAATAGGCAACAATGACAACGTTAGCCACGCTTTCTTTAGTGGGGGTGGGGGGGTTGTTTTTTCAACAAAATGGATGAGAATAAGGGAATGATCAAGCCTCGGGCGAAGATGATTGCGTTTGAGATCGCCTTCGGCGGGTATACCCGGCGTCTGCAAAGCTCATGCTATGATCTGTATAAAACCAAGGGAACATAGCTGTGTGTGAGGGAAATTAGTTGTCAGTACCACAGGTACCGTCTGAAATACCTAGACAGAGCAGAACTTTGGATCATGCTTATGGGGCATGCGGAAAACGTTGACTTGGAAACAGGGCCGGTTTTACCACTTCCGCAGCCTGAAGAAGGCATATATAGGGGCTAGTTAAAGTCCTTACTAGTACCTTCAACAACGACGAAGATGCAGCTTGACAACTAAGCCGGTCGATGTACGATCAGTATGCTGGGGATTGAAGGAAGCGGCATATTGACCGAACAGGAAGCGAATTCATGACATGTACCTTCATGGGACTCAGGAATTTAGCAACAATGATATCTACTCGTATCTATGTCGTGGATTCACACAGTGACCCGGAGGGTGGAACCATTGATGATGGTCCGACATTGTGGCACCCTCACCTACGTCGCAACCCGCCAGATGATACTCTGTACCTGCCAACAATACACCCTCCAGGAGTACAGTCAAAGCTGCAACAACAATGCGAAGGGTACGACCAACCAGAACCAAGCCTAAGCTCTTCGATACGGGGAGCCAGAGTCGCGTTTGAGGATAAAAATACAGAGTCATGTTCTATGGGTCTCATGGCTTGAGCGCACTGATGGCGACAGAATATGTTGGCCATGCCAACAACAATGAGCTTCGCTGCCTGGCTTAAACCAGAACCAACCGTCTGAATGTGGCTACCTGAAACGTGATGAACTTGCGGCCTATTGTACTGGTTTGGTAGAATAGTCCTCTGATCTGGCCACGTGTTGGTGCCAGCTGTAGTTAACGCTTCCTGGCAAGAACAACAAAAAGATCCTTACCATGATACTACTGGTCAGACCAAAACAATAAGAAGAAGAAGAAGAAACACACAATGGTGTTGTTCCACGTCTTACCTAACCTTATCTCGTGATTCATTTTTCAGTAACCCACGTCCCAAAGCACTGCCCAGTTTGATATGGTTGGATGGCGTTTGAGGAGACGGTCTCGATGTCATGAGTCACTACCAAAAATGAAAATGGAGATAGAGTTAACATTGCAATATTAAGAAGTGTACTGTTCGTCCTATATGCGTCAGGTTATTCGACTTGCCATGGAAGTACCCAAGATTTTGAATATGTAGAGACGTGGTGCTATTTTAAGTACCGTACATGTATGTACATTGTCACTTGGAGGCAAAACGATAGGTTACGGGGGTTTGGGGGAGGTGGATTGCCACTAAATGACGGGATGCGGCGTTCCGCTTGATCTGGCATGTCTGGGAGCCGTTGGTTGCGCTCTCCCCAGATGTAGACTAGCACCAGCCCAGCTCCTGCTATTTTCGATTGCGGTGCCCACCGCCAAGCAGGTTGAACTCTGGCGCCGCAAGTTGAGCGCAGAAGCGAACATGCACTGCGCCGTGTGCAAAAAATCGAAAGGGGGCGATATTCCGAGGGGTCGAACTCAGAAATTGCAGTAACGGGACTCGGGATACAAGGTTATTAAACTAAACCTCCGAATTGTTTTGCATGTATTCAAGCCAAATAGTCCTCTACCTTCGAGGTTGAACAAATGAACTTGTGACCTCAGGTTCTACTGAGCAGTGCGGGACGGGGGCTTGTCGAGGCTTGTTACTGAAGGAGGTGTTCCAAATTGGTGGGAGCGGCGAGTATACTCGTAATCTTTTTTTTTTTTTTTGCTGAAACTGCAATGTCCCGTCTGGTTCCGTCAGGAGAGTCCTGACTCCTGGGTAGCATAGCACATCTCTTAGGGGGCCACTGTAGCTGATGACCTGGACAGATGACCACTAAGTACAGGTATCTAGGTACCACGGTACTTCCGTAATTGCAGGTATCGCGTAGGTATGTGGGCGGCTCGGGCGGTACTTGCCCTGCTCAGGTGGTTTTTTTTGGCTCGTGAAACCTTCGTGTTTTTGATGTCCACTTGTATGCTTGCACCAAATCTTGCTGTGCAGATACCTACTTACTGACCCACATTAACCTTGTCCAGGGCCCGCCAGGTACCTGAGATGCCTAAGTACCTCCTGTAGGCACAAGCCCAAGGCACCCTACACACACTTCTTCCCATTCATTGCCTGGTTTAATATTTACCTTCCTTACCACCACCTTTTGGTGAACCACCTCGTAATCCAAGCAACCGTTCGATCGAAAACGCCAACGGCCAGTATTTTCTCGCACCTGCCAATGCATCAGCAAACATACCACGACGACTTCTTCTCATTTACCCATCAGATGCTCACGGCACCTGTCCAGCCCACATATATCGATTATCTCTGCGAACCACGCGCTGACGCCGAACGACGACGAGGAGGCACCCCCCGACCGTGAATCGGGGTGGGTTGAGAGCTGTCCGCCGCAAGCCGGCAGAAGGAAAAAACACAGCCATCTATACACACGAACACGCACACGAGAGCTCTCAGCTCATCGTCGAGAACGTCACCACTGAGTACCCGCAGAGGTGCAAAGGCTAGAGAACAGCACCGGCAAACTTGACAGCCTGGGCATCGACGCGAACATGTTCTCACCAGCAGCGCCCGCGTTGACCACGGTCCGGGGCTTCGCGCCCGCGCCCCCGACTCCGATTGTGTCCGGTGACGAGGAGTCGGATTACTGCGCAACACCGCCCCTCTCCGCTGCACGCAACCGCACTCATCGTCTCGACGATGTGGTGAGTGCTAATTGTAGCCCCGTCCTGCGTGGCCTCCATTCGCCCGCAATGAGCGGCATCGCCAAGCTACGCACCCACCTCGAACCACTCAGCCTGAACGACTCGCCCACCAGCACCATGACCCGCACCCGCAGCAGCAGTCGACCACGCTACCTAAGCAGCACCAGCAGCCAGACTGGTCGCAGCGATGACGAACTGTGCTCGGAGAACGGCTCAACATCGTACGAGGTGAAGCTCGAACACGATTTTGTGAGCGAAAGTGTTCGAGAGAAGCCCATGTACGGGGCTGTCGAGGGAGGCCCGGTTCCTCGCAAAATGCAAGCCGAGGACTTCGAGCCTTTACGTTGTCTCGGCAAAGGCACGTATGGGACTGTCCTTCTCGTCAAGCAGCGAAATACCGGCCGACTCTACGCACAGAAGCAGTTTAAGAAAGCTTCTGTGGTCGTTCACAGAAAGCTGGTGGAACAGACCAAAACGGAGCGACAGATTCTCGAGTCTGTTAGTCGTCACCCATTTGTTGTCAATCTGTACTACGCTTTCCAAGATCTAGAGAAGCTCTACCTGATTCTGGAGTATGGACAAGGGGGCGAGCTTTTCACACACCTCAGCACTGAAAAGATGTTCTCCGAATCGACCGCCGCCTTCTATATGGCTGAGATGGTCCTAGCCCTGTCCTATCTTCACGATTCCCTGGGGGTCGTGTACAGAGATTTGAAACCCGAGAATTGCCTCTTGGACGCCCAGGGCCATCTGCTCCTGACAGACTTTGGCCTTTCCAAGGTCGCTGTAGGCGATGACGACAGTTGCAAATCCATACTGGGTACAGTCGAGTATATGGCTCCAGAGGTTATTCTAGGGAACAAGTATGGCAAGGCAGTGGACTGGTGGTCCTTCGGTGCCCTGGGCTATGACTTGATGACGGGCAAGCCACCATTCCGAGGTGGCAACAATGCCAAAATTCAACAGAATATAGTCAAGCAAAAAGTGGTCATGCCCTATTTCCTGAGTCTCGACGCCAAGGATCTTCTTGCCCGACTATTGAGAAAGGATCCTGCCAAGCGACTCGGCTCGCGCATGCCCAATGATCTCCGCCTGATCAAGAATCATAGATTCTTTCGCAAGATTGACTGGGAGAAACTCGAAAAGAAGGAGATGGACCCGCCAATTCAGCCCATGATCACGGACCCGGAGCTGGCCGAGAACTTCGCTCCTGAATTCACGGACTTGTCGCTCAGCCCCTTGACCACCACCAACAAGGACCCCTGGAATGGTGCTTCACCTTGGGGCAGCTACAAAGAAGACCCTTTCGGTGGATTCAGCTTCGTTGCGCCTAATAGTCTGCTCGAGAACAATGGTTTCATGGTGCCTGGGATTTAACAACCCCAGATGACCGGCACGCATCCGACGCACTCTCGTTACACTTCTCAATACACAATAGCTATACCGTTGTTTGGTTACGTATAGACGGCGTACTGGCTGAGTAAAGATTGCTGGCGCAGTGGAGTTGGGGTTGATATACACATCTTTCGCTACAGGATCGGATCGATCTCCCTTGAACGCGATTATCAGCATCTGTAGCCAAAGGGGGGCTGCTGGGAATATGTGTACCTGTTTGCTTTTTTTTTTCTTGTTCACTTCATGTTGTTGGGTTGGTGCTCGTAACGGTTCGGAGATGGCGTATAGACAATGGCTCGACTGAATCGTCACTTTAGCTAGTTACGCAAAACGTAACAAAGACCTGGCTTTCATGTCAAACCAAATTCTATTCGAAGACGTCTCAGGTGTGGATTGATTATCATAGTGGCAGCGCAGCGTTGCTTGGCCAAAAGCTGACTCAAATTCACAAAGGATTATCTTGATCTAACATTTATTTCTTTTCTTCCGGCAACCGTCAGCCATAGAAGTGGATGGGATATGGGCTGAATGTGTGCCGTGGGCGTACTGCCAAGAGACCATCCGTTCACCATCTCAACATTTGCCTTGGACCATTGCAGAACACATTATCTCGCATTTTGCGCTTACTAGTTGCCAAGATGCAATTTCAGTATCCGTCAGGACTTGGATACGAGTAGGCCCATAGGTATTTACTTGGCTAATGATTGACTGTTGAGATCTCACATCGAATGATTAAACACACACCCGCCAATGACTGGATGCGATGCAGGGTAAATGAGGCACTGGTGCTTTCAACGAAGAGAACAATCGTACAGTCAGTCATATGGACTTGAAGCCCAAGACCGTTAGTGAGGGCCAAAAGAATTATCCGTGGGTACGTACCTCATACAAGTGCCACGCAGTCTTAGCCTCATAAGCCCGCTGCAGGACGCAAATATCTTATCAGATTCTCAATCGTGGCCTACAGTCGAACGCCCTATGAATCCGCCACAGTCTGCAGTATACGAGCAAGCAACACGGTGGTTTACTCAATCAAGGACGATTAGTTGCTACGGTAGATGACGAGGCAGATCGACTCGGAACAAGCGTGAAAAATCAGACCTATCTCCGATTGTTTTATTCAACCCCGAGGATGCGATATGCACTGGGGCACTCACTGCTGGTCTCAGTTTCATGACTCCCTACGTAATGTTAACAAATGATGTCAATATCGTACTACCCCATCTATTCTGCTATCTCGCCTAGGTAGATCAATGTTGTTTCATGCGGTAGCATTCCCGGCACATAACATACCTTGCTATATTCTAGGTACTCAGTGTTTTGATTGTCCGTGACTCCGCGCACGTGGATGTGGTGCTCCCTCGGTGCTCCAAGGCGACGCCGAAAGGTGTCTGGGGTGCCAACTTCGCACGGCATCCATGGAGACGGAATTCCCCAAGGAGTCTCGGCATTCCAAGACTTATTATACATTGTGTATGGTGATGGTGATTACATGCATATGTCTCGCAGAAGTCAAAGTCATGATATTACGCGTCCGAGTAAGCTGCGCCCTCGCCCGAGGCCAATGGCAGTCTTTGGCGGCCCTAGACATGGTTATGGCTGTACGGGCTTCGTGTTTCGATATTGCTAATGAGGTTAAGCAGCAGCGTTGAATTGCGGCCCTAATCGTATATAGGTAGGTAGGTGTTAGAGTAGGTGTTATAGTAGGTATTATAGTAGACAACTTAGGTAGTGAGTAGTGGCATACTACTCGACTAGCAGTCTAGCACACAAGACTTGGCGGAGCTTCATTTTCCAGACTCAGTAACTCAGATATTGCTGACGTTAGCTCGCCGCTCTATTGGCTGGATCTCGCAGCGAGCTCTCGGATCTTTGGACCTAGTTCCTGGACCACGCGTATAATGACGGTTGCCGGAATTGGCGTCGGGATCCCCATGTCCCGGTCGGTGAGATAGGGTTAGACTGCTTGATCGAATTCCAGTACGGCGGTTCCTACCTCGCCCAGAACTCGCCTACCGTCGCTTACGTAGCCCGAGGGGGAAGGCAGATCTGCCAGGGATATGCTCGCCAGCCGCCACGTTGGCGGAGGCCATTATATCTTCATCCCAGCTTATCTCGTCACGCATAAAACGCCATGACTTATTGGCGAATTACAATCTCACTTCACAAAGATACACATCTCGGCCAAGGGCACCCGTTTCACATTATAATCCATCAATCAAAGCCGTCTGCTGCAGCCTTTAGGTGGTCGAGTGGTGTAGGTTTACTTGTGAAGAATGCTGCAGGCATCATCTCTGTCTGAAGCCAATTTGCTGCTTGTCATAGACACCATCATCAGATGGCACCTTGGCCTTGTGCCTTGGCATGTGCTACCATTACACTAGCTACAGCCTACCAGCCATAGCCCAGTTCACATTTCTTCTTTGGGGCCTTGAGACGCAAATATGTGCTGATCCCCCAAAGACTTGGCGAGTTTGACGTAAACTCAAATGGGGGCCGTTATATTTAGTCTTAGAGTAATGGGGAGTACATTTTGTCATCAAACGTCAACTAGGCAAGCGAGGTAAGTAGGGCTGACATTATACATCCGTACTTAGTAGATGAAGGGAATCACGCCCCATTGCCGAGATGGTAGGTAGGATTGCGTGTGTGTAAATCTAGTTAAAAGCCAGCCAGATCTCTCTGCCCTTCGGAGCCGGGAGAAGAAGGCTAGGCCTCGTGTCACGCTCTCATTCAACAATTCATAGCCTCCGGTATCTTTTTGTCCGCCACTGGTGGTACGCATTGCCAGCCAGATCGTACAAAGAGTCGCAGCAACGCGCAATCCCTCCACCATCGCCGTGGCTTATAGCTGGGATCCTAGTACAACCTGTCCAAGACCTTGACGCCCACGACGCAACAGACCTACTTCCCTTGGCGCCGCTAGCTCAAGGCAAATTACACACACAAGACCCGTCACACTTCACATACCTATAAGAACTTTAGGTTTGCGTTAGTCCCAGGGTCTGGACTGCCTTGGATTTCCTGTCTTGTTCGGGTCCGGTCGAAGACGCCAAAGCTCAGCAGCGATATATCACAACACCCTTCTTCTGTCGCTGAACTTTATCTTCATCTTCAGTAAAAGATCAGCCTACAAGAGAATACAAGAGGTAGCAGCGAACCATCCTACCAATGCAGGGCCTTTTCTCGTCGGCGGTACTGTGTAAGTGAGGACTGGTTCTCTTTATCTTATACGAGTCAAGGCAGTGTCGGCTTCACCTGCAGAAACCCCTATATTGTGAACAATCAGAGTTTATAGTTTCAGTCTTGTGATCGAGAAATCGAGTCCATTTGAGTCATCTTCCAGCAGGACAACACATGTGCAATGCAAACGCTAATTCCTCTTCGTAGCCGCTTTAGCCTGTGGCACTCTCAGTGCCGCGGCGACGGTGTCTCAGTGCGTAACGGACAATGTGTGCTATCAGGTAGGCGTACCTGAAGCATCATCCTCTTCCAACAGCGGCAACATCTATTTCCAACTGAGGGCACCAACGACATACACCTGGGTCGCTTTCGGAACCGGAACGCGGATGTCTGGGGCTAACATCTTCGTCATGTACACAGACGGAGCGGGCAATGTGACGGTCTCTGCCCGTAAAGGCACGGGCCACTCTGAACCTAAACACCAGACAGACACAAAACTGCAGCTGTTAGCCGGCAGTGGCGTTGTCGACCAGGGCGACACCATGCTGGCGAATGTCCGGTGCTCGAATTGCGAGTCCTGGGACGGCGGCTCGCTCCAGCTGCAAAGCACCAGCGCCAGCTTCATTGCCGCGTGGAAACAGGGCAGTTCTCTCGACAGCAAAGCACTTGATGCGTCTATTTCATACCACGACTCCCACGATGGCTTTACCTTCGATCTGACCAAGGCCACCATTGCCGATGACACAAATCCCTTCGTAGAGGCGAGCAACGGTGGTTCCGGCGAAGGCAGCTCGCCACCACCCAACTCGGGCAACTCGGGCAACTCGGGCAACTCGGGCAACTCTGGCTCGAGTGGAGCATCGGCTGGGTTGGATGAGATTCCAAAGCTCATATCGGCTCATGGAATCCTGATGAGCATCGTTATGGTCATCCTGTACCCGCTCGGATCATTCCTCATGCCCATGTTCGGCAATTGGAAGCTACATGCCGCATGGCAGATGATCTCGTTCCTGGCCATGTGGGCGGCGTTCGCACTCGGTGTCGTTGCTGCTCAGCGAACCGGAATTGTATGTTTCACACCTTCACATCTTATCTCATGACGTATAGACCCAGCTAACAATAGCCCCTCAGAACTTCGATGAAACACACACCAAATTCGGTACCGTCATCGTCGCGCTTTTCGGCGTCCAGCCCATCGGAGGCTATCTCCACCACCGCCACTTCCTCAAGCACCAGACGCGCGGTCTTGTCTCGCACGGCCACATATGGTATGGCCGGATCTTGATGGTACTGGGCATCATCAATGGTGGACTGGGCCTGCAGCTTGCTGTTGCTCGACAATCCCTTGTCATTGCGTACGCTGTCGTCGCCGCCGTGGTCTTCACACTCTACATCGGCGGTGCGTTCCGCGGCGAGTACAAGAGACACATGATCAGCAAGCGTGAAGACAGACGACGGAAGACAGCTGCGGGAGAGCCGAGTGATTAGCACACACCCTAGGACAGCTGTGGCATACCACGATGAGAAAACACGTCGAGGTGAGAAAAGGATAGGGGGAGCGAAGGAAAAATAAACGGAGACAAAAAACAAACCGTGTAGACTATAAAGTGTAGGCGAATGGTTTCCAGGCACGTACGACACGCCTTAATTTGGATTCTAAGGACTGCAGTTACGGCGTTGATACCCTCTTTTTGTTTTTGTTCAGTTACCTAGGTACTTAATGATTATTTAGACACGGCGGTCGCGTAGGCAGCGGTGTAGGTACGGTTTCAATCTTGCAGTTTACATCGTTATGATGTATGATAATATGTCCATCGATAGGGGCCGATATACACTTGAATTGGTCGAACTTGGACTGTCTCTCGCTTCGTGTTGTTGAAAAAAGTCAACCAGTTCTATGCAAGACAATTGGAGCCTTTTTTGGGACTGCACTGTCAGACAGATGCGGCACTTCGGTATTCCTGGGCTAGATACTTAATACGTAAGTACCTAGATAGGTTAGTGCATTTGATGAGTTGATGTACCGTTCCGGTTAGTACACTGAGCTCGGGTCCCTCTACAGGTGACTACCCCAGGCATGCCAGGTCAACGTCGCGCTCGCTATCGATACGGAGCTTTTTGGAGCTTCAACCCTCAACTCCCAAATCCCAAGGCGGCTCGGTAGCAGTCAGCTTGCGCAAGAGACAAATGCCCGCCAGTTTGAGACGCTTGTGGACATAAGAAAGAACCGCATATCATCCTCCAGCCACAGAGCAGTGCTCTGTTACCATCGCCCATCATGATGCACCCATCGCGTCAGGCGTATGTCGAGGAAGTCGCAGAGGTATGTCCAGTTCTATATTACGGCCACTTGAATTGAAGTCACAGAACGAACGCATCACTGACTACCAGCCCTAACATGTAGGACCGTGGTATGAGCCTCGATGAGATCCCCACAGATTTTGACTATGACATGCCCTCGGCCTCGGCAGGCATCGCGCCCGAAAAGGCTTCCGCCATCCTCTCACAGTTTGAGCGCAAGCGAGCGGCAGCCAGTATTGCCGTGCCCACAGACGATGGCCGCGTCCGCGCAAGGCTCCGAGAGCTCGGCGAGCCCATCACACTCTTTGGCGAAGGACCCGCGGACCGCCGCGATAGGTTGAGGGGGCTGTTGTTGAATCTACAGACAGAACAAGGCGCCGAGGCGGCAGACGTCACCATGGAAGACGTGGAAGAGGACGACCAGGCGGACCAAGAAGAGGAGTTCTACACGAACGGCAGTCCGGAGCTTCTGCGCGCACGGCAGGAGATTGCCCGGTTTTCCCTACCCAGAGCCAAGCGAAGGTTAGCGTTTGAGAAACAAGAGGCGTCGATACCATTACGAACACACGTCAAGTTCCGCAAACAGGTCAAGGAGCAGCTGCAGGGTTTCGAACAACAAGGTAGCCAGACGGCGGGAGAAAGGAACGTGAGCATGACGAGAATATCGCCGAATGGCGAGCTGGTCGCCGCAGGAAATTGGGGCGGCTCAATCAAGCTTATCGAGATTCCCTCACTGAAGGAGAAGACGACATTACGAGGTCACATCAACCGGGTGGGTGGCATATCATGGTTTCCGGGCGCGACGCTCCCCGAGTGCAATGTGTCTCCAGATACTGTGAATCTAGCCTCAGGCGGTGCGGAAGGACACGTCAACCTATGGTCGTTATCCCAGGATACCCCACTCACAACCTTGGAGGGTCACGGACAGCGTGTGATACGGGTAGAGTTCCATCCATGCGGGAAATACTTGGCTACGGCCTCCGACGACACTACATGGAGGCTATGGGATGTGGAAAAGAGCACGGAATTACTCCTTCAAGAGGGCCACTCCCGAGGCGTCTTCGCTGTCAGTTTTAATACAGATGGCTCACTACTTGCTAGCGGTGGCATGGACAGCATTGGTAGGATATGGGACTTGAGGTCTGGGAGAACAGTCATGATTCTCGACGGCAATCTCGACGGCCACATAAAGCCGATTCACGGAATTGACTGGAGCTCGGACGGCCATCGGGTATTGACTGGTTCAGCAGATGGCTGGGTCAAGTGCTGGGACGTCAGAAAAGTGCAGAGGATAGGTGGCATAGGCGCTCACACCAGCGCAGTCTCCGATCTCCGGTGGCACAAGGGGCTAGACGATCCATTACTCGGGACACCACCGGGAGCCGACGACAACGGAAACCAGCTACCCAAGAAGTCCAGCTCCTTCTTCGTCTCGAGCGGGTTCGATCGCAAAGTCAACATCTTCTCGGCAGATGATTGGTCGTTGGTGCAGACGTTGAAGGGCCATGATGGACCGGTCACATCGGTGGATATCAGCAGGGACGGCAAATGGATCGTGAGCGGGGGACACGACCGGACAGTGAAATTATGGGGTAGAAATGATGGAGAGGGCGTCTGATAGGTATGGTGGTCTTGTAGTTTTCCCAAGATGAGTCGAACTTTGGACATGATTGATACCCCCGCCGAACAAAAAGGCACGATGCAGCATCGTTGGCACCAGCTGTTGCGTAGTAGTTGCTCGATATTATGAGAACGAACGTGAGGTCGTCTTCAGCGTTGCCTCCTTGGTCGTCTGACCTCATTCGGCATTTCCAAGGAAACTACATACCTAGGTATGGAGCCGCATCTATGCCGTAGCAATCTTGGTCACGCATGACGGAGGCTCGGAGGCCCTTGGTGCGCATGATGTAGCAACGAAGCTGGAGCCGGTCCACTCTAAGCCGACAGCAACAGCAACAACGACAATAGCCAAAACAAAAATCGCGGATGGGCTTTCAAGAATCCGACGGCATGCCGTCATGTGCCTGCTGCCTTAGGTACCTAGGTACCCATTGGAATGGAGGTTGCAGTACCTTCTCGCTTACCTATGTATGATCGCAGCTTCCCCAAACCACAGAATTGGGGAATAGCCCCTACTACCTGCCCCGGCGCGCCGGACTGTACCTGCTACCTGTGTGGGTACCAAAGTACCCCGTCCCCCCGTGAGAGTGTAACCTACTCTAGCTACCTACCTAGGTAGGTAGTATGTACCTGACCACGCTGGAGGTACTTGAGCACGGTCGGGGGCGCGTACAGCGACCTACCTCCTCCTAGAGGTACTGCCTACATGTACCTAAGTCGTTTGCCGTCCGCATGTCTCGCGCCTGGCAGACCCAACTCCATACCTCCCTCTCCACTTGGCCTCCGTCGGCCAGCGCGCGATGGCGAGTATTGAACGGTATCGACCACTGCCTCGCGAAGGCTATCAGCCGCCCATCATCGCCTCCAGCACCACTGCCACGAACAACCGCATCGACATTGACATCGACACCGACACCGCGACCGCCGCGCCTACTTCGCGCCGGCGCCCCGTCCCGCCTCCTGTTCCCTCGCCTCCGACGCACTCGTCCCGCACGTCGCCTCCCAGACCCCACTCGCGACGCAGCAACTCTTCGCCCGCCTCGCCCTCGCCCTCTTCCCCGTCGCCAGTGCCCAGCGCGTTGTCTGCCATGGCGAGCCAGTGGTTCTTCACCCAGGACGAGGTCCTCAGCAGCCCGAGCGTCCTGGATGGGTTGCCGCCTGCCGAGGAGCGGCTGCGGCGAGCCAAGGGCGTCAACTTCATCTACCAAGCCGGCATCCTGCTCGAACTCCCCCAGATCACCCTCTACGTCGCTGGTGTCTTCTTCCATCGCTTCTATATGAGGCGCAGTATGGTGGAGGAGAAACAAGGCATACATCACTATGTAAGTACTAGCTTGACGTCGTTTCTGTGCGTCTTGCCTACTTCTGCTGCTGCCATTCCTTGAAATCCAGGTCCTCGGCGCAGCACGACCTGCCACGACTTTGGCACCCACCTCCTTTCACGCAAGCTTTCACTCATATAGCTTTCGGACCGCGTCTAACATGTCACTCTTGTGCAGAACATAGCCGCCACCGCGCTTTTTCTGGCCAACAAGACGGAAGAAAACTGTCGCAAGACGAAAGAGATCATCATCGCCGTAGCGAAGGTGGCGCAGAAGAACCCTAAGCTTATCGTCGACGAGCAATCCAAAGAATACTGGCGGTGGCGTGATAGCATCCTCATGTACGAGGAGGTCATGCTCGAGTGCCTCACCTTCCATGTCATGGTCGATAACCCGCACTTCAAGCTGTACGAGTTCCTTGGCCAAGTCAACCTTGTACACAATAAAACCCTGCGGCATGCGGCATGGGCTTTCTGCAACGACTCATGCCTGACCGTCCTGCCCCTTTTGATGGAAGCACGCGACATAGCTATTGCGTCCATATTCTTCGCGAGCACGTTCACAGGCGACCGGGTAAAGGACCAGAACGGGGAACCGTGGTGGCAAGCACTCAAAGCGAACGAGGAACACTGCCTTCGGGCAATCGACGTGCTGAAAGAATTCTATGTTGAGAATCCGTTACGGAAGTCGGAGAATCCTTATAGCGGATCGCCCAGCTTTATCCTAGAGAACACGAGACGCAATGGTGACGAAGCTGGTTCCAGCAACCATGCTTCGTCAGGTACAGAATATGGAGAAACTCAGAGTCCCAAGATCAAGGTCAACGGCATGGGCGAGGACGCAGCCCAACGCGAGATTGACACGGCCGCAGCGGAGTCGGCATCTCAGACGGCGCCGGGCGATTCCGATGTCGCTCTGAAGGAAGCGGCCAACAATCTGACCGTCCACTCGAGTACGAACGGGGATGGCATGACTTCTCCGTCTAAGAGAAAAGGGATGGAGTCGTTGGCATCCGAAGCCCGTGAAGAAAAACGGCAAAGGCTCAGTTCCGACGACGAGGGCGAAGTCCATGAATAAGAATCCATGAATAAGAAATTGGCGGGCAGTACAACGTGGTGGGGACAGGCTAATACCATCCACATGGAGCCCTCGGTTCCCATGATCAGCATCACGTTGCGCGGCTCAAAGCATGGTGTCTATTTGTCAGAATCCCGGAAAGGGGCACACTCTACACTTCAGCCTGTCTCTAACGCCGGCATTATTGACGACTGAGGGTAGCTCTTAATTCATAGGTCGTCGCATCAGTCCACGATGATGACCTTGTCACTGTACTATCACGAGGGGGGAGGGGGGGATCAATGGCAATGACATTGCCTTGAATGTACGATCGGCCCAACGTTGCTTTGGGAGCAACTTATGGCACATGCCATTTGCGACGAATCTTGGATGTGGTCAGGCGTGTCTGGTTTACGGCGGTCCAGGTTGGCGGCGTTGGTCATTGGCGTTGCTTGCTTTTTTTTTTCTTTTCCTTTGGCGAAGGATTCATATCTCTATGTGGCTTTCATTGGCGATAGCAGCATTTCAGCCCTCATACTCGTGTGAGCTTGTACAGCACGAGAGGCATAGATATGCGCCACAGAAATGCCAGCGGCACAAGGTTTGGGTGTGTATGGAACTGGAGCAGAGAGTACAGCCATACTATATCTACCTAACCTTACGTAGCTTTGCACCCTCTGCATTTTGTGGAAATACCACGGATGCCACCTTGGTCGGTAGGTACTACCTATATTACCTACGTAATCTAGGCAGGTAGACAGACAGACAGACGTAAAGCGACCATCAACGAGACAAGCTTAATTGCAATCTGCCGCCAAAAAGGGACATGCGTTTTGATACCTACC
This sequence comes from Astrocystis sublimbata, assembly GCA_022453515.1. Lineage (NCBI taxonomy): Eukaryota > Fungi > Ascomycota > Sordariomycetes > Xylariales > Xylariaceae > Astrocystis > Astrocystis sublimbata. Next base: position 291,921 of record JAJNNY010000006.1, on the reverse strand, counting down.
CGTCAGTGGAGTTAGATCAGCCGCGGTACCTACGGGCGGGCTATGGGACTTTGTAGTAGATACCGCAATATAGGACTAATGGGCGGGCGGGGCGTGGTCCAAGCTCCCCCCGCCCAGCCGCCACGGCCAAGACCTCACCAAGACCAAGACGGCATGAGCGCTGGAGCACTGGAAGACTGGATGTGATTGGTAGCGGGTGCGAGCCTCCGACCGAGAGCAAAAATCAACGCAAACACTTCCTGCCCGCCAGAACCGACCGACCGAACTTCGTCACCACTGTTCCCACCCCCATCTCTCCCAATCGGGCCCATCGTCATCCCGCCGACAATATGCTGACCCAACTGAGAGCCTCCGTAAGTCTTGAGCCTGCTTTCTGATGATCGCGGCGACAGAGTGCTGGAGGGGTGCTGTGCTGCTGCATCACCATGAGCCAGCCGCCCACCGACGCCGCGCCAACTACACCCCAACTACACCTCACATGTGCTGATACCGCCTCCCTTCGCAGTCTGCCCGATCAGCCCTCTCGGCTGTCACCCGCGTCGCCAGGGTCAACGCCACCCGAGCATTCATTGCCCCTACCGTTTCGCGACGAGGTGAGCCCAGCCATCCTGCCTCATCCTGCCTCTTCCTATGACATACCCGTCCATCTCCGGACTAGCGGACATGTCCCCCGACCACCCATTGTCAACACCCACATGATATACACCGTGAGGCTCTCGACAAGGGGGAGGGGGAAGGGGGACGCGATGCTGCAGAGAAGCGTCTAGCTTCGAGATCATCTACTACACCATCACCATCGAACCATGGGACAGACGGACGTCTAGCCAAGCTAACACATGCATCTCCCCACCAGCCGACTTCGTCCAGGAGCTTTACCTGAAGGAGCTCAAGGCCTACAAGCCCTCCCCCATCAAGGACAACGACAGCGTCGGCCAGGTCCAGACATTCAGCCCGCCCAAGACCCCCAAGTCGCCCGAGGAGGCCGACCTCGCCACCAGCCTGAAGGAGTACGAGACCATGGCCGTCGAGGTCGAGGGCAACGAGGGCGCTACCGCCACGTCGACGCCCGCCGCCGTTGAGGACTGGCTGGTCGAGGAGGAAGAGGAGGAGGGCGGTGCTCACCACTAAATGTGGTACAATGTCAGACAAGACACCGGTGGACACGACATCCATCTACCTTTGGTGAAGAGACAGTGATGGGCTTTGTGCGTGTGGATGGACCATCTATCTACTAAGCTGCTGCTGCTGTTGGCGGTGGTATGGCTATTGGGCGACGGCGAATTCGTCGATCCATCGATTGGCCGATCGACCGACAGATTAACCTGAGAAGTCGGCCGTGCTGTGTGCGAGTGTGGAGTAATATCCGTGTATATTTACGCCTTTACGATATCAAATGATATCAGATCAACAAAAATCGCTTCGTTCCGTTTTCATTCTTCAAACCCTTCACTCGTTGTGCTGTCACTTCAGTTCAACAACTTAGTACATGTCGTCCGGTCATCAGGTTGATGTTCTTCCGTGTCACTCGTATCATTTGAAAAGCGAGGAATAGATAAATACCGCGATAAGTGTATATGTCCAGCAGAAAAGGCACGAGTCCTGGCCAACCTCTCACTATGTGTCGTTTGCTACCTGGATGTCTTGCGTCCTGATCGTCCCCGAGACTGGGAGTAGAAGAAAGAGGGTTGGTCTAGGTCCCAATTGCGCTATAGATCTCGATGTACTCTACTGCCCTTGTCTCTTGATTTATCTTATCTCGTTGAACTTCATGCCTTGGCCTTGGTTCGTAACGTCGCGTCAGGATATCCCGTCCCTGATTGGAATAGTTCTCTGTCCAGTCCAACATGCTATACCCGAAACATGGGGGGGAATGTCATAGTATGGCTTGCGATAGTGAGTCCGTTGCCGTTCCTCTCGTGTCTACAATAGATTTCTCTCGTGCCGGATCATTGTTTTTTGTCTTCTCTGCATGGAAATGATGTATGCCGTTGGGGCCACCATTCAATCGGAGGGTCATGAGGCATGAACTTGTGTCTGTGCATTCCTGACTGTGTCTGAGAAATGGCCAAAGTTTGTCCCTGAATGTATCTCCTTGCTACAATGATAATCTGGTCAAGCTGGCTTTGTGGTGTTGACTGGACCCGACAGACATCTACATCTGGTGATGTAGTCGGCTAACAAGTTTTATCCTTTGAGATCTTCCTAGATCAGTAGCCACCTGTGCCACAGGCTTGTTGACCCCAGGATGAATTCGAACTTGCAATTTTGCCTGAAATGTAGGTCGTTGTACCAAGTATTGTCATGCTATCCAAGAATGCTCTGATCTTGGCCTCATATGCTCAAGGCGTGTTTGATTTGCCTCGTTTATGAAGTGAGCTGCCTAGCCATCAACATACTTGTATCCAACTTATATAAATAATAAGCAATCCAGGAGGGAAAGGGTAAAACGTCAAGGCGTTGGTAGTCATGGCTCTGTGCTTAACGTTTACCTATTATTCAAAGGTTCCCTTTTTCCCCCTCCTCTTGTTTAGCTGTATTTATGTGAATAGGTTTTAAGCTCTGAATAGAACCATCTTACTCTATTGGAGTTATATAGGCCATTATCATATCAGCCCTGTGCTGCTAAAAGCTGACAACAAGACTCTTCTTGAATATGCTTACCGGTTGAAGAAATGGCTATAAATGTGAGACCTGATGTCATAAAACAGAAATTAAAAGTAAAATTCCTAGACATTGTTCATTATCGCCCTTATGTATATGGCTAGAAGTGTGCTTTCGTTCTTTTCAACAGGCGGGTACTATACCAGATAGAACTGCATTTCTATCCCCCCTCGCTCCTTCATCTTCAGCAGCACCACATATCAAGATTGCTTACAAATTACCTCATGGCGCCATTCGGAGATATGGTAATGATAGTATAAATGGCTTCATATAGACTCTCATTCATGAAAATACCCTCCAATGAACATATCTCTGTTCGCAAATAGCGGAGGTCGAGCAGAGTGTTCTGTGTTACTCGTTGGATAGTAGGGAGCAATCATTCAAACAACTTGAAAGTCAACTACACTTAGTGGGATATATTATGTTATTCCTCAATATTAGCAAATTGATTCAGCAGTAAATGGAGTTCAAACAGTTTATAATTTGAATCTTTCGACACCACTACCAACAGACTAGAGACGTAACTCGACGGCCATGGACCCCAAGGATCACGAGACATGATCTTGCTGCTAGTTGGCGTGCTCTTCCAATACGAGGCCAGCGAGTCAAGCTTTAATAAGCCTGGAGGGCTTTAGCCACGTCACCAACTCCTACCATAGGTGGTTAGATGGAAGATTATCTCAAGCGTGGAGATGTGATGCGTATTTAATCTGTAATATCCTCTTAGTCCTTTATGAGGTGAATACCATTGATACTGTTTGCTACTCTGATTCCTTTTGCCTTATAAGCTCTTGAGTACGTCCATCTGTACAGTTCCACTTTAGAAGGAAATTTGTCTCATTAGAACTCTCTTAAGACTTTGGCTTGTGCTGGTATAGATTTGTTTTAGACTTGATTGTTGTTATACCTCTAGCTGGTTCCTCCTCCCCTTTCGTTTCCCACTTGTCTCTTTATTATTTTGATTCTGCTCGCAAGGTGCTTTCACGAACGGGCAGCTCTGACTCTAAGGTGATCAATAACCTCAGTTGACAAATCAGTGAGTCCTGTTGATGTTCATAATGCAAGCAATATTGAGTCCGTGTGGTTTTTGCCATCTAGCCCCAAAGGCAAACAAAGCGCATGGATCAGATACTAGTTGTTAATCATAAGAATTTAGCTCATTGTTGTAATTGATGAATGCATATATGGATATTCCAATGGTTGGAGAGGGGAACACTGCTATAGGGCTCTCTGTCCATAATGATGCAGGCAACCCAGCAATTTTGATGCGGTACAAATTTCAGCCCAGCATCGGACGTCTCTCAGTCGCAGTCATTGTCATCCTCTAGTTGTTCATCTTTGACTCCGAAGTGCTCCTTTTAGGAACACTTATCATTGCTTCACGTGCCAACCGTGTCCGTCTTCTCTATAAAGTGCATTTATCGTCATAACCATGTTAAAATATTTTAGACTATCACTCATGTACGCAGCAGTGTATGGGAAGCGTCACAAGTCTAAACATCTCGTTGTAACTATGGTGTAGGGAGTCTCACAATACACATCGAACTAATAAATAAATAAGTATATACACATCAAGTAGCAGTATCTCATTATTCTTCGGCTTGTACCGCATTGCGGCATTGCCGGACTCTGGTCTGTAAACCAGGAAGTCACTGCTTATGACAGCCAATAGTTAGATAGCAAGAGAAACAAAACGGCAAGGCGTTAAGGATATGCGTCAACAAACAATATCCATGACTCAAGGGGGCGCTCTATCTCAACGCAATCTGCAAGAACTAACAATCGTTTGAGCCATGCTTGCTGATAGCGACTCACATATCCCCGAAGGTATTGTCCAAGCCCTGTTTGCTTCTTGCGATTGCGTATTACTTGTTCATTTCTATTACCAACTGTGACATACCGAAAAACATTATCCATGTCCTCAACAGGCCGATTTACGGAGAATGGTACAGTAGACCCGACACGATGAGCTATCCCAGATCAGCAGCAGATATAGACTGATCAATGCAAAGATGAAATCACCTATGTAACGCAATGGCATTGATTGATTGATTGTACGTACTTGTACTGCAGCTTTCTCCTTGATCCACTTGCTCACTTGTCCCCCCTGGGTCTTCATGCATGTGAGGGAACGAAGCACCAAAAAGAAACCGACTTGGTATGTAGTTGCAATTGACTAAGAACCCTTCATCCCCAATTCGATAGCGCCGGATGCCGACGGGAGCAGCACCCACATAGTGACCAGATGAGCCAGCGTTAGGTAGATAGATTATAGATTATACAGTATCATCCGTGTGCAGCTGAAACAGCGCCTAGCAGCAATAGTAGTATCGGGGACACCGTTTTGCTGAACACATGTGTCATGGCACGGGATTCAATACATAGTAGTAGACAATCTGAATATGTCGCCCGTTCATAGACGCATCTACAATACCCACTCTGCGGGGCAACCATGTTGGTCCGACGCAGACGATGCGTCTGAGGGGCTCGAGGCGGGCTTCATGGGCCGGGTGAAAGGAGGGGCGGGTTTGGACGCGATCGCATCCCCTATCCGCTCTCATTAGGTAGTATGTAAGTGAGTAGTCCTAGGCTAGATGTCCTAGTTCTAAGTGCATCTGGTTCATGAACACACAATATGACGTAGGGTATCATACAGAAGAACGTGATCACATACTGATCGAGATTGGTTTCGCCCATTCTCCGCTTGTCCCGTGTTAGCTAGCTAAGTCCAGGAGCCCTGGCCCCATCACAACACCAGGCCACATGAAACTTGGCCTCCAAGGCAACAAAAGCTTCTCAACCACAAAAACGCTGGGAGCCAGAAAACAGACCAGTACTCGCCGACTCGCTAACATGACAACCACCGCAAAATCAAGTCTTGCACACACCATTAAATGTTTCGAGCCAGCCCACATGAAAGAATATGATGAACCAGTGTTGAAGAAATTCCATAACCGTTTTGGTATGACCATGCAATGATAATCAAGGCTGTATCGGCCTTGCTTGTATGTACTAGAATCCCGCGTTATTTGCAACAGCCAAACGCCCCCCTACCGACAGCCAGGCTATTCAAGCTGGCTGTGTTCGCATGCAAGAAATGCCGCCCTATGCAATGATGCCATTTAAACTGTTTCCTTACGCACGCGAGAGAAGTGAAGAAAAGAGAACCACCAGCACACAATGGGGGGAAATTGAATGGATGGGTGCATCTTCGACTTTCAGGTACCCCGTGGACAACTCCACTACATATCAAATTGCTGGAATGGCCCTTCCGTCTGGTGACCGGTTTTAACAATGCCACTCATTCGATTCGCCTTGCGTAAGTCGATATCATCCACGTCATCCCATTCGTTGCCCCGGTGAGCCCTCCTATCATTATCACTCATATCTTCATCTTCGAATCGATCCTTCATATGGTCGTCGAGGGCGCTCTCGTCAACGAAAGTGAAACCCTTGAAGTTGGCTTGGACCGAGGGAGAGAGCGGTGTCGAGGCAGCATAGCCAGCTGCCAGCTGCTGAGCCCGCTCATTCAACGAACCATTAGTGTTGAGAGCATTGGTGAACTCAGGGTCGAAATACGATACGTCCGTCTCAGACTTCAATTTCGGCTTGAAAGGCGGCGTGATGAGCTTTCTCGAAAGCGATGTCCAATCGACATCTGCGAAAAACGGATGGTGTTTCAACTCGTCTGCGTCGTTGATTGCACCCAGGCGGTGTTTCGGGTTTCGATTGAGCAAGCCCTTGACAAAATTTCTACCTTCCTGGGACAGGGTGTCGCGGGGGAAACGAACCTTGCCGAAAGCAATGTTTTTATACATCTGCTGTGTATCTTCGGCGTAGAACGGGCTCCAACCACAGCACATCTCGAAGACCAGCACACCAAGCGACCAGAAGTCCACCATCTTGGTGTACCCTGACTCGTCCAGTAGCACTTCAGGGGCTAAGTATTCTGTTGTTCCGCAGAATGTATTGGTTGTGTCGTTCTGTGTTAAATTCGCTTTGGATAATCCGAAATCGCACAGCGCTATGTGACCGTTGGCATCAAGAAGAATGTTTTCGGGCTTTAAGTCGCGGTAGACGATATCGTTCAGATGAAGATGCTGAATAGCGAGGATCAACTCAGCAATGTAGAACTTGGCACGCTTTTCATCGAATCGGCCTTCCTTCTGTAGATGCCAAAACAGCTCTCCTCCAGACATGTAGTCCGTGACCAAGAAAAGGTCATTTTGAGTTTGGAATGAGAACTTCAGGCCGACGATGAACGGAGATTCTGACGTGGCAGTCCGAACCAGGATGTTTCGTTCCCCAACAGTATGAGCTACTTCCTTCTTCTGCACAATAACCTTTTTGGACAGAACCTTCATGGCGTAGATACGGTTGGAATCCTTCTTACGCACTTGATAGACCTGTCCGAAGGTGCCCTTGCCGATGAGCCGGAGAATTGAGAAGTCATCGGGGCCATAGTGTTTCTTTTCGACGCCTTGATATATTGCCTCGACGTAAATCTCCCCGGTAGGCTCCTTGTCTATTGTGGTATCGGCATTCCCCTTCAATGAATACCAGCCGCGGACTGGTTCATCCTTGCCGGGCTCGGTAGCATCGAAACTAATATGGCCGAGGAAATCCTCGCCTGTGGAACCATGATCGTATATCGAAATATCGACAAGCATGTCGGTATCCACAACGTCGCTGGATAAGGTCAGCATGTAAGTAGTTTAGGAAGACCCGAATTCGAGTACACGTACAAGATCGCTTCGGCATCCCACTTTGGACTCGTAAAAGATCTCCTAGGTCTGTTGCGGAAAGTAGCATGATCCGAAATACTAGTGTTGCTGCTCTGGCGGCTCTTCATGGGGATTGCCATAGGGCGGCCGGAGTCGCTTCCCTGGCGTGATATCGGTATAGCGCCCATGGGGACGCCCATGGGGACGCCCATAGGGACGCTAGATGCTGGAGCGGCGTCGTCCTCGTCCTCAAAGGTCCTTGGACCGTGTGAGATGAGTTCGTTTCGTTGAAAAACCGCCACAATATATGGATCTTTGCTCCTCCGCAGGCCACGACCTTCCCGGATTTTGATGGTGAGCTTGCCTCTTTGATGTGGTGCCTGAACGCCACCACTGCGGGAAGTAGAGGTGCTCTGCCGGCCGTTAGACTCCGTTTCGTTTCGGCTTGTTTGGGACGATGTCCGGTTTTCGGTAGACGAAGGTTGGGTGCTAGACAATGCTCGGGTAGGAGTGGGCGGGCCGCTCTTTGTCGTGGGAGTAAGTGTTAGCTTGCTAAGTCTGTCTATGGTGTCGCTCTGCTCAGAAAGAGGTGTGACTCGGTCGGCTTTTGGGGGTTCAGGATCCAAGGGAGAATTGAGTGTTACTGATGCAGTATCACAGCCACTGGGGTTGGAGTTGCAACTCAAAAGAACGCTGGGAGTCACAACGCTTGTGACGGGTGATGCCAGAGTGGCCCTCCGAAGCTTTTGAGTCATGCGACCCGAAACACCCAATGTGCTTGTGCTCACAGAGAGCCGAGCTGGCGGACGCACTGAAGGCTCGCCGCCAGAATCGGCACTCGCATCGCTGAGCTTCTGCCCTCGCTCGGAGGGGGTTTTCGAACACGGGGGAGTGGGATAGGAGTGGAAGAAGGAAGCGGTTGGTTGCGGGGACTGTGCCAGTTCCGGAGGCTCGGCCCTCTCATGTGGTAATAGAGGCGCCGTCATGAGCTCGTCATCCTTGCTCGCTACCACACCCTCCGCAGTTGATTTTTCAGGCATTCTTTTAGGATCCTTCTCTTCCTGAGGCGAGGGAGGAAACAGTGGTTCAGTGTCTCGTGCTTGGGCAGAGGGACGCAGAGGAAACGGCGAAGCTGAAGGGGTGAGACGAACCTGGCCGAAGTAGCTCATGATTCCAGGCAGTCGCTTGTCCTTGAGGTCGGGCTGAGGCGTCGCGATGCCAGATTTGGGGCTATCGTACCCGATCTGGTCCGTATCTTCGTCTGCCGGCGAAGTCCTGCGCAAAATATTAATTCGAGCCATGATGAGAGCGAGGTGACGGCGGCCGGCTCAAGTGCGGAATGGCTCCGCAATGGGATGGTAGGCAGGGACAGGAGGGAAAGTAAAAGAGTGGCTCGGTAGTCGCAGTTGTAAGAGAGATAATTATAACGGCAGAGTCATGTTCTGGGAGCTAGGGTCTTCGGGATGAAGGGGTATGGCGAGAGCATCGCGGATCAGATCGCCAACTGTGCCGCTTGCAACAGACGGACGCAGTGGCAACGACAGGCGTGCACAGCGAAGCACTCGAGGCACATGGGAAAGCTAACGCGGCAGGTGCAGTGGGATTTGCAAGGCCAGAGATTTGGCGCGCCAGCGAGCGAGAGCGAGCAGTTGTTGCACGGGCACCCATGCTCCATGGTCCAGAAGCGACCCGGTAGCAGCGACTACGCCGCCATGTGGCCGCCAGCGGTAGTATGGTGGCCTTGGTGGGGCGCAAGGGTTCTTTTTGGAACTACTTTGGGAGCTGGTATCGATCAACCCGAGGGTGGGGTGGCAGCGGAATCCAGCTAGCCCATTGGGCTGCTTTTCGGTCCGGGTTCTGGCGAGTCAGGCCTCGATATCGATACCTGCACCGCCTGCACCGCCTGCACCGCCTGCCAAACAGCGTGGCCCTACAGCAGCAGGAGCTGGAGCCGAGCCACGTCTGACCAGTACGAGCGGCGGCCATGACCGTGCAGCTGTCTGGACGACAGGTGCTAGCTGTTTGGCGGTGAAACCGACTAGGTCCGTCGTCGTGTGCCTAGTGAAGGCATCCTCGCCATGACTTGGGTTGCTGCAAGGCCAAGGGCACGCTAGGCAGGGAAGACATCGATTGTTGAGCGCCGACAAAGTCAGGCTCAGGCTCAGGCTCGCCAGGCTGGGAAAGAGAGGAGGGAGGGAGGGAGGGCATGGGTAGGATTATGGGTAGAATTGACCACCTGGTTGCGGGCCAGTGAAAGTGAAGTGTTGCGGCAGACTTGCTCTGGCTACTTAGTCGATGCTCTGGTCTGGTCTGGTCTCGACTCCATATCTTGTGCTTCAAAGGTACTGCGAGTCTGCGACTGCGACGGCTTCCTCTTCTCGGTAATTAAGATCCTAACGGGCAAAAGGACCGGGGCCCCTCGCCGCCGCCACGGCTCAAGCCGCAGGTGAACAGGCCCAGAGGAAGAATCCGAGGTTGCCAACTAGACATGCCAGGAGCTCGCCGGTGACCAAAAAACGAAGGGTTCCTAATGGCTAAATGGAAGAGACACACAATGTCCCAGGCTGCTGGCTGGGGCTTGTGCTTGTGTTTGTGCTTGTGCTTGCGTTGTACCTATATATGCGAGCTTGTGCGTGCACGCGCAACGCAACACGGGATGCGACGCTCGTGGCTCTCGGTGTCCAGCCTCGGTACACAGCAAAACGGAATAGAACATGGCGCGCAGCAGACGGATAATGCGAAGCGCAGACAGACAGACGGGCAGGTGGGCGGGCAGACAGATGAGAGGCCCCGAGGACAGAACACGGACGTTGCAAGCTCGCCTGCGACTCTAGGCAAGGCATACGCAGACTCGGAGATCGGGTCTGGCCAGGTAGGCATGTAGGCATGTGTGGAGGGGTAGGGCGAGAGATGAATCACTGCGGACTTACTTTGACATCATGGCCTGGGTCGCCCGCCGGAGCAGGTCAAAGGAGCCTCCTCCCTCTGAAGTTGCCATGCTGGGCAGCGGCCTTCGATATTCCCACGTACGCCAGCGCACACGGTGATCTGGTGGCGTGTAGAGGAGCGCGAGTGTTCTCGTGCGCTGTGTCGTCAAAGATCAAGCTTGGAAGATGTTGCTGTCGGAATAAAAATAGGTATTAGATAGCAGGTATGCCCAGCAGAGCGAGGAGGGCCCGAGTTTTGTTTGGCGGAGAGGATCGGATGGGTGGTGGGGTTAGGAGGAGGAGATGGCGCTGGCGCTGGCGACATCGATTCTAGCTGCGGTGGCAGGCAGGGCAGCATGCTGAGGAGGTACCTCCGAGTACCTATAAAGCTAGAGGTCTTCTGGCTCTCTCACGCATTCAATGTTGGGCATTCCCAGGCTCGCCAGGAGGGAGGTATCGGGTTGCCGGGAAGGGTAGGAGGGGTAGGTAATCAATCATGTAGGTACCTACCAGGTAGGGTACAGCAGCTACCTACCTCTACTAGCCTCAGTCCGGTCGGCATCTCTACCCCCCATGCCGCCTCCCTGTAGGCAGGCCTGAGAGTGGCAACTGGATAGGTATTCATAGGTACATGCCTAGCTAGCTACATCTGTAGATTGGCTTCCTGTTCTTCCCCTCGTCTCCCACAGGTTGTGGTGTCTTAGTAGCCTACTACATACCTTATGTACATATGTAGGTACCTCCTACGGTAGAAGTTAGAGGTATGTACGAGTACCTACGTTTACTCATAGTTCTACATCGTTGGCCACCAGAAACTTCTACTGGGCATGGATTCGCCCAAAGGTATACGAGCTACGTACTATATAATAAACCCCATCGATATGTGTGCTCATATACATGCCTACCTAGATCAGGTACGTGTAGAATGGAATACAAGCCACGTACCAGACATATGCACCCCAGGTAGATAGGTAGGTCGAGGTGGACTGCAGCTGGTCTTAGGCGAGTAGAGATGACGAGTGCCGAGGCCAGAACATAGGGCCACCGGTAGCTGGACACATACATAGCAATACCTACCTGAGATGCTGAGGTAGGTAGCTGTTGGTGGTTTCATTACCTAGATCAGGTCGTTGTTCGTCTTGTGGTTGTTCGACGGTACGGAACAGGGATAGTGATCAATCAAACCGAATGAAAAAAAAACGGGCATGTGATTGCTTGTGTTGCGATGGCAGCCCTAGGAGAAGGGTCCTGCCCAGCAGGTCAGTTCACCAATCGCAACCTTCGGATCCTGCAATAAGCTCTCTCTGTCTGGGCGAGCTCGGCAGGTGGACATCAAAGCTGGATTGTTTCTATTGAATACCTAATCTGTAGGGTAGGGCTCGCTCACTTTCAAGCGCATGCGAGACCCGTGACCCGTGGTGCATGAAGTCCAGAAGGGCATACTCAGTAATTATACGTCCCTCGGAATATTCACCTTTTGTCACTATTAAATGTACCTGCTGTTCTGGAACCCGTACCGGAACACCGTAAAATCGATCTATGATGGGCGAATAAGTACAGATGTAGTGAGTGAGTACTGTACCGTGTTAGATGGACGATCCTGAGTGCTCTAGAACAGCAGCTAGGGGCCCTAGACGCCACTTAGCGCTTTTGATTCCAGGCGAGTCGTGGAGTCAATTGTGAGTCCGTGACTCCGTGGCTCGCGTGGCACGTCTGCTGCTGGCCAACAGTCGAGAGACGGGGGTCCATAAAGATTAACCATTCGCCCATTGTCATCTCACGCCTTCATCTGGTTGGGTTGGCTTTTTCTACTTTCGAATCTCCTATAATACCAACACTGGCTCGACTGGCACCGCCAACGGTGATGCTGTGTTTCCGGTTCTGGCCATTCAACCTCGAGGGTCTTATCATCATCTGGCTCGCTCACTACTCCTACTGCATGTGTGTGCATCGGCCATCGGCTTCCCAGACCTTGTTGCGCTCGATTCACCATTACGCAACCAAGCATGATGGATGGCTTGATGGGCTGCTGCAACTCGGCATATTGGCTCTGCGCCAGGGACACATTCTCAAGACTCAAGAGGTCCGCGAATGGCCTCAGTAGGTACTACCTACTGAATAGGACAAGTTGGTGGGGAATCAGCCATATGAAGATAGAGATAGGGAAATAGGACATCCAGCCAGAATTGTAGCCAGAGACGAGACACAGTCAGCTTCAGACCGACAGTTTCCTTGCCAAGCTTGGAACTGGTCCAGGAGGATCTGATGCGGACGATATCATCGCGCATAAGGGACCACAGGGGTCGCATGCAATAGGTGTACACTAAGGACTCAGGTGAAGCTCGAAACAGGGTCAGCACCAATGGATTACATGTACGTAGTCGTGTGCCTGAAAACTGCCATGCAAACATTGCCGCGCGAACGATGGCAGGTTGGGACCCTCGCCAGATGCCCAGGTCTAAAAGGAGGCTGACCGCAAGAGTCCATATGTGTGAATACTTACTTATGTTACTATCGTGGGAACGAATGGTATGCGGTCTGACGAAGCTAGCCGGGGTCGTGGTGAGTATTGCAACATGCAACAATGATGTGATGTTCTGATTGCATCTTGACTCCGACTCGCTGCCATTCGACTCGCCATTGCTGTCAGTGCAGAGGTCGCACGCAACCTCAGGCCCGTCCAAAATTCGGTGCAAATTGGTGTGCCATGAACGTTGGTTGTCATCAAAGTAGGTAGGTAGGCAGGTAGTGATGACCTAGGTAGCTTTCAGGTCGCATGTGCTCGTCGCCAACGAGAACAACAGTAACAACCGTTGCAAATAACAGCATATGATGCGAATGAAAAGGCTCCCGTTCCAATGCTGATTATCGCTTCCAATGCATCGGTATTATACCCGCAAATTTGACAGGTCGAGGATGGCGGCGCACCTGGTCGCTGACGTGTGCGCGCTGTTCGCTCGCTTCTTCACTACATACCTACATGTAGGTAGGTACATGTATGTATATTCTATCTGGTGTCTGGGTACGTGGAGGCAGGCATCTAACCTGACATACATATACATGTATGTAGTTAATTACCCCCGATGTTAGCTTGCTCAACAATCGGGGCCACGATCCCGAACTATACAAGTGACAGTATGGTAGTATGCTGGAGGGCTGCTTGTTATGAGTAAAGGGCCACGCCGAGAGAGTTATCCTGGGTATGGGAAAGATGGAATGCTAACAAGTACATGACCAAATATAATCAGGGTCGCACAGAAGGCGATCGCCGAACCACAATCACATGTTGTCAGACGATAGATTTGGATTTGGAAAGGTGTGAGCTTGAGTTGCACAAGACACGGGAAGTCATCGTATCTGCAAGGTCCGCCGAGTAAAATTAGAACAAGGTTAGGAGTGTTTAGATAACCTACCACTATTGGTAGGTACATGCAGCGTTGGTACCGTGGATGATAGTGTGGTAAGATATGTGTAAGGCGTAAATTTAGTTACTTGTACTTATTTACATACTGAAGTTGGTCCAGGAGGATCCTTCAACAGGCGGCGAAAGAGAGCAAGAAGAAAAGCCAGTTGTGCGCCTACTTTTTGATGGAAACACGAAATTAAATAGTATCATCTGGATTGTCACCTATAGGCTGTAGGCAGCTTACTTACTCGCCTAGGTACGTTTGAGGCAATGCCAGTCGCCAGCACAGTACAGAACCCTCTCAACTCCGGCCTATCCCAGAGCTAACACCAACCTTACTTATATCGAAACCTAATATATATTCTCCCCGCAAGCTCACACCATCTATTCCAGGGCTGCGGGTTGCAAGGTACGGCATATGCGATCCTCGGACCTCGCATTACATCCCTCAACAATCCAGTTCACCTGCTCATCAAATGGGCGGCGCAACAAGGCTCGGGTAGCCATGTCTCGCAAGAGAGCAGCAAGTCGCCTGGTTTGGGAATCTGTTTCTCTCGATAAAACATGCGCTGCAGGTGCTGTAACGAGACCGCCGTCAAGGGTGGCAGTGATAGCAACGGTGACATTGGCAACGTCACTCAACTGCCCGCCGTCCGGGCTCAGCTTGTTGGCGAGCCAGCCACCCATCCATCCATCCATCCATCCTAGCGGGTGGACGGACATCAACATCCACAGTGAGCACAGCATGATGCCTTAGCAAGCTAACCTACGTAACGCGATCGAGGCATGCGAGGGTCAATTGACAATACATACCACCTTTCTATGTCTAGTGCAAGTATACCCATGCCGAAGCTAACCTTGGGTGCCTACCTATGAAAGAACGTCTTCAGCCTCCTTCCTGGGTATTCCGCTGGGAGTCTATTCTATTAATGTATTGTATTATAGCCCCATGTTACCATGTGGTCTGACAACCCGGCCAGACTCATTCAGCCGCCCATTGTACGAATGGCGCCGGGAGGCGCCGACATTGTAAGTAGTGTAAGACGGACCGCTCTGTGGCCAGAGGATAGAGGCAAGAGTAGAACTCTTTGGAAGGACAATCTAGAGAGCTAGAACGAGCCGCGTAAATGGCCGATCCCACCTAAAACCTACTCACAAATAATCCCCCAGCATCGGCTCTATATCCGGCATTACCTAGATCTAACGCTTAGCGGCTTACACATTTGCCCACAACCTTCTGTACTCTTCTTGAGCTTGTCTCCAAGACAGACCCCGATTTTGCCCGGAGGCCAAAGTCATGCATCAATAGTTGCGATAGTAGCGTTGCGCGGGCTGTACGAACCACCGTCAGCCCTGCAGAGCCCTGCATAAATCCGGTCCGAATACAACACACTCCTTTGTTCGCAAAATAGCGTTACATCAGTTTTCTATTGGTATATCTATATCTGCCTTGCAGACACGCCAGACTTGTCATGAAATCAAGACAACCTTTTGACGGTGATTGTTTTTTTTACAGCCTCAGTCTATTTTATATCATCTGATGGATGTTGATCTGCAGCATGAGAGCGGATGCGTAACTTCGGCGTTGCATGCATGCTCGGTTCTGCACGACCTAGATAGGCGAGATAGGTCTTCATCGGGATGAATGAACATATGTAGTTTACCTAGCTCCGATTCCATAATACATACATAGATATGTACTTCATCTCTTGGTAACAAATCCTTGCTGATGATACACCCGATAACATCCTAAAGCACAGACAGACTCCAGGTCGCCCTCGATCGCTCAGCGCGTCACAACGCAACCACAATTACCTCAAGACCAGCGATCGCAGTCGCCCACCCGCATGCAACTATGGCATGGCCTCAAACTTGTCGGAATCCTCCACGGCATCAACCCAACTCGTGCGGCCTTTACAGAAGAATTCCTTCTGCGGTTTGAAGGCGGACTTGTCGCCGTCAATAGTACCAACGGGTATCACTGCGAATTCGAGGTGTCTTGTTGATATTACCCTCATCGGGCTGCCGCATTTTCCGCAGAAAGACCGCTTGAGCGTCCCACCCGACTCCGGGGTCGTGTCATCATACGTCTTGAGTACGGATGGCTCTGCCTCTATGAACGTGAGTTGCTGTTGTCGCCGGGTTAGCTTCCAGGCTTATTATTCGGTTTGAAAAAAAATACGATGTCTGCGGAAGGGGCAGAAATGGCGCTGATTACATAGGCACGAGGCGCGCAGTCAGAGCACAGTATTACACACCTCGGTCTTGTAGGCGGCCATCGAGCCGTAGACTGCCCCGGTGAATTTCTGACAAGATGAGCAATGACATAGATTCGTCATGGCCGGCTCGCCACGTATCTCTGTTTTCACGCTGCCACAGAGGCAGGAGGCTGTTCTCTCGGACATGGTGGCAATGTGGTGGCAAATGCGGTAGGGCAATTAATATTTAATAACAACCCTTCGTAGAAACCGAGGGCGGAGGGTGTACGACAAAGATAAGGTTAAGTAAGTAGGTAAGTATGGCCTGTCAGAACAATTACCTTATCACCATCATGGAAGTGTTCAAGACAATTTACTTGAAACCCAGATTGTTTCTAATGAACAGTATGCATTGCAGACCTGATAGACATTGACATCGACCATGCGATTTATATTCGTCAATCAAGCAGTCATCTCGTCCTGGAACTGAACCGATACAGGTGGAACTCACGAGAACCATCAAGAAACAGCAGGCGGTGTGAAGGAGCGCGTTGCCTGCTTAGTTCATCCCGGTTGCACATTCAACCGCAGTGTGCTGTTGTTGCCTGTCGATCCCCCGATTCTCCACACGGTGGAGGGCTAGTCCATTCATCATCAGAAGGATAAGGGAGCCCAATCTGATCTCGTAAACCCACGCGACCCGAAATGTGTCAGTAGAAAAGACTGCACGTTTGGTTTATAGGATTTCTTTTATACAAAAATGCAGCATACATGTAGCGAACATATTTTCAACCCAGTGGTTAACGCTGGGTGGCCTAATAACAACTAACGGCATACTTGGCAAAGACAATGTTTGCAATCTACCTAGGTAGTAATTTCAGGACACGCAAACGGGGTTGGATGAGAACTACCTGTGGTGTGGTGTGGCAAGGTGCTTGTACAACTCCAATATTTGGTCATCTTCGGATTGAATGTATGCTAAAAGTTGCAAAAATCTTGATAACTATGACATTGGTTTTGGGTCGCTACAAACGTTCACAAGTTAAGGCTGGGAATAAGGCATCGCTCTCAATTTGCTGTGGAAGATATCTGAAGTAGACTTCGCAATCGTAGTCTGCCACTACCTGCAAAGGACATCTAACAAATTAGGTTTATTATACATGACAACCTTTCAAACTGCCAAAGACCCCTGCAAATGCTGCTCTATCCCGTGAGCGCCAAGAGTCATGGACGAAACGGTTGCTCTGATTCTAACACAGAAACTGTCCTCCTATCAAGCCAGTTCTCAGATGGACTGGTTGGGGGGAGGTTGGGGGGTTATGTGGGTGTACCAACAGATGATGCATGTCTGAGATTATAAAGGAAAGGAAAGTGTACGAGCAATGTTAGAAATCAGTAAGATTGTCGAGCTTCGGCAGTAGCAGTGAGATTTTGCAAGTTAGATAGAGAGAAGTGCAATTGCCGTGTTCGTTGGGATCGTGATTAGCGGGAGTGCTCTTGTCCATTCATCGGTGGCGGCTGATTTCGAGCGCCATTGGCGACTAAAAGGAAAGAGAAGAGGTAAAACGAGAGAGTAGACTGTTGCTCTCGTTATTTCCTATGATCTCGCGGGTTGCTTTGGGTCCTCCAACAGAATCAGACAACTGGTCTTCTCCAGAGATAGCCCCTATGTAGTCCTCGGCAGCATCACTTTCATAAGCTCCGTCCATTCCGTGCTCCGTACGTCGAGCCGCAGCACGTGTCTGTGCCCTCCAAACTGAGTCGTCTGGGTTAGACTTTGCGGCGAACTTGGATTTTTTGTGGAAGGAAATATGATCCTCCTCATCACCGCTATCTTTGTAAGTTCCGTTGGGGTTGTACTTTCCCCGTTTTCTCTTTCGTGGTTTCTTGTTCTTGCTTCCTTGGGGCCGACCTCGACTACTGGTTCTCTCACGGCCACCAAACACTCTAATGCCCTTGGTTGTAATTGTAGGCTGAAGGACTGACTTATCAGGCAAGACAGGTAGCGTGACCGAGGGCGAAGATTCCTTCTTGATCGCAGTTTTCTCGACTTCTGAGTCGCTTGAATCGGTTTCATACTCTGATGATGATCCATCCGAATCCATTCTCGGGTTTGCGAAGAATTGAAGCCAATCGATATCAGCATACTTGACACCGGCCTGCATTTGGGTATGAATAAATCTATCCCTGCACTTCTTTAGAGCTCTGGATCGCGCTTGGTGTTTTGCCCGAGCGCGCAACACGATGCCCAAGTCTTCGTCATTTTCGATCGCTTCGTCTCCGATCTGAGGCTGCCAAAGTTCTTTGGATTGTGATGGGTCCTTGGTAGGATCATAGTCATCATCGTAGTGTGGGCAATGTCCGTCCCAGACCTGGCGCAGGAAAAACTCTTCCGGGCCATCTTCTTCGGGGTCGTAGAGAGGGTGACCAGCCGAATCTAGAACAAGGCAATTAGGAACTCAGTCTGAATCGGTCATACCAAACCGGCAATAGTATGGAGTAGAAGACATGGGCCACTTACAAAAGGCATCATTAGACGGATAAAGGCTATGAAGAAAGGTGAGGAATCGGTTACGGTTTTGCTCAGGTGTTTTGGAACTATCAAGCCAGCGCCTGACTTCACTTTGAGGCTGGCCGTTATCTTCAGGTCCACGAGTTCGGTCGGGCAACCGCTGCGTAGCTGGCACTGGTGCTGAAGCTTCAGACGCAGATGGAGTCCAACGGCTTTGGCTGGGGCCGTCTTCCTCGCCCTCCCTCTTGATACCCTGGTGGAGACCGGAGTCATCAAACTTAAGGCGACGAACATGCGAGCCAGGTTCAATCTGTTCTGTAGTGCCATGATTGGTAGCTGAGAGTGGTGGTGTAAGAAATTGTTCCACCTTGGCGACTGCCAGCTGTTTCTTGGGAGTAGATGGGTTCGACATTCTAAAATTGTCAGAATGGTACCAGGTAGCGACTTCCAATTTTCGTAGCGAAAAGAATATATTGAGAGTCACCGAGAAGGGGATGGAAATGCAATTGTCACTGAGGAGCGGCGTACTCGAAAGACGAGGTGGCCTGAGGACAAGACTTGTCGGCAGCGTGGTTGCCAATTAGGTATGTCAAGGAGCTTTGGATACTAGCGCTCTGGCTCGACGAGCGTTGAGGCAGCCTTGACTTGAATAGTAGGTAGAGGTGGGAAATATGTGTGCGATGCAGGTGGTGTCAATCAAGGCTTTGAAGTTGCTAAGCACTTAGCTTTCCGCCGATGTTGGTGAATGTTGGCAGGTAACCGTAGGAGCCCAGTGGCCTCGAATTTGGAGATGGCCCGCTGATTGGTATTCAATGCAAGACAAAGTGGGTAGTATTATCAAGCAGATGGGTTGTGAAGTTGGAAGTGTGGAATTGGGAATTGGGAATTGGTAAATCGGGATGCTTGGTCACTGCAGGATGTAGATCAAGGTGCAGAGGAAGGCGCAGGTGGCACAAGAAATTGATTGTACGGATGGAAAGTTGTACTGAAGTAAGTGGAATGGGCTTCAACTTGCGCAATCCATGCGAAGCTGGGCTGCGGTGAGTAAGTAGTAAGTTGCGAGGAACCTTAAGTCTTCAGAAGGTTGGGGTTGAGAGAAGGTGTTAAGGGAAGGTGTTGTTTTGCAGAGAGTTGATATTAGGTAGGTGGGTGGGTGAAGCAAGGGAGGCAGTCACAGATACTCTACCTGGGTAGTTCAGATGCTCACATGACCGACTTAGGGTTCACGGGAACAACCTTAAAGGTTATATCAATAGTTTGTCTTATGTATGGCATAGGTAGGTAAGTACTTAAGGTAGGTAAGTAGGTCCCGACACGGGCAACTTCTAGACTGCAAGGCCACTAATATTTTTTATGACAAAGTTGAAGTGAATGAACTGCAGGAGGGCTCGTAGAATCATCATCAACTCATTCAATGCCAAATTCTCACGACACGCATCTGAACCTCCAAAAATACATTCAAGCACATATGGGGATGTTTCATTGTGCCAATGGATTGAATAGACCATCACAACACACTAGGTACGGCTTCCATCCAAGTAGCCAAGTTCGGATGGATATTGATAGCCGTCTAGGATCCGGACCAGCTATCTGGACTTCGTAGTTTCTGACGACTCCCACGAATCCAAAATTATGAAGGTTGGCAGCGTGACTCCGTTGGCACGCTTTCCATAAGTCTGACAGTGGCACATGATTTATATGGTGTTCTGCGCTCATCGTATACTGCGTACACCATAGCAATTACTGCTAGGATGTCAAGTACATGTTTGTCAGAAGCCTTTATAAGGACGATCATGTTACTTTGACGCTTTCTATGATGGTAGAGGATGCAAGATCTTACCCAACCACGCATCATTAGCTGAGAGCTCACGAAATGCGACGTGTCGGACAACGTTTTAAAGATAAGCAAGCGGCCAATGTCATGGAAAAATTCCAAACATGACTTGTCAACGTTGGTTATTTCTAACCTTCGGATTGAATAGTTGACCACCTGGCACGCCTGGGTGGATGGACAGATTGAAAGAGAGAGTGTCATACTGAACCGTCTGGGGTACAAATGAGAGTGAGAGTCACCCAGGCCCTTACATTGCTCGCTTCGGTCCAATTATATGGGCATATTGGATATGCAGTACAGACTCGCCGCATCTTGGATCGAGCGTATGTACTTGTATGCTATTGTTCCGTACTATTTGTTTGTAATATGATGATATCCGTGACAAAGCATGGACCGCGCTGGCTGCGCTGTGTGCTTCAACTCAATGCTTTCGCATTCATCTCGATATAAAAATTCCCAATTTGGACTCATCATTTGTGTCTCTAGCCAAACCTGGTCGGTCCAGCGACTCCAAGTCAACAGATAAGTGTAACTCAGGCACTTTGCTTTCCATCCTTGATCCTTGAAACGAGATCCAGCAGGTTCTTCTCCATCTCAGCCGTGACCCCTCTGGGATAATAATGAGATTGAGGGTTTTGTCGGGGTACAAGAGGGTCCGGATATTCTCCTAAGCATGCGCGGTCTTGTTAGGGACTGTGCTCATCTGTCACGTCGTCCTCGTGCTACTCTGACATTACAGAGATGGATGAGATGGAATGAGAGTTGACCATACTCATGTTGAATTTCTGATCGGAGAGCCGGTTCTTGGCAGCCTCGCTTTCTTTGACTTGCTGGTCAGCCCAGTCATTCCCCTGTGCATCTGAGGCTTGGACAGCGTCGTTGAAAGAGCGAGTGGCAGTGAAAACCCCACGAGGGGCAAACTGCTGAGACGAGTTGGGAGTGTGTTGCATATTGAAGTTGGCGGCCTTTGGTGGGCAGGTGGTGTAGCATTGCTTAGATGACTTAGCACGAGAACTGTTGGGCTGGTTGGTACGGACCACCACTTGCACGACGAAAATGAAGCACGGGGAAAGTGCTGCAATCAGCTTCATTGGAAGTTCCAATACGTCCTCTTCCTCTCAAGTACGTATAGATAGATATATGTACCTACCTAGGTACTAAGTAGATAAGTACAATACGGAACGTGCTGCCAAAAGCCCAATAGTGGCCCACCCTGGGGTCTGAAAATTAGATGGTCTAGGTCCACGACTGGAGACTTCGCAATTTGATGTCGTCTTATTGTCATACTGCGCATAAGAGGCACCAAGTACCTAGGTAGGTACATACGGCCTGACTGTCGTGACCCACCAATGAAGGAACCCTGGTAATTGTGGGCATTGTAATGGCGACCGATTGGCTCCCGAACACCCGGCCGGGGTGTCCCGCAAGCCCCACCACCATTGGTCGTAACCTGGTACTATGTAGTCATTTATCTCGCACTGTACTTGTAAATTATACTTAAGCTCCATCTGTGAATGCCTTCGGAATATTCGCAACCACAACCACAACCACAACACACAACAAAACACCCGACCCCCTCTTTCCAGTTGCATTTTGCTGCTCTCTGAATTCGTCACCACCCAATGGTACGAGCTGTAGCTGCACGTCGTTTCAGAACCGTATTCTTTTTTGTGACTTGAGATCCAAACCGGGATTGATCTGGACAGTATCAACACGTTGCTCGGCCGATTTGCAGTCGAACGAGCTATGGCCGGGAGAAGGACAGTTGTGCCTGATGCCTGGGACGACGATGACTGGCAAGTCAAGGCTGACCGGGCGCCGACGAATGCCCCCGAGCCGGACACTGCGTCGCAGCCGCCAATGACCAAAGCGCAGCGTCAGGCGCAACATGCCGAGCTGAACAAAAGGCTCTGGCAATCGGCGTAAGTGTCTTCATCGCCTACCCCGCAATCGCGCTGGCTGACGAATGCGTTGCCCTACAGCGAAGCGCCCCCGGAGCCATTCCATTATCTTGCGGCGCGCTCCGAGCCTCCCCTAACCACCGAATTCAAGCCAGCCGTCAAGGTCCTGAGCCGTAAGCCCGCCCCTCAAATGATCACGAAACGGGACCCTCTCACCGGCGCCATCTCGCAACTCAGGGTGGATGACGAAGACGACGACGAGGGCAAGAACAAGATCCAGCTGACCCCCGAGGAGATCCGTGCCAAGCAGCAGCGCGAGCGCGAGGAGAAGCAGCGCCGGTATGAGGAGGTCAGGGCTAAGATCTTTGGCACTGCCCCTGCCGGCTCAGGTTCGGGGAATGCGTCTAATCCCTCGTCTGGAACTTCCACCCCCGGAAATGCCACACCGCCGAAGTCGTCAGCTGGTGATGGGCGAGGCCCGCGGGGTCGCGGTAGGGGCCGTGGTGGACATCGGTACAATGATAGTCGAGGCGACAGCGGCAACGGACAGCGGCCGGGAAGTCAGTCTGGGCCAAACGCACGAGATCTCTACGACGCTGCCTACTCTCCGAAACCTGGTTCCTCAATAGAGAGGAGGGGTGGTGGAGCACCCGTCTCTGGTCGGTCTACGCCACGGGACGACGACCTAGTCATTCGATCGCCCAGAGGTCCCGATGGAAACAATAGAGGTTTTGCAAAACGAGGCGCCAAGGCCGGTTGAGCTGTTATTTATTGGATACCCTATCTTCAGCTACCAACCGCCGCCAATCTTACCAGCGAGCTGAACAACCCGTTCAGTATCGCTCACTTTGCTCTTGCCCACGTCACTGATGACCTCGCGATAGCTCGTTGACACCAGCTTATCTATATCTATGCTAGTCACTCGACCCCAGTGCGCCAGAATATCTCGAATATATGTTGGAGAAATATCGCCAATTGAATCACCTCTGTCAACTCCACCCTTCTGAGTAGCTTCGCTAATCTCTGACTCGCTGTCTTCGGCTGAGAAATATGCCTCATCTACCTCAGCGAGCCACTCTTTCTGCTCTTGAGGCCCTGGCTGGATCTTCGCCCCCCTACGTTCCACGACCAAAGGGTCGTCGACTTTGATCTGACCCCCGCCATTGGTACACCCGCCAGGACACGCCATGACTTCAACATAATCATAGTCCGGGCCAGCTGATTTGCCCCCAATCTTCCTGGTTGCTCTTGCGCCGGGCATACGCGATGGTCGTGCTGGTTTTAGTTTTCGAACCAGATTCTGGATGTTTCGAAAGCCATAGTACCGCGCGGCTCTGAACAACGGGTCGCCAGACGCCGATATTACCGAAAACTCGGCAACATCGACATTTCTGCCGCGAGTTGTTTCAACCCGCGACCCAGGATGCTTAGCCGCCACATACTGCAATGTGTAGTACAGGTTTCCCCCAGACGTTCCAGCGGTAGCGTCCACCGGGCCACCACCTCCGTGGGAAGAGAACAAGAAATCTTGCAAAGTAGAGTCGGGAAAGGGTATACGTGACGAATTTGAGACCCTCTCTCTGGATAGACTGAAGAAATCCATGTTCCTTGAGTCTGTCAACATCAAGACCTCCTTACTAGTAATCACGCAATCCACGTCGCGAACACCCCTGCCTGGTTGGCCGTTTCCGTTCCAGACCGAGTCGGTCAACTCTTCGCGGCTAGCCTCTAGTTTCTTGTCAAAGCACGGCATTACGGCAAGGTGCCATATCCGATCTGGCGATATGCCTAAAGTCCGACTGAGGCTCGTCTTCAGCAGTGTACCCATCAGCGCTTGGGGTGACTTGATTTTCGAAATATGCGGTAGAACATAAGGATGTGTCTTTTCGGCATAACACACCCATCCGGGACAACTCGACGACAAGATTGGTTTTGCGATATGCCGACCTTCACCACTGGCCTCCTCGGCGCCCAACACTAGACACGCTGCTCTTGCCGTGTTTGTGTCAACCACCCATGTGAAGGCATTATTCCACTTTCCGCCCGCACTCAGACCGTCTCGGCCTGCCAGTAATTGTGTTAACATCCGACCAGCATCTCGCTTCGCCACACCCCTTCCAGCGGCAGCGGCAAGGCTGGCGCGCGTCTGCGGCGACACGCTCGCCACAAAGAGCTTGCTATCGGGATTCTCAAGCCCATCGACCTTGTACGTTCCATCGACGCCATCGCGCCTAATCTGTAATGCCGGGGCCTGATCTAAGACGTTGAGAAGCTCATCGTGGCTTTGCAGACTAACGAGCACGGCCTCGGCAGAGGTCACGCAGCCGGAGCAGGCTAGACAGTCTGTCAGGGATATCTGGGCTGGCGCACCTGCGCCCGTAGTTGCGGTGGTGGGGTGCTCACCGTCGAGCACCACCTCGGTCTCGAGCCCGTTGTCGTCATCCGGTTTATCTGGAAGCGCGGGCAGTGTCTCGACTGGCTTGATGCATGCGACACCCGGTGAAATGAAGTCGTTGAGGTCGTCGGCGGAGAGAATGGCAGACATGGTACGCGGATAACGTGTTGGGCAGGTAAGATGCAGACCAAGCAAGGCCGGTATCGAGAATAGGCGAGATGGGGAAATTTGTCGAGGTGAAGCGGCCCGAAGACGCTGGTGGCTTGTTCGGACGCCCCGCGGGTTCGGAAGTGGCGATTAGTAACCTAGGTACCTCCCTTGCTCCCGAATTCGGTGACGATGGAAGTAATGGCTGAATGGCGCACGCTACCTAACAGCTCAGATAGACTTATTACAGTTGCATGCGTGTTTTTGCGCGGAAGATAGGTGGGTATGGTAATGACGAAAGTTGATCAGTATGAACTGCTGTGAGGTCAGAAGTGCGCCTTGAGTTGTATGGGCGATAATGCTTTTGAAATGCGACTTTTGGACCAATGCGAGATCGGCTGTTTGTCAGTCGGGCTCGGCTCTAGGTAGTTTGGCGGGGTGCTTGACCAAGTACCTAGGTAGGTGTTTATACTGTCCTGGACACTGTACCATCGGCCGCTTGTTCCGAGACAAATGCTCTAAAAGCAGCTGCACTGTGCTAATGTTCTACCAAGATTCACCAATCATATCTAGGTCTAACAAAATCGCCTGTATGACGTAGGGGGGGGAGCATCTATCATCTAGTTTGATCAGTCACTCAGTGGGCGTTGTAAAGGGAGAGACATAGCATCTCGGATGGCCTATTTATAAAACAATTGAGGAGCTATATACCTACATCTACATACCTAGATCATGCCTTACTTTGGGTAATAATTGATCCCATTCGAGAGAACATAGGAGGACACCCGAACAATTCACGAGACTATATCAACCCAACAGCAAAGTCAAAAGAGCAGTCAACCAAAATGGATGTAAGTAAACCCACGAATGTATTGGAGATGAGATAGATATATATGAGGAGAAAGGGGAAGCGGCATGAATACATATGAATATTGAAGCATATGCTAACTTGGAGATCAGGCCGTATCAGGGTACAGCTTCGCGTCCTTTGCATGGAATGCGCTGCAAGCCGCGGCGCTGATTGGTATGTGGCATTTTGTTCATCCCATCTACATAAGTGAGAGGACTCACAACTAACACGCAAAATCCCCATCCTCCAGTCGCACCCCAAGCTATCATCGGCCTCCTGGCCCCGTACCCCCAGTCGCCCGTCGCGGGGATACCAACCGGCGGCGAGCTCGAGACCTACCTCGCGCGAAGTCTCGGGTTCTCTCTCCTCGCCCTGGGGTTCATCACCGTGGTGTTGACAGGTAGCGTACCGGTCGGGTCTGCAGCAGACAGTAAGTGCAGTCACTTTCCTTCCCATCCCTGATCTTTGTGTGTGTGTGTGGCTACTTTTCTTTAAAGAAAATAGTAAAAAGATTGTAAGCTGATTGCACAATTCCTTCCCGCAGCAACCCGCGAAGATGCCTCCCCCTACGCAGCCCCTACCGTCCTCGTGACGACGCTCCTCCACAGCATGAGCACCCTTTACAGCTGGGCCTGGTATAGCTCGACGGGGAGGTCTGGTTTCTTCCTCGGGTGTATGGGCAGCGCTGCACTCGCGGCTTCGGGGATCTGGTGTCTTCTCTTTGGAGGCGAGAAGGCCCGCATTAGCCGACGCACAGGAGCAGATAAGCGGACCAGCGGGTTCCCTTTCAAGAACTCGGAAGCGGATCGTCGGAAGGCGCGGTAGAAAGAATGAAGAGGGTAGCTGGGGAACAATTGAAAGGATGGGTGTCTTCTTGTCTTCAGGGGGCAATGAGTGCCTCAGTGAACACCGCAACTACATGTAAGACGTATTTGTTACGGATACACCCTGTTCTTACTTTGGGGAGCTAGAGATGTATTATATGTCACAACACAAGACAACTTAAGACAGTTTAAACTGCATGACTAGGGTGAAAATGTCGAAGTTCAAACCGCAACTTTAAAGGGCCACCAGGAAACATGTCGAGATTTTGTTCAAGTCTCCGCCCCGAGTATCACATTGCTCACAGAAGACATCCAATAGACTAGTTGAAGCTCAAAAGAGTAAAGTCAAGACATATGTCAATTTTTCTAAAGAAATCAAGGCGGCTAACTTGAATATCCTTTGTGGAAGGGATATCCTAGGTGAGTGACATAGAATGGACAAAAGTAACGCCCGTTATCCTGCCTCTTTGCAAACCCAATCCTGCTGACTTCTCCTCTTCCACAGCCACAGAGATGGCCACACTCTATGAAATTACTCATTGTTGCAATCTGCCTATACAACCAAGCTTCTGCTGGGGCAAGGTACCCTTTGTCCGAAATTACGGGTGTCGGAGACGCCGTTGCTGAGTTGTCATGCTCTCGTGTGGCTTTTCCACATCTAGGAATATTCCTTGCCCTCTATGGTAATCTCGCACAGCCATATTTGTCAATGATCTGTTTGAGACCAAGCTATCGAATCAACTGTCTAGCAGCAGCATTCACAGCACTCGAGGCAGCACTCGCAACCCTCCTCACAGACGAAGCAGCAACACAAAGTGGCAATGCATGCCTTGAAGCATCCACCGCCACCCCCAGATGACTGCTGGGGTGGAGGCTGCTGCTGGTACTGCATTGGCGGGGGGGAGCCGTAGTATTGGCCTGGAGGTGGTGGGCCGCCGTACGCCTGATAATACAACATGTCAGTCGTTTCTTCAATCTGGGTTTGTGTGATATGCAAAATGAACAAGCTCGTGTTGCAATATTGTTCCACTCGGATCCGAGGGCTGAGGGTAACAGTGGCAGGTTTGGTTGTGGGCAAGAGATGGGTGTAGTGATGTGGGCAACAAATCCTGCAGTATTTGCTGCAATCACAAGAACCGCAACCAGTGGTTACAAAGCATTAAATTGCTTCGCGAACACTGCATAGCATTTCAATGACGATGATCATGATTGGTTCAGCCCACCCATCAGGCGCCGTGGGTGATTATGAATGATGGGTAATATAGCACAACGGATGGGTTTCTGTGACGGACACTGGGATATCCGTGCAAAGCGAACAGCAACATACCTGAGGAGGTTGCTGAGGATAGCCAGCATAGCCCTGAGGAGGCCCTTGTTGGTAGTAGTCGCCGCTCGACATTTTGATGTGTGGTTGGTTGTGACGGGAGAGGACGATATCAACGACTATGGCTCAGAAGCTATGATGACAGGTGTTAGCGGAAGCCAAGTCAGTAGTGGCGGCGCGCGAAGTCTAGTCAGGACGCGCCATCAGACCGCAGCATCCGGGGTGGAAGCAAATACCTACCACAATGTGTGCAGGACTCTGGGTAGGACGATCGCAATTGACTCGTAGGCAGTGATGCGAATGGACTTATCGTAGGCGGAGAGAAAGTGAGATGCAGTGAGCGACGGCGAGGAAAAAAGGAATGGCGTTACAGAAATTGAGATGGGAAGAACGGAAAGGAACTTGGCTTCTGGTTGTGGCGGTGGGTGATGCTGGGCAGTTAAACACTCAAGAGCTGCCAGTCAGAAACCAAGAGCTGCAGTCTGCATGCCTAGGAAGGCGACCTAGGGATATACGCTAGCGTGCCTGCTGAGCCGTACGCTACAGGGCGGTACAGCGCGACTACACTGGTTGGGTAGTAGTCGTTTGCACAGGTGGCACATGTGGCACATGTGGTAGGTACAGAACTCGAGGTCGGATCCAATTTGCCGCTGACGAGGTACCTTTAGGTACATTCTCGTCATGTACCCCAGGTCAGCTGGGCGCTATCCACTCAGTGAGTGGGCTGGGCGGCCTCGCCGGCACCACTTGGTGAGCTGTGCCGAACCTCTCTCGCCTCTCTCGCCTCTAGAGCTTGATGATGGTGCGTTAATGTCCACCTGTGGGCCAGTCTGACCACAGCAAACATTTACGGATATTTGCATGCGCAGTACTTTTCTCTCTGCTGTTCATGATGTCTCTATGAGTACCTTCACTGCGCTCTCAACACTTACTTACATGATACCTGACTGCTGACCCTGATACAATAGGTATATTCACACAAGGTTGAAATAAGGTAATACTAGGTATTGCCCAATATGGCACAGCAAAGCCAATCCTTTTCACGTAAATCGGTTCCAATTACTCAATCATCTGGCATACATGGTGAAGTGAATACCTTAATCTGGCAATCGCAGTCAAAGTTGCCACAATGCACGCAATTCAATGTTCGTCATTGCGGCAGTGAGGCTTTCTCCCATTCCCAGGCTTCCGAGGTTGGTTGTTATTAGTCCCACTCATTTTGCTTATTGTACCTATTGTACCGCACCACCCGAACCACCTAGCGCAGTGCTATGAGATGCCGCTTTGCCGGGCTCACTAATGGCGATTGGCAGCGAACCGTCAAAATCATAAGCGCCCGTCTAGTGAAGCTGGCTCGGCTGGGTACGGTGTGCGAGGTGTGGGCCACTTCTAACACAGACTTCGACCACTTAAACCTGCTTGACTGCCGAGACTGCCAAACGTCCAGCGTTTATTAGCTATCGTGGCTCGGATTTCATAAATACCAGCCTTTGAAGGGAGAGCCAGTATAACAAACTTCTCAGTTCTCGAGGCAAGGTTGTTTCAGTATATACATTGTGACAGAACCCGATACCTATTACCTCCCGTCCTGTAGGTACGATATGATGGCTGCCTGGGCACCTACCTAGGCCCCTAGGTAGCTGGACAATCTTTCATTGGATGCCATAGGAATCTTAGGGGGCAAGGGGGAGGATAGGGGTCCTTTCTGGGTTCTGCATCCGCTCACTGTACAGCTCAAACAACAGCCTGAAACCGGTCACGGCCGTTTCCCCCTGGATCTTCACATCCTACCTAGGTACCTTTCCTTTTCTTAGCTACACACTCGAACGCATTCTCGGCATTGTTCCAGTCCTTGTACAATAAAGCCAGCCTTGAAAGCTCCCTTAGCATATATTGATTGTGCGCTGTTGTCACGGGTCGTCCTTTGAGAATAGCAGGTATGATCAAGCAAGCTGTTGTGAGTGAGTGACTGTGTCATGTGGACACCATGTTGGCCATGCCTGCATACTGTAGACACTCAGCCACAAATGCTTGCGAAACATCTATAATCGACTCGTACAATTGGAGGCCGTACTGGCCGCCACGTACTTGCATGGGGTGTAAATGCTTGCCATACAGGTAGAAAAACTTGATGGTCAACAAGCCCACCAAGCAAGCAGCTCGGCAGTCTACCCAGGTGCCAGATGAGCCAGCTACAGTTACGTGTCACCAGGGCGCACATCCAGCTCTAAAGGAGCCAATTCTTATAGCATATGTAGTAGATACAGACAGCCGAGACCAGCCAGCGTGAATCTCGAAGGATTCCTCATCATGCAATCCTGTCGGACAATGGGTGCTCGGGTGCTAAGCATGAAAACTACAACCATAGGGCTGAGCTGTCAAACCCTGCCAAGACTTTGAATCCGGGGTGGAACTTGCAGATCATTTATACCTTATTGTCGCTTACTTTCTCTGCCCAATTGAGTCACCATAAGCCAGGCGCGCCAGGCCTTTCCTAGAGCACATTAGCATCCCATCTTCCAATTTAGTTCCCATAATCTTCCATCAGCAACTGCACTTTTGATTGTACAAGATGAACGAACTATTGAGGTAAACATAAATTCAATAATTCAATGGTGCTTCTACTTTTGTTTGTTTTGCCAACATGTCTATCTACGCCATTGATCCGTCCAATATTCGCTATGCTGCCAACTAGATATTACATCTTTATTGCTTGTCGCTGAGACACTCACTGGTCCAGTGTCACATAGTTGGCCGGGAACAGACCCTGTTCTCCCTTGTAGTGGCCGTACCACCAGTCCTCGTCGGGGAACTCTAGATTGGTGATCTTGGCATTCTCGGGGAAGCTCAGTTCTGAATGAAGATGATTAGCAGATATGCACTTCGACACAACAGTAGGGAGACTAACCATTGTCTTCGGCAGCTTCGTAGTCGAATTGCGCCGTTGCAGTATGTCCCGCGGCCTCCGCAGCAGGTGCTGGGGTTTGCGCAGCAACTGGTGCAGGTGCAGGTGCAGGTGCAGGTGCAGCTTGTGTTGCGGGTGGTGCCGGGACTGCTGCTGCTGGTGGTGGAGGCGACGGCGCTGTAGGCTCATCATCGACAAGTTCGACGTAGTTGCTAGGGAACAAACCCGTCTCGCCCTGGGAGTTCATGCCCATCCACCAATCCTCATCGACCATGTCAATATTTGTTACGTACTCGCCTTCACGCAGCTCGAGTTCGTTATCCTCGGCCTTTTCGTAGTCATACTGAATAAGGGCCCGGTGACCGCCAGTCGTGCCAGCCTGCGCTTGAGCCACTGGCTCATGCCCGAATTGCTCCTCTGCTATGGCCTTGGCGGCGGCTCGGGGATCATGGGTCTCGTCTTCGTAAGGGATGCTCCGCTCAGCCGGCATCTCCTGCTCAATCGGTCGCACGGGGAGTGATTGTGCGGGTTCCCGAACGGGTTCCATCTCGGGTTCGGGTGATCGAGCAACAGGCATGGCAACTCGAACTGGGGAATGCTCCGGCTCCGGCTCTGGCGACGGCTCAGGTTGCGCCTCGTCTTCTTCACCTGCCGGTATTCCTCGGGATGGCAGCATACCTGGCAATGCAAACCCTCCAGAAACACCGCTTTCTGAGGGACGACTAGCTGCAGGCGGAGGAGGAGGCGGTGCCTGCTCCTCTTCGGGGGTGATTTCACGAGGTCGTGCCACTGAAGGAACAGGTGGGGGTGCCTGGTTGAACTGATCCCTGATCGCACCGACCGCTGGAGATGCAGTCTCGGGGGTTTCCTCGTTACCGACCGTTTCGCCCGTCTTTTGGCCAGGAATCCCACGCGCGTAGGATCCCGTCTCAACTGGTTTCCACGACTTGCCACTGTAACCACTCTGCCAGCCGCTTCCACTCCTTTGGGCCGTGATGGGAGGGGTGGCAGGTGGTGTGACCTTGGTGGATGCACCACCTTGTTGTGCCTTTTTCTCGGCCCAAATCTGAGCCGGCGTTTTCCCACCTTCGTCGGCGAAGGTTCGACTAGCGGATCCGACAGGCGCGGCGGCGGCGGCCGGGGACGGGCCACCGAAACCAAGCGTTCCGGGTACGGGCGCCTTGGTCCCCATGAAAGAAGATGCGCCCGAGAATTTCTTGGCGACTTTAGGCTTAGGCATCTCCGTAAGGCGCTCTGATCGGTTGAAAGCGGCGCTGCGCTCTGCCAGTGACTTCGGTTGATACTCGTCTTGAGCTTGAGGTTCGGGCTCGGGTTCGGGCTCAGTCTCACCTGGCCTCTGAGCTTTAGAACGAATGGCAGCAATGTCGACCTTTCCCACGGGTTCGTAAGCACCCTTTACTGGAGCAGGCCGGTCGTCCTTTTGCTCTTTAGCAGCAGCCCGGATAGCAGCGATATCAATCTTTCCAACAGGCTTGTAACTGCCCCCGATGACATCATTCGATCTTTCGTCTGCCGTGCTTCCGTTGTTGAAACTAGACGGCGCCTGTTTCTGGTTTCGCAACTCGTCCATGTTTACCTTGGTGGGCTTATATGCCGACTGCACTTTCTGTATCTCAGACCGGGATACCGGAGGCGCATCATCGCCCCAGCCATCATCGCCCGTTTTCTGCCTCAAACTAGCATTGCGCGCTGCTACAATGGGGTTGAAGGAGATGGTGCCGCCCGACGAGCCGGCAAAGACAGGTTTCGACTTGACGGCAGGCGGTGGGCCTCTAGCCTTGACGGGCGCGCTACCTCCCGCTGTGTAGTTTGCGCCAGAAGCATCAGCGACCTTTTTGAGGATGTTGGCAGGCTCGAGGTCGGTTTGGGTGCGGGCGGTGATCTGCACATGGTAGCCCTGGCATGACGTTAGCTCGGCCCAAAGCGAGGCTCGCTCGAGCAGCAGGAGGAGGGGGGGGAGGCGGGGGAATAGTCAGCGCACATGTAAAACTTTGGAGACAGCATTCAGATGACTTGTAAAGTAGCCCTTTGTCCTCTCGGGGACACCTTCACCGCACTATGTCAAGGTTGTCTGTCAGTCGGTCTGTGGAGTGGAGCAGCGGGGAGATTGGGCTCAACTAACCCACGCAATCAAAGCGTACTTGGGCAGACCAGTGTTGGGGTCCTTGACCTTGAGGAAGGCAAACTGGATTCGGCCCTCGCTGAAGTCCTCGATCAGGTCATCCAGCTCGCCATCGCCGGTGGTCTGGACCTTGAGAACACTCTCCTTGTTGCTGTTGTCCTGGAAGGCGTTGGCGAGGGGGGCTTGGACGGAGAGCAACACCCACTGGCCGTAGGTAGAAGAGCTGCCGGCGGGAGGTGCTGGGGCATTGACAACACCCTGGTAGCTGCTCTTTATGGAGGGGCCATTGACGGACAGGTTTAACGAAGCCATAACGGGTGCGAGGGCAGAGGGGGAATGTTCGGTGAGAGGGGTGAGCAATTCACGAGCGGGCTGTTCGCTTCAGGTGGGAAGAATTGCTTCGAACAAAGAAGAGCGGAGGGCCAGCGGTGGGTGTTCTCTGCTCAGATAGGTACTTAAGGTAGCAGGTAGTGGAAGGTCGGTTAGGTAGGTTCTTAAGGTTAGGTAAGGTGGTAGGATGTAGGTTGACGCGGGCACACGGGCGGGACGGGGAAGAAATGGAGTGCGTGCGTGGTGTGTAGTGAGTGAGTGTACTACTGCGCTGCGCCGGAGGTGGGGGTGATGTCAGAGCTGGCCCGACAGCTCCAGGTCTCGAGTGGAATGAAGAAAGAATTGTGGAAGACAGGCTCGACAGGCTCGACAGGTGGCGGTGGGCGAGGTGGGAGCGGGAAACGGAACGGAACCTGAGCGGAGAACCTGAGCAGGAGAGGGAAGAAGAGGTCGGCAAGAATAATCTCGTCCTCCTGGGCTCTGCTATGTATATAATCGAAATTTGCAATCCTACCAACACCGAACGTGACAACGTCCAAGATTTAGATATCTTGTCGTCGTGGCCACTGGCCAGCCCGGCGCTGCATGGCTGGGTGCCTCGGGTGCGTGCCTAATCATTGGGTAGTACCTAAGGTATGTACCTGTAGCTCTTAGTGTACCGGGAGGTTTACTCGTACGTAGATACTTTAATTATCAACCTTACGAAAGACGCAGGGCCGCCTGTTCAGGGCCCCCATTCGCCAGTGCTGAACTTGGGGAAGTGAACAGTAATGCTTATGGGGGCCCCCCGGCACCAACCTAAGCCTACCTCAGTCCTACCTAGCCCAGAGGGGCTATCCTAGGTAGGCTCTCGAATGTGTACCTAGTCCGGTGCTTACTTTGGGCTCTTATCCGCGATGCTTGGTGATGTGTACAAATAGAGTGCTGGCTGTTTAACTTTATTATTATTATCAAAACCTCCTCCGCAGTTAGAACAAATGGAGACTAGCAGACAGCACAAGTCTACAAGCCTTCCAAGGTGAGCTTAGGTAGTGCATCGCCCCACTTGCAGTGTACTCTGCGCTGCCTCCCAGCCTGCCACGCGCGCCGGGCCCACCTGCAGAGGCTGAACCTTACTAGAAGGACCTAGGTCTCCCATCCAACATGTAAGGTTGGAAGAGACGAGATTCGGGCAAGCTTACCTAAAAATATGAAGACGGTAAATACAGCCTCAAATATGGTGTCTTGGTCTAGCAAAGCTGTATGGGCTAAGATGAATGCTATACCAAATATTGGCAAGCACTGTTGAGGGAACGTACTTACCTACCTGCATATGTACATGTAGGTGTCTTCCAAAATGATGCGAAATTGAGGAGACAGATAGGAATGTTCTTAAGCAATACCTACCTACTGTTAACATACATGTAGCCTTGGAACATAGCTTGGGCTGCTCCAATGCTGCAGCACGGTGTCTTCTTCCTTGTTGTGAAACTTTATCTTGAATTTCCCACGGCGACTTGCTCACAGCAACACAACACACCTGCAGTAAAGTTTGCTGCTCCAGGTACTTCCAGTACCTAACCACCTACCCTCGCTACCTACCCCAGGCCCCCCACTGCTGAACCTCTCCAATGAATGCCCCAGACCTACCTCGTAGGTACTATGTAGGTAGAAACAACCACCCACTTCCCTCAACTTAACAACACCTGCATACTTTAACTACCGACTGTCATCTCTCAGCATCGCCAACTCTTGCTCCAACGCCGGCCGGTCGCAAGTACCAATTCTTCCCAGCCTTCTCCATCCCACCCAGATCTGCACCACCTGCAGCGCCTGCCTGCCTGCATTAACAAACCCATCCTTTTTATGTACTGGGCACTAACACGCCAACGCCATCCTCTCACGCGCGCCTGCACATCCCTGTTCTCTCCTGCGGTCCCGCGAAACGCGCCGACTTCCATCCGCGCATAATGGTGTTGCTTTCGGATTCCTCCTCGGCCATAAGTGAGCTGTCCTCCGACGAGTCCGACGAGGTCGAGAACGACTACGAAGATGCCAACACCATCGACGAACCCGTGCTGCCCCCTTCGAAACGACAGAAACTGGGAGATGGATCTAGAGCCTCCTCCGTCCACATAGATCCCGAGCCCGAGCCGGAAGAAGAGCACGATCTGGACGATGGCGACATATCCTCGGACACGTCCGGCGATGTGCCCAACTCGCCCATCAATGCCAAGCTGGACGAAGATGAATTCCAGGAGCAAGTTACCGTCTGTGCCTGGGACGGTTGTCGCGCCAGCGACCTGGGGAACATGGACAGACTCGTCGAGCATATACATAATGACCATATCGAGAGTCGCCAAAAGAAATACACATGCGAGTGGATTGGATGCTCGAGGAAGAGTCTGCCGCACGCGAGTGGCTACGCCTTGAAGGCGCACATGCGAAGTCACACGCGCGAGAAACCTTTCTACTGCTATCTTCCAGGTAAGTCGTCCCGATGTAGGCCCATACCCGCTCTGAGGACATGGGCTCATCCTTCTTACCAGAATGTGATCGCGCATTCACGCGGTCTGATGCATTGGCGAAGCACATGCGAACGGTTCACGAGACAGAAGCCCTGAGGCCTTCTGATCCAGTGCCCAAGTCGCAGCAGCACCACGGAGCCGAGAAGAAGGGCAACAAACTCAAGATTATTCTCAAGACACCACAGTCACATGCAGCCGGCCACGACGATGCCGTTGACGATGGCGATGCGAGCGACGAGATCACCGCCGACTTCTTTACCCCGCTTACAGAGCAACAAGGCTTCACGAGCAGGGAACTGGCCATGGACATGGATTCCCTATGGAGACTCTGCGTGGCGAACCTCAAATGGGCCACCAACGAGGGCGAGGAATTGCGAGAGGAGTACAAAGAACTCGAGGACATTTACCGGCAGGAGTGGCTTGAGAAAGAGTCACTCCTCAACCAGGCTACCCAGATAGAAAAAGACTGGTGGCAACGGCGAAAAGCGGTGCTTGCTGCAGAAGCCGAGGCTAGGGCCCTCGTCGAAGAGGCTGCAGAAGATGAAAGTAATGATATGGAAGATTCTCTGCGCGAACAGTCGGCTTCCCGGACAAGCCAGCCCGTATAGGGAGCGTCTGCAATCCGGGGAACAAAAACCGTCGGTGGGCAACTCGTGCCGCACTTGGTGAAGTGGGAGTCGCCGCAATTGGTGAAGAGAGAGTCACCGCAAGAGGCCCATGATAATTGATATCAATACCATGTTGTTTTGTGGAATACACATGTACGAATACCGTTATTCTCGGCTTGTAATACGACATATTTACGAATGGAGGCTACGTCTCTTAAGCTACTATTATTAGAGTCTGGAAGATTAATGGGAGAAGACTCATTGACCTCTGCCCACCTGACTGTGCAGGTGTTGTGAAAATACTCACATCATTTTGACAATGAATGAGCCTCGAAGTCTGTGACCAGGAGCTACCTGGACACTGGACTAGTTGACTGGATAATATATCTATCTCACTTGGTGTCAAAATTTGCCCCAGTTTAGCATGCCCAGAGGAGTCCTGGTCAGACGAGGTTGAAGGACGCTGTGACTATGAAAGCGTAGGTATGCGAATAACAACAAAGACTTTCAAAATTGTGAAGAGTAAATCTGATTCTCAAAACTAATGAAAATGTGTATGTGCATACATATACATGTATGTAAATCAGAATTTCCAACAATCTCTGCAGTCAATCTTCAGATGACTGTGCATACCTAAAGTACTTAAGTAGGTACTCTTAACTCACATATCAGAGAGGATGACGCAATGCACACCCATTCTTCCCTCAACATTGGATTGATCATACTGATTGATAAGATGCATCCCAATGCGACTTAGCGCCTGTTCTATTTATCTGTCTAAAAGCAGCGTACCAGGTGGAATAGGGTAACTATGGTAATCAACTGCCCCTCCATTGGTGCATGCCCCTCGGTGTCGCAAACCACCTGTATCGGAGAAGCAGACCAGACATCTTGAAGGCGACATCTTCTTCCGTCTGAAATAATTCCAACTCGAAAACCCCAAGTAACTTACTTGCATTCTCCTTCCCGGGCTACCTATCATAGAATTGCCGCAATTAGTGCCCCTACTGTCCCGAGTGACGAAGAACACCTATCCATAAGTCATAAGTACCTGGCTGAACCAAAAAGCCAACCACCACTAACACAACAATCCACAATCCACAATCACCACACCCATAATGTCGACGATAAAGGAGATCGCGACCGAGGACGAGTGGCGATCTCATGTCGCCTCTCTATCCCCGTCGACCCTCCTCGTGATCTCCTTCCACGCGCCCTGGGCCGCACCGTGCGCACAGATGGCCACGGTCCTGAAGACGCTGGCGGCCGACTACCCCGCGAACGGCGACACGAGCTGGGTGTCCATCAACGCCGAGGAGCTGAGCGATG
Organism: Astrocystis sublimbata; assembly: GCA_022453515.1. NCBI lineage: Eukaryota > Fungi > Ascomycota > Sordariomycetes > Xylariales > Xylariaceae > Astrocystis > Astrocystis sublimbata. The sequence continues at coordinate 254,396 of JAJNNY010000006.1, read as the reverse complement.
TCTCCGAGACCTACGACGTGACCGCCGTGCCCTACCTTGTGCTGCAGCGCGACGGCCAGGTCCTCGAGTCCGTGAGCGGCAGCAGCGCCGTCAAGGTGCGGACGGCCATCGAGACACACGCGAAGAACAACACTGGCACGGGAACAACCGCGACCACCAACGGCGCTCCCTCTGCTTCTGCCGGTGTTGAGGTCGTCGATGCGGAGCCGGACCCGGCCAAGGCGAAGGAGGAGCTCTTCAAGCGCCTAGGCGACCTCGTCAAGGCGGCTCCCGTCATGTTGTTCATCAAGGGCACGCCGAGCGCGCCCCAGTGCGGCTTCTCGCGGCAGCTGGTCGCCCTCCTGCGCGAGCGCAGCGTCAAGTACGGCTTCTTTAACATCCTGGCCGACGATGAGGTGCGTCAGGGGCTTAAGGAGTTTGCAGACTGGCCCACATACCCACAGCTCTGGGTCGAGGGCGAACTGGTGGGCGGATTGGATATCGTACGTGTGGCATACCTCTCACACCCTCGCACACTTTCTTCCCCATCTTCGGTCCACATGATATACCGTGACTGACACACATCATACGCAGATCAAAGACGAGCTCGAGAACGACCCCAACTTCTTCAAGGCCCACAGCGTGACGAAGGAGGGTGTTGCAGCAGCTTGAAATATCATGTGTATTTCCTAAGGAGAGAGAAATAACAAAACAAAACAACAAAGCAAAGCAAAGCAAACTCTATAATGATGCACAAATCGACTATATCAACACGGGTGTGCCTGATGATGCTGAATCCACATGAGAAGCAAGGCGCTTGGGAGTGATTGTGTTCTTAGGTTTTGGTTCAGGAATTTCATGGTTGCATGCCGTCTGGATATTTTGCCCAGGAAGTCTACCCTAGACGAATGCCAGGAAGTAGACTCGAAAGTAGGTACCTAGGGTAGCTATAGCTATCTACACTGGCGTGGGGAGGGCCACTTCGTCCGTACCAAGCTTGCCTTTTCGTCGCCCTTCAATTGCATTGACTCCAGTCTCAATCTTGTAGAAATACTTAGTTAGGTATGTAGAGAGCCTTATACTCACACATAAATGAAGTCACAAGTCCAACGTGTGCACATCGCCACTTACAACTGAATATGAATATTGAGCTTCATTAGTCGACTCCCAAAACCACGTATCTGATGCTATCGTTGAAAACGCCAAGCCCACGCCATCAAGAGGAGGTTTGAATTCAATCACGTAAGGTCTTACTTTGTTCAATAGGTAGGTAACCACTACAACTATGGCATTCCTTTTCTCAAGCATTCGAATCAAGGGCTCACAAAGCATGGGGGGCCAATTCAATCAAGTTCATGTGTGAACACCACACCGGAAAAAATCAACTTCTATTTGGCACCTTGTACCTAACGCCAGTACCGGCCCCTGTAGAGGCACCGTAGGGTAAATTCCCTTCTTTTGTGTTCCTGCTCTCGTGTTCGCGATCGAGTAAGTAGGTAGATAAGGTTTGGCACCATTTCTGTGCCTGTTCTCAAAGGTTTCCCGGAACGAGTCATTGTGTTCCCACCAGTTCAAACGAGCCGGGGGGAGTAAAAAAACCCTTGATAGTTCCAGTTCCCTCAACCCTTGCCGAGTCATGTTTCGTAACCTGCAATGCACGCATCAATCGCAACCGCAACCGTAACGACCGAGGGTGCAGGTTCTATGCTGCTGCTATCCCCGAAGTATTCCATCCGAGTTCTCAAAATAAGTCCTTGTCACGTTTGTGTATCGTAACCCGAATCGTTTTCTTCCAAAAACAATTCCTTGTCCAGGGGTTGTCGTGGTATTTAGTAAGTGTAGTAAGTAAAGTTGTAAATAATGGTGAAAAAAAAAGTGATTTTTTCTCTGGAAAGAATTGAAGAAGTTTGTTGGCGTAAAAAGGACACCTGCAAGGTGTATAATCCCCAAAGGGCCCAGACCAATCAAAGTGCGGCCAGCTCATGACAGGCTACCCTGGCATCTGTCACTAGCTTGCGCCAGCAGAAGAAAAGAGAGTATATATATATATATACACCCTCAAGGTGTGATCGCATCCGCCTCGAGCATATAGCGCAAGGCGAAAGATGATAAGAACATCCGTCTATAACGAGTTCAGCGACCCCATCCGCTCCTCGAGACCGCCCCAGTAGACGATGGGCCGGGGCTCGAGCACGGTCAGCTCGGTGCCGGACCGCCGCTTCTCCTCCTCCATGTCGAGGATGGACGGCTGGCGGAAGAGCACGGAGTTGATTGTGTGCACTGGCGACATGGTCGCTGACGAGGCGGATGAGGTTGATGTGGCTGTGGAGGCTGAGGACGAGCGACGCAGCGATGTGCGGATGTTGCTCGGAGAGAAGCGGGAGCGAATTGTCTGGAAGCGAGAGAGTTGCATTTTGACTGGTCTGTTGATGTTGGTCGTTGGGATGGTTGAGTTGAGTTGCAGTAGACCACGCGGGAGAGAGTAATATCTCGGTATTATTGGAAGCTTCGGGTTGAGAAATAGATTCCGATGTCGATATATATTTTATCCAGGTATTCCGACTAGTCTAGGGGGGTAGATGGAAATGTTGTCTGGGTAACCCTTGTAATGCGATAAAGTCGTCGCGAGGGAAAAGAAGGCTCAGCCCGGCTTGCAGAAGTGAAACAACAATGCGGTTGTTGTGGTGATTTGAATTGAAAAGCGAATGAATGGCGGCTTGGCCTGACCTCAGTGACTTAGACGAGGGTTGATAAAAAGGGTTGGAGATTAGTATCTGTTCCCCGATGGAGACGAGCTCGGTGTGGGATGGGACGGCAAAGGGTCTGAAAGAGAGAGAGAGAGAAAAAGAAATGCCGTCAAGAAGCGGACCGGGCTTGTGACTTATAATAACAACGACCAAAGGATGATGAGTTACTAGTAACCTGGTGCAGTAGTATCTCTCTCTCTCTTTTACGAATCGTACGGAGCCCAGAGGTGAGCGTGGACGGGGGCGCATGACATTCTCAAACAGCAAATGGCGAGAATGGCACGAGCTGATGCTCGAAATAGAATAGCGCACAGGGTGAAGAATCATGCCTGTTCTCGCCTGCTACCGTCGACGGCAGCGTGCTCGGCGGCGTGTCCAAGCAGAAGCAGACAGACGGCGATCGCCCGCATCAAGGGGTCTGAACCCTGTCGAGCCTGTCGAGCTTGGATCTTGAGGTTCATGTCATGCATGGCCTTTGTCCGCTTCGGGACGCGACTCGACAATGTCGACATGCTCGACTTTCCTATTGCAATGGCCGATTCATGCCCGGCCTTGGCATCGCATCCATCCACGACATCTGGATTCTGCCCACTGCACAGACCATATACTTAGTACGAGTACGTCCAGTACAGCATCATTCCAGTCACAGACCTGCGCTAGACGACTGCGCTAGATAATTGCGATGGGATGGGATGGGATGAATCTCATCCCTCTCTTACTTAGATCGGGTCTTGGATGGGCCATCGTTCGCCGAGGCCCGAGTGCTTCGCTTGCTGACCCAGCAACGAATGCGGCGAGCTGGAGGGCATCGAGGGGCATGCCGACCGCGACTTGCGCAGAGTCCAGATGGTCGCAGTTGTTTCCGTGGGCTATCGTGGCGCAGTGAAACAAAGCGACGTCCCCTTTGATCGCTTGTTTCGAGACCTGTGTCAGGGACCTCAGCGAATGCATCGTGACAGAAGCAAATGTCGGTATAAGCCCACGGTACATACTAGTAGTAGAAGCTTACAGTTCGAGTTGCACAGTACCGCATCCAGCAGCGGCTGCAAAGCTGCACATTTGCACATTTGCACAGTACCAACCGTGCAGAGAGAGCACGAGGTACGTATGATCGCCGGCCGGGATGTCGTCGGACTTCCCTCAGGAGTTCAGGGGCACGGCAAGGGCCGGGGTTGCGACATGTCCTATTGCTGTTTCAGAGGGCCGTGCAATCACTTCAATCAATCAGAGACGGACACGGCGAAGAGGCAATTGACAATTGAGAATTGAAAACTGAAAATTGACCGACGACACGGTGCCACTGCATACGCATATACATAGTACATGCGCTTCCCTGGCCCAACTTCCAAGTATCCTTTTGCCGTCTCTCGTTGCGGAAAGGTTCTAGAACAGAGCGATCCTTTTTCGTTTGACATATGTGTATAGCCATGGATGATTTTTGGTATATATGGGGAACGTCCGAGGTCATGATGATGCACCAGGTTGAGTTAATGCGAACCTCTTCAATTACTCGGCATATGGTATAGTAGTTTGGTGTTGTTCTAGTAATAGCATGCCAGGAGGAGGCAGTGATCATGAATATTCGCATCCTGCCTGCCTTAAGTTAATGGCTCATTGCCAAGCCTGCACTGCACCACGCGTGGAATGCAGTGAAGGCCCGATGTGCGGTACACACTCTACTTGCTACTCTATCTACATACATAATAGGCAGTCATATGCAGCTGTTCTCACTGATGGGCGATTGCATGGTTGTTGACGATAACTGTTTCTGGGGACAACTTGGTTCTTGGATTGGGGCTGACACCTTTTAGTCAGATTATGGAAGTAACATCTTACGGCGCTTGAGCTTTACATGTCTACACGTACTCGTAAGTGGGCAAGTTGGACAGAAAAAGCTCTATTGTGTACAGTGATGCACATTTCTCTATCGCGTACATGCCCCAAGGTTCTGTACCCCCCTAAAATGTTTGGTATATACAAAACTCGCAGCCTGTCAATCGTCATGATCCATGGACATGACTGGCCATGCGCACTTATTAACAATAGCCTTACTGGCTTCTCGTTAGTGATATGTCGTTGCGTCGTGCGTGCAAATCTATCCCATATAGCTATAAATCATAGATATCAATAACGCCCAAACACCAAATCGCGTCTCTCAATTGTAGACACCCGGGCTGACTGTACACCTTCTCATGAGCTTCGACCCGTCCAATCCGAACGTCGTACTGATCTGCGTATAGTCGCACTCCGTCGTATGCTTTCAGCCCACACCGAGTCGTCTAGAATGCTCCTGAGCTGCGAAGGACTGACATCACTTCCCTGTCTTTCACGTGTATTCGATGCCGCATTTTCCTGCACATCGAAGTTGTACAAAGAAGCATCCGACCGATCCCCCGAGGCGGGTGTCACTCGAGGGGCACTGAGGGGGTGCGACTGTGTGGCGTCATATGTAGATATGTCCGTACCTAGAGACCAGCTCCGATGTTGTGGACGGCCATCAGCGACAGCAAGAAGATCCGATGTCCCTGGACTGGGTGGAACTGCCAAGGTTGTGCGCTGATTTCCTGCCCTATGGCGGTCACGACTTCCATCACTTTCATCGTCAACAAAGATCTCCGGCACGTCAAGCTGTGGCACTGCCGCCATGCGCCCGGATCGTTTCTTTTCCATGTGGCGCCTGAATTGGCGAGCATAATAACTACCCACATCAGCATGGTAATCAATGATTGCTAGGGCAGATAACTTACAGTGTATCGAAAAATCCCAACACAGTTCTTCGATTGACTTCTTCCTCTACACGCTGCAGTCTAGCGCGGCGTCGCAGAAATTCTTCTAACCTGTTTGCCATTGTTAGACCTGTAAAGCCGAGGGAGAGGGTATTGGAGGCAATTAATTACCTTAGACTTTTGCTGTCACTAATAATATTATAATGCGCCATGATCATCAACACTGTTGTAAAGGAGATGCCGCGATCATGATCTGCAGATACCATAACTTCCTGATAAAATATGTCGTAACGGCGACGTCGTTCGCGAACAGCTTGAGTATCGATTGCTGCAAGTCGTTCGTTGAGTTTTCGAATATCCACCCCGCTGAGATCACTTGCTGTAGCAATGGATGCATGACGCCCATGACCATAGTCACTGCCTCGCACATCCTCCAATATTCGACTGACAGAGTCCTCAGGTTCATATATCCGCATCTCGAACACACCAGAGAGTTCCCCTAATAGTCTCGGGAAAGCTTCTTTGGTGATGAAACCAGTGCCGGCTGGGTCAACGCTCCGCCAAGCTTCTTTAAATCTCCGAATTTCATCTCGATCGATGTGTGCCATTCCGCTTGATCGTTGATACACGTAACTGAAACTTTCGTAAATGAGCGAGATGAACAAATTGACGAAGATGTACATGCTGATCAGGTTCCAGGCGATGAAAAGTATTCGAGCCCAGACAATATCACCACAGTCGCTATCAAAGAAGTTGTCGGCTTGAACGCAAAGCGGTCCTCTGATCTGTGCAAAATCTTCCATTATCTCATTCCAGCCCTCGCCAACACTCATCCTGAAGAGGAGGATCAGCGCGTTGGGGACGGTCCGGAAATTCACATAGTTGTCCTCTTCACCTCCAAATCGTGTCAAGCTGAAGGTTTGCGTAAAGGCAATTGCAAACATGACGAAGAATACTAGCCAAGTAGCAAGCAGGTTGATGATTGTGGTTAAGCTTGCCGCAGCTGTCTTGAAGAGTTGATCGAGGGCGTCGTTGCGGGGAATGAGGAGCAGGACAATGCTCACCAGAAAACCCTTGTGTAGTTGCACGAAGGCTTCCCTTGATCTCTCGCCGATCAAGACCAGCGACGTTATCAACGCACCTGTGACCGCGACGAGAGAGAAGACATCCCAGGAACTTCTTCGGAATCGCGTCCAACCCAACCCAACAATACGAATGACAATGTTGGAAATATATATGAGCGTGAACAGCAAGAAGATGAGATCTCTAGTGTTGGACCACCACATTGGCTCGGGATAATATTCGGTTAATAACAGACCTAGGTGGAAGACCAAAACAACTGTGATGGCGGTATACCATTTGCCTCGCTTCTCGATGGCTCGCTTATGGCACCACTTCTTCCATTTGTTCTCGGACTCATCATAAGAACTCCTCGAAGGCGAAATTTGACGCAGTAGCTTTCGAAGCTCAAGCCAGGTTCTTTGCTCCGCTGTCAAAAACGCGACTCCTGTTTGTTCCGTATAATTGCGCATGAAGACCGAGATAAACAAGGTCAAGACGAAGACAGTCCCGAGAAGATTGAATACGACAAAGAAAACAGCGTTGCCACGAGACGCCATGTCTTCGGGTTGGGTATCAATGCCAGTGATTGCCTGGACAGCAAATGAGACGTCAATCCACCCTTCCTGGGACACGATTTGGAAAAGTATGAAAAGAGAGGATGCGAAGTCGTCAAAACTGAAAAACGGATTTTCGGCAACACGGGGCGCGAGTAGCAGCCAATCTGGATGCTCTGGTGCACTCTGGTACTCTCCGAAGCAGTCAACAAGCCTCGTGAGGTCGTCGTCGTTGCAGCTGAGGAGCTGGCCCGAAAACAAGTTCAGGGCATAGATTGCAAAAGGGATAAGAAGCGACAACGAGACAAGGGCAGCCTGAGATAGATTAGCGTTAGACATTGCCAGTCACTGCAATTAACTCACACTGATGATTTTCCACCCTGCAACAATGATAAGTGAATGGAAAGTGTCTCGGGCAGTATTGCTAATATTGAGTAATCTCAAGGCTCGTAGAGCTTTGAATGCACCGACAACCCTAGAAACGGATCCATCATTGAATATCAATGTGAGGACATTGATCCAAAGTGTTATTAATACTATGGCGTCGATGAAGCCCCACGAGCTTCGGTAATACGCATGTGGGGTGAAAAATAGACCATCAGCAATGATCTTGATGACAGCTTCGACTGTAAATAGAACAGCGAATGCTAGATCGACCCAGACGAACCATGAGGTACTGCGATGATCTATACCCTCGTTTCTTTCCAGATACAGCTTCTGGAATAGCGGAGTAGTTACGCTGGCGATGACTACCATAGCAATGATTGCTGCATAGATGAAGACCGAGAAGCTGTACCAAACGACCTTGTTTGGGTCGACGCCATCGATTCGCTCGATGCCTCTTCCAGGACCGACCATACGCTGACAAAGTCGCCGAATCGGGTTCGTCGGCGTGAAAATGTAAAGACTGTTGTTGTAGGTCGGATGACGCTTCAAATATTCTCTCTGGGCTTTACGTCGTTCGGCGTGGGCAGACATGACTTGCCGTGCCATTTCTCGCGGATCCAATGTTTCATTGGGACCGCTAAATATAGTATTAGAGTAAAACGGGTTTGGCTCCTTATTGCCGACACTGTTCTGAAACTTTCTGCAGATAGAAGACCAAACACCACGCGGTTTCTCGGCCCCAATAGCATCGTGGGGTGGTTCTTCGCTTTCGGAAGTTTGGGGTTGGAGAGCTTCAGATGGGTCATCAAGGAACTCCCGAACCACGGCGTCTTTCAGCAGCATTTCCATCGTAGCTGGGCCGTAGTCAAGCGGATCTCGTCGCTGTCGCTGCCTTCCAAATGAGAATATCTCCGACAGAGCAACATTACTGCCGGCCGTACTGCCTAGTTCCTTGCGTTGGAGGAAGGCTTTGACCTGTTCTAATCGTTTTTCGTCTTCGGAAACGTCAAAGTTCTCTTGGATGACGGCAATGAACATGTTGACAAGAATGAAGAAAGCAAGAATGAACCAGGCAATCAAAAATATAGCACCGTACCACGCGGTGTGGCGATCGCGAGTGTAGGATGTGACATCGTATAGTATGGTGGTCCAATCCTCACTTGAGAGGATCTGGTACATACCAAGGAATGAATTGAAGATGTTGTAAAACGAAACTTTGATGAGCTCGCCATCGTCACCATATAGTGGAATTTCACCTCGAAAGAGTTGAACTGCGAAAATTGCCATGATGAGAGTGATTAGGAAAACAAAGACGATTAAATTGCCAATACCGGAGGCGTTCCCGAGAACCAAGTAAATCAAATCCCGCGTTATGGGAATTGCTAGCACGACCCTATAAGCGCGAACGATTTGAAATATCGTGAGCCACGCGAAAGTTTGGCCACTATTCCGTATCTGCGGCAGAAGGATAATGGTGTTTGCAATGGCCAGGAAAAGATCGAAGAGATTGCGTTTGCTCCGGTGGAAATACTTCCAGTTAGCAACGATTCGAAATACGATTTCGATATCAAGCAGGGTAGTGACAAGAATGCTAGTTATGTTGATGAAATTCTTGCGGCTGTCTGACGCGTTTGCGCTGCGCCAGCCCTGAGCGAAGATTTCAAGTGTGATAAGCAGAACCCAAAAGAGTGACGTTTTGTCGTATATTCGTTGCAACTTAGGAACTCGGTGCAATTGTGGCTCTTGTGGCTCGGCGGGCAGCGCATCCGGATCCGCTGCAAACGCACTCGCCTTGCTCTCTTCGCGTATGACCTGGAAGGACGAGGTAATGACAGCAATAAGCAAGTTGGTCAGCCATAACATCATTATCATAATGCCAGCACCAAAGAACAAAGCTGCGGCCTGGTAGTCAGAATTCGTAGTGTAGTACATAAGGTCGGACCATGTGTTGGCACTCATGATAACAAACACCAGCTCCAAAGATTGGATGATATTATCAAAGCTGACAGTCTGGTTGAAGGGGCTCTCCTGCTCGAGACAGATCGAATGCTGCGGACAGATGAATCCTTTAGCATCTCGCGAGCCGTTCTGAAGTTGAGTTAGAGACTTCTCAGGACCTGCGAATTTCACCCATACGACAGGCTCCAACGTTTCGTTGTGGATATGGCCACCGCAGAATGACATGTCATTAGTGTACGACGCCTCGAGGTTTGTGGGTTGCAGAGGATCCAGCCAGACACATTGGCGACTGAAGCTTGATTTGAAGCTCTGAATGCCAACGATCGCAAATAATAACCAAAAGAACCCGATCAAGAAGGACACTCGAAGAAGCAATGGGGCCGCCTTTTTCAAGCTTCGCAGTATAATCTATACACATCCGTGACATTAGTCTTGCATGCAGCCCACAGCATTCAGGATAACTTACCGCAGTACCATTCGTGAGAGCTAGCAGTCTGATAATCCGAAGACAACTAAGCATTCGAAAGATGTACAAGTGGTGCTTAGCCTCCAAGCCAGTAATGCTCAAAACGAATGCGATCCAGAAAGAAACGACGGCAAGAAAATCGAGACGATTGAAGCTATGACGTAAGAACGCACGGCGTGCCAGGTGCATTCTCATTTGCTCTTCTACTGTCTCTGGCATGGCATGCATCATCGTCAATGACCGGGAGAAAGTTGAAGGACCATAAGCCTCTTGCCGTGGAACATTCACAGATTTCTGGCGTTGAGGCCGAAAGACGGCATCGTACTTGTCCGAGATCACGTTGCGGATGCCCCGTTTGCGGTCCACCGTACTATATTCAGCCGGGTTCAATACGAAACCGGAGACGATGATACGGGCGCCGATCTCAAGCGTAAATATGATGAACAGCGCGAGGATGGCCCAATTAATTGCAGATGAGGAGTCCCACGATATCTGCCTCTCATTTCCCTCCTCATACACGTTATTTGCCGCCTCTACAGAGAGCAGGATGGTTTGCAGGACTATCAACACGAGGAGTGTGGGTTCCAGGTAAGGGTTCACTAGAAGGTCGCAAAGTTTTCGTCGAATGAAATTATCAGGAGGAAATATACCAAGAGACCGACCCTTTAGGGGATTGGGCATGGGTCCAACTCGGCGTGGGGAAGGGGGAGGTTCGGAAAGACGCCACTCTGGCTCGGTATTCTTCTCACGAGGCGACGGCGGATAAAGCTGGGATGGATACGAGGTATCGGCACCGGCTGAAGAGGACATGCGGCTCATTGACGGGCGGCGTCCATCAAAGCTCGGTGATCTCGAACGCTGCTGCCGCTGCTCGATAGACTCGACCTCTCCGCTGATGTTGACAACACGCTGGGACATGGCCCTAACAATCGACCCAGCCCTCTGCAACGCATCTGACGTACCCTGTATTCGAGAGGACCGGGGATCGGTTGGGACAAGAGAGTTGCCATAGCTGCGGTGTCTCGAACGGTCCGGGGTGTTGTCCAAGCCAAAGCCGAGCAGCTGAGTAGAGCGGCCACGTGGCTGGGGACTATTGTCGATATCCGAAACTGTCTGGAAGCTATCCCGAGGCTGGGGCTCTGGCCGAGGTGTGCCCAGAGAAGCACCCGAGATGGGCTGGGCGGTAGAGGTAAGAGGAGCGCGGTCCGAGTCGAAGTAGTCATCAGAGGGGGTCTCCTCGTAGTAGGGAGTCTGGGTCACATAGGGATTGGCGGAAGCGGAAGCGGAGGCGGAGGTGGAAGTTATACGAGGCAAGGCAGGCTGAGGAGGATGTATATCTGGTGGAAGGGCGAACTGTAGGCCGGAAACGTCGAAGGGAGAGCTAGGGCTCAGATCGTAGTCGTCGTGGTGCTCGTGACGGAACTGGTTGCCTTCCCAGTACGTCGAGATGGAGGGCAGGTTGCGGTCCGCCAGGGACCCGGCCTCACCACTCCGAGATGCATGTTCCTGTTGGCCCTGCTGCGGCCCGAGATCCTGCAGAGGTATGGAGCGTCGGCGCGAGGGCTCTGGCGAAGCCGACGGCAGCGGCAGGGACTGCCCAGGGGAGCTCGGCGGCCCGGTCATAGTGGCGGTGCGGTCGCGGTCATGCAAATAGCTGAGCGACGCATGCGAGGATGCAGGCGGGCAAGCGTGCTCGCGCGAAGCATCTACCCTAGGGGAAGGCCTGTTGCATTACTGCACGAAGAAGGCGGGAGAGGTGGTGCGCTGATTCCTCCTCCTTGCGGCGCCTACTTAGGTAGGGGCTAGGTACGTCTTGGGCGAGATCTGAGGCGGGAATGAAGAGCAGAGGCGAAGTTATAGAGAGGCGGGAGGGAGAGGTCGCCGCAATAAGAATTGGAAGGTATCAAGGTCGGTCTCCGGACGCAGCACGTCTAGTCCAGTAAGTATATGGGTAGCAACGATGGAGAGAACCGTCTTGGATTGATTAACGATAGTAAATAAGCATGCCGGATACTGTGTGACGGAAATGATAGAACGACAATCGCAATGAGGAATTGGCAACCGGTCAGAAAGGCACTTGGTCAGTTCTCGGGATGGAGTGCCGGCGCAGCGCAGCCTCTCTTGGCATCAGACATGTACATAACTACAGAACGAAGTAGGTTAGGTAGGTAGGCGAGGAGGTAGGGCGAGTAGGTAGCACCCGAGATGTGCCTGCAGAAAGGACCCCGGCCCCCACCCCCACTCCCCCCCGTCTAGGCCCTGCCCGTCCCGCTGCTGCTGCTGCTGCTGCAGCACTGTTGCTTCGGCCGTTGCCTTACGCAGCGCGTTACCTAGAATAGATTGCTTGCTGCACGCAATCCCCACCTCTACCTAAGGAGGCCCGGTTCGCCAGGTAGTACGGTAGACAGATGAATCAGGAAGAACATCACGTAAATAGGAAAAAGACACCTAGAAACTTACGAGGTCTATTGGACATTTCGAGCTGCTCAGACATGAGCCTAGGTATTATGTTGTGAGACTACTACGAGACACTAGGTAAATCATACATCAGCTTTTTGTATGTATGTATGTAAGTTTAGTCCTAGGTAGGTACTGTAATCAATAAACTGTAAGGCACAGGAGGAGACCAGGATGTGCGGCATCCATGACCATATGCGCGAGCGAAGCGCGTTTCAGTCATCCATGGATACCTAGGTACATTGAAGTTGCCTCTTTCGGGAATAGACCAGACCAATTGGAAGGAGTAGGCTAGGCTAAGCTCAAAGCGCAGTAGACTCCACATCCTGTCGCGTAAAGTGTAGGTACTTACCTGCCTACGAGTACAGTGACTACCACCTGCAACCTTGGAGCCCACCAGACCCGTCACGCCAGGCCCGTCAGGTACCTCGATGACGCCTGCCCACATTGCCCACGTCGCGCGCGCCTCCGCCAAAAGAAGAATCTCACTTGCGACAACCACAAGCCACGAGACGAGAGCAGAGTGCCATCCACCGTCCACCGTCCACCGTCCACCGTCCACCCACTCGCCTTCACCATTCACCATTCATTCACCATTCAGCGAGTCCTCACTTCCACATTCGATATTTCAACAAGGGTTAGCATCTTAGGCCCCTCGTCCGTCGATTAAACCCGCCCTTTCTTTCTACAACTTTGCCAACCAAGCGGCGACCTGCATCATCTCCATCTCATCTATATACCTACCTACCTACCATCCAGGCCAAGACCCGCGCCGCGCCACGCCGCTTTTGCTAAAACGGTCAGAAGCGCTTGACACAGTTTCCCACACCGGCTCGTCGCTCGTCGCTTTCCCGGCTGGCCCCAACCATGGTGTCGTCACGAAAACGCGCCCTGCGCGACGTCGAATCGGACGAAGCTGCACAACCGCCCCCGGCCGAGACCAATCACTTGCAACGCATCAGAAACTCGTGGCAACTCGCCAACCTCTTCCAATGGATCTTCCTTTTCGGGCGCGTCGTCAAAATCGACGAGAATCTAGATATAGAAGTATGCTACCCTCGTCCCCCGCTCGCATCGGAACCCAACGCTGATTGTCTGACCTCATCAGGACGTAGAAGCCGAATGTCTCCAGCCACAGTCTACCGTTCTCGTTGACATCGGCCTCGCCTTGTTGAAGTTTGTGTCGTCTCACCGTGGTCTAACGTATGTCGCCGTCCATCTTGTCATCTCGGGAATTGCAAGGTATTAATACCATTACAGCCGTGAGCTCTTCGATGAGTATACCCGCCGCCAATATGTCGCAAAGGCCCCGGATCGCAATCCCTTTGGTACTGGCGATTCGCCGGCCAAGTTCGACGATTTCGATGCCATACTCAAGGTTAGATTCCCTTGACCATTATGCCGATGTACCACTGCTTACACTTCATCTCCAGCTCCGAGTTCTCCAGCAGCTCACCCAGTGGGTGATGCTTCATCCCGAGCGTATTCGCGAGAGGATGGACGAGCAGAAGCCCAGTGACCAAACCGAATGGGTGCGTAGTCCCGGTCCCCGCACTTCCCACTCGGGGACGCTAACATGACCACAGCGTATCGAGCCTACGGGGTGGGATAGCAAAGATCGCACTTACTATATCCTAGACGACAACCGACTTTACCGATTGACGCCGGCGCCACTAGTGCTACCAACGTGGAAGCCAAAGAAGAATACAAAGAAAGCTAAAGCCGCGATGAGGGCTTCGAAACGACGTCGGACTTCAAGGTCAGCCGCTCAAACCCATGATGCCCCCGAAGATTCTGTCGCATCAGACGTCGATGAAGCGCCCGAGGCCGAAGACGATGGACTTGGCGGTGCAAAGTGGGAATGCATTGCCGTCGGCTTAGAAGATGTTCAGAAGTTTATAGCAAGCCTCCAAAAGTCTCGTGATGACAACGAGAAGTTTCTCAGAAGCACCGTGGAGGAGCATCTATTACCGATACTCGAGAAGCAGGAAGAGTCACGCAAGCGCAAAACGCTCCAGAGAGAGAAGGAAAGGCTCAATCTCGAGAAGATGGCCCACGCCAAGAGGTCGAGTCGTCTTGCTGGCAAGGCGGAACAGCAAAAACTGCAGCAACAAGCTAGGGAGGCAGATGAACAGCGTCGGAAAGAGGAGAAAGTCGCGAAAAAGGAAGAGCAATTGCGCTTGAAAGCGGAGAGGGACCATGAAAATCGAGCAAGATCTCGAGAGGAAAGGTTGAAGGAACGAGAGAGCAAACGGCTTCAGCATGAAGACGAACTTGCTCAGCTGTCAGAAGACAGCAAAAGCATCAGCGCCGACAATCGACTGTCCCAACGACGAGTAGAGGCCGAGATCACAAAGAACAAGCGAGTGTTACAGGAATTGGAAGACGAAGCTGACAACTGGATTTTCGACTGCGTATGTGGTGTATACGGTCAAGTTGATGACGGTACTCACAGCGTTGCCTGCGAGAGATGCAATATTTGGCAACACAGCAAGTGTGTGGGCATCAGTGAAGAAGAGGCAGACAGAGTCGATTTCCACTACATCTGCAAGAATTGCAAGCGCCAACTTTCACACTCGGACGACACGAAACAGCCTCAGCCTGTGATCAAGTTGAAGATCCCCCCACAGGCAACGCCGTCAACAGCCCGAAGAGATAGCACGGAATCGCCCATTCCACCCCACCAAGAGCATTCTTCCAAGCACCCAGACGCTTCACATCCCATTTCGGGAGTCCAGGCCACTGATCGATCTCAGCTGCCTCCAGTCCTACAACCCTCGGGATTTCCAAGCATACCAGTCAAGCCCCCAGGTCAAAATCATGTGCTTCCGCCTGTATCGCCTCATCCCAACGGCGACACACATCATGCTTTCTCCTCGCCTCATCCGGCTTTGTCCCCACCTGAACAATCACCTAACAAGTCGAGGGCTTACTCGACTCTTTTCACCTCCTCGCCGCCCGGCGCTGGAAAGTCATTGTCTTCTGGGCCCGTGAAACTACCCCAGAAAGGAATGTTCTATCCTCCCACAAAAAGCAGCGCCAAGGGGTCGCCAAGCAGTGTGACGCCCGCTATAGCTGCGCCTTCTGCAAATACGGCGGCGAAATCCGATCCACCTTTCAAGAAGCCCTTAGATTCAGCAAAGAGTAACTTGACTATCACTTCACCACCCAGCGTAGTTCCTGCCGCGTCTTCGTTTACGGTTCAGACCCCAAACCCTGCCCTACAGGGACAGAGGAGTGTTTTCTCCACACCACAGCTAGAGAGGTCGCCCTTTGATGCTGATGAGGCTACGCCTAGTCTTCCACCCAGTAAGAACGGCCTTTCGCCGATGAAGCGCTCCCCGCCACCCCCACAGCAACTCGACAGCAGAATTCATTCATCGCCAACTCCTGCAATTCTGCCTCCTGCCACTACCTTGCCCCCTTCTCCCACTGAACAAATACTTACTCCACCGATCAAGCAACCTGATGCTACTAGGCTAGGCTAAGGCCAGCCATGTTTTCGCAGCTCAGTTTTATATCAGGAGAGACCTATTCGGAAACGAACAGGCTCCAATTAGCATTCAAGCAGCATGACTAAGCATTTACATGGGGTGAAGGTGTCTGGGTACAGATTCGACCACGTCTATATTTGACCGTCATGCGAATAGGCGGACTGGATTCAGTGTTTCTCTCTGGGTTGACGTACAATCGATCGCACGGTCAGTTTCTTTTATGGTTCAGGTCAGAAATATTTAGACCCAACCTCCGAAGACGGAACACAATTCTATGAGATATGAGCATCCTGCGGCGTTGAGGGCGTTTGAGCAAGGCTAGTTAAGATTATATAATAGAGCAGTGACGAGACGAAGGTGTTCAATTTGCCCCAGCATCATCCTTGATCGCTTTGGGGTCGTGTCTCAAAATATTAGATTTACCATTTTGAAGTCCCAGGCGTGTTGACAAGCAACGGCATGGCCTGTACCTGTACCATGCGAATAGTAAAGTTATTCCGATCACGCCATCATTTGCGACGCCTTGTCCTTGAAATCAATTACCTTGGTCGACAACACCGCCGATGAACAGACACATCTGCAGCACGGCCCTACCTAGTCACTAGAACGTATTCTTCCTCGGAAATGACTGAGCACGAGGTCTTAGATGTAGAAGCATCATATTTCTATCACTTTCCCTGCAGGCGCCGGAGTCCCACCGTAATTCTAGAAGATAGCAACATCATGTCATCCTACCTGACTTTTGTTGCTTCTTAATAAAACATGCATGTACGTAACTTACATGGCCCCCCAATTTCCCATCAGACTTGGTACTAATCTACTAATCTTCATTCTGTCAGCATGCACGTCGAGTTCTCTAGAGAAACATTACCATTAGCCCTCTGGCTACTAGCTCTGAGGTGACACGACACGTCCACAATTCCAAATATCAGCAACGTACACCAACAAATGTTCCGCGCCTCGGACCAACACGTGTGCGTGTGAGTTCGCCTCTTGCGTCCGCCAACACATCGGCATGAGTCCCGCACCAACACGATTCGCTACAGGACCTGTCGATCCAATATTCTTCAACAAGCCCTGCAAGCCTAATTCAACACGTACCCGCAACGATGAGAGATCCTGGGTCATGATTGGCAATATTGATTTGTCGGGAGTTATCTGTCACACGGTTCCGGTAGTTCGGACGAACTTTTGGCCAGTGCGCCGAGACATAGCTAACTTTAAACGTATGAGCCGGAACCGTTTCTGTGCCGTGTAACCCGGGAAAGCCACGGATGTAAATCAAATGTTGGCCATACAATCCGTGTTGAAACTCGACGATGTCGCGGTTCTTGTGATCAGAAAAAGACAGAGAGAAAAACACAGACAATTAAAACTCTTTCATGGAAGCTTGGTAAAGAAGTGTAATCGCAACAACAATGCTTGGTTTAGTAGTAAGAATCCCAAGAGTCTGTGCCTTTGTCGAGTCAACCAAGGCGACGCTACATCTTCACCAGGAGTACTGACTGAATATTGAAGAAAAAACACAAAGCAACTCCCCAGTGCGCAATCATCGAGAAGAGAGGCGCCCAAGAGTTGGAATAGCCAACGGCGGTGTGAGAACAACTTGAAAAACGTGCAATGGAATCCACGACGTATGTAACATTACATCTCCCAGTGCCAGGCAGAAATGATGTACTGGCATAAGCGGCCGCACCTCTCCTCTGCTCTGCTCGATGCATCTGCGGCTTAGATTGGTCGCAAATGGAGATCGATTGATACTCAAACAGTCGATGGCACTAATGCGAGCATCCGTGCCGCAGGTACTGATGCGTAGTGTAAACACTACACTGCACACAAGGGGGGCTGGAGCTGACAACGAAATTCGCAGCACGACACCGTGCAGGGAGTGCAGTGTCTGTCCCTAGCCACCGTGTTTATCTCCAGATGGTCACTGCTGGAGATATTTGGGTGAGTGAGGGCATGAGTTCAGACTAACGAGGCACTAATACAAAAGTCCAAGCGAGCCGTGGAGGGTATAGGAAACCCTCATGTCGATAGCGTTAGGCGGACTAGCGGACACGGAGTCTCGCCTGAGCCGACTGTGGGAGCAAGGCAAGAATTATGTAGGCAGTCCTCTACATCACTTATGACGCTATTTTGTTGGTGGCTTGAAAGGAATGCGCGGCGTGTGGCAATGTTAGGTCTCACAGAACACGTTTTCAGCGTCCGGGGAAACGAGCATTCCAATGTCTCCTCCCCCCCTGGGATAATCCCCAGGCACAAGAGCCTCCAGAACCTCACAGAGTTGTTTCGCTTTCAGTTTTGGGGGAGGGTGAGGTTAAGCTGTCTGGTTTCTTGTCGCTAATCTGTTCCACGCCCGTCTGAGACCTATACTCAGATGGTGCTGGGTAATTGACCACACAGCCAAATTCCCTGTTCACTCACGCCTTGTCTACTATCTTCTGACATTGGTAACTCTTCTACCGTAATTTATGCGCATGTCGTGCGGTCAGTGGTAGAGTGAATGGGAAGACTGCAAGACTGCCTCCTCGCCTGATTTCAGCTGCTGTCAAGCTTCAGCATGAAGCCTCTTTGCATACTGTGGGAGAGAACTTGAACATGGCATTGCGTAGCCGAGCAGAGCAGAGCACACCGTACATAATGGTCCGGAATGCTCTGTGCCCAACCAGAAGGCTAAGGTACATGTACATTTCCATCCCGAACACGGCCGCAGTAGTGCGCCTCACCCCGGGCCAGAGTAGGCAAGCAGGTGAATTAACTAGAGGCAAGGCACTTAGACCCGTGTCTCCCAGTATGGCCGCGCTACCACCTCCTCTCATGACCTTGACTTTCCGCAAGCGGCAATCGAGCCGCGGCGTGTCAAAGAGATGGGGGAGAAAGGCTCTACAAATAGCTACAAGCCCAGATATTCTCCCCTTTCTCGACGATTTTCAAAGGAAGGTCTTTTTGTTGCCTGGTTTCCCGTACCTAGATGGCCGATATGACAAAGACTGCATCCAGGAGACTGCTCACCGTCTTGGTCTCATCTTTTTGCCCATTATCTCAATGATGAGAGTGCTTAGTTGAAGGGCTTATACATACACATTGTGAAACCTCTCCGACCGACTAACAATCTTGGGCATAAAAGTGTTCAATCATCGGAGGAACCACGACCACGATAACCCACCAAGTCGACAGATCGAAGAGAAGAAAGTAGAAAGCTATCCGCCAGTAAACTCTGAGACCTGTTCACCGGCTTGAACTGGACCACCGCCCAAAAACGCAGCGCGTACACCCACCACATTGCTAATATCCTCAGTGGAAGATCTCAACTCCACAACGACGCTTGTTTCGCCTTGAGCTACTCCCAACAAAGGCTGCCAGAGAAACACTTGTAAGACCTGTAGGTGGCTTCATCCATATCCCATACCGGTACCATCCCAGAGTCAGTCAAGGGTGTGTGTGTCCACATCAATACGACAACACCCAGCTGATACCATCACTCGCCTGCCTAGGATACGGTGCCGTTCAATAGAGACACCTTCTGGGCCAACCACCGTATCTGGTACCAGCACAGTTGAAATCTAGATATCGACCTGACGGGTAGTGTGTCGGCCAAGAGCGCGGCAAAAGCAGCAACAATACGGCTCCTGTCGTACAACGCGCCGTCCCACGCTTAAACCGGCGCCTCGCCCATCTCGCATCCTTTGCGCAGAGAGGCAGAACCTCCATTAGGTATGTTATTACCAGAAGTTCATTATTTCACCTGACCGACAGCTCCTGCACCTACCCCTGTCCTGTCCTGTCCTGTCCTGTATCTCCCATGCCCTCCCTGCCTGTCATGTCCTGTATGTTTGTATGTATGTAACCTGCACCGCCTGTCAGAAATCCAGACCCGATTTCTGACAGATCCCATGCTACGACCGCATTACTACCGATATGGCTTCCTAGCTAGCTAGCAAACTAGCTAGAGGCCGGTTTAGCCAGCAACGGGTACACTGGATGTCATGTAAAGCGGACATCTGTGTGCATTGGTGTGGCAGGTGCTGGCGAACAGAACATGGACAGACGGAGTGGCGGTAACTGGCTATCTTGAATACTAACTTGTCGGCAGACTCATCATACGGATGCGTTTGGGTCCTCAGCTCAACGCCCACGCCCACACTCTCTGTCACGCTTAGGCCCAGCACAAATCGGCAACCCAATACCTCTCCCATTTCCCTCACTCGGTGGGAGCATCGAATCACGAGCATTTAGTCTGCGATTCGAATAAATTCCTGTCTACCCTCCATCTGTTGCATTTGCGAGAATCATTCGCCTCGTGCCTGGAACAAGCAAAGACTTGCAGCCGCCTGACAGGTTTCAGGAGAGTAGCCTACTGCCAAAAAGGGGTCACTGCCAGTCCGGAAACCACTCCTCCCAACCGTTGCCCATTTTCCCGCCCTCACCAGTCCATCCATGTATGTGTATGTGCATGTCAGATAAGATCGATATTCAAGAAAGAATCTGTCGCCGCCACCTCGCTGCCCCTATTGTGCGAAGAAGAGCCTCACTCCAAGAAACGTCTTTGAGCGTATTCGTGTACGGTACCACCACTGAATCACATCTGCCTGTCGCCCAGCTTCCCAGAAAGCTACAACCTCACTGACAAGACATTCGCACCATTTTAGGAAGCATAATAGAGACCCAGTGAGATGGAGAAGGTCGAGCCACTTTCCCCGCCACTGACGAACGCTCTTCATCGACCAGAAGACGGGCTTCACAGCGGATTCGAGCAGCTGATCCAACATAATGCGGCAACAGCACCCTATCCGCCACAACTTGACCATCAACAGTCAGTCGACATAGGAAGCCACTTAGGATCAACCCCACAATCCCGATACTCGAGCCCAGCTCCCCAGGCGAACATGATGACCACTTACGAACATCACGCTCCCTCTCCCTACCACCCGGCCTCTTCTACGTATGCAGGAGGATACCAGACGGCGTACCCCCTGGACCCGAGCCCATACCCCCAACTGCCGGACTCCAGAACGGTAAGTTCCCCCCTTCCACCATTTGTGTAGTCAAGTCATGTTTGCATGTATTGAACGTCTTGAACCAATGGCACTAGTTACTAACCCTGGTGGCAGACATCCCATAATGCATACAGCACTCCCGCCACATCACCACCAACACCCGTACAAGCTGAGGCCTTGACGACCCGTAGCAGGCGCTCCATCATCCGGCCCGGCGGCGCAACCACACTAGCACGTCCAGCGCGCATCGAGAAGCCACCTTCCAAGGCGCGATCGAAAAAGCGAAAGAGGAACAGCGGCGAGGACGGCTTTGCCGAGTCGGGCTCGACGCTGCTCGCCGCTCCGCTGAGCGTGCTCGTCAATACACTCACCAGCGTGACGGACACGGACATCGAGGCGTATGTGAAGCGGTTGCCCGAGGAGCGGCGGCACGAGGTGGCCAACTCCAAGACGGGCAAGGTGAAGCGGCCGATGAACGCCTTCATGCTGTACCGCAAGGCATACCAGAACCGGACCAAGGAGTGGAAGCGGCTCGACGACATCCGGCGGAAGGAGGAGAGCGCGGCGGCGGCGGCGGCGGGTGGCCCTGAGGGCAACAGCAAGCCGGAGAAGGGCCACGACAACCACCAGGTCATCTCGCAGGTGTGCGGCGCGAGCTGGAACATGGAGCCGCAGGAGCTGCGCGACCAGTATGACGAATGGGCCAAGATCGAGCGCAACAACCACAAGCTCGCCTTTCCCGACTACAAGTTTGCGCCCGCCAAGTCCAAGGTCAAGAAGGCTATGCACGGCGGCCCCGGGGGCATGGGCAGCATGGGCAGCGACCACCACCACGGCGACCGCGATTCCGGCGACGATAACGCCTCGAACCTCGACGCCTACGAGTACCAGGAATGGGGTCGTGGGAGCAGCGGGCCCCCGTCTCGCAACGCGACACGGTCGGCGCGCTTTGTAGACCCTGAGGCGGAATATGGCATGCTGCCGCCGAGCTACTCTCGCTCCGCGTATGCATCTCCGTCGCCGGGCATCCAAAACGCGCGTCTACCGGGTGGCTACGGCATGCCGCAAGGGCACCACTCGTCCTTCCAGTACTCGAACCCGGGCAAGCCGCGGCCTCAAGACTACGGGTCGTCGCTGGCACACGGACAATACTACGCCGCAAACACCGAGTTTGCCCAGCAGAACTATCTTCCTCCGCACTACGGCGGCGGCGGCGGCGGCGGCCATGGTGGGTCGTACGGCATGCATCACCCTTATCACCAGGGGTCCATGTCGGGGCACATCGAGAACGTGTACATGAACAAGACGAACTCGCCCGTGTCCTCGTTCCACAACTCGCCTGTCCTCGACCAGCCCACGTACAACGAGATGATGGCGACGGCGAATCCATACGCCCCTCACATATCGCATTCGCACTCTGCCATGCCGCACCCGCAGCAGCAGCAACACCACCACCACCACCCCCAACATCGCCTCACACATCATCCGTCGGACCACCACAACGTGGACCCTTCATTAGCGTTGATATCGACCCGGCAAGGAGCAGGAGCAGGAGGAGGCGGCACGTATGATGGCCTCAATATCCTGAATCTCGGACACAACGGTGAATTTGCACCCGAGGGCTTACCGACGTACCATCTCGAGCATAGCAGCGCCGGCGCCGGTACCGGCGGCTTCCCTGCAGGGTCGCCTCATCCGCAGCAGTTCGAGCAGGCGTACCACTCGCCCCAGGAGACTGGCGCGACGCCTGGAGCCGACGTGGGCAACGATCTAGTGCCGCACTCAGCAGCAGAACCGTCGTGGCAGGATATCCCAAGCGCCGTGACGGAGTCGAAAATAGATACTACGGACTGGGAGACCGCGCTGGGAGGTGCGGCTGAGTTCCAGCTCGATGAGATTGACCAGATCCTCGGCACGACGACGGATAGCCCTGGAGGATGAAATGGCCAAATATACCTTCTTCTAGATTCGGGTCGGGTCTGGCGAGATCAACCCTGTCGCAAGTCTTTGCATGATACCAATAAACCTCAGCGCTCCTTTAGTTGGCTTTCCTGGTTGGGCCCCTGTACCGCTTCAGCTCCTCGCCTTTTCCCGCTCCACCCACTCATGTTCGGCGCAACCGATTGAACCAGATGTCAGTGTCAGCAGATGTCATCAAGAAAGAATGTACTGAGCAATATTGAGGTCCTTGCTGGTACAGGGATCTTGACAACTCGGCAACGGAAATATGGTCAGCAAGTAGGGAAAAGGCAGGAGACGGTAACAGGGAGCCAAGGGTCAGGGAGGAAGCTAAGAGTGAGCACATGTAATCTTGTATTTAATATCATTCTTTATTTCTGAAGGGATAGAAACCCTTCTTTACTTTGTTAAACCCCTTCGTTTTTTTTATGGATTCGTGTGCACAGCATCATCGGAGTCTCTTTTAACCCCTTTGGCATTTGCCTGAGTCTCAATGCACTCGCTATTGATACGGAACATATGGCTGAAAGATGAAGCGGAAACTAATGTCACACAAAAATGGGAGGAGAAAAGAGGGACGAGGCATCATGTGACTGACTGACTGAACTTGTTCAAGGCGACAGATTCTCTGCTTTGCCTTGTCGTTAAGGAAGGGAGGATGGGCGCCAATACATGCCAGATCGGGATTAGAGATTGAAGTCTGCATCATCATCATCATTGCCAACCGTCACCATATTTCATACATTTCATCGGATCTGGTAAATGGAATCGAAGCCGACAGACACCAGGGCTCGCATGTTAATTTGGAAGACAATGCTGTTTTGCTTTTGGGCGATGGAGGTTCAAGATGTCGTTTGTTTCTTGATTGTTACTAAGAGCGCTCTCGGCCAGAGACGAAAATCTGCAACGAGAATGACATTGGGGGCAGGGACTTACAGGAATCATTGCTGTCATCATGTTCGGGGACAGGGCAGAAGAGAAATGAAATAATGCAAAGAAGTCCAGGTACATATAAACGCGAATAAGATTCACTTCCTTTATACGTTGCCCCTGAACCCGAATGTGTTTACTCTTTGTTACGTGATACGAACTATTGTAGGCTATATAAAACGTGTGTGCTAATCATTATGTGGTCAGCATAGGTCAAGACTTGGCCATTTTGGATGTATAGATCAGGCTCACCTATTTGGTGTATATCACAAAATTTTCTTTCTTCTCGCTGTATTTTCAGGTGCCGTTCATTGTTAGGTGAAACCCATCTCATAGCTCACCCTTCCTGCGTCTGGTGGTGACGAAAAGATGTATCATATTTTCGTAACAATGGGAATGAATAGTTAGAGGAGGGAGGTGCAATAACCTCGTATTGAAACGTGCGCTCGTTGGGTATATCGAGTTGGGTGCGTCTGAAGACCCCTTTATCCACAATAGTTTGGCCATGTAGAAATAGCGTCGCTACCTTAGTTCGCACGGACCTGAGAGGGGACAATGTCATGTCTGAAAGTGAAGATATCCAGGCCTGACCCAGGTCAGACCAGAATGGTCCGCCAGTCGAGAAATAAAGCGGGCAGAAACAGCATCATCGCCAAGCAATTCCATCCCCGACACTACAGCTCATCTTTGATTCTTTGATCATCAGGAGCAGGGGCATCGGCAGTATCCTTCTCCTCCGTCATTCTTTTCTTCGGATTGGGCAACTCACCAGACGTACGTTGCCTGAGCACCGTACCCTCCTTGTCTGGTAATTCCCCGCCTAATTCCGCTGAATTTAGAATATCGACCTGAGCCTCATCAATGATATTTCCGACTTCTTCCAACATAGAGCCCTCTTCTTTCAACGCCTGGGTGTGTGCCGGAGGCATACCAACTTCAATGGTGGGGACGTTCTCATACTGCATCGATGCCTGTTGCAAATCGTTGACGAGTGAAGCCGAGTCGGACCCAGACTGGAGCTTTGAGCCTCGCAGCCCAACGGCGCCAGAAACACCATAGACGGCCTTGAATGAAAGCTTCAGCGGGAGCCACACCAGCCACCAGGTCGGACCCCATAGCAGGCGTCGCCAAATGAGCCATGCAATGGTGCCAACTAGTAAATAGAAGGCAGACTGCAGGTACCAGGTGTCCGACTTCTGACTCTTGAGCAAAGTGCCAAGGAGGGCGCGAGAACTGGTCAATATCGTGTCCAGGCTCGAGTAGTTCTCCGAGAGCTGGGCAAGAGCCTCGGTGGATTCTTTCAGGGTGTTGTGAGCGAAGTCGCTTTTGGTCAGCTCGGTGGCCATCATATCGTGCGTCCTCCGCATCGACTGCGTCACATCGTGGCTGGCGTGGAGCATCTGCTCCTCCTTGGACATCTCCGAGGGCCGGGGGCGCTGACGACGGGGCGCCACGGTGGGGGCGGTGCTTGATGCCGGCGACGATGCGCCGGACCGTGGGTTCGAGAAGGAGGCATAGAGTAGCGCTCGTTCCTGTCGCTGGGCGGCTTGCAGATTACGCCTCGCTGCCATCTGGGCTTTGCGGAACGACGTTCGAGAGCTGGTGAAGTTCATGTTAGCTACAACCATCGTCGTTGGTCATTTGTGCCTTGTCCCTTGCTTGCAATTTGCCCTGTTTGGCACAAAGAGTGCGAATAACCGAAAGGGGTCGCGACATACAGCTGCAGCTCTTGACCGAGTCGCTCGACGCCGTCCTTCAGCCGTTCCCTGTCATGCGGGAGGGTGCTGCCCGGGCGGCCAGGGGGCAAGTCCACGATTTCCTCGTGCAACAGCTCAAGCTCCTCCTCCTGCTCCCTTAGGACCTGGTTGATCTCGGAGCCCAGCTCGGCGCCAACATGGTCGTCATCGGCAGCACCGAGCGGGACGGAGCCGGGTTGGAAGTCGAAGTTGGCGAGACGGCGGATCAACTCATTGAGCTGGTTTGTAGCGTCTTGTAGCACATTGAGCCGGTCTTGCAGCTCGGCGAAGCGCTTTTCCAGAAGCTCTAGAGACATTTTGAGCGGCGGATGTGAAAGTGTGCGGCCACCATGTGGAAGGTGGAATGTGGAATGTGGAATGTGGGAGGTGAAAGATGAAGGGTGAAAGGATGTCGATGTGTCCAACTGTCCCTCCAACCTCACTTCCAGGGACCCTGAACAGGCTGTGACGTTGCCAATTCGCTAAGCTCAAGAAAAGGTAGAGATGCTTTTGTAGGTATGAGAGGTACCTATGTACATCCATGGATCTAGCCCGTAGCGCCGAGCCAGCTAATCTGGGTTGGGTTAGATAAGTACATGGGTATCTACCGAGCCCATTTCCACCTCACTTGCACCGCCTCAGCTCGTCCCCCCCAGAAAGCCACACCTAGCCTAGGTAGTCTTCCAGTGAAGCTTCGAAAAACCTCGGATTTGGATATCGTCAACCCCGAGGTCGTCGTTCCGCTGCTCGCTCAATCGATTAGATATAAGCATACCTGTCTCAACATCGAGCATTGAGCGTGCAGATTCAGATGCGGATCCAGGTACGTCCACTGCCACCTGCCTACCGAATTCAAAATTCCGCCCACCTGCACTCGTCACCCTCAACAACTGACTCATCCCTCGCTGTCTGTACGCAGGGTTCCAATCCTCCCACGAGACCACGATGATTACACGATTCATAACCGAGGTGAAAACCAAGTTCAACCCATTTTCGATTCGCTCGCGCGCCACCCGGCTCTTCCTCAGCTACCTGCCGCCCAACGCCCGCGCCCAGGGCATGCTCATCAACACGACCCTCCTCCCGCGCACGTCTACCGAGCCCAACCTGTTAAGCGTGAAATTCAGTGCGTCTAGCCTGTCCTATCCTGTCCGAATAGCCATCTAAGTTCTTTTCGCCATTCTATATTTTAATTTTACCGCGTAGTGTCACTTGCTGACCTCTCTACTTTCTGCTCGAACAGAGGATGGCAAGGAGATGAAGCTCGACGGTGAGACGTTAGGCATCAAGGGCATCATCGAGGAATGCGACAGACACTCCCGTGCCCTGCAGAAGCAGGCTGATCTTGCCGACGGCTAGGCAAACCCGACTTCTACATTTTCTTTCTGTATCTGTACACCTACGAGCATCAATCGGCGTTTGGGGGAGTTGCCGTGCGCGATATCGATATCACTTGGCTGCGCAATACAAGACCATTCCCATACCAGTCCCACCTGCAACTGTATATTGTGCGATTGCCAACCATTAGCATTACACTGGTGGAATGCGCCTCGGAGCTACCACCCGCGTCCCGAACGTCATCTTCCTACGGTGACTTCGACGTTGCAACAAAGCAGCCCCGTACGGTGTCATTCGCGGCACCCTCACTCGGTCGCTAGTGGCACATTGTCTCCGACCAATACTTCACATACATGCTGGCGTGCAGACGTTGTCATAGGACGAAATGACCGACCTTCACGACACCCACGGTGCTTATTAACCTCCCACATGGCGTACACCGAGTTTGCATGTAGATGCACGGAATATGGATATGCACACGGCTTTTTATTTCTCATTTCATCGCCTCAAATCAAATCTATATTGCATAGCTCCAATATGAGGTATCTGTATGTGCGCAGAGCGTGGGGAGGCGACCAATCAATCACCACCTTCGCCTTTAACCGCATAGTAAGCATGTGGAGAGTCTTTTCTTTTTAAGTGTCGCTCATCGGGTTTACGAAGCGGCACCGCTGATAAAGAACCACTTGTCAATAGAGCTGTCAATGGGCTCAGGCGCCTTGTTCTCGTTAGGAGGGAGAGGGGGCAGGTCGTTGGGGCTGACGCGACTGGGGGAGTGGGCAACGGTCAAGTTGGTGCTGTGAAAAGCGTCAGTCTTTCGCATGCCGGGTGGGAATCAAACGTTATGGGCTCATACGTTGAAATACCGCCTGACTTAGTCTTGCCGGTGATGAGCTTCTCCCAAGCCTCGGCGCACTCCGTTATGACGTCGTTGGCATAGCTACGAAACGTGTTAGTCGAATAGTGGTTGGAAACGACGAGGGGCGGAGAATAATACGTACTCCTTGTTCTTGCATTCACCGGTAAAAGCGAACTGGTTCTCGGGCTTTCCGTCGGGAATTTTGTAGATACGGAACCACTCGTTGGTAGCACGGAGAAGGCCAGGCAGGTGGCGCTCGACATCCTCAACGTCGTTCAGCTTCGGGGCCAGAGGGTCGTTGACATCAACGACAATGACCTTCCAGTCAGTCTCCTCCTCGTCTAGCAGGGCCATGACACCGAGGACCTTGACCTGCTTGACCTGGCCGGTGTAACCAACGAGCTCGCCGATCTCACAGACATCGAGCGGGTCATTGTCACCCTTGGCCTTGGTCTCGGGGTGGACAGAGTTGGGGTCCTCCCATGTCTACACAATGAATCGGACCTCCGGTCAGCGGACGGCATAACGACCGGGCGACCGGAAAAGGTGGCTAAGGCCGAGGCCGCGCGCGCGCACTTACCTGGGGGAGGGCACCGTAGTTCCAGAGGTAACCCTTGTGGGGGAAGCAGTTCCGGACGAACCGGAGCTTGCCCTTCTTGATATCCTGCTTGATTGGGTTGAGGAGCTCATCCTTGGAGATCTGGACATTGGACGGTCAGCAGGAACGGAAGGGAAGCCATGACAGCATGCAGATATGGAAGGAAATACCTCGAGCTTGGCGTTGGTCCATCGGGGGATCTCGACGATCATGTTGAGGATGGTCCTCTCCTTGTTGGCATAGAGAGGAATATCGTGGAAGGGCGACAGCGGGACGCCATCCTGCTCGATGTAGACACGGTGCTCGAGGGTGTTGGGAGCAGCCACCTTGCGGATGGTGTAGGGAGAGGCCATGGCGGGCAACTGGGAGGGCGCTGGCTCGTGGAGGTCTGGATTGTAAGACGAAGAGGGGGAGCCCGAGAAATGTCGAGCAAGCTGAGCTGAACGTCGGGACGCTATGGTGACGACGGGTGTGGACGTGCCAACAGAGAGCAACGGGAACGATGTGGGAAATGGACGTGGATGGGAGCACAAACGGCGAGGATGCGGCGAGGAAGAAATAGTGGCGGCAGCAGAGGCCCGGCTAGGCGAAGTGGCAGCAGCAGCAGCAGTAGTAATGGTACGGGCTGGAGGGGTTCTGTATGGAGGGGCTAGAGGGGATGGAGGGGGAGGGGTCGGCCAGGAACCGCATCGCAACCCCACCAGCGAACGGGTGGAGACGGCGTGATTGGCCCGCTGCCCTGGGTTTCTTACTACTGCTGCTGCTGCCCGGGCTGGTCGAGTCGCAGCATGGCCTTGCGGCTGACGCTGCGTTGCCAGCAGTAGCAGTGCTGGCGCCCGCCGTGGAAGAATCTGCTCCATCGCGAGCGATGATGACATCGCCCCCAGGTATTCAGGTATTCCGGAATTAAGAACCTGGAACCAGGTATTGTACCAGTACCAGTGCAAACAAAGGCAACTACGAGTACAGATCACAGCAAACAGGACGACGATATCTGCACCCGCTCGCTACAAGACAAATAAATCACAGCAAGTGAAGTGCGGTGGAAATGCCAAGTAGAACTGCACGTCCTCAGCCGGGGGGCTGTCGGTGAGCTACCTTAGGGAAGGTGGTAAGGTTTTTTCTTCCATGTCTGCAGGGTCTGGCTGCCGCCCATAAACGCTGTGGCTGGAGGGCCCATAAACGGCATATCCCCCACCAGCCACATCCAGCACCTGTCCACGACAAGGACATCACCTGGCAACCTGTACTTAGGAATAGGATAGTAAGTGAGGGTTAGCATTTGTCAACTTACCTAGCCTCCCGACAAGCTTATGGCGGCGCAGAGGTATCATGAATACAAATTATTGGACTCTGAGCTGGGTCATATCCTTATTCTGAAACACCTGCATGTTGAATCAGCTATCATTCCAAGTAGCATTGCATGAATGTTTACATACCTATGTAGTAAGAGCGAAACGATAGGCCTCATCATCCATTGCCCAGCTTGCACTAGGTATGTTCAAACGAAGTCCTACGGTAGCGTTGTCTTATGCGCATGACCACAGAATGACCTCGGAAGCTTCAACAACTCAATCATAATGGACAAGTACCTACCGGTAGGGTTTCATAGCTAGCTTTCTCAGCTTTCTCTCAGTAATACTGCAGTCAACAGCCAGCAATGCCTGAGGGTAATAAGCCAATGGCCAATTAGACACAGCTTGCGATCAACCAACCATGAGCAAGTTGATGCCGCGCCAGTCTTTCTCGATCTTCCTTGTAACCACAACTGGGAGGGGGGGATCTTTATATGCGCCCGCCCAGCCTGGCATCCAAACAGGGGCATTTCTGACATCTTCGACAACTTCGGTATTGTCCTTGTAAAAAAGCTGGCGCAGAGCGATTGTTGCGATGACATTGCCGTACTTTTGCGCGACTTTAGCCAAATGAACCAGCCTGGCATCCAGGCTGGGGACGGATTCAATTGCAGCCGAGACCTCCTTATCCGATTGCAATGCCTATCAGTCCACGCCCATAACAGGGGTTAAATCGCATATCTGTAGAGTGAAGCGGCGCCGCTGTCGCGATACACTAGGGCTCTTTAGAAGAGCCGGGACTGTAGTTGATAATGTCAGTTGGTTAAGTATCTGCACTCAACCTATGCTCCCACATTGAGTTTATTTGTTCTGCATTCGAATTGGCCTGAAAGCTTCAGATAGGTGTTCGAAGCTGCAATTTATACAAACAACCAACCAAACAGGCAAGCACGCAAGCAGCGCTTAGCTTATGGTGCCTTTTGGGTGCCCATATCAATATTACAACTCGACATGTGTAATCGTGTTGGCCATGTTGGGGGAACAATGTCGGCTGGGACACCGCAGGACGGTGCAGCATTTTCGAGTTGTGCCGCGGTACCCTATTGTGTAGTTTGCTGAATGTCGAAATCGTCGACAAGCTAATGACACGAAATAGGCTGCTTCGATCCAAATCAGACCTAGCATCACATCTCTCTGGACTCCGTTCGTTGTTGTTGGAGAATGCGAGCTCTACTCAGCCGTCTTCAAATGTTAGCGCCGCCCAAACGTAATTTCGTAGCCCATTGTACAGGCTGATCACTGCTCCCAATGATGCCAGCTGTTAATGTTGCAGTCCGAGTAAACGATATGCTCAAGCCCCCGGTATAAACAGCAACAATGCAAGATCTTTTGTCTGTTGGTTGGGTTGGGTTGGGCTTTTTCGAGGCGAAAGATGGGACGCCCTATGCCCCCTACTGACTTCGGACCTTCACGATGTCATATACGCCCTGGCAACTGCTCGAGTAGACGGAGGGGGAATGGGAAGACACGTGAATGGCCTGCTACAAATGTGAACCGTTACCGTACCTGTGTGTTAGAGTTTCGCTCGCGGTCGACTACTCCCATCGAAGACCCAGTTCATGAGCACACGAGCGATGGTCTACAGTTTCGCTGTCTGGAGCACCTGTCTGCAGCACAGCTAGGGCGGGACGTTAGAAGTAGAAGAAATGGAAATGAAGAAGAGCGAGGGAGCACGAGAGAAGTGGATGTTGAGAAGTAGGTAGGACGAGGTCATGATCCCCTTACTTTGGAGACGCTGCGATTGCTGGCACACGAAGTGGGTCTCGGTCAAGCTTTGGTGGTATAAGCCTTGAACATGACATTGTCACGCAAGCAAGAAGCGAACTGTGTGTCCACAATACAACCCAGATGAAGAGTCTAGCCGGTCCGAACCAGCCAAACACGAATGTACTTATCTGTATACTTTACTCGAAAATCGCATGTACACAGTTCGTTGTATCAATGTGCTGGCAAAGCAAGCTGCAAGCGGCCTTGGCAGATGGCCATGCACATCAAGTACACACCAGCTCCAGACTTCCAGAGTAGCTTGAGCCGATTTCCCAATCCGTCAGCAACTAGCAATAATCATCCTGACCGGGGGTTTCACAACTGGTAAGAAGCTTCACAGACATAGCTATGCTCTCAGTTTGAATATAAAAGCTTCCTGTGCCGTCAACGTAGAACCTCTCTGCTGCTGGAGAGAAAATGGCCCCCAACCTTGACCAGCAGCAACGACTCCAAGTAGTGGTTGTCACGGGACAGGATTGTCCATGTACGACATTGCGACAGCTGCTTTGGGAGAGCTTCGATTTTCGGTCAGGTAAGGGCTTCTTATTCGTCAATGGCATAGTCTTGGCCAGGGTGCACAGCCAATCAGCGTCAACCTGACCTATAAGCTGTACTGGCTACTCGCAGGCGCACGACAAGTGGTCGTCCTCGAGCTGCTCTCATGTCTCAGGCTTCATTGAGACTTCACACAATTTGTGACTCTGGAAACAAATTCACTTATCGTAATTTCACCCCACAGGTACCAAGCAGCCGAAGTACCCGCTGGTCCTCGCTGATTCGTGTTGCGTGTCCGTCTGACAAGGAACGGTACCTCTCTTAGCCGACTTACACGGCCCACGCAGGCATCATGCCCCCCCAACTATCCCAGCTTGCCTCCCAGGTACCTGGGTTCATAAACGAGCATTCCAAGAGGAGGAGGCGTGACACCCCAACCCTTGACCTTTCCCAATATTTTGACTTTCCCGCTTTTTACGGAGAAGACGAACAGTCTAGCCCCGGATCTCGGACTAGGTCGGTGGCCTCGTCCGATCCGGGGCTCACGTCTGGCCCATCCGAGGAAGACGGAGCACCTTCACCCGGCCCTGCTTTTGATCCTTACCACAAGGAAGCCATCAAACAGATAAAGCAACAGGATGATCGTTTTACTGTCCCGGAGCGTGAGATTCGACCTAAAGGCGGGCTGCCATACCCTTCCAAAATCCATCTGGATAATGCGCCAAGCCCTACAGGGTCAAGCTCGTCCGGAAACCATGTCGTAATTCTTTCGAACCCGGGATCTCCAACCATGTTGTTCGATGCCGTTGTTGAAGAAAACCATCTCTACAACCGTGGAAGGCGAAGTAAGCCTTTAGAAAACCCCGAGAAAGTCGCCGTGATGCGAAAACTCGGAGCTTGCTATCGTTGCAAACTGCGCAAAGTAACAGTGAGGCGAAACGCTATTCGTCACTCCTTTCATCACTGACACTATATATAGTGTGATCAGGGAGCTCCATGCTCTAGCTGTATCAAGGACGCCGCCAAACTCCAGCGTACGGACTGCGGCAGTCTGGCTGACCACATTTGTTGTCGCCAGCAGCCAGCAACTGTGTTTAGTGAGATCGACCGAATCAGCTGTAAGTCATTGGTGGACTCCCTGTTGCTAAACAGACCACTAGGACAGGTTCTAATGCTCTCTCATAGGTTCTGAAATGCCTCCGCGAGGAAGAGCTTTGAATAGTTCATACTTCAAAATCTTCTTCTATCCGTTTATGTTAGGTTCGCCGGGATTGTCAGTCCCAATCTCAGTCGTGGAGCGTGGAACAAGAGGTACACAATACCAGTTGAACACAGACGAGTTTTCGTTAGACGAGCACATGCTCGTCCAATGGGCATCATCGCAAATGCAATTGGAGCGTAACGGCTTCCAATCTGCCGTGGATCATATTGCCGAATCTTGCATGGCTTATGGCCGGCCGGATATCCTGCCACACGTTAGCACATCGTCCTAAAACTTCGTGTTGGCTACCGCTGACGTCCGTATAGTCTGATCTACTTGCGAAAGTCCACAAACTAAGATGCCTTTACAAAGTGTGGAGCCACAGCAGCTTTACCTTTGAGAGGCGACCTGGGTCCGAGCCTGAGCAGCTTCCATGCGAGATCGAGCGGGTTTTAAAAGCAATGGCTGCAAAGCTGATGAAGGGCATCGAAAGCGACGTGCTGGGCGAACTGGCTGGGAGTCGACTAAAGTCATCAGCAGACCGGTTGCCCCTTTGGACATGTATGATGCAAATCATCCTCCTGTACCGTGACTTGATGACAATTGCTGTCTCACGAGGTATGTGCCCATAGTCCCGGCGAATCCGGCGGATGTGGCTAACTCTCTATAAAGAATACTGTATCCCTGGAGATCTACATCAAAGAGCTGAACGTCTGATGAACTTCACAATTGTGATGTGTGATTTGCATTTCAAAAAGCCGCTCAAAGTGGCTGAAATCGAAGCGCACCTCAAAGATAGCTTCATAAGAGCCGAATCTTCAAAGCAAAGTTTCTGTAAGCTGAATGAGTCAATATATGACCAACTGGCGAACGTAGTAACTAACAAAGTATCCAGTTATGGAAATTCGGCAGCAATGCAGACCATCTGACAGCGTATTAGTAGCTCTTCTAGCCAAGGGCTCGAAGGGTTCAACGCGGCCTCCACCCTCAAAGAAACTAAGGAAATAGGCGCATTTACTTTTCTTTCTGGCTTTGGAAAAGCTGGCTATCGGGGTTTGAATTTTTTTTATTTTTGGGCAAGGACGAACGATCCCCGGTGCATGAACGGAGACGAAATTTGGTATTGGAGTACAGGAGTTCGAACGTAACGGATATACCCATTTGTCGTATTTGTGCATTGTCTCCGGCCAACGATCCTACCATCGCAGAGGTGGGCTTTGGTTGTTCAGCAACGCTTTGTGAAGGATTCGGTCTCGAGACACAGAGACGAACCAACGAGGATTGGATTGTGATTTTTGGGCAATATTTTCTTTTTTAGGTATAGTTTCAGTCGTCAAAAGGCCCCTTGCAGGAAACAGTAGGACGGGAAATGTCCTCATTCCAATTGTACGGGCCACATGTATTATTTAATTAACGATCACGAATCCCTTGGCTGCACAAGTACCTCGATCTTATCACAAGGTTTCTGCGTGCTGTCTCTCGCTTTCCCAACGTGGCTGAGCGAGCTGGTGATGCGATGATGATCGAAAATTCGGTAAAATGTTGGATTCAAGCTTACTGTCAGTTCAAGCTTGGTCTTCTTTTTGCCATTGACTAGCTTTGCGCCTAAGCTGTGAAAACAGTTAGAACAATGTAACCAAGGATGACGAAAGAATTACACGCACCTGAAAAGGTTCTCAAGTTCTTCCGAGCTTGAGGGCGGCTGAGGACATAGCTGAGAAATCAAGTTTGCAACCTCTCCGATATACTCTGCCCAGAATATTGCTTCTGAATTCCATCGACAAACCAGATTTTGTAGACTTGCGAACAACTGTTCATCGACAGGCCCAAGGCTAGCACCCCACCTGAAGCAGAGTGTCAGGCTAAGCACCGCGCGAGCTAGATGTGTGAGTCCAGGGGTGCTAGAATCACGTCCAATCGACCGGTGTAGTTGAAACGATGCATTCGACTCGGTGGAGTCTCCGCTTCTTGACCAAATCTCGCTCACGAAGAGCGGCCCAAGCCCTAAGCTGAAGACTGTCACAGGATCTGAACGGGTAATGCCAGACGGTAGAGATGATTCAATCATCTTGACGACAGTGCCTAAAGCAACGGGGCTCGTATCAATGCCATGGGGTAGTAACGGCAGAGGTCTTGATTCTCTGACGTTGACGGGAAGTCTCATAAATAACGCGCCTTCCCTGTTGCCGCCATTACAGAAGTTTACCGTGCGGATGTTGGGAACAGCGCTGACTAGAGCTTCGACAACCACAGCGATAGCAGGGAATTGAGCTCGTCGTCGCTTGGACATTCCAAATATTTTGCCCTCATACTCAGCATTCGTTTTCCGCATGGTAGTTGTCTGCCTGAAAAAGGTCCCGTTGACTGCACTGTTTGTTATAAATATAGTCAGAGATCATCTCTCCCTCTTCTCATGCCAACTTTTTTGACACTGAGCAGGCTTTCAGGAACATGCAAGGGTGAGTATATGGGAGTAGGTGGAAGCAATGTCGTCGCCATGTTAGGAGTGATTCACACAGAAAATACGTACTAAGAACCGACTGACGGAATCGGGTATGGATGAACTGGGTCGTTGTGCATCAGCACTTCAACCGGGATGGAGTCAGTAATTAATTCCCTTTTGCAGTAAAGAATTGTTCGTGAAGCGGAGGCTTGCAGGTGTCTTGCAGGTGTCTCGGCAGCATAGATACCTGTTAGGGAAATATATGCCCCCAAGACTTGCCAGAAGGGGAATAAAACACCCCAGGGAATACATACTACTCCCATATCCCCTGAAACCTCCACCGCATAGAAATATATCAATGCCGTTATTGTTTGGTCCTCGTTGCGTTTCTCCTAGCAGTGGGAAATCTTGCTGAAGGCGGGCGAATGCGCTTTGCATTCCTGCTTCTAAATCATTGAGTGCCTCGGTTCGAACTTCGGTGTCATTCTTTTCGAGGATATTAATGAGTCTTGCAGCACCGAATGGAAGACTTTTCCCTGCACGAGCGGCTGCGATCTCGTAGTCCTTCACAGCTGAATTCATATAAGTCATCTGGACAGATCCCCCTCCAAGGTCAAGGAACAATCCATCAACAGTATCAAATCCACTCCTGGCGCCCATAGCGCCGAATAAAGTCTCGACCTCGGGTGCCAAAACATGAACACCAAGACCAGATTCGGATCGAATGGCGCTTAACATGGATGCCGCATTGCTTGCCTTCCTCATGGCTTCGGTTGCAAACACAGAGATCTGCTCTAACGGCACCCCGAACTCATTGGCAATGAACCGGAATCGAGCCAGCGTCTGCGAGACGCGGGAGATGACATCCGGTGGAAATGTGAGAGGACCTGTGGGCAGTGATTCGTTGAGCGCATCGAACAATGAGATGGCGGCGCGCTCTCGATACAGACACTTCAGAAGACGAGAGGTCGGTGGTGACAGATCTGTTATGGAGAAGCGAATGCCATTGCTATGTATCGAGTAAGCTTCATTCGAGCAGAGATAACATATCACATGTGACCGACGTCACACACCTTCCCATATCGACTAATGCATGAAGATGATTTGAACAATGGGGATCCCACGCCGGCATTTTCGACCGGAAATTATCAAGTGTTACGATATCAACAGCAGACGCCATGATGTGCGCCCACTTCGTCAACACACGACAGAGAGATGATGAAAAATGTTGGGTATGATGTAAAAATCGAGGGGCATGGCATCTCGGCATCCTAGGGACCTAAAGGTCCGTTCCAGCAGAGCAAGGAACACGACGAACGAAACAGACTGGTTCCACCCCCACCAGCTGGCACAGACCGGCCAGCTCTCAGCCGCATGCCAAGGTACCTAACTAGACTAACATGTAGTTACCACACTGTTTATTCGCGAATCGCCTCCAGATTTACATATAAATACTGGACAGTCTCGACAGTACATGTAAAACCAGAGGCAGGATCCAACCACGCTAGAACCATTGGCACGTATCGGATGACGATCAAGATGCCTAGGGCACTTTATATCAACATGTTTAAGATTGTGATGTTAGAGGACGGCCACGTGCATTTGTGTGTTTATATCACTCCAAGTTGCCGATCAGCAGACTGCGCTCAGTTGCATTTAGCATCCCAGATGACTTGATGAGCGACTCGACAAGACTTGCTATAACAGCCTCACAAGCTGATACATGATGCCCTTCCACGACGCATAGTTTTAACGGGGATGCCTTATCCACAATAGCCTATGATAACAGGCGCTGTGAACGTCTGGGATCTTAGCTTCGGTGCTGGCATTGTAAGGAACACCAATTATCATCCCAACGCCGGTTAACGATATTTGCCGGCGTTGTACGACGACGATATGTGGAATGCTCCACCAGATCATGCAGATGCGCGTTTCACGGCCAAGCAGTGATGAGACGCGGGGCGAGATAAGATGCCGTTGAGGTCGCACTCCCTGAGTCCTGCCCTTACATCCTGAGGAAGTACTCGCGAGCAGAAGCTTGAGCTCGGTTGAGCAGTACTCACTATGTAGTACTTATGTACCTGTCCAAGAGGACCTACATCACCCTGCAGTGACAGGGCGAGGCAGCACTAGATCGCGCCAAATGACCACACCCCAAAAGTCGGTAAAGCCGAAGTAGGTAACACCTGGGTCCTTATGGTATCGATTTGGGATCCCAGAACTTGCATCACCGTCTTAGGCTGACGATCGTACCCAAGAGCTACCGGTCTCGCCGGTTTGGAGCTATGTGAACGTGATGCGCTTGTTCTCAGGGCTCGAGAGGTTCTTGCCCGAGTTCCGTAATTTTGCCCGCAACTTCGTGAGCATGGTTGTGGTCGTCACATTGGCCGCAGCAAGGCTACATGACTGCAGGTACTGAACTGAATGCAAGCCTACCGAGCAAATTGCCTAGCTTGACTCAATATTGAACTTTCGTCATTCTTTCATAATCGCCCTCCTACGTAAAGTGTTCGGCGATACTCGTTCAATGGCATTCATCGTAGTTGGGCAGGGCCACCAACGTTTGCATTACCGAGTGCCCTGTATGGTATCTATGGGTTGACACCGCAAGCGAGAGACATATGTGTCGCAAGTATAGCCGAGCCTTTGAATCATGTATCGCATAAAACCCGATTCTACAACTCGCGTAGCTAAGTACTTGTTTCGTCAATCGGAATTAGAAAAGGAGTTGCTGTAAGGCCATCTGAAGGCCATCTGGACATGGCCCAAGGACCTACATGAGAGAGGTAGGCGAAGGTATGCGAACCTGGGGCACATGCAGGTGGATCAATTAGGGCGTAAGGTCGCAGGCTGCAGGTCACGGACCAAATAAACTGGGGGTACGAATGCATGCTGTATGGGATGCAGTGTAGAAATTAGGTGACCTTGTCTTCCAGCTAGCTCTGTAGCCGTAGATAGTAGCTTAATATTCTGACCACATGCCCCGGGCAGGATGAACATAGACGCGTTCAGACGCGTCAAGCTCGCGTATTCGATCGGTCTACTAGTACTCCACTTCAAGGCTGGCGCCCAATTACTGTACAACAGTAGACACATACTGTGCCGCATATCCAAACATGTCGGCTTCATCTACCTCGAAATTCAGCTCACTGTCAAAGACACTGTTATCATGAGTATCGCGCAACATGTGTTCAAGTTTCCACGACATACATCTACTCCCTCTCTAAAACGTGACAACTACATAAGCCATGCTGCATGTAGAAAGGTACATACTAATCGCCCCAAAGATCTGTGATAACATTTAATAAGTAATTAGAAATGATGGTTCTCTTAGAAAGCGTTATACATGGTATTCGGTAGGTACCTAGTAGTACCTTAGTAAAAGCCTACGATGTGTTAGGAGGCGAAGTATTCCAAGTAGATAGGATATTCACACGTGTGTTTACTTACATACCTCAAGCAACCAAGTGATTATACCCTATTATTCTCTGACCCAGTGTAGGTAGATACGCTCTTAGCATTCTCAGCAATGCGTTGTTGAGTTGGGGGATTCGGGTTCATATGCCTGTGATTATAGGTATAAGATTGTAAACCTTGAACGTCCCTACTCCCGAGCCTCCTACTCCTACTAGGAGGTAGTATGCGAGGTATGTACAAGTAGTGAGTGGGTGGGTGGGCAGAAGGTGGGAATTATCCAAGCTGCACCTGCCCCAGATGGTGGTGCGTACCTACCAGGGGGCTACTTGCGTTACCTACTTCTACCTAGGTAAGTACCTACCCCCCTACCTACACGTAGGGAGAGATCACCCACATATGGCATCAACACACACCCCGCGCCAGACCTATCGGTGCCCTCTTTTTACCTGCCCTGTAGGTAGGTAGGTAAGTACACATGTAGTTTGTTGATTTTGGACATCTGGGTGCCACCTCTCTCAACCACACTTCGATCAACCCGAATCGGTGGACTCCTTTGTGATCTCTAGTGAAACCCAACCTGTGCACACTATCTAGGTAACTCACCGACCTCAATTACAACGCGTAACCGGGGAAGGCGAAGCTACCCAGGCCTGCCAGGTTGGAGACTAGAGCTCTCCACCCGTCACTCGCTCATCCAGTCGTCTCATCGTCTCGTCGTCTCATCACTACTCGAATCCCAAGCTCAGACCCCCACGCGCAGAGTCACCAAGGGCAAAGGGGCAGGGCCATCCTACATTCGGTATCGGTCAATCGGTTCCAAGTCAGTCAGCCACTCGTCCAGTCGGCATACGATCCCTCTCTCTCGCACTGCTTGCTGCACTGCTGCGTTGCAACTTGCTGCGGGCGTGCTGTCGACAACCTCGGTCGCATCACTCCCATCCGCGCTTTTCCCAAACGCGTCCCGGGAACACACGCAGTAAGTCGTTCGCATTCTCCTATCAGGTCGCAGCTGTTATCCGGGCACATCCTCGCTCTCGCCCACCTTGGCATCCTGGACGCTTTCCACCCGTCGGCCGATCGATGCATGCGTAGTCTGCGCTTGGCGCCCCACGCCTCCTGTTGTGTCGCTCCTCTCGCTGGCACACCTGCATCCGCAGTGCATGCGCCGTCGAGCGACACTACCAGGACTACGTACAGACTATCTACTAAGTACGCAGGCGGCAGAGCCAAACATGCGTTGACAGCTCTGGGTTTGGCCTTGGGCACTCCGCAACATTCACTCCACAAGCACTACTAGGCGACGACGTATCTACACTACCTCTACTACGAACAGTAGTAGTAGTAGTGTCCAGTGTCCACCCTTACTTAGCCCACTGCTGTTTTGCGCTTCCGTGTCCCTTGTCCTTGACTCCAGCCGTCCTTACATGCGAGTAGTACTAACACCTTCACTAAATTAAGCTCCCACTTGCACTTCGTTGCTATCGAGTGCCTTTCCTCTCTCATCCCCAAGCTTGCCTCGGGGTTTCCTTGTGCACATTTAGCCATATCATTTGCAATTGACCGCCGCACGGTTTCCCACACTCGCTTGCTGTTCATTCAGTGTTGATGCTCAGTGGTGGCCACTGGCAAGTCCAGCTTCGTGGCTCGCGTCGTCTTACAAACCGCGCCAGGACGCGACACTGTGCACAAGACTGTGTTGTCATCCTATTCAGGTCAAATATTCCCAACTGTTGTCGCTCGACGCAGGGTTCGCGCCACTCGCTCGTCTGCATTCGATACATGGGTACCCAGCGCAGCATTATTGGGCTCGGTACATCGAACATCAGGCCTTTCTAACCTCTCTGACGAGCCTGGCGCCCGTTCTAGATACTTAAGAGGGTATGTTCTCCTCCTCAACCCCCTGCAACCCTGCAATGCTACCTTGTTCCATCACCCTCTACTCTCTTTATCCTGGAGTACTCTTATCCAGCATCGTCCCAACTCTCTTTCACTTCGCAGTACTGTCTTTCCTTCTCCCCTCCCCAACATCACCAGGATGGAGGGCTACTTCTCTCAATCATGAATCGGCAGTCGATTGTCCCGATATCTGTGTTGTCGCATCACCACGGCGCAAACCGATCTATTTCCCAACGACACATGGTCGTCTCACGATTCACTTCATCTGCATTGTCTCTCATCATGCTCGGCATCTGATCACAGCAGTAGTGCCTGCCGTAGCCACGGGCACATCGTACGCTGATTCACGATTTTCCATTCGAACAAGCTAGCGGTGTTAGCTCTCACATTTTCACTCCGAAGGGTTGCTACTCGACAAGTCAACTGACAACGTTCCGGTCGTCTTAGGTTTACAATTATCAAACCTGTTTATGGTTGTAGAGATGACAATACGCCAACTTTGGTAGACTTGATGGATTGAGTCGGACTGTATTTGTCGAATCGCATATTCTTGGAACGAAAATTTGAAGGCCAACCTACAGTACGCTTCCGGTATATTTCAAAATGGCTTCACAGTTTCTCGATACGGCTGCTTGGCCGAACATACGGTCTTCGGATCATGGTCCCAAAACTCCGGAACCTATTGCGCCTGGTGCCGACGAACACTCGCTTCCACCACCCCGGCCGCGCTTAAGACTGAAAAGACGTCATGTCACTCAGCTTAATGCGCCTACTCAGCAGTTTCTGGAGTCGATTGCTGCGGCCGATACGCCAATGCCAAGCGTCGAAGGCGTCGAGGCTGTAGATCAAGAGATGGAAGACACATTGCCGGCTTTTCATGTTGAGGAATCTAGCATAGTTGGGGCTTGCCAACGGCAGACACCGAGGATGTGTTCACCGCCTCAAACCCCGATGATCGATTTCGCGCCTTTGATACCAACCAAGTATCCAGATTGGTACAGCGACTCTACCTGGAACGATTCTGATTCAGAATCGAGCCTCGACTATGAATCTAGCAGACCCTCAACCGCTTTTTCCACCCAGACGAGCTCCTCTTTGTTCAGCCTTTATTCTCGTGCCACTGATGATGCAAGCTGTATCAGTCCAGATCTTGATACAACTGAATTCTTTCAAAAGGTCGAGGCGGACAATAGACAACCCCATCCAAATCACGATAAGCCTCGAAAAGCACCTTGGACAAGGGCCATGAGCTCACACTTGTGGGGCACCTATTTGTTGTATCTGTCAGACCCTCGAGTCACTCCTATACGTCTTGGCAAAAGTTGCATACCACCTCATGGTGTCTGTGCACGTGTAGCACGACAGGCACAACGAAGCTGGAAGGGGTCCAAAACCCAACCTATCGACGAGTCGAGAAGTAGAAGCAGTACTCCCACAGCGGAGTCTACCAAGGCATACATTCAGTGGCCTCATACTGGAGGCGCTACTCGGGCTCACCTGCGAGAATTGTGTAAGATCAGAGCTACAAACAAGCCGGGACGTTATCTCTCGCGAAGCCCCACGCCATTCAATAGAGCCGCAAACCGTCGTTGGAACCGCCGTTCGACACCGGCCCGGTCTCCATCAGTCTTCTCCGCCCAGGACATGGCTATGTCGTTGGCTTTGAGCACCTCTGACACAATGCAGCCTCACGGGCCCCTTGCCCAGCTGACAAGCTCTCAAATAGCGCCCAAAGTAGCAGAGGTTCAATCTGATACCACTTCTATTCATGTATCTCACCAGGGTTCGATACCGAAAACGCCTGTCAAGAACCAGATCATCGAAAAGTCCTTTTTGGAAACGGATCAAAAGCCAGCCCTACCCGACTCAGGTCGATTGGGCTCCCCATTTTTTGCTAAGAGTTACGGACCTAGCTCCTCATTTATCAAAGATGATATCACACTACCCAGGCAGTCAAACACCCTGGGGCCCCGCAAGCTCTTGCGATCACCCGTCCGCCTTACTAGATCGCGATTAGGTACACAGAAACGCAGATCTGTCAAAGGCCACGAAGATAAGCCTTGGAAGCGGCCAAGTTTGGCAGCCGCCTTCTCCAAGGAAGACGCGCACGAGGTAGATGATCCTGTTGAGGTTCTTCATGTCGAGAAACAGACTATGCGAAGCGCAACAGGCCACCATATAAGTAGTGATGAGCTTCCTCAAGACTCGTCTTTTGAGGTTCCACTTACAGCTTTACCAGAAGCTCAAAGCACCGACCCGAATGCGACCCTAGCTGTACTATCTCAAGCATCACCGTCACAACCACCTCGTCTGGGATCACCATTCGCAACAAGCTCGAGCCAAAGCTTTCCCAATAGATTATACTCTGCGAGTAGTTTCAGCTTTGCAGCCTTGCGCAGACCCTTTGCCACCGTCCAGCAAACATCACAACCAATCATAGACCCCCCCTCATCCACACGGTCCAATCTTGCCTCACGCCTAGCTTATCTGGACCAGAGACTCAAGGAGCTGCGTAACCGCGGCAGCGATCGCAGGCGCTCCCAGTCACCGCTCTAATATGACTTGCAAACTACCCTACCACTTTTAGTCGCCACATGCTTCGTACCTTGTATACCTCTACCAGATGTTTCCGATGATATGTTTTACGACGACAACGATCCAGAAACGCAGCTTCATGCGTGACGAAGTGCACATTATGCTGCCGAATCTTGGAGCTCACCATTTGCCTCATGCCATATGTAGAAGGATGATAATATATGGCTTTGAATAGCTTAATCACTCCATGTACTTCACTCTCAACTAGGAGAACGAGATTGGAAAATACATTTTGCTTCACACATTCTTTCTTGCATTAGGCTCTCCGGACCTAGCACCATCGATAACCAAACACTCTCGCCCTTTTCTCCTTCCTTCTCCCCCTTTCTTCTGTCACGAGCATTACGAAAGACACGAACGATTCATGAATGAGCCGAGTTTTCTTTTCTTTTTCCGAAGCCGCGCGGATTACAGCTACGATGCCATTCGGACTTTGCAGCCCCATGTAGTAAGAATAGCCATGGGTTTGCGCCAAAGTTCTTATGAT
Source organism: Astrocystis sublimbata (assembly GCA_022453515.1). Lineage (NCBI taxonomy): Eukaryota > Fungi > Ascomycota > Sordariomycetes > Xylariales > Xylariaceae > Astrocystis > Astrocystis sublimbata. The sequence goes on along the minus strand of JAJNNY010000006.1, from coordinate 210,489 downwards.
TTCGGGGATGAGACGGGAGGGTTCACGTTGTCGGTATAATTCAACGATTGTCTGATAACTACCTAGGTAGCTAGCCCTGTAGTCCAACGTCGGCAGTTTGAAAGCATGATACGAAATACAAAACAGCTAAAACCTTCTCGAATGCTTTTCTGACCTCTTCACTTTCCATATTCAGTCGCAGGTGACGGATTTGCTACGTTGCAATACCTGATGTCCAACTGGAATTGCAGTATCGCAATGTTAGCCTAGGTATACCAGGAGTGCGAAAAACTTCTTGTACATTGTGCATGTCTCGTGCACGTAAAAGTTAGAATTTGGCTTCGAGAGAGGTGCCGACTGAAAATATAGGTTCGCAGCTACAGTAGGTCGAGGCCAGTAGGCTAACTACTACCTAAGTTAGGTAGGTAGGTACATATAGTTGGATGCTATCTCCAAGTCGAGGGGCAAAGAATGAGACAATCACGTCTACCCAAACCCCGCTCTCCATAATACGCAGTCCCAAAACACAGGCCTGTTGCAAAAGCTGCCGCGCTCAAAAGCGAGTGAGCTCCCACTGAAGTCCAACATCATTGCCATATTCGCAAACAATGGGTTCTGTCGACACTTCGCAAAAGGACTTGGCTGTGTTAGTCACCGGGTTCGGGGTAAGTCATGCCCGTGCCCATTAGAGCTACATTCAGAGCTACATACCTATGTAGCTACCTTGGCAAGCTTGAAGCCAGCCACCGAATGTCATGTCATTGCTCCTTTGCGATGAGAAACGGGCTTCGAATCAGTCGCTCTCAGTCCCCTGTTGTCAGTTCGGTGTCGCGCGACTAACAGGACTTATATCTTGAGCCCTTCAAAGAGAAGTACCCTGTGAACCCGTCCTGGGAGATCGCTGCGCTGCTCCCCGATTACCTCCCGGCGGACCGCGCCAAAGACGCCGCACATCGGTCCGCGCGGCATCTCCCGCCTGTCCGAATCGTCAAGCTCCCCGGGGCGGTCCGCGTCAGTTACGAATACACGCGCGACCTTGTGCCGAGGCTGTGGGATAACGACGAAACGGAGCACAAGATCGACTATGCGATCCACGTAGGCATGGCGGGTCCGCAGCTCGTCTACCAGATCGAGAGACGCGGCCACCGCGACGGCTACTATATGCCGGACGTCGACGGGAGACTGCTTGAGGATGAGACGAGACACGACGAGGAGGGCGATAAGTGGATATGGCACGGCGCACCGCACGAACTATGCACCGATTTCGATATCGATGATGTGCATCGCCGATGGATCCAACGTAGCCCGGTATGAGGAACCCTGCCGCTTTTCAAACCCATGCCTCACTCGGTGTGGTTGCTTATGATGCTGGCGTACGCAAATTGCTGACGCCGTTTAGAAAAACCTAGACCTCAGGATCTCGGAAGATGCGGGCCGCTATTTGTGCGATTTTATCTATTACTCGAGCCTGGCTCACCTGTGGAAGCAAGGAAAGCCTCGGAAGATCGTCTTCTTGCATGTCCCACTGCATTCGGATACAGAGTCTCTGCAGCGTGGGGTTGAGCTGGTTCTGACATTAATAAGATCTATTGCGGAGAGTGAATGGGAGAAGAAGAAATCAGTTGTATAATGCTGTTGATGTTGAGGGTTCTGCTTGCAATGAGTCTTGCGTCTGTCTATACACAACAACCCAATTCTTTTCTCCTTTTTCTCTCCCTCTTGCATGTGAGATTCCAAGACATCAAAAACCATAGGCATGTGTAATCACATGATGTATGGCTTACTCGTTATGATAGGCGTGACGTGTTGGGTGTTGGCCTACACTACGCTACATTTCTGAACCCCGTCTCCGATAGTGTCGCCGATGATAGGAGTGGTCGCCGACAGACCAAATCCCATAGTGTATTTAGTGAGCTACCCGGCGACCCACGCGGGCTCTTGATCCAATCAGCCAACTGTTCTGCCAATCAGGCGCGTGACATTCTAAGACCTCGGCCGCCAACTTATTGAGGGGGGGAGTCTCGGGGGTCAGCACCGAGACGAGGGACAGACAGGGGCTTTCCCAGACTTATGTCAAAAGAATCTCCGCTTCTTATGGAATTGGCCTCATTTGCACTTTCTGTCTGTTTTACTATTTGATTTCACGTAATATCAGGACACGCTCGATTCACCAGACACCACTCACATAAAGTTGCTCTACCGTTTCCAGCCTGCCGTACCACACAAGCAACACGTACAACAACATACCAAGATGTGTATGAAAGCTAACTGCGGCGAATGTGGTACGTCTCATCTGGCATCGAATATCCATCCACATATCCATTGTCTATCTGCAGATTGATATTCCTCGGTTTATTTCGTCGATACCTGGTGTATGCTCTCACTGACAAACCCGCCAAACAGGGAAGACGTCGTGGGTAGGCTGCGGTAGCCACGTCGCCATGGTGCTGGACGCGGTACCGGCGGACCAGCTGTGCACCTGCCAGCCCAAGTTCGTGTCCAACGGCAAGGAGTACCCGCCCAAGGCCAAGTGACGGTTTCCGTGGCCTTTCTGGTAATTAGCTGTCGTCTCACAGTTCGCATGCATCAAGAGCAAGCAACGCTGGTGAAGCGACGAGGGAAGACCAGAAAGGCTGTGCGTGCTGGGTCCTCGATAACTTGATTCGTGTTTGTTTTGGCTACGGTAGTTGTGTTGAGGCGGTATCCCGTGGCTGTTTGTGCTTGGCTTTCGCTTCTATGCGGAAATGCCCTACTACGTGCGGGGATTGGTGTTCGGTGAGCGTGGGCGTGGGCGTGGGCGTTGAAAGCGTTGGGCAAAAGGGATGGGTTGGAGTGCAGGTAGTTACGGCGAGATACTTTAACTGAATGAATTGATTGATTAGCATTCGAACCACGAACCGGATTGTGTGCAATCAGCATTTATATCTACGTACTTAGGGTACCGACATTTAGGTTGGCTTCAATTGCTGGCGGAGAACCTTACCTAGGTATACATGGAAGCTCGGAACCTTCATTCAACCACAGGCTCTTTGATACGCAACCCTCAACACCCGCATCGGTAGCCCCGGCGCCTATCGCTTCCCACTACATTCCGCAAATATGTCAAATAAGATGCAGCTTTCTCTTATACTCTATATTGTAATTCTAGCTTACAAGTCTATCTGAGGTATGATTCTAGACCTGAGCGTCGGGTGCCCACCCAGCTCGATGGTATTGAATGGACCACTTGACATCCACGCCCAGCTTATGAGCCGCCCGCAGAGGAAATTCTGGCTCGCGGAGAAATTGCCGGCCAATGAACACCAGATCGGCCTTGGGGTTGAGGCCTTCGCCTTCTTGGACCACGTCTCTGGCCATTTCAGCCGTAGTAATCATACCGACGGCGCCGAGCGGGAACTTGATGCCCTCCTTCTGCAACGCCTCGTGGATCTGACCCGCCAGGTCGATCTGGTAGTAAGGGTGGACATAGATCTGCTGGTGCTCGTTATTGCCCCCGGAGCTGACGTCCAGGAGGTCGACGCCCGCGGCCGGCAGTAGCTTAGCTACCCTGATTGTGTCCTCGTTGGTCCAGCTCGGCTTTCCGCTATGTTCCATCCACTCTGACGCCGAGATGCGCAGGAACAGAGGCATCGAGGCGGGTATGACTTCGCGCGTCGCCGCGATGATCTCGAAGAGAAGTCGTGTGCGGTTCTCGAAGCTGCCTCCGTACTCGTCGGTTCGCTGGTTCGTGACCGGCGACATGAACTGCGAAAGCATGTAGCCGTGAGCGCCGTGAATCTCGATGGTATCGAATCCCGCCTCAACGGCCCGCCGCGCCGCATCCCGAAACGCGTTAAGCAGCTCCTTTATGTTTTCCAGAGTCATCTCCTTGGGATCTGGGTACCTGCCTTCAGCCTCAGAGAAGCTGATGGGGCTCGGCGCCCACGCGTTATCTGGCCAGCCACCGTGCTCCTTAGAAGCGACAGTGCCATGAGGACCAAGCCACGACGGAAGCACGCCGGCCTTGCGGCCCGCATGTCCAAGCTGGATGCCGATCTTCTGGCCCTGGGAGTGCGCAAAGTCAACTATGCGCTTGAGCGGCGCGATCTGGCTGTCTTTCCACAAGCCGCTGTCCCTGTCGTGTAGGCATGCACAGATTAGCGAAAAGACAACTCATTGTAGGGATGTACAGATCAGGTCAGATCAGAGGAAGCAGGACCAAATCCGTCCGTGGGTTTGGAGATTCGGGGTTTCAGGGCATGCAGGGCATGCAAGGGCCCAAGCGAGAGCAAAAGTATCCATGAAACATACTGCGGGGAAATTCGACCATTGGCCAACACTGGAAACAGTCGGAATCAGCCATCGCCAATTGGGCTGTGCTCTTCATGGCCATGTGTACATACCAGAAGTAGCCTCAATCACGGTGAGACCCGCACCACGGATGATGAACTGCGAGAGGTGCGCAAAGTGAAAGTCCGTGAGATGCCCGTCGTCAGACTAGGTAAACAGATGTCAGCGGTAGCCGTCACGATACTTTCTGCCACTGGCGGCCTATGCTCGCTAACCGAATAAGTACACATAGGTGATACGGCAATTCGATTATTCAATTCTAGCCCTCTGATCCTGAGAGGCTGGAACAGGGTTGGGGCCGTGGCTGGGTTCAGCGCCGTGCCCGCTGGCGGATCTTCAATTCCAATCAGATTTGATGAGCTCATGAATGCGCTGGAAATAGGGTCTGTGGTTCTAGATTGACTACATACCCTGCACGGGCGTGTAAAAAGGAGCGCCGGGAGCGGCCTTGTTTTCAACAGACATGGTATCGTTGTTGTTGTTGGATATTAACACACACAGATATGCTCTAAAAAATCAAAAGGTTGATGGCCGCCACTTCGAATATGCAGGCTTTTTATGGGACATGAACTTAGGAACTCTGAAATACAAGGCATATCTCAGGAAGAGTTGGAGCCAGGCGCTAGAGTTTTCATTTATATACATGAAAGTCATTGCATGAAGCTCTCTTTGCTTATCAACAACGCCGACGATAATCACTCAATTAGGTAGGTTTCTGTCATGAACTGCTGCGGGATGAATAAGCACCTCGATTAGTTCTCGATTAGTTCTTAGCGGTCGCACGTCAGGTTGGTTGCGTTGGCCATGCGAGGTGATTGGGAGGTGCAACGCCCGTAAGTTGCATCAACTTATGGGCCTGATCGAGACGTGTTACAATGCTACCTTACAGTTACAGTGAAACTCGATCTTGCAGGTGACGAATAGGCTATCGTATGGCGCGAGAAGCCAAGAATATCCTGTGCTTACTAGAGTCTAGAACATAGTACACAGACGTGCCACTGCCAGACACGCATAGGCGCGGCGCATCAACCATTGCCGACCTGCGCGGAACTCCCGCCAGGTGTCTCCCCTTTAGCTCGAGATGTGTGGTGGGCCAGCGACGATGAGATTCGCAATGGGACTCTCGACTGTCTAGGCATTCTGATATCTTCCGGACCTCGTGTTCAAACACATGAGTGCTTTGGGGGGTGTGGGGGTTTAAGCTAAACAAGCCTGGGGTCGGATCTCTCGACGTTTCAACCATTGGCGTTAACCAGGCGAGTCAGGTACAGTACAACAGTTTCAAACACCAGACCCTGTCGAGCCCTGTCACGGCTTTGCCTGCCGAGGTGGTGGACAATAAAAAGTTGACACCTCTTCTTGGCAGGCCCACTATAGTGACCTCTCTTGCCACCCTCGCAATTCCAACATACCAGAGGCATAATAAATCAGAAATAGAGTTCTTAAGCAGTTCTAGCTATTAGATAAAATATAAGTATTATTAAAGCATATGAAATATTAAGGACTACTCGGATTGCTTTTATATAGCTCTAGAATCGCTATTAAGGTCGGAATAGCCTCAATAATAGCCAAAAACGGAAATGTACGGAAGAAAGTTTTCCAGCTCCAGAAGTACCTGTGGGTCTAGTCTGCAGATCAAGTGTCAACTTTTTATTGTCCACCACCTCGCCTGCCAGCGGAGGAGCTGTACCTGCGCCCCGCCCCCGAGATGTTTCTCGCTGCGCCAATGTTGCTGTTTCGTCCCATATGTCGGAACGGCCAAGGATTCCTGCAGGGGTGGCTCCCGGAATTGTTGCAGGAATTGTTGAGCTTCACGGTTGCCGAAGCAGAGTGTTGTACAACGGATCCATTCTCTTATTAGCTGCCAGCTATCGGATCGCCTTGGGATAGCCCCAAAAGGGATGCCATTCCCAATGAGCAGAAGGGGGAAAAATAGATAAACCAAAGCTCTATCTACCTCGACTCACAAGCAAAGGCCAGTACATTGTGGACAAGATTAGTTCACACCATTAAACCACCCGCTTCAGAAGGCGCCAGCAAGGAACGCATCTAATCGAGTAGAAACCCCATCTCCAGTCATAATGCCAGCTTTCTTTGAACGGCGCAATGCCATGGCTGAAAACATGCCGAACGTATTAGTTGGGAAAGGGGGCATCGTCAACCTCAGCTTGTAAGTACTCGCGCAACATCAATTTAGGTTACATGATTGACTGACATGTGGGCAGAGACAGAATGGGTGGCCCTGACACCGTCAAAATTATGGTTGGCCCCCAGCGCGACGAGTTCTTCATTCCTAGACGGCTCCTCCTTTCGTGCGAATTCTTCCGTGCCCAGATCGACTTTGCTCGCGGGCAGACCTCCCACTCTATCGTGCTGGATAGCCAATGCCCAGATATGTTCAGGCTTTTCGAGTTCTGGCTCTGCGAGAAAAAGGGTCTCAGCTACTTCATCGACGATGCCGAATCCAACCAGTCGTGCGAAGAACTACATTGGGACCTCGTCAATCTGCAACTATTCGCCGCGCACATCGGCGAGGCGGCGCTGCAAGATGTTGCGATGGATGCCCTACAAGACCTTTACCTGCGATGTAACTGGGAGATCGACCCTGAACTTGTCGAGTTTGTGTACACGGAATGCGATGCCGAAGCAAGCTACTGTCTTCGCAACCTTCGCAGGTGGATCGTGGCCATGATCGCCTGGGGCATGGGCGAAACTGAAGAAAGAGGGACGTTAGAAAAGATGTTCAGCAAGGTTAGTGACTTTCGACCCCGTCTCGTTAGGTTTTGCTATGCGAACTCCCGATGCACGAAAGTCTCTCGTTACAAGATGGTGTCTCGAAATACCCGGTACTTCATAATCCGTGATCCATCAGACAGTAACTGACCCCGGGTGTTGCAGTGTGCCGGCTTGAGAGAAGAGTATGACAGCCACCTCAGGAAGGTCTCGGCTAGCAAACTCGACGTCGGCTTCAAGAACCCCCAACTCCGACTACCGTCGAATAGACTAAGGAGCGATGAGCGCAACTTCGGCTATCGCCAATGCTCATTTCACACGCACCGGTCAACCATAGGCCAAAAACGCTGCCCACACGCTTACGTGCTTTCGCCATTGATGTATTGTTCTCTGACGGACGGATCTACCGAGTCCGACTCGGATCGGAGCGACACTTATTAGAAAACGGTGGTCAAGCAGGTTTCTAATCAGGGGTTTGAACGTCAGGACAGCAGCGCGCTCTGGACATGCAAAGCTCGAAACACTAGGCATTGTGAAAAGGTGAAGATATTGGGTGGATATCAGGAGACTATCACGTCCTGCGTATCGCCTCGAACTCTCACTTCAGATGAAAGGCTTGATGCTTGACAATATGACATATAGGCGGGGTTACATATAAACTAATACTCTGGCAAGAGAAACAAGGGGGTAGAAAGTAGAAAGAATACGGTGATTGGATCTGGGGATATATAAAAGGTATACATAGATTGGGTAATGATGGCACATAAGTACTGCGGCCTGTACCGTCGGTATTGGACCAAGCAAGCCTGGAGAATGAGCAAGAGATGCCGGAGAGCAAGACTGGAGTGGGGTGTTTTTTGATGGTTTGATGTTTTGATGATGGGTTTCAGGGCAAAGGACGGGTATCGATGGCGCAGACGAAAAGGTCGGTCCCTAACACACTCTAAAACATTCGACGACTTCTGGATTATACGTCAACTATACTGAGACAGATCAGCTGAAAACATTCGATTAACCTAGTATCATTTACAAGTGTACCTTTTTATAACATGATTGCACAGAGAAAGACATAGAACTAACTACCTAGTAGTTGTATCAATCCCTAGCATGAAATAGAGCTTCTTAGAACTCAGAAGTACAGCTGTTTTCTGTGAGTTCGATTTTCAATTTTCATGCCATGTCCCCGGGTTGGTGTGTGTTCAAACTACACTGCTGGCACAACTAGAACAGAACGATTGTCTTGGTGCAGTAGGTGTTTATGGGATTGACAGATTGCCTCCTGCTCTCCACCCCATCAAGCAGAGGTACGAGGCGCAATGTGCAATGTAGTGAGTGTCTGAAGCCCTCACGGCTATCGATTGCCAGGTCACTAGATTCTCCTCCCCTACGCCCACCTTTTTGAGTGAACCCCTTTCGACTCGATTCAAGTGTAGGTACATACCTAAATTGATCAATGTGTTGTAGTTGTAAGTGATGGTGTCGCCTCGGTCGACCCGGTCGACCGGGCACCGGGCAGGCCCGGCAAGCTCCAGTCACGTGAAGCGGTGCCCCCACAGATGCTGGCCAATCATGTATGGGGATTTCCAATTGCTACAAGGGAAGGAGCACTGGGCCAGAAGACCGGGCTCTCCCACCTGGGGTGCTGGGCACCGAGAGCCACCGAGAGAGCCACTGAGACTGCCCAGAGCGAGCGAGCGAGCGACATTTTCAACCCATCCCGTCGAGCCACCACCTGCCTGCACACCCGCTTGCTTGGTCCAGCTCTCACCACCCATCCTCGCCCGACCTCTCCCCTCCCGACCTCCCCCCCCAAAGCCACCAATTGACCTGTCGACCGGCTGGTCCACGACCTCTGCCCGACATGCTGGCGAGATCGGCCCTGCGCTCGATGCGCACCCTCAACGGCGCCCGGAATGGCGCCACCGGCTTCGCCAAGGTACGACTCCCAGAAGCCTGTCCCCCCAGAAGCCTGTGCCCCGAGCCCGAATCCCAGTATCCGCGCCAGATTCGGATCCAGCGTCGGAGTCGGAGCCGGAGTCAGAGATGGGACACTGGAGTTAGAGCCAGGGCATGAGCCAGAGCCTGGGCCTGGGCCTGAGCGACGCAGCCCGACCTGCTCGATGCTCGATGCTCGCTGGTCGCTGTCCGCGATTCGCTCCTGATCGAGTTCCACCATATGATCCCAAGACTAATCGCTCATCTTTATCATGTAGAGGAACTTTACCAGCTCCGGCGCCTCCATCGAATCCCCAGCGAAGCTCAACATGGCCGCCGCCGCTTCCACCGCTCTCGCTGTCGGATCCGTCGCCTGGTACTACCACCTATACGGACCTACCGCGCACGCTGCGACGCCTGCCGAGGAAGGGTGAGTTGGTCGACGGATGCTCTGTTAGACGCCGCGGCTCTGTGGACACTGCCGGTGCTGTTGCAGAAGGTGTCGTGCTAACTGGCAGCCTCCAGTCTCCACCCTACAAAATACCCCTGGGTTCACGAGCAATGGTTCAAGACCTTCGACCATCAAGCGTAAGAGCCGCCTAGTCCATCCCGTTACCGGATTACACCCTTTTGCTCACCCGCCCGACAGTCTCCGCCGAGGCTTCCAGGTCTACCAGGAAGTGTGCATGGCCTGCCACTCCCTGAGCCGTATCCCTTACCGAACACTCGTCGGCACCGTCCTGACCGTCGATGAGGCCAAGGCCTTGGCCGAGGAGAACGAGTACGACACCGAGCCCAACGACGAGGGCGAGATTGAGAAGCGGCCCGGAAAGCTCTCCGATTACATCCCTGCCCCGTACAAGAACGATGAGGCGGCCCGAGCTGCCAACAACGGTGCCCTACCTCCCGATCTAAGCTTGATTGTCAAGGCCCGTCACGGCGGCTGCGACTACATCTTCAGCTTGTTGACTGGATATCCCGAGGAGCCCCCTGCCGGCGCTAACGTCGGTGCTGGTCTCAACTTCAACCCCTACTTCCCCGGTACTGGAATTGCCATGGCTCGTGTTCTTTTCGATGGTCTGGTTGAATACGAGGACGAGACACCTGCGACAACCTCTCAAATGGCCAAGGATGTAGTAGAGTTTCTCAACTGGGCTGCGGAACCCGAGATGGACGACCGGAAGCGCATGGGTATGAAGGTTCTGGCTGTTACCAGCGTGCTGACTGCCCTGAGCGTGTGGGTGAAGAGATACAAATGGGCACCGGTCAAGTCAAGGAAGATTGTCTACGACCCACCCAAGGGAGCAAAAGACCATGTCCGCAGCTAAAGCTCAATCTGTGCATGTACTACTAGATTCCCAACGATTCCTTTGTATATGAAAAAGGGATGAGGACTTTGATGTTGCAAGCGGGCTCAAACAACCCCAGGTCTCGATTCTAGAGTGTAAATCAAATTTCCCTGTTTTAGATGTTTGAAGAGTGTTGTTGCCCCAGGTACCTAATTCGGGGATCAATATGCACATAGAGCTCAAACGGCCACGATGCGGTCATAATTTTTTCAAAAGCACTCGCCTCACTTGCCAGTTTATCACTGCCCTATTTTGTTGGATAACCGCCAAAAATACTTGTTTGTTCGCGAGCTGAAATGTGCAGGACTTCCTTAGTACCTCAGATCAACTCATCCAATCGGTATTACCTCATTGGCTCGCCCCATGTGTGTCCCATCTCCTACATCAAATTACCTACCCATTCACCCAATGACACAACAACATATTCCTATCTTACGGCCTTCACTCGGTAACGTTTTATGCTTGGTTTAATGACAGCTATTTCCATGGACTCTGATTCCATATGTCGCCCTTGAACTGTTGTATTGAACAGAGACCAATGAAACGGAACCGAGAAAGAAACCTGCCTAGTATATCTAACATCTCATTAGACTCCCCGAGAGCGCGTTTCCCAGATCGGTTGACACATGGCTTCCTCTGATTCCTCTGATCAAACCCTACACGAATAGCGTCGACCCGGGGTGCCCATCGAAAGGAGAAATCGCTAAGCCATGAGCTTTTCTATGCGCACAGACCAATGGGCGGCTGCCGATCACCAGGCGAATCAACTATCTGACGATTTCATGTTTGGCTTTAACGTCGAAGATGCGGAGGGCAGAGAATACCTGGCTGAAGTGGCCAAGTACAGAACAGGGAATGAAGCCGACATAAAACATTTCCTGCGCCTGAGCCTTCTCCGCGGCACGGAAGAATGGGAACAAGCAGTTTGTTGCGCGACGGCGATGAGAGACCGAGCTTCCTTCCCAAACCCGTTGGATGGACAAGACATTCTCACTTTCTTGGCAAGGATTCATGGTGTCGAGGGCTCCTGTTACGCCCTGGATCAGTCTCTCGTCCAGGGAACAAGCTCCCCTACGTCTAAGGAGGATTCGAAAGAGGGGTGCGCCTTAGCAAAGCAAGAAACACAGCGAGAAGCCCAGACCTTGAAGAAAAGACGGGCCAGGCTGGTGAAGTCGTCTCCGTTTTGGGAAGACACTATTGAACCAATACACAAGTCTGCAGTACCTACAAAAATCAAAGCAACGACCACGAATAGGAGTAGGAAAGCTTTGACAGAAGGGAAAGGACACCCAGAAGGCGCAGACTTGGCAAATGTTGTTATTTCGGCAGAACCAACAGAGAAGGCTTGCTCTGAATTGGCATGGGAGGGTTTCAAGCCCAAATTTGATACATCGAACGATCAACAAGAGTCGCGAGGAATCACACCATTTGTTAACAGTCAAGAGACAATACGGCAACCCGACGACAGCTTTGCGGAAGCACCTGCGGGACATCCTGGCTCAGATCCAGCAAAGTGTAGACTCGACACTTCTCCGAAAGAATGTCTCGACGCCGCAATACAGCCTCGCATCGAGTTTGAGAGACCGAGCGAACAAGCAGACATCGGAGCGAACCATGCATCTTCAGACATCGAACAAAAACTGCCACATAAAAAGACTCTTGTCAAACGCGAAGCAAAGTCTCCCTACTTCGTGACCGTCAAGATAGCGCCGCCTACTCCGCCGACAATACTGACGCCACCATCACCCTCATCGCTAACGAAGGGCCCCAACAAGCGACCTCCCCGCGGCACCGTCTCAGCGCTGCCTTTCCCGCGCCTCGACAGTCCTTGCTTCGGGTTGATCCAAGAGGAGCTAGCCACCGACCCATTCCGACTCCTCATCGCCGTGACTTTCCTCATCCGTACCAAGGGAACAGCCGCGATCCCCGTGTTCCGCACGCTCATGGAGAAGTATCCGACACCAGCCGACCTCGCAGCGGTAGAGACGGCCGACATCGTGGCCAGGATTAAGCATCTGGGCCTCGGCGCCGTGCGCGCAGCAGCTATTCAGAAATATGCGCGCATGTGGCTAGAGACGCCGCCGAGGAAGGGCGTGAGATACGCTGTCAAGGGGTATGCTGAGGACCCCAATCCCACGGAAGAGGGAGATGGCGTGATGGGGGCGTTGGCATGTGAGGATCTCACTACTCCTTCAACGATGACAATCGCGACGACGGGATGGGAAATCGGCCATCTGACGCAAGGTCCCTACGCCCTGGATAGCTGGCGTATCTTCTGCCGCGACGTGCTGCGAGGCGTGGCGGAGGACTGGAAGGGCAAAGGCCGCGACGGCACGTTCCAGCCCGAGTGGATGCGCGTGCTGCCGTCTGATAAGGAGTTACGAGCGTGCCTGAGGTGGATGTGGATGCGGGAGGGCTGGCTGTGGGACCCCGTCACGGGGGACAAAGCCGTGCTGCCGGCCGACTTGCGGCGCGCCGTGCAGCATGGCAGGGTTGGCTGGGATGAGTTGGGCAACTTGCGGATTCTGGACGAGGCGGTAAGCTGATCGATGCTCGATGTGAATGTGTTAGTAAGCTGATGTGTGAAAAATGAACAAATTCATGAACCCATGAGAGAATGAATGGCGGTGAGGGGTGAGGACTGCCTCACTTTGAGGTCTTGGGTCTAGACATCTCTTCGGTAAACCGTGGTCGAGGTTCATGCACGTCTTTCGGTAATGGATGAGGCCGATGCAGTACGATAGGAAAACTTTGGGACGGAGGGACGGGAGACCGGGGCAGCCAATCCCTTCGGTTCGTCCCGTCTTTTTGCAATGCTACATCGATCACTGCTTGACATACCACAAATTGTTATTGTTACATGTGCATACCTACCTACATGCAAGTAAGTACCATGGTTGCAGCCAGAGGACTGACACGGCTCGCGGTTAATACAGCCCAATATCTGTAGACGTCGGTCGACCTTCGCTTTCCTATCCTCGGTAGTTTGTGGCAACATCACGATTGTAATAGTTCTTCTCATTCCCTCCAGACATCCCGAGTTAGCTAAGGCAAACTTGTGTCGAGAACCAATGCGTAGCTTTGGCTCGTGTTGAAAGAAATTTATAAGTCGAAAGGACTCCCAGTCAACCTACTATATATGCAAATATTCCGTTTTCCAGTTTTTGGTCCATTTCATTCTGGTAACTCTCCTTATTTTTGTGAATCGCTTTTGCTCTCCCTTTAAACGCTTCAAAGATAGTTGAGTTGCAGGGAACGACTCTTGCACAATCCCAAATCTACTGTTGGCCGTCCGTGCCGTTTACTTTCCGTCTCTCCTTTACGGCATTGGCAAGTAGGTCGAGCACTGAAACTGTATCATCCCACCCGATACAAGCATCAGTGATGCTTACACCATAAGCCAAACCTTCTTTCCCTTCCTTTGGTACTTTCTGGTTACCTGGGGACCACCAGTTAGCTTGGTACTCAAGACCTGTATGTGAACCAACGTACCTTCGTTGATATTACTCTCAATCATGACACCCATGATTCCGGTCTCGCCCTTAGACACCTGCTCTGCAATGTTAGTAGCCACCTTGGGCTGGTTCTTGTGGTTCTTTTCCGAGTTTCCGTGGCTGCAGTCTATCATGAGTCGTTGTTGTATCCCCGACTTTTGCAGATCCTCCTTGGCCTCGGCAATGCTTTTGGCATCATAGTTGGTACCACGCTTGCCGCCCCTGAGAATGACATAGCAATCCTCGTTTCCTACCGTGCCGACGATGGCGACGACACCGGGCTTGGTGACAGAGAGGAAGTGATGGGGATGCTTGACAGCGCCGATAGCATCGATGGCGACGCCGAGCGAGCCATCGGTGCCGTTCTTGAAGCCCACCGGGAAGGACAAACCACTGGCGATCTCGCGATGCAGTTGGCTCTCCGTCGTCCTCGCGCCCACAGCCCCGGCAGATAAGAGATCAGCCAGGAACTGTGGCGAGATTGTGTCGAGGATCTCGCTGGCGATGGGCATGCCCTTGTCAGTCAAGTCGACAAAGAGCTGTCTCGACATGCGTAGACCCTTGTTGATCTGGAAACTGTTGTCAATCTCTGGGTCGTTGATCAGACCCTTCCAGCCCACGGTGGTTCTCGGCTTCTCGAGGTACGAGCGCATGATGATGAGGAGCTCATCCTTGTGCTTCTCCTTCTCCTTCAGCAGCAGGTCACAGTACTCGAGAGCGGCCTTGGGATCGTGTATAGAGCATGGTCCCACAATGACCAGGAGTCTATCTTTGGGGTCAGTGCCCTTGACTATGGCGACGGCCTCCTCTCTGCTGGTCAAGACGGTGCGCTTTGAGGAGACGGTTTGTGGGATCTCATGTTGAAGAAGATCGGGCGGCGTTAAAGGGTTGTACCCGCGGACTACATTTTTTACTTAGTTTTCTTGCTCGCTACGAGGGCTGCCGAGAGGGAAACTGACTGCGCCAATCTTCACTTTCGTTCTTGTTCCCCACATGCTTGTTCTCAATGTAGAAGCTCTACATAATAACAATTAGAGCGAATGTTTGGATGTAAAGCGGACAGGTTTTTACCCCTACCGACATGATGCTATGAAGCTAGTGTTGTCACACGCTGGAGCGGGCTGATGCGACTGCGACAGGTCTGGCTTAGACACTCGGGACTCTTGGACTCTCGGACTATTCGGTGTTGGGCAAGTGATTCTTTCTTGGCTGGATGAGTTTTTTTACTATCCACTGCCTAGAACTTTAACCGGAGTGAGTGCTACTTATAGTCGAATCTGATGAACATACTTGACGTTGTCCGGATCAAGATGAGTATGACAGTAACTACGAGTTTGTAGGAGCGAATGCGGTCCGATTTTTTTTTCAATGTCGCTGACTCTTGGAGGGGTCCGATGGCGGGGTCCGTCGCTGTAAAACACCTTAGGTACCTTCAGTACATACGAGTATGTACATGTAGGTAGCTTTTACCAATATCCAACATACAGTCACGGGTACCTAATAGTACTGCTGAGCCAGTAACAAATAGATTCTACTACGCACCCACATCCATGTAACGGCTTACAAGTTCAATACCAAGGACATTGGAGGGTAATAGCCTTACATTTGCCTATTGCCAGGTACACGGGAGTCATCGGCATTTTGAGGTACACATAGTGCACACCGTACGATATGAAAGTGCGTACCACGGAGCCGGCTGTCCAATAGCAGTGACACATAGGTCATTATACACCAGCTCTCTGCAACGTGAATTCGGCTCCGGGACTCGGCCGGAGGATGCACGGAATTATAAACAGGGCACTTTCGCCGCACCAGACCCTGGACATGATATATTGAACACTACAGAAGCTGGATCTTCTGCATTGGGTTTTTCAAACTACAAGAGTAGGGGCTTACATACGTTGCAATATGTAGATTGAAACCGGTTTTATTGGATCTTGTGCGCCCGTCCATGTAATGTTTCGTAGGTCTTCAGTGTCTGGGTCGGGTAATCGGAGCTTAGTGTCACAGAAGGACCAACTCACGAACGGTCGCCGTAAACTCCAAGGAAAAAAAATAAGTAGAGGCTATCTAAACCATCTCAAACCGTTCACTGAGCTTTCTTCCTGGCGCTCAAGGAGACGTCGTCGATCCCTTTCGCAGAATCATGTATACCATTAACCTGCCCATACAGCCACTTCAGCAAAAGTGTGCTGCCAGTCATCAAAACTGCCGAGAATGCGAAAAGCAATGCGCGCTGCCAGGTGCTCAAAATGTCAAAGATCGGGTAGGGGTACCTGTATTAAAAATATCATTGATGAGCAACTAGAAACCCAACTTCAAATCCAAATTTTCGACACTCACCATCCGTTTCGTGCATAGCAGTACTCAACCCAAGCCCAATACGAAAGCGCAAGAGTCTGACTCAGAGCTACCGCAGAGAAGCCATTTATTGTCCATGGTGGGCTCAACAATAGCAAATCTAGAGTAAGGAACAGGCCAGGGGCCGCGTGAAACCCAAAGTTCGGTATGAAGTCGAGCTCGGAATCCGGCGGGAAAACGAGGCTCTTGTCGATTGCACATAGTCCCCAGAAAAGGACGGTGATGAGCACCTCTAGCGGTGTCGAGCACACAGCGAGAGTGTTCTTGAGCTGGAAGAGTCCGGGCGATAACGTCAGATCAGCGATGAGGCCTGCGATAAATGTGCATAAGGCTAGAGCGAGACCGATGATGGTTAGAAACTGGTAATGGCCGCCGAACCCGGTGGGCATTGGCGTCTCCCAGTGAGCGAGAAAGCGGAACGATGCCGAGAATGAGGCGATGCCTAGGCCGTGAAGCAGCATCGAGAACTGCCTCGAGGGCGAGGCGAGCCGTTGGAGGGGATGTATGGCCATTGTCGTATGTAGTCCTGCAAGAGGAGGTGGATCTGAACTGGGTTTTTTTCTTCTTCTAAGTGATATTCGAAAGGAAAACCAATGCTTGCGCTCTAATTACAATCTATAAGGAGATACGTAGAAAGAAGGTGTTACCTAGTTTGGTCTTGAGGTTGAGTTCGTCAATTGGCAACTGATTGTACCTACCCGGGAAGCGCGGAGAGTTCAAGCCCTGAGGCAGAGCTACCAACTCGCCGAATGTTTTGATGACGCCATAACTGCCCACCTTACCTTACCTGTACCTTGCAGCGCAGCTGGTCTGCATTCTTTGGGTGCCAGTCCCCGCGGCCCCCAACTCTACACCTGGCAGTTGGTGCTAGCCTGCTACATGGCGGGCCAGGGAGGTCCATTAGGTAGGTATAGGTACCTAGATCTAAGTACAACCCTGCTAGACCTACCTACAACCATAGATGTACTTACATGTAGACACACTCCAGGCCATACCTGAACTTAGTACCTGGCACGCCCGAGTTGCCCTAGCTACAGCAAGTTTAATAAAGCAGCAACTTATTCCGACGCGACCACCTAGACCTACGTACGAAGCGTACGCAGTGTTTTTATACAGAGATGGCCGAGACAAGCAGCAAGCGCAGTCACGACGACTTCGCGGAGAACAATGGCGGTGATGGTACGTAACTCTCCCGCTCTCTACCTACCTACCTCGTAGTGCTCATGCTCAGTCCATGGATCCTAATGTACCTACATGTAGTAGGTGATGCAGACGATAGCTCCTCGGACGATGATATGGGCCCCCAGCTGCCCTCCGCCACCGCACCGAAGAAGAAACGACGCGTGCTGCCTCACGAGAAGCTATATATCGATGCCCTGCCCAAGAATTCGAGGTACTCCAAATCTCTCATGCACAAGGAGCAACTCTCCTTTGCCACGGTAACCCGCACCGACTTCCTCATCACCACTTCTGTCGACGGCGTCGTCAAGTTCTGGAAGAAGATTGCGCAGGGCATAGAGTTTGTCAAGGAGTTCAAAGCCCACCAGGGCGAGATACGCTCGGTGTCTGCAAGCGAGGATGGACGAAGCTACGCGACTGCCGGCGCCGATGGCACCGTCAAGATCTTCGACGTGATCACTTTCGATCTTCTTGCCCATCTAGCTCTAGACTTCTCGCCAAGATGCATATGCTGGATACACAGGCGCGGCGCTTCATTGCCGCTGCTGGCTGTCTCGGATGACTCTGAACCCGTGATCCATATTTACGATGGCAGGGGGGAGAACCAGACACCTCTCCATACCATCAAAGGGCTCCATCGAAGCGCCGTCTCTCTCATGGCATTCAACAACGCCTACGACTGTGTAGTGTCGGCCGACGTAAACGGCATGCTCGAGTATTGGTCGCCGAGTGCAAATTACGAAAAGCCAGATCATGTGTTCCAATACAAAAGCGCAACCAATCTATTTGATTTCAAAAAGGCCAAGACGGTGCCCGTATCACTCACCATCTCGCCGTCGGGCCATCAGTTCGTGTCGTTTTCGCTTCCCGACCGCAAAATCCGTATATTTGATTTCGCGACGGCCAAGTTGTATCGCACCTACGACGAGTCTCTCCAGGCCGTCGAGGAGATGCAACAAGGTGGGACGGCAGCACAGAAGTTAGACGATGTCGACTTCGGCCGGAGGCTTGCTGCCGAGCGGGAGATGGAGTCGAGCTCCCTTCGTTACAACACGAACGTTACCTTTGACGAGTCGGGTCATTTCATATTATATGGCTCCATGGTCGGGATCAAGGTATTGAATACATTCACCAATCAGGTGGTCAAGGTGTACGGCAAGGACGAACACCTTCGGCCTCTCAACCTGGCCATGTATCAAGGCCAGCCCCAGAAGAAAGGTGTGACGACTGTGGCCATGGCGGCCTCGAGCAATCCACTTTTGCAGGAGTCCGAAGCGAGAGACCCCATTCTTTTTGCAACGTCGGTGGGCAAGGTGCGGTTCTACATGTTTACTAACGAAGAAGAGATATCTCGCTCGGAAAGAGACGTGCAGAACGAGAAACCAACACTCTTGAACCCCAAAAAGGCAGCACAAGCGAAGAAGGTAGAGACGGGGACGTCCGCCATCATCCACACAAGCTATGGCGACATCCATATTCGGCTGTTCCCAGACGCAGCACCCAAAGCGGTGGAGAATTTCGTGACGCATGCGAAGATTGGCTACTACAATGGCACTATCTTCCACCGAGTCATTCGAAAGTTCATGATACAAGGTGGCGATCCCCTGGGGGACGGAACCGGGGGTGAGAGTATCTGGGGCAGGGAATTCGAGGACGAGTTTAGCACGCTCAAGCACGACAAGCCATACACAGTCAGCATGGCGAACGCCGGGCCCAACACCAACGGTAGCCAGTTCTTCATCACGACGGAAAAGACGCCGTGGCTAGATAACAAGCACACCATCTTCGGGCGGGCTGTCCAGGGGTTGGACGTCATCCACAAGATCGAGAACGCGCGGACGTACAAGGAGAAGCCAGAGGAGGACATCAAGATCCTCAACATCGAAAGTTCCTAGATTGAGTTGCGCGGAATGCGACCCAAGCCGAGTAGCATAAATCCACCGAGTAGTGACGTTGTATTGGAATAACGGCCGCAGTCTAGAATCAGCTCTAATGATAGCGCCGTGTTGTGGCATCGCTTAGAGAGATCCGAGAGGGCGTCGCAGTGCATGCTGGCAAATGGTGGGCGAATAGTTGGCGAATGGACGGCACCCCTTACTTTCTTTTTAAGTGGGCCGCGAGGAGCATTAGAGCGCCATTAGAGTGCCATTGGGGGCCCATTGGAGCCTATTGGGGCCCATTGGAGCTTATTGGGGCCCATTGGAGCTTATTGGGGGGTTATTAGCAAATGACGGCGCCAGCTCCACGTGGGGGCTGCCCAGTTTCCGGGCAGGATCCGGGGTGCTTGGCAGTCGATTGGACCCGGATCTTATCTTCGTATCTTCGATCCTGATCCTGATCGTCTAGTGTACCGTACTATCGCTCTGTGTGTCTGTCTGTCTGCCTGCCCGCCCGTCCGCCTATCTGTCTGTCTGCCTCTTGACCGAGATACTGTTGTTCCCCACGATCTCGATGACCAGGACGGGGACGGACAACCAAAACCACGACAACAACGACGACGACAACGACGACAACATCAGCAGCAGCAGCAGCAGCATGGTCACTGGCGTCCTCCGCACGAGGACCGATTCCACACCTAACCCATCTAGCCCCTCTAGCCCGTCTGGCCAAGCCAGCGCTGCAGAGACGTAGTCGGCCGCCTGTGTGTGACGGGCTTTGTAGGGATTTGTAGACCAGCTCAACATCGACTCCTCATTTCATGCAGCACACTCGCACCAATCCACGTTGTCCTTCATCACGCCCGCGCCCGCGCCCACCTGCCGGGTACTACCCACTACTTGGTACATGAAACAGAACCGTTCTTGGTTGTCGAGTCCAGATTCACCGTTGTCACTTGATCGATCACTGCTGCCTCCTGATCTCCCCTTTCGCCCGCCGCTCACCTCGTCGGTGCTCCAACACCTCGGCCAGTGCTTGACTAAAAGTACCTGCTTCACCAGCCTCAAGATTGCGCAGCCAAGCTCATCGTCTGTGGCAGGCTAGAGCCACCTTTGCGCATGGGTAACGGTCCATTTATCGGCTCGTTGATCATGCTAGGCCTCCGACTATTTGGGGAGGAATTTTGCGCTCACCAAGCAATATCCCGTCCTTAGTTGACTTGTGTTTCGTGTCTGTGGAAAAGAGCAGAGAATAGGACGAGAGAGAGAGAGAGAGAGACTTCGATAGTAGTGTATAATGCCACGGCCAAAAAAGCCTGGTGCCCCGGAACCGAAACGACGGAGCCGAAATGGATGTTGGTGAGTCCACGGCGCTTGTCATAGCACACGCAGTTCCTAGCGAGCACTTCGGTAGCTGACTCTGGATAGGCCTTGTAAAAACCGCAAAATCAAGTGCGGCGAAGAACACCCAGCTTGCCTGAAGTAAATAAGCCCCACGCTTCTCTTTGATCAGCTCCCCAAGACCAAGCACTGCCGATCTTTGACACCTCGGGCGTGCGAGATCCTGTTTGCATCGTTCTCGAGCTAATACATCCGTGTCCCGCAGCTGTCAACGGACAGGGGAGAAGTGCGATTATAGCATCCGGCTGAACTGGGAAGGCCGCAGAGGTAAACATACTGATTCCGGATTCATCGGCTCCGGTCACGATACACTCTCTCCGCCAATCCCGGCCAAAGGCTTCAAGCTTGTTCACCAATACCCGTCGGCGGAAACACCGGGCACTCGCAGACTGGAGCCCCTGGTTGGGAATCATGACCCACAGTTTCCACGCTCGCAAACGAACGTCAATCTCGTTGACGCTGTGCCATCTTCGACACGCGAGTCGGAACACCCCAGGAAACGGATGCGGCTCAGCGACCCGCAGCCAGCCGACTATTTCGACAAGAGACCCTACTCTTCTCACAGTTCGGCTCTTGACTCTACTAATTCGGCCACACTAAAGTTGTCGGGGAGCTCGGGTGCCTCCCCCCTGACCCCCGCCACATCCTCCACTTACAGCGACGACGGCCAACCACAAAATAGCCGCGCCGAACAGCCAGAGACTTCATCGCTTTCGAGAAAAAGACTGTCGGTGAATTCGTTACTGGCAGGACCCGCCAACCTCCGGGCGCTCTACAATGATAGTGCCGGTCATGCCAAGGGTATGCTTCCGGCCCCGGAGGCACGGACGACTGGCGAGCCTACGTTATACGGAATCGACCGGGGTTATCAGGACTTCGACCTAGGTAAAAACGACGATATGAACGCCATTGGTGTCACTTCACCGCTCCTTCAAAGGGAAACCCTCAATACCCCATTCGAAGAGCCTACCGAATACTCTTGGGCCGAATTTGGATTCGGTATCGATACCAGCGACGTACAGGAAGCCGATGGGGGTAGTAGTGGCGGCGGTGGCGGCGGTGGGTACTACTCCAAGCCAGTGTCAATCCTCATCCCTCAAAGCCTGGAGCCTCTTCCCGATAGGCTTCTGGAGAATCCCATGAATCTTCTGGTAGGTTAAACCATCGTCTCAGGCTTCTCAATTTTGCTAAGGTGACCCTATAGTACTTCGTAAGCCCGCTCACATACCACGGCTTAAGCCATATTCTAACTCGCGCTAGCACCACTTTATAAACAATACAGCTAAAGGTAATGGTCTAATTTCCGTCAACTAACAGTAAGCGTTTGCCATTAACATAGATACCTAGCTCTTGTACCTTACGATGACCCTCACGCCAACCCGTTTCGTACGATCCTGCCTCGAATGGCTGTGAAAAACGATAGTCTGCTGGCGTTGTTACTCGCTTATTCAGGTGAGCAGTTGCACCTATTCCCAGCTTCACAACCCCCACTCATCAGATACGTGCAGCATCCCACAGAGCGCGGGTCCTAAATCACCCCGAGCCAACCCTGAGAATTGCGTTTTGGGTTGATGACATTTTCCCGGCCCTTCGCGAGGCCCTCGACGACCCTGCCCAGAATTTCTCGAATGCGAATCTTGCAACCGCCATCATGCTCACATCGCTCGAGATCGTTTCCCCCAAAATATTCGGTTATGACATTCCCTGGCAGAGACATCTAGGGCTCGCGCGGGAGGTGATTATGATCCGGCCCGGGGGATTGCGTGGGTTTCAAACAAATTTCCGCAAGGATCCGGTGAACTCGTTTCTCTTCAGCTGGGCTGCGTACTTGGACGTGGTCGGAGGTCTCACAGGTGGACCCAAAGACGCTTCCACGTCTTGGATTTTTGACTATGAGTTGGATGACATTGACGATGGATATGATGAGATCGATTGTATCATGGGGTTCACCACTCGATGCTGTTATCTGCTGGCGAAGATTGCGGACCTTGCGCGGAAATGCGATGCCGAACGTATCGCTGATGACATGAGTGTGCGTGAGAACTGGAAACCGAGCCCACAGGTGGCTTCGCGGGCCGCTGTGCTCAAGCAGGCGGTCGAGGATAGCATGAAGCAGGACCCGACGCCTTGCAAACACATCCACACAACAGGTGACGTTAAAAAGTGGGATAAGAGGGAGATGGAGGCTACCAATGCCGCCTACCACTGGGCTGCGTTGGTCCATCTGTATCGGCGAATTCTGGGAAGACCATCGGACGACGATGACATCCAAACAGCTGTGGAGAATATCATCATCAACCTCCTTCGCATCCGCCCTGGTGGAACAGCTGAATCAGCCTTGCTCTTCCCCATGTTCACGGCTGGCTGCGATACGCGGAGCGAGGGCCACAGGGCACTGATTCTCAGTCGTTTGACATCTGCGGAGAAACACGGAATGACACAGGTCAGTACTGCCCAATCCGATCGTTGTTTAGTAACCGTGATCTTGTTTCTAACTGCCGACTTTTGAAGGTTCATAATGCTCGTCGGTTAATGCAGCGGGCCTGGGAAACTAAAAGGCCATGGGAGACCCTCGTGAGTACGGAGTTCATTGGGTAATATGGGATATGGGAAGGAACGGGGTACGGTAGACGGATCGTGAACGCTTCGGTATTTGTCTGGCAAAATGTCTTGGGAAATATACAAAAACACCGAGTTTTTCTCGTTCACGGTATTGTGCTGGGGGTTTGAATTAAGGAATCTGTTTCTGAAAGAGTCATACTGTTTCCATGAGAGGCTGAAATCCTCGCGAAAGTGTATCAGGGAATTTGAACATAAAACTGTCATGTACACGTATAGGAAGCTACATACCTTTAGTATATCTTGATGTTTTAGTCAAGTTCACGTTGTGTCCCTCATCGTCGTGATCATCCTGCTTGAACAAGGGAGGGGTGGCATCAGTTGCTGAAAGTGGCATCTTCATCGTTCGACGTCTTCTTCTGTATTGTTAAAGCAAGTGGTGTGACGCTCCTCATCTTAGCCGAGGTCATGTTGCTGTATAAGCTTGCGCATAGGGGCGTATCGACGTTATGTGTGCCGACTCCATAATTCGTAACGACAGTTGGGTAGATGTTCAATGCAACCCTTGATTTTCACAGTTGTTGAGAGGTGTTGTGCTGGCATATTGTCCGTAATGTCCATTTTACTGGAGAGTTTGGAAGGCAAAGAGGGACTACATATGTCTCAACGAGCGGAGAGCGGTGGGTGATTCCCCATATCGGAATTTTACGCTCAGATGGAAGACCAAAGCCAAGAAATTATAAAACAAGAGGGTACACGATCTTGCGGCGTGCGGTTTCTTATGAGTACTTATTCGAAACTCGGAAAAGAGACTAGATCTACCGGCTATCAGAGTGTGATGGGCTAGATAACTGACCGCATTAGTCCGTGCGTATACTACCATCTAGTCAACCTAGCCTGGGTTTTTGGTGTGATAACCCAATGACACATCGTGGACCAGAGACAGAGCACCAAACCGTCTGACTGCATCTGTAGTAGTGGTCTTAGAAACCACAATAAATCCCCAGGGCATCCCGGACAGATAGGTGAATATGGTGTCAGAGTCTTGTCGGTGCTGCGATTTACATCGAACCATATCCGAATCTGGACGTTCACACATATTCCATTGTAGTCTAGATCGTGGCGCGAGAGCTGCATTGGAGATCTTGCCCTCAAATCGTTATCATCCATCGCCCAACCCATGGCAGCCTCATGCTAAGACGGGACCCACGGGCCACAACACGCATCTTCGAAGCTTGTTACGGTTCCTGGTGGGCATTTACCGAGTTTCACAGAAACCCATGAGCATAGATCAAGGTACCTAGGTATGGAAAGACAGGCAAACGGGGACCCTTAACCCCCCCTCGAACAGAGTGATCAGACAAGCTGATATACCCCCCCCCCCCCATGCTCACCTGATAATACGTCCCCGAAAGGGTTAGAGACCCCACTCCTAGAAACAGGGTATGTACTTAACGCCACACCTACGCCACACCTACTATTAGGGATAGGGTTAGATCTAGGGTTAGTAGTTAGGGTTTGGGTTAGATCTAGGGTTTGGGTTAGATTTAGTGTTTGGGTTAGATCTAGTGTTTGGGTTCTTGGAATGTGTATATTGTTATATAAGGTGGCTTATGTGTATGTACTCTTGTGGCTGTAAGTGGGGTTTCAACCCCATGTATTATCAGGTGAGCATGGGGGGGGAAATATCAGCTTATGTGTAGACTCAACAGAACACGCTGCTCGGAGTTGTTGATATTTTAGATGCTCAACTTGGCAACTCGACTAGCTTACAGTGCGCTACCAAGACCACTATCCGCCCGCTTGTACTTGCCTAAGGTAGGCTAGATGGCGGGTGGGCTAGGTAAGTATGTAGGTGCCCTAGCGTGCTAACCAGCCCACGGGCTTGGGCTCTGCACAGTGTCAATGCGAACTGGAACAGTAGAGTCTCACTCCACCCCTCTAGTGCGGGGAGGTATCGTCCACCATGCCACCTAGACAAGCACATGCACTGAACCTACATCGGCACCTGCATGTATACCTAGGTACTTACTTAGCTTAGGTTGGTGGGATGGAAGATGCTGATGTAAGTCGAATTGAAGATTCCGTCAAGGCGGCAAGGCCACGAGGAGACACGAATACACGCGGCGCATTTTGTATGCTTGCATCAGGCCACTTCAGACAAGTCATCCGAAGCACCAATGACCCGAAGACCTTCATCAATGAAGCCTCGCCATGGACATCGACGACATTCTGCGCGAGGTTGACCCCGCCGCAGACTTGATTCCTGTCGAAACTCGCGATCTCCAAGCTCTCACGCGCGCTTGGGTCGCTGAGCGCTCCTCGCCTGAGCTGCTCCAGTATGTCCGCGTCTCCTGTAACTCCCCGTAGCAGGCCCCGCACATACTGACGGGTTTGCCACTCTTCGCGTGCAGCTGGCCTGCCGATGGTCTCTTCGAGCGCGTCAACGATCGCATCAAGCGGCAGATCGAGACGGTGGAGGAGATGACGGGCGACATGGACCCCAAGACGAACTTCGCCCTCATCGTCATACAGACCGAGCTGGAGCGATTCAAATACCTCGTGCGGAGCTACCTACGCGCGAGAATCGCTAAGGTATTCGAGACGACCTACCGCCGCCACCCCGCGACGTCAAAATCGTCCGTCCAAGATAGCTGACTGGCCCCAACGTTAGATTGACAAGCACACCCTGCACTACCTCTCCAGCCCAGACCTGAGAGCGCGACTGTCTGAGACGGAACAGGCCTACGCGACGCGCCACCAGGCCCTGCTGCACAACCATTACCTGTCTTCCTTCCTGTCCGCCTTCCCACCCACGCTCCAGAACCTGAACGACACCGCCGGAAACATTAGCATGATCGACGCTCCTGACGCCGATGCCGCCGTGTTTATACGCCTTCTCAAAGACGCCCTCGTCGAAGGTCACGGAACCGACAGGGATGGTGTCTTGGAAGGCAAGAATGGCGACATCATCATCCTCAGGTGGTCTGACGCAAGATCACTCGTAGACTCTGGCCGCGCCGAAGTTATATGAGCCCATGAATTTCAGGACGGACCTCCCGACTATAGCAAGCAGCACACAAGCGCCCGACACAGCTTCTCGCCGCCAAAGGGGGGATTAATGTGTTCCCGCGGCTCGTCGAACTATGGCGTCCCCGCTATAATTGAAAGAGATAGACGACAAGCAACTAAAGGTGACGGCAAGCTCCTCATGACGCTGAAGATGGCACCGTCCAACCCGCTCACTAGAGGTGCGTGCGACTTAGTGTTGGATTTGAACCCACGCGGATTTCTTGAGTAGGTTCTACTGAGTTGACCATGATGAGAGCTGCTTGCTTAACTATTTCAAGTGAGCTGACAATTTCATTGCCAGGTTCGCGCCATCACTCTCCTCACACTTCCGATCCGCTAATCGCAACGCTATGAATATAGAAAGGACGTTGAAACGCGGGTCGATGTGCCCATATCAAGGGCCCTCCTTAATGCAGAAGCTACCGGTTGCAAATTGCACACTGGTCTATGAAATAGGTACCGTGCGCAAATATGTCGTAGAACTGCGCTGGGTTTATCAGGGGGTGCGCGGTGCCCCTTTCCGACTATAGCTGAGAAAACAGACGTTGTGCAGCATGTGCACCGTGTCGTTCTATGCCAGTGGTAGGATTACTCGGAGTGTCTAGCATAAGGCGAAATGGCCAGAATTGCTCATGTCAGAGTTCAGGAAAATCAATGAATGAATACATTAACTATGGTCGAATAGCCTCGGAAGCCGTTCAGGCGTTCCACTCTGTTGCCATGCACGAGCCATAGGATGGATTTGAGCAATAAACTTAGACGTGCCAGATTACCGGGCAGAAACCGGGTTACGGGGATATCGCGCTACCTGGGTCACAGCTCCCTAATCGGCCCCAGTGATGTCAATGTCGGCCCCACCACGCATCCTCGGGTTGCGAGTGATTGTCTGCGGTGCAGCCCAATCGACTTGGTTGGACCACCTACACTCCTCCCCAACCGACCAGATGCAATATGCGCCTAGCGATCCCAAGCTAGATGTACCAAGGGCTTAAGACTACATATGTACGTGTGAACCTTCCATGCAAATGAGACTTCAGCCGGCCTTACCTGTAAGTGACCAGGTCGAGCATTGTTTTCGTCATCGTCGCGAAAGCGTATAAGACGTATACTGTCATGGTAGCCATCGCGCTTCCTCTGCTCAGCGACTCGCCATGAGCCATCTCCAGAAGGCTTGGGCCAAGAACCGTCTTGGTACCATGCCCATTGAGACATTTGATGAGCTAGAAGAGGAGGAGGAGACCGACCCCGTGCCCGAGATGACGGAGCACTTCGACGACGATTCGTCCTCTGCTTCATCAGCTTCCTCTACTGGAACCATTATTCCCTCGCCTAGCCAAAATCTCTTTGCTAGACCTCAGGGGTGAGTCTCATGCTTCGGTACTATGAGTACATCTTACACGGGCTGTGCTCATTGTCTCCCTTTGTAGTGTCCCACGAGGACGAACGCTCCAGCCCATACCGTGGACCACTTATTTTGAGAGGGAGTTATTCTTACATGACGATGCCGCACCTCAAAGCCCTAAAATCCACGCCTATCTCACTTCGCCAGTTGGCCAGGGGCCGCTCTTCGTGATGCACCATGGCGGCGGATCCTCAGGGCTCTCCTTCGCCGTCGTAGGGGACCACATTCGCAAGCGACTCCCTGCTGCCGGCATCCTCTCCCTCGACGCACGGGGCCACGGCTCGACGACAGTTCCAGAGGGACAGGCCGTCGACCTCAGTCTCGAAACGCTGGCCTCAGACCTACTCACCGCGATCAAACTGACGCAGAAGGAGATGAAGTGGGCCGAGCTGCCACCCATCATCCTGGTCGGACACTCAATGGGCGGCGCCGTGGTGACGGAGCTCGCGCGCTCGTCGAAACTGGGATCGTCGGTCCTCGGCTACGCCGTGCTGGACGTGGTCGAGGGCTCCGCCATCGACGCGCTGCAGCACATGCAGTCGTACCTGTCGATGCGCCCCACGGGCTTCCAGACGTTGGAGGCCGGCATTGAGTGGCACACGCGGTCAAGGACTATCCGCAGCTCCATCTCGGCTCGTACGAGCGTCCCCTCGTTACTGAGCCTGTGCGAGGACGAGCCCGGTGATACGAGGCCCTGGAAGTGGAGGACCGACCTCGCGGCTACGAAACCCTACTGGGAGAACTGGTTCGTGGGCCTGAGTGCCAAATTCCTGGCTGCGAGGGGCGGAAAGCTTCTACTCCTTGCCGGCACAGACAGGTTAGATACCGAGTTGACTATCGGACAGATGCAAGGTATGCATGTATTAAAGTATTTTTGGGGGGGTTTCCCCTTCTTTGGTGAGGATGTATAACCCTTAGAACTCTAGCTAATTGCACTTCGTCGTCAGGTAAATACAATCTGCAAGTCTTCCCTGACGCAGGCCATTTTATACATGAGGATTTGCCTGAAAAGACCGCCATTTCCCTGGTAGACTTCTACCGACGAAACGACAGAAGTGCGCTAGTACTTCCACCCAAGGTATCCGAGCTTCTTAAGCGCGGCGAGAAGGTCTGATTGGGCATTGTACATATAGAACTTGCCCAATCATATTGTGACCAATATGGCACACTTCATTATCATGTTGTCGTTATGAACGTCCCTGAATCCTCAGCTCCCCCGACCCGGGGGAAGCTCGTCCGTCTATATTGTACCGCCGTCCGTGTATATGCAACCCCCAATATCACCCTGTTTGAGTCCCTAAAACCGCCGACGTGATGTTAACGTCGCTTGAACGCCTTGAAATGCTATGTTGATTATTTTCGTGCAACTTCGAGGAGTCTAGACCAGCATGGCAGCCGGCTTAGTTGCTGGCGCCTCAGATGAAATCGCAACGCCTCGTTCTGAGAGGCTTCTCTTGTTCTTTTTCGTCGAAGACTCAACGGCGCGTGATTTGGCAGTTTGTCCGCCAGCGACAAGTGCTGTAGTATTAGCTGTTGCGCCTTTTTTCTTCCCCGTATTGTTCGGGTCGATATCTAGGGCAAGGTCCACCTCGCGAGCTCTATCCGCTAGTTCGTCGTGGCCGAGCATCTCGCACATCCTGGTATAGCTTTTGCAGGGGGCAAGCTCTCGATATACAGGTGATTTCCCCGGTATGAGTTGAGTGAGCATAAATTTGGTGTTTCCGAATTTGTTCTCGGTTTCCAGGGCGAACTGAGCATATTGCTTGACAACGTCGGCCCACGATGCGAGTCCCCCGTCCGCTCCTGTCCGAAAGCAACTCGAGTTCTTCTCGGCCTGGGTGGCGATCATGGCGCCATCCACGCCGAATTCTTCAACGAGCTTGAGGGCCTCGTCTCTGCCCCCTACATCACCGTTCATAACACATGCAACACCAGCCTCGTGGCACACATCGGCGATCATGCGCAATTGCCCACGTATAGCCCGCTCTCTTGGTCGCATAGGTGTCGTCCGACAGTGCACTGTCAGGCCGGTGATTCCTGTCGCGACTAGTCTTCGGACCAGGGCCTCAGTCATCTCGGCTGTCTCTAGGATCCTGATTTTGACGCTGATGCCGATTTCGAATTCCGGGACAATATGGGCCACGAGACTCTCTAGGATGGCGCACAGTTTGTCCGGGGTCCTGAGCAGGGCGGCGCCCATGCCGTCGTGTGTGCTGAAGGGCTTTGGGCACCCGGCATTCACGTCAATGCCGGCGACATCGGCAGCGACGAGTCTTGCAGCTTGCACGGCGAGATCAGGGTTGGAGGTGCCGATCTGGAAGATGTGTCTACCAGCCTCCTTCTCCGGGTGAACGCGATAGATGATGCTGTCCTTGACTTCAGCGCCCTGCGGCTCCTTGCAGCCTTGTGACGGCTTCCGCGTCCAGTCGACCGTGCCGGAGTCGGGGTTGTATCGTCTCGTGGTCCCAATCATGGAGCGATCGACGGTTTCGGGCCCTGCCCTGGCGAGTCAGCAGCGCATAGGAAGCGCAGAAACAAGAAAATAGTGAGAGCGAGAGCGAGAAAAAAGAGAACGAGAGTACGGTTCTGGGGTAGATGGGGGGAGAAGATGACTGCCAGACTTACCCCATACGAGATCGGCGCCATAATGAAGAGCAAGTAACCGCGAGGGCAACTCGCCTGAGCGCACCATGGGGGCCAGAACGACCTTGCCACGGTAGTCAACCCCCCTGCGGGGGATGGGAATCTTCTTCAGTTCGGATGTCATGATAGCTCGTAGCGCACTCATAAGTGACATTGTTATCGTTCCAGTGAGCAGGGGTTCTACAACTTGATCATGTTGAATGAGAGGCCCGTCTTCTAATCAGGTTCTGGTGGTGGAGGTGGAGGAGGAGGTTGAAATAATTGGCAACGGATCAAGAGTTCAACTTGCGCTGCGTGGTGCCGCTGTTACCTACATGTGACAGGCGAACCAGGAATGGTTGGCGGCCATAAAAGCCTTATCTTATCGCATTGTCTTTGAGCTACACGGTGTATAAGAGGTAACATCTGCACTGTGAGTGTAAGCTTGTCTCACTCACTGTACGAACCATTGTGTGCGGCCACTTTGAGTTTACCAGTGGGGCGGGTACACTCGGTACCTGCGACATGCGCCCCGACCTGCGGCTAAAGACTAAATCCTCACAATGAAAGCGCTCAAAAGCGGACGGTACGGACAGTCGAGACAGCATTGAGATGGTTCAGGTTTCATGATGTGTTAGTTCTTGCCAGCATTGGTACTAGTTGTATTTCATACTTGCTTATGGACGAAGATTCCAACTATTGATGCAAGGGATTCTTGTTGTCGCTAGTATTCAGGTGCATTCTGCAGCACACTTCAGCATGGCAGCACGAAAAGGCAAAGATCAACACAGACTATTACCTGTTACCTAAGTAATTGTTGAGCACACCCCGTCCCCCGTATGCCCGCACCGAACCCATAGGTACAACTTGCCAGTACAAACAGGCTCGAGAGTCGACAGGTATGGGATGTTCAGTACTGTATCTGCTTGGTGTGGGGAATACAGCCGTAATTACATACCATGTAGGTACAGTATATCATTCGATCGAAAGCACGAGTATACATCCGGTGCACATGGTGCCAGCAGTCCGGCAGGTCCGCTGTCGACATCAACGGATCTATGCGCAGACATGCGTTCTCCGATGTGTTCCTGCATGTACTTAGTAATTTTGCAAGGAATTCTACTGTAGGTGGCGTAGGCGGCAGTTTATGCACCGCATTGACTGTGGCATCTACAGTGCCCGTATACTACGGATCCATGAAGGATCAAGTTCTAGAACCAGGCCCAATGCTGGACAACATGGCAGCCTGGTTTCTGTGACAAGCTGACAAGAAAAGTTAACTCCGACCCTAACGACGTGCCCGGGTTCTGCGTGAGCCTCGGACAGCTGTCAGCACGGGCTTGGACGCGGCGAGGGGATTGGCCACCTGTGCACGTACATATGTAGACTGCCGTTGGCTCAAAAACTGAACATCAACCAGCACGCCTTGGGGGCTCGGGGGCTTGGGTAGCAATAAAAATAGCAAGACCTGGAGAAGCACTCCGCATGCTTGGCACGTCGTCAAAGTACTTAGTGGGTACTCGGCTAGGTGGTTCCCATTACCAAAACGATGTACATGAGCGGCGATCCACAGTGCTCCGGTACGCGTTCCTAGCAGCACCTGCTAGCCCCGAGGTACTGCAAGGATACCTAACATGCAACGTAATACGGTGCTTACGGATGAGACCGCACATGTGGCCGACGACGTCACACGTTGTCCGTCGTTCCGCCTCCTCTGACCACGTACGAGTAGGTGTGCTCATTCGTCAACCCATCCGTACCTTTTCCCAAAGTTCTTGGCATGCACAGCAGCGATGCTACTACTCGTACTTACAAGAGGGCCGGCAGGTTGACGCAGGCACTGCTAGCAAAAGAGAACACAATACCAATACCGTATGACTTATACCTCCCCCGACGTCCTAGACTACTACAGGTACTAGGCAATTACCTAAGTACATCTGGGTTAGGTCCTATGTTTAGAGGAACCCTGAGAACCCTAGCAAACCCTTAACACACTCTTATTGCCCTTATTACCCTTGCGTATTACGCCATACCCAGGCCCCTAGCCATGTACCGAGCAAATCGCTGGTACTGCCCAAGTTATTTCCTGTTTCTCACCTACCTATATACATACCGATGGCGGCTCCTCGTTACCCGCTTGTGCCGCAATTCATCTCCTCAGCTGCTGGCGCTCACAGAAACACGCCTGGGTCAACCGTCCATCCGTCTCGCCGTCCACCATAACATCATCCGTATTCGAGGTACTATTGTTTCATTATCGAAAAAGGTATTCTTGGCCCCGTCAGGCGTCCCGTATTCTGCTGTTCACGCAAGTCACCCGAGGGGCCAAAGCTCGCACGGAGCGAACTCGCTTCCCGGACCGTACCCACCAGGCGTTGCCTTGTCCACCTGCTCAGCTTCCTCCTACACTAAGGACATATGCGTTGCCCATTTACAAAGTACCTGATACCTACTGTACGGTAACTGCAAATCCCCGAGCCTGCGCAGCTCGTGAGGACTTGGTACCGCCAGTGATACCAGGGCTGACGAGGGAGACTGTGGGACTCAACCCAAGCAGACTGGACAGTGGAGGGCAACCAAGCTCCCACTGCTACATTGCTACCGTAGTTGCTTGCTTCTCTGAGCCAGCGTCAGGTTTGGGACTGGGATCCCCAGACTACCGGGTCTCCATCCTGACAATTCTTCACGTCTCGTTTCGAGGGACTGTGTTACACGGTCATTGTCTCGCCTAAAAGCTTAAAGACAGCTCTACGCCAACATGCCAGCCTCCGGTACGTTTCAAATTCCTTTTTACCATTTTGTCCCATTTCCCTCCTATGCACAGGAGCAGCTCATGACATGGGGGTCTGGACAAACCTACATTCGTCTTCACTTAGCCTGTCGCTACCGGCCACGATGGAGCAAATAGAACCAACAGGCCGACGATTGCAGAAAGGCCCCGTCCAGAGCATCAGGAGAGAACGGGGGCAGTCGGGACCGTCCAGATTGAACCGCTTGTCGTCCATCCTGCGCCCATCGCTAATCAAGCATTCGTTTTCAGAACAAAATGTATTTCATCGGAATCCGCCTCCTGACAACTCCTTGGGCCCCAACCGCGTCAACAGCATGCCCCTGCCATCTTCCGAGCCCGGCTTCTCCTCCATGGACGGCATCACAGATGAATCATCGGCTCGAAGTTCCACGCGGTTACGAAAGCCATTACCCCCGCAATACGCTCCGCCGCCTCCTCCTCGCCCGGTCGTGACGCCGCCCCCAGGGTCAACATCCAGCTTCACCTTCACGGAAACTAGACCCTCACCACGCCTACAGAAAGAACGGAAGCATAGAAGCAGCTCCGTTCATGCTAGTCCAAAGTCTCATGTGCGGACCTCATCAGGTCTGATGCCGGGGCAGAGTTCGCCGCCCTCTGTCAGCGCGGTTCGGAGTTCATCTGCTCAGCCCCCTCCAGCACGCCCCCTGGCGGACACCGAGACTTCTGTTCTACCAACGACCGCTGGAGTCGCCGCGGTGCCACGTCCAGGTTCAAGCAACGGCAGCCAAAGTCCCACCCGGGACTCTGTTGAGCGGCGTGGGAGGGCGAGGAAGAGTTGGCTTCCAGGGGGCAGGTCGAGGTCGCAGTCAACCGATAACCGTCGACAGGACATGACCGCAGCCGCTTGGATTCTTGGTCAAAAGTCTGATTACAACACAGCTTTCCTCGCGAATAGTGAAAAGGTCCCCGAGCTTTGGAACGAGAATGGCGATGTGCTTGTCTACCTGGATCCTAAAGGGACCATTAGTTCTCCTTCCTTCAAGGTTCCTTCTTTCGTCATCGACCACTCCCTCGTGTTTGCCGACCTAATTGAGGCCGAAATGGTTTCCAGTCCATTGGAACGAAGTCGTGGTTTCATGGGTCGAGACAGTCTCTCAGTATCAGATGCGACCCGAGGAGTGTACTCACCTCCACTTTCGCCCCCTATACCCGATTCTCAGGCCGACTCCGAAATACGACTTTATCTTCCGCTTTCTATGTCCACGCCAGGACAGAGGTCTGAGGGTGATTTGGAACGGTTGGTGTCGATGCGAAACATGTTCGCCCTCCTGACAGGTCAGCCATTAGTAGCCACAAAGGCCCAACCCACCCTGTTTGCCGTGCTTCTCAACATTGCAAGCCTACTCAAAGAGTTCCAGTTCACAAATGAAGATGGGTCAACCTTTGGAGATGCTGTGGAGATGAGTTTTGGCTTCTTCACAGAACAGATGGGCCTGGCCGACGTGAGGCACAGCAGAGAGAAGACACTCGAATCCCTCATTATAGGCGAGCGCATGCGCTTTATGGATCTCTATAATGAGGCTTTCGCCCATGCTGTAGGCAAATACGCAGCCATGCGCGACTTTCGCTCGCCTTTGTGGGAGCAGGTCTCGCCAAGTACTCGCCAACGACTTGAGCGCGCACATTTCGACCTCGTGGGCCGACAGACTGGTGTCAACAATCGTCTCGAAGCTTTCGAATTCCCTGCATTATTCTCTGGCACGGCAAATTCTACATCGTTGGTCGAGTATAGGGAGATTAAGTTTCAGAATTGGCGAAAATCGTTCCAGCGCATGAGACAATTCGTCCTAGGCTATTACAAGTCAAGTTTTGGTAGCTGGCCGCCGAAAGCCCGTAGCAAAAAGAACCCGTTCACGGAGAGTGGTCTCAACCGGCAGGTGCTCAAGATTATGTATTCCGACTTCTGCGCGCTCTACGACCTTCTTGCTGATCGTGAGT
Organism: Astrocystis sublimbata; assembly: GCA_022453515.1. Classification (NCBI taxonomy): domain Eukaryota; kingdom Fungi; phylum Ascomycota; class Sordariomycetes; order Xylariales; family Xylariaceae; genus Astrocystis; species Astrocystis sublimbata. The sequence goes on along the minus strand of JAJNNY010000006.1, from coordinate 175,447 downwards.
CTCTGACAACACGGATGATCGACCAAAGTGCAGACGACATTGGCAAGGATGTGAAGAACCCTCGCGGCTCAGCTATGCGAAAGATACTGGGCGAATTTGATCAGTCCTCACCACCCGTACTTCCCCCAATTCCATTCGACCTTCCCAAACTGCCGGACATGGCCAGCATACAAGTCAATTTCCACGAGTTGTCCCAAAAGGAACAAAATAAGCTGGTGAAAGGCTTACAGGAGTATCAAATTCTTCTCATTTTGAATAAGGCCTACGACTTCGATACAACCAGGCTGCACATGCCATTTCTGGAACAATTCAAGGAGTTCGAGCTTAAGGAGGCTAAAGGTAAAACTGTCGATGAGATGGCTACTCATCGCCTCGGCTACTGGCTCTTCCTTTACGTCGTCATCCAATCGTTGCCCATGCTCGTGGTTGATGCTCCCGGATTGAAGTTTACCGAGAGTGTGGAATACTTCCTTTGCCAGCCGGCCAAAGGGACACCACCATGGATGGAGGATGCGCCGGCGGTTCGTAAAAGATGGTACGAGGTCTCAGGCGGGGGTGGATTGGTCGAATTATCGGAAGATGCCGTTGAGTTCGGCATTGAAGGCATCTACCATCGCAGCCATTGCTGGTTGGCGGCAAAACGATGGGAGGTTGGGGACTACTCAGGTCCCCCGCTTCCTGGAAACGAGACTCTGGAACCCCTGGCAGCACCGCAGTCTGTCTTCGAAGATATGGACCCCACAGCGAGCCCGACACTTGTGCCCCGGAATGAGTCACCGTTGGGCGGCCCGCCCGGGCTGGCTATACGTAGTCGGGGGTCCTCGCCTTCAGGGAGGTACTCGGCCCACCGCAGCAGCATCGCGATTGGGCTCGAGCCAGTCAACTTACCCCCAAGCGGCTCAATTCCAGGCTCCCGCGTGTCTAGTGCTTGGGCTGCACCTGGCGGCCCACGGCCGGTCAGCGGCATGATGGATCGTAGCAGGTCCTCGGGCAACTTGTATGCTCTTGCGGGGCAACAAGGGCGCGGGACAGATTCGAGGAGCAGTTCCCGGCAAGATTCCGCTGGTGGGAGCACATTTGACGATATCTTGAAAGATATGGGAGAGGCAAAACCAAAGAAGAAGAAAGGGCTGTTCTAACAGACACTTCAAACAACCTGCATTGGATTTGGAAGCAACGGCGTATTTGGTTTGGTTGTATTACTCTTCTAGCATCGGCACTCGGCGGCCAGAAACGAGAAAAGAATTGGGAAAGTGAAGGTCATGCCAAGCATTTGTGAAGCATGGAGGGCTTCTGGCATCTCCAATAAAGCGTCAGAATGCACCGGTGCTACGAAACCATGTTTCGAAGCCCGAACACCTGCACAACCGGCTCTGTGTTACGCAACACTGCCCTAACACGCAACGCCGAGCACTTAATGACGAGAGACACTTTCTAAACGAAAAATCTTGGGGATATTGGATATACAGGGCATATAGAACTATGTATATGTATTTACGTAACGAATTCAAGCAGCGTAGAGTTCAATTCATCGGGGCTGCGTTATGATCGCTTTGTGAGCCAGAAATGTAGATGAAGAGGCTTGTGTAAATGTTCCATTTGTTTTTCCGTGCTACGCGATCGAGTCATGACGTGGTGCAAGATGAAAACACACATGGACAGCTTGCCCTGCGCATCTCGCACGGCTGTTGCATCTCAAGCAACGAGCCGCAGCTGGGGTAATAGTGTAGATCTCCCAACTAGGCTACTATCATGAATCATGTTTCAACAATGTCACTGTAGTTGTAGTTGCACCCATCAGCACTATTTAGATGGGTTCAATGATAGTTTAAGTTCTATGCTGCTTTACTAGGGTGACAGCTGGTTGGTTGGGTTCACGCGAAGCAGATGAGGGAGGCCCGAGGGAGACGAGGGTGACTTTGTCTTTCGGTCGTCACTAAAAATAAGTACAGGGTCCTGTTATCACTTGGCCAACATAGGTAGGTGCGCTATCAAAACACTTCCAATAGGTAGGTTATTATATGTAATGTCCGAGTCAACCTTAACTTAAACCTTGACCTTGAATTTCACTGCGGGTACCAACTTGGGGATATCCATGACGCCTGAGAACGTCCAGGTGCTTGGATGCTTGGGTCCACGACTCCACGGTGTATCTAATGCAATGCAACCATAAACTATACCGCCTAAGGTAGGTATCAGCCCTAGCAACTTCATTCCATTGGATGGATGTCTTTTCTGTTCTTTTCTTTTTCTGTTGCTTTCTTTTCCTTTTCTGTTCTCATGGCGCTCACAACGATGGAACTACCAAAGCATACTTGTATCGAGCAGCTGGATACAGATCCCATGATGTGTGACTCGTGACCTACAAGCTATCAGGACATTGTCCTCGTAGATTACTTAAGTAGGTTAGCTCTGGATGTCTTTGTTGTTGCGCTACCATAACATTGTGAGTCCCCAAGTGCCCCACATTTTCAGGGCGAAGGGCCTCGTTGGACGGTGGACACCCGAGGCGCTGTTCAAATTAAATGATCGTGTTCCCAGACCCACTAGTACTAGGAGCACGATCACTGGATTTGAACAGCGCCTTGGACACCTTTGGACGGGCAGGCTAGGCAGGTACCTTGACATAGACGCTAGCTGCCCGGAGGGGTCCAACCTTACCTAACGCTGTGCGTTTTCTCGGGTACCAACGTCTGGCTCCGTCACAGGCTCGCTCACAGCTTCAATTGACATCCTCGACAACTCGGCTCCAGTAGCTCACCTGACCGACTGAAGTATTCAGTATTCCTCTTCGCCCGCTCTACTACCGCCTTCCACCGTCTGCACCTCGTGGCTCTTACACCTCGGACATCTCGCCACTATATCCCGTCCAGAACCTGTCCCAGACTCCCAGCTCACATTCACGTACGTTTGACGCCGCCGTCCGCGATTATATATCATTATTGCCTACATCTTCTTCGATCGTGCAACCTTATTATAATAGCAACATCCACAGCAACCAACCCCGCCTGGTTGCCGCCCCAACGCTTTCGTAGAACAGTAGTTCCAGTCTTCTGAATGTTCACGGTCGTGCCTCTCTACCGCGCATGAGGAAGCTCTAAGCAGCCAGACGTTGCCGGGCTAGGTCTGGACTGCCTGGATGTGTGTTTAGAGCAGTCGGCAACGCCAGCTCTGAGGCACTCTTCCCAGATGGACACCACCCCGGACTCGCAGGCCACACAGCAAGGTAGGCTGTCACCCTCTGTAGCTTCGCCGTGGTTATGCCAGACGGGCGATCCCGGCATCGCTGGCCAACATGCATCGTGTCTGTAACTGACTGCTTGTCTCTCTGCTGCTTGCTTTAGCCACCCAGAATGCCTTCGATCCTCGACGGATAGGCCAGCAAAACTCGGGCTTTTCTGACCAAGACATTTCCGACATCATCTGCCTGCTCTATCCCATCTCGGAAGCCGCCAGCCGAGAAGTCCAGGAAGTCGCCTCTTCGCCTGAGTATGCCCGCCACACGGCGGGGAGATACAGCGCCGACGCCATCGATTCCGACTTATACAACGAGGACGATGCCCGCGAATTCGGCCGAACCGCCCGCATCGGAGACCATGCTCTTGTGCTGCGCCTGTCCTCTGCCCTCAAGGACCCCCGTCTAGGCTTCACCTTCGGTCGAAACCGGGCGCGCTGCGATATCTGCTTTGCCTACGACCCCAACAAGAGACTGAGCAACATACACTTTCGCATCTACGTGAATAGCTACGGGAGTGTCCTGCTCGAGGATCAGTCCACCAATGGAACTGTTGTTGATGCCAAGCTTCTTCGGAAGAGGCCCGACCCCAGTACGAATGCTTTCCCACCCACACGACGCACGCTCGAGAGCGGCTCGACCATAAAGGTCGTCATGCACGAGAATCAGTGCGATCTGGTCTTTCTGGTCCGGATACCCCGTCGTGAGGGAGAGTACGAAGATGCGTACATGCGGAATGTGGACCCGTATCTGCTCAGGCTCCACGGCGCCGATGACGTTAACAAGACCATTGGCCCCGACCCAAGCGGTCATGTAAGACTACCCAGGCCGCATTTATAACGTACACAGTCACTAATTTCTCTCAAGGTCCAACTGTTTGCTCCTGCCAAGGGAGTGGGGCTGAACAATCCCGGGACAGTCCAGCAGAGGGTTGAGAGGCCGAATCGTCTTCCTCGAGAATGGCGTGGCGGCGACAAGTATGCGCGAGTCGGTGTTATCGGCAAGGGTGCATTTGCAACCGTCTATCAAGTCACCTCGAAGTACGACGGATCGCCCTTTGCAGCAAAGGAGCTCGACAAGCGAAAATTTATGAAGAACGGTGTTTTAGATCAGAAAGTTGAGAACGAAATGAAAATAATGCAAAAGGTCGAACACGTAAGTAACCTCTACCACAGCCCCCCGGCGTTGATGTTGTTCTGACTAGTCCAGCCGAATATTGTCCGATACATTGAGCATCTCGATTGGGACACGCATCAGTTTATCATCATCATGGAGTTGGTTCGCGGTGGTGACTTGGGCAAGTTCGTCCAAGACAATGGTGCTATAGCTGAACCCCATGTTAAAACCATCGCTACGCAACTGGTCGATGCGCTCGGGTATCTGCATGACAACAAGATCACCCACCGCGATGTCAAGCCAGACAATATCCTTATCCAATCGACAAATCCGCTCGTCGTAAAATTGACAGACTTTGGACTTTCCAAAATGATTGACACAGAGCAGACCTTCCTGAAGACTTTCTGTGGGACACTACTGTACTGCGCGCCCGAGGTGTACACCGAGTACTCTTCCTATGATGACAATGGTCGGCGCACTACTAGAAAGAGCGCCCGACCTGTCGACAAAGAACGGTACGATCATGCGGTCGACATCTGGTCTCTCGGTGGCGTCTTGTTCTACACACTTACCAGCAGTCCACCCTTCCCAGTTAAGAATGGGACCACGTACACCGAATTATTGGACCATATAATCAAGACACCGCTAGACGTCTCGCCCTTGCATAAGTATCGTATTTCCGATTACGGTGTTCATTTTCTTACCCGCATGATCCATGTTCGGCCAGAGACTAGGGCTACCGTCCGAGAGCTCAAGTCTCATCCCTGGTTGAGCCAAACACGCAGTCTTCCCGAACAAGACTTTGATGATGATTTGGGTCAATCGGCTTCGCAGCTAAGCCTCAATGAACCACCGGCATCCCAACGCATGGACTTAGGCGGGAGTTCCCTTCGCGAGCCCGAACCCGACTTTTCCATGGATTTCGAATCGAAAAAAGAGGACTACACTTTTGGACAACCTCAGGCCCCAAGGTTGTTTGGGGAAGTTTCAGCCATTGGCAGCTCTGGTGTAATCCCGGAGGACCGCTTGAATCTTCACGTATCTGACACGAGCTTTGGTGAGACGGAACACGAAGGATCGGAAGTTCGTGACAGTTTTGAAGAGTCTGACGACTTTTCTACGCCGCGGGAGGGCGTCCGCCCCTCGCAGCCTGACAATTCTCGCAGTGCCTTGCTCGGCATAGGCTCACAAAGTCTGGGCGGCGCCTCTTCTATTCTCGAAAACCTTAACATGAAGTCTGATGTTAATATTGACCTGGGAATGTCATCTTCACGTATCAGCAATATGACCACGAGCAAAAGGAAACCGAATACCGACACGAGTGATGAACACGATGCCCCAAACAATAACTTCAAACCCTCCTTCAAAAGACACAAATCAGAAGGTCACGTGGACATGTTGGAGAACGAAGACGGACTCCTTTCCTGCATGCCCAAGATGACAAAAAACGACACGGGCCGACAGATTGATTATCCTCAGCACAAAATGATATACTGGGACAGTCAGGATGAAACATCCTGGCATCTCAATTATCCGGAAATGACTTATCTCCAGTACAACGCTTTCGAGCTCGCTGCTGAAGAAAGGAACGAGGAGTTTGGACCAGGGAAAACCCCCCTTTGGAATCTAGCAATGAAGTATTTCCCTCCTACCCACGATGGTAAAAGAATATTTGGTAGGTCAAGCACATTGCATACGGGAGATCTTACTCAAGGAGTAGGCTTAGCTGCAAAATCAGCTGAATGGGACCTACCACCAACGGCCCCAACAGACAATTTCAATAGTCAGTATGACTCGAGACCAGATTCCTCGTCATCCGATGATCATCTTCTACTGAGTATGCCATCAACCATAGCGACGGCACGCCCACCTAAAGCAGAGGTTTGCATTCTCAAGTCGGCATCCGGCTCTTTGGTTTCCGATATCTCGATCTCGCTTCGGGAGCCGATACTATCATGGGGCAGGGAGAAGGGCAACACGGTCATTTACCAACAAGCTATGGAGTCAAAGGTGCCGAAGAATGCTTTCAGAGTTTTGTTGTGGAGGGAAGGTTACACAGCCTCATCTGGTGAGTTCCGGCCTTGGGATCCGGCACGATCGACGTCGAGCCGTATCATGCGAGTCTCTCCGGAGCCAGACTCATATGCATTCTATATTGCAACCAAAGCCACCAACGGAATCCGCATCAATGGTAATCCGCTGCAGTCCCATGAGCCCAAGGATACTATGGCTGCTTGCAGATATTGGATGAAGTTGTATGACGGCGACCATATCGCATTTTGGGGAAGTGATGATGCCCGCTATCAAGCTAAACTTGTGTTTGGATGCTCATGGGGTGGGTCGTCGTTCAGGAGGCCGGCGGACGAGCCACCCACGTGCGTGCCAGCACCCATAGCTCACAAACTCGATCGTCTCTGGCCCAAGGCCGAGAAGGTACTCCGTCATTCTCGAATCAAAGAGAAGGCGCAAATCGATCAAGAGGCGAGAATGCACAATATGCATCGGGAGAAAGAGCAATGCCTGGTATTTGAAGACAAACGTCTGGAGGCGGTGCAAAGATTGGCGCAACAAAAGTCCCGTGAGACAACTCCTGCCGGCAACACGCTCGAACGTGTTCGGATGAGCAACCCTACGCTTCGACTCGCGCCGCCAGATCGTACCTGACGGAGTTGAAGAAAAGCCTACCGATTTGGCGACCTAGCTGATATCGAAATTTCGAAGTCGACAGTGGGTTGGTTCCCCTGTGTTGAGTTTGTGGATCAGCAGAGGTGGCGCAAACAACTTCAATCATCGATAGGCTGTTCACATGGAATGGGCCAAGTCGATGGGCATGAATGACATGGTGTGTCTATATATCTCCGAGCTTACACTCTTGACAAATTTAGAAAGGAGAAGTGGACATTGTCGGATGTTAGGCGAAGCTATGAAGGAAAGTCGACCATGTATTGTCAATTTCCTTGATATCATGAGATGTGAGCCTATTATTGGAATTAATGTAGATAGTAAGACGCCGTCTACAAGTTAAAATCAACCTTTAGACGGACACAATAAGTAATTAAGTACCTACTTGTAGTACGCTGCTTCGGTTGTGAAAGCTCTCTGTCAACCAGTATGTGGTGCTCTCGGTGCCTCGAAAGTATACCTGCTAACGGCTCAGTAACTACCTGCCTTTTCTTCCGTCGCAAGCACTTTTGGACTTTGACGGAAGGAAGGGACTAGCTTGGACTGGAATACAGAGCCTTTCCCTGTTCTTACACTTGAAAGCAGGCTCATCTAATTGCCATATGGTAATAGCATCAAGCACCTAGCTGTATACATGTTGGGCTTGGTCTTGGTGACCTGCGGGCTTCTAGTAGGGAACAGGTCCACGGTTATTCCTGATTGGCATAAACGCATGAAGTTTGCGCAAACTTCGAGTTGCCAACCCAGTGGTACGTGTTGACCCAAACAACCTTGGAAGTACTTGTGTAATTACGTGCTAAGGTTCCTGCTCACCTGTTACCTGCTGGCCCTTGATCAAGAGCTACGGTACCTGCCCGCCCCCGTGCCTGCCTACCGCATCTCCCGAGGTCCTGGTTCACGCACTTGCCCTCGTACATGGCAACATGGCATTAGAACCGGCGTTGGGATCTTGCCTTCCAGACTTCCCCTACTTACTTAAGGTACAGGCAACGACAATCTCGTGGTCCAACTTCAACGTCTCAATCTCACCCTTGCACCCGCACACTTCCAACCATCCACTCGTTCTGAACCTTCACTCTTTCCACAGTATTCACTCGCTCCGAGCCTTCACCCTCTTTCCACACGGTATTCACTCGCTCTGGGCCTCCAACTCGACCTCGCGTTCTCTACCCAACCTCCCTCGCACCACCTGCCGGGTCACTGCAACTCACCACCTGCATGCGTCATCTTGTTCCCGCCCATTGCTCAGCTAAGTCCGCTGAAAGAGCATCTTCGACATACACTTGAACTGTGCTTAAGTCGTACGGTCCTTCGCCCGCGCTCCAACATTTCTGGTTCACGTCAAGCCCACCGTACATGTGCACTACCTAGATCCACTACTGCTACTGTTGTCTAATTTGGCGGGCAATCGATCGTGCTTGCGCCTGTCACGGCCTGGGGCCGAGGCTGGTGTCCGTACTGCCACATGATGGGGCTCTTTAGGAAAGGACGAGACCGCTCTCGGTGAGTATTCCGCAGCTTCAGCCTGATTCATCAACCCTTATAACCTCCTCCTCGCCTGGTCACACGCATCCCGCTCCCTTCCTTGGCTAACGGATCGCCCAGCAGCTCTGTGTCTCTTTCTGCGCAGTCATTTGAGGACACGGGTAGCGATGACTTCCATCTACCGGGCAGCGATGACGTCTACGTCACATACAGCAAGGAGGGAAAGCCCGCTCTTGGTCGCAAGAAACGCAATAATGTCCTGCAAGACTTTGGATTCGATATCCTTGGTCAGACTTTGGGTGTTCCCTCTCGCAAAGATTACGAACGGCAACCCCGACCTCTGAGTTCGGCTTCCCAGAGCTCAGGCTTGATCACTGCTCCAGTCACGCCTCGACCCAGCCATGAAACACCGAGGTCCAGCTTCCATCGCCGGGAGTATTCGTACGAAGACACACCAAGGCCCGTCGTCCGTCGTCCAACAAGTAGTAAACGCTCTCCTTCAATACCTGCCCACACAAAGTTGATGCAACACGGTAGACGCAATATGTCGAACTCAATGCCGAACAATGCGTACCGAAAGTATCCGCCGTTTGTAGAGCCTCAAGTATCCAATCAGTGGCAGCATCGTATCCCACCTCCACCACCTCCTCCGTCTGCTCTAGATTGGCGCAGGCATCCGGCAGCGAATAATGGCTTTGCTCCTGCTCCGACGATCTACTATGGCGCGGCTTCTTCCACTTATCTACCTGCCTATCCTTACAATGGGTCCTTGTTGGCCCAAGGCCCCCAGACTTGGGCGAATCCGCAACATCACATGGCAGCTCAACACCCGAGTGCTATGGGAGTGGCTGTGCCCCAAGCTCCAGCAATGAATGCAATGCCGCATACTCAACAATATGGCCCAACCCAGAATGTTCAGAATTCTTACCCGCAAGCTATACCGGCCGTTCGCTCATCCCACCTCCATCCGCCGCCGCCGCAGACCTGGCTTCATTCTGATGCCATGACGACTCGGAAGGATGGAGTTTCCGAGAAAGGGAGAAATCATGTCAACGGAGCCAATGTTGAGCAACAGACCACCGATATCGGAAATACATCAAGAGGCACATTTCACGCGAGGGGAAAACCCAATGGCAGCGACGACATGCAAGAGTACCTCAGCAAGCGTATTCAGCATGTGCATGTCTGCGCTGGCTGTGGCAAGAAGCGCTCTACCCGATTTCAAAAGTCGCATCCTCTAAGAAGAGGTGAGATACCAGCGCGAAACTATTGCTATCACTGTCTCAGGGACGCGGCAGATGCGATCTGCGATGCACCCGAGGGGATTACAATTGATGAACCGGATTTCAAGAAGGTTTGCTACATAACACTGTTCATCATTCGAGCGTGGAAACTAACAACATGACAGAATCGCAGTCAAGTGTCAGGCCCTTGGCCGAGTTCCGACGAAGGCCATGATATCGCAGGTGGCAAGTATGCCTACAAGCAATCCCGCCACCGACCTCGTCGAGGCGAGAAGTCCAGCCGCTTTGCGCCCATCTCCAGACTTTTCTCGCGTAGATATTCGTACTCATCAGCCGAAGAGTCGAGCTCACGAGCCTCGTCGCCTAATACACCCGGATTCCGTTCAGGGAACTATGTTCATAAAGGCCCTACATCCCAAACTCGTACTCATGAATCCACCAATGACAGGATTTCCTTGAGGGGCGCCAAGACAGAAGCTGCCAGTCATCGACGGGAGCGTTATGATAGTGTGAACTCATGGATTGCAGAGCAGCCTTTGCCATTCGTCCCTGCCCCAGCGCAGCAAAATACGGTCAGTGATGATAACAAAGCACGAGCCGCAAGTGACAAACCAGTTCTCGCTCCGACTCGAACTCGGACTCGCATCCCACGGCCGCGACCACATTCGGCACGGGTCGATATTGAGGATCCGTACTTGACAGTAGCCGATGAACCGACATATGACTTTGACCGATATCACGGCTCACCTCAGTCGAATATAAAGGTGTCCACAGAATTGGGCCCGACGTCCCATCTGGAGACAGAATCAATCTCAGAACCTTTGAGTCGGATGGGTATCAATGACACAGACCGGACAACTCAACGAGGCAGTACTCATGGCGTTGCACACAAGAAGACGAAACGTGCCGCTTCTTGGAATGTCGCTAATCCTACCGCTGCACCCAACGTTTCTCAAGACGCTCATCTTGAAGCTTCTGCAAATGAGGATTTTGAAGCGCCGACGGCTAAATCCTCGAATATCGCTTCGGAGGAGAGTGCAACGAGGTCCAAAAACCACACCGTTCAGGAGGGCCGCTCTTCTATGAGCCAAATGCCTTCGGACTACGACCGCGAGATGCGACCAAGGCCAGCTACGGATGGTCGTCCACCCACTTCCCTCAATGATAGTGCGCAACGGCCTGATAGAATCACCCCAACGGATGCAGATGAAGCTGAACTCATCTTCTCCTATGCCGAGCCATTGACGCCTGTAGACACATCATATGCTGGCCACGCTCAAGCCCCCCACATTATAAGCGACTCGTGGTCAGATTATCACATCGACATGGAACGAGAGGCAGAGGAGATGGCTGAGCGAGACCTGGCTTTTGCGGGTAAGCTCTTTGACAGTCTATCCGGCTGTCTCGGTGGATCAGCGACTTCCACCTTTCCAACAACTAGCTTTGTCACGAGAAGTAACATCTCGATAGTAAGCTGTCATTCCGATTCGGACCATAGCGACGACAACTGTACTGCCACCCCCAGCATTAAAGAGGCCGAGGTGCACGATGATGTCGAAGATACGGAGGTAGAGAAGCGTATTGAGCGAATTGGTACGGCTAATGTCCTTCTAGGAATGGAACTTTTGCTAACAGTAGGAGTAGAATTCTCGAGCGAGGAAGAACTACAGATAACTGCAGAAACGCGCAAACAAAACAAACTTTTCGCCGTAAACGGCGAGCATGGAGGAAGTCGCAGGTCTGCTGATTCACTTTCCAAGAGTAGCGGCATATACGATCAATCGAACGACGAGAAGGATGAAGATGACTTTGCCGATTACCATCCTTCACCTATTGGTTCCTCGCTCATTGGCCATACCGGGCATTCAATGGATGAGCTTGGGGAACGTACCAGGGCTCAAGGGGAAGCAACTACTACAGCTAATGGTTATCGCTTGCGACCCCTGAAACGTCTGTTGTCAGCTTCATAAAATGGCCCTCTCATGAGGAGGAAATCTACGGGGATCAGCTGATTCGCTGGCCTCCTTTGGCATTGCCCCCGAAAAGTAGCTTCTTGTTATGTTGCTCGGCCGCAAGTACACTGACTGGACCTGCTCCAATTACCTTGTTGGACTACACTGGAAATTAGCCTCTGCTGATATGAATGAGTTGCAGTACTATGTTTGATTAGAACTTTCTTTGGCACCTTTACTCGACGGTGCTCGTTTAGTTTCGCTTTGATTGCAAGCAATATTGAAGGGGTGCGGGAAGAGGGATCACGCAAATCGAAAGATGGGTGCGATGAAGGAAGCCAATAGCACGGATGACTGGGATCGTGTATGTGTTGATAGCAACAAGATGTGCCACTTGATAGCCTGATGATACTTTGTGGGAGACGAATATCACATTGCATTAAACATCAAGCGGAGCCTAGAACGGAGATGCAAACACAGCGCTGAGCTGCTACAGAGGCGAAGTCATAGGTGCCTAAAGATTCGAACCCATGTTGCGTGCCTATTCGCGCCGGCCATTGTCAGCGCAAATGGGTAAGAACTGACTGAGCCTTGATAATTATAAAAAGACTGCATATAGTACTACTGCGCCATTCGTCAATCCGTGAACTGCCGACCTGACAGCCAGGTTAAAGCAAGACATATAGCCCTCCACCGTAAACATTAGTAACGAACCAACAAAGCATTGAATATATGAAGAATATGCGTATCAATCTTCAAGTAATTGATTATCCTAGAATTGACATTCTTTGAATCTAAGTTTAATAAGGAGGTCAGATATCCAGATGAATAAATCTAGACATGAAGATAGATATAAAGACAAGTAAGGCAATAAATACAATAACTATATATATATATTTGCACCCTATTATCTACGGTTCGTAAGATTTTCTATACCGAGCCGCTAGCAAACCGTAACAACAATTTTTAGCAGCAAGCAAAACTGCGAATTGCATCTAAAGCGAAGCCTAAGGGCCGAAACAATATTAGTAATCAAGCAAGTTCTGGCCGAGGCACATTGACGGGATATTTGGAGCAACATTGATTATTATTGAGAGAGCCAGGGTGGCTACGAGAAGCTGAGCCCCTTTTCGGTCCCCATGGAACATCGACCAAGAGATCATTCGCTCGAGTCATTGCCGCGGGTTATATTGCCCGCGTCTGTCCCCATTACGGTTGCAAACATAAGCATGTCAGAATATGCCAACATCGATCAGTCCTCCCCGGCTTAATAAAGCTCGAACATGGCCAATGGTAGGTCACAGGAGTTATTGGTGCTACAGGCCTGTTCCGCCACGGCGCTTACTTATATCCCTTCCTTGCTGACCGGTTTCAATCATCTCAGCACCGAGCTCTGAGATACTAATGATGCATTCTAGAACGTAGGTGACTGCAACGGTGACTTTCGCGGCCTCGAGGATTGGGCGTAACAGGTCAAATGATTTGGCACAATTGGATCATGGACAAGAGCTCGACCTTGATCACTAGCTGATTATACAGCCCAGCCATTCATTTGATCTTGTAGAATTTATCCGTCCTCTGAGATTTGTACTAGGCCTATCGAGGAGCTAGAATAGGGTGTCTAAGTTCGGGGTGGTTGGCAACGGACTCTAAGTCATCCATATCCAGGATGCCAGGATGAGATAATCATTAGGGCTTATATGGGGGCGACGTTTCGTCTGAAAACTTGCCGCATCTGGGCCGTGACAATGTCGTCAACAATTTACCATACTTCGTGGTGGCGATGCAACTGAGGGTGAGTTGCAGTGTTCATTAAGGAGGCGAGACTAAAACGACGATACCACTGTGGATGGTGCGAATACCACTCTGTATACTAGCATATCCCTCAAAATCGCCTCTAGAAAACAAGATCTAAGACGTCATTACTAATTCTAATCAGTATCTTGGTTGCATGGGATACAGTCGATCTGGGAACCAACGTCCTGGGCTAGTCATCGCAGTCAATTAGCTAATGAGCAGCTGGATAGATATTGACGTTACATCGCGCTTTGCGATGTTCTCTAGAGCCATTATCGTTGCCGATTCACGGTCCCCGGAAACCCAAGACTTTCATAGGCACGCTATATTTAGTTTGCACCTTGTAAGATGATAACGTGCTGCCTTGGCTGCTTGGGTAGTACTGCCGTAGGACTTTTTGTGTTTCGAAAACTGATGGGGAGGGCCTCTAAGCTTTTATCTGCTGCACGCCTCAATGAAACCATCCGCAGGGACTTCGCACGGTCGAGAACAAGCATGTCTTATATGTTCTGATCATTATAGTGTATACCTAAGCAATTAGTGGTGACACAGCATGAAAGTGTGCATCAAGGGGTTATCTTTGCCATGGGTCAGACAGATTAGCATCGTTCAAATGGACCTATGGGTTACGCGCACCGATGGACGTTCGAGACGTAATACAACAAGCCAAGAATAGACTCCTGATCTTCGGGATCGGTAGTAGTTGTTGATATCTGAGTAGATAAGTAGAGTTGGACCTCACTAAGAGATCTCAGTCTAACGGGGATCGTGTTTTCTTTGCTCAACTCTCTTGTCTGGACCAAAGATTTCACACACAAGTATCTAAAGTATACGATCCACAATGGCAGAACTCACACCAGCAGCACTTGATCTAATTCTGAACTTGCCGGCACTTGCCCCCCCTTCAGGTGTCACTCCGAATTTCGACAACCCTCCTAACCAGAATGCGCTCGCCATTGCCGTGGTAACCCTCACAACGTCGATAGCGACGATCTTGTTCATCATCCGAGTGTATTCTCGGCTTTTCTGTTCTTTGAGACCCAAGCTTGAAGACTGTATGTAGGCCAATCTCCATCCGTGTTTCTGTCATCGTCATCGTCAACTCTGTGTCATCAAGTAGATATGCGCGATTGATTCATCAACTAATCGACTTTGCCTGCAGTTCTCTGTCTTGCTGCCTTTGTATGTGATCTGTTCCACCCCCACCACTTTCGCTCTTGTATGAATCGCTCAGCTCACGTATCCGCAAACTCTTACAGCTAGCCTACATAGCCTGTGTCTACGCAATATGTGAAATGATCCACGATGTCGGCTTCTTCGTGCATCAGTGGAATCTACGCAATAAAGATCTGGTGGTGTTTGTCTACGTACGTTGTTGGCCTTCCTCGTCTTGCTCACTCGCTAGCCCACCCCTTTCTCACAAGCATATGTCTTTGCTGGGGTACTTACATACCTACTGCCCAACCCTTCGCCTGCTGATGGCAGATACCTTACCACAGAACATCTATACCTACCTCACCTCCTACGCCGTGATGATGTTCTTTGCCAAGACCGCCATCCTGCTCGAATGGATCCGGATCTTCGTCGCCGACCGGCAGCGCAACGTCTTCTTCTGGTCCGCCTGCGTCCTCATCGGGCTGAATCTAGGTGTGTACGGCGCGGGCGCCATCGCGACAGGCCTGGCTTGCATTCCGCGCGAGAAGCTGTGGCATCCGTGGGTATCCGGCAGATGCATCGACAGACACACCCTGGACAGCTTCACGGCCTTCGTCAACCTGGCTATCGATCTGGGCATCCTGCTGCTGCCGCAGAGGGTCATTTGGAGGCTGCAGATGTCGAGACAGCGGAAGATCGGTCTGTCTGTGCTCTTCTCCGTTGGTATCATGTGAGTTGAGGCTTAGCTAAGCTTATCCCCCCCATCCCAAGTGCCAAATGGCTGTCTATCTGCCTGTCTGTCTGCTTTGTCATCGGATTCGATTTCCTTCGTCAAATTTGAAGCATTCCTTCCACTCTTCCGATGGGTTGCTTGCAAGGCTGACCGTAAAAAATAAATAACAGAGCTTGTGCCTCGGCGGCCGGACGCGCGTACTACACCGTTACGCTCGACTTCGGAGGCGACGTCACCTACACGGCGTCGCCCGCGTTCCTCTTCGGCCACGCTGAAATGACGACTGTGCTCATGGTGTTCTGCATCCCCTCGGTGCCCAAGGCGTTCGAGGGCAGCGGGCTGGGCGCCAAGTTCCGGTCGTGGACGAGACTTTCGTCTTCGGGCATCGCCAGTGGTAATACGGACCAACAGGGGAAACCGGCCAATGGCAGTGCGCCGGGATCTTCGGAGTCGTGGCGTCCAGCGATGCGGCAGAAAACCCACGGTCATTCATATCCCCAGGCGGATGAAGAAAGTCACTGAACCAGGTTTTCCTGGGCTGTACGAATTGCAGATACAGATAATTGATTTGTTGCTCCTGTCATTGTAGAATCGTGATATTGATTTGGAGATCCGGAGGATTGTTGCCACCAATAGAGACAGACATATGAAGCAAACCTGGTTGAGTAATGAATGATATTATCTATCGATGGTCAAGTCACTTTGACCAAGACACACACACCATTGTTGCGATTCGCTTGTAATATCGAGTTTATTGGTAGGTAGTACTACTATAGTAGTACAGCGTGCTCGAACATACTGAGCTCAGTTGCTAGCTAGGATTATAATTGAATCTAAAACGCTTTGCTTCAAAGCAACGGGATGGTTGTTGAGAGGCCCGCTTGGCTCACCGGTAGAGCGCCTCACTAGTAATGAGGAGGCAACTGGTTCGACTCCAGTAGTGGGCAACACATTTAGTTTTTTTTTCTCAATTCAGGAGCTAGACCAGGATCTAGCGGTTTCCCCGAGCAGAAAAACATTGGACAAGTTGTTTGGGGTTTGTCACTCAGACTGTCCAGATGCCATCCCGACAGCTCTACTACTACTTGTCATGAATCCGTTCATTTACTGATCTAATCCACCGGGTTTTGCCCTTTTCAAAGCAGGGTGAACGGGCCATCGGGCTCTGTTATGCGTGTGGGCAAATACCTAGTATGCAATTTCTACCGCGTTTATAACCGTTCGGTTAACGTCTCCTACCTACTAAGTAAGTAAGTAAGTAGGTAGGCTGTGTGGTAAATGTATGCGGCAGAGATGGAAGTACCAAGCACCTAGCCAACCAGCCCCTTTCCAAACATCCGAAGACAACAACAGCACGAAGAAGTGGATCACTTATTCACCTTTTTTATTGCGCCATGCTTGAATTACGGCTGCTTTTTATCTTCCAATAGACCTTCCCATAAATACACTGCTAAGTCTTTGCTTTGCAATTGGTCTACTGGGATCCCTCACTGAGACACTATAAATCATGCGGCATCTGTCTCATCTACTCTACTCTGAGCACCCTTGGGCCGCGCTTCTTAATAGCCTTCTTCTTCTTGTGGCCCCTCTCAAAAGAAGCTGCGGCGGCGTGATCACGCCCAATGTTGTCTAGGTCTTTGACCTTGTAGATTCGGATGATCCAGTTCTCCGACGTGTAAGCTTCTTCCAAGCTGTTAAGCACAGGGCTCTGGTCTGGGAGTCGTGCACCACGAACACGGTCCTGGGCTTGCCCCGGAGGGAACAGTGAGGCGTAGTTGTGATACGACATCTTGTACCTGTTCCACGAATTAGTCTGGGCCCCAGAATATGTCGCTTGGTACTTCACTTACATCAAGCTGTTCTTCATGGTCTCCGAGGCTTCGGCGTCAACCTTGTATTCGCCGCGGGGAGTAAAGAAGTCGCGCTCTTTGACCTCATCCGGCCAGATACCCTCGGCAATTCTTACCATCCACAAGAACTTATTGATATCGTCACCAGAGTAGCCGAGAAGACCACCAAAGACTACTAAGACATAGTCCACCTCGTGTTGGCGCATGATGGGGTAAGCAACCTCCTCACGGGAGCTCATTGCCTTGCCCACTGTGGCGATGTGAGTGTTGTTCCAGGTGTTGTTGTCAACCAAAGTAGGCCTGTCAGCCATTCCACCAATTTGGTAACCATAGTCCCACCATGACATGATCTTGGCGTCTTCCTTGGTGTTTTGCCGAAGCCATTGGTAAGCCTCACGGTAGTCATCGATAATGTGTTGGCTTCCATCCGGCATCCGGCTTGCCAACACGACCGACGGGGAAGAATACGCATTGGATGTGACCCAGGTACAGTGCTGAACAAAGATAAGGAGGAAAAGTGTCATGGCGCCAGCAATAAATGCCTTGGACAAGACGTTGTAGATGCCCACTACGGGCTTGGAGGCAGACCTCAATGAACTTTGCTTGGACGCTTTCTTTGCGGTCGCGTCCGCGGCTTCCTCTTCGTTGTCGGCCGCTTCGGGGGACTTGTATTGTAAATAGGTGTCGAGCAGTTGCGAGGCAGCGATTGCAGCGGCCACGCAGACAACGGGCGTCAGGGTGAGCATCAAGCGCACCATGACACCTGCGAAGTAGCTGCCAGTTAGGGCGTAAACGATGATGAAGACATGTTCATCCTCCAGTTTCTGGAAGCACATATATACACCAGCAGGGAAGAGCCAGATCAACATGTTCAGGTCGAAGAAGAAGGCAGGCCATGCCGTTGGTTGATGTTCGGAAACGGATGCGATTATAGGAATATGGATCTTGGCGTATCCTGTGTCCCACAAGGAGTAGAATCGACCGGACCAGGGAGCAATGTAGCCGCCTGTCGTGAGACCAACGAGACCCAGTATACCAACACCAAAAATGCTACCCAAGCCTACGTAGAGGAAGGTCTGGAATTGGCGGCTTGGGACGGCGGATCGGACGTACTCAATGAAGGCAACCAGCTGGAGGAAACCGAATATTCCTGATTTGGCATTAGCAGGGCAGTTGTGTGCAGAGTCTCACAGTCTTCAGAGCGGAAGATGGGAGGAACTCACCTAGCGCAGGCATGTGTTCGCTTGTGCGAACAGGCGAGAAACCAACAAAAGGAATCTGCATGCTGGCCAAGGTCCCTAGAGCATACCATGTGGTGTAGGCGACGTAGAGGCGCATGCTGAACCTCCCCATGAGGATGAGGACAAATGCATGAAGCGGGACAAGACAGGTAATGAAGGCATAACCACCCCAGGAGGCGACCATGTAGCCGTAGAAGAGAGCGCATAGGGCGCCCCAGAGAACTGAGCCCAACTTCAGGGCCTTGATCCAGAGGAAGAAGGTAAAAACGAGGAGGAAGATAGCGATGGCCTCGTTGTCGTAGGAGCCGGCGACGGAGCGCGAGATGTAGCCGGGGGTAATGCCCATAAAGGCAGCGGCGAGCAGACCGGCGGATGAGGAGGTGGTCATCTCATTGGTCAGGAGGTAGGCTGCGTAGGCAGTCAGGCCGGAGAAGGCCGGGGCTAGCAGTACGCAGATGTTGCGGATATCGACGGGAACGGTGAGGAAACGGAGCAGCTTGTAGATGACGCCGCTGGTGACCATGAGACCGGGGTACAGGGTGCCGCCGGTGACGCGTCCCAGAGGGTGCCATGTCCGGTCGTCGAACCAGTCCCAGAACTGGTAGAAGCCATTGGCGACGAGGTACTTGGTGGCGCGGAAGTTGAACCACGGATCAACTGCAACGGGGTGTCAGTCAGTCAGCCAGTCAGTCAGCTGGGTCGAGCCGAGCCGAGCCGAGCTAGGCGGAGGGGAGGGAGGAGAGAGGAGAGAGGTGGTGGCAGGGGCGGCGGTGGTGGTGATGATAACGAGGGAGACGGAGACGGAGGTAGGGCGACTGCGATCTTACACTCGTGGATGATACTCTCGAAGCCTGTGAAAGCGCGCAAGAGCTTGGGTTAGCGACAAGTCGTGAACAAGGAGTGACTGATTGGGTGCGAGGGCATACGTATGACGGAGAACAGACGGCTCGCGACGGCGGCGGCGGCGATGATGGCCAGAATGATGACCTTCAGCAGCGTCTTGGTGCTCTGGTTCCGGCCCAGCGAGACCAACAGCTCGGCCGGGGTCGAGCCGGCGCTGGCGCCTTGACCGACAGCCATTGTGACGAGAGAAGATGCGACGATGCGACGGAGAGTTGTTGAGGCCGTCACATCTATGTTGGCATCGGCAAATTTGGGTTTGGGAGGTGAAAGATTACAGGTGGCCGTTCCATTCACCTTGTGCTTGGAGCTTCGATGCTGCAGGTGTGGTTAGGTTTGGTGCAGCTTGCAAGGGTACCTAAGTACCTAGGTACCTCATGTAGGCCCGTAGAGCTTCAGGCACCCTTAGCACGCTGTGAATGCGGCTTGCTTGCTTGCGTGCTCCACCAGCTCACGCCAAGCAGGCGGCGGCCCTGGCCGCAGCCCTGCCCGTCGAGCCCGTAGCTTTGATGTGTGCAAGAGAGGACAGCTTGTAGCTTTCAAAAACGACCCACCTTTATAATGCCAAGACCTTTACCTAATCGGATGATCGGGTACTTAGGTACGCATAGAGCTAAGCTTGCAATCAAAAAGGAACGAATAGATCAAATGCGGTATTCAGAGTTAGGTGAGTTGACAGCAGAAGCTACTGAGTAAATAACGAGAAGCTATGAGAAAGCTCTACCATTATGTCTTGAAGAAGTCGAAAAGGAACCCGTAAGATTGGTTCAGCAATTTTCGAACTCACGTGCATCACTCTGCTGCCGTCTGTCAGCAATTGTGTAAGTTGAGGGCAGTCTGTGTTGTGTGTCTCGTTTCGCACTTACGGGGCGAGGAACATAAAGTACTGTCAGGCGACAGAGCTCAACAACCATCAGTCATCCTGACTTTGATCTATATGCTGTTCGCATATGATATTTGCACATTACACACCCAAAGACTACTTATCTGTCACCGGCCATTCTATAATTTTTCAGCCTCAATGCTGGCCAGTTTCCTATGAGTAACAGCGTCATGGCTTCCCAGTCCTGTGACAATCGTTTCCTCTCAAAACATCAGGCCTGGGCAGTCACAATCTATCACACTAAGCCCAAACCTTGTGGAACTTGTCATCAAAGTCTTGCTTCAGCAAGGTGAAAGCATCTAAAACATCCGCCAGCCCCCGTTCATCCCCTTCCCACACCGAAGGCTCCGGCATCTTGGTAGGTGGTTTGTCAGCCAGTCCATCAACTGCACCTTCTTCCGTGTTCGAGCCGTCGTCGTCATCCTCCTCATCTTCCCACGAGTCGACTATCTTCTTCTTGGCCGTTTTAGGGCGAGGAACATCAAGCTTCGCGTCTCGGATGGTTGTCCTCACGGCTTGAGAGACGGCTTCTGTATCACGCATCTCTTCAGGATCCTCTAGACCGGCCAAATCGTCGTCCCCGTTACTCTCTGCGCGCATGAAATTGGCCAAACTGGTCACAATCGTGGCTAGCACGAGGGAGAAGTCCCGGAGCAAGAACCAAACGTCGCCTGGCTTGATCTTGTTATCTCGCGTCAGGGCGGCGTAATCTCCATCCTTGAGAAAGTCAAAGATGTATGAATTGAACGGTGTCGCTATGTCGTGAGGCCAGATCGGTATGTATGGCACCGCCGACTCTTCGAGGAATACGCCGCTTCGAATGTCGGAGCACAGCTCACCGATGCTCTTGAAATCGTCGGATAATCCCGAGAGTGCCGAGAACGGTGATCGCAACTTAGGGGCTGGTGCGGCACCCGGAAGGCGGAGCTGCCACGCCTGCTCACCCCCAGCCGCAATTCCGGTGAAAGGCAAATACCTGTCTGGGGGACCGTGGAGGTATTGGTCGATGAATGTGCTTGAATACGTCTTGAAGATGTTTAATGTTTCATTGTTGTGGCGTATCAGGAGATCTTCAGCTTCCCTGGGAAGACGTGGAAGCGCATACGGGTTCGAATCAGTGCTATCGCCAGGCGTTCTGATGCGATTGAAAAGGTGCGCCATGACCAAGCCCATTGTTCTCAACGTGTCGCTTCTATTTTGGTGTATGTTCGAACAGAGTCGGTGAAAATACCCGCTTTTCAGGAGTGAATGGAATGCAAAGACGGCGTTCTCTGTGAAGTAGAGGTGCCCCACTAGTCCCGCGAAATTGATAGGTTTACCATCAGCGGATAGGAGGTGTTGCCTCTGGAGGTACTCAACGGAAAATCTCAAGTGATGTTGGATAGACTTGCCTGCTTCCTCGCCGCCCAAGTACAATCTATTCTGAGTCAAGAGAGACTCGACGATGCCTGACACGAGACTGGATTGTCCTGCGGCGTCGACAAGACCTAGAATACGAAGCACCAATGTGGTGGTCAGGGGAAAGTGTCCTTTCAGATCAGGCAATCGAGAAGACATGAGTTCATACGCCCGTGTACGGCTGACATTGGCGAACACAACATTCCCGAGTAGATCGAATCCTCTGCGACCTGCACGTCCAGCTCCTTGTCTGTAGTTCAAGGTGGTCAAGTAGGCGGAGTCCCCAATGAATGCGACGGTTTTGCAGGGCATGTTGATTCCGAGAGCGAGAGTGCCAGTCGCTATCACAACAGTCAGAAAGCCTTTGCGGAACAGTATCTCGACAACTTGTCGATATTTTCTATTCATGCCAGCGTGATGAACAGCAATCCCGCGCTTCAAGGCTGAGAATAAATACGGTTTGAAATTTTCACCCCCCAATGAGTCGATGAAATCCCGAAGCTCAGACAGCGTGAGTCGAGAACTGTCCGAGAAGCTGAACTGTTTCAGTGGCTTTGTTGGATCGAAGCTTTCCCATCGGCTTACTTCCGCATTGGCATCTTCGCGCGCTCTCTCCTGTTTAGTCAGTTTTTCTTCGTTTCTTTTTGAAAGCAGATTGTGTTCCGATGCCTTCCATATATCGTAATTCCTAATGTCTTTCTGCCAGCCTTTGTCTGATTTCTTCCAAACTTCCTCTTGCGATTCTAAGTGTTCAAGTACCAGCTCAACTGTATTTTCGCATTCGAAGCGATCATAGTTGAACAAGATTGCAGGTAGTCCATTTTCTTTGTGCAGGTCAGTCAATAGTGCAAATGTTGTCAGCCGCTCATTCTGTTGAGGCGCCTGGCCAGGAGCGCTATAGGACTGATGAATGACATCTCTCTCGGGTGTGTCAGGCTCCAAAGTTCGGCAAACATGGTCAAAGGGAGAAGCACTGTTGTGCATCCAGGCGGCGAGGACAGTCTTGAGTCGTTGTGTCCATGCAAGTACATCGGATTTCTTGGGCACACCAGAAAAAGTTCGCGATGGGTGAAGACGTTTATCTAGTGGGAAGCTCTCAGTCTGGAACTTGTCCATAGATGTCCACAGACTGAGCGCATCCCTCGGCTCGAGGCTCAGCTCTTGAATATCAACACCGGTTCTGAAGAATCATAATCAGTCAGTATGCGAGGTTCTCGAAGGATTTTCGATGCTAATAGACGAGATCCGACTAACCTGCAAGCCAACGTGGCAACCGGGTGAATATGTTTAAACTTGGAGCCTGCTTGGGTTGGACCACCCAAGCCTGGGACTAGGAAATCTTCGTTGCATTGCAAACCCTTGAAGTCAAAGCTTTCTGAGGGTATGTACTGAAAAGCTCGCAGGTCAGAGTAGCGACTACTGTGGGTTATCATCTCGAACTTGAAGCCTTTAGAGGTCTGGGAATTCCTAAGCCACACGTGAAATTCCTCAGGGTTTCCAACAGTTGCCGAAAGCGCAATTATGGGGCAAGGAGCCATGAGCAAGAGCTGTTCCCATATAATACCATCGTCAGCTTGACCGATACAATGGACTTCATCGAAGATGATCCGCTTCACTCGTTTTGACCAGGAGTTGGCGTTTGAAGGCGAAAGAAGCATGATCTGTAAAACGTGAGGAACTGTAACTAATATCTGGCAGCCTGTCGGGTTGTTCACTCGGTAATCGCGTGTGTGTATGGCCCATACAGACCTTCCTTCGTGAGCGTAAGACTTCTTGAATCGAGCTTGGATCTCAGCAGCAATCTGGTTGACAAGGGCCTTGGTGGGAGCAACATAAACTAGCACACTATCGTTATCTGCCCGGAGTACCTTTTCCATGGCGTAAAAGGAGATGAATGTCTTGCCAGAAGAGGTGGGGGCGACGATGAAAAGACTGTCATAAGCGTCTATACTGTCGAGAACGGAGCGTTGCCATGCATCAGGTTCGAATGGCACCCGGTCATCTTTAACTGAGTCAAAACTCCGCTCTAAGAAAGGACCGCAACTTCCCAGATGGAAATCATGGAATTCCATATCCATGAGCGCAGGTCGACCAGCCTCGGAGACTCGTGGATGGAAACCAAGTTGGCGCGAGACTAACTCTGGGTTCGGCAATAATTTCCCTTCGATTCCGACAAGCGAGCTTACGACTTGTAAGGCTGCGGCAATCTCTGGGGTCCAACCGGGTAACGTAATGGTTTCCATGACTTGCATGAACAACAATGACCCGATACCTAATGCTGCAGGGCACTGTCATCAATCTAGCCAATAATAAATAAAATGGAAAGCATAATTACCTTGTTGACTGCTAGTTTTCCCTGCCCTTTCTTCCCATGCACGATGAAGCGTGTCACATACGTAGAACGACACTTCAGCGCCAATCACTCTCTTGTCCTCTTTTGATAGGCTCAAAAAGTATCTGTTGGCTTTCCGGAAACGCTTGTCCAAAGCTTTCTCCTGATCGAGTTCGTTCGCTATAGTATGCCAGTGACGGATAGTTGCGTTGTCTCGTTCCTTCAGCTTTTGAGAATCGACCATCGCTACAGTCTCGTGAGCACGGTCCTTGCCAGAAGCGTTTCCTGCCTTTTTCTTTCCCTTGATTGTACGGCTAACTGCGTGATTGTTCACGGGTTTCTTCAAGGGTGCAGAGTTCTTCTTCATTGTTATAGTTTGAGGTTTGATCAAGTTCCCCGAACTAGTTAGGCTCTCCGAGTATTTCAACGTGTCAGCCATGAATTCTTGGTTTCTCTTCCTCGCAAAAAATCCCGGTCTCTTCGAAACTTTCTTAGCTTCAAGACTGCGTTTTGCGTTGTGCCAGTGCGTGAGATCTCGGAATACCTTGCTCTCACTGGCCTCCTCTTGAATGTGAGTTGTTTGAAGCTGCACAGGCTCAAGGAACTTATTCAAGAGCTCATGGTTGAATGAAAGAATACCGGCTTGTGCTAGATCGTGTGAAGTTGTCATTCTGATGTCCGGATGGTCGACCTCCCACTCTGCGAAAATCCGCAAGCAGCTGTGGTCAAGCAGGGGGACGCCACTCCACTGCTCAACGCATGCAATCATCGGCTTGGCTTCGTCGACCAACATGGCAGGTATAGACTGGCCCATTGAAAGGGCTGCGTGCAACGACAAAAAGAGTCTTCCGTCGATGATGTCGAAAAGATCCCAATATAAATCTCTCGCTAGAAAGACTCTCAAGTCCAAGTCCACAATGTTGGCTATCTCTCGGCAGAGATTCCCCATAAATTGCTTGCCATATTCATTAGTACCGCCATCTTGTGCCTGCCATGCTCGCTCTGACAAGTGTGTATGACTTATAACTGTGCTGTGTAAAAGCATAGCTATTGCCATGATCTTGTGCTGCTCCCCTCGCTCGGTTTGCAAAACTCTGTTAAGCGCGACCGCAATCAACAATTCTCTATGGCTTGTTCCTTGGTACACGGCCCAGTCAAGCTTCAAAGACTCTGGACTGTGTGCACTAGCAGCTGGATAGAGGCCTTGAGGGGCTGCTAAAAACTCTATCATAGGAGCTGCCATTATCATAGGTACCATGACCTAATCGTCACGTTAGTCAACCCATACCCAAAGCAAATAAGTCGATATGCACGACCAGGCTGATAGATGACTGTCATGGTGGACACCTACTCTGGAGCTTCTAAATTCTGTTCCTTGAATCAGGCCCACGCTGTGCCGGAATCGAAGGAATTGGTGTATCATGTAATGGAAGCCTGACAAATTCGGTGTGCATCGTTCCGAGCCAATATGGCCATCGTGGCACAGTAGGAATGCTGCTGGATTCTGAGCCAGGTGTTCATGGAACTGCTCGCTATCGACCGAGGGAAACGAAAATGCTAGTGCGGTGTCGTCTTCACCACCGCTGTGGCTGACAGAACGGCGAAGGTGCTGAATCAAAATAGTTCTTGTCATTTCATATTTGTATGAAATGCATTGTGGTGTTGTTGAGGGTATACACAGCTTCTTCTGGTTGTCAAAAAATACGATCTGGAACCTGCAGCCTCGAACCTAGAGATTCTTGAGAAACAATTCGACAGCAAATATCGCATGTAGAAGCTGGAATCCAACTGGGTTAATGTCACATTAGCGACATGACAATCCTGCCCCCGGCAGAAGGAAAACTTGGGGTATAGAAGTGCTGCGGCTTACCTTCATAGTCTACTCGCGAGGTAGTAACGCTATGGAGCAATAGCGAATCGCCATCGATGAGGAACAGCTGTTTCCCTCCAAAATCGCCAACAATATCGACGCTACGCGGGTGAACAGTTGCATACCACTTGGCAAACTTCACATCACTCTCGCGATTCATGATGAAAGGTGCTGGTCCTCTGTGTAGGAGTCTTCGAATGCTAGAAAGGGGACCTGGAGCCTCGCCGGGCGCTTAGAATGTGGCTTATGCCAAAGGAAGGGATCACTAGTGATTGTTGAGCAGTCCGTTGACTGTTTGTGAGAAGTTGACGACGCGATTCAACTCACTTGCTAGGCGAGAAAGCGTATTACCCCGCAGCCGATGATAGGCAGCTCTGTAGTGAATGATATGCATGTTCGTTTGCTAGTCGACAATGCAACAGTACCAAAGTAGGTGCCATGCAGTGTGATGTATGATATCACTTCTGCTTCGACGGGTCACCAGGCAACGGGATACGCTGGTGCCATCGATGTCTCTCGGTTGCCTACATGTACATACCATGTACTTAGGCACACGGCCATAAAAAGGGGCGGCAGGCTTCTTTTATCGCGGGCCTGTGCAGCTACCACTGGCCGGGCAGCGAATAGCCTCGACTTTATGGCGCGTATCAACATGCTGCAATACTGATGAGCAGAATGACAGTCTCAGATTCCACATTACCTTTCAGAGACGAACGATACATTATCCAGCTGGGGGCATTGTACCGACCCCCGTTCGTCGAATGCCTAGAGCTTATGACAATGCTAGTGAGCATGGTCCTGTCGTCGGCACCGTGGAGAGGTCCAATTGTGGATGACCGGTGGAAGACGTCTGGAAAGTATGAATTGGTATAAGCATGAATGGTGTACATAGTGAACACAAAGAAATCTATCAGATAACTTCTTTGGAAGCGATACAATCACACGGTCATGGGACCCGAGGCGTTGAAGGCTGTTCTGTAGCAGCAGCGCAGACACCTACGTATGCAGCACAGATCTAGCAATTCATTATTCGCCATTCTTCGTCTTGCAGGAAACGCTCAACTTCATCTTCAGCCCCGAGTGCCCTTTTGTCTTCCCCAGTCTACCCCCAGTTTCTCTGACTCGAATTCACGTTTATGTTGAATCTAGTTTAGGTGTATTACACCTTCTGCTCAAACACAGCTTCGAAATAGGATTCAAAATCGAAATTTGGGGACGTCGGATCTTGGTTCACTATTTGAATCATGTCAGTCCCCCGGGCTACTCTTCGCAGCAAATATATCAAAAGAAAAATTTAAAAAATGTATGACAACACGTACGACCGCTGTTCGGGGTTGGTGCTGCAGCAGGGCTCTTGGACTTGGTGTACTCGGCCTTGGCCTTGTTTATTAATTGTTGCTTGTGCTCGTATTCCTTCTTGGCGACGGCGGCGCGTTGCGAGGAGGTGATGGCCCGCTGGTGGGTGAAGCCGTAGAAGACGCCGAAGGCAAGGGCCGAGTACCGAAGTACCTGTGGGATGCATATCAGTCGACACGATCGTACCTATGCGCTTCCAGCTCGCGACGTACGTTGACTCCCGAGGTAGTAGACATTGTGGTGGCAGGTGATATTTTTCGCGCAACAGTCCGTGGCAGGAACTGAAAGGGATTGGAGGCCGGTTCGTAAGGGGGTGTGGGAGATTGGTTGACGCGCTTCTGAGCGATACGCTTCCGGAGCCGGGCTGACGAGCGTAGAGGGCAGCAGTGGGAGTGCTCGACGGTCTTGACCAAGATGCAATCGTGATGTTGAGGAAACGGGCGGGCGGGCGGACAGTCGACATCGGGTTCTATATTTTACCGCTATACCCCTTCTGGGGCAGCTACTTGAGGAAGTATCTGGGTACTGCTGAGCCGTGTAGACACCGTACATATACCGTCAAGAGCACTTTGTGGATCACTATCCCCAGTGCCCCACCGTAGGTAAGGTACAGCTGATCCAACATGCCAAAACACTTTTTTCCAACGTTACAGGTTCTACTAATACAGCCTCGACAGCATCATGAGCCCACATCAATACGGGACTACATAGTTGAACAGCAGATCCTCCGAGATCAACTACAGTATCTACATTTGTGCATCCCCTACCTATACTTATGTAACCAGGTAGGCAGAACGGCAGCTCTGTGGAGCAAGCAAGTAGGTATATTTTTGCACATTGATGGACTTGTTGGACTTGTTGGACTCGAATTAAATTTTGTATGTATACCCTCTAGGTACAGCAACCATGTGTATCAACGCCTCAACTCCTCAACGCGCAATCCGCAAACCCACGAAAGAGAATGGCTCGAATCGTACATTACAATGGCGTTTTTAATAACCGCCAATCTCCCACCATCTCAAATGCTTGAATCTTCCCTTCCAAACCCTCACCCTTCCGCTCAACTCCATCTTGGAGCAACTCTCGTTTCCTTCACGACGTGGTGTTGCGCTCCTGATCTCTGGGCGTTGCCGCGCTCGGCAAAATCTCTCAGTTGGAAATTACTGGGCTTTTTCCGACGTAGTCACTCTTCTCGCAAGCCTCGACCATGAACTTCGCGACGCTTGCTCTGGTGACCTTGGGCAGAAAGTTGATGCCCTTTCCGTCGTCGGGCCACACCTTGATCGGAGCCGCATCGCCCTCAGCGAGAACACATGCACGCACGAAAACGCAGTCGAGCCCGGACGGTCGGGTTTCCTTGTCGATGTTGTTGTGACCTATCAACCCATGTTTCATGTTGGTGTTCGAGAACATGCATCTGAAGAGGAAGTTCATGCTGTTGAAGCTATCGCCAGCACCCCATTGACTCATGATGATGAACCTCTTGGTGCCGAACTCCTTCATGACGGCAACAATGTTGGCGACTGAATCTTCCATGAACCTGGGCGGGACGCTCGGGTCTGGTGGTGACATAGGGGAGTCGGTCACTCTTTTCAAGGCCAAGGCTGTCAAAACCGCCTCGGGGGCGGTCGAGGACGCAGCGAACGCCTTCTTAAGATCCTCCTGCTTCATGGGTGTGCCCTCGACGAGCGTCAGACCGGTTCGCTCGCTCAAGGGAAAGGATGCAGCTGATCGAACGAGTGCTGTGACAGTATGTCCTTTAAACAGCGCCTCCTCGATGATGAGTCGGCCGCTTCGGCCGCTGCCGCCAAGTACGAGGAGCTGCATTGTCAAGGTGTGAGGATTTGTTGTTGTGGTGACAGTGGGTACCAGTGAGAGTATAGGTCCCCAGAGGCCAGATGGATACGGCAATGGTGAGGGAAGATGAACAGACAATCGTAAGTTTCAAGAAAGTGAAGAACCACGTTGTTGTATATAAGTTGAACCAACGATGATGAGTCGAGATGCTAGAGCGGTAAATGAGTATAGTCAAGTGATTCGATACAACTTTAGATTTGCAGATTGCGCAACATTTATACTAACATGCAGAAACATCTTATACTATACCTATGCCTATATCCGCTAAGCATCTAGAATAGCTGTCGCTGCATCTCCGTGACATATTGGATGGACCCCTAACGGAGCCGATGGCTGGATTACGGACATGTGAAATCATTCGGCCGAGACAGGAACCACTTACACCCTACACTCCGTACGCTAACGCTTTCCTGCGCCTTGGCAAGGCTGGAACGTCTGCCAGTTTCTCGGATCTTCGGCCGAGAACGGATCCGAGCATATTAATAGCTTCTGGGGGTGGAGAGTCCCTTCCACTGCCACCCTGCGCAATGCGTAATGCCCCATTCAATTCTGATCAAGCCTCCAATATCATGCCGGAGCGGCTAAGGCTGACATGGTCGGGCCACGGATACTATAGCATGATGAACGAACGGCGGCTTACACATCAACTACTTGACATGTAACAAATATAGGTAGTGCTTGACTAGTCATTCTACCAACGTAGGATAGGAACCATGGACCCTAAGGCAAAATTGAGATGTATATATAGATCTGCAAATCCAGCTACTCCGAGATAACTTATATAGAGGCATTCATCAACATCCTTTCTCGTATAACGATTCAAACATACTTGAGTAGCTACGTATTATACTAACGCATCAAAACGAAACCTCACATATTTGTGATCATGGACTTTACACAAGATGTTGCAATTATCGGAGGCGGCCTTGCTGTAAGTAACTTTCATCCTTTACTCACTCATCAATTGACTGAATTGACTGACTAATGGAACTATAGGGCATGGCCATGGCCCTCGCGCTGCACAATTTAAACATCCCATGCGCGGTCTACGAAGCACGCAGCACCCACTCTGCCTCCAAGACATCCAGTGGCGCCGTCATGTTGTCGCCAAACGCGCTAAGAATCCTAGACGACTTTGGGGTCTACCCCGAGCTAGTGAGGAAGAGCTTCCCCTTCGAATATGTATATTACAAAGATGCGGATGAGAAGACCATCGACCGCTACCCCCTCGGCGACGAAGCGTTGTATGGATACAAGGCCATGCGCATCTACCGCCAGGAGCTCCTCGATATTCTCTACGATGCCTGCTACAAGCGGAAGATTGCTGTTCATTACACTAAGAAGTTCTCCAAAGTCGTTCGCGAGAACGATAGGAACGTTGTCATCGCTTTTGACGACGGCACTGAAACATCAGCCTCGCTGGT
The DNA here is from genome assembly GCA_022453515.1 of Astrocystis sublimbata. NCBI lineage: Eukaryota > Fungi > Ascomycota > Sordariomycetes > Xylariales > Xylariaceae > Astrocystis > Astrocystis sublimbata. The sequence continues at coordinate 144,937 of JAJNNY010000006.1, read as the reverse complement.
CATTGGCGCAGATGGCATTCATAGTAAGGTCAGAGACTATGTGGCGCCAGGAGTCGAGAAGAAATTCATGGGCATGACAGCTGTGACATGGGAGACGCCTACGGCACAATTAAGGGTTCCCGAAGGCAAAGACTACAAGTTTCCAGTAAGCGTTCTGACCAAGAATGGTGTATTCATCTTGGCGCCTCAGAAACCGGACGGATCCGCCATGCTATCTGGAACTCAATTTCCCGTCGAAGATCAAACCAGGGAAGGATGGGAAAGGATCATGGCTGATAAACAGGGTCTGATTGATGCCATTCGAAAGGGCATGGACATGAATTCTTGCCCTGAGGTCGTCAGGTCTGCCATGGACGACGTCAACCTTGACTCCATGAACATGTGGGTGTTCTACTCGATCCCCCGTCTCGAGAGATGGACCTCCGAGAAGCGCCGTGTGGCCATCCTCGGGGATGCCGCTCATGCAATCCCGCCGACTACTGGGAACGGCGCATCGCAAGCCTTCGAAGACGTCATTACACTGGCTTTGGTACTCTCGTCGTTCAAACAACACCCCTCGATCGGATGGGACGACGTGCTAGATTTCTGGCAGAAGACGCGCCAAGAGCGCATCGACCAACTCGTGATGCTAACAAAGCAGCTTAACAACAAACGATTGCCGCTCGAGAAGCAGGCACTGCTCGGCAAGGGTGAGGTGTGGATGGACGAGACGGTAGAGAACCCGGCTCAGATGGAATGGCTGTACACGCCCAAGATTGAAGAGAAGGTCGAGGCTTGGACGGAAGAGCAATTGAAGGATTGAGTTGATGACGAGCAGGCCAGCCGAAAGGCCGGGGCTAGTATGAGATATGAAAAATTGAATTATAGACATGGGATATGTAGATGAGGCAAAGCAATGCGAAAATATTCGAACTCTTAACATTGAACAACCACCTATTGCTCACCTGCACATGACCTGCAGTATGAATGAACTTAGGGCACACTGAGACTGAGAGTGTGTCGAATATAGACCATATACACTGTGTAGAAGGAGGAGGGAAATAGAAGTCCACCGACAAAACAGAGCCGACGATACCACCTGCGATGGCGTTTGCAGGTTCAATACCTACCAAGGGGACGGATAGCGTTTGGCTGTTTGCGAAATTCTTAACAATAAATCGTGGCTATTCCGACCTGACCCACGACATTGGGCCGAGTACCTAGGTAGGTAAGGCCTACCTAGGTATGTACCAGGTAGGTAGGTAATACGCTAAAGTGCATATCGGGATAGCTAGAGACATTCGTATATTCAGTCAATGGGCTTGGCACAGCAGGGATTACCTAAGGTACATATGTACCTAGCGACCTGAGGTGACCCAGACGTGTACGGAGTAGACGTGTGCGTGATGAAGCGTCAAGGGACGACCCATTTTAGAAAGCAGACGTCGGCAAAGAGGTATCAGAAATCATCTCGAAAACGCAGACCACACAAATCGCCAACTCGCCAACCTGCCAACCTGGCCATGTCGCCCCATCACCACTGTTAATTGATTAGCAGAGCCACCCACCTCTGCACCTCCACCCAACCTCTACAGCCACGCACCAACTGCCCAAAAAAAGCAAGCATCAATAGCTTGCGAAGTACATCCATTACCTCAGGGTACGACCTTCTGGGCAGGGAGCATACCTACACGGCATCACCCACCGTCGACCTCGCTACTTAGGTACCGCGCTCCAGCTGGATACTGGACACGGGACATCATCACTATCGCTGCCGCCGACCTCCTCCCGAGCTGCAGCCCACCCGGCGATGGGTTTGTATCGACGACGCCATGCAACAACGACGCGATGAGATCCTGGCCAAGAAGGCCAAGCTGGCCGAGCTCAAGCGCCAGAGAGAGCTGCGCGCGAACCAGGCCAACACCGGCCGTGTGAGCATCGGTGGTCCCGCAGATGTATTGCCGCCCTCGCCCTCCCTGTCCACAAGACGTGTAAGCTGATCGACCCGCAGCCTGCCGCCTCCGTCCCCGGCCATAAGAATGACCGGAAGCGCGAGATTGAGGACATGATCGAGAGGCTGGTGGGCGACAGCCGGCCCACCTCCATCGCCGGCGCTGCCTCGCCCAGCCGCCGCGGCAGCCACCCCAACAGCGTCTTGAGCGGCGACAACCTCAGCGCCGCCGACAACTCCGAAACCACCTCCCCGACCAACACCCACCCCGCCGCCGCCGCTACCTCTTACCCTCAGACCTTGACTACAGTCGCCCTGCAGACCATCTACGAATGCCCTCCCTCGCCCGTCAAGGAAACCTTCTCCTACAGCAAAGGTGTACAGACCGCCGACGACTGGACACCCCCGGCACCCCGCGGCCCCGCCGTCTCCGAACTTGACGACGATGACCTCCCCGTCGGCACTTCTACGCCCAGCAAGCGCCTGAGCCGTTGGGGTCGTGGCAAGGAAGAAGAGCTACGCCAGAATATAAGGAACGAGATCGAGGAGGAGCTGAGGGCTGCTCGAGACCTCGTGAGCGATGGCGTCTTCCCCAGCTCTGTTGTGACCTCCAACTTCCCCGCCAGGGCCTTGACCACCGAAGAGCTGGCGGCTGTCACCGCCTCAGACGAGTTCGTAGACTTTGTCGAGAGATCAACCAAGGTGATCGAGCGCGCTCTCGATATGGGCAATGAGTACGACATCTTGACGGACTACTCCTTGCAGGCTCATGATATCGAGGATGAAGACGAGCAAGCTGGGAACACAGGTGGTAAGGGCCGAAGGCGGATCAAGGAGATCGTGCAGTTCTACGATGAACGATGGTCCAAGAAGCGCATGGTCAGCAGCATCGACTTCTCACCCAAATACCCCGAGCTAGTTCTTGCTTCGTATACCAAGAACCCATCTGCGCCCCACGACCCCGACGGCATCGTCCAAGTCTGGAACCAGCATCTCCACGACCGCCCCGAGTTTCTGTTCCATGCCCAATCTGACATACTGACGGCCAAATTCTCTCCTTTCCACCCCAACCTCATCATCGGCGGCACCTACTCCGGCCAAGTCCTTCTATGGGATACGCGCGCAAAGACAGCGCCTGTTCAGAAGACGCCTCTCACAGGCTCGGGCCATTCCCACCCAGTATACTCGGTCGACATCGTCGGCACGCAAAATGCCAACAACATCATATCCGTCTCCACCGACGGTGCCCTCTGCGTATGGAGTGTCGATATGCTCTCACAACCGCAGGAGTCGCTAACCCTCACAACTCCACCCCCGAACAGATTTGAGGATCTAGCACCCACAACCATGGCTTTCCCTCAAGCCGACCCTACGTACTTCCTGGTCGGCTCAGAAGAAGGCCCCATATACCCCTGTCACCGTTACGACCGGGCTGGTGCCCAAGCCGGTGTAGACTCGCGCGTCTCCTACAAAGGACATGCGGCGCCCGTTATGAGCGTTGGTTTTCACCCCGCGCGTGGACCAGTTGATCTCGGCGATCTCGTCCTCTCCTCCTCCCTAGACTGGTCCGTGAAGCTCTGGAAAGTGCGCGCCCCAGCCGCCACAAGCACCATCGTCGAGAGCGCTGGCACTGCCATACCGCCCCTGCTGGACTTCATACGCGAAGACGTTGTTTACGACGCTGCATGGTCTCCGGTTCGTCCTGGCGTGTTTGCTCTCGTCGACGGCGCCGGCTCCCTCGAGGTCTGGGACATCACCGTCGAGACGGAAATTCCCGTAGCCAAGATCAGTCCGACACCCCGCAAGGATGGCCGCCAGCTCCTGAGCAAGAGTCTGAACAAGGTCGCGTGGGAGAACACGGATGGGAAGCGTCTTGCCACGGGTGGCATTGATGCTGTGGTCAGCCTTTTCGAGGTTGGCCCGGATCTAGGCGGCAAGGACACGGTCCGCAGCGACGAGTGGACGAGCGTCAAGAAGCTCGTTGCTCGTCTTGAGGCTGCTGGTGCTGGGGTCATAGGGCTGGCATAACACACGCCCATCTCACAACACTTAGTCTCAAGACTTGGCTCAACTCTGGTGCTGACTTTGTGAGAATCAAGTCAGCGATCAGGAGAGATCGAAATGGAGTACTGAGTCAAGGCGATCTACTATCGCAATACTAGAGCACGCTCATGTCTTCATTTTGTAATTATACCCCTGCTGTAGTTTTCCATCTGCAAATAATAGAATCTGTCAAAGTTTGGCTACTCAACAACTGGGATGGCCGCTTTCATGCTCAATAGCTAAGAAATCCAGGTGTTGATTGATTGATTCATAATAACTTCATAAATGATGCCCAGTGACCCAGAAGTGCATGAATAGAATGATCCGAATATCCCTCGTCCTTTCTTATCAGTTTGACTCCGTAAATACCTTCGCGATGCAGCCAACTTCATGATGGCAACTTAATCAAAGGCTCAACTTTCGCAAGTTGGCATATGCAATCTTTCTTGTTTTTAACTCTGCCCTTACATATTACTACATTGTTTTGACAGTCAAAAGCCAGCGCGTCCTATCCTAGCCGTCGAATGAGCGTTATGAACCTTGCGTATTTCGTACACCTGCCTGCCTGCCGGCTTGCCTGTCTCTCTTCGCATGCAAGCTCCGGCCAACCAATCAATTAATCATTACGCGTGGTCGTCGATCGGAACAACATTCGGCCCCTTGGCGGTGATGCTGTTCCTCAGCTTTCCAATGACCGCGGCCCGTCTTTCCTTTTTTTCCTTCGCCGCCTTTCTGTCAATGTCCGTGAACCCGCCTAGCGTCTTGCGTGGCGGCGTGCGGAATATATCCCCCCCGATACCCGAGATGGAGCCAGACAGCGAATGTCGCGAGCCGGACAGCGAGTGGCGCATGAAGCTGGCGCGCATGGGCGTAGCCTCCCTCGTCGACCGGTCGGGCGAGAATATGGACGAGCCTAGCGTTCGCTTCGGCGTGAACGGGGAGCCTTCGCGGCTGCCCCCTGGAGGCCCGGCGGACCCCAGACGCAGCTTACGCATCTGATTCTCGAGGACGTCGATGTCGCCGCTACGCTTCTCGACCATGGTGGTCATCTTAGTGATTGTGCGTACGATGGCGTCGATCGTGGGCACAGGGCCCCCCTTGCCGGTGTTGCTGTGAACGGAGACGATCTTCGCTTTGAGCAGAGTGAGGTCCTGCTCTGCCTGGGCCAGGAGAGTCTGGAAGCGGCCCAGCTGCCGTCGTAGATCGCTTTGCTGAGCGGCCTGCTCGGCACTAAGGGGCAGAGCCTGGTATGCGGCCGTTTGTTCTGGGTCAAGGCGAGTGGCGATGATTTTGCGGATATCCGCCTGCTTATTACAGTCGCGCGCAACGTCCCGTTGCAGATCCTGCACCTGTCCTACCTTTCCTTCCACATCTGTCACCTTCGCTTCCTCCAGAGCTTCTCCTAGGACGCGATCGATGATATATGTCAACTGCTCAACATCCCCCAGAGTCCATTCGGCCGGTGCCGCAAGATCTTGCTTGGAGAGATCATCCGAGGCAAAGTTTCTATTGCCGTCATTCCATGCTCTCAATGAACGAGCATTAAGACCCAGAGTGTCAATCATTGAGTTGATGTCACGATAGACGGCCTCCACTTGAGCAGGCACGCTATCACCTGCAGGTGGCACGACGCCAGAATGAGCAATAAATTCATCCAGATTGAGCGTTGGTTCGACCTCTGTCCTGAGGATCCGCTGCACAGCATCATCCTCTTCATCCACAAGCAACTGTGCTTCCTCTGCTTCCTTCTTCGCCTTCATCGCTTTCTGTTGCTCCATGACAGCATTCTCGAGCGCGACATCTCGACCCATAATCGAGCCATTCAAACGCGACTGCGACTGTTTCCTGTGAGCCCCGAGTATTTGCGAGGCCATACCCGGGGCACTAAATGATCGAGCGTGATCATTGTTTGCCATCCCCGGCGGGATGGCACCCCGTACGGGGCTGGGTGAGCGCGGACTGACGGGATTCGGCCTAGGCAGAACAGGTTGGTTCTGACTGAGGAAGAGACTCCGCCTTTCCGGCTCAGGGCGAGAAATTGTAGAATAACTTCCGCCTAGTCCCCCATCAAATGAGCCCTGGGGCGTGTAGCCTGGAGTTCGATTCGCCCCAGCAGATGGTGGACTCAGATCCTTGGCCACGTCAACACCGCTGCCTTCACTCGCAGCTTCAGTAGCCTCATCTTCCCGATCATCATCATCATCATCACTACTATCGGAGACAGGCGGAAGGGTGGTAGGAAATTTGAAACCAGGCCCTGCAACCGCAGTAGGTTCATAAGCTACGGCCATTGCTGAGAGCTTGCTTTCATAGGCTTTGGGTTGTTTGACCGGATCCGGAGGCAGAGGAGCGCTTTCCGTTTTCTTAGTCTCTGTAGCCGCGCCTGGCAAAGGCGGAAGTTTGTTAGCATATGCCTTCTTATTACTAATTGGGTCCGGCGGTAGGGGCGCATCGCTTGCGGCTTTCGGTTTCACGCTCTGTCCGGGGAGGGATGGTAAGGGAGTGCTGTATGCTGCCTTGTTTCTGACAGGATCGGGAGGTAATGGTACGGCGCTTGTTTGTGTTGACTTCCTGGATATAATATTGGTATCTTTCGACTCTGGCGAGTCCGGTGGTAGTGGCAGATCCTCGACCTGGGACTGGCTTTTCTTTAATTCGGCGTTGTCTGTAGTAGAGATAGATGAGGATGATGAATTTCCTAGTAGGTAAGTGGCCTTACTGGTAGATTCTGGAGGCAGAGGAGTTTCCTCTGGAGCAGGCTTTTCCAGCTGGGGGGGCTCAGCTTCCTTTGCGGGGGTTTTTGCAAATAAGCCACCATGAGAGGATGGTGGGAAGCTAAATAGTCCGTTGTTTGCGGGCGCCGACAGTGCTGGCGAGGAGAACCTAACCGGCGCGGGCGTCGTTGTCGGTGTCGTAGACTCTGCAGCCGTGTTCGATGCTGGCTTTCCAAACAAGCTTTGGCCGCTACCAAACAAGCCATTTGAGGACTTGGTCGCTTCATTCGCCTGACTACCACCAAATATATTACTCGAGGTCTTGGGCTCATCAGGTACCTTGCTGCCACCAAATATATTACTTGACGGCTTTTCTGCTTCATTCATAGTTGAAGCAAACCCACTGCCAAACAACGACTTTTCCTCTCCGTTGGTAGGCTTCACATCATTATTTCCACTACTGGTGTCAGGTTTGAAGCTAGATGTCAGCTGGAATGGCTGTGATCTAAATGGGTTCTCGGAGCTACTACTCGGCTTGGAGCTAGAAGGAGGAAATGAGGTATTGGTGTCGGTACTCTGGCTAATATTGAGGGCACCAGGTTTCGTTGAGCTAAATATGCTCGGTTTATCTGCACTTGCAGTCGATTGTACGGCTGCAAACCCTCCCTGGGCGGCAAAACTAGAGAAAGGGTTACCACCCGCAGAGTTACTCGCGGCTGTACTCCCAAATGGAGCAGGTGCGGCGCCAGACGCAGAGGCAAAACCAGATTGGCCAAAAGAGGGTGTGCTCGCCGGGGCGGCTTGAGCCCCCCAAGGCGACGCTGTCGTACCTAAGCCTGTCGACTGTCCGAAGGCCGGTGCTGCTGGCGTACTACTCATACCAAAGGTAGATGTACCGAAGACTGCCTTCGGTGCCCCAGCCGCCGCGGTACTCCCGAAAGTGGATGAGCCAAACGTGGCACCACCCCCTGTTCCTTGAGCAGTCGCTGGAGAGCCGCCCCATGGCGAGCTCTTAGCCCCAAGAGCCGAAGGGCCTCCGAATGCGGGTGCCGCGGGGGCTGTTGCACTTCCGAAAGGCGAGGAAGTCGACCCCCCAAAAGGCGCAGACTGGGTGGTTTGAGATGCGATAGCTGACGCAGGTTGGCTGTTGCCACCCTCGACAACGGCAAGGCCAGGGTACGTAGTCCCCTCACGAATCGACTCAGAATACACAACCCACCAGACAGAGAGTATTCCCTGTTCATTCAGAACCCAATACCCGGGTAGAGGACCAGGTGACTCGTCTCGTTCGTCCGTGGGAATGGGCTTGTATACTTTGTCCTTGCCCGACAGATCTAATGAGATCCCGATGGCCGCGGGTGTGTCCATACTCTCCATGTCCTCACCCATCGGCAACGTAGCTCGCCTAGAATCGTCGGCCAATTCAACATTGCTGAATACATTAACCGGGCCATTCGGAGCAAGGGGTGAGTTCGACCGAGCTAGGAGACCAATGTCGGGCGTTGCACTCGAAGAAAAGATGAGGAGATCTTGAAGGTTTGGTGGGAAGTCCTTTAGACGAAGAGCAGTGTGATGGGGCACTTTCTCCGCCGTATAAGGGTCTACCGGATCGTTGAGTCCCTGGAACTGAAACTCCTGACCTTGCCTGGTTATCATGTGACACTTGGTTTGAGGCCCGTTCGAGCTAGAGACATGGAAGACTAGGAATAAATTGTTCTCAAGCCAAACAACGGTGGAAACTAGATGCCATCAGTACGTGCAATTGCCAAATTGGGGCTGTAATGCTCACCGTAGTAGTTGGAATCCAGCTCGGGCGGCCGAGGGATTTCCGCTTTGATATCGCCCTCGGGCGTCAACTGACATAGTGTGCCATCAGCGAGACCGGCGACCAACTGTTTTCCCTTGGTACTCCAGGAGACACAGCTGACCTGCTCCTTTAGGATCTGGCTACCTTTGGACATGAAATTGCGCTCCTTCAGGTTGGCCATGAGGAGCTTGCCTCCATTTGTAACGACAGCACACAGCTCGGCCTTTTCTGCGAGGGGGTTGGGAACCAGGGCACGGAGTGACTCGCCGCTAGTGGAGATCTCGAATGCGGATTGGGTCGTGCCTTGCTGGAGAGCATTGACATCGTAGACAGCCAGGCCGCCGCCCTGCTCGGCGGATAGAATCAGGTATGCGTCGTCGGCGGAGAAGGCGAGCTGACCGATGCGTATGGGCAAGGGGATCTTGAGCTGGGGTGTGAAGGGGCGGGTTTCGCTTTCGCTTTCCCCATCTTTGGGGGCTTCGAAGGCTTTTCGGACGGCATCGGTGGAGGCGACAACGACAGCATCGGGGCCGGCAGCGGCAACGAGGCCCCGGCGTGAGGCGATGCTCAGGAGCGAAGCATGCGGGGAGGGCGAGGGCGACCAGGGCGACGACAGGCGCAACTTGGCTTCGCCGGCTAAGGACAGGAAACCCAAGCCTTCGGTCTGCACTTCGGGGAGAGGCGAGCCTTGGACGCAGGCTGCGGCGGCGTTGGCATTGGCGTTGGCGTTGGCGAAGCCGTTGAAAGCCATGGCGTCAACTAGAGGCGCGCGTCCGGCAGCGCAGTGCAGATAAGCAGCATGCACAGGTCAAAGCGGACGTGGATTCGTGGGATGGCGAGTGATTGTTGTTGGGTTGAAGGGAGCCGGAGGCGTCGCGCTGGTTGGTTGGTACTAATTATATTGTTGCAGACTGGAGCAACGCGGATGGGAAATACCTACTTGGTAGGTAATGCGACGAGGTCGGAGCTTTGCAGTAGAGTCTAGAAGCTCCCGTCTGTCGCAAGGGAGCTAGGTACATATGTACCTGCTAAGGTTAGGTAAAAAATGATGGTTGAGCTACAACTGGAAGGTGGTCATGACGAACTACAGCCCTGAGTTGTGTTCGTGCCTTCCTTTTCATCTCCTTCGCTGAACCTGTCACTCTTTCTTTCTTCGCGGGCCTGACGCGATTGCCCAGGTGAACAGCGTTGCTCCAGCAAAAAGTAAGGTAATCCAACCACGATAACCCTAGCACGGGCCTAGGACATGCGTAGCAGGGCACCTAGCAGCGGACCTGACCCACCAGGTACACCAAGGTCATATCAGGTTCTCTAGGTACTTTAGCACTCATGCTCTACCTTTGAAAAGTCACTCTCCTGTAGCTCCCATGCAGCCGCAGACGGCTTATTATTGATTGCAATGTGCATAATAATCTAGAAACAACTTGAGAGTTTCAAGATGTTAGATGATATCACCAGTATGGGAGTATCTTCTGTTGCATATCGAAGTATCTTTACGTACCTAGGTATCTAAGTACTTGGAGGCACCTAGTAGGTCATCGATCTACCTCCAGGCTACCTTACCTTACATCAGCAGGGGCCAATGGCGGCGGGCAGGAGTTAAGTACAGCGGGCAAGCAGACAGGCAGGCATAAGGCAGCTAGCTCTGGTCGTAAGCTCTCGCAACCTACCTTACCTAATGCCTGGGTGGACAGCAGCTCAAACACCACGACAAATACAACACCTCTTACCTACAGGTAACCATCCGACACTCTACACCAAAACCACCTGCACCATCCACTGCACCGCAACACAACGGGCCTCGCCTTAGACCTCCCCGGATCCACGCAGTCACACCAAGGCTTGCGCTCCCCTGATCACCACCACTTCTTGTGCGTGCCGCCTACCGCCCGCCGTATCCTCGCATCCCGACTCCCGACTCCGCTCCCGCTCTCGCCAGTATGCCTGGCTTCGATTTCTCCAACTACAACCGCAATGCGGCGCTACACGCCCAAGGCGTACCTCTACCCAAGGCCACCAGCACAGGAACAACCATCGTTGGATGCATATATGACGGCGGCGTTGTGGTGAGCCAGATTCCGCCCCTGCCCCTGCCCCTCCCTCGTCTTACGCCACTCCCCTTCTGACGACAGCTGCTCAGATCGCCGCCGACACCCGAGCCACGAGCGGCCCCATCGTCGCCGACAAGAACTGCGAGAAGCTTCACTACATCTCCCCGCAGATCTGGTGCGCTGGTGCCGGTACCGCCGCCGACACCGAGTTCACCACCGCCCTCATCTCCTCCCAGCTCGAGCTACACTCCCTCTCCACCGGTCGCAAGCCCCGCGTCGTCACCTGCATGACCCTGCTCAAACAACATCTTTTCCGTTACCAGGGCCACATCGGAGCCTATCTGGTTGTTGCTGGCGTCGACCCTACCGGAACCCACCTATTCACCGTCCATGCTCATGGCAGTACCGACAAACTCCCCTACGTCACCATGGGCTCTGGTTCATTAGCCGCCATGTCTGTCTTCGAGTCCCAGTGGAAGCCCAACTGCACCAAGGAGGATGCCATGCATCTCTGCTCGCAGGCTATCCAAGCCGGTATCTTCAATGATCTGGGATCCGGTTCCAACGTCGATCTAGCCGTTATCACAGCCGACAAGACCACATTACACCGCGGCTTCGTGAAGCCGAATGAGCGTAGCCAGAAGTTGAAGAACTACAAGTTCAAGCGCGGTACCACGGCAGTCCTGAACGAGAAGATAATCACCAGAAATGACATGGGCAAATATGTTAGCGTCCATGACCTAGAAGTCACAGGCGACGAGAAGATGGATATCGATTCATAGAGAGACAAGCTCTACCGACTCTTAGGGAAATCTCCACATGAGCTTGGAGAAAACTACAAGCATCGAACCTTGAGTACTGCACTCCGAACAAGACTCGGCGAAGGGTGGTCCTGCGTATGGCTCATGCACAGGTGGATACCTGGTCTAGGAGAATGTGTTGCTTGAAGTGTTTGGCGTAAGCGCCGAGTGTCGACAGCGTTGAAACAATCAGCCATCTCCACAGCATACCTTTCATGAAGACCTTGAACCGTCGTTGAGAAGAATCTTGTATCAGTACTGGGGTTTCTAGATTCCCGAAGTACAAGTTGTTCATGTGGCAAATAAGGAGCCTCACATCTGATATAGAGCCAATAATGACATTACTCACCCCAATCTATTTGGAGCAATATTGTGACATCAAGCCAAGTTGCACTTTATCCATGGCAGCTTGAGACTGACAAGGACCTCAGTCCTCATTGAACGAGTTTCGAGACGCACACCATCAACATAGCTGTATGGGCACAATACCCCAACTCATGAGTGTTCGTTCTAGTTCCCTCTGCTATTGTGAGCCTGTGGGGGACTCAAACTTATCATGAAATTAGCGCAAGTGCATGTGAAACCGACCACTCTGCAGCCACAGAAGATTGCCGCTGATGCTCCAATTCCATTCCTGATTGGCTTTATTGCTGTGTATAGCATATCAGTCACACTCATATTGTATCATTAATTAAGCCGCCGCGGATTCAGGTTCAATCGCTCATTAGTTGCCCAGTAGTATTGCCCTTTGGTCCTTTTCTGGCAGAAATATTCGTAGTTTGGCGAGATAATTCGTGGGGGCACTTTTGAGTTGGATTCGGCTGCAAATTGGGAGTCCCCGCCCCCTGAGGTGCGTACCTGGCCCAATTCAAAGAACAACGGATGTGATTACGGCACTATCCACTCTTGCTTCATGGATAATTTTACATGTGATCAAGGTTAACCTTGGAATCTCCTCGGAGGAAACTTTAGGGTACACTCACTGCCTGCCTTTTCGCAAACACCATCAACCCCTTCAGCCCGACGTAACTTCTCTTGACATCGGAGCCCCATTTCCCTCAAAACAAAATGTCTTGTGGTCTGACGTGCGTCGTTGTCCCTCTGGGTCCCTGACCTGAGATGGATCAGAAGTAGAGTTGCCGAAGATGGGTATGTAGAGATGGGTGCGATACTTGGAGCCTTCCAATGTTCAGTATGGAGGGCTACTACCACGTCTTTGATACAGTGACTGATCTTCCCATCCATCTTCCCGTCCATCTTCTCCTTCCCCCATCTATCATCCATCATCCATCCCATTCAATCCAATCCATCCCATTCAATCCAATCCATCCCATCCAATCCAATCCATCCCATCCAATCCAATCCATCCCATCCAATCCAATCCATCCCATCCAATCCAATCCATCCCATCCAATCCAATCCAATCCAAGACCAGAAAGTGGCATAGCTACGTCTGGCTGGTATGATACTATGTGCGGTATGAGGTATGTGAACTTCTCAACAGGTCATTATCTCTCGTTTTCTCTTCCTACCCGCAGGTAGCCTTTAGCCTGCACTTTCTTCCGCAGATGCGTTAGTCTTCAAGCTAATGGCACAATGGAATCATCCGGCGATGTTTCATAAAAGGTAGGGGGTTCATGTTGTTGATATTCAACTTCTACGCATTCTTATAACAGCCTTGTGGGATGATGGATGATCACCAATGACTTTGTGTACCTTCGGTACATACCTGTACAAGTAGGAATGTACAATAGGTACAGGTAGCCCGAGCCCACTAATACCCATTGTATGTACCCCAATCGCCAGATCAGCTAGACACGTGCCAGATTCCCTAGCGCCGATTCTACCGACCCGAGCGACTTAAGGTACTTAGCACCCAGTCATCCAGTCATTCTGTACCAACATCCACCTACCTACCTCGCTCAGTACACGTCCAGATGCCTCCTCATATCGAGAAATCGTGCCGGGGCCTCGTGTTGGGGCGTGGAGTTGATTGAGCTGGGCCGAGGTCGTATGACGGGATGGGTCTATATCTGAGAGTCTGGCGTTGTAGGAGGATAAGTAGTTGTGTGAGATATCTAGGTAGATAAAAGATATCGATGGAGAGGGAGCCAACATATTTCGAAACCTCTCCATCATTAATATAATTATAGCTCTTTTTAGCTGTCGATAGCCCCTCACCTGGTGATAGTTTTCGTTGTTGTCTCGGTTGAAAGATGATCGTGACAATCAATGGCAATCTGCTTTCAGTCTCTCAGTCTCTCTGTCTTTTGACACACCTACTGTCAAATCGTCATTGACAGTCATCTAAACTCTTGCTTTTGCTAGACTCCGACTGGGCTAAAACAATCCCTGGAGCAAAAGATAGGCGACTCTCCATTTTCGGGGTTTAGAGCCTCTAGTTTAGGACCTATAGTTCAGGAGGCTTCCGTACCAGCACGTCCAGATTCAGTTGAATTACACAAACAGACAAGGGTAGAACTTGGGGTTTGACTTCCAAGTCAGATAAATACTCGGGGGCTCGGACTTTATCGGCTTGGGGCCTGGGGTCCGGGGAAGACGAGCTTGACGAGCGAACGCCCAGAGGTCCAGAGTCACTTGAAAGAATGTGGGGAAGGCTGGGGTAATGCGGCTGAACATTGGCAAATTTTGGGTCACAAGCTGCGGTAGGTCTTTTAGCGTTTCCTGTCATGACGTTGCATGCCGGCATCGTGATCCTTCCACTCTCAATCAGAACCACCATCACCTCAACTCCACAATTTCGCAATTTCACAATCTCCCCGGATTTGGTCCGCCAACCTCTCTGCCCGCCTCATCAATTTCGCCCTCTATGCAGAACTCTATGCGTAGATTATGTGACCATAGATAACAACAGTCAGTATCTGCGTACGAGCATCCGGAGCACGGTAAGGTTCTTGGACATACAAACCCGCCAAGTCTGCCGATGTACTTTCGGAGATGCCTTCACGTCAAAGGCAATTTGCTTACCTGTTAGGCCAGGCACTAGACGAAAGCCGGTCCACTCCTGACAAAGGCAAGGGATAATGTAAGGCTGGGCAGACGAGATGCCGAGTAAGCATGACCTGTTCTGCGCTTAGAGTTGGTCCGCTTGTGGTATGTTTTACCGACAAACATCTGGACATAACCGTCCTGGCATTTCTTCACATATGTTTTCCTAGTATGCGAACATGTCAGGTACCTAAGGGAAGCTGTGAGGGCCAAGGCTGTCGGACCGAATATGCTCGTAGACGCCAATGATGATTTATACAGTATAAGCAATTTTCCCCGCTCGCTGACTGTGTCTGGTATGCCGGCTCTGACCCGGCCTACTCCTCCGTACCTTGTGCGGTGCGAAAGAAGACGGTACTGTCCTCCCTCTCCTACTACCAGAGTTCATGTAAATAGGGGTGATATTTTCTTCGTACTACGAGGTCTGTCTGTCCATGTAAATTGAATTGCACAAAGTGAGATGCAATAATGCGGCAGCCTCAAGGTTCTGACAGCGCTGTCGGAGACGGTAGATACCAATCTATATGTACCTACATGGAGTAGTTACACATAGTTCCACCAAGCTCGCGCGCATCACGAGGGAAACAAGGGGAAAGTCCACACGAGAACGATGGTTGACGTAGTCACGCAATGTTTACAGTGGATACTTCCTGCTAGCCTACATCTGGGACCCAGGCGTGCCAGGTATCTGGGAGACTGGGAAGCCAGATCTGTACCTGGCACTGAATGATGCCACTACCTAGGAGGTCCCGTACAGGTACGCAGCTAGCTAATAGGTAGCGTAGAATGGTACTGTGATGTAGTGTCTGACTGGAATTACACGATAACAACTTCCATATACATTCATGGATGGCCTCATTCTTGTTGCTTGTAAGCTTACCCAAAATCTATCTCTTTGTTCACCATCGTCAGCATAAATTGCTTTCCATATGTGTTTTGTCGCCAATCGTAATCTCTAATACCCCCTGGCCTTAGGTAGCTCTCGTCAGCTGTTTGGCAATAACTATCTTCCCGTCGGTTGTCGAGATCTCCATTATGGCACCCTTACGACATCTGACTAGCACTGCTACCGTGCTTCTTGCCAGCATTTCACCAGCACGCGCCCTGTTCCAGAACGGCTCTACCTTCACGCCATGTGACTCGCCCATATACTGTACCGGCGAGCTCCTTAGACAAGTCGAATTGGCCAGGCCATTCTCTGACTCGAAGACTTTCGTGGATCTGTAAGCATGGATCTTACCAAAGCCTTTTAGTGACGCCAGCTCACTAAGACGCGCGCAGCCCAACCAAAAAGCCTCTGAACGAAGTCCTTGCGGCTTTTGAAAAGTTGGCCAAGCCTCTTACCAATGACACGGAGTTGAATGATTTCTTGTCAACATACTTTGGCGAGGCGGGTTCGGAGCTCGAAACTGTGCCCACCGATCAATTGGAGACTGACCCTGTGTTCCTCGACAAAATTGAAGATTCTGTCATCAAGCAGTTCACTGAGAAGGTCATTGAAATTTGGCCCGACTTAACAAGGAAATATGTTGGCTCAGGCGAGTGTGATGACTGTGTAAACAGCTTCATCCCTGTGAACAGGACTTGTGAGTGATATCAGACGCCATCTTTGTACAAGACTTTCATTTTGAATGGACATTGGGCGACTACACGATCCCCATCTACAACCAGAAGTTTTATAAAGAAGCTGTACTAATACTTGGCACTGAAGTTGTTGTTGCCGGAGGTCGCTTCCGAGAGCCCTATTACTGGGATTCATTTTGGATTATAGAAGGCTTGCTACGCACAAAGGGTAGCTTCACTAAGATCTCAAGGTACGTCGATGTTACAAAAATCGACCAGACTATAAGAGCGCCACAAGATCTTCTGACACGGAATAGGAACATAATTGAGAACTTTCTTGATTTCGTCGAAGAGTTCGGCTTTGTCCCCAACGGCGCTCGGCTTTACTATCTCAATCGATCTCAGCCCCCGCTCCTAACACAGAGTATGTAACAGTCCGAACTCGCTTTACTCTCAACCAGACACATTCTAGAGCAAATTATGTTCTCATCTGATCGACGCGATGCGTCGCAAGGAGAGCCTTCTCATTTTTCCCAGTGCGCTCATGCAAAGTTGGCGAAAGCTAACAACCAATTCCACAGTGGTGAAGACATATGTTGACTACACGAATGACACGAGCATTCTCGATCGTGCGCTGCCACTTCTAATCAAGGAACATAGCTTCTGGACAACAAACCGAACTGTTGAAGTGAAAACCAAGGAGGGTTGCACTTATTCTCTAGCCCAGTGAGACCAAAATCAGTGTAGCCCTGCATGTGGCATTGCTAATCATGTGGTTCACTCTAGCTATGCCGTGTCCAACACGCAACCGCGACCGGAGTCGTATCGCGAAGATTGGGTCACTGCCAACAATCATTCGTACTATGCGGACTCGGGCATAATTTACCCCGAAGCACACCCTCTGAACGATTCCGAAAGGGCTTCGTTGTATTCCAATCTTGCATCGGGAGCTGAGTCGGGCTTGGACTATACCACCCGCTGGCTTACGAACCCCTCCGATGCCGTGGATGATGTCTACTTCCCTTTACGAACTCTCAACGTGGTAGGCACAATAGGGGTTGATTTGAACTCAATCCTATATGCCAACGAAATTGCGATTGCTGGCTACCTGAAAGATGCGGGCGACAAATCCACAGCCGCTGAATTTGAAGGCTTGGCCAAGAACCGCTCTGCTGCGATGTTCGACTTGATGTGGAACGAGAAATACGGCAGCTATTTCGACTACAACCTGACTTCCCGCCAGCAGAATGTCTACACCCTTGCAGACAAGGATACGACACCAGCGCAAAAGGCAGATGCTCCCGATGGTTACCAAGTCGCCTTCTACCCTGCGCAATACTACCCTTTCTGGCTCGGGGCGGCCCCCAAACAACTAAAGAACAACCCTCTCGCTGTCAGAAACGCCTATAAGAGCGTCGCGAACCTTCTTGATGAGAAGGCGGGCGGGATCGCCGCATCCATTCTCAACTCTGGCCAACAGTAAGGAATCCCATTTTGCCCAAAAGATTCGCGAAACACACAGAGCCATGTATCAGAATCGACCCTCATGCCCGTGCTCTCAAACTGCTTTGATGGTAATAGAAAAAAACACTGACTGTTAGCGTAGGTGGGATCAGCCAAATGTCTGGCCACCGCTGATGTACGCTTTAATGAAGGGACTGCTCAACACACCTCCTACCTTTGGGAAGGATGACCCTTACTACATTGAGATACAGGAGTTGGCTCTGAAACTGGCGCAGCGCTACCTCGACAGCACGTTCTGTACATGGCGATCGACCGGTGGCTCGACCGATGAGCTGCCCCGTCTCGAAGGCATCATGGATCCCGAGGCCCAGGGCATCATTTTCGAGAAGTACTCGGACGATTCAATCAATGCCGCCGGTGGTGGCGGCGAGTACGAAGTCGTCGAAGGATTCGGGTGGTCAAATGGCGTGCTGATTTGGGCGGTTGACATCTTTGGTAACAAACGTGAGTTGTGTCTTGAGCTCTATACGCTCAATATACTACTTTCTTCTTCTTGTATACGAAGCTAATATCATGCAGTTAAACGGCCGAACTGCGGCGACTTGAAGCCGGCGGAACCTGATTCATCGAATAGCAAGCGTGCTGTTTTCTTGTCTGGTGTAGATGCTAGATGGGTCAAGAAATTTGGTAGGAGGGCTGCGTAAGCGAGCGCGCGCGTATTGATACCGAGTTGTCTAGATTTTATCCATATAACCTAAATTATGTAGAGAATATAAAAAATAAAGTTTAATTTATCTTTCAATTCCACCAACTCCGAATTCTACCACCGACTCATGGGAGAGCAGGGGCACAACGATTCCCTATAGGTAATATGCATCATGATGCGCACGATCTCATAGTCACGATATCTCTGATCACTCAAGACAAATCTGACCTGACGAGGCCAAAGATGACCTCGTCCATCCGCACCCCATTCTTCACAACCGCCAACCGCTTCGTGCCCTCCTCTACGAACCCAGCCTTCCTCAGCACCTTCATACTCCCCTCATTGAGACCGAACACCATGGCTTCAATGCGAATGATGTCCTCGTGCGTCTCGAACGCCCACCGTGCAAACATCTTGACAGCCTCCGTCATCAGCCCGCGGCCCCAGAACTTGCGCACCGTATAGTAGCCCAGCTCCCGCGTGCCCGCGTACACGCTATCGCCTGGGGTCTGCAGTCCCAGCGCGCCAGCGAACTGGCCGTCAGGCGTGAATATCCCGAACTTGGGGGGATGGGGGTTGCTGTGGCAGTGGGCGATCCACCAGTGCGCGTCCTCGAGCGTGTAGGGAGACGGGAAGCTGGTGCGCATGTGTCTGGCGAGCTCGAGGTCATTGGCGCCTCGAGCGAGCGCCTCGGCGTCGGACACTTCGTAAGGGCGTATGTAGAAGCTCGCCGTGCTGATGATGGCGGTTGGGGGCACGCTGGGACATGGAGGACTGGCTGCTTCTGCTGGGGCAGCCGTGGGTTCTGTTGGGGTTGACATTGCTGATGGCTGGAGTTTCCGGCTCTCGTGAATCGCTCTTGCCACCGCCGCTATTGTCAGGCTTAGGCGTCTGTGAACGGTCTCAGGTGTGATGGATGAGTGTTAGTTTCCCTTGAAGCTTGGGCGATGTTACTGATATAGTCGCAAAAGGTCTGGTATCTTGTGTCCTCTGTGTGAGCGAGTAATATGAGTGAGTATGAGTCACACGGCGTCAGCGACGTTAAGAAGAACCAAACTGGGTTACAATGTTAATGAGTGCGTGCCTATTGACTTCAAGCCTATGCTGCCCGCCCTCAACCTAGTCTAGTAGGACATCGCAGGAGTTGTCCCTCATTATTTAGCTTCCTACCAATCAACTCCATCATTGGCCACATGCATCATCTATCCTTTTCGTTGCAAGAGGTCGAACTGATGTCGTACCGACATAGATAGTAGGGTGATGAACGATGCTTGCTGCAGCGCGGGCTGCTGTCCATCGAAGTGCAAAACTCCAACCCAGTCTTAGATAGTGGTCGTACATGACGTTTCCGAAAGGGAGAGCTGCCGTAGACAGCAATGTGAATGAGAGCATCGTTAATTGATTCTATCTCAACTACTACCTGGGTACCTCCATAGGTGCTTTTTATGGGGGGCAATGGCCGAAACTCACGGGCATGACGGGCATGAAGGGGGGGGGGCGGGCTAGTACCTAACAGGATCCCTAGGTACATATGCCCTAGGTAGTAGGCAGGCGGACAGGCCCGACAGGGTCCAACTTATATTTTTAGTATTTTTGGTACCCTTGGCAGGCTAAGGCAGCTCCCAATTGGCTAGATTGATTGGCTGGTCCCTGGAACGCGAAGGTGGCCTTTCCGACTTAGTGCGTCCCATCCCTTGAGTCCACGACTGCCTGGGCAGTCTGGCCCGTCTGGCCTCGAGCAACGAACGGATGACACCCGGAAGCATCGACAACCTTAACTAACCTACGTGTACCTTGGAAGCCAGTTGTTATTACCTCGTGCTTCAATATCAGCCCGCCAAATCCCCCTCCTCTGCACGTCAGCGTCGATATACGCGTAGGTTCCCAGCTTCCCATCGTCGCTCGCGCAGACTGCTTGTCCACAACCCGCCGTGGATTTGATGCGCTGCTCATGCACATGCTAACATCGCCACTTTACAGCAGCTCCGTGCATCAGCGTCCATACGTCTCATGCCGCTCCTACGGTGATCTGGCTCTCCTGCTGTTTCTTCGCCGCCGTACCCGCCGTATCCTGCCTCCTACTTTCAACTTGTCGCTCGCTGCGCTCTCTGCGCCCTCTGCGCCACTGCGCAGCCTGAGCCTATCGAGAATTTTTCCATCGAACCGACTCAGCCGCCATGGCTCCCAAGTCGAGATTCACGAGGCTTGACGCTTTTACCAAGACGGTCGAGGATGCGAGGGTGCGCACTACCTCTGGTGGCATAGTCACAATCATCTCCGTTATCGTTGTTCTCTACCTTGCCTGGGGAGAATGGTACGACTACAGGAGGATCGTCATACATCCTGAGCTCATCGTGGATAAGGGCCGAGGTGCGCTGTCTTTCCCAGCATCCCGCCTCGCGGGGGCAGCTGGCTAACGAGTCCTACAGGCGAGCGCATGGAGATCCACATGAACGTCACCTTCCCCAGGATGCCCTGCGAGCTCCTTACCCTCGACGTTATGGATGTGTCTGGCGAGCAGCAGCATGGTGTTCTACATGGCGTGAAGAAGGTCAGGCTCCAACCCGCCGCCCAGGGGGGAGGTGTCATCGATGTTACCGCACTTGCGCTGTCAGTCTAACACCCTCGATGCGATTGCGATTGTGAATGCGCTATCCCATGTGGCCATTGTTGCTGACAGTCTACAGCCACGACGAAAGCGAGGCAGCCACCCACCTCGATCCCGATTACTGTGGCACTTGCTACGGCGCCACCGCCCCAGCCGCCGCGACGAAACCAGGATGTTGCAATACCTGTGACGAGGTACGTGAGGCGTACGCGCAAGCCTCCTGGGCCTTTGGTAGGGGCGAGGGTGTTGAGCAATGCACACGGGAGCACTACGCCGAGAAATTAGACGAACAAAGGCAAGAAGGCTGTCGCATCGATGGTGCTATTCGAGTCAACAAGGTCATTGGAAACTTCCACATCGCCCCCGGTCGCAGCTTTAGCAACGGCAACATGCACGTTCATGACCTGAAGAACTACTGGGATAGTCCCGTAAAGCATTCGTTCGAGCACGAGATCCACCAACTGCGGTTCGGTCCCCAGCTTCCGGAAGATGTCGGCAAGAAGCATGCTAAAAGCAGTCCCTGGACCAACCACCACCTGAACCCACTCGACGGTAACAAGCAAACGACCGAAGATCCCAACTTCAACTTCATGTATTTCCTCAAGGTTGTCCCGACGGCTTACTTGCCGTTGAGTGCCGCGAAGTCGACCGGAGAGGACAAGAGCACAGACGACAACGTGTGGTTGGGCACCCTCGGCAGTGGCTTCGACGGCAGTATGGAGACCCATCAGTACTCGGTCACAAGTCACAAGCGAAGTCTGAACGGTGGCGACGATGCCGCGGAAGGCCACCAGGAGCGCATGCACGCGCGAGGCGGCATCCCAGGCGTGTTCTTCTCCTATGTAAGTGCCACGGAGCAGCGGGAGTAGCCGTGGGTCAGAGCTAACATTTGACCTCTCGCAGGATATCTCACCGATGAAAGTGATCAACCGGGAAGAGCGAGCCAAGACGTTCTCGGGTTTCCTCACGGGTCTTTGCGCCATTCTGGGTGGCACGTTGACAGTCGCGGCAGCGGTGGATCGTGGTGTATATGAGGGGGCAACGAGAATAAAGAAACTCCAGTCCAAGAATCTGTAATGCTAGTAAGTCTTGCACGTCCGTCAGCTCCGTGGGCGGCGCATTTCAGTGGTGTAGAATAGGGAGGTCTTGGCATGGGGATTTCCAAAGTTGCTGCATCTAGTGGAGTCTGTTCATTTCTTTCTTTATAGAGAGGCGAGAGGGAAAAAAGCAAAACAACAAGACAACAACAACAACCATGAATTTCAAACTTTGCTCTCCTATAGGCTAAAACAGCATTGATACATGATCTCGTTGCTATGGCCAGGGTCCAAGATCTGATCGATGCCAACTGTTATTGCTGGGTTCCTACGATCAAGCTGGCATATCATGTGGACGGCCAATGAAATTAGGGCACAATGCTGCAATATAATAAGTACATGTGTGAGAGGGGATGGACAACGGCCGAGGCAGGTACCTTAAGTACCCATCTGCGTACATGTGGATTATTCCGTACGCACGTACCTACCTACATGCAAGTACAAACTTGATGATAGATCTATGATCCATGGCAGAGCCAGGGGTACGGATTCTGTACATACTGTAAGGACACGAGCTGGTAGATCAGGGACTAGGTTAGTCATTCCGTTGATATAAGTAAGTAGGTAGGTAAAGTGCAATAACCTTAAACTGAGCTGTGCTGGTAGAGCGAGGAGTCTTTAGGTACATCTACCAAGTAATTGACGAGATGGACAGATTGTTGCTACCTAAGCTAAGCTCATCGAATCTAATCTACCTGCTAACTTAAACGGCTGACCTGTGGTTTTTTGTAAGTTGGTGACGCGTGATTCGACGGGGATGGCCCAAGCCCGACCCAAGACTGGCCGGGACTGGGCTCGGAGTGGCTAATGTACCCCATCTCGGCCATCATGGACCAAGCTGCACTAGGCGAGCTAGGGGCAGGTCTTCAGGGGCCCGAAGTGGGGGCTTCCCCACTCAGCCAGCGTTGGTTCGACGCCTGCACTCGCCTGCATGGTACATGGTGTACTCGTACATCAGGCACCGTGGACAGCATGTACCCCTTTCTCCCGCGCTCAGCTTCACCCACCGCCGAATCCACCGCTCCCCTAAACAGTCGCCCCCAAGATTCATTCCCATACAGGTACGTGCGGTTTCTTGTATGCTTGTTACCTACCTCCAGTCTACCTACCGTGCCTACCATTCTGCCGTACCTACCTCCCTCGTTGTTTTTTTGTCGTTGGGTGCCAGTCATTGGTTCTGCCGTCCTGCATTCGACATTCGACACCCGAACTCATCATCCCGCCTCTATCCCGTCTCGACTCGACCTTACTCTACATTTACATACTACCTCCCTACCTTACGTCGCTGCCGCGCTCCTCCCTGGCTCCCGTCCGCACGCGCAGTCCCTCCGTCACACACACCTCACCCACTCTCTTTTCACCTTCACCACCTGCATCTACCTACCTACCTACCTAGGTACCTACCTAAGGACTCCGGCCCAACACTGACGTCGACTGAAACACCTCGCCAGGCATCCGATTGCGAAACACTGACTCAGGGCACGCAGCTGTTACAACATTACCTAACCATTTGAGCATACCTCGCCCTACACCACCACCACCACCACACACCACTACTACTACTATCTTTGTCCCGCTTGAGACGATCCTTCGTGCTGGTGCCCTCGGATCCCCGTATCCTACCGCATCCTGCGCATCTCCTACACCACCTCTCCCACCTCTCGGGAAGCATTGACCTGATTGACCTCATAATTCATGCATCATCCAGCCCTACCTGCCTGCTGCCGCCCACGCCCTCAGTAGTCTTCGTCTGGTAGCCTTCGTCCCCTCCTCGACAAACGTTGTCCGGTGGCAGCACAGCACAGTTCAGCGTCGATCCTGACGTGCTGCCTTGATGAGCCAGTCCGTGTGGTCTGTCAGGCAGTGCGCTTTGCAGACTCTGGCTACTCGTACACTTCGAACATCGCGCATCCCGACTGCACAAGCACGTGGCTAGCATCGTAGTCAGCGACAAATCTCCGCTCGTTTATCCGCCCTCCGTCAATCATGCCGAACCGACCCAACTTCATCGATCTCCGATCAGGCTCGTCCAACTCGGTCGCCACCACATCTTCTCGCCCGCTGCGGTCTCCGCGCTTACACGTTGCTGGCGAGATCCCGCCCGCCCTGTCTCCCCTCGACGCCTTTGCTCTTCAGAGTCGTCTCCTTGCCAAGCAGTTGGAGGAGAGTGCTAAGAGCGGCAACCGCGTGAGCCGTCTTCCGCCACTGACCACCGAGAGCCCCTTGGTCGTCCAGGGCCGCTCCGAGTACTTTCGTTCCTTGTCCTACGATTCCTCCGACGAGCAAAATGGCCCTGTATCGCATGAGCCCACCGGCCTCGGCCTCACCACCGAGATCGAGACCCCTGCCGACCGCCCGCAGTCTATGCATCCGCGTATGAGTCGCATTCCGCCCACGCCTGATGAAACTATACCAACCCTCCCCACTACGTTCAAGGATGTACTGCGTGGTCGCCCGCTGCAGAAACTCGACGAGCACAATGACCTCTATGGCGCCCGTAGGGAGCAGTCGCCCGGGGATCTGGAGTCGGAGCCTCGATCCGCGGGCCCTTCAGAGAGCCTAGGGCAAGGGTCTCCAGCGCGAGGGCGCCTCCCAGCGTCGCCCGGTAAACTTACCAAAATAGCTTCAAACGACTTGCCAACCCTAGTTCCTCCCCAGTCTCAATTCCCAAAGCGTTCGTCAAGCATCATGTCTGCCCCCTTAGACAACTACAACGACGACAACCTCAGTGCATCGTTTCACTCTCAACCTCCCAGGAAGCTGTCCTCTAGCAGTGCCTTTTCAGGACCATCTCTCGCGTCTCCTATCGCCCACTACCAGAGATCGCCTTCGATCAGCTCGGAAGCATCAGCACCCCTACCGAAGCCCTCGTTTAACTTTTCGCGCCCACTCAGTCGCGCAGGAACACCGACAGTGGATGGTCCCTCTCGGCAAGCATCGTCAGACAGCCACCCCTCATTCATATTAGCCGACGATACTGCGCACACACCCGTCAGTATGCACAGTGAGGCCTTTGCCGAAGGATTCCCAACTAGCGGGGAAGGTGCCCCCTCCTATATATACTCTAAATACTCGCTACCACGTGGCAAGTCGCTGCAACGCAACTCGGCTCACTTCCATGATGGGGATTCGCCATCGTTCTCTACATCATTCTGGGAATCACCTGCCATGTCGGCGGGAAACAGACAGGCTCCCCCTTCGCCTCCAAGTCGCCCCTCCAGCTCTTCCTCGCGATACCAGGATGGGGCGGTGATGGGAGAGTCACTCATCGGTCGCCCATCTATGGAACGCAGCAAACTTTCTACCGAAATGACAGCGGATGGTGTGTCACCTACAACTGGTCGCCCATCCACAAGTAGCAGACCATCCGTAGACATACCGAGAGGACGAACTTTGACGTCAGCCACGCATGATCCCGTTCCAGCTAGAGCCCGGACGCCCGTATCTGTAACGACGAGTGATTCCGCGAGCACCATCAAGCCAGCTAGATCACAACATTCTTCTGCGCCCACGGCTGCTGAGATGACCCCGGAAGAGCACTTGGCTAAAGGTATCAAGTGTCACGAGGAAGGGTCCGTAAAAGAGTCTACTTATCACTTACGACTCGCTGCCAATGGTGGGGATCCAACTGGAATGTTGTTATATGCTTTGGCATGCCGACATGGCTGGGGTATGCGACCGAACCAACGAGAAGGTGTCCAGTGGCTTCGGAAAGCTGCCGATATTGTCAGCGCTGAAATTGCAGATGATGAGGATCATGCCAAAGAAGGCAAGATGGGCGATTTCATGGAAAGAAAAACTCGCAAAGCGCAGTTTGCGTTGAGTATATACGAACTAGGCGTTAGTCACATGAACGGATGGGGCATTGAGCAAGACAAAGCGCTCGCGCTTCGATGCTTTGAAATTTCTGGGAGTAAGTTACGCTTCCACTAGATCCAGCGGGGTATACTAATTAGACAATAGGCTGGGGCGATGTCGACGCTCTCACAGAGGCAGGTTTCTGTTATGCGCAAGGTGTCGGTTGCAAGAAGGACCTTAAAAAGAGCGCCAAATTTTACCGCATGGCTGAAGCGAAGGGCGTGGTAATGCCCGGAAACAGTTGGTAAGTCCTGCTGACGTTGATGTATATCTGCTGAATAATGCTGATGAGTGGTCGCAGGATACACAAGGCGAAATACAGTGACGAGGCTGGTGACGCCAAGTCCGGGAAAGACAGAAGCAAATCTAAGAGCCGGCACATATTCGGCAAGAAACAAAAGGAAACTGCGACCTAGTTTTTCTTACGACAATTTGCAGTCATTATCCGGCGTTCACGGTGGGAGGAGTACACATAGTAAAAGCATCGCGTATACCCTAGTCATTTCGACATGACGGTTCTAGGGAATTTAGCCATAGGACTAATGTCCTATTCGATATTCCCCACTCGACATATTGACTGGTTTCGAGGCAAAGCTACCATCTCTAAGACCAATTACACATATCTAGCATGATCAGAGAGAGGGACCTCGATGGGGTCAAGGACCCAGAGTTGGAATAACATCTGTATTTTTTTATGTATTTTGCTATTGGACGGCTGCTAAATTTTCGTGTATTCATTCTACATCATACATCCTACAGTTGCAGGACTCGGTGAAAGGAATAAGAGGAGCTCAATACCGCGCACTGCGCAAGGAAGTCAGCCGGGGTGTCCTAGATGGACATGTATCAACGAACCTCAACCAGGTGTTGTTGCAGATAACCCTATTAGTGACAGCTGAAGAATCTGCAATTCAACAGCCTAGATGGATTGAGAAAAAAGCGAACAGGTGGTTCTCGGAAAGAAGGAAAAAAGAGGCGACTTATCTTCACCTTATATAACACAATCTATTTGTCAAGCAGGTGCATGATGTAGCCACAATACTATACAAGCCCAATGCAGATATTGAACACAGAGACAATGTGTAACTATTCATCATTTGGTGTCGTGAGCGCGTGTCGCGGCTCTCATGGTCTGATGTCACTGTCCGTAAATTCCCGTCGCCTGACCATTGGTGTTTTCACCGCCAGGTGTGTTCTCCTGCGCTATTTGGCGGAAAATCTCGAGCAATTTCCTCAAGGTTTCGTCTCCTATCTGGTAATGGGTTATGACTGTAAGTCTGAGTGTTAGTTGCGGCTTACAACGAGCGGCGCAGAAGACAGATACAATGACTGGTAGTTGACATGAGCATGAACTTACGCCTGTTTCCCATAAGCTTCAGTCCCCTTTCCCTCCCTAGCTCCTCAAATCTTGCCGAACTACATCCCAATGACCCCAGGTCTAACCAGCACATATTTGTCTCGACGGGAAACTGCAGCTTGCCGCCTAACTCCGTCCACATCTTCTCGACCTGTTGCGCCGTGTCATGTGTGCCGCGTAACAGTCCACCCTCCCCGTTCGGGCCGTGACCAAACGTCACATCCACAGCGACGCGCGCGGCGGCCGCTACTACGCCGGCCTGTCGCAGACCGCCACCGATGGACTTGCGTACCCATCGGCATTGCTTGATCAGGGGCTTCGTGCTGACGACGATACTCCCGATGGGAGCGCCAAGGCCTTTGGAAAAGCACAGGCTGATGCTGTCGAAGGCGGCGCAGAAGTCGGTAAGTGAGCCGGCGCCCGAGGCGACGACTTCCCAGAGGCGCGCGCCGTCACAGTGCTATTTTGGTCACCGGGGTTAATAAAATCCGCCTGAAAATCCCCCCCCCCCTTTTTTTTCTTGTTCTTAAGAACCCCAATCACGGCTCGGTGCTCCTGAAGCTTAGAAAAGCACATATATTCCCAAACGTCTCCGCTGCCGCAATTTGTAGCTTGGAGACAAAGGGTTTTGAACGAGGAATATGCGGTACTAAGAAAGCTAGAGAACTTACCATGAGGATCCCGTTCTCCCGCGCAAAAGCGGAGATGCGACGGACTTCGGAGAGAGGTGTCACCATGCCGTTGAGGGAGTTCTCGAGACTGACGACGCGTGTAGGACACGCGTGCACATCGTCGCTGAGGACGATGTTCTCTTTCACGTCTTCCAGTGTGATATAGCGCCCGTTATGCGGCTTGATGGGGGTGAGGAGGGCACCGGTCAGGGATGCGACACTACGTTTGTGCGTGTGTAAGTAAGTATGTGGCAAACGGCAGGTAAGGCGACAACAACATCGATCATGCCCCCCCTGGATTTAATTATCCTCTTGACCTTATATAGGAGAAGACTGCCAATTCACCTACCCGCCGGCTTCGTATTTCACGATGTGAGAGCGGTGGTCACAGAGGACGCCGTGCGGCGGCTGGGTGAGCAAGGCCCGCAGCGCGACCTGGTTGCCCATGGTCCCCGAGAGAACGAAGAGGCCGGCATCTTTGCCGCAGAGGGCAGCGACGTGGGCTTCAAGGTCTGTCGTCGTGGGGTCTTCTTGGAACACGTCGTCGAGCAAGGTAGTGGTCTGGATCGCCTCCAGCATGGCCATGGTCGGCGTGGTCATGGTATCGCCTATGGAGGGGTTAGGATCGGTTTATTGGGTCACAGTCACAGTTGACCGGAGCTCATGTGAGGCAGCACGATAACACCACGGATCAAGTAATGCTTGACCAAGCACTCACTTCTCAGATCGACGGCGGCGGAGCCTTGGTGACCGACCCAGCTACTAGCCGGGGCGGCCTTGCTTGCATTGTTGGTGACGGCGTCCATGGTCAAGGTTCTGCGCGTCGCATTGCAGGAGACAGGTGTGCGTGAGGGTATTCGCGACGGTGATATCTCGCTATATCTACCGAGTCGACTCAGCGGGGTGTTGTTGATGCTCCGGTTAATGATGGGCCGAGTTCGGTGGCAGCCCCCCAGAGCACCTGCAACTGCAACCCTACCGACCCTTTGGGATATCACCATTATGGTTGCGATCTAACTCATTATGAATCACGATGAGCGAGGTCGAGTACCCATCTTAACCTGGTAGAGAGGCATGTGGATGGACGGCGCAGCTTGCGTTCTTGTTGGGGTTAAACCACCCACCCAATCCACCCACTTAAATAGTACTTATAACCAGGCAAAGGGGGGATGAATAATTAAATGTCCGCCTCCCAACCCGTTCACACCTCCAAATAAGGCCAGATGAAGTGGGACACGGCGGTCATTTAATGATCATCCCACGGGGGGCCCAGGCTCGCCAGGTCGGCTCTAACTATTTAAGTAGTAATTACCAATCTTATAGGTAGGTAGGTCCATAAGTACATATATCTTCCCGCTCCTTTAGGTACCTACTGAGGTCGTTCTAGCGTTCTCCGTACAACCGAATTGATAACACTCTCGTCTGAGGCTGATGTAGCCTTTGTAACTACTTACCTACATATATCTGAAAGCAATACACTTTAATGCTCCTTAGGTAGCTGTCAGTAAAGTCGAACCGGCATCTCCAAGGACCTACCCATTTCTGTTTTCAGGCCCTCCAGCCCGCGCGACTTACGAATATGTACGAGTATCTGCGACGGCCTTGACCACCCACATTTCTTGGCCCCAACTCATCCGACCCAACCTGGAGTTGCTTACGGCGCAGCACCTAGTATAAAAGACTTATGATTATGCATTCATGGCATTGGGGTACCGTCTACCGCCCGTCGGTCCCGTCCGGAACCCGTCGCCAACTTCTACCGAGTCTGCGCCGAATCCACTGCGGCCCGGCCGCCGTCACAAGTCTCACAACAGCTCAACCAACAGCGACGACCTTTCTACATGTGGGTAGCCAATCGACCCATTCGCTGTGCAATTCACGAATCGTCAACGAAGCAGGCTGCATTGCCCTCAATGGCCGCTTTTTAAGCGTGGTAAAAAAAAACCCCCATCCAATGTTGCGCCTAAACCTCTCATTCTTTACCCCACAAAGTCTTAGATTGTTCGTTCCGATTATAACAGGATACAATTCACTATTAGTTGCATTGAACACTAATTAGTCCTATACGCTGCTCAATTCAGATGCTCTGAATCCTTTGAGAAAGTGCATGAACTAACTTCGTCGGTAGCGCCACGGTCCTTACCATACTCGTAGGTAGGTACTTAATAGCTGCAACTAAGGGTGGAGACTATCTTAAGACAAGAGTGTGAGGTACAAGTACATAAATGAAAACTCATTGCAAGGTAACGTCGTTTGTACATTGACACTGGCAGGGTGGCTCTGGTGGGTGTCTTGTTAGTCCCTAGTACATAGAGTTGTTTCATACAGCTAACACGACTCCGCTACGCTTGTCTAATTCTGTAATTATGTTTCTGAGGTCTATTGAGTCTTTGATAACATCTGCTGGTCGTCTAGGACATCGTAGAGCTTCATGTGAAACGTATCAATTTGGCGCTGTGCCTTTATTGTGTGGGAAACGAGAGCTGAGCACGGTAGGCACTGAGCCTGGCACAACTTGAAAAGGGGAAAATGAAACAATGCTTACCTCCCGTCACAGGACTAAAACTAGCGCCCCCTGCTGCTGCTCACGCTAGGGACCACACCTTGAATCACTTACCTGTACGAGTACTTCGCGATACCTCCTCACAGCTTCCAGCAAGACGTCGCATTTGTTACCCCTAGATGTCCGAGGCTGCGCGGCGATGCTTCAATCGTCGCGTCTTGATAGGCGGAGATGCGGGAGACTGAGCATTGCGCTCGGTCTAGCAGTACTCTTCCTCGTGTGGTTCAATCCTAACTGGACAGACACCTCAATCCATCGCGTCGGTAGCTTTGAACCCCATGGTATAGACCTGACCAGTCCGGTTGTTGTCCAAGGTCTATGTCAGCAACATGGATGGAAGCCACACAAGAACGCAGCGGCGAGGAAAGTTTATGACCTGATTATGGTCAACACCGAGTTGGAATGGCTCGAGATTCGCTTGAACGGTACTTACAACTACGTTGACTACTTTGTTATCGTTGAGTCGGCCAAGACCTTTACAAACCGCGACAAGCCACTATTCATCAAGAACAACATGGACCGTTTTGCCGCATACCACGACAAAATTATTTACCATCAACTCGAGATCCCCGAGGGCTTCCATTCCGACCGTGCTAACCCGGCCTGGGCCTGGGAGGATCTACAGAGGAATGCCATGTATGATCAAGTGTTGCCGCGCCTGACAGGCGCCCAAGCTCCCGTTGATGGCGACGTTCTCATCGTTGCCGACGTTGACGAGCTTGTGCGTCCCGAAACCATAACCGTGCTCAAAGCATGCGATTTCCCACGCCGGCTCACGCTGGGGAGTTCGTTCTATTACTACAGCTTTCAGTTCATGCATCGTGGCCAGGAATGGGCTCACCCACAGGCGACTTACTACCAGGGTTGGAGGACGATATTGCCGGTGAACCTCCGCAACTCGGACGGCGGGCTGCAGCCGTTCATCAGACTCGAGATGGGCAACTTGTGGAGCGCGGGCTGGCACGTGAGTATTTCTTGAAAGTCCATTTCCCCAGGAGACGGTGATGGTTGACTTTGGGTAACCTAGTGCTCATCCTGTTTCTCCACGGTCGATGAGGTGCTGACCAAGCTGGCGTCTTTCTCCCACGTTTGGATGAACCAGGATGTATATCGCGATCGCGACCGTATCGCTGATCGCGTGCGGAACGGCAAGGATCTATGGGATCGTGAAGACCAGGTATACGACAGGATTGAGGACAACAAGGATATCCCGGAGCTCTTGCTGAGAGAACCAAACCGATTCCCGTGGCTGCTCAACCGCGACGGCCCAACTGCCGGCTTTCAAGACTACCCTGGGCAGCAGTAGCGTGCGCAGGCTATTGCTGCTGATCAGTAGATGCTCGTGTCCCGGAGAGCAGACTGTAGAGTTGGTTGTTGGCTTTGCATAAGAATAATCTTAGTGGATAGAATTACGGAGAGTTTAACGGGACAAGCTTTTTCCCACATCATATTGCACACTGCGCCTTCTTGTTACCTAAGCGGTGCCTTCTTCTTCTTGGCGCTCGGGATGATCAGGCAGCTGCAATGTGAGTTGGGCATTTTGATGCTGCTTGCATCTTGCAAAGTGACTGATTTTATGTCGTGGATAAGCCTCACACAACAGACGAAACTTTTGGGAAGGAGCACGTACAGGAATCGAGTATTTTCCCCCTCCGATTTTATCATACAGAAACCATATATCGTCAGTCACGACCTCAGGTCTAGTTACTAAAGACTTCAATGGCAGTCAATGTCCTCCTTTCATTGGTACTCAAATTCCCAGTGGGAATAACGGGGCATAGACCGTCCAAAATGGTCGCAAGATCAACGGCTTAAAGTGTGCAACACAAAGTCGGTATGCGTGGGTGGTTCCACGAGCTTAGGTACAGCTTGACTTTGACATGAGCTGATGCAAAAGCCATACGATGTAGGTACACTCTATGAGAAGTCTAGCCGACCACCTTTGTGTGTAGAAGTCGAATCGAATCTGTGTGGCAAGAATTCGCACCTCCTAGTATGAAGAATGTCTTGCTCACAGCGAAGTATCTTCCGTCGGGTCTCAAACTCTTCGGTGAATTGATATGTTGCTCCCGGTATGACAGTGTTCATCGAAGGGACGTACAATCGCCGTACACCCCTAGACGTCCAGTATCGTTCACACTCTACGCTTGACGGACGATGGAATTCTTATTAATCAAGTCATGCTTGAATAGACCCATCTATGCAGGGATTGCTGTAAACACCACACCTTTAACGACCACTGTCTACACATAAAAGATGTCCTTTCCTTTGTCTGTTTCGAAGCCTACTCGACCCTGCCTGTCCTTCGATTTTGCATACTTCGATCTGGATGCTCATCATAGCCTAAAACCTCCCGTCTACTCCATTCCGCATTCAAAATATATCAGGATAGTTGGCCTATGCTTGCGTAATACTGGTCTGCGACTTCTCCGTCCTTGATTCATGCATCAGTGGGCGATACAGATTCCACGAGCAACATTGAGGGTTAATATCTCGTCATTCTGATGAAACCCTCTATTACTACAGTCTTTGGGGCCCTTGCTACTGGATCCCATGTCTACAGTCAGGGCTTCCTCGCCAACTGCACATGGCAAACCGCAAGTGAGTAACTTCCAATGTCATTTCTGTCCTGTCTGGTCGCCCTGGTGATAAGGGGCGCTTTTGGTCCCCAGCTTATGATCCTGGGAGCTTTTACAGTCCTGAAATGATTTTTTGAATCACTATGGAAGAACTGACCTTGAGCCTTGAAATCAGTGCTAGTGGATAGCTATCTAGGGGCCTACTGCAATAATGACGATTGGGATATTTTTAGTTACGATTGGTCATGGTGAGACTACTATGTCATGGTCCCAAGTCACGCTACACAGCGAACCTGACACATTCTCCCTTGCCATGTAGGTTCGACACGTCGTTTTGCTTCACGAACATCGGCGGCCGAATCACTCCATCAGATAAGTTCGTCTGGTCATCATGATTTCCAACTACCACTGTGACTAACTAGTCTAATGAATTGTCAATTTCAGGGGAGACTATTCTCGCACCTGTAAAGGCTGCAGTATACGCCCCAGTAGCACCGCGTTCATCATCAATTGCACCTGCTTGCTGTCCATCACCAATGCGGAAGTGACTACGGCCACTTACGATCTCAGTGAGTTTTCGGCATTCCAGTGTGACAGATGCTCTGGTGTGGTAACACATTGTCCAATGGCCAGCTGACTTATCCGTTTTCAAGATCAAGTTATCTGGAACCACGACGGCTACTTGGGGTGTTTTGGGCACTTTGGTAATAGATCCGAGAGGGGACCGTTCGAGTTCTAGTATGGCCGAGAGGGAAAGACATGGTGAGCCAGACCTACAACAATGGCATGCATGATTTTGCATCTCTATATGTACCGTTGTACAAGATCCGGATAGCTTGTGGACATCAGCAAGCGTGCCAGTAACAACTCTCGTGGTCTTGCACCAGTGGCCCTGCCATTCTTGTGACAGTACGCGTACGCTCGTAATCCCCGAGTCTATTTTCTTGGCCTCTCGCTCCTGGATCTGTACATGAACTTGCCACGGTGGACCTACATTCGTGGATTATCGCCATTGGCGGGATGATTCCTGTTACCATCGGACTAGCTGGCTTCACGATGGCGAACTTCAGCCCTCTCCATATGCTCTCGCCCCCATTCATGAACCACCCTAAGCGCAAGCCCCTACATCCGAACCAATGGCCAGACTGGTGTGGTCTAGCAAAGTAGTATCATTATGCAGCGTTAGAACCCTTACTCAGCGTCGCTAGATGCCGGGGCATGGGGTGTGAACAATAATTAAATGAATGGTTTAACATTCGCTCTACTGATTGGCATTCCGCTTAGTCCCGTGATAGCTATGGTAAAATCAATTGATAGCTTATGGCCCTATTAGTTCTGTATCATGGTTTAATCCTATCAAGACGTCTAGCGCGCGACGCTTGCCCTTTCCTTGCACCCAGTTATACATACACAATAAAGTCGATAATAGCTACGCAGTTGATAGATCATTTGGGTATAATCGGGTAATATCAGACATCGAAAAGAATTTACTATTTGTTCTATGGATGACTGATATACACGGTGCTTGGTTTTAATGGGCAATTCATTACCAACTTCATCACTTTTCAAGCTGTACTGGATAACAATTTTCAAGTTTACCAGATACAATTCAATTGAATGGTGGTTCTTGATAATCACTGTGGTATAATTAGGCATAGTCATCATTCTGTTCAAACTCATGATCGCTTATGTGTTTCATGCCATCGGTTCACACGTCCTGCAATTGATGAGACAACTGCAGGCGTTCTAACACATTGTAGACACTCGAAAAGCTCTTGTATGTTTGTCCGTGGATTTCGAAATCCGAAGTCGTATGTACATTATGATAAGGGGTATATTATATACAAGCCAATCAAGGTGGCGGGGTTGCCCATTTTTGGTGCAGCAGACCATGGATAAGGGCCATACCTATACGATAAGATTGTTTAGAAGACGGTACGGAATTGGTCGATTTGACGGTGGCCAGTGGCGTCGTAGCCTTTTACGAAGTAGGTGCCCCATCCCTCAACCCAGGTATCTGTAAACGTAAATGGTCAGCACGTTACCCGGCATGAGCGAAGAGAGAATGAAAGCAGGGTTTGAAAAGCTCACCGTAGGTAGTCTCCGGCTTAGTCTCACAGAACCACTTGAAAGTCTCGTTGGTACCGGTCAGAAGATCGTCATTGGGGAATTCGGCAATGACTTGATCAACGATCGTCTGATTGATGCCGAACACGCCAGCACCTTGGTAGTCGACCGCGATACCCTGAATGGAACCCCAGACCAGAGGCTCCTTGTAGGAGGCCAGGCCGTATGCACCCTGGAGCGCAATGGCATCCCACATCTGCTGAACCTTTCTCTCACTCCATTTCTTGCCATCGGGGTGGTTCCGCACGAAGTTGCGGGCGCCGTTGGCGCTGTCGACCTCGAAACGGGCCTCTTTGGTCGTCCAGGGGCTGTCTGGGGACATGTCCCAGCCGAGATCGTGTAGGAGGATGGTCACTGCTTGCGCTTCCGGGTCGACTATTGATTTCAACGTAGCATTGTTGTTGAGCTGCTGGGCGCCAAAGAGCCATGACCTTATCTGATGCTTCACGACGTAATCGTTCAAGCCCGAATTTTTGATCAGAGACAGGGCATCACGGACCAATTGGGTGTCGACGACCTCAATACCGGCAATGGTTGTCGTCGGGTATTTAGGGGTGCAGGGCACGGCCGCAGCAGCGGCAACCAGAGGGAGAAGAGCAGCGAACTTCATTATGAAAAACGAGTTCGACGGCTCGTTGTATTAAAAACTTTAAAGTTATACAAGCAAAATGTTCTCAAATGAGTGACAGAAAGAGGTAGGAACTGCAACTGGATGACGAGGGTTGGCTCCAATCGGGGAGGGATCGATGGCCAGGCATTGCCATTATATATATACATATACCTACATAGATGTGATGATG
Source organism: Astrocystis sublimbata (assembly GCA_022453515.1). Taxonomy (NCBI): domain Eukaryota; kingdom Fungi; phylum Ascomycota; class Sordariomycetes; order Xylariales; family Xylariaceae; genus Astrocystis; species Astrocystis sublimbata. The sequence continues at coordinate 109,190 of JAJNNY010000006.1, read as the reverse complement.
GCTTATTTGCTTACATCCAAGCAGCTATGTAATGCGAATCCTTGTCCATCGACAAGTCGACCCAGGTGCATTCATGTCAGCATCTCGTTACACAACGCTCGAGACGCTTACAAGTCAGAACAGTGGAAATTGCCGACCCCTGTGTTCGCATATCCAGATGGGGGCCCATATGCGTAGCTGATCGTGGCCTGCCACTGCCATGGGCTGAGAGTCGCATCATTTGTGGGGTAGCATGTTTATATATATCTTCGGTGGCTTGCAAGATTTGCAGATATGCTGGATACCTAGATATGTAGCTAGATAACGAACTACCTTACCTTGTACGTTGCTAGGTAAGTAGTCAATGCTGTTTGCCAAAGTAAATGGCGACACTGAGACCTATTGTTATTATTAAGTTCCATTTTCTTACCTTAACCTCCTCCAGTTTCCAGCTTTGTGTAAACCATCCGGCAGGGCGAGCTATCATCGGCCGATATGAATTAAGCACCAGATCAGAGACTGTTGATTACTCGCAGAGCTTACCGGCTGAATGGGAATTCAAATCTCGGTGCCAAGCAGACAGATACAGTAACAACTAGGCACAAAATGAGCGGCACAGTTAAATTCGATGACTGTAGGGTCTGGTACAAAGGCCTATTGAACATCGCTCGATCGCTTTAGGGTAGGCAGGCGAGTGACGAGGTAGGTAATCAGGGAACATTCGGCGTGGTCAGTTTTGCGCAGCGAAAAGAACAAATTACTTATACGAGACGCACATGGACAGCGACAAGTTGTCATGCGGTTCTTCGTCCGCTGGTCTAAAAATATCACCCCGGCTCCACTAAGCAGAGTTAAGCTTTCGTACCATGCCTGATCTGTAAGGTGTCGTGTGCAACTACGATCAGGCTAAGTACCTAGATACCTACGTATAGTACATGTTTAGCGTTGATACCTACATAGGTACCTACCTACCTAGGTAGGTACTTAACCAAGCAAAACAGTCCTGTTATCTTCTACGAATCAGCCATATGATATGAGCAGAGATCAACTCATAATTAAACTGGCCTATGTCGTCTGTCATAATCCAGTTGGTATCCGATAGGTACCTGACCAAGCCGGCCGAACTGGCCCGGACTTGGCACGGACTGAATTCACATGCGGCTCGGCCCCACCTTACCTACATAGTAGGTACCATCCTTGCCTGCAATCTGTGACTACCCCTGGCGTACCAGCTCGCCAGTTACACTAAGCTCTGTTGGGCTATCGCCTGAGATGGCGATGAGATGGCGATCTTAAATCTGGGGAAGAGCAGGCCACAAGGATGGTGATTGGTAACTACTACCGACTTGACCTAACCTGCCGACTGCGATGGCCGTTCCCATGGGCTTACTCAGTTGCCACAGTTGGACCTGAAGGATATCGACAACGTCCATGGATGTTTTTCTGTCGCATTGACCAGTCAGTCCATTGGTTGTACAAGGATATTGAAGAACAACTCCCGATGGAAATCACTCACCTTGGCCTCAACCTTAGATCTATTATCATCCCACTCTCTGGGCAAGAACAATTACTCAATTTTTTGTCACCTACTGTGTGAATCGTCTGCTGACTATGCGCACATCTTGTCAGTTTGAGCTACCTACGAATGGAGAGACTCCGAGAGAGCGACCTGGACAGTCGCATCAGTTTAAATGATAGAGAAGTTGCAATTCGACATTGTCTTGATTTTCCGGATAATCGGGCGGCCAGCAAGTACCCCCGCAATGCTCTCGCTTGGCTTCAGCATGCAAAATCTGGGCCCCAAGGTTTTTGGAAGGCAGATGACCTTGAACTTGGAAGCCTCAAAAGGAAGCAATGGAACACCGAGATCCAGATTGCTAGTCAGCGTGGTCAAACCCGCTCTCTCTGTCACGGTGTCGTCGCTCGTCCAAGTCGGAAACAGCTTCCCATGGATTCAGGGACCATGCTCTCAACCACTGCAAACATACGCTCTACAAGCCTTCCCTCATCGAGCCACTCAAAATGACCAAGCAAGTGCGCAAGGGAGTATATGCGGAGAGGGAGAGAGTGATCATCTGTTGCGCAGGGCTGCCCGTCCAGTCAATATACTAGAATGAGGCCTTCGTGACAAGTTGAGCCTTCCCATCCGATCTATCATTTGAGGAGTTGAAGCTTCCCTTTTCCCCTTTCCCTTTCCCTGGCTGAAATTTGCAAATGAATAAAGTTTGAGAGGACACCTGGGCATACATGAACCCCCTCCTCGCTACAGTACTAAGTTATGTACTAGGAGATATGTCCAGCCCCCCAGCGGGTTTTTAATCTTTCATCATTGCCATTGCAGACTGGACAGAAACTTTTCTTCAAAGTACTATTCTCAAACATCGCCTGGGGACAGATAAGGATCGCCAACAGCACTAGGATCTCTTCATGATATATTTGGCCAAGTACCAGTGAGTAGGGCCTAGCGGGAACGTCGAAACCAGCGGGAACATCAAAACCAGCGGCAACAATGAAACCAGCGGCAACAATGGAACCAGCAATGATTACCGCCGTCTGCGTGGTATGGATTTGCATTATCTACGAAGCGTATGTTTGGGCCCTCTGGGAACTTGCCCGACGTACGCACAATTCCAAGAGCCGACTTCATCAATTCCACGACCCTATCCATCGACATGCTTTATACTTGCAATCCGAAGTGTTATGTGAGTACGCTGCGGGGTTGTCTGCTCTTCGTTTCTTATCTTCACGCGATGTCCAGAGCACCCGATCTCTCCTGACGCCCAACATTATATCCAACCCTCATCCTCGGTGCCGATGACTAATTTCGGGTGCTTCAGCAATACCACAAAGCCATGGCCCCCTTTCCCCTGGCTCACCAGAGCACCAAATATTGCAAGTGCTCAGCGCCATTAGACTTGTTTGCATGTGCTTGATGTGGAGTAGCTGCTCTTCCATCGTCGGGTGGGGACTGGGCTACGAAGCGCATGGGTTCACGGGATTGAAGATGTTAACGATCTGGGCTGAGATGCAAGCGCTGGGTATCTGCTATGGAGGTTGGCTATGGGTTCTATCTTGTGACGATGACGCAGTGGGGGACATTGCTCAGCTTATCCCCAAGGTCCTTCCTGGAGGAATTCATTTCGAGTAGTAGGCCAAGTGCAAAAATGTTGCGTTAGGATAATGGGGTAGCATTGGCAATAGATATCTATACTTCCTAGCTTATTTGACTTTAGTCGGATTTCAATAGTCTAGGTACTTGTAGGTATTGGTGTACCTAGCAATTAATAAACCAGGCTAGAGGGTTAGCTCAGCTCCTGCTCTACAGTAGCAGGCGACAGATGAAAGTAGTCCCGACGGGTAGGTGGTTTGGAAGACAGCCAAGACAGCTTCACTAGCAGGTACCTTCCTACCCGGGTACCTCTTCTATACTTATAGTATCGATACATATCAGCTACTGTACACAGGTACGTACTTGGAGGTATTGCCAAAAACGCCACCCCCCATCCCACCTCCGTCCCACCTAGAATTGCACTGTTGTAGTAGGTAGTAACAACATCATATCAATCCCGCCGCCATCTTCGCTTCTCCAGTCATTGCCCATTATGGCCGCCGAAGGTGGTGAAGCAGGTATGTCCTCGTCACCTTACTCCTTGTGCGCAACTATACACATGCACATTGTTCTCAATAACTGACCACCCGTGATTTCACCCCCACCTGCAGTCAACCTCGATACCCTGAGCGTACAACAGCTCACCCAAGTGAAGAACCAACTCGACCAAGAGCTCGAACACCTCACGTCCTCCTTCACACAGCTGCAAGCCGCCCAGGCCAAGTTCCGCGACTGTCTTCGCTGCGTCCAAGGCGGCAAATCGCCTGCCCTCCAAGGTACAATTCCAAACTCCCAGCCCAGAACCACGACGCAATCAGTCCGACCCATCAATCTGTCACGAAAAGCTCCCGCCGTCTGACCGAGTGCCAACGGCCCAATAGAGAACAAGCCCATTCTGGTACCACTCACCAACTCCCTTTATGTTAGCGGGACACTGGCTAGTGCGTCGCATGTCATTGTCGACGTTGGTACAGGATTCTATGTCGAGAAGGTACCACATCTCGCTTCTCCTGGTCCACCACTTACATCGCTCACCCATTTTCAAAGGAGATCAAGTCGGCTGCCGAGTTCTACGAGAATAAGATGACGGAGGTAGGGGGCAATGTAAAGGAGTTGGAGGGTATCGTTCAGAACAAGACCAATAACGTCCGCGTCATTGAACAAGGTACTTCTGATCTTGCGCGTTGCATTTTTCTCTCTTTCCACTATGGCATTGGCTAACCGACTGTCATTTACCTAGTGCTGAGGCAGAAAATGGTAGCCAGCCCCCAATAGACAAGCTAAGAAGGGTATGCATAAGCCGGCTACACTACATCGCGTCTTTGTGGTTGTGGACGGTGTACAGGCCAACAGACAGCAGGAGCTGCCTATACACTCATCGCTCGCAAACATCGGTCCTTCAAGTTCTCACTGAAATATGTGCTGCTACCACCACGACTCCCATGGAGATACTTCATCCTCAACGCTCCGCCGCGTCGATCCTGGGACGGAAGCATTTGTATCTGCTGTGTGGCCTTCTTGGACCCCATCCCGGCTCCAATGATGCCAAGACCTCAATCATGAGCTCCGAACTTGCCAAAAACTCACTAGTCTGTGTTGGAACCCTCGAAGAAGTCTCGAATTTCCAAAATCGTCTTGACAAGCCCCTGTACACGACCAAGCCCGTCTCCGGCCTCGTCTCGCAGCAGGTTTTGCAGGTCAGCGCCCCAAAGTTTGCCCACCGTCTCGCCAGTTTTGGCCCGGCTGTCTTTATCCCAGTTATCGGCGTATACTGTGATGTCGAAGTCCGTCTCCATCTGGGCTCCATCCTTCAAATGCTGAATGGTTTGCCACCGCCGATAGATCGTGAACTGTAAGACGTACCCAGTCTGTTTCCAAAGAAATCGGTATGTACTCTTCAATGCCACAGGCTTTAGCTTCTTCGCTAGTGCAGAATTGCCGGGTAGGTGAACAGCTGGAAAGCAACGGAAATCGTTGGGAGAGTCTCGCATGTCGGCCTTGCCTTCCGTTTCCAGGTACCGTTTTACGGTCGCAGAAGCGTTTACTGCTTCATTTCCCGGCATCGCTACCACCTTCCAATCAAGCTTCCTATGAGAAATAGCATGTGATGTCAGCCGAAGAACGAGAAATTTAAATTTTTAGCTGGTACTGAACCGCTCACCTGCCAATGCCAATGCTGATCGCATTGAAACGGGGCACCTGCGCATCTTTGGGGATCATCTTGGCTTGCGACATATTGAACTTCAAAGGCCCATCAACCAGACCATTTTTCACTGTAATGACATCCAGGTCCACCTCATACCGGTCGCCTTCATGCCAACATTCAAAGGCATAGGCTGGTGTGACATCGGCAGACGTCGGAATCTGGTTGTCTGACGGTACGCAGGGGCTCCCTGCAGCCTGAATTGCACGCATTGCTGCTTCAATGCTAAGACTGCGAGCAAATGGTTCCTTGCCTAAACTAAAGTAGCTTGTCAGTCCAGTCATACTTGACTTGATAGACAGTTGGGGTCGACCGACCGAGTCTCTAAGCTGCCTGTGGCTCGGGGCCTCTTCACCATGGTCTCAAATTGCTCCAACGTAAATTCCCCCTTTTTGTAAGTTTGGAGGAGATAATGCCCGAATTGGACCCTCAGAGTTAGTGAGGTGTGGAGGTTGGCAGCCGTCCGTAAGGTCTCAAGTAGACTTTGGGATAATTTATGTTCATATCTGTTTGGAGTCGAGTCTATTGCAGCTGGGTGAGAGGCCGTATCTTGTGCGCCAGGCAGGTACTCAAGTTTTGCGCAAGCGCACTTCATGGAGTCAATGACGTGGACCTCAACCCGAAAGTCCGTCGTTGTTCGTTCCGGGGGTGGCTCGACGAAAATGGCTTTGGCCTTCGAAGGTTCGCCCGAAATATAGGCGTCTGCCAGTTCTCGTGCAGAGCGTAGTAATGCCAGCGCGTCGTCGTCAGTGGCGGCATTGATGCAGATATGTGGTGCCTCGCTCTCTCGCACCTCGATGTTGGCATCCTTGTTTCCGTCTCTGAGGTCTCCATACACTGCTTGAACAACGCCTGCGTCGGCCTCGCCCGAGACAATGAAGATAGCCTTTTCCCCGATAGGAGAGGTTAGCTTGGAGCACCACCAAGAGAGAGATGGCGGAACGCACAAGCCCATCGGTCTTGGTGACCTTCCCGTTTGCTTTGGCAAGTCTGGCATTGTGATCTATTGCGGCTGTCGATGCCATGGGAGCTTTCATGAGACCGGGCATATCAGCGTGGCCGGACTCATTGGATGCGGATCTGTAATTGCTCGCCATGATGGCTGCTTATGTACCTAGGTAGGTAGATTGTTGTTGGGGCTATGCCGAAATGCTAGCTTGTGGATGTATAAGAAGGCCTGGGTCGAATTATACCTATGAGGAATGGTTGGTGTGAGAGGCGCCGCGGTCAATGATAGTTGGCATTGGGTGGTGTGTTTGATGGTTGTACCATGGACAATCCGGTGTCGGTGTTTTGCATCATCAAAGAAGTCTGGCAGAATCAGGTGCGTGCCTGCCCGGGCTTAGGCAGGTAGGCGCATAATAGGAGGTAGGTGCCATCTGCCAGTATCAGGTCTCTTATGACCTGAAGTGAGTGACCTCAGGGTTGATTTTGATTGTGTTTGTGCTTGCCCGAGACGGGAGCAGCAAACTTTGGAACACTTAGGGTCTTCTACCTAGGTACATACATGTATGTACCTAGTAGGCTCCATTCGGTTCCTTCCACAGACAAGTTGCTTCATATTCCGCTTCCACTTCCACAAATGGCAACAACTCTTGCAAGTTGCGGGTGTCGATCAATCAACGAATGCATGCATGCAGTCGTTTCGTTGCTCTTGTTGTCTTAACCGGTGCGGTGTGCACAATCTGATGCCCGCTAGAAGTTCATCAGTAAAAGTCACCTCTCCGTTATGGAAATTCAAATCAATGAGGTTCCTGAGGTTGCTTCTTCGACCTGGATCATCTGCATCGCAGTACAGTATAGATATCTGCCAACACTGTGTGGCTGCTGCATGACGATGATGTGGGTATACAAGTACCGAGGTACTGTACCTAGTCCCGTCCCGTCTACAGACAGCCAAGTCACATGATATCGCGTTTTCAGTGCGCCGCTAAGAACGCGGTCGGCAACTCCCGCTTCCAGTGCTCACTGCTAAACACTTGAAGCTATCTCCACCTCGCATTTGCGCATCGATACCTGCATATACCAAAGCCGAAGACGCAATTTACACATGACACTCAATCAATAAGCACGTGTCCAAGAACCTCTCCACAACCTTTACCAACACCCTGAAGGCTGAGACCCAGACTTCTGGGCAGCATGCCCCGCCGTTCTGTTTCATCCCGGACCGCCCAACAAGACGACCTGACTGAAGAATGGGAATGGATATACCAGTCAGCACCGAACCAGTCCGGCCGTGCGCGACGCGAGAGCAAATCGCACCAAATCGTCGGCGCCCGCAATGGCGACTTTGAGTGCTATGTTGGAGATAGTGTGTTGCTCAAGACCGATGGCGCAAACCAGGCCTGGGTCGCCATCATTCTCGACTTTGTGGAAAATGACGAAGACGGTGACATGGCCGCCGACTTTCTGTGGTTCTCGCCCGAAAATGAGATTCGCAAAGGCCCCCGCAAGCGCACCGACTTTCTCCCTGTGCGTATCCCCCGAATCGCTTACGAATGGCCCAGTAGATCCCACAACTGACACTTGGACCTTGGTGACGTCTTCAGAATGAACTATACGTAACCTCCGCTTCCGACGTAAACTCCCTAGCTTCGATAAATGGCAAAGCACGCATACTGTCCTACCAGGCATTCTCCCGAGAGTTTCCGTCAGGCAAGATCCCGCGTTCCTCACCCGCATACAACAAGACCTTTGTGTGTCGCAGAGGATGCAATGCTAGGACAGTCACATATACTCCCGAGTTTGTTTGGGAGGACGTTTTCTCTGGCGGTGCTGAAGACATCAGCAACTTGAGAGACCTGGTCCAAAATGGAACAAAATCCACTAGGAAACAGCCTAGGCTAAAAAAACCGACCGATGATGCCGCTACAGAGTATTCGCCTCGGAAGAAGCGGCTCTACGATGTCCCCGAAGATGAGGCTACAGATGACGATGGATATCTGACATCGGATCATGATGCCCAGTCTAAGCCGAGAACCCCAAGAAAAAAACAGAAGACATCGCGAGTCACGACACCCTCGAGTCGAAAGTAGGTTTCTATGTGTCCATCTGCTTCGTCTCCTCCCACTTGATTTACTCGCCAACATGTGACTGACTTGGCGCAGCAAAATCATAGTAAAGAAGGCGCTCGAGTTCACTCCGTTGGCCACGCGCCTCGTATCGCCCAGTCACAACCAGTCATCGCCATTTCAGATCGCCCGGGCTCAATTACACGTAGCGTCGGTACCTACAACACTTCCATGTAGAGAGACTGAATTCTCCATTGTCTATTCTCACCTCGAAGCTGCCATTACTGATGGCTCAGGAGCATGCATATACATCTCCGGCACCCCCGGCACAGGCAAAACAGCCACCGTGCGTGAGGTCGTCTCCCGGCTCGACGATGCTGTGCGTGCCGACGAATTGGACGACTTCGTCTTCGTCGAGATCAACGGGATGAAGATCACAGACCCTCATCAATCTTACTGTCTCCTCTGGGAAGCCCTGCGCGGACAGCGCGTGAGCCCAAGCCAGGCGCTCGATCTCCTAGAGCGGGAGTTCAACCACCCAAGTCCGCGCCGTGTCCCCTGCGTCGTGTTAATGGACGAGTTGGACCAGCTCGTGACCAAGACCCAGAGCGTCATGTACAACTTTTTCAACTGGCCTGGTCTGCGCCATTCGCGGTTGATCGTATTAGCAGTGGCCAACACTATGGACTTGCCCGAGCGAACCCTCAGCAACAAGATCAGCAGCCGCCTGGGCCTGACGCGCATCACGTTTCCTGGATACAATCACGAACAGCTCATGAAGATCATCCAGTCGCGCCTCGAAGGCGTCCCAGGCAACATTGTCGAGCCCGATGCCGTTCAGTTTGCTAGTCGCAAAGTGGCAGCTGTGAGTGGTGATGCGCGGCGCGCCTTGGACATCTGCCGACGCGCCGTCGAGCTGGCCGAGGCAGAGTGGAAAGGACCGGGAGGGGATCCCGGCACGCCCAGTAAAAGAGGCCGAGGGGAGGCAGACAAGAAAGGTAGCTCCCGGGGCAGGGTCACAATCGCCACGGTCAAAAGAGCCATTAGTGAGGCGACGACGAGCCCGCTACAACAGTATCTCCGAGGCCTGCCTTTTGCGTCGAAAGTCACCCTAGCATCGCTCTTGGTCCGAAACGAGCGGACGGGCCTACCGGACTCGACATATGGCGACGTATTGGAAGAAACGAAACGTGCGCTTATGTTGGATGCGGCGAGCCGGCGAGTCGGGCTATTGACGCGCGGCGGCGAAAGTGATGACGGGCGCTGGAATGGGGCCGACGGGAGAAGTAAGGGGGCCAAGATAGCCCGGACAGCAGGTGTGCAGGCCGCTGCGGTTGGTCTGGCTGGTGCTGGCATTATTATACTTGAGGGGCATCGCGTGGAAAGGCCCAGTAAGATGAGACTGGCTGTAGGCGACGAGGAAGTCAAGCTTGCGCTGCGCGACGACCCTGAGATCAAGGCATTGGGTATAGCATTCTAGGCAGGCACCAAGGAATGAAACTTATAATTACGTGAACGAATCTCTGTTGTGACAATCTTGTCTCTGTTCATTATACACTATGAGCGCTTTTGATCAAACCCCCCTACGTCCTGAGTTATATACAATTGTGTACGGGAAATACCGATCTTCAATACATGTCGCCTGGTGGGTTTTCAGACACGCCTTCAATTCTCCTCGCCAAGTCCCTTGTACATGATGATAACTTCGACATACCATACGCCTATCCAGCAGTCTCCGGTCTTCTAATGTCTACCGCGGCCCAGGGTGGGCTTCCACTCGAGAGGATGTGTCTCGGGTGTGGCGTTCTCATCCTGCTTCCAGATCTTGATCGTCTTATCCGTCTCTCCCACAATCAACCGCATACCCGTGCGATCGAACGTGGAGCTCATGATGCCCGCCTCGGCGTCTAAGGAGCCGGGCTGCGCAATGGAGTCGAGGGACTGGAAGCGGTGGCCGGTCTTCCAGTCGAAGAAGCTCATGCTCCCGTTGTCGCCGCCGGAGAAGAGCACGTCCTCGTTGAGGGAGAGCGAGTTGATGATGGCGTTGTGGCCATCGCAGTTGCCCATGAAGGCACCCTCGGGACACTTCCACTGCTTGATGCTGTTGGTGCTGCCGGTGGCGAAGGTGAACTCGGTGGGGTGGATGGCGAGGGCGCGGACGCCCTTCTTGTGGTGCGTGAGCACGCTCATGGTCTTGCCGGCCGCCAGATCCCACAGCCGCACGGTCGAGTCGAGCGAGCCGCTGATGACCTGCGGGTCGGCCTCCTGGCACTTGACGTCGGCGATGGTGCCCTTGTGGCCGGACATGACGTGGACGTTGCTGCGCGTGCGCATGTCCCACACGCGCACGGCGCCGTCGCGACCGCCGGTGACGAGCACGTCGAGGGTGGGGTGGAGCGCCAGCGTGTAGACGCCGCTCAGGTGGCCGTGGTAGTGGCGGATGACCTTGTTGGTCTCGAGATCCCAGCACTTGACCATCTTGTCCTCGCCGCACGAGAAGAGATACGGGTGTCTGGGCGAGACGGCGAGGCCGCGCACGGTCGATATGTGGCCCGTCAGGGTGAGTCGCAGGTTGCCGGTGGCGAGATCCCATATCTTTATCGTGCGGTCGCCGGCGCCGCTGGCGAACCACTGGTTGTTGGGCTCGACGGCCAGCGCGCGGACCCAGCCCAGATGGCCCGAGATGACTCGCATCAGCTTCCACGGCGGGTGCCAGTCGGGTCTGATCTGGTGCGTGGCCTGGGCGCGGGCGGCGCTCAGGGCCTGTGACTGCGACTGTGACGGGGCGAATGGTGTGCTGGAGCCGGGCGGCGGGTTGCGGATCTGGACGAGGGCGGTCGATGCCGAGGCAGGTGTCTTCTCGGCTATGCCCTCGATGAGCTTCTGCGTCTTCTGGTCGTCGGGGCTTGCTGCTGCAGCGTCGCTGTGTGCTTGCTTCTTGGCCCTCTTGCGCGCGCTCGCGGCACTGGCTTGTTTCTGGGCCAGGGCGGGCGGCAGGTCCTGGAGATCGCGGTATTCGGCATGCAGCCGCACGGACAAAGCATCTTTCGTGTTGGTGGGATCTTGTGTGAGCTTGAGCCTTTTGCTGGGCGCGGATGGGATGCTGGCGAAGAGTAGCTTTGTTCGCTTCGCGTTTTGTAGGGCGAGTGCCGAGAGGTCGGCGGACTCGACGACCGCCTCCATGGCGGTGTCTGTTTCGCGCCTGTCGTGTTTGGAAGAGCGTCGTATGTGTATATTCTCTGAGTCTCAGTCGACGCGAGGATTTGGGTATTTCGTGGTGGTGTTGATTACGCGAATTAGTCGTCTGGTTTTTGGGGAGGTTGATGTTGATAAGCCTGGAATTCGCAAAGTCACCCAGGTATTCTGGTGCAGCTAAGGGAGCTTGTCTACATGTAGGTGCATCATGTACTCCATGTTGGATCTTGCCGGCTCTGTCTAAAAGAGGACTAGTACTCAAACTTTTGCTATCCTGACCCCAAACTAGCGTCAAATAGGCCGTTTGCCCTTCTTCAATGCGTTAAACTATATTTTGATTGGCTAGAAATCTGAAGTCTCTCTTAGGCAGTCACACTGACTGTACCGATAGATACCTACATGTACCTAGGTACCTAACCTACCTTAGGCTACTTACCCTGGCCAGTTGACCTCACCGGCACAGGCTTAAGCTTTCAACTTCAACTTCGATATCTAACTACCTAGTTATACGGCCTGCTTTCGGCTTCATCTCTGATCGCTGGACTTAATCCTCAGAACCTCAGGAAATCAACTCCAGGAAATTGCGGATTCGACCCTCTGCTAACCATATTACAGACCTCCTGCGCCCAGGAATTCTGTATTGTGTGCACTCCAGTCGTATAAGAGGTTCTATAAACCACCCTTGTCGCCCATCGTAGGCTACCAACACTTTGCTAGACAAACGCATCACAGCAAACACGGGATATGTCTTCGTCACAGCAGGAAGACAAGTACGCTTTACATGCTGCTGCACGAGAGGGCAAAGGTGAGATGAATCTCATTGCCTGCCCAAGTTTCTTGAATCCCGCTGATAATGGTTACAGTGACCGTTGTTGAGTCATTACTGAACGCATGTACACCCCTCATATCACAGGTCATCTCCTGCTGACTGACGGTTGACCATGTGTTATCACAGACCAACCCAAAACTGTCGCAACGCAAGGACGACGATGGCCGTCTACCCATCCACTGGGCTGCGTCCTCAAATCAGCATGCCATACTGCTCTTACTCTCCCAGCAGAAGACCTTCGACCCCGATGTAGAGGTGAGCCTGCCATCGAGCAATACTAAGCCTTTGCAGGCAGACTGACAAGCCGTACTTTCGTAATCCAGGATGACATGGGCTGGACGCCGTTGATGATAGCAGCCAGTGTCAAAGACGGCGAGGCGATAGTCGACGTCTTACTACAAAGGGGCGCCGACGTGGATCAAAAAAGTACATACATACGCTATCCTCCCAGCATGAGCTTGTCTGACCACTATCCCTCCTTTTAGATGCGAATGGCCAGGTACGTCATCCTGTCCCAGGCTAGACCATCAGAAAATCGAAGAGACAGCTCATACAGAATCCTACGGCAATAGAGCGCCCTGCACTTCGTCGCCTCCAAGAACAACCTCGAGGTAGCCCGCAAGCTCTTTGCGCACAAGCCGCCCGCCTCAAGCCGGGTGCGCGACAAGCGCGGCCAGTATCCTCTGCATAGAGCCGCCGCAGTTGGCTCTACGCCGATGGTCAAGCTGCTACTCGAACACCGTAGTCCGCTGAACGCGACAGATGTTGCCGGCTACACGGCCTTGCATCACGCTGTCGCTGAAGGCCACGGTAAGTGAGCGTGATTTCTTATCGTTGAGATGGTATTCGAAGTCATTAGATCTCGGCGCTCATACTGTCACTCTCCTATCTAGGAGACACGGCTATCGAATTACTCAAGGCCGGCGCGGAAACAGACAAGAGAGACACGGATGGCTATCTAGCTCTAGACCTCGCTCCTGACAAACAGGTTCGTCCCCAACTGCCATCTCCTATTTCTTTCTCTATACTACATGCTATGGGCATGCGTTGAGCTAAATGGGAACTTGCAGGTTCGGAAGTACATTGAGCGAGCGGCTGAAAACGAGGGAATTGAACTGTAAGCGACCAGCCATGGGTCTTACCACACGACGCAAGTATGCACGAGTCGACGAAATTATACAGGTAGATAAAGATTGAGCTGGTCCCATGGCCAAGGTCTTTCCGCGTGGTAGGTTCGAGAACCATCTTCGCTTTAATATTAATTGCAAGTGGTAAACATCGCTGCGCTACTTAATAGTTCGCTCGACTAAATCTCTATACATGGCCTTGACGTCCTGTACGTCGGCGCGTAGCTCCTCTACCAGCTCACTCTTCTCCCCCAGCATTTCCAGCGTGGTTTGATACCTCTCATTAAGCTCGGCAACTTCACTCTCGAGTTCGGGCACTTTCTTTGCTGCTGCCTTGGTCGACTCTACCTCCTGGATGAGTGCAACGATCTCGGCGCGCGCCTCGTCTCGCTGACCCGAGATGCGCGTGAGGTCCTCCTTGGCAGCTATCTTTTCACTCTCCAGCCGGCGGATGGCCGCACTCATCCTCTCCACAATCTGCACCGACGGCCCTGCTGTCGTGGTGGAAACCGAGACCATGTCTTGGAGCACGTTCTGGGGGGAAGCCGATCTTTCCATGCCTTCAAGTGGGTCATCTCGGTCCATGGCCTGGGGAGGAGTAGAATTGACGAAATCGAATCCACTGGCCATGGACGGTGTGGTTGCGGTAGGCAGCCCTGAAATTGCTGGGAGCAGTGGTGATCTGGCGGGAGGCTGGGCAGATGGACGCCTGACCATAGATGCTCGATCACTTGGACTCGGCTCGCCGTTGCTAGAAGGGGCCGAGGTCTTGCGAAATCGGTTTGAATAGCTCTGTAATCCAAGAAAGTTATCACCGCTGAATGTACGCTGTGTTGCCGTGAGTAAAGGTGAATCTGGACGGCCGCGGTCGCGGAAGGCAGTCGTCGGGACGTCGTCTAGCCAATTCCGTCGATCCTGATCCGTGCGTTCATTTTTATCGCTCCTAAGCAATACCTGAGCTTTTTCAAGCTCGGTTTTAGTCTCTGAAAGAGCCGCCTCGGCTGCCTCTGCCCGCTTCTTGAGTGCGTCAAGTTCTGACTGGTACGATTTGAGGTCGCGTTGGACAGTAGGAAGCTGTCTTTGCATTTCCTCCAATTCTTCTTCTTGACGCTTAGCACGAGTGGCCTGGCCACGAGTCAGTCCCTGCCTTTGCGAGGAAAGTGATAACTAGAGAGGGAAACTTACCACCTCGCGTGCTTTTCTTCTCATCTCTGACTCCCGACGAAGTGCTTCATCTCTCTCTTTCTCTAGGTTGGTAGCTCGAGCCTCAAGAGATGCTTCCATACCTTGCCAGTTCTCGCTCGCCACCGAGTATTGTGTTTGAAGCGTCTCAATCTGTCTGAGTAACTTGACCTGAGCATCTCCCACAGCACCAGATGAGGCCTCTTCGGCCCTGGCTCTCATGGCCTCCAGTTTGCTCTCCAGGACCTGCACTTCGCCTTTGAGTTCGAGTTCCATAACGCGGGCACGTTCTGATGCTCTGTCGGCCTTTTCTCGAGCCTCTGCGACCTGTATCTTGGCGCGATCGGCTCCCAGACCCTTCTCGACTTCAAGCGCGGCGACCGTGTCTTCGAGTTCCTTGACTCGCTTCCGCTCTGCTTCTCGCTGGGAACCCTCTGCCTTGGCCGTTAGTGCATCGGCCTTGTCTGATTCTTCCTGGAGCCGGGATTCAAGCTCCATGATGGACCGGCTCTTGTCCTCATTTTCGCGGTTCAGCCTGTCCAACTCCCTCTTCGACTGGCTGAGGAGCTCGTGTGTTTCTTCCGTGGTCTTCTCCCATTCGGTGGTTTCATCGAGTCGCCTGCGTAGGTCGCCGAGTTCCCTCTCCGTCTTCTGGCGCCACGCCTTCTGTTCGTTGATCTCCTTTTCGTTGGCGACGTGCTGAGCTCTCAGCTTCTTGATGATGTTGCGGTGCTTCTGCTCTGTAGAGGCCAAGTTCTGGCCCTCCAACATCAGTTGGGCGATTTGGCCATCCTTCTCGGCGATCTTCTTGTCCGAGCTGCCAGAGGGGGCGTTCGTGGCAGCAGCTCTTGCATGGTCACTTGCTTCCCGGGCAAGATATTGCAACCTTGTTTGGAGAGCATCCACCCGCTCTGTCTGGCTATGCAGCTCTTCCTGGTGCTGAACCTGTATTTCCTCCAGAGTCTGTTCTAGAAGAGTGATGCGCTCGTTGTATATGCTCGATGATTCCGTATCCTCTGCCTTATCACCCGTTGTACTCTGTGTCGCATCCGCTGTCGTAGTCTGTGCCTCGGCATCGGGTACAAGCTCTTGTTTGGTATCTGGTTGGGATTCTGCAGACTCTGGCTGTGGAGAGGGTTGAGGGCTAGATGTAGCGGCTGCTTGATCATCGGCTGTAGGCGTAGGGTTGTTGTCAGAGTCATCTATCGGGGACGCGGTGATGACAGGGGCCACTGCCTCTTCCGCAGACAAGCTTGGTCTAGGACTCGCTGCTTGGGCGGTACTGGAGGTAGGTGGTGGCCGGGGACCGTCGGAGCTTGGGCGCGGGCTGGAGGTGGTGGAGGCGACATCGATACTCTGGCGGGTGGCGGAGGAAGAGGCGGCAGCGGCAGCGGCGGCGGAGTTTCGTGAAGCGACAGCGCGGGCAAGGCGTTCCTGCAGTCGGTCATTGGCAGACTTGGACGGAGTAGCAGAACGTGTGGGTGGTGTAGGCGGCGCGGGCGCAGTGGTGGGTGCGCCGGCTTGGGTGGGCGGGTTTGTGGAGAGGGGCTTGGAGCCGTCCTCTTCGGCTAGGATATTATCGAGGCGGGCCTCGACACCGGCGACGGCCTGCGAGAGGAAGGAACCCCATCTGGAGGACTTCGGAGGTGCACTCATGATGGGGTATTCAAGGCGAGACGGAGGCTAGGAGGGCAGGGAACTAGATGTTGCGAGGGTACGTCGGCGCATCGCATGAATCAGGACGGTTCAGCATGCGGGCATATCCACACCGAGAGTCGGACGGCCTTGGAGGTTGTACAGGACAGCTCAGCGTGGTTGTGAGGAATCGTCGATTCGAAGGACAGGCTGGCGAGAGAGAGAGAGAGAGAAGTGTGAGATAAGCAAAGCACCAGGCAGAAGAACTATGGCGCACCGAGGAAGTCTACGGATTCGACACTCACCACCATCGCGGGTGGCATGGGCATGCAACAACGGGACTGTGATGTGATGACTGCTCCAAGGTTGGTTGGATGGATGGTATGTTGAGATATAGTTGTAACTCGGAACTCATTCGGATTCTCTTCGCGGTTGTTTGGAAGATCTAGCCCGTGTGGCCTTAAGCTGGCTAGCAGGTACTTTGGTATACCTTATGCTAAATTCGGAGTCTATTTATGGCACGTAGGTGCTTGGAGGTACCTACCTAGGCCCCGCTAGGTACTTACCTTCCACCGAGGCACTCCACTGACTCCAGCCGTGCCAGGTCTCGCCTACCTTACACCTTGGGCAGTTGGAAGTACCTCTTAAGTAATGCACCATCACCTGTAGGAGGTATGCTAGCTGAATCAGCCCCATCCCCCATCCCCAACATGTCCGTTTTACGAGACTGGAAACTCCATGTTTCAACTTGGAGGCTGTATGCAAACAACCACACAATCGTGACGTCGTTCCCGTATTACAACTGATCAAACTCAGACAGATGAACCCATACAATCGGGACCTCTTTCTCATGTAAATTACCTCGGCCATCATGATCCCAGGGCTACTTACTAGCGAGCTAGGTAGCTTAGCTCCCAACCGCCAACCTTATCCAGCCGCAAACCCACCTGCTCCATCAATTACCACCAGCTCTCCTACCTTATCGTAAGCTCCCTGCTGTCTTACCTCACTGCACGCAGCGATCCACCGAGAGACACACGGCCTCAGCCACTCGAGCACTTCAGGCCCTAGTTACCTAAAGGACTCGCCCGTTTGCTATGCTAGCTAGGCCTGGCTGAACCGGCTGAAATTCGTGGCTGGCGAGCCTGGGTTGCCGTCCGTACTACCATTTGTGCCAGTTGCACACCGAAAGTAATAAGTAAAAGACCCTTCTTGTTAAGCATGCAGCGTGAATTACATTTACATTAATATACCTACCCAGTATTACGTAGGGAGGTTACTATGTGAGCTCTGCCAGTTGTAGGTGAAGTAGGTAGTGAATGTACTACTAATACGAAGACTTTGTCCCAAACAGCCAAGGCTCTTCCAACGTCCAAGGTCCTGCAGGTTCCTTGCTTATCACCGTTGTTCTAACAAAATCAAGTACAAGTACTTGCTTGCGCATGCATTCTCACCACTTTCAGACATACAAAGCTTCAAGTTTGCACATGCAGAAGCACCAGCCATGTCAATCCTCAGTTTTCCCTACCATGAGCCCCGTGTCGGCTTTTGGGGCAAGAAGACCGTCACCCTCAACTTCTGTGAAGAGGTTTGCCATCCTGAACTTGCCGGCGCATCGTGACCCATATATACATATATGCTGACACCCGCTTCCGCTTCCAGGACTATGTGATGAGCTACTATTGTGCCGAAGTCTGCAATGTAAGCCGTGCCTCTCGGTTCTGTTCTCTCTTGCCCTTCGTCCGTTCTTGTTTCTCTTGGCACCATCGCTTCGTCCGTCTGTCTCACTCTGCCTCTCACTAACTCTGAACCGCCTCGACTTACCTAGACTGTCACCAATATTCTGTTTCTATGGCTCGGTGCCCGAGGGATCAAAGCCTGCCTCAAATATGGCCATCCAGCTATCTTCCTCGTCACCTTCATCGGCTACATCATCGTTGGTCTCGGGTCGACCTTGTTTCATGCAACGCTCAAGTGTATGTCAGCCTGCCGATTGACTGACTGATGTTAAATTATCTTGCACTGACTTTCCTTTCCTTAGATCCGATGCAACTTGTTGACGAGCTTGCTATGATCTATACAACTTGTTTCATGGCGCATGCTACATTTGCATATGCACGTTCTGCTCCCTTCTCGATTGCTCTTGGCGCCGGCCTTGTTGGCTTGGCCTACTTCATCACGGTTAGCACGCCAGGGACAATGTTGCGATACTGGGTGTTTGTGCTCAACTAACATACACATTACCATTAGGCTCGATACTATGAAACGAAAGATCCCCAGTTCCGTGAGTCATTTTCGTAGTCAAGTTTGATTGGTTTCCAGAAACACAACTAATGATGTCTTTCTCAAAGACCAAGATGCGTATGCTCTGCTTACAGCTACCGTTGTCTTCTCAAACATATACATCATGGAGAGAACTCTGCGGCCGGCTCTGAAGGCTCGCGAGAAGAAGCGATCGCCCACCTCCCAGGTGCCGAGCACTCGAGAATCGCTTTCCCAGATGTGGATCATGGTTGCCACAGGTGAGAGACATCGCAGGCGCTTTGCTGTCCACATTGGACGGTTAGAATGCTAATTGTCATCTCGTAGGTCTGAGCGTCTTTCTGGGTGGCTTTCTCGTTTGGAGTCTAGACAATTGGTATTGTGACACAATACGTGGTTGGCGGCATCAGATCCAATTACCTTGGGCTGTTGTCCTGGAAGGCCATGCCTGGTGGCACCTCATGACTGGAATAGGCGCATATTATTAGTACGTCTCCCTCACATGAGACTTCTATCTCGATTCCTATCCCGATTCTCTTGGGAAGCCTACAAACAGATTGAGAATCACGTTGGTAGTGTAAGTAAGCTAACATTTTACAGCATTGTGTGGCGTATCTGGATACAACGATGCCTAGACGGTGATGAAGACAAGTTCCGTCTGTACTGGCCGTCTGTGTTCCACCTACCTGAGGTCATGTCCGTCAATGACTTGCCATCAGCACGAGAAAACACCAAGCGTCAGTAGTCTATGATAGGTAAGGTCAATGCCGTCGTCATTTTGCCATCACGCCCATCGCACCTCGGATGAATCAGGGAGCGAATGCCTATGTCGCACACGTTCTCAATCTCTTCATCTCTGAACTCCCACGGCCCTCGGTTTGGCAGGTTTTGCCAATTGTGTGCGGTATACAAGGGCCATGGAGATCCAAATAAAGGGCAACTTGCTTCTGAAGTTGAAGACAGCACTGGCAATAACGGGGTAGATCTTGAACTCCATCTTGAATTCCCGGTTGAAATACGAACACTCAACGTATAGGCGACTTTGCCGAATGCTCAGTCATGATGTTAATATGAGTATTCAGTGGAATCGAAGACGGCTTTAATGTGTAACGGGACGATGATAATTACCGTGGAAGCAATGTCTGATATTGCGATAGCTGGAGGCAAAATCCAGTAACGGACTGTACTTGATTAAAACAACATCAAGGATTCGCCGGTCGTCGCCGGTCCAACTACTCACCAATGACCACAGCTTGTTCTTATTCACCAACAATTAGGTACCATGTCAATGTGAATGTTTCGATTGGAACACCTGCCTCCCGACGCGACCATTTCAGGCATGTTGGTGCGACGTCGGGCTTTTGATTCGTGTTGTTATCCAACCCTGGGCACATCCAAAGCCGACAACAGCAAAGCAGCATGGATATTGACTTCTGTCTGTGAGCCTCCGTCGTTTCATATTTGGCATCCAAATGAGGCAGAAAGCATTACGTAGTAATGGTAATTACTACTTACTAGTATCCGACTCATGATCACCTAGGTAACCTCTAGCTTAAGTATTATGCAGTACCACCAACACCAAGAAGTCCGGAGCTGCAGGTGGGCTGGCCACTAGATAATGTCTTCAGGCGGATAACAAAAGAAGTGTTGCCTGCGTAGTTCCCCTCTGCTGGGGCCACTGAAGCAAGTACAACATTCATCCTGAATCTCACCTACCCAACAATGTCTCTAGCTGCAATTCGGACTCAATTCTTCCCCCCTCGAAATGGTGCGCCACCTACGGAGGCCAACTTACCCCGTCAACATGGCAAGGTGTTCATTGTGACAGGCGGCTCAGTCGGTCTAGGTTGTGAATCAACTATACTCCACTTCCAAAGCCGCCGCTTGGTTCATGGCATCCGAATTTGCCCGGCGACAATCTACTTTACTACTTTTTTCGACCCATCCTGAGAGACCCTGTTCGTCAGTAATTATATCAATTTTATAGCTCCGGTTACCTCACCACCCGATACAGGACTTCACATCATCGTGGGGCCCTTTTTCCTATTCAAAAGCTGATCCGGTTCATGTCGTAATTAGATGGCGCTTTAACCTATCTCTGGATAGCATTTTCCGAATCGGGGACTGCCGAAGGGGCACAAGCCGGAGCATATGCGATATGTGATGGAAGATGGTATCCGGGCCAACGGAGTGATCTTGGGAAGCCAACTCGTATGCTCCTGTCCATCGCCTTCGTACGGGTTTTTGGCTTTGGGGCATCAAATGCAAATCTAATGATGCTTCCATACGATACTAATATCAAATTGGACAGTACCGGTGTTGAGGACCCCCGCTGAAGGAGGCTCTGACAGAGCAAGTGAACTGTTTGATTGGTGTGAAACAAGGGTCCGGGCATTTGTCTAATAAGTCGGGGGCCGATTTGAAGTCATGTATACTATTTGAACTCAAAGCTACTTCGTACCGCAACCTAGCAGGGCGGAAGATGTCTCCAGAAAGTAATAATTAAGATTCAGTACATGGTGCCGTATTTTAACTATCACTTGGCCTTGGAGACTCAGCTTCTCATAAGAACAAGGACTACCGGCATCTTCGTGAAAGATACGGCCCAGTTTTGAGCATAATTCCAACAGAAGCCCACATCGACGACTCATGGTTACAAACACGAACCCTAACTATACTTTCTTGCATGAAGCTAATGTTGTCCAAGACTACCTAGGTATTGACTATCAAGGTTCCAAACAAAACAAGGGCTTAAGAAAGGCTCAAAGTCTTCAAGGTCAGCTCCCAAAGCTTATTTTCTTTGGTTTCGTCATAAGCATAGTCCTTTACACCCTTGACACCAGGGACAAGCGGTTGCGGTGCCGCGACTTGGCAATCCTCCAAGTACTTTCCACCTTTCCCTTCCCATTCCTTCCCAACAGCCGCCAAAACCGTCGTAGCGGCGCCCTGCTCTGGGCTCTTCATGAAATTCAGAATACTAGGGTCCGCGGCCCACTTGTCGGTAACCTCCTTTGAGAAATGCTTCTGCAGGTTTGTAGCAATGCCGCCTGGCATCAAGCTAGTCGCGTGAATGCCATTGGGGCCGAAGTTCCTGTCGACATAGTTTGCCATGTATATTTGAGCTAGTTTGCTCTGCCCGTAAGCCGTACTAGCTCCATAGTGTTGCTTTAGCTGGAAGTCGTCAAAGATGATTTCGGACGCGTGGTGACCTGAACTCGCGACGTTGACGAGCCGCGAACTTGATCCCGCTGTGTTGACACCTTCCAGCATAGCATCTTTGAGTAACCAGAATAGAAGAAAGTGCCCCAGATAGTTGGTGGCGAGCTGCATTTCAAAGCCCTCGGCAGTCTCCTCGCGCGTAGGGATATACATGACTCCAGCGTTACAAATAAGAACGTTGAGCTTGGAAGCTTTCTTCAAGAATGCCTCCGCACAAGCCTTGACCGAATCTAGCTTGCTGGTGTCAAGCTCGAGCATCTCGACGCGGCCCGGCTCCAGGAAAGCTTCGCATGCTGCTTGTCCTTTCTTCAAGTCTCGCGCAGTGAGGAAGACCTTGGCACCTGTTGCAGCGATGGCGCGTCCAGTTTCAATGCCGATTCCTGAGGATACGCCAGTGATGAGGAACACTCGGTCCCGTAAAGCACCTTCAAGACCCTCGTCCTTAATGATTTGAAGGGCCGTTGGACGGGCATCGCCAGGACCAGCGGTCTTGACGTGAGACTCAGCGTAACGGGACATGATGACAGTTTTCGAAATTTTGCGTAGATTGGGTTCAAAGTAAGTAAGTGTTGTTCGGATCCGAGTGAGCTTGGTTGTTCTCAGATCCCAACAGCATTCATGGTTTGCTTTATAGACCAGCTTCGTCTAAGTCGAAACTGTCTGGAGGGTAGTGCTGACACTCTGATTTTATCCCAATCAGGTAAGGTACTTTGGTAACGAAGGGATCATCTACTTCGAGTTGCTGCAAGTCCTGGATTTAAGCCTCCTAACATCCGGCCTGCTACCGGATTTATGCCAAACTGCGAACCGGTACATATGTTTCACTGGGATGGAAGTCGTCGTAAAATCCTTCCCTCAATGAAGCAAGAGAGATTTGTCACCGATTCTGATAGTCTGAAGCTTCTTGGAACTTTGCTGGTGTTGAAGCGCTGTTGCAAAGCCTAAGCGGCTCAACTCTATGCCCGTGCCTTATGGTGCATTAGCGGCTCCAGTAGGATGGTCTTACCCATGACGAGTACAAGGTTGCGGTTTGAATGGCTTCACTACTCGACTAGCGAGCTCGGCGAGCTAGGTAGTTCATTAGCTTCGCACGGGTCGCTTTGTGATAGCCGGGCATGCCGGGGCGCCATGAAAAATAGATAAGATCGTCTTTTATACCTTGGAAAATATGCTGCTTAATCATATAAGCTGTAAACTATGTTTAAATAAGTCCTGTGTAATCAGGTCATACCTTTGTAATAAATACCTACTTTATATATTTCTATTATATATGTAGGTAGGTAATGTTCAATGGAAAACCCCCCTTCCCCGTAGTATTATCAATTATCAATGGTACTAAGAAGTGTCTCATCTATTTTACGTGGCGCCTTGACAGCTTATGGCTTACCTGTTGAACAAGACGCAACCTAGGTTAGAGAAGAAAGGTACCTAGGTAACTTATGTTCATGCATGTACATACTAGTACTAGTTGAATGTAATGCAATAGGTGACATACAAGAATCAGACTCATCTTCATCGAATTATCACTTGAGATTCGCCAGATGGTCTGGTGCTTTGCTGTCCCTCCCCGAGTTTTACACCAAGAGTCAAGTGCAGAATTTAAGACGAGGAATGTCTGAGAAGGTCTTATAACCACATGCTACATGTCCATAGGACGTGCCCCTTTATAATTCCCAGCACGACTGGCTATACATTCATAACGGTCCATAGGGCGCAATTTCATATTTACATACCTTGGATGATATCGTAATTTTATCTGATAATTACTCTGATGTTCAATACAAGCACTCGATGCCCCCGGGTGTCCTTGGCTGGCGTCAACGGATGAGTATGCGCCGGATCCGTCCTCGCCGACATACAGTAGATGTATGCATCCGGCGGTTCTTCCACAGTAGCGCGGACTCCAGAGACACGTGGGGACAATATTGAACTATTTAGACTTGTGCTGCCGCGCCAAATAAGTACGCATATATGCAGCATGCTGACCAGTCTTACCTGCATCATGTACCCCAACGGTCAGTTGAGGGGACCTTGCAGGACACCTTCAGTAGGCAGGATTCAAGGTTGTAACAATATGTCAGGATATCATATATCAAGTTGCAGCACATCTGACCGCCACACAATAACTCAATTCTAGATGACCACCGGAGCTTATGCCCTCGCATTCGACATGTTCCGACTGTATACTTGAGTGAGACTGTCGTACTGCTTGATCTTTCCTGAGAGACATACCCCCCCTCAGCTCGGTCAGGCCGGCGAGGGCGCAAGTATACAGTATCGATCGATTGCACTATTCGTCACAAGACATTATCTGGTTTGGCACCCATCATACTAGAGTCCGTACCTAATACATCACTCAACGATCACAACTGTTGCCACAACCGGCGAGACGAGCCTGGTCCCCAACGCCTCTCACGATGTCTTCTTCGCCAACAACATCATCCGCAGGCATGTTCCGCATGTCTGTGTCAATACAGCCTCTTGATACGCCCGATATTCCGGCCTGTGCCAGGCTCTCCGCTGCCGCTTTCACCTCGGATCCGCACACTATTGTGAAGCAGCTAGGCCGGCAGCCATACGACATGTTTACCATAGCACGCTCAGACCTGGAGGAGAACCACAAGCGACAGAACTTTGTCTGTGTGAAAGGAGTCGATGACCAAGGTGGTATCGTTGGGCATGCGAGCTGGGTCTTCTCGGGAGGTGGCCAGCGGCGCGCTCCGTCGAGAGGCACTGACACCGGCAGTGGCAACGGAGAACCGCCGGCAGTGGCAGCGGCCGAAGAGGCGGACCCCATCGAGCGCCTCCACGCACTCGAGGAGGCCGACACACAGTACTGGCTGCAGAACTTGGTCCCGCTAGACACGCCGTGCATGTTCGTCGTCGGGCTTGCCGTATCGCCCAGCCACGAGGGAAAGGGGATCGGGACCGCGCTACTGCGGCACGGCAACGCCATCGCGGATGCGCACCGTCTGTCGATATGGGCACACTCATCGCACCAGGCCTATGCTGCGTACAGCAAGGCAGGGTTCGAGACGCGGCGCGAGCTCAGAATTGACCTGGACAACTATGCGCCGCGGCCACCGCACGATGGGGAAGCGACCATGACGGGTTCAAGCCAGGACGACGCCGGCCGATGGGGGCAGTACGTGATCAGGTACATGGAGAGAATGCCGGGGGGAAAGTGAAGCTACCCAGTTTGAGGCCGATGTCCCTCGGAATGAGCAGCAACTTGGCATATGCCTGGTTGCAGGGAGGTGATTCTGTATTGACGCCAAGGTGATCACCAAGACATCATGTTCATCTAAACCATCCGCCTACTAGCGAGGAAATATTCAAAGACACGTGTATACGATGTGTCGTCTCTGGTTAGATGAGAATTCGTCCTGACTGAAATGCTTGGGGTGATGGGCGGGAGTCCGCCATCCGGCGTGGAGGGGCGGTGAAATGCACAGAGTGACAGATGGGACATTGGAACAAACAATCTCTTGGATGATTCGTCGGACTTGGTTTGTTTTGAGCGCGGATTTACCTGCCGCAGCCATAGCGTAAAGCTACCTACCTTGAGTACCTACCTATGCGTCGCGGGCAGCTGGTAGGTCTCTTAGGGAATGAAAGAACTACCCAGGTACATCATACAATTTATACAATTTAGTATCCAATCTACCAGGTAAGCTTTGGTACCTATCATATTGATACCTACTCCAAAAATTATTGATGCTGCCGGGCAGGTGGTTTATAGGAGATACCTACATAGTAGCAGCGTGTAGGGGTCCACTACAGCAGTGGGAAGCACGTCTGTACACTAGCGAATTAGGTACTTGTGGGAAGCCAGGTACTTGAGTGGATACCCAGGGTGCTAGGAAATGGCGGTATTTTGCCAGCTCGAATACTTAGAACGCAGCTTCGCTAGTTGCCCCACGCATGTGATCTCCCAGCTTCTGCCTTCACAAGTATTCAAGACCGCTTACACATTTGCCCAAGCAACTTCAAGGTTCGCACATTGAGAGGACAGCGACAATTCATATTGCACTTATTTGACCATCGGATTTACAAGCGGGTGCAAGTCCACGACCATGTCCATCTCAAACGAGGCTCTGCAGAAGGTGAGCGGCCAACTGACGTCCCCGCTGTCTACACCATCCTGTCCAGCTTGACCAAGGAGACGGGTGAACACAAACAAAGACTGACTTTTCACCACGTCGTCTGTTTTAGCTTCTGCGCGAGGTCGAGACGCAAGCTATTGCCTCGCAGCAGCAGATTGCCCTTACGCGGACACAGCAGGCCTCCAAGCAGCGTGAGATGCGCATGGCACAGCTGACCCGCACCGAACTGTCAACCCTGCCAGCAGACACGAACGTCTACGAGGGTGTTGGCAAGATGTATGGCGCCCCAGCCCTTCTCTACCATTGCCTTTTCCCCTTATTCTCCGTGTCATCGTATTGATTGTCATTGTCTGTCTCTGTTGTGTCTCATTGCCTCTACTCAACTCCAAGTAAACGATGTAGCTAACTCTCCCTCCTCTCCCTCCTAGGTTCGTGTCACTACCCGTCGCAGACATGAAGGGCAAGCTGGAGACCCAGATCAAGGAATTTGAAGGCGACGTGGAAACTCTGGGGAAGAGGCTACACTATCTTGAGGTTTCGCAGAAGAACAGCAAGGACCAGATAGATCGTATGTTGCGAGGTGGCATGGGCGCTTCTTAATTTGAATGCATACGCAATAGTATGCAGATGCGCCTTCCTCGTTGCGATTTACGGCGACGACTGCGATATGAAGCTTGTCTCAGTACCTGTCTGTTCCAACCAATCAGATGGAATATCATGAGAGGCGAACAAACCTTCACATGTATCATGGTGACACTTTGTCCAGCCCCGCCTAATGGAAGGGTAGTTAGAATCATTAGAGACGACTCACGACATTAAATAGCAGGCTGTATGCAGGTTTCTAACGGGCCATGAGGAGTTAGCTGATGACAGAGGCTTGGGATGCTCACACGCTTCAATGACGAGTACCTACCAGATGTCAAAGGCGTGAACACTGCAGCAATAAAGCATTGTGTTTAGCCGGGTGCGGGAGAGCTTTCGATGAACAGAATCCCCATTATGCTCCTTGTACACCTGGTCCCTATGTAACGAATATTCGTCGAACAGAATACCGTGAACATGAATCAAGCCTTCCCCAGTTTGCGAGAGTGGCATATGTATGTTCATATCGCAAGGCCGTATCAACTCGAGCAATAGGCCCTACAAGTCCACAAAAACTCCAAAGTTCGATACACCCTAGATGTCTGCAGGCATGTATTCGAGTAAGGTCAATGATGAAATCTTACGCACACAGGCGCTAAGCTCTTGGGCTAGAAGAAATGTCAAGATGCGTTGAATAGGGCCTTATCCGCACGGTGGACATCTTGAAGGCCCAGTTACACGTAATACCCGGCTACCTAGGAGAACACTTCACGCCCCTTAGGGATTTCCAATATTACCTCGGTCTCACGCAAAGGATACGTTCTCATAAGGTCCGGCTTTGGACCCCACAGCCCGTGGACTCTTTACAACCTTCATTACATAAACTAGTAACAAAAGGCAATATTGACTGCAAACGAGTTGCAGATGGTATGATATTCTGTTGGCAGTACGTAATGTACACTATATGACTGACCGCATCAGATCTCTTAGCAGTGCATAAGACTACTTTCTATTGCACTTGAAAGTCGCTATACCCATCCCTCGGCTTCGAAAATTTGGCAAACGTTTTATGTCATATTGTGATTAGAATGTACTTGAACGCCTTTCCTCCCAGAATGTGTACCTATGTTGTGGCTGTGTTGTTTACAGACACTTGAACTTCATTCTATAGACGCTCGCTATCACCCTTTTTCACCCTGATACGGCCTTTTTTAATCCCAACCAATGGTTGTTTTTCGTGTCCTCGGGGCTTTGTTTTGTAGTATTTGACTTTGAATCCCGCTAGGGTGTCACTCCTATCGTCAGTAGATCCATCTAAGTGAAATCGTAAATGCAATCTGTTGATGCGTTTGTGGCTTTATCGTTGTATACTCACTATCGTCAACTCTGTTTTTCCCGCTCACGTCTCTTGTCGACTTCTAATATCACACATTACGCATGATTTCATCTCCGTTATAGGTTAATTTGATGATCATCATGAATCTGAATAGAATGGACAACCCTTGGTGAAAACCATAGAGATGAAGAAACGAAACGAAACGAAACTGGAATGTGTCCGGGATCCAAGCATCTTGACAAATATCAAATATCGCTATAAACAAATGTCACTTGTGGTACTTTGCAGTATTCTGTACCTGCAGCTGCGACGCATTGAGGCCAGCATTAGGCAAGACTGCAAGGGTGGCTCGGCTGGGATATTTAAACCATCATCTACTACCTAATCGGAAGACCTGGTCATTGTCAATGTCTGGTACTAGGGGAGGGATCTCGCCTAGGTGCCTACCTAGGTAGGTACCTATTTAATTTTGGAAGGGTACCTAGGTAGGTAACAACCCTTGCTACTGATTGTGTTACTGTGTGACGTAGGTAGCACTTGCATAAGAATGTTCCAAAGTTCGAACTCACTGCCGCTGCCGCTGTCGAGGCCGTGCCGGCCGTGTCGTCGAGTGTCCAAAATGGAGAGTGTGATATTCTTTCGACTTCTCTGCTCTCTGACAGTAGAGTTTTGCGGCGCGCTTCATAGCGTTGCCAAATTCAGTTGTATTGACTGCTGCATGCTGACATAGCATCGCATTCTTGGCCCCCAAATTATGACTTTCACATGCATGAATCCATGATTCTACCCGACGATTTCAGTGGCTCGCAATCTATTTCAGTCTGACAAAAGTCCATCCTCGGACGAATTCGTGACGTGGCGGTCAAGGCAACACAAGTCCAGCTGGGGATTGGAATACAGTAACAGTAGCAGTGTTCGGAGAAAAAGGAGAGGGTTAGAGAGGCCAAGTGAAGTCTTTGAGGTCTCTGTGAGGTCTCCAACTCGTCTGCTGCTACGTGGACGTCAGAGCGGCACAACGGCACAGCGCACCGCGGCACTGCAGCCCTATGAGCTATGCTTACCTACGATGTAGGTTTGGAATCTGGTTGGAACGGCTCGGTAGCCACTACCTAGCATGCCTAGGTACACAGACATCATCTGGGCAGGGGACGAGGGGGATGGCCGTCTGTTGGGAGGCCGCTGGCCCTGTGCAGGAACATACCGCGCGCGTGGCTGTGCCGGTATATCATCTGGCAATGACATGAGCGACTCTGTCTGTCTACCGGACCCATCGCCATTCGTGAAATAGCGTCAATGGCATGGTAGCGAGAGCCACGCCAGAGGTGGGCTAGTAGTGCACAGCCGTAGCCGCCGGCGATGGGAAGAGAATCAAGACACCTAAGGCATGTTGGATGTTGGATGTTGGTATTGTGCAGTGCAATAGCGGCGTCCTCGCGAGTCGCCCACCTCTCGCCTCTTAGCAACTCCTCGCTCGGCAGGCTTCTGAAACGTCTTGGAGATGCTAGGGAAGTGGAAGTGGTATGGAGTCATGGAGCATAAGAGGAGAAGAAGGGGGGGGAGGGGGGCCATGGAGGGGCTCGGGGCATGGGTAGAAATCCATCACGGCCCACGTCGATGTCACCGCAAAGGCCCTGATGCCCTAATACAGTGGGTATTTTGTGGGAACCCCCCCCTGGCGTACCTGGGTTCTGCTCTGGGTCTTGTCTGGGCATGTAACTTAGAATAGCAACCTCACCGCCGAGAACGGCCAGTGCGACATTGGGCTCCGATGGATACTGTGCTGTAGCTGGGAGCTAGACGGGAAGGGGTAAGACTGTGCCCTAGCTGCCCCATTGTCAGCCCAGGCCGCTGGTACGCCTGCTGGTACTGGCTGGGTCACGCCGCCTGCACACGCCCCCGCCAGCCCTCATGCTCATCAGACGAGGAGGAGGAGAGACGGGAGGGCCTCCCTCTCAACCCTCTTACAGCGTAGAGCCCAGAGCTGACGGCCCACGACGGACGGGCGCTGGCGACTGGGCGGACGGCACACTATGCATACTTAAGTAGACACTATGCGTGCCTAGGACTAATATAAAGTGTTCCAGCCTCTTGTTCCTTCGCCCTCGTCTAACCCACCTTGATTACGCCCCCTCTTCATCCTTTCCCTTTCCTTCTATCCAGCTCTCTTCAGCTTACACTCGCCCTCCCTCAAGTGCATTTCATACACTTCGTGGTATTGAAGGGGTGTCTCGAGAGTAAAGATTGAAAATCGGATTTTCAGACATCTCAAATATATCAAGGTATATATATATATATACATATACACACAAAGAACCTACCAGCCTCTCTACGAAACACCATATTTGGGTTGGGGGAAATTCGACGAAACCCAGGAAAAAGAACAGTGGACAATCGCAAGCATGAGTCGACATCGGCGGTACCCCTCCAGTGATGACTCGGACCTCGACGTCCACATTACAAGACACCATCACCGGGGACCCTCACCCTCACCTGTTCGTCGGGGCCCTGTTCGTTATGTAGATGCTCGAACCGAGCCGCCAAGGCCCCGGTTCGTGGAACGTTCACGCTTCGATGATCTCCTTGCCCCCACGGCTGAGCGCACTGTCGTCACCACCCGCCGCTCACGCTCGCGATCACGCCATCGCCGCTCCAGCTCCAGTTCTGCCAGTCCGCCCGCGCCACCACCCCCTCCTGCCCAGGCTGCCCCTGTCATCATCAACAATCGCATCTACAACCTGTCCGACTCCGAGTCCGACGAGGATGACATTCGCGCTAGCCGGCGACGTCGCCGTCGGTCTCGTGACGACTCAGCCAGCCGCTCGCGCGAGAGAGAGCGAGAGCGAGAGCGAGAGCGAGAGCAGCGCGAACGAGACGCATGGGCCCTCCAGCACATGCGCCAAGACTACGAGCGCGAGATCGATGAGGAGCGGCGCACGCGTGAGCGCGAACGTGATGCATTCCAGAAGGAATACGACCTCGAGCGTGCGCAAAAAGAGCTCGAGGAGCTCAAGCTCTCCAAGAAGATCGAGGCCGAGGAGAAGCGCCGCGATCGGACCGCCCGCGAGGAGCGCGATCTGCGCGAGGCCAAGAAGGAGCTCGACGCCATGCGCGAGAAGAAGGAGCGCGACGAGCTAGAGCGCCGTATCAAGCAGAAGATCGACCTCGACCGCCTCAAGGAGGAGGAGGCTGCGCTCGCCGAGAAGAAGCGCAAGGAGAAGGACGCCAAGGAGGCCGTCGAGAAGTACAAGAAAGAGGAGGCCGAGCGCGCCCTCAAGGAGAGAGAAGAGGCCGAGGAGCGCGACCGTCAGTACAAGCAGCGCCTCCAGGAACACCTGCTCAAGTCCGGGCTTGACGAGAAGGAGATCAACGCCATCCTCGCGGGCAAGAAGATCGAGAAGCCCAAGCCGAAAGAGAAGGAGAAGGAGCATCCTCCTCTTCCACTACAACCATTGCCGCTGGTCGGCTATGAGGAGAGGCCGCGGCCCACCTACACGCGCATGGCTCGGCGACATCTCTCGCTAGAGACCCTGCGCGTGTATGATATCGACTATGTTCTTGATCAAGTGCGTATCACCCCCCTCCCGCTCAAAAAAAAAAGTATCAGTCCAGCTAATGTGCATGCGACAGGATCCCGAATACATCCTAATCAAGCGATGGGTTCCCGAGCCGGAGCAGGACATTCTCTGGCGGCACACCCGTGTGCTCCGAGAGAACCGAGACAGCAAGCTGTATCTGGCTATCGAGGGCCCTCCCAAGAAACATCATCACCTCGAGCCCGAATTCGAGTGGGTCCGCAAGAAGGAGCACAGAAAGAGCAGAAGCCGATCTCCGGCCCTTCTGACGTACCTAGCCGGCGGAAGACCGGCCTGATCTTGTCGTCGTCCATTTCCATATTCTCTTCTATACACTTGATACCTTTTGTTTGCGGGCTTCCTTGTTATGGAGACATGTCTGGTTGGGGTTTCAGGGCAGGTTCATCTGTTGAACGCATCAGATTACACGCATGAACTACATCACCTGCATCGGTTAGATGAGAATGGCTATATAAGCGGGGAAGATAACGGGGTTTATGAATCATGGCTGTTTTTTATTTTTCTCTTCTCTTTCATGAGATCACGAAGCTATTTTAAGGGATGGGGTGAGGAAGACTCGACTTCAACTTATTCTCATTCCTCGTAATGAGGATATTGATGATACTAAATCGGGAGTGTCATCCGCACCGAAATTTTATTTAACAGGATATGAGGAGGCGTGGGGGGGGGGGGGGGGGGGAGCTGAGCATAGTCTGTCTTGCCACTCTATAGGTACCTGAGATTATTCATACAAAAAAAATCTTACAGCATATATTAGGCCCTCTCGTTCATTTATTTATTTATTCATGTCATTTCGTTTTTATACAAGCCGACTCGTAGCATCCCTCCGCCAGGTCGACTCGGCCCTCCGGATCAGCTCCTCGTACAGCATCCAGGCCAGGGCCGAGCTGATGGCCTTCCGGGTCATGCGCAGCGCCAGGCCGTCGTAGAGGGAGCGCACGCCCTCCTGCGTGACCATCATCTGGCAGGCGTGGAACATGTTCCGGTAGACGTGCGGCTGCAGCTGGATGCGTGTCTTGATGGCGTCGAACGGGTTCGAGATGAAGCTACACGTGGCGCCCGCCAAAGCGCCCGAGCTGAAGTTGATGGTCGCCGACACCGAGCCCGCCATGTCGCCGCCGTTGCTATCGCCAGCAGGTGATCCGTAGACGTGGCCCAGCCGTCTCTTGAACTGCTCGTACGAGACGACGTACAAACCCGCATACGGGGCGTCCCGCATGGCGGTGGCGCCGAAGCCGGAGAAGAAGCCGCGGACGCGGTCGGTGCGGTAGATGTCGCGCGCGGCGTCGAGGACGGAGCGGTAGGCGTACATGCTCGACTCGTAGCGCACCTTGATGACGGTCAGAGGCATCAGCACGAAGCCGGCGAAGGCGCGGGCGAAGGCGCCGGAGAAAAGGTTCGTGGTGTTGGAGAGCTTCGGGAGGGCGGACGAAGACGGTCGCGATGCGGATACGGAAGCGGAGGACAGCGCAGCGGTGAGGGCGGCCTGCTGGCGGATGGTGTTCAGGGTGGTGAAGTAGATGGCCGACCCCATGCCGGTGCGCAGGGCCGAGGGCACCGTGCCCCTCCAGAAGGCGGCGACGGCATTGGGCGAGCGGGCGAGGTCACGGATGGCGGACCGGATCGAATGCGACCCGGCCGACTGCTGGACGCGGGTCTTGAGCAGATCGAAGGGCTGCAGCAGCACGGCGCCGAACACGCCGGAGCCCAGGCCGGCGACGAAGTGGAAGGCTACGGATGCGAAAGACCAGCCAGCCAGTTAGTCGGTCTGTCCGTCTCTCTCTCTCTCTCTCTCTCTCTCTCTCTCTCTGTGTGTGTGTGTGTGTGTGTGGCCTGGCGTGCGTGGGGTCACTTACAGCTCGAAGACTTGCCCGATCGACTGCCTGACTGTGACATGATGACTGCAACAGCACTGCCACTGGAGGCGGTGGTGGGAGATGGTTTCCGCTACTGCCGAGCCATGGGTGATGCAAGCAATTGGAACACCTATTATATGTGTGGTGTTTTTTTGAGTCAAGTGGTCGAGTTGGGCAGAAGAGCCGCTGGTTGCACTGGTTGCACTGGTTGCACTGCTTGTATGACGTGTTGGTCAAAAGTCAAGCAGTCACAGTCACGGATGGATTTATGGATTTGGTAGATAGGGCTATGGATACTAATACGTTTCCATGATCTGCTCTGGACATCTCACTTAGGTACCTACATGTGTGTACGTTGGGTACCTTAGGCATGTAGGTACTACTTCCTAAGTAAGTACCTCAAGGAGGTACTTGTAGCCGCTAACGGGCTTGCTAACTGGGTGGGCAGGACCGAACCTGCGCATGAGTCTGGAGAACGACCACGGGACTCGTAATTTTCTGCTTTGGCGATACCGCATGCGATTTGATCCCGGCCGTGCCCCTCCTCCGGTTTACCACGGCGCTGTTCCCTAGGTACATACAAGTCATGCCCCACCCGTCCGGCACGCCTGCACGTCATTGGTGATCTGCACTACTAGGTATTTTCTATCCAAGCCCGACGATTGCGACATGAAGTGCGCGACTGCTGGTGTTTGCACCTTGAGACAATATATGTTATGTTAGCTGGCTTATACGCACCCCAGTTGCTTGCTTGGTGTGGTGAGATCTTTCAGCCACGACGGGACGGGAACGTGTGGTTCAGATGTAGACATGTTCGACCACAGGTCTGAAATTCGGCACCCTTCTATATACATACTTAATACAGCATCATATCGACCTGTTACCAATCTATACTTCGTTTAATCATTAGATGACCCGGGACATTAGCACTCTCGTCGCATGCAGTGTGTTTGTTCATGCCGCGCTGGATTTCTCCTTGGACCCAACAATGGACTCCAGACGTCCTGCCATGAGGCGATGTCGCCGTACTACTTCGACCCATTCGTTCTCGAAATTCTCGCCCAGGTCAAGGCTAGCTAGGAGAATACCAAAGTCCCCCCCCAGACGACCCAGACTTCCCGCGCAATACAGAACCTGGGTCAGTAGGCTGTCTCGAGATGCTTGATCTCTGACGCTTGGCAGGTAGATCCGTAGAGTTTCTGTTAGCATCTCGACAAGATGCAGAGGAAACGTGGATAGCGTCGAAGGCATAGATTGCAGTGGATCCTGGGTATGCGACGAGGGTGGTTCTTTTGCCGGCTGCGGCTGCGGCTGCGGAGGGAACACACTCCTAAACATGGAAACAATGGCGAAGCTCTGCTCTCTGAAGATCTCGACATATCGTTTCAGGTACCGTTCGGTCTGTTGACCGCCCGACCATGCACTGCTCGTTGGTGGGTTCTGCTGCTGACGCTGCCTCTCCTGGTCTGCCAACTCACGCAGAGGGTCCAGGGCCTCGAGCATGTTCATAAGTGTCGATAGGCGACATATAAGGAATAAGGCTCCCAGGCCACCGTTGTCGCTAGCCCCATTGGCACTGATATCTCCAGATGAGGTCAATTCAGGCAGGACCCTCTTCAGCCAACTGATCGTCCTAAGGGCTGAGGTCAATTTGAGGCTGGGTGTCCTCAAGCTGGCAATGAGATTCTTGGCCATAAGCTGCATGGCCTCGTCGGCCTGGTTCGAGACTGACGAGACCAGAGGCGAGTCGGGATAGAGGACGTGAAGCCGCCGGACATGGCTGCTCAGATCTAATGCCGACGCATAATTCGCGGTTAAGCTAGATGAGCTAGTTGCAATGGTGGATGAGAGTAGAGTAGGCAGATCGAGGAGGTCAACAACACGCTCGACATTTCGTGAAACGAGCAACGCCGTCTTCCGAGCCTTGAGGAGATCGTTGTCGGCCGATTTATGATAGGTGGTAGAGAAGCGGACTGCAGCATCGTCCAGCCTGGGGATGGCAGCCTTTAGATCGGCCGTCGAGGCCGCTAATGCGGGCAGGGCACGCCGTAGGCTGGCATGGCTCTCGGCAGATGTGATGATAGACTTATGAGAACGCTGGGATAGTCCCTGGAGAGACAGCAATAGGGAATGAGAGTCGTGTGACAGAGTCTGAGGCTCGACAGTCTCGAGCTGGGAAAGCGGCTGCGCAGCGAGACTGGTGAGGTAGTGAAGGGCAGTGGGATCGGGAGACGATGATGGTTCGTGGCCTGGCGACAATGCCGGCGTTAATAGATCATACAGTAGATCGGCCATCTGAGACGAATAGATGGGTAGTCTGAAGTCGTAGTGCAACGAGTGACACTGTGGTTGGTGAAGCCGGTGGTGGTTAACGATCTCAACAATGGGGAACGCCTCGCAAGAACAGTCAAGTGCCTTTTCCCACCAGCACCTGGAAGCGTTTCATCTGCCCCTCCTACAGACAACAGCTCTCATCAGAACTACACCAAACTGTTCAAATCTACCTAATCAATCCTCTCAACCAAGCTGTAATAACATGTTAGTATACGAAACGAAGCACAGGGACGGGCACGTACATAGTAGACCTGATTCACCTGAAGGCTGGAAGAGGCAGCTAGCTTGATTCAGATTGGGCCAGGACCCGTGAGGTGGTGGATTAGGGTACCTAACAAGAGCTGAGGGCATGCATGCTCCTAACAAGGTTATATGTCTAACGGGTGAGGTCCCGCCCAGCTGGAACCTCGAGCCGCTAACTCAGAGTAATGGACCTAAAAGAACTACCTTATGTAAGTAGATACATGTATGCGTACACAGTACCTACCTAGATAGTATTCATCTAGGTAAGGTAGGACGCCATTGATGATTGTCCGACCAGCGTAAATTAATGCCAAGCTACTAGGTACCTCGTGCTTGTCTGAGTCAACACACTACAGTGTTAGTAGACTTTAGTATTTCCTAGGCAGGAGGCCGTGAGCGCATGCGCATGGATTATCATGTGATAGAGAGCCCTGTGACAGCAAGGTCGGTTACCGGCGCAGTACAAAGGTATCTAACCTATGTAGGTAAGTAGGTTACTTCGTACCTACCTCGTGCTTCTGCTCCCGTCGTGCCTCATGCGCATGCAGCACCTAATGAGGTACCTAGGTACATGCCTCTCAGGGCTGGATAGGCCAATCCCAACAATCTAGGAGGAAGGTGCACAGTAGCCTGTCATGCCTGTAGGTAGGTACATACACAACAGGCGAGACACAGGCAGCAGGCAGGTCCACCGCGGCACCAACAAGTAACATCTCGCACCCTCGACACGAGTGTAGAACGAGGCTTCTTATACATACATACATACACCTGCTCCCACACACGACCTCACTCGGCCTCACCACGCTCCACTACGGTCCACGTCACGCTCCATCATCACGCAAGCTGCCGACTATCCTGATCCGACCTCCACTCTTTGTCCGCACCTATATAACGCCCCGACCCACGGGGGGAGGGAGAGCCGAGCCCGCCCGATCGACCGACCGACCGACCGACCGACCGACTGACTTACCTTCTGCTGCCGCAGTTAGCAACAGCAGCAGCAACTCTCTCGCATCCTCCATCTTCCATCGTAGCCATGAAGGACCCCTTCCCCATACCGCCCATCCCGGCCCTCAGCGCCGCCGTGCAGCCCTGGGCCGACT
This sequence comes from Astrocystis sublimbata, assembly GCA_022453515.1. Lineage (NCBI taxonomy): Eukaryota > Fungi > Ascomycota > Sordariomycetes > Xylariales > Xylariaceae > Astrocystis > Astrocystis sublimbata. The sequence goes on along the minus strand of JAJNNY010000006.1, from coordinate 72,286 downwards.
ACTTCAACCTCCCGACGCTCCCCCTGCACATCCACGAGGTGCTCATAATAGCCGCCTTCTACGAGTTCATACGCAGCGTCGTCGCCCCCGCCCTGTCCTCGCGCATCTTCCCCCGCCAGTATGCCGCCCTGTCCAAGACCAAGAAGCTAAACTGGGACGTCCACGTCGTCTCCTTCGTCCAGAGCACCACCATCAACATCCTGGCCCTCTGGGTCATCTTCGTCGACGACGAGCGCCGCCAGATGGACTGGCAGGAGCGCCTGTGGGGGTACACCGGCGCCTCCGCCATGATCCAGGCCCTCGCCGCCGGCTACTTCCTCTGGGACCTCTGCATCACCGCCTCCCACGTCAACGTCTTCGGCCTCGGCATGCTGGCCCACGCCATCAGCGCCGTGCTCGTCTACTCCCTCGGCTTCGTAAGTCCATCCACCCCCGATGCTCTGTTATGCTCTCCCTGGCTGTTCGCCTTGGCTGACAACCGAATCGCCATGAGCAGCGCCCCTTTGTCAACTACTACAGCTCCGTCTTCATCCTCTGGGAGCTGTCCTCGCCCTTCCTCAACATCCACTGGTTCTTCGACAAGCTGGGCATGACCGGGTCGCGCGCTCAGCTTTACAACGGTCTCGTGCTCATCGCCACCTTCTTCTCCTGCCGTCTGGTCTGGGGCACCTGGCAGTCCGTGCTCGTCTACCGCGACCTCTGGGCCGGCATCAACCAGGGGCCCGACTTCATTGCCGGTCTGACCAGCCTCGATAAGGAGGGCCATGTCGCCATATCTGTCCCCGGGCGGTATACCGAGAGCATGCGCTTCGTGACGCCCGACACCGAGGTGCCCCTCTGGCTGGCCGCCGTCTACGTCGCCAGCAACATGACGCTGAACTCGTTGAACTTCTACTGGTTCTTCAAGATGATCGAGGCCGTGCGCAAGCGCTTCGACGGCAAGGAAGACGGCGTCAAGGAGAAGGTCGCTGTCCCGGCTACCAATATCGACGGCACTGCGTCGGGTGTGAGCACGGGGACGGAGAAGGGGGCAGCTACAACGCGGCCCCGGAGGCGGACGATACTCGACGGCGAGGATCCGGACGCGCCGCCGCCGATCTGACGGATGGGTGCACACTCATTTAGGAGCGCGCAGCCTGTCTATCGCCACATCCTTGTGGTTGATCATTTTCCGAGACCTTGTCTTCGAGATGGTCGTGTTCAGACTTTGTTCTTGATCCGCTTTGGAGGTTGGGCTCAATTTCTCAGCATAGTAATATTGAAGACGCCACACAAAACAATAATCACTACCACCCGAAACGGCCGTCAACATACTGGAAGGTAATATGAGTCACTGATGGCCAGCCATGTCCATTTGTGCCTCTTGTATCACTGGCAGTATTCTTATTAGAAGGGACATCAACAAGGATAGGTGTGGTTCCCAAGAGAACCAACCATTAGATGAATAGAATTAGCAATGAATAATTAGTTGGGTTACTACTACTACTTCTGCGGATCTATGTACTTTGGTGGTGGTGGTGGTGGTGACATGTATTTTGTTTGCTTTTTGGCTACTGCTAAGTAAAAGAAGTCAAGCTCTCTTGGCTGTTCTCCAACGTAGTGTCTGCACGAGCATGGAAGAAGAAGAAAATAGCCGAATTGGACAACCATACCCAGATGCAAATGCCACACGTCGTACTAATCCAATGAATGACCAAGGGCCAGAATCGAACGTCCTCCTAGGTAGGTGCTGGATGCATGCATGTCCTCTCCCGAAATCCTAGGTTTACGTGAGGCCACCTGTGCAAGTACAACATTTCTTTCATATTACAATCTATACAAGAGCGTATTAACAACAGCAGAACAGCTTTGTGGCATCGCACCATGCCCGCTGAGGGCGCCTTGGTGGAGGCTCGATTTAGAATCCGAAGGGGTTTTGGGGAGCTTTGAGGGGTTAGCATACACGGAAACACTTGCCAAAGGGTGGTCGAGCCACTTACTAGCTTGAGAAAGGTTGGCACGGCGGCCAGTCGGCTGCGGTGTGATTTTGGGGGCAACGCCGAACCGGACTGGCGGCGCAGGACCGGTCTGCTGAGGCTGCAGGGGAGCGATAGGTGGCGGTTGCTGCTGCTGCTGCTGCTGCTGAGGAGGTTGCTGTTGTTGCTGACCGTTCATGCCTGGATTGTAGCCCCCGCCGAAACCCCCAAACCCGGTCTGCTGAGGCTGTATACTGGTCCTTTGTGGCTCCAATGCTTGTGGTAGGAACGAGTTGACGCCTGTCTGCTGTGGGAACTGTGGGGAAGCTTGGAAGTTATTCGGATAACCTGTAGGTTGCGCAGGGATGGGCGAAAACTGCTGGGCGCGTGGGTCCGCAAAAGGGCTCTGTTGCATTTGAGGCGTCATGAACGGCTGCGGATTTCCATACCCGGTGGGTTGCATTTGCATGAACCCCTGACCGGTGGGTTGCTGGAAGTTGCCCAGGAAAGGTGGCTGTTGCTGCTGGAAACGCTGTTGGGAAAGTTCGTTCAGGCTTTGTCCAGGGGGTGCAATCCCGGTGACCTGGGCTTGCAACGGCATTACTGGTGGCGCGAAACCACTTGGTTGGGCTGATTGCGGCGCTGAAAGCGGGCGCGGCGGCGGCGGTGGCATGAGTGCGCCTTGACCACCTGTCACTTGAGGTGGCGTTGGCCGCTGGCGGTTCCCAAGTCCTAGGTTGAGCGGTTGTGCCGGTGTTGCCGGCCCAGTTGGGGTGGCAGGGATACCGGTAAAGAAGGACGGTGTAGCACCTTGAGGTTGAGCCACAGCTTGAGCCGACTGAGCTGGGTTGGGCCCCTGAGTCTGTTGCGGCTGGAGAGTAGGGACAGGAGCCGGCGGTTCCATCTTCGTTGGCTCCAGGGGTGCACTGAGTAGAGAAAGGTCCTGCATAGCCTGTGTAGGTGGTGCCGGTGGCTGCACAGACGTCGACTTGGGCTCAGGGGTGGGAGCTGGCTTAGCTTGGGGTGTTGGTTGTCTGGCCGGCTTTACGTCCCATGCGTCATCGTCGAACCCTCTACTGGCTTTATCAGGAGCATTCGACCGCGACTCCTCGGAGGACGGAGATGTAGACTGCCTTAGTTCACCGTTCTTCGACTGCGAAAGCGCCTTGGCGTCGATAACATCGCTTGTTTGGACAGACGGCGCAGGGCGACCTTTTCGCGTGTTGTTTCGAAGCGTGCCTCCTGGCCCTGAGAATAGACCGCCTGCAGACCCATTGTCCCCGTCGCTGTCTCCCGCCACTTTCTTTTTTCCATCTCGATCGAATTTCTTATCCAAAAAGCGCATGACCTTGATGACGTCGCCTTCCTTCAGACCGAGGTTGCGTAGAACAGTAGCATCGACGTCGGGCAATACACTCTCGTCCATAGAGTCCCTAGCAAATGCTTGGGCGTATCGTTCACACAGTCCGACAGCAACATCGCACGATAGGAAGAATTGAAACCAATCATAGTCCGACTTCGGGGCTTCTACAGACGCTCCGATGCTACTGCTCGGTGGAGGGGCTTTCTTCTTGTTGTTGTTGTTGTTGTTGTTTCTCGTGGTGTTTGCCCGCTTGACGTCCGCTAGAGGCTTGTCCTCGTCGAGCGAGATTCCCATTGTGCGCTCAACGTATTCAATATCCTCCTTTGACATCTTAGCCAAAGGGACGGCGATTTTGACCCCGTTCATTTTGTGCAAATTGATCTTCCCATCTTTGAGACCCAAGAACTGAGCCTCAACACTGAACGATTTCGATCGGTCTGTCCAGACACGCACTTTTGATGGATCCGGCTCTGTAGGTAGTGAGGTTAGAGCGGAAGCTCGCGGGACGAGCCTCGATTATGAACTTACTTGACTTGGATGAGCTTGATGTGCCTGATGTGCCTGCCCGACTGGAGTCTGCGCGCCCGTTTTCGCGTTTGCTCCGCTGCTGTATAAAGATATTAGCACAGTCCATAAAAGAAAGACTATTCTATCTCGACGAAGCGCTTTCTGGGCCCTACCTCTGCTGCTTTTTGATCCTTCAAGACGGCTTCTCTTGTCAGACGCGCCTCCTCTTGCCGGTTTTGTGCGACGGTAGAGATTCCCGCTTTGATACCAGCTGTTGCTGGAACTGCCACGCTATCCCCCCTTTCAACATAGCTGCTTGGTACGACGCCCTCCTTTCCATTTTTGAGCCGTCGAACTTGCCACCATTCATCGCTCTTCGTGTCGTCGAGAATCATCACTTCGTCGCCTACAGCCACCGTGACTTCATCGTCTCCTTGGGCCATAAAATCATACAATATCTGACCGTGCTTTTGGCTGCTTTTTCCGGATCCTGCGGCGATTACCTCGCGAAGGCCCTCGGCTTTCACAGCCCCGGATAACTCTCCGAGCATGCTCACGATCTCTTCTGCTGTATCCTTGGCTCCGGCGTGAAAATCGATACTTTTGCTCGGCCTGACCAGTTCGAGAAACAAGTGCTTCCCTTCCCTTGAATAATGCGTCATCTTTTCAGCAGTCCACTCCTGGGAAGGGCCATCTTGGGTTTTCTCGGGAGCAATCAGAATAACACCAGTTTTCAGATTGACCCCCAAGGTTGTAGGCATCTTCTTCTTCTTGCCCATTATAGAAACCATCTCGTTGATGTTATACAAATGAAAGCCACCAGGTACCGGGGGACTGTAAGGTTGTTGGTGGTTGTCATGGTCGTCGCTATAACGTCGACTTGAAGTTCGTTGTGGAAGCGGAGGCGATGCCACATACTGGTCATTTGACACGGCTGATTGAGATCGTGGTCGAGCTGGCAGAGCTGGGCTCGGTTCGTCATCGGGCTCCTCTACGTACTGCCTAGGCTGGCGCGGAGGGACGGTAATCGGGGGCGGAGTGGCAGCACGCGCAGTCGATCTTCCTGCCATGACATTTGCTAGACTGGCTGCCGGGCCGCTCGGCGACGCAGGAGAGGCTATGGAAGTTGGACGGTCTGGGAGGGGAGGGCTCTGAGGCACGTCCGGCTCGAGAGGCACCGCAGGTCGCGCAGGCAGTGAAGGCGGCGCAGCCTCTTCTTGCTCGGTCTCATGCTGAGGTTCTTGCCGAGCGGTTAACGAGCTCATCTCTATGTAGTTGGCCGGCACGAAACCGAAGTCCTTCTCGTAGCCGACAAGAATCCAATCCGGGTCGGAAGCATCGTATACACGTAATGCGGCGTCCTCGGGAAACGACAGCTCTTCGTCGGTTTGGCGTGTATATTCGTAAAGGGCCCGTGCCTGCCCGACGGGGTCGGCCTGTTCATCACATCACTTTAGCAGCTGTCCTCTCGAGCCAAGAGCGCTCGCAGGGGACAGAACGTACCTCTTCGACGTAGTTGTTAGGTACTAGACCAACGGGCTCGTCCTCGTCATCGCCCCTTGCCTTTTTCTTGGCTTTCCACCAATCATCCTCCTGGCTCTTCTCTACCACGAACAACAGATCGCCCTCGGCTATGGCCAGCTCGCCTTCGGACTGTGGTGCATAGTCGTAGATAGCCTTATATACGCCCAGAAAACCCATGTTGGTGGGAGGATAGGGGCTTGGTGGTAGCCTGGTCGGTCGGTCGAAGCCGGGTGGCTGGCGAGACACGGACTCGTCGAGATGCTCAGCTAAGGGGGGGGGGGGGGGGGGGGGGGGGAGACCAGTTCGAGAGGTTTGCGCGTAACAGCGAGCAACGATATTGTTGATTATCACGTCTACTCGGTACTCGTAACGGTACGGCAGAGGGAGGGATCGAGCCGTGATTCCTACCTCAAGCTTCCTTTACGCGGCCGTCTCGAGACAGACGACGAACACACGGGGAAGTGATCGCCGCGGACAGATCTTACGCCAGGAGGTACCGGGAGTATCGGGTTGCGCGCGAGATCAGTACGGCCAGTGGGTCATGGAAATGAGAGGCCAGAGACGGTGCCGAGACAAATCATAGGGCAGGCCAACTTATCTACGTCGGCGGGCGAACACACACGGACAGACTGGATAGATCTACTTAGGTAGGTGGTGAACACAAGGAATGATGGACCTTTGGAAGCCTTACGATGATGACGGTAGGGGTAGGGGTAGGGAGATGTTATCCATGGTGTAGGTACCTAGAGGTACCTATGCGCCAACCTACAATATGTTCGCTACGCCACCGAGACGGGCGAGACGGGTCGGCTCTGCACTGCATCGGTTTTAGGCATGAACCTACATATGTACCTTCTCCACTCACCCCTTGTGCATAGTACGCACTTAAGGAGCTGCAGGTGTAAGTACATGTAACTTAGCGTTGGCAAACAGACAGCATACCCCTGAGATACATGTACCTTACCTACCAAGAGGTAGGCGAGGTAGGAGGTATGCAATGCAATGCTTCCAAAGTTCAAACACTCATTCATGATTTTCTACCTTATTTTACAGGAGCTATCGCTACATGGGCTACACATGTTCCATCAGACTATAGTGTATAGATTCTATGTGAATGTCTTCCCCATCGTGCAAATTGCTTCATCAATCAATACCTGGTTAAGAAATACGGACCTTATCCCCGCACCCACCTTTTCTACCTGTATTGTATGCTCTAGTCAGATGATCCTCTAAGTCCTTATTGTAGTATTTCAAGCTCCAGAAAATGCTATTCCCATCAACCATGACGTCCTTTCATTCTAGCTAAATTCTCCATGCACGTATAAGAACCCTATTCGCGATGGCCGAGTCTGTTCCTTGCCTGGGCCGCCTATTCTCTTCCGCTACTCTTTCTGTTATGGTGACGTGACGAACCCGCATCCTCCGACCTCAAGCTGTCACGCTTCGAAGCCCTTGCCATCATCCCGGGGATGTATCGAGGCTCATGACTGGATAGATGCATGTTCTGTAGCCCGTCTGTTGGGTACGACGGCTCCCGCTGTGTCTGTGGGAGGGGAGAGCTGGGGACCGTGCCCCCTGTTCCGCTACGCGCGTCTAGGTAAGAACTACTCGTCTCGGCTCGTGTGCTTGACGCACCAAGCTGCCCACCCTCGACGGTACTTTGCCTAGAGACTGGACGCTTGAAGTCGGACACAGCAGTGCCAGTGGCCACATTTGCCTTTGAGAACATAAGGTCAGTGGAGATTCGCCAGAGACAATTAGGAAGTGAGCGGGCTCAGAGATTGTGCTGTTTCGTCGTCGTTCAATGAATCGAGCAAAGCGGTCAATGGCGACTAAGGGGATGTCGGGGATGGGCGTACCAAAAATGGCGAGGGGGCGTTAAGCCCGTTTGCCGTTTCATACTCCTGTTCAAAGTCGGGATTTGTGTACCTCGCGATCCTGTTATGCGTTAATATCTTTCTAATCGAGGGGAAGGAACGCACGCACATTCGATGTTCCTCCACCCAGGTTTGATGCCTGAACTCTTCTCGCCGGTCGGGAATGTTCGTCTTAATCATCTTATTACCGTCCGCGCCGGGCAGGCTGAAATTCTCTCCCAGCCAGGACTGTTTGATTGAGTGTTCATAGCCACTTTGCTTGACCGAGTTCTTCGCCAGCTCACACATGTCTACTGGGCTGAGTTTCCATATTTGCGCTGCCACGGCATATTCCTCCATCAACGGCTCCCTAGTGAAGGCAAACTGCAACGGATCGTCCGTAGACAGCGACACGTTCAGACCACGTCTGAAATATTGGATGAACGGGTTTCTTTCGTACGCGAGGAATAGCGCGTTGTTGCTAAGAGGAGACATGGCAATCCCGATCTGCTCAAGGTAGAAAATGTACTGCAACAGGGGCACTTTGCGCAGAAGCAGCCCGTGGCTAATGCTGTGGTTGCAGAGCAGAGCCACAGCCAGATGCTCCACGTCCCCGGCTTCACCGCAATGCGGCCGGAGCAAGAATGTATTGAAACCACGCTGTCGACGCCAGTGGTTGAGCGAAGCCATGTTAGAGAACAGATAGTAGATCCAGTAACTATATGGCGGGTTCTGCTGGGAATCCCATTCTTTGGGAACAGGAAACTTCTTGAAAAGGCGGCGCTCGACCTTGCTCTCGTCATCGACACTGTCGAATCCTATAACCCGTTGGAGGAAGACGTGCAGCTTTGGGTGCGAACCTGGGTCCTTGGTTACCTCAAACAGTGGCTGGAAAATATTCGTCACAACTTGCTCAAAAGTACCCATCAGACCGCTTGCTTTATAAACGTCATACAACCGAGGGATCTGAATTAGCCATCGAACATTGTGCGAGAATAACTTGTTGTCAACAACCCATGCCGCAAGCTTATCCCACTCGTCTAGCGATCTACCGTAGATGGAAATGCGCCACTCCACCATCTGGTACTTGCTCGATTCAAGATCGGATATGACCTCCTTGGTGATCTCGGCTAGATATCGGCCCTGGATGTGATTGTCTGTCTTAAGGAAAATAGTCCGCAGCCGTGACTCGCCAATTGGGTTATATTTCAGATTGAACTTGTCAAACCGGTGGAAGGAGTCGGTATGCGCCTGTATACGTGGTCAATTAGTGCCCCTTAAATGACACAAGGTGGGTTATACACACATGCATATCCAGGGTGTCAATGCTCAAGTCGTATGCCGTCAGTTTGATACTTTCGAACACCTCTCTGAGGGTAAGGTATTTGCCATCCCTGAACAGCACGTATTCATCGGGGCATTTCTTCATCTTACTCTTGATGAAACGGAGAAGATGTTTCTGATTCATACAAGCGGAATGATGAACGTGTGTGTCCACCTTTCTCACGTTGTAGAAGTCGCGGTGCGGAACCTTCTTGGTATCGGCCGTCTCCTGATACTCGTTGAGAAGTGCGTATAGCTTAAACTTGCCTTCCAGATACTGCAATCGCCGGAAAGCGAAACTTTTGCTTGGTCCGTTCGATGACACCAGCAATATCTTTTCGAGATCCATATAGAAGTCCTTGATGGTAGGAACACCGACGACTGGGGTGTTGGCGGCCTCAGCAGCTGTGTTCTCGAAAACTTGGTATACGCCACTCTCATCCAAGCGAAAGGTGAATTCACTGGCTTGAGGGAGAGGTGATAGATCATCCATATCAAAGTCCTCGCCGATGTCTTGCCCGGCCTTGCGCCTCTTGAAGGGCTTCTTACGCCGCCCGTCCCGCCCATCGAGTTCTCCATTCAGAGTATCATTCTCGCGCGTGGCAACACCACCCTGCGGTGGGAGAACGATGCTATTGCTCATGCTATTGGCACCAGTGTTTTGGCCATTTGCCTGCTGATCGGGTGGGGGAGGGTCGGTCCAGGCAGGTTCTGGCGGAGGCGGGTAGATCTGCCAGCTCGGATCGTCGTTGGGGTTATCCCCATCGCGCTGCAGAGACAAACGGATGTATTTATGACGGATATCGAGGACCTGCTGTATGTTCTGGAATATTTCGCTCAGTTCAGCAGTGATGTGCGCTTCATTGTCACCGGAGGCATCCGCGATGCCGATGGGTGCCACACCGGGGAGCTCCATGTTGGCTTGCGCCGGCTGCCAGTCCGATGAATCCTGCCGCATAAAGCGGTGGGTAGGTTGGCGTCCAACATAGCGGGAGCCAGTATGGTGACCTAGGGACGGGCGGGTAGCCGTCCGGGGAGCTATGTAGGAACCGCGAGGCACCGGGCTGGGAGAGCCTTCGATATGCGGAAGACTGTAGCTCTGGGCGGCAGGCGGCAACGAGAGGAGACTGGGCCTAGCAGGCGCCTGTGCTTGCACACCTACACTAGCACTAGCACCAGCACCGGCGGCGGCAGCGGCAGCGGCAGCGACTCCAGCTCCGGCTCCGGTGCTTATGCTTGCGCCCGGGCCGTCGTTGGGCGCAGTCGGGGGGCTGCCCTGGGGGGTATTCTGCGAATGACTCCAGCTGCCGCCATCGTTCTTGAGGAGATCGCGCTTGCTTCGCTGGTAGAAGAGCTTGGCATCGGTCTGGGACATCTGGCGCTCAGCTACTGGATCGTAGAAGGTGGTCTTCCTAGGGACATCCCGAGGTAGCATGCCGTCCTCCAGCGCAGGAGACGACTCATCCTCGTCGTCGTCGTCATCGTCGACGCCGGCATGGATACTGGCGCCGCCTGTGCGTTGCGACGGGTGGCCGCCTTCGTCCTCGTCCTCGTCCTTGTCGTGCTCGTCGGCCGAGTCGTGGTGTTCGAGGTCGTGGGTAAAAGTGTCGGATCCATCGTCCTCATCGAAGTCGACAGGCGGCCGCTGCGACTTCGAACGCGAGGATGCTACATGATCCTGTCAGCGGACGGGATGTGGGACGTGGGGCGAGTGACGAAGGTCAAGCGGGCGTAGAGAAACACAGAGGACTGACGGGACATGTCGCAGTTCGTCGGTAGAAGGTCGAGGGTCGAGGGTCGAGGGTCGCAGGATCTGCTGGAGAGAATGTGTAGAGGAGACGGTGTCAAGATGGACCAAAAGATTCGAGTTCCCTTGTCCGCTTGTCGGAACGGTTGGGGACGGGCAAGGGACAGTCGAGATGGGGCAGCAATAACAAAGGCCTGACAGGGACGGACGGACTGACTGACAAAGCTATTGTGCAAGTAAAAAAATAAGTAAGTATGGAGGGGGGGAGGAGAATAAAAAGACCAACTGCCCAAGTCGAGATGCAAGTGAGAATGTAATAGTTAGGTAGTAGGTAAGTAGGCATGGTCTCGCCAGTCACAATTCCAGTCGCAGGCTCGTGGTGTGCGGGAGATGGACCCCACTGAAGCCCACCATGACCCACTATAGCTACGTAGTGCCCCGCCAGCCAACGTCAATCACCTGGACCTACCTAGCTAGCCTGCCTAGGTAGCCCCTAGCTACCTAGCTCGCTAGCCAAACCAATATTGCGACCTCGCACTGCGCACTGCGGTGCACCCTGCAGGGGGACGCGAGCGGGCAGCAGCGGGCTCGGCGCAGGCCCGCCGGTTCTAGGTTCGAGCTAACCTAACCTTCTCCCGAGCGAGGGGTTCTGTCCTGTCATGCCTGTGGCGGACGGGACAAGCGAGCAGGGGGCGCGTTGCTTAGCACAGCGGGTATTGCTTGGCATATGCCGATCTCGAGTTACCCGCTATGGAATTTCCGTCCAAGTACTGCCGATACCTATCGGGCGAGTGAGTACCTTAAGTTGGCGTAGATCAACCAGTATCAGGTGGTTTTATCACATAGCACTGGCCAAGTGGATTATGAGGACTAATAGTATCATGGTAGTTAGGAGACTGCGTATAAGATGGAGGTCTTAGACGCAATAGTTTCATACTTGGGAATCAGGACGGCCCGAACCTTCACGCCGTCAGAAGCAGCTTTCCGCAGTGCACTCTCGAGAGCCTGCTGGTCCTGGCTCATCTGAGGGCTGAAGACATCGTCGAGGCTCTGATATCCCTCGAGGGACTGAAAAGTTGCCGGTATAAGCGAAGCTTTGGGTCGTTCTTGGACCGTGGGCTTGAAGCCTGTGTAGTAGGGCATAGGGACAATGATCTCTTCTTTCTCGTCACAGATCGACCAACTCAGGGCATCAAGTACGGATATAACCCCAGGAAGGATTCAAACAAAACATCATATACCCCTCACGGAATCATGTAACTTGGGTTTCGAGTTGAAGGATGAGGCGAGTGCTTTCCTCAGACGTGGTGGGCCCCTTGGGCCAACTTCATACCCTGGTGGAATTTTGGAGTTCTGGAATGTGAAGGTTGGTCCAATCCAGTCGAGTGTGCTCACTGCTATTCATGTATGTACCAATCTCGTGTTGCAGGAGAGTATTCTCAGCCATTCCAAGGACTACACTGGCCACTTTTTTAAAGGTGTAATTCAGCATAGAAGACTAAGGACGAAGGCAAAGTATCCTACTTATAAGCCTCCGGATTTTTCGGGATTCCAGACGTTAGCCTGCATACCTTCCACTTTGTCCCGGGGATGGCCTCGTATAACATTGCGAGCAGATCTATGCCAAAGCCCATATTTCCGAGTTATTTCCCCAGTCTCAAGATGCGATGTTCCGCTAAATCCTAACTATTCGTGTCCTTAAAGCGTACAACGACCAGAACTGAAATACTCAATGGCCCACGAAAGGAACAAGATGTTCATATTGGACACGCTACCCCGGATATCAGCTTTATGTCCACTTAGGAACAACGTGAGAGAAGACAGAGCACAAAAGGTAAAAGACTTGGAGCTAATTACCAATAACTTTAGTACGAAACGAAGCTCTTGAGCGAAGGGCGGGTCACTGATCGTGGGAAGGTTTGAACGTACTGTATAGGAATACCTAGCTAGCTTAGAAGCATTTACCATAAGAGATACTTTCTAATAAGAGGCTTGTCAGACGCCTGCTTCGACATGCGATAACCAAGCGCATCCTGAAAGAACTAGTACTAGAGTTCGTGGCACATACTAAGATCTCCAAGTTCTTAGCCATCCCCTATATCAGTGCCTGGGCCACGTTTGAGAGTCACGATACCTGGCTAGCTATTCCTAGAGTAAGGTTGCCTTATTGCTATGAAACAAAGATGGCGCCATTTTAACATAGATGCTCTACACTAGGTCGGAGAAGCGATTGAGAAATGGCGGTCCTCCACATAAGCCAATGAGACTGTAACCATGTTCCATGTCCGAACCACGCTCTTACAGAATATCCAAGTTCGAGCTACTCCTTGTACTGTACTCATATTCACAGGCCTTCGCCCTTACCAACAATGGAAAGTCAGTATTCGAAGTCCTTGGCTCAGATCCTGACGCGGCGATACGTTTTGCAGGCGGCATGAAATCCCTAGATCATGTTCCGGGTTGCGGAGACGGTTTCGTTTACAAGGCCTACGATTGGGCCTCCCTCGGAAACGTACACATTGTGAATGTGGGTGGACAACGAGGCTCAGCCGCGATATACCTGACAAGTATGTAAATTTGCCAACGTCAAGCTGCTTGTTCAGAATGCGGCCCCGGTCATCGAGGGCGCCGACTCCGCTGTTCCTGCCCAGTTGAAAGAGCGCGTGAAGTTCGAGAAACACGACCTCTTTGCAGATCAGACGGTGCAAGCAGACGTCTATTTCTTCCGCATGGTTCTCCTTTCTTGGGCCGATAAATACGCTGTCAACATATTGAAAGCTCAGATTCCTGTCCTCAAGCCCGGAGTAAAGATCCTCATCCAGGACGCATGTATGCCGGGGCCGAATAGTGCAAGTCCATTATGGAGAGAGCGAACTATGAGGTATGCAACTGTATCTAGGATAACAGGTGAACTCGTATGCTTATCGACAAAAATCCGCTAGGTCGGTTGACATGGCGTTGAAATTCTACTTCAACAGCTACGAAAGACATCTGGACGAATGGAAGTCACTTCTCGCAGCGGCAGATAAGCGATTTGTCCTTCACAAGGTGCATGAGACCATGGAATCTCAATTGTCGGTCCTTGAAGTTCACTGGGATGTGTAACTACATGGCAGTTCATTAATTCCAGGCTTGTCGGCTCACTGAGCTATCAGGTGTATCGCGTAGCGGTTGATTTCTATTCTCAACAAGGCTAGATATTTCTTGGCTCGCATTCTATCATTATTTTGGTCAGACTCGCTATGGGGGTACGGTTTTGAGACTGCGTCGACCAAAGTGCAAGACATGCTTAGTGTGACAACCCAGCAAATACCGCAAGCAAAAAAAAAAGTATTTAAAAAATGCAACTTGAAGTATGTCGTCTCCACTACAATAGGGCAGGACTTGGAACTTGTTCATCTTTTGATATCTTGAAGACGTACATAACGCACGTATTTGCTGTTGGAGGACAGCACAACAGCCTTGGATCATCAAGCTTTAGATTCTGGGGGGCTGGCTTACCAATGTTGGTCCATACCAATGTAACTCGCCGCAAGCAGCCTATCAAACTGCCGATGAAGCCCTGGTGTCAGCCGAAAAATTCATTCTGATCTGGCACAGGCAGAGTATTAGAGTATGCACTGCCGCTAATTGGCCATTATTCAGGCCGAGTGTCTTACTTTTTGCAAGTGTAACAATTATGTGAAATGAATGTTGCTAAGTTATACTATTAACATAGTATGTAGGTTAGGTGCCTGGGTTCTAACCTCAGCCAGACCGAGAATGAAAGCCTGCATGGTACCTTGGATAGGTACCTACTAGATACCTACCTACTAGAGTCAAGCCAGCTCTATCATACTCTCAGTTATTCTTCTATTATATTTGCATGGAATCGAAGCTAGTAATGGGCCTTTACGAATACATGTACGGGAGCCGTCGTAACCACCTTGCGATGCTGATGCTAGTGACTCGGGTAGGAAGGGCTTGCGAATAAAGGGCTACAGTTGTATAAAGTTGCTATTACCACGAATGAAACAAAATGAGCGAGACCGTATGCGATTTGCCTTCAGACCCATGCGGGCTTTAATTTCATGATCCCCCCATGTCTTAACTTTTCACATGCTTAATCATATTCAAATGCAGCTGATTAATGTTTACACAACCCGCCCCTTACACAATTGTGCCTTGCGTTCGATGATAGAAAGGGGTTCTCATTTTTGTTTGGGAAACACAGGCGCTGCTTGCATAAATATGCCTCGGAACAAGGCACCGGGTCGTTGTGTCTATTTCTTAAGAAGAATGGAAATACATACCTGCAAAGGTTCAGTCATACATAGCGCAGGGAAGCAAGCATATTGCCTTCGTGGCTTCAAGCATCTGCAAGACTAGGTACAACTTAGAACCAACCGATTTGCAGCAGTACACCCTAGCCCTAAGGGCTACTAAGGTACTAAACAGTCACATATATTCATGGTGCCAGCGGCAGAGGACCCAGTGACAATGATCACGCGATACAATATATTGGACTAATATCAATGTCACCGCATTCCCACTGTGCACGGAATCTGCGCGCGTGATCTGTCGTGTAACAACTTGCTACCTAGCTAGCTACCCAGTCTTGCTGCTATCCGCTCTCGGTCGAGGAGGTGCTGGTGTCTTGTCCTTCGAGTCGAGAGAGTACAAGGCTCCGGCTGAGAATACCACAACGGCTCCCGTCAACGTCCCCGTAGCAAGGCGGTTGCCGAAGAGCCAAATGCTCAGCAGTAGACTTACCAACTTGCGTATGTTCAACACAATTGTCACAGTTAGTGCTGATACTTCCGCAGCCAAGAGGTTGACGCCCCGTATACAAGCGTATTGCGTGAGAACATTGAGGACCAGGTATGTTACCTGACTGGGAAGATATATACTCTTTGCCACCTGCTGCCAGCCCTCGGGTAGGGCCATTAGATTCGCATTGTCTATTGGTAGCACCAATGGTGGGCTGTCCACGAGACGCATGAACTGGCGGACCAGAGACTTGGCGAAAGGTAAGAACAACGGAAGTGAGAGAATATGCGAGTAGAACAAGTTCTCCTTCCAATGCTTTCCATATTGTTGATACGTGTCCTCCGTGTATAGGCCCATTACCGCTGACAGAACCTGGGCAACAAAAAGGATCACGAGGCCTGTACTGAAGCTTGGCGCAGACGTCTCAGGAGACGAATCAGCAGCGGGTTGCTTGCATTATTGTTAGTCTATGACGGCTTGTCCAGTATAGAGAAACAAGCGGGCCGGAGTCTTACCTTGGTTTGTGCATCAGACCAGGCGGCGGTGATGACGCCTATCGTAAGTAGCACGACGGCAATGACTTGAACTCGTGAGTATCTTTTGCCGTACAGGGCGCCAGCGGCTATTGTTGTTATACTACCGCCGGAACGTAGGATAATGTGAACAGGGACTGAGATATTGTAGCTGAAAGCGTGGTTGTTCAACAGATTGATGCCAAAGAAGAGCACAATATTGACCAGCCAGCGCCGAATAGGCACTTGATTGGGCTTGATGAAGAACGGAGGCCTCGTAGCGTCGAATTGCGAGACGTAACCCGTGACTGCAACGAAGAGAAATTGTACGAAGGTCAAGAGAGTCCCTATAGAAGCAAGGTAGTGAGCGTCTATCCATATATGAATAGGAGTCAAGATGGAGCAGGTGGCATGGAGACCGTACCGCTTGCTGGTTCAACCCTGTAATACGGTCAGGAACATGGACGTGAACATAGCGAGGCGGATAGGGGGCCGCGCTCACTTGACGATCGCTTCGAGCGCGAAGACCTGTATGCGCAGCTATAATCAGGTACTGGCCGGATAAAAGGGACGGGCTTCAACGCACATTGGAGCAGCAGCCACCAAAAATCAGTGCCAGCATCGCCCCGATAGACAGCCACTGCGGGATGGTTTCGATGAAGATGCGGCCCGCAAGACCGGCAATCTTGGAATATGTCGACCGCTGATCGTGGATACCGTACAGCTCGGCCTGTTCAAGCGAAGGGGCGGCATTGATAACCTTGGGCGTGTCGGCGCCACTGGTCCGGGCAACGGCATGCGACTCGCGCAGAGTCTGGCGCCTTCGGGGAGCCGATCGACTCGTCATTTCGGCGAGGCCGCGGTTGCGCAGCGCGTGACGGTTGGGAGTGGAGGGGCAGATAGACGACGACGAATTCGCTAAGCAATGGGAACGCGACGCAACTTGTGCTATCAGCATGTTAGTCGAGATGCATGCTCCAGTCACCCTGCGCGCAAATCGAGTCCAAGCAGAGGGGTGTGCTACCGCATCAGACCCAGCGTAACGTACCATGCCCTGAGGTGGCTATTCAAAGATCAAGATCTGAGGCTTTTGGTTATTCTGCAGCACCTGCGTGTGTACCTTTGGTAGGTAGGTAGGTATGTTTTGCGAGAAGCACCAAACCCCCCCAAGCCTCGGACGGGTGGCCCGATGTCTGTACTGCGCTTCTAGGGAGGTAATGGCCAGTACCAGCGTTATGGCTCGAGGCTGGAGAACGAGATGGAGGACGAGGCGGGCTGTGAGGTGACGGTGGGCTGTGAGATGGTAGATGTATTACCCGTCTGTCTATGTGGCTTGATCGCGCCTGGTTCAAATTCCAAGATTGGCACTTACCTTAGCTACCAGTGCCTACATCATGCCCAGGTGTATTACCTACATAGAGGTACATGTAGGCAGGTACTACTAATAGCGCAAGTGCAGTACCACCGATATGCTGGCTCAGTGGGATGCAGGGCGGGTACCTGCCGACGGGAACGGTATTGACGGGGAAGAGGCCACTAGGGTCTGTGTTAGAGTGGTCCAGTCGTGCCAGGTACATACATATACATGCATACCTCGTTGTAGGTACTTACCTCCGCGACTGCAAGTTGGGTTGGCCAAACATTCAACCGTTCGCCGTTGTTTACGAGTATCTGATAGGAGAATACTAAATGATAATCAATGTGCAGCTCCCATAACATACCTATGAATAGGAGTGCACGAATTGCAAGTAGGTACCTACTAGGTATGTGGCTATGTGTAGGGACATAGGTATATGTAGCTTTTCCATGGTTCTCCCAAAATGGCATCTCATTTTGACTGCGAAGGGCTAGGTAGCCAAGAACGATGATAGTGACAGCCAGGTCTCGTATTTCTAGGTCTCTGACCGGTCTTGGGCACTGACGCATTGCGCACTGATATGCTCAGCTCCAACAAGAACCTTGAAACCGTCATATCCATGCTCCTGTATGCCCAACCTCTCCGGCCTGAGGTCTCTTCTTCCCGTTTCTAGTAGGTACCTACCTAGTGAGCATTATAAGCACGGCTGTGCTGGCGCTGATTCGATCGGGGTCGACTACAGTATATGTACAGGTAAGTGCTAAATTCATGCGTCACCCGACATGTCGATATTGACCATATACATTCACGAGCGCCATGCGCCTATACAACAACAAACATGGTACTTCGTCTGTATTGCTGGTCTCTTTAGTGTCTATGCTACTGAGGTGAGGATGACAAGGATGCGCCCTCCGGCTGGAACAAGCTGCGCCTTGATGAAATGGCTTGGCCACTTCTCTTTCTCCATTTTGCCTGTCCCGGCTCAGTTGTCGTATGCCATACCATCTTTAATCTACAGCCCTCCAGCCAAATCTGGCCGAGTAGGAACTTTACATCCCCGTCTTATACGCACCTCTGGGCCGTGTGATAGAACCGTCGTGAGTGTAATGTATCTATCGTCGAGCAGGACATAGTTCTTCTATCACCATCCCGAGTTGATGATAGCTTCGCTTCACAAGTATGGAGGCCGGTTCGGTGTGGCAATTTGGCGTGAATAACGTGGCAAAGGTCATGGCCAAAAGTAATGGCCAACTCTTCCCTATGACACTTTGCGAGGCATGGCGACGTTGGTGCAACACTGAGCAGGGCGGGACAGTGCACCCATGGCAGTCTTCTACAGAGCAGAAAAGACAAACAGCTGTTTGTGTTAGCCTCGTAACATCCAATCCGAGCGTGATTGCGATCAAAACTTACATTGTTGGTTGCAGCAATCGCGATGCTGTCTTCGAAAGGATGCCAGCTCATGTGCAGGATCTTCTTATTGAAATCGATTTGGTCTGCATCGGTCTCTTTACGCATCCTCTGCCCTTGGCCTGCCCCAGCAGCTGGACTACCCGCACGCGACCCTCCTTTCTTACTACCATTTGTCGCCGTAGGGCTCGTCGACGAGTTGATGGGCGTTGGTATGCCAACCTTCTTCGCTTTGAAAGCTGATTTATCGGCCTGTAAAACAACCTCCGTCTCCTTCTCCGGGTCTGAGGGATATATCATGAAGTTATTGTTATAACTTCCAGTCATGACATTCTTTGCATCGCCAGAGAAGACCACCTCGAACTTGTCGAAGATGCTATCGTTTTCATATGTATCACATAGCCTCGGCCGTAGGTGCTCGTGAATGGGTATCGTCTTCACTGGCTGCCGTTCCATGTTGACGTCCCATATCTTCACGGTAAGATAATCTCGGGATAGAATGTACCTACCGTCATGAGAGAAGCGCACATCGGATATGGACGAGATGATTTCTGAGAAGAACGACCTGGATGACGGGTCCTCTTCTTGTTCGAACACTACATGTACGTCAGCATGCATCGATGGCACTGTCCGAGAAAGTGTTGGTCAAATCTTACGCTTCGTATGCTGGTCACACAGGGCTCTCGCTCGCATGTCGGCGAGCTTGATGGTACCCTTGGAGCTGGCGTACATGAACCAATTGCAGCTGACGGGATGGAATTCGGCAGCAGTGATGACCTCGGTAAGCTCTTCCATGTTCGCAGGCTTGATGTCGACGATGTTGAAGCTCTGGTCTTGGATGTTCAGATTCCACAGGTTGATACGTAGATCATCACTGCTTATGAAGGTTTCGCCGTCGCTGTTGACAGAGATACTATTGATATGATATGCATGGGCGTTGGCGTAGGTACGCCTGGGCACCGCGGCCACGACCGTATCGTGATGCGTTAGGCGTGGCAGCTTCAGTTCTCCAGGGTCCTTGAATTGCAGCTGTGGGAGCGGCCGAGGTGCACCACCGCCGGCACCGGCAATATTTCCTGGCGTGACATCTTGTGACAGATTGTTCTCGGCTACCACCTTGAGCGACTTCTCAAAAACCTTCCACAGTTTTATCGTTTTGTCGTTGGTCGACAGGAGGTAGTGTGATGCATTTTGACGGCGACACCACTTGATCTTGTTGATCTTCTCTTCTATCTCTAACGACTTCAGGTAATCGAACTCCGGCTCGTGTGACTGGAATTCCGTGTGGAACTTGTACTCGCAAGTTTTTTTCTGCCAGCAGCGTCAGAAACGATCTGTTGGGGGATGGAAGTGGCTCTGGCCAGGATCTGAACTAACGGTTTCGTTCCTCTCAAACAACACAACTCGCCCTCCTTTGTCTCCAGTTGCAAGGTAATTGCCTGTATGGTCGAACTCGACGGTCGATATAATATCAGCTGTGGACGCGACCGTTAGCCTGGTGTCTGGTTCCTGAGTCACGAGCTGTTGTAGCGATCATGCCATACAGGCTGGAATTCCGAGGCGTCGAATAGGCGAGGGAGATGGCATACCTTCTGTTATGTCCTCAACATCGCCCTTGTCACCGAAACACCTGTGTGAGTTAGCGCGTGAGCACGAGGCCAGACACGGAAACGAGGCGACAAGCGAGCTGCAGAGGGAAGGTGTACGAACTGGGTAAATTTCCAGACTGTCGGGTCGGCGTCGGCCATGCTTGGTGCGGGAATGAGCAAATAAGGCGGTAGGGTGGTGAGGTTGCGATCAGGTTGCTGCTAATGCGCCCTCGTGGGGGAGACGGTTAGCACACACCCCAAAGCGGCGGGCGGGTCGACCCGACGTTGGAAGCGTAGAAAGAAGCAGCAAGAATATACCTGGATGCTGCCGTATGCGAGAGAGGTTAGAGCGATGATGGTGGTGGGCACGTCGGGTTGGGGGAGGTTGAGGGGTGGGTGGTGGCGGGAAATGTGATGATGATGAAGGCGGCGGCGGTGATAATGCGCATGGGTTGGACATACAGGCAGAGGCAGGCAAGGTAGGAGGTAGATAAGTTTTGTGGTGAACAACGGAGCAGTTTGTCAATGATGAGGTGGTAGCCGTATGCTATTAGGTACCGCGTTAGGTATGCACGCACCTACTGACTTGCATGTAACTACCTGTAACTGAGGTACTGCTATCCATCAAACAAGGCCGCAAAGCGTTACCAAGCCTGCCTACCTACAGCAGCAGAGCACCTACAGATACATACATGTAGGCCTGCCACGCATCAACCTGGCCCCTCCCCTTTGGCCCCGCGGTGCAAAAATTAAATGGAACACCCTCACCGAAACAACAGCTGATAGCAAAGAATACCTACCTAACCTTAACTAACCACTTATTCAATCTTTAATTGTAAATAGGTAGGTAGCTGGGCTTCAATCAATAATATCCAGCAAAATAGACTCAAAGATAAAGGATCGTTTTATAGACTATTCTCCCGACATACATGATCATCCATACTCGTAAACACAATCTGAACTTTAGGAACGCCCCATGTTCAAGATGATCCTCTGCGAGGAGCTTATGGCGTAGGAGCAAAGTCATTTTATTTATGTTTCGACTCAATGGTGCCAGCCGGCCAGCTGGAGCTCGAGTGGGGTTTGCACTTCAACCCACAAGTTGACGGCCAGTACCTCCCTTGTGTACGTCGTCGATTGGGGTTATAATCAGGTCACATATCCGCCATCTGAGAGAATAGCCACCTCCATCTCGCATCTTTGCACAGTCGTTCATAGATGTGAGAGTTCATAACTTGACTCTCCTCCCGTACCTGAGTTTTCCTTTTTTTCTTTTCGACATCTGAAGACTCCGTATCCATCTGTTGCCAAAAGTGGGAGACACGAGTAGGATTCAACTCTGGTCTGGCAGTCTCAGGAGATCATACCCGACGTACCTGGTGGGGGCGATTAAGGACGAATGATGTCAAGAGGGGTTGCTTACCTAAGGTAAGTAATCACTGCAGCACATCCATGATGTACTATGTTAGGTAAATCTTGCAGGTGATGGCTTCCCACCCGTCTCGAAATGATGAATGATGAGAATTCGCAAATTAGGGACTATTGGCCCTATCTGTTCACGGGCTTACAGATTGGAGAACATGAAGTGTGTGACTACATGTAGGAACACTTTGAATCCGCACTTAGCTCATATGCCATTCAGTGTAAGTAAGTACCTGCCTACCTACTATGTAGTGGGGTAAAGCTAAGTCGGTTATGAAGCATGTGGACTTCCAAGGTTATCAACAACTGTAGGCCCGGGAACCTGAGACTGTTGATGTTCTGAGGCGAATCTTCCAACATCCACTGTTCTTTTCTAATCCGAGCATTTCTCTTCATGCGAGAGTCCAAGAGACAAGTCACACGAAGTCTTCCACCAGGAACACTTCGCCATCCACACCAGGCAGCACGGTGGACGACGACAGAATGAAGGAAAACGAGACAGGGAAGGGAAAGGAAGTGGAAAGGGAGAGAAGAGACCAAAATAGGCATTTGGATGCCACATCATCTGGTTCTGGCACTACCAGCAGCGACAATTCCGATGCACGTGTTGAATCGGTCTGGTCCCGCCTGGCCTCGTCAACAGCAGATTTAGTCGGAGGTTCCATCAGTGGCTCAGCTCAGAGTGCCAACTTATCAACCTCCGGCAAAGCCGAATCCTCCAGCATAGCCGGGCGCCCAGAAACTGCGCTTCGGGAAACGACACGTGTTACGCATCCAAGTTCCTCAAATGCTATCTCGCAGCTTGGTACCACATTCAGATCTCCTGCTGGGCACGGAGATACTGGGTCGAGCAGCGCCTCGAGCCACATTACAAACGAGGATATAGGCAACATAACCAGTGGGATAGGCATCAATAGCATCAGTCAAAGGATTGTGCCAGGGCCTGTTACTGATGCCGCTGTCGCCGCGTCAAGGGACGGCTCGGAGGTAGTGGATCTTCTCGATGCAGTCGCAACAGCCGATGAGGATATCGACGAGATATACATGACTGATGACGAGCTCTTACCATTACGCAAGACACTATTTGGAGAGGGGATGCCAACGGGTACGAATTGGGATAGTGCGCTCAACTTTGTTCCCGAGTTCTTATTAGACCGCGGCATGGACCGCAACAACGACCATCACCAACAACTAGCACAGCACCTAGGGACATCTAACACGGTTGAAGCTCGTACTACCTGGTTTGCCGAGTGGGACAACGTCTTATCATCATACACAGATGAGGTCTGGGGCGATTTGAATCCATTAGTTAAGGCGGCACGTCAAGAGTTAGAGACTTTATCAATAACGCCCGAAGGGACCACAAGCAACGACCTAACAGCTTTACGCAGGCTTCAACAGATCCTCGCACATATCCGAGGCCCTTCCTAGCCTAGACTAGACGTGCCCCGATAGTACAATTTGTCTTTTTCTGTCCTTGCAGCTATCAAAAGACAAGATAAATTGCAACGAAACACCAGTCTTGTGTATATTTAGGAGCGACAGAACTTATTGAATAGAACGGGACAAATTACGGTTGGTGATGTTATTAATGACAGTGTATCTTGAGTGATCCCTAGATAGCGGGCGATTCTACTATGTGCCATGTTGGGCACATAACATGGTGGAAGCAGTGATATTTGATGGATGGCATCCTTGAACCTCCAGTTTGGTTGATTGATGTGCATCACGAATATTTAAATATCTGCAATACTTCCTATCGAGCTGGTATGTACCTCCTAGGTAGGTAGGTACTTTGATCCAGGTAGCAACTGACAGCAGCTGCGCAGCCTCTCCATCACTCGATGGTCAAACACTTATAGTGGCAGCAGGACCAATGGCATAAACTAGATCACTTACTTCAAGGTTATACCTACCTTACTTTGCCATCAGGCCTCCAGTTGGAGAGAGGCAGACCCAAAAAAAAACCGACGGTCAACAAGCTTTGGGAGGACCAAGTTGTTTCTGTCCAAGAAGAAGAAACCTCCAGGTTTCTATTGCGAGGAGGTGCTATGTAGGTGGATGGGTACTACGCACCTAGATAGACCCCTCTGTCAAATCTGCTGCTGCGGGTTGGATTGATGGGAATGGGAAGAAAAAACTGCAACAATCCAAGCTGGAGAGTGCCGCCCTCGCCGCCTAAGCAGGCGAGCCAGGGTGGAGTGGGCCTCGGGCGGGAGCTGGAGCTGTACCTAGGTTAGGTAGGCACCTGGGCAGACAGTTAGGTACCTACCTAGGTACTCGAATAGTGATAGTGCAGCAGGTACCCCCCTGGTAGGCTGAGCTACCAAAGGTACTAACCTAGTACATGTAAGTGGCCGTAAATAAACCTGCATTTGAGGTCAATGTTTTTTAGTAGTGTTCAGTCACTCCGTCGCATTAATCGCATTCGAGATAATAAACCACTGGCCGGCAGTCGACGCTTGCTACGCCATCCATTTCCCACCCGACCCTAATGCGTGCTCCCAACCAGCAGCTCCCACCTACAAGAACCACACCTTAGACTTCCCAATCGTGACACGAATCACGCACGAACCACGACCGATTAGCGCCCCGGGCCTCAACCATCTAGATTAGCTAGAAAGCATCACGAGGCATCCCGCCCAGGTACATGCGCTTTCGATCGAGCTGCGCTGCCCGTAACTTTCCCTTGTCCTGCGTTCGCCCGAGCCGACAGCTTCACGCCCGACAGGCTTAACTCTGCAGAAACCAGACTCGTCTATCTGCCCTGCCCACCGTCTGTCTGCCTGAGCCGGCTTTCAAACTCCCTCACCATGGCTGCCCTCGGCGATGACCTGTTGCGTGTTGTCAACCAGCTCCAGGACTTGGTTTTCAACACCATCGGCTCCGACTCGCTCGATCTCCCGCAAATTGTATGTCACGCGTCCCTACGACTACCTCGCCCGCCCCCCCGGCCTCCCAGGGCTTGCTGTCCATCGTTCGATGCTTACCGTCTTTTCTCTGCTCTTAGGTTGTGGTTGGATCCCAGTCCGCCGGCAAATCCTCCGTACTCGAGAACATTGTGGGCCGGGACTTCCTCCCAAGAGGAAGCGGTATCGTAACCCGACGGCCTCTGATTCTGCAACTGATCAATGTCGAAGAAGATGAATCCGAACCAGATGTGCATGCCGCCTATCGAAACCCCACGCAGGCGCGCCGCTCGGAGTGGGCCGAATTTCACCATATCCCCAGTCGGCGTTTTACTGACTTCGGCGACGTGAAGCGTGAGATCGAGAACGAGACGTCGCGAGTTGCTGGTGGCAACAAGGGCATCAACAGACAGCCCATCAATCTCAAGATTTACTCGCCGCATGTGCTGAATTTGACGCTCGTTGATCTCCCAGGTCTAACCAAGGTCCGGTCAACTCTTCACCTTCCACTTATCTTCCAAATTTGCAACCAAAGTTGCAGCAGCTAACCACGGTCGTTTAGGTTCCCATTGGCGATCAGCCGGCGGATATCGAAAAGCAGACGCGAACACTCATCTCCGAATACATCGCCAAACCAAACAGCATTGTCTTGGCAGTCTCACCCGCGAATGTCGACATTGTTAATTCAGAAGCGTTGAAGCTTGCTCGACATGTAGATCCCTTAGGCCGTCGAACTATTGGAGTGCTCACGAAGGTTGACCTGATGGACCATGGAACAAATGCGTTGGACATTCTGTCTGGCCGGGTCTACCCTCTGAAGTTGGGCTTTGTCGGAGTTGTCAACCGGTCACAACAAGACATCCAGGGCAACAGACCGATGGACGAGGCCCTCAAAGCCGAATCGGAATTCTTCCGCCATCACCCTGCATATCGGAACATTGCGTCGCGATGTGGTACTCAGT
Source organism: Astrocystis sublimbata (assembly GCA_022453515.1). Taxonomy (NCBI): domain Eukaryota; kingdom Fungi; phylum Ascomycota; class Sordariomycetes; order Xylariales; family Xylariaceae; genus Astrocystis; species Astrocystis sublimbata. The sequence continues at coordinate 47,101 of JAJNNY010000006.1, read as the reverse complement.
TCCTTGCCAAAGCGCTGAACCAGACTCTAATGACTCACATTCGGGAGCGTCTGCCCGACATTAAAGCCCGTCTCAATACCTTGATGGGACAGACACAACAAGAACTCGCAAGTTATGGAGATATGCACTTCAGCGGCAAGGAGCACCGTGGCTCTATGATCCTCCAGGTGATGACGCGTTTCGCCACATCATTTATTTCGTCCATTGATGGAACCTCGACTGAGATATCCACCAAGGAGCTTTCTGGTGGTGCAAGAATATACTACATCTTCAACTCGGTGTTTGGCAGCTCTCTGGAATCAATCGACCCTACCTCTAACCTTTCTGCATTGGATATCAGAACTGCTATTCGCAACTCGACTGGTCCGCGTCCTAGTTTGTTCGTTCCCGAGATGGCGTTCGATCTACTAGTGAAGCCCCAAATCAAGCTTCTTGAGATGCCCAGTCAGCGGTGTGTCGAACTTGTCTATGAAGAACTCATCAAAATCTGCCATACCTGCGGGTCGACCGAGCTTTCGCGCTTTCCAAGACTGCAGGCCAAACTGATCGAAGTTGTATCGGATTTGCTAAGGGAAAGGCTCGGACCTGCATCAAATTACGTCGAGTCACTCATCTCTATCCAACGGGCCTACATAAACACAAATCATCCAAACTTCCTAGGAGCAGCTGCCGCCATGAGTCATGTTGTAGGCGCCAAGCAGGAACGCGAGCGGAAAAAATTGATCCAAGACGAAAGGGAGAGGCGAGAGAAGAAGCGCTTGAAGGAGTTAGGTGCAAATGGCACAGAGACCCCAGAAGACGACGAAGAGGCGGTTCATGAGAAGAATGAGAAGAACGACGTAGCTCCCCTTCGGAAACACCTGTCAAAAGGCTCTCGAAACATGTCGCCTGCTGTGCGAGAGAACGGCGCTGGAGGCTTTGCGGCGAATATGAACGGCATACGGTCAGATTCACCTAGCCGGTTCAGCTCACAAGGTGGAAACACTCGAGACTCGTTTCTCACCTACTTTTTTGGCAAAGACGGGACGAATCAGCCGTCAGGCGCTGGCGCTCCTTCGCCACTTCCGCGCCACGTTAGTCAGGCGTCAGAGCCAACCTTTAGTCAGAGCATCCGACGCGGCGAGGACAAATTGCCGCATCGGCCTGCACCTCTGGTTCTCGATGAAGAAGCCCCCAACTCCGCTGGATTTGTTTTTGGTTCAAGCTCAGGTTCACAAATACAAATTGTAGGCCCCCTTCTCTTGTCGATTCTGATACTAGCTCTAACCTGGACTGCAGGGTGAAAACGTAGAACCGGCTCTGACCGAACGAGAGGCTATGGAGACTGAGCTGATCCGTGCCCTCATCTCGTCGTACTTTAACATCGTCCGCGAATCCATCGCTGATCAGGTGCCTAAGGCAGTGATGCATCTGCTTGTTAACCATTGCAAGGATGTCGTACAGAATCGACTCGTCAGTGAACTCTACAAGGAGAGTCTATTCGAGGAGTTGTTGTACGAGGATGATGGCGTGAAGAAAGACCGCGAAAAGTGCGAGAAGATGTTGGAGACGTATAAAGAAGCGGCTAAGATTATCGGCGAGGTTCTGTAAACATCGAAACATCACCATCGACTTTGCCTTTTATATCGAATTTTTGGGGGTTTGGAGACTACCTATCGTTAGGTCTGCTACCACCAATATCTTGTAATGTTTACCGAAACTGTATAAACAAACGGGCGAGATAAGGGAAGCGCACTGCTGCTGGGAGGAGAGTGGATTTGTCAACCGAAATATTAGATATCTTTGTAAAGTTAGACTTCCCCTCACAGTGTACTGACGGAACTACCCTAGCTCATGATCGCAAGATGTACTTATCCCAGGTGCGGACATTACACACGGATGTTAATTCGAATCGAGTATTCAGCTAGCTCTGCCACTACATCATGGTGAATGACAATGCTTCCCATCATGTCACGGGTTATTCTAGCATGTGGCATATCAGGGTATTATCTCCGTTTACTTGCTTTACTTGGAAATGGTAGTCTTCTCAAGCTTCCCTGCCAAGTCATCGACTTCCTTGTCGTTGAGCTGGACAGTGGGCTCCTCTTGGGCTTCCTCTGCATCTCTGATAAGCTTCTTGGCGCGCTCCTCTGTGGTTATGCCTTCCTCTTCTTCGTCTTCGTCTTCCTCGTCCGAATCTAGCTCCTCGAGATCACTCAGACTGTCCACGCCCCACGCATCCTCATCCACGACGTCACCTGCCAACTTCTCTTTGCGGGCCTCCAGAAGCGCCTGGAGAGCTGTGATTGACTCGTCGTCCTCGGAAAACTTGTTACCGTTCAACTCGATTCTCCGTAAAGCGGGCAGCGCATCTTTAGCTGCGGTCGACAAACTCTTAACTGCCGGCGCGGTTATGTCGTTGTATTGAAGGCGGAGAATCTCCAGCTTCGTGTTCTGTCCCTTGGCTAGTGCCTCGGCGAGCAGAACTCCTCCTTTAGCACTAAGGAGCGAGTCCCCAATGCCGAGCTCGACGACCTCGGTCCACAGAGGCACGACCTTGGCAAGGGCTCTGGCGCCCATGACGGTGAAAGTGTTGTCCTGCAAATCAAGAGTCTTCAGGTCGGTGGTGTGGTTCAGACCCTCGCTCAACAATAGCGAGATGCCTTCCTGCCGAATGCCGTTCTGGACCATCTTGATCTCCTTGACCTTGTTGTGGAGGCGAAAAGTCTCGGCCCATGCCATCATGCTTCCGTTCTCCAGCCGGTTGCGGCCGCAGATGACCGTTTCCAGATCGGGGACATCCTGCCCGGCTTTCCTAGCCTCCTCCTTCTTCGCGTGTAGTTTCGACAGAGCATTGGCTATGTTGATGCCAGCGTGGGGGCCCAAGCCGTTGTTGTTGAGGTATAGGTGCTGCAACGGAACGTGGCTGGACAGGAAAGCAATCAAGGGCTCCTGCGTGTTCAGGCCGAATGCGTTGTCATTCAGGTTGATGGTGCGCAGATTGGGGAGGTTGAGGATCGAAGTAAGCAGAGAGGATAGCGCTTCGGGTATCTCGTTCAGCAGACGTCCGGTGAATATGTCGGCCAGGTTGGCAACCTAGAGGGACACTTGGGTCAATGATACGGCCAGAAGGCAGAGAACAAGATCTGGTAAGGAGACTGCAGGCATCGGCAACATACCTTGAGTGTCTTCTTGGTGGCCAGGACCTCCCCAAGAAGCTTGCAAGCGCCCACACCGAGGGTGTTGCCGAGGACGCGCACCTCTTCCACGTCCTGCAGACCGCGGAGGGGGGCGATGTGAGCCTCTAAGTCTTCGGCAGTGTCGAGCTTCAAGCCCTTCCCTTCGAGGGAAAATGTTTTTGTATCTTTAGACATGTTGTAACCTGCGACCAATGCAGAAACGAAGATAGAAGAGAGTGCCGGTACGGGCGCGCGTGCGCATACAAGAAGATCTGACTGTTCGCTGCAGCTTGTGGAGAGTGAGATAAAGAAAACAAACGAGGCAGCAAGACAGAAAGAAGACAGTATATAGCAATGCGAGTCTGCGAGTGCCTAGCAATCAAATATTGGAACTAAGAAGACCGTCGAGATGGAGAGAAAAGGGGTGGTGATAGTGTCGAGCACCAAGACCCAAGAGGTAGGTTAGAATGTTCCATTCATCTCCGGCCCGCATGGTATGGTGGGGGAGGGGCAACGCTTTGATCATTGAATAACCCCAGTATCGCCGAAGCCTCTTTCCCAGAATCAACTGCATTGAATACATACCTAAGCTGAAAGTCCCTTGACTGCTGGAACAGTTACCGGCCTGCTGGGTCGTACTGTACGTTGGACAGGGCACGTACTGAAGGTACCGGCTGGTACTTACTTGCACACCTGGATCAGGGAGATACTACCCCACCTAGGTACATAAGGTAGGTACCTAATCTAGGTAGCTGCAGATTTTACCTACCAGGGCTAAGACCTCTAACCTACCTTAGTAGTACTTTCCTAGTCTCGTCAACATTCTAATTGCCACTGAAACTCCCTTTCGAATCTTCGACCTCCCAAAGCAATCAGATTCCCCAGGTGATTTTCAAGGGCCAGGCTGTCTGGGCTCCTCCTGCTGTCTGTCCTGCGGGTTGCCTTTGCTTCCAGTCAATGGAACACCAGCAATGACCTGCTAGATAAGGTTCCTGCTTGTTGACATGCTCAGCCTCAACTTGAGTCTTATCAAGTGATACCTCGCTTTTGAAGCTCCCAAGCAGCCTGGGGGAATCAAGAAGCCAAGCCTTCATTATATTCTCTATACGTAAGACCAAGTTGGTCTCCAGCCCTCTCTATCAGCCTTGATCACTTCGCATTCACACATCACACCTCTACCGAGCCTTTTGAGCATAACCCGGGGTAACACTGTCTAGCCACCATACCTACCACCAACTTCTGGTATGGGCAAGCGACGGCAGCGCCCTCCTCGGCAGGTTGTAGCAACCATGCCACAGGCCTCCCTTCACCTCACTGGGTCGCACCAAGAAGATAGAATTCTATTCCCATCTAGCAGAGTCGACTCCCACTCATCATCGCAGTCTACTTTGGCACACAAGAATACCCGAGACTGCGATGAGGATGATGAACCGGAGGTTTCGTTGTCATCGGAAGTCGATAGTCATGCCCAGCCTCGGCTCAACTCCAAAAAGCGAAAGCCATCTGCAGGTTCCAGGTCTGTTTCATCCAAAAAGATGAAGTTTGACAAAGGCGTGGATGTGGATGGTCGCTTCCAATGTTCAGCAAGTTGGCAACTCTCTGCCGAGATTTGGCAGTACACGCTCACTTTTCTCACGCCGAAAATGCTTTGCAGACTACTGTCTGTCAATAAATACTTCAATTCGCTGCTCACCCGAAAACCAAAATATGCTCACCAAGTTGGGCTTTCCCGTGTTCCTGGTGCTCCCCCACTTCTCAAGCCAGAAGTCATCTGGCAACTTTCTAGACAACGATTCTGGCCAACCATGCCTAAGCCCCTTATAAATCATACTGAGCTTCAGATGTGGCAATTGGCTAGTCAGACTAAATGTCAGCTTTATACCACAAAAAACAGCCCACGTCCCTCTGCGGATACTTCATCACATGCCAAGTGCGAAGAAAATGAGTCCCAAATAATTTGGTCCTTCTCCCTCAGAAGCTGTGGGCCGTGCCTCTTGAAGAAAGCTACCAAGGTAAGATTTTCCGCCATTGACACTCGATACCTTACCTCATTATTTGCCAGGAAATTGATCTGTTACTATCATCCTCAATACCAGCTTGTCTGATCCCGGCTCTTCCTTTCACATTCATCAGTGAGGATATGCGTGTGGTATCATCAGCCATGCTCCGAGCTGGACATACTGTCAAATTGCCAGTAACCAAAGTTTTCTTATCAAACCAGATAGAAGCTATTCAGAAGGAATTCGTCAAATTCAAGTCGATGGGAGGTGTAAAAGCTGCACAATGGCTGAAGGGGCTTGAAAAACGTGGGAAAAGACGTCGCGCTGAGTAAGTAATCCCCATTGGTACTCCTGGCATGTTTCGATGATTTCGAGGCATGGAGTTGCATTGGAAGGGATTGAAATCGCTACAGGTGTCTAGATCTCTCACCGTTCAAGCCTCAATAGCTGTTTACTGACATTGGGTGCATCAGTGCTCTCCGATGGGAAAGATTTGAGATGGATGGCGGACTTGGGGAGGTCCAACGACTTGTGACTCCATCGTACCAGGCAGCGGCTGAACTCGCAAGCCCGTTCGATGATCTGGCGTTAGACTTGCCGATACATCAGCTAAACCAAAGACAAGAGACACATTGTCATCAACCGGATACTCCTAAGCAGAAGTCGCAAGTATCCGGACCAAGCAAACAACAACTTGATGAAGCCTGGGACGGTAAGTAGTGCTCATTTTACAGCTTTCCAGCATTTCAAGGGTAGTCAGTATCTTAGATACTGTGTATACCTTTGTTTGTTCGGATTGCAAACACGAGCTTCTCAGCTTCGCAATAATAGCAATACTGACATTTGACCCAATAGAAGCGCAGGGTCCCCTTAGAGCCCGTATATCAGCATGTGCTGACCATTTTATCTATGAATCCTGGAGGAATGGGGGCGGCATCAACAAGGAGAATAGCCCACAATTTGCTGCTGAGGTCCTCTTGCACGTAATAGAGCAATTTTATGCTGATATTGACAAAGACGGTAAGCACTCCCATCCTAGAGGTTCAATAGCGACCGTTCGTCTCGATCCTGCTATTTCGCGCTCCTCGACCTCGACTACCCAATAGCAGATAGCCATTTTTGAAAAGCTTACTGACAATAGTCAGATGCTGTTGCCCGTGCTACTGGTCGACAGCCAGTTTCAGATGACCCGAAAGGCCCATACACTCGGAAGCTTACACTTGACAACATCAAATGGTTATTTGATGTGAAAGTTCGACCTTTCACTGATCCACACAGAAAGGAACTCTTTTACTGCCATGGGTGCGAGGCAGATACCAAGATGTATGGAATAGAGGCAGTGATACAGCATTATGCCGCCAAGCACACACGCTCTCTCTCCTTTGGTAATGTGGTGGTTCATTGGCGGGCTGAGTGGCCTGAAGTACCCCCATGTAAGTGCCCTCTGTTGCCTTCGTCCTTGAGGACTTTTCGAGAACCTCGAGTGGAAATACCCCCCAACGCCCCAATGCGTCAAATGGGTATTTCAAATTGGAGGATGTGAATCTCACCATCTTCGCAGTTCATCCTGACCCTCGTCAATGCAAGAAACAACGAGCTGTACCCCCTAGAAAGAAGTTGAAGGAGGCAGCTGTAAAGACTTTGCAGACCACTCACGTTCAACCTGTTCATCTAATCGAGGCGGAATCATACTATGAACAACCTGCTCAAGTCCAATCCATCCATATAATTGAGGCGAAATCATACTATGAACAGTCAGCATCACAGTATCAGTATGACAGGGCCTTAGCTCAACTACCGCACGGCCAACAACCTTCAGATGTTACACCATCATACGAGCCCATCTACGCCTCCCGCCCCCAGGTTTCGGAATCGCCGACTTGTCCACCCTGGAATGAAACAGCTTATCAAGAACCGCCAGAATCCCTGTACGCGGCTATGAATCCCATCGAGTACGTGGCACCACCACAATACACACATGCTGGTAATGGCTACCTAGGTTATCAGGAACCACCTGGATTCATGCACACTACTGTTGACCACGACAATTATCCAGAGCCACCGGGATACATACAAGCTGCTGGCAATCATCTCGATTATCAAGGACCACCGGAATATATCCATGGTACAAGTGGCTATATTGATGGTCGGGAACTACCAGAACTTATGCACGCTTCTAGGAACCATATTCACTATGGGGACTGCTCCGTATCTCAGCCCCAGCTTTATCATAATTTCCAGACCTCTTCTACTGATATTGCGCCACAAGAGGATATAGCTTCACAGATTAAACCTCGTCGCTCCCCTGCTTCTCCTCCTTTCGAAATTTCACTGGAAAATGATATGGCACCAATGGTGGCCGAACTGTGGTACTCGATTAACCCCGTGAAAGACCTACCTGGGCCACTCAGAATTTTCGTTGTGATTTATCACATGCTCACTCGATTCCGTGAAAGATGGCAAAAGGCGCCTTCCCTTCCCATGTTCCTACGTGGCCTGAGATCAAACAAGAGGATGCGACCTCTGGGCAAAGTTAAGGACCTTCGGTGCAAAGTTTGCGGTGCAGCCTCTGCCGCAAAGCAGGGCAACAGATCATACACTCTGCTACAGCTTTTCAACCATTTTCGCGGAGTGCACAACAAGCAAACACATGACGTTGACGGACAGGTGCTCGATTGGTACATGGAGATGATACACCTCCCTGATCTGAGTATCCTTTCTAACTTGGTCGTTCTCAACGACAAGCACAACTGGAGGTTCGACCTCATCTACAGCGCCTTTTCGGGTCCCGAGTTTGGCAATTTGCGACATGCATTGAGCCGAATTCCCATGAGTACACCACTTCATCACGACCAAGGGAACCCCAACCAGAGCAAAGCTTCCTCAGGTGCCCGCCCATCGTTGACGAGGAAACAAAGGCGCCAGCAGCGTATCAAGAGCCGAGCGTTGCAAGATGACAAGGACGAAGAGTTTTTGAAAATTCGAGAAGGCGTCCTCTCGAAGTACATGTCAAATACGACTAAGACGAGCTGCATATCGAGCAAATCCGAAGATGTCGAGGCTGCGGATAAAGCGGCACAGAAAGCGACCGAATCGAGACAAGTTCGGATAAAGGTTGAAACTGATGAAGATGACGGGTTCGACTTGCTGGCCGGTCTAGAATCGCAGTTAGATCAACAAGCTAAACCGTCCTGATTTAAATAATAAAAGATTCTCCTTATGATATCGAGTTTTATAATTAGGGTCCAAGTCCTCGGTTGGTTTGTTGATCCTCAAGACTGTGCTTAGTATTACTCCGTAAATGCATTTGATATGAAGAAGCCCTTGTAGGCTGATAATGGTCTGGATACTGCACCAGGTAGCTCATAACTCTCATGTGTGGCTTATTACACCTTGGAACTGAACAGAATACCCACCCAATGATATACCGGCGATGGTGGTCATGTGCTCCACGGCGACCATGCCCCCATTAAAATTGTCATTGTGAGCTAATAAAGCGGGCATAACATTGTAGAAGTTGCTTACTATTCGGAGCTACAACAATACTAGTTTATTACAACGAAGACGTGACAGGTCATACATTGAAGGGGCTAGCTAATTAATAGCTTCATATATGACGAGATCAAGTTGCACTGGAAGAAACGGTAATCATAACAAATAGGGGCAAACAATTCTTGAGGGTACTTGCTAAAAATAAATGGTATACCTCGTCCAGCAACTCGAGCACAAGATGACGAAATGTAGGCAGATACGTACCCGCAGAGGCTCACGGGGCAAGGAGATGAGGTATTACGGATACAACGAAAACAATACCATCTATCTGTTGCAGTTGTTTCAAAGTCACTCCGGTGGCAGCGGTAAAGTAATAGGCAGGATAACACCTTGTGGTGTCAAAGGCAGGGCTAATAGATACTTAGAAGTGTCCGGTCCAGCGGATGTTTAACGCCATCTCGGCAACCCCATGAACGTCTCCAGCTTGGTTTCGAATCTACTGCGCATTTCTAATTATTTTTAGTGACTTTGGTTACTGGTCTTGAATCGACATGTTTGAGTTATCATAAGGGGGCAAGATTGAGCGCCATATGCGCAGAATATTGATGTAAGTCATTCGTATATTCGTCAGCTACAAATTTACAGTGAGATTTCGAGCCGACACAATTAGACATTCCAGATGACGACTCTGCCATCCACACCACTTGCTATATGCCACATAAGCCGAGGAACTGATTTGTGTGATAATTCAGGGGTCGACTTACTGCTAAACTTACTAACGGAGTCATTGCTGCCCTCGAAGATGCGGAGTGTTGTGATGGTGTTCTGGTGGACCGTCTTGAGTTGGGTGTCGTCTTTTACCTTACCCTTGAGATCCATCTGCTTGAACATATTCAACGCGGAATCCTCACGGGCATCACTGTGGCCAGGTCTGCCCTTCGCCTCCAAGGTGCCGGTAAGCTGCCATCCCGAAGGCCCACCCTGGAATCGGAAGGCTTCGCAGTCGTATCCGGCTGCGATAATCTCATCCTCGCCGTTCCATATCATGCTCATGAAGGGCAGCAGCTGGGTGCTGACGCTGACTATAGCCTGGGGTGGCTGATCTGGGCCTGTGGGGTACACGACGGTAATGCTGCTGTCGTGAGCAGCGAAAGCCAGGGCGTTACCGCTCGGCGAGAAAGCTACCGAGTGGACCCAACCAGCCGAGTTGTTCAGGAATTCGCCACAGACGGTATTGAAAGGCAGACGCTCGCCCCAGACACTGGGCTCGGGACGGGCATCGACGCCCTTTACGAAGCTCGAGAAGACCCTGGCGTGGGCATCGGTGGAGCCGGCGGCTAGCAACACTGAGTTCGGATGCCAGTTGACGGTGGTGATGGTGCTACGGATAGGCTTCTTTAAATGCTTCGAAACCCACCAGTCGTTTTCCTCCTCGAAATAGCAGATGGCGATGACCCGGTCGCCAGAACCGACGGCAAATTTGGTCTCGGAGGGTGACCAGCGGACAAAGGTGGCAGCGCGGGCGATACGGAGGAGAACGAGAGTGGGCTTGTAGCCGGTAGGGGAGGGTTCCCAGACAAGCGCGTTTCGGTCTTGAGCCGTGGCGTCAGAACAGCACCGACATCGACGTCGACATGGCCATGTGACAGGGCTTCGAAGCAGACGGACACGGGATACACATACCTTGGGAGCATGTCACAATGCGACCGCTTTCCGGGGCAATGTCGACGCTAGTAACGGTCTTGTCATGTCCCTTGAGCTCGTCCTTCAATTTGAAGGCGTTGCCTGTCCTTCCGTAGAGCTCGACAGTCGTATCCTTGGCCACGGCCAGCGTTTGGCGATCTGCCGAGAAGGAGTGGTCGGCAATGGGCCGGTGAAAAAGGTGGTGGACTTCGGGAGGTGCCATTATCGATGTAATTTGGGGAGGGGGTGAGGTGACCGGCGGTAGGAGTAGCTCTCAACTACCACGGCGGATTTCAATGACACGAGATTGGGATGTAGGAGGAGGTATGTGATGTGTGTATGTGTGAGAATGAGACTGGAGATTCTGTCTGTCGCCTTGTGACGTTGCCAGCGTTACTTGCTGTCCAATGTGGGGGAGACGGGAGGCACTGCGTTAGATACATGTACATCTACAAGTACATGCATCTAAGTATCTACATGTACCTGTACTTGTTAGGTAGTGGGGCAGCTGGCTTCTAAGCTTAGCTCATGCTCATGCTCAGTACTCACACGCATGGGGTGCCGCGTCCGGACCCACCCAACCTCCGGGCCTCCTTCAGAACTGCCTCGACCTGCCCCCGATCACCTAGAGCGAGTTCTCTTTTCATAGACATAGCTGGAGATAGGTAGTACTACGTACTTAGATTGCAGATTGCAGATGCTTTTGCTTTTGGCTTGCACCTTTCCTACCCATAACATCGCCAACCTCTACACTCGCCACAAGCAGAAGAAGTCTGCAGACTGCTAACACCGTGCCGGCGCTCGCTTTGTTACTTTCGTCATGGCCACCGCATTAGCCTCGCGTGCTGTACCAGCCAAGCCCGCAATCAAGACACCACCAGTCGCTCCGAACCAGACGTATGTTGCCTGTATTGCTGTTCTATTGACCACCAGATAGCTAATCATTATCCTCTGCAGCCTCTACGTCACAAATCTACCGTCCGCGAAAATTAACAAGGGTGATCTCAAGACAGCCCTATATCTACTCTTCTCCACCTACGGCCCCGTCCTCGACGTTGTCACATTGAAAACCATGAAGATGCGTGGCCAGGCGCACATTGTCTTCCGTGACATGCACGCCGCCACACAGGCTATCCGGAATCTCGAGGGTTTCCAGTTCCTAGGCAAAGAACTTGTGAGCCTTCAATGTACCTTGTGAATCGTGGAGAGCTCGTTTACTAACCGCGGTTTTGCGCGTAGAAAATACAATATGCGAAGTCGAAGTCGGATACCGTTGCGAAGCTCGATGGTACTTATAGGGTCCCTGGTTCAGCTGCTGCCAATGTTGAGATGACCGAGACTCAACAGAGCATCTTCAATGCCCCTGCACCCACGTCGTCCACCGCTTCAGCAGCCTCTGCACCACACGCCCTGCCGCCAAAACCCCCTCAGGCAACGAGCGTGCCTGCGGCGAAAGCGCCGAGCCCAGATTCTCGCGGCCAAAAACGGACTCGAGACGAGGAAGACGAAGAGGAGGATAGTGACGAGGATGTGGCAATGGAAGAGGACAGCGATGACGAATGAGGGATGTGCCAAAGTGCAGTAACTCATCAACGACTGTTGAGATTGGCTCACGCTCGGAGCACTGCCATCTCCTTCGGCACCCATAGTCCCACGCATCCTCCCACTAATCCTAGCCAGACAGTGAGGTAGTCTGGCTTGGAACAGTTAAACTCGTTCATGGCGTCACCGAGCATGCACGGGTGCACGAAGAATGTCGGCACGCTCGTGATAGGGTGATGCTGTACACTTGTTATTATTCTGCGAGGTAGAGGCAATGGAATCCCTCTCGAGAGTATGTCGTTGACTTGTATCAGGCGAAAAAAAACTTACTTCGATGGAGATACCTCCTATGGCCCCCTGGCCGCGAAGAGCTTGTTTGAACTCATCAGGTACCAGACGACGGAAGACAGTATCGATGTCGAGCGCGGGCTCGTCGATGGGCAAATTGCGTAAAGTAAACCAAAGGCAAGGCGCTCTATACGTGGGGTGAAGGTGGATCTCATATACAGCATAGCTCGAGCGAAGCCGCGCTCTTGCCGGATATCGGAGGACCTCCTAGCAGAAATAAACGTTAGATCAATCATGTTCAGCACAGAAGTGCAGACAGCGATTGAATAGACACTTGATGCCACAAACCTTGTCTGCTTCCTCCACATCGACCATGGCACTGTCCTCCGCTGCAGGTTGTCGCTGGGCCTGTCGCTTGGACCGTCGAAGTGACGCCGAAGGCTCGCTCAAAGCTACATTGCCGAAGTGAGATGCGAGCTCGTCATCAACCTGGTTGGAGCCTAACGACTTGGTGATTTGCACAAAGGTGACTAGGTCAGCATGTGAGGTCGCCGATGTATTCAGGGCCGTATGCAGGTCGAGACGCCATTCTTTGCGGATGGGTCCCAGGGTGGCTTGGATGTACTTTGATTCAAGATAATGGCAGACCTCGGCGAATTCCTCATTATCAAGAAATGGGTACGATCGGTAGGTTGCACGGTTGTGAAGGCCCTCCATGCTTGCGGAAGTAGCGCGGATTGCTGGGATGCTTCGGAACTTTGTGAGAAGAAGTTGGCAATGGTGACCTCGTGGGGTTGATGCGTGGATGCAAATCTACCGGTTCACGTAGGTAGGTAAGTAAGTACCGAGTGTACGGATGCAATATCACCTTCGCAATGACCTTAAAGCCTTAAGTGTGAGATTCTGGCGCTTTGCGGGATAACTAGGAGCCACAAGGCAAGAGCTGTATGCAAAAATGCACCAGGTAAGTTCACTCTAAGTGGTCCCATCTGCTACCTATCGATCATTATGAATTTATAACAACCTTACCTTACGTTTCGGATCGTTACTAGGCAAGGTTCCAGTTGATATCGAACTTCAACGAGGGGCATAATGCAAGCTTACCTAAGAGGGGTCTTTTCTGGAAGCAAATGTATGTACACTGTGTAAAGACCGTTTTCTGGGCAGTAATTACCGTACCTACCTTAGGTAGGTAGGTACATGTAAACACATACTGAAAAGAGGTAGTACCAGGTGTGCTCCCTGAACGGTAGGTACCTGCTATGTACATCCACCTAATGTTCCTAAGGTTAGCTTAAGTAATTTGAATGCCCCCAGCTGAGGCCAGTTCCGAGTAACGTGGCTAAGGTACCTACCTACATGTACTTCTACTCCCGTTTGTATAGTTGATGCTTGACAGCTCTCTTAGAGACGGACTGTTCGATTCACAGCACACTAGAAACGATGATAAAGTTGGGATGAAAAATACCATGAGGTGATCTTCGCCAACCCTTGTTCTTCGCTGTAAGCCTCATTCGCGATAGAGGAGTCCCTAATTGGAATCCTGCCCCCCCCCCCCCCCCCCCCCCCCAAGATCGCCAGGTACAATTTGGGCCGGCGCAATATTCCCAAGTACTGGGATAGGTGTCTCGAAGTATTCTTCTCCCTTGAAGTAAATACTTAAGGCAAGGTAACTACGGTGCCCCAAAGTAACAGTCTTGGGCATCACGACTCATGAAATCTAGTGAACCGCCCTGTAAACCAACCAATACGCCATCTCGTCCTGCTTCGTCCTCGACTGCCGCGTACTCCAACCCCTGAGGACCAGCGACGCGCCCGCGCCCGCGCCCACGGTCCCTTCGACGCACGCCGAAGCCTCGCGACGACTCCCCGTACGATCGTCTTGTGAGACATCGAGGCGATTGTACGTGTCATTCGAAGGGGCAGTTCCACTGTCAGCTACTCCGACATGTCCTTCGCTGTCCCACGACATGCGCCCACCTTCGACCATCCACAGAGGGTGCTTGAGAACCACGCCTGGGGAAACACAGCCGTCGCACGAGGCCCAAGTACCAGGAACGGAGCCGGAGGGGGTGTCTTCGGCGGCGTGAAGGACCGTCTCTTTGAGAACCGAGATGCGCTGCCTATGTACAAAGACAAACCTTACGCTTACCCACCCTCCCACCGCCACCGACCGCTCTGGAGGAGGAAGCGCAACCTTGGCTTCGTACTACTAGTTGTGTCGCTATTGTACTACTTTGGTGCTTTCCGGAGGCATCGTGACACTGTCACCTCTCCCTGGGCTTGGCTTACCTCGCCATCCGAGTCCGGAAGGTCTGCGGACTGGCTTGGTCGCCGCCAACGTGTGGTTGAGGCCTTCGAACTGAGTTTCGATGCATATTCGCGGTACGCGTGGGGATATGATGAGTTCCATCCAGTTTCCAAGAAAGGGAAGCAGATGGCCCCCAAAGGCATGGGTTGGATCATAGTGGATTCTTTGGACACCATGATTCTGATGAACCTCACATCGCGCGTCGCCCATGCGAGGGAATGGATTTCCGAGTCTTTGACATATGATCAGAACCAGGACGTGAGCACGTTCGAAACCACCATCCGCATGCTCGGTGGTTTGCTTTCAGCCCACTATCTCTCTAACGAGTTTCCGGATCTGGCCCCCATCGCCGATGACGATTCCGGTGCACCGGGAGAAGACCTCTACCTGGAGAAAGCCAGAGATCTGGCCGATCGCCTTGTAGTCGCTTTCGACTCGCCTTCTGGTATACCTTACGCCAGCGTCAATGTTGGCAAGCTCGAGGGCCTCCCTGCTCACGATCAGGGCGGTGCCTCCTCTACTGCCGAGGCGACTACGCTCCAGCTGGAGTTTAAATATCTTGCCAAACTGACAGGCGAAAAGGACTTTTGGGACAAAGCAGAGAAAGTAATGGAGGTCGTCGACAACAATGCTGCCAAGGGAGGCCTCGTACCTATCTTCTTAAACCCGTCCACCGGCGAGTTCCATGGCGAGATCATCCGACTGGGGAGCAGAGGAGATTCGTATTACGAATACTTGATCAAACAATATCTCCAGACGAATAAGCAAGAGCCTCTGTACCTTGACATGTGGGATGAGAGTCTCCAAGGAGTTCGTGATCATCTCGTCACTTACACCAAGCACTCTAAGTATACTATTATCGGGGAACGGCAGTCAGGTATAAGTGGTTCGTTGACGCCTAAGATGGATCATCTGGTTTGCTTCTATCCCGGAACCATTGCCCTCGCCGTTACCGGGGGGGTGACCGAGGCAGAGGCAAGGAAGAGTAGTACTTGGACGAAGAAAAACGAAGCTGATATGCAGCTTGCCAAAGAGCTGACGCAGACTTGCTGGGGCATGTATAAATATATGGCTACTGGCCTGGCCGCCGAGATCACTTACTTCGATATTGCCGACCCGCCTCTGCCCGAATCCGCCGAGCATCAGGCCCCGCCTGACTTTGATAAAGATCCCGAAGCACAATGGCGCCGGGACTTCGATGTTCATTCAATGGACGTTCACAATCTGCAACGGCCTGAGACCGTGGAGAGCTTGTTCTACATGTGGAGAATCACAGGCGACGTGAAATATCGAGAGTGGGGCTGGGAGATGTTCAAATCGTTTATGAACCATACCGCCGTCCCAGAAGGCGGAGGTTTCTCTAGTCTTTCGAATGCCAACATCATACCTCCCAAGACCCGCGACAACATGGAAAGCTTCTGGCTCGTGAGTTGCCTTGCATGGTCACTATAAGTTGATGGAGAAGAATGCTGATAATAATGACTATAGGCCGAAACGTTGAAATACTTTTATCTCTTATTTTCTCCTAGTGACTTACTTCCACTGGACAAGGTAGTTATCAATACGGAGGCTCATCCCTTTCCTCGATTCGATATGGGGCCGATACTTTCAACTGGATGGCAACGGAAGCCGAAAACGGTAAAGACGACGCCTGAATAAAGATGCGGCCATAATTGAGAGTAGAAAGCATGGAGGTAGAGCGAGGCTTGGTTCTGTAAACCGGCTTTGTGCTGCCTCGACGAATGACAGACGGTAGCTCATCAGCAGCGTGTCATCTACGACCTGAAACAGGGCGATAGCCGATGGCAGATTCCTATGGCCGTACCTATCTACCTACATGTAGTGTTGACTATAGTGTCGTCTATAGTCCATTGCCGCTTGCGTTTTGGGAGACACTTGTGGAGAGACTGGGAACACATAGGTAGGTAGATTTTGAAACATCATAGATGGTCGAGGTGGAAAAGCAGATAAAAAGCATCGGGGCGCATGTGCATATATGACAGGTCGCATTATGATCTACCTACTGTAGGTACCGGGGGATATAACCTTACCTGTAAGTCCTAGGTATAGCGCGGGTAAGGTGCACCAACATATGTACCTAGGAAGTACCTAGAATTGACCGGTTCTGAAAGCTGCTGATGAGTTGTTTCGATTCGAAGATGCTTTATATTAAGGTAGCTCGATGAATGACACTACCTACCCTACCTAGGCTAGGAAGGTACCTAGGTAGGCATCTAGCCTGTATGGACATGTTCCCGTTATCTTCACAGGTGGAATTAGTACCACAGCGCACCTGGGCATCCACCCGACTAACACGACTAAAAACCCACCAGATCTCCAGAAATCTGCATGACGCCGCATCTGGACTTGAAATCTGGAGATGGCCCATGTACCAAAGATCTAGACAGGGCCGGTGTGCGCCATTGTTTCCACAGTAGTCATCGGCCGCGGCGGCGCACCGTTAAGCTTACTACTAGCAGCATCGACAGCATCGACAGCATCGACAGCATCTTTCTCTTATCACTCACCACTCTCGACTCTCACCACCATTGCTAGCGACGGGCGCTACTTGCATGCACCATCCACCACCACCACCACTGTCACTGCCCGCCGTTCCTCGGCCCTAGCCCTCTCGCGATTCTCCCGCCTCTCGTCTGCGCAACACCGTGTTCCGTTCCCGCCCCGGCGGCGGTCGCCGCGCCTCCACTCGCTTGGATCGCACGAATCGCCCAGCATGCCGTCCTCTTACAGCAGCCGCGACATCGAGATGAGCATGTTCCCCATCAAAGAGGGCTCGCTGGCGCCCGCCAGCAGCAACTACACCATGAGGGAGCCCCTGTACGACGAGATGGCGCCGCCCAGGGCCCTGAGCCAGTTCATCGACGGCTTCCGACGCGACCCGGCGCAGCGCATCACGCCCAAGGACCCTCTGAACGAGATCCACGCCGCCGAGGCCGCGCAGCTGTACCGGCCCATGCTCGCCAGGGACGGGCCGTACCCCCACTACTACGACCTGCGGCTGGCCACGCTGCAGACGGCCCAGTCGCATCTGGCGCGGAAGCTCAAGGGCAGGCATCTGCAGATGATTGCCATAGGTGGCTCCATAGGCACCGGGCTGTTCGTCGCCTCGGGCCGTGCCCTCGAGAGCGGCGGCCCGGCCTCCGTCCTCCTGGCCTACTTCCTCATCGGCACCATGCTGTACTGCACCGTCCAGGCCCTGGGCGAGCTCGCCGTCTCCTTCCCCGTCGCCGGCTCCTTCTCCGCCTACTCGACCCGGTTCCTGCACCCGTCTTGGGGCTTTGCTATGGGCTGGAAGTACGCTGTCCATCTTCCCCGTCCCCGGCTCACCTGTCGCGAATCCCTTTTCTAATGTGCTGCCATCATCTAGTTACGCCCTGCAATGGCTTATTGCGCTTCCTCTCGAGATCATCTCGGCTTCCATCGTTGTCACCTACTGGAATCATAGCCTGAACAAGGCCGTTTTTGTCACCGTCTTCCTCCTGGCTATCGTCTGTATCAACTTATGTGGTGTCAAAGGCTACGGTGAAGCCGAATTCGTTTTCGCGCTTGTCAAGGTCGTCGCTGTTATCGGCTTCATGTGAGTGGACCTGACGTTTTGTCCCACCTTTAATGCCTATAACCCCGTCGCTAATCCCTACATTCCCCTCATGCAGATTACTGGGGATTGTGCTCAACATTGGTGGCGCCCCAGGCGAGGGTTATATCGGAGGCCGCTACTGGCGAGACCCTGGTGCCTTTCACAACGGCTTCAAAGGTCTCTGCAGCGTTTTCGTCACGGCTGCTTTCGCATTCGCGGGCACCGAGCTCGTCGGTCTCGCCGCTGCCGAGACCGCCAACCCGCGCAAGTCGCTCCCCACGGCGATCAAGCAGGTCTTCTGGCGCATCACACTGTTCTACGTCGTCGCGCTGACCCTGATCGGCCTCCTCGTGCCGTACAACGAGAAGCGGCTTCTACTGAGCGACGATATCCCGACCATGGCGTCACCCTTCGTCATCGCCATCGAGAACGCCGGCATCGACGTTCTGCCCTCCGTCATGAACGTTGTCATCCTCATCGCCGTGCTTTCGGTAGGCAACTCGTCCGTCTTCGGCTCGTCCCGGACGCTGGCCGCGCTGGCTGACCAGGGCCAGGCGCCGCGGATCTTCTCCTACGTCGATCGCAAGGGCCGACCGCTGGTCACCATCATGGTCTCGTCCTCGGTCGGGCTGCTGGCCTACCTCGCCGACCTGGAGCAGGAGGGCGAGGTGCTCGACTGGCTCGTCGCCATCTCGGGCCTCTCCTCCATCTTCACGTGGGCGTCCATATGCCTGGCGCACATCCGCTTCCGGCGCGCCTGGGCCTTCAAGGGTCACAAGGTGTCCGAGCTCGCTTTCCACTCCCAGGTCGGCGTCTGGGGCTCCTGGCTCGGGTTCACCATCAATATCCTCATCCTCGTCGCCCAGTTCTGGATCGGCGCCTGGCCGGTCGGCTACGACCGCAAGTCCTCGGCGGACCTCGCCAAGAGCTTCTTCCTCGTCTACCTCGCCGCGCCCGTCGTCATCATCTTCTTCCTCAGCCACTACCTCTGGCACAGGACATCCTTTGTTCGCATTGCGGATATGGATGTGGACACGGGCCGCCGGGACTTCAATCTGCCTATCTTAATGTCCCAGGAGAGAGAGGAGAGACAGACCTGGCCCGCGTGGAAGAGGATGTATAAATACTTGTGCTGAGGAAATTCTCAACTTCTATTGGATTGATTGGGAGAGGAGCATTGATTTTAAATAAAACGTTGCAATTTCGACGTCATTGATGACTTATGCCTGCTACACTTTTTAACGGTATTTTTTTACGATACCAAGGGGTGCGGAACATGAGGCGGGGGTGAGGGGATACTTCGAAAAGGCGTTGGAAGCGTCTGGAATTGCGTTTTGTCATACTCGGATTGGGGAATGAGATGTATGAAGTAGAGTAGGGATCAAGAGACTCTGGAAAGTGTGCATGGGGTACGAGCGAAGCGAATATATGAATAGAGATAGATCACATGGCATTCCAAGTGCCTAACCTCAACACGATGGCCTCGATGGATCATGTAGGCTATGGCGAAGAATGGGCTTCGTTTAGATGACGCCAGAACAGGAAACAGGATGGAGCATAGTTGGTTAATCACTACTATAGCACCTGGGTGCTGTTATATATGAAATTATTTGCTTCTTATGCTATGTATGGGATCAGGATTTGGTACTATACATTGAAGCCAACTCATGCACATTCTGTCTGACAACCCAGTGGGGACAGAGACGGCGGACACGATGTCTCCATACCGGTGTGTATTCCTACCTAGAAACAGAAGCCTGGATGTACAATTGGATATCGTAAGGTGCGTACTCCATTCGGATTTCTTTTGTACATAAACCTGTCGAACGACATGACCAACTCCGATACAATAGAGACGAGTCTGGTTACATGGAAATCAGGCCAACACCAACAATGTTTCGCCCCCGGACAAACAGCAGAGACAACTAGAAATGCGGGAGGGCCTGTGTTTGTTCATGACTCGTGATTCGGCATAGTTGGCGTTACTAGTCATTACAAGTAAAGAAGCTGCATGGTATCATCTTTGATGCTCACAGGGCCGGCATCCTCAGCCCATGGTCCATCGCAGGTGGCTTAGAAGTCCCAGTTGAACCCACCGGTCTTGGAAGCAGGAGGTTTCCTACCAGGGACAGGCTTAGCGGTCGCTGTATCATCCTCGTCGCTGAACAACCAATTTCGGGAAGAGCCTTTGCCACCACCCATTCCATCTCCCCCGATTGCAATGCCTCTTCCGTTTGAGCCGTTCTTAGCAGCTGCTGGCTTATTCTCCTTTTGCGTGGGAGATTCATCATAAGCATCCCAGTTGGAGTCCATCATCTTGACAGCTTTTTGGCGATCATGGCTTACGTCGTGTTTGAACTCGGCTTTGTCAGGTGATGGGTTATCATTCATGGTCCAGTGTGAATCGAAATCTCGGCCACGGTCTTTCACATTGGTAATCGTCCCTAGTGGTTGTGTTTGTTGCTCGGACGGAGTCGCGTTGGGACCCTCGTCGTAGAGGTTGTTCTGGTATAGGCCTAATCCTTTGTTGTGATTGGAGCCACGAGGACGAACGGCAGGACGGCCTCCGGCCGGTGCATCACCGTCATCCACGAATTCAAAGTGCGGCTCGGCATCACGACGGGGTTTTCTCTGCGGCACCTCCGAAGTATCACTCTGCTCCGAATCACGGCTGGGTTGTTGGTGGCGAAGACCTTTGCTAGGTTTGACCTTGGCAGGGGTAGTGAAGTCATCGAAGGACCACTGGCTGTTGTGCTTGGTTTTTCGCGGAGTCGGGTTCGGCAGCGGGGTGACCTGGTCCTGTGGATCGGACCCATCCGCAAACTCAAAATGATTGAATTTCGCGGGATGGGGCCGGTAAAAACGGTCTGGAGATTTAACATCATCGAGTGAATCGTCGTGATGCGTGCCTTCGTCTGTTTCGAACAAGCGACTGGGCTGGAAGTTCTTGCCAGCGCCAATTTTGGGCGCGATCGACTGCACACGAACCGTCTCGGGGGTCTCTGGGCCGTCGAGTGGCTCATCTCCCAAGATCTCAACGAAGTCGCGCTGTCGCGGCCGAGGTCCTCCTCGGGGCGCAACAGCCTTACTGGGAGACTCTGCCCGCTGGCGTCCAGCACTGGGCGAAGCAGGAGCGTCGTCGGGCTCATCGCCTAGGATCTCGGAGAAGTCACGTTGGCGCGGTCGGACCCCGCCTCTGGGAGAGATGACATTTGCCAAGGCCCTTTCCCGCTCCTCACGCGACTCAAATAGCGACAGAGAAGCATGGGGATCCCGTGTAGCGCTGGTAGACTTGCCTCTGGAATGGTTCGGGATCGCAGAAGACGGTTGGGAAGGAGAGGGGCCCGTGTCGGCTGTAAATTTGACGCAGCTCTGAATCATCTTTATCTGGTCCTTGCTGTCGCGAATAGGCCAATTGCGACCTGTCCTGCCGATTACGTCGAGTTGCTTAAGCAGGGCCCCCTGATCCCAGCTCTGGCGAATGTTCAGGATCTTGCCATCGCCGTCAAAGGCGACCACGTGCATCTGGTGGCGTACAGTCAGCAAACCCAGGCAGCCTAGGAGTAAAGCTGGCGCAAGATTGGTGTGGGTGGGACTTACGATGGGGATAAAGACAGCACGATCAGCTAGAAAGTTATCGTCCATGGTCGGCAGGTAAGCGGCGCCTGAGGAGAGAAACTCGAGGCCTGTCTCGAACTCGATAGCGATCGCATTCTCGCCGTGGACGAGGGAGAGGACGTCTTCTTTCTTCTTGCTGATCTGCTTGCGCACGGTGTCGAGGTGTTTCAAGATCTCAGAAGCGCCTCTCAGAGAGGTGGTGGTGGTGATGTAGTTCAAGGTGGCATTCTCAGCTAGGTGGGAAGGACTGGGAGCAGCTAGGAACTGCTGATATGCGGCTGCCAAAGCCATGATGGAGGCTTAGACAGCAGTCGGTCGCGCGGCCAATGTGACACCAAGAGATGACTTAGACAAGAGGCTCCAAGACGAGCAAACGAAACACAGCGTCGAACACTGGTCAGTGATATTAGGGTGGTATGGTGGTGCGACTGTATTGACAGGCGCAAGATATCGTATGTCCAGGTCAGACAATTGTGCTGTTTCTTTCAAGTGTGCCGAGTGTGGACGAGAGGTTGCCGGCAGGAGGTGTTGTTTACAGTTGCAGGGTCACTCCGACGTTGCTATTACAAAGGCCGATGGTGGTGGTGGTGGTGGTGGTGGGAGGGAAGTGTGAACGTGTACTAAGCAGATGGGAAATTGAAGGCAAAAGTAAACAAAGAAGAACAAGGTTTGGTGGTGTACAACCAAAACCAAATATAAGAGTAGTACCTAAGGTATTAGGTATTAGTAGGAGGACGTTGGAAGAAAAGAAATATTGGGATACAGCGATCCAGCAGTGTGCTTTACTCTCCGAGCTACCTGGGTCGCTGGGGTGGTAGGTATTGCGTTGCGCAGGAGGGAGGTATGACGGGCGAGTCGCGACTCTGCCGTCTAAGTCCTGACTCCTGCCCCAGTCACCCAGTCACCCAGTCATCCAGTCATCCATCCAGTCATCAGTAACCTTCTCCAGATGGTGAGAGGCAAGAGAGGCAGGACCGCCTGCCCCACCGCGCTACTGTGAGCTGCTTCATGCGCGTCACAGGGATCTAAGATATTAAACAGTCGCTAGGCTAGGCTCGGCTAGACTGCCAGAAAATCACCGCTGCCCGCTGCTGGCGAGATGTGGTGTGGACTTGCCACCTTGGGCCGCTGCTTGGGCCACTACAATCACCAACCTTAACTCGCCCATCACATGAAATGGATGGTAAAGGATTAGGTACTTACTATGTTACTTAGCATTCCGTACCTCGCATGCCCGTGTTCTAGGTATTCAGCGATCTACACCCCTGCCATGTGAGGTCGGGTGAAGTGACAGCATGAGGTCGTACCTCGCGCCGACGCGTCGCGCATCTACATACATATGTAGTACTGCCCAATCCCGCAACCGGTAACCTCCTCATCAAGTACCTAGGTAGGTAGCATAAAGTATGAGTTACCCACCTATTTTCAATACAAAAAGGCGAAAGGCAGACTCACTGTCGAGGTTGAAGATGCCATCCGTCTACACATATATATTTACCTAGGTTCATAGAAGCCACAGCACGGTCATATAGAAACAAGAAATCGAACGCCAGATCACTGCGTATTTTGATGTATGTTTCGCCAAGATGGCTAGGACAGGCTAGGAGGCAAGAACAGCTATCTTGACGAGGCAGGCTGAATGATGGGGTGTTTCACCATCGCCAGGGGTGCTTCGACAAGGAATCCCTGCCAGGGCCGAGGGTCTAGGGCGTCTTGGCCCGCTTGTGGTGCTAGGTGGGCAAGCTAGGCCAGTTCGGGTATCGTCGCGAACCTTGGAACTATCGTGCGTGCATCGCGCATCGTGCATCGTGCCTGAGCGAAGAATAATTCATGAGTGATGACCTCCCTCAGGGCTGTCTCTTTCAGAACATTACGCCAAATGTGTACGAGTAGCCAAAACAGAACAATCTTGCTAGACAGGCCAGCAAGCAATCCAGACACACATTGATTAGGTGGGCATACGCCCACTCGACTCTTCCAAACGGGCTACGGTTCGGAGCGCAGGCCCAGCTTGAAACGAACCCCCAAGAGGTCAATGCTTGCTGCTATCACTCCAAAAGCCTCCCGAGTCCCCATTGTACTATCTATGTACATTGAAGTTTTAGCTAGTTTTACTTAGGCTATTTGTCCATAGTACATATCCAAGGTACCAACCTGCCTCTTGGTGTGAGCTGTCTACGGCTGGACACCTGGTGGTTGTATATGGAGGGTAGCGAACAGGTGATTAGAGGTAGACTTGAGACTTTTCTTTCGAGAGCATTTTGAAAGTTTGGAATATACTTCTCCTGGGACAGTTTCGTAAATCGTGGGCTTCTTTCTGTCTCTGTCTGGGGCCGAGGGGCTAGGCCGCCGAGGCCGCCACTAGAACATACCAATATAGCTTCGAGCCAAGTATTTTGGATCAGGGTTCTCATGAGATTTTATGGATTCAATTACATTCATCTAATTGTCGTTGGATTACGAGCATAAATGGCTGTGTAGAGTAAGTGGCGTTCAATACATCCCAAGCTTGGGGCTGTTCGCAAAGCCCAGAACAGAACATCCGTCATGACAAGCCGCAGTGCTGGGCGAGCTGGGAAAACAGTACTATGTAGACACCCACCCCTTGGCCTGCTATGAAACATGTTTCGTATGGCCATTAACTCGTTACCGCCGCCCATTGGGAGAACGATCAGGGGTATGTACATATATGTATGTAGTGTACGTAGGTGTGAGCAGCAACCTTTCCATACCTCCGACAAAGCCGAAGGGGGAGAACGCGATGAACTTTGCTACGAGACGAGACAGTACTACTAGTATGTAATGCCCACGAAGCTGGTGTAGGACACGTATGGGGTACACGCAGCACACAGTGCATGCTACGAATATACTTACCAAGGTACTTACTTGCTGAGATACTATCTACCCAGAAGCAGCCTCAGTCAACCCCAGTTGTCGGGTATCTAGCGAGCTAGTAGGTATAGATTTGTACTGTGCCTGGATAGACCCGCACTACCTAACCTCTTGCTATGTCGTCACCGTAGCGATACTTATAGCTCACATACTGTCTCCATACCTTCCCTAAGTACCCCAGCGGGCTACCTAAGGTATGTGACCTCGAAGCTACTAAAACACGCCCGCGACGCTTGCGAGGCACTGCTGTCACTTGTGTGGCCAGCTTGTAATCCTCGCCTCGCCCATCAGCCAGCTATCAGCTTCACCAACAGCTCCAACCACAGCTTCAATCTCAACTCCTGTAATTCTGCACATCAACTGCATCGAATTCCGCCGGCAGTCTCGGACGGCACCTCTTCAAACGACAAGAGCGACCATCCGCCGCGAAACCCGCACCGTTTCTCTCGGCCTACCTAATCTCAAGCCGCCCAACGTGAGAGCTAGGCTCTTCCGACAAGAGCTATTTCCCTATTTCCTGGTCGCTATCATCGGCATTCATCATCGGCGTCCATCTTCGACATCGACCACTCCTGCCTGAGGATACCGTCGACGTCGCCGATTTTGCCCTACCGCATACAACAACTGTTCCTGCTATGCTTACTCCGTCTTCACGGCTCCCTTCGTAGCACCATGAGGTCGTTCGCATCTAGGGGTGCGGCCTCCTCGGCGTGGTGGTCCGCCCTTGTCCTCCTCGTCGCCCTGCTATCGACCGCCTCGACCGTGTACGCAAAAGACGAGCCCGCCATCGCCATTAAAGAACTCAAGAACGCCCCGTCCATAGCCAAGTACTTTCCGCGCTCCAATGTCGTGCTGTTCCAGGAAAGCGAGAGCCCTCGCACCGTTTGGCGATCCACCGATGGCGGTGCCACTTGGGACAAGGCGAACGGCATCGACCACGAAAAGAGTTTCGCTCTGGTCATGCATAAGTACGACCCAGACCGCGCGTACGTTCTGACGCTTGGGAATACGCACTGGAAGACCTCGGACAAGGGCAAGACCTGGGACGAGTTCTACACCAACGCCTACACCAGCGATTTTGATTATACCATCGGTAACTGGATGGTCTTCCACGCCGACAACCCCGACAAGATCTTGTTCACCGGCATGGAATGCGAGGGCTTCTTCTGCGAGGAAGTGACCATGTATACAACCAACGGTTTCGACAAGAAAGCTGCTCTGCTCCGCAGGTCAACACAGGGCTGCTGGTGGGCTAAGTCTTCTGAGATCTTCACCACGGGCGATCCTGACCTCGACGCCGATCGGACACTCTGCATTGTCAGATCGGGCATGTTCTCATCCACGGACGAGAACCGTCTCTGCCTGTCGGATAATTACTTCAAGCCTATTGACGGAGGCGAAACACTGGATGAGAAGGAGCCCAACTTGAATGGCGCTGGACCGATTCAAGGCGTTGTCAATATCGTCGAAGTGAAGAAATACCTGCTTGTGGCTACGACTTCACCCAGAAGCGCAGAAATGGCTCTTTTTGTGACCGATGACACCAAAGTGTGGCATCGCGCCGTCTTTCCGCAAGATCACCAACTCGTCCAGTCTGGGTACACTGTTCTAGAGAGCACCAATTACAGCATACAGGTTGATGTTCGCTCTAACAAGCGCACGTCGGCCCCTATGGGCACACTGCTCACCAGCAACTCCAACGGCACCTATTTTACCCGGAATATTGAGCATACGAACCGCAATGTACGCGCTGCCGTCGATTTCGAGAAGGTCACTGGAATCCGAGGTGTGTTCTTGGTGAACAGGGTTGACAACTGGGAGGATGTCGAGAAGGACGAGGCTGAAAAGAAAATCAAGACAGCCATCACTTTTGACGATGGAAGAACTTTCGGTGTAGTCAAAGCGGACGATGACGACGTTCACCTCCACTCTATCACTGAGATGAACAACGTCGGCCCGCAGTTCTCAAGCCCTGCACCTGGCCTGGTAATGGGCAATGGCAACCGTGGCAAATATTTGAAGGACTATTGGGAGTCAAGTCTTTATGTCTCTGATGATGCTGGAAAGACCTGGGTCGAAGGACCGGAGGGCCCGCACAAATACGAGTTTGGTGATCAGGGTTCCATCCTCTTGGCTGTCCAGGATAGTAAAGATATAGACGTACATGAGCTCAAGTACTCGTTGGATCACGGCAAAAAATGGACAACCACCAAGCTACCCGACGAACTCAGCATCCTCCCTTGGACTCTCACTACTACGCCAGACTCGACCAGTCTCAAGTTCGTGCTCACTGCTCGGACAGGCTCCAAGGAGTCGCCGAGCTACTGTGTAGTTTCCATTGATTTCGAAGGCCTACACGAAGATACATGCAAGGATGACGATATGGAAGAGTGGCACGCACGCAAAGATGACGATGGCAAGCCTATTTGTGTCATGGGGCAGACTCAGAAGTTCCAAAGACGTAAGAAGGATGCCAAATGTTTCATCAAGAAAGAATTTAAAGAGCCTGTACCGGAAACATCCCGTTGCGATTGTACGGCTGCAGATTTCGAGTGCGATTTCAACTTTATTCCGGACGGTGGTGAATGCAAACTCGAAGGCCCAGTGCTTGCCCCCCAGGAGGCTTGCAGGGCGAATAATCCAGACGAAACATTCATGGGCTCATCTGGCTGGCGCTTGATTCCAGGAAACGAGTGTCAGCGCACAAAGGGTGGTCAGAAAGACGACAAAAAGGAGTGGAAGTGTTCCGATACGAGTTCACGTCCGGGTAATAGCACCGGCGAGATAAGTGTCGCGTACACACCCTTCAAGGGAGATTTCGATCGGATGGAGAAGCATTACCTCGAACGCGGCGAGCTGAGTACTTACGACGACGAGACCATCATCGCGCGGCCTGAGAAAATATTTGATGGGGCCGGTGATGTCTTCATTACGCACGATCACGGTAAAACCTGGTCTACACCCAAGCAACTCAAGGACAAAGAGATATTCGCCATCACTACTCATGCTTATGTCAAGGACATGGTCTTCTTCCTGACTACGAAAAATGAAGTATACTACTCCACTGACCGGGGCAAAAGCATTGATTCCTTCAAAGCACCAGACCCATTAGATCGACAAGGCATCACCCCATTCTCTTTCCACCCAGATCATCCTGAGTGGCTGATATGGCATGGCCAAAAATGCACTGGAGACAAATGTTATCTCGAAGCTTCGTATTCACGCGATCGTGGTGACAACTGGCACACCCTGAAGCGCTATGTTGACCGATGCGAATTCACCGGCTCCAAGGCATACGGGTTTCGCAATCAGTCACAAATCATATGCTCTGCTCGCTCACAGGAAAACAATGATATCGAAAACAATCCCCTGCATCTGCTATATACAGACAAATACCCAGACTATGATTTCGCTGTCGCTCTGGAAGGTATTACAAGGTTTGCTACGATGGCCGAATTCATTGTAGTGGCAACCGAAAATCAAACAGAAGGCACCTTAAAAGCCCTGGCCAGTTTGGATGGGAAGACCTATGCCCACGCACACTTCCCACTGAACTTTCAGGTTTCTCATCGGAATTCGTACACAGTCCTCGACAGTTCTACACATGCTGTTAATCTTTTTGTTGCTACTGAAACTGAGAAGAGCCGACGATATGGTTCGATCCTTAAGAGCAACTCTAATGGTACATCATATGTCGTTAGCATTCCTGGTGTTAATGCTGACGATGAATGGTACGTTGACTTCGAGAAGATGCTGGGGTTAGAGGGTGTGGTGCTCGTGAATACAGTCGGGAATCTCGACAGCGACTCGGAGCCGAAAAACCTACAAAGTAGGATTAGCCACAATGATGGAGCACTGTGGTCCTTCCTGCCCCCTCCTCAGGAGGATGCTGAAGGAAAGCCTTATTCCTGTTCCAGCCGGGAAGGGGACGCATATTGTGCACTTCATATTCACGGCTTTACTGAACGTCCAGACCGTGGAAAAACTTATTCTTCTGAATCGGCTATCGGGCTGATGTTTGGCACTGGCAACGTAGGGCCTATCCTTGGCAACGCAAAAGACGCCGATACTTTTATGACACAGGATGCTGGCATGACTTGGAAGGAGATCAAGAAGGGTAGCTGGTCATGGTCCTTTGGGGATCAAGGATCTATCGTTGTTATCGCCCAGAGAAATAAGAAAACCAAGTCGGTATCTTATTCACTTGATCGTGGAGACACATGGCAAGACAAAGAATTTCACAATTCGGAAGTTTTCATCACTGATATTACCACCGTGCGATCCGGCTCCTCCCGCAACTTCATCCTGTGGGGCCAGAACGGCAAAGAACTTTTCGCGATCAACCTCGACTTCTCTGGTCTGACAGATAAACCATGCATACATGACGAGGACGACTCGGACAAGTCCGATTACGAGCTGTGGTCTCCAGAGCATCCATTGCAGCCAAACCGTTGTCTTTTTGGCCACAAGAATTATTACCTACGCAAGAAGAAGGACAGGAAATGCTATAATGAACGAAAGCTTCAGCAGGTATACAAGTTCGAGACTTGCGAGTGCACGCGAGAGGACTATGAATGGTAAGCTAGGCAAGCCTTCCAGTGTCTGTTGAACCCCAACTAATCACACCTCACAGTGACTATAATTATGAGCTGGACTCCCATAACTACTGCACACTTGTTGAAGGCCTCCGTCCAAAGGATCCTTTGCAGATGTGCCGCGATGATCCGGAGCAGACGGAATATCATGAGCCGACTGGCCTTCGTCGTATTCCGCTCACGACTTGCAAAGGGGGCACCTTCGATCCAGACAATGTCTTCAAGGTCCATCCTTGTCCCGGTCATGAGGAGGAGTTCGAAAAGAAACATGGGGTGTCGGGCGTTGTCATTTTCTTTGCCGTTGTTGTTCCCATAACCGTCGCAGCGCTCGTGGGCTGGTGGGTTTACAACAACTGGCAAGCCCAATTTGGCCAATTCGGTCAGATCCGTCTGGGCGAGCAGAGCGGCCTTGACAGCGACGCACCATGGGTCAAGTATCCCGTCATAGTTGTCTCTGCTGTTGTAGCTGTTGTTGGCGCTTTGCCCTTGGTAGCCTCTAGTATCTGGCGAACTGTCAGTTCCACATACAGAA
Organism: Astrocystis sublimbata; assembly: GCA_022453515.1. NCBI lineage: Eukaryota > Fungi > Ascomycota > Sordariomycetes > Xylariales > Xylariaceae > Astrocystis > Astrocystis sublimbata. The sequence continues at coordinate 17,392 of JAJNNY010000006.1, read as the reverse complement.
GGTTCAGCGGCAGAGGAGAGAGTGGCGGGCGTTACGGCTGGCTCTCGTCGAGTGGGCCACGGAGGTTTACCACTCGGGACAGCTTCGCGCGTGGGAGAGGCGATTACGCAATCGTTGATGAGGACGAGGGTGAACTGCTGGGCGACGCCAGCGATGATGAGGTCTGATGAGGTGAATGGCAGAAGAGCGTAATATTAGAGTCACCCGTTTGCGGCCGCAGACATGTGAGCCAAATCGAGAAGACCGTGGCTGTATTGATAAAGTTGACAAAGATCGCATGTCTATTCTTTGCCAAAGGTAGCAGTGGCTAGGCGCATCCGGTTCATTGCTAAGGAAGGAGGCTTGTGTATGGATTCACTGTTCTAGCAAGGGCGTCGACTGGGGACAATTGGGACGGATCTTTTTAGGTTAGGTTTAGACGTATCTTGAACACCAATAATCATAACACTGTTAGATCTACTCTGATACTCGGGTGCCTGATGCCGAGCAATCGTGCTACATAATACTGCAAAATGTACGTTCACCATTGTTGTCCCTAGGAGGAACTGAGAACGGGCTGAACTCTATTTAAATAGTATGGTCAATGAGAATACTGCATCACGAGGTTGAATGTGAACATTGTACAAGACGCAGCCTCTAGTGTTCGAATATCTGTCCGTTTCCAGTACTTACGTTGGACAGTGACCGCATCTAAATGCTTAAAACACACCAATCGGCTGATGATCTACACTTGTTTGCTACCCTACACCGATCGTAGAGAAATTTCATAAATCACAGTCGTCGGAGGGCATCATTATAGATGTTTCGCGAGTGCTATGAGGGTTATCGTTTCAAGTTTGGCAGAAATTAATCTAAATTGATGCTTACAGCCAACTCGTGTGCACGGTCTAGAGCACAACGGTTGGAGGGGATTAGGTGGTTTGTCCGTCTTATCTGTCTCAGGAGGTGATAGAGACTATTTCACTCGTCGGGGGCAATGTTCCGCAGGATGGAGAGCTGTAGACGTTTTATATAAATAGGTTAGATTAAATATCGGACTGGATTTAACGCAAAGGCGGGTATATGAATTCAGGGTAGGCCCGTCCGTGTATTTATTTCATCTACAGCACATAGGTACATAGCTAAATCTTGCTGTACATAGTTCCCTATCAACAGCGCCAGAAACCTACTTAAACAACGAGAGGGCGGGGAAGTCCGAGCGCTGCACCTTGGATGGAGTGTTGAGCCTGCATGCGTAGAGCACCTATACTAACATTTCTACGGGGTAATATACACATGGCCATGGCCACGTGTATCCTTGTCGATATAGTTGCCCCTGAAAAGAATACTCGCCTATCAGTCTGATTCTCCATGCGCAAGCATGCCCTACGCCACGCCACTTATGTGGTGTTCTATTAGTTGTGATCAGCCAAGGATGACAGCTTCGTCAAAGTACCTATTATGTAAGGGAGGATATGAGAGGATGGAGTATGAGTAACATTCGAGAGGGCTATCGGTCAACCTTGGTCGGTTGCCATTGGGTTTTCAATCCCACCTCAATTTCGACATTTTGGGTGGTGGGTGGTGATGTCACCTAAAAAGATGGAATGGTGATGCATTCATTGACATGAAAAGTGAGAGTTAACCAGTATTATTCTATATGGACAGATAGATGGTAAATAGACTAGGTGATTGAAACGAGGCATCTCATCACGCAACCTAAGTCCGCCGCTAGAAATGTCCAGGAGGACAAAGCCATTATGAAACCGATACAGCTTCAAGCATCCCAACATTTTTTCGTTTTCCAGTCGGAGCTGAAGCTATTTTCGGCCGTCTCCCAACTCCAGGCCATATTTATTTCAATTCACCCGCTCCATCATCCCGAGAAACGCCAGTTGATATTGAAATGAGTTGTATCTCTCATTTCTGTTCGCCAACTTAATACGATACGAAACATAATGTCTTCAAAAGCAGATTTAATCGAAGCGCGGCAAAGGTAAAGGCTGGACATGTCGCTCGTTGGGTATAAATAACACAAAACACATGAGCAGTTGCTCTATCGCGATGAAATTGAGACCACATATTTCTGTATCTATCTGTCGACAGATTCGGTTGTACATTAAGTATACGTATACGTATAGTGATCGTGATGATATTTCGTGGTGCAAGATTCGTCAAACAAGCAGGCTAATTCCGACGAACTCGTTTCCAAAACCGCTTAAACCCGCCATCTGTCGACGAGCTCAGTTCTTTATCGATGTCGGCAAATATCTGATCCATGTTCTCCTTAGTGCTGCTGGTGGTGATGGCTATAGGTGAATCAGGCACGGGTGAGTCGACTAGGAAGGGCCGCGAAATAGGCCTTGGTTGTTGAGGCGCATGAGCCGGTGCGCCTGGCCAGCCATAGGGCTCCTCGTCACGAGATCGTAGATCGGGACGCGTCAAGGTCATTCGCAACGTCATGTCGCGTGAAGCACCCAAGACGTGCCCGTAGTCTGCAGGCACATCGCTGTGGCTTGGTAGTGCGAATGGCTTTGTGTTGGAGTATTGGGTATCGAAGGTGTGAGGTGTATGGGGCGTCCTGGGAGATTCAGAATCCGGTATCGAAGTTTCCTCGCTGTGAACTGAAGACTGGTCATCGGCGAGGAATGTCTTCAGTTTCTCCGAAGAAGCCATATAGAGCCCTTGTGAAAAGCTCCTGCTCCGTCGCTGGGGAGCCCTTGATAGTGCGGAAGAATGACCTTCATTGGCAAAAAAGCTATGGTTTGCTTGTGCTCCGTTCAGTTTCTGTGGTGGCGAAGCAAAATGAGCATAAAGTCGATGCCGCGCATCAGGATCCGGGTAGTTGTCGACCGCATCCGAGTCGATCGATAGGGTGGGCGGTTTTTGACCATGCTTCGGAGAAATGAGGGAAAGCGCTCGGGATTTCCGGCGCAAGTGGATTGGCATAGGCGGCACCTGATCTACTGAAGAATTCATGGTGCCTGGGCGAGTGGACGATATCGAGGACCGGCCAAAAGACATCTTGTTGACGGAAAGGCGACGACGGAACAAAGATGGCGGGCCTCGAGCTGTTGTCACGGGCTTAGGCTTCAGGTCGGCACGGTAGTCGTCGAGTGTCAGGCGAAGATCGATGTCGTCGTTATCGTCCAGCCAGTTGAAGCTGCCCAGGAAAACATGGTCTGGCGTGTGGTGGTAGATGGCAGGCTGCTTGCTAACAGCTGACACCGATGCCGCGTCCATGCTGCCGTCTAGTAATGGCAAATACATACGAGTACTGCTGCTGCAAGTATGCAGGGTTGCCCCTCGCCCAATGACATCTACAGTCTCGTTGGCGGCATCCAGGCTAGGGCCAAAACGGATCCCCCTCGAGAATCGCCGAGCTGTTGTTTTTTGATGATGTGAGGCTGGTGGGGAGGAGACGGATGGCCGGGTCAGGTACAAAGACACAGGTCTCGTGTCGTGCTCGTACCTCGGGGATCGATACCAGATACGTGGTATGTCGTCGTATGTTGTCTTTGTTTAAGGCCTTTGAAGCCCTTGGGTCAAAATCAAAATCCCGAGAATCCCTAGACTCGGTTTCCAACGCGACAAAGGCGGGACAGAGGAATATTGAGGAAGAATGCCAGCCAGGCAAGCCAGATGCCAACGTGCCAGCGTGACACAAGGCGTAACGGTGTGCGGAGGCGGCAAAAAAGTACCAACTAACTGGTATTGCTTGCTAGGTTCGGCAACTAGAGTCTAGTAGAAAAGGGGGGGGGGGGGGGAGGGGGACAAAGGAGCGAGCAGAGATTTGGCAAGGGAAGGGTAATAAAGCTAAAGAAACGGCTTTGTTCTCATGTTCTGCATCACAATAATTACTCAATACCTAGCACCGGCGCAACTGCGAACAACCCATTGGACAGTAGAGTACGCCCGCCTACACGTCAGAAATCAACAAGAGCTACACTGCGGTACGGGAGGTATGTGATGGCGTAGGTGCAGTTGCAGATTGCAGATGCAGACAGTCCCAATGGCGAATCGGTCAATGGCGAGAATGGTAACCGCAACGGATCACGAACTCAACGGGGCCTCGACGGGGCCTCGGCGGGGGTTGTGATCCAACGTCGACAGCAGAGGCAACGCGGCAACGCAAGGGCGAGCCATCCGTCACAATGCAGGAACAGGCCTCTAAACAGGCATTTGGAGCCAGCGGAGGCCAGTCTCGCCAGTCCACCACTCAAGGACCAACTTATCAGAATGCCGTCCCAACTTTTGCAGTACTGTGCCACGCTTGCCTTGCATGGCGAGCATGGGCCTATCACCAGACTAGTTGCGGTGCGACGTGCAGGACTATGCACATGTGTGCAGGAAACTATACCGAAAACAATATATACCCCTTGTTGACCCCCCCCGTACAGTAGCATTTCGAACAGAATTGTGACCTACACGTGTACAGTAGTTCCGTGTCTACCAGGTAGGCGAGGTAGGCAGTGTTGGTAGGTAGCGAGCTCGCGAGGGTAGCATATTTACCGTACAGTGCCTTATCATACTCGTACAAGTAGTCCTCGCTTACCGCTCATTGTATCGCACAGAATGATCAGAATAGACACTGATTCAGACGGGGTAGGACAACCAACGCCCCCAACAGGCACTGCAAGTCGTATCGGCATGCTGTAACATCGGAGGAATCAGACCGTGTCTCATTGCCCCCAGGCCAGAGACAGCAACAGTGGACAGTGGGCTGGCTCCTCCCTCTGGGAACTGGAATGCTGCGAGCAGGCGACGACCTCATGCCTTCTACGGAGTAATTCTCACCGAAAGGCGTTCATACTGTATGTGCAAGGTATAATCCTGTGCTGTGATAGATTTTCTTTGGTCATTTCCTTTGTTCAGCGGTAGCGGGCTCCACCGCCGTCTTTCCTAACATAAGCCCAGGAGGGCCACGTGAGGGGCCTAGCTCGGTTGGCTGCGCAGGCTCTTGCAGCCACAATCGCACTGTAAATTAAGCTAGTCACCCCTAAGTTAGACGTTAATAACACTACTACTACTACTACTACTGTGCTGTGATAGAACGAGTAGATAGAGTCGATCCTGCAGACCACTTCTAAGTCCAGACAACCAACCAGAGCCAACTTTGCCGCTCAGAGTAGTTTTGCGGAGAGCAACCGAGATTAGCGTTGTTTAATCTCCCAAAGCGTCTGCGTTAAAGATGATCAAATAAATATACTCCGTAATACTAACCAGTTGTCGACGTAGTTAGTCTTGGAGGATGTGCGCTAATAGCCGATTATGGTTCTTGTCCGTTATTATGCTCCTTGGCCGGTCCAGACTATACAAGTCTCTATTCCCAACTTGGCTGGATACCCACCGGCAGGCTAGGCTGGAGTTGGTAAAGTGAGAACAGCTAGTCTACAAACTTCATCTATGGAGACTCGGGAGTATCGCCTGGGTCCTGTCACTTGTCAGGGTTGCATAGGCCTCGAGCCAAGGGCCCCCCCAAGGCCCCCCGGGCAAGGGGTCAAGGACCAGGCATTGACACACACACCACATGCTACGCCATTGGATCCAGTCCCCCCATGGTTGGTTACCCGAGTGATGGGATGGAAAAGTCACGTTCCGCCATACGAGCTTGTGTATCCATGAGTCGCGAACAAACATTGCGAGGGAAAGCATGTGGCCAGGGCAACGCACTAGAATCTTTCGAATCTTCGAATGAGAGACAGTGCCCATATTCACGGGTTGTGCCGCTGTGGCAGGTTGCTACGGGATTGAGATGTGGCGGCAACAATATCCATGATCCTAGCGGCCGAGCGCGACGGAATTCGGCTATCTGCTAATTACCTATGTATAGTACTACTGATATATAAACTCCATGGGCACGGCTCGCGGGGTGCGACCAAGCAACCAAAATGCCTACGAGTACAACTGTTCAATTTTAGGACTACGTGATCCACCAAACCAAAGCCAGCATGGGTGAGGTCATCGTCCGTGATGCAAGCATCGGTCGTATTGAGGGGCATTTTGTGACCGATGATGCTACTATGTAATATGTATACAGCGTGCAGGTGCTCGGTACCCCAAGCTGCAGTATACCCCCAAAACATTATTGCCTGTTTACCCTGGCCCATGGGCAGATGCGACAGTGAATACCATGGCGGCATCCTTCGGTGAGCTTCGGCTAGCTTCTGAAGACTTCACTCGAGGAGATTATACGAGTACTTACTGTCGATGCGATAGACGGCTATCGTCTCTATCGATTCGTCTTGCGAGGTCCAATAGGTTTCGCGTCATTAATTTGACAGGGGCGCTCGGCTACGACCTGGCGCGCGCCACTGAAGAGAAAAAAAAACGCCACTGAGAACGGAAAAAGAAAGCCGCTCTCCGGGGTATGTATACGTATATGGCATGTAGCGGAACAGATACTCTTACGCCTTCCTCAGGGACCCTTTAGGCCGGCGGCTGCTTATGCATCATGGATTCATCGTCACTGGGCTTTGTTGTGTGTGTGTGTGTGTGTGTGTTTTTTGGTTGGATTGTAACTTGAATTATCGAAGTGTCTTGCTTCCTCAAGGTGCGAGATAGCCACGCGTTCGGAATGATAAACAACCATTAAGAGCGTCTAAGGTAGCTAGCAAACTACCTGGCATGTCTAGTCTCCTACTATGCTGGATACGGCCGCACGAAAAGGCATTGAAATAGCAATCTCCTACATGCGCAAACTTTCCGCACAACAGGAACTACCCAGCTATCCATTATCGTGAGAAGGGGAGCAGAAGCCCACTTGCTCCTTCGAGCCCGCCCTATCGCGAAGTGAAGTCCAGGGGGTCATAGTACTTGTATAGCTTTCCAGCCTTTCCTTTGCTGGTGAGGATTGGCGATCGGAAGGTTGACACGCCCGTGTCTCGATCATACGATTCGAAGCTACAAGCTAGTCGTTTGCCGCCGCCTTCTGGGAGGTCGACAACGAAGTTCGGCACTGTCAGTGAACGGATCAGCTGGGAGCCCATCTATGTAGGTTGCCTCGAGGAGTTGGCAAGCAGTGTCGCCCGAAACGGACGAGAAAGTACATACTTGCAAACCCAGCGATGGAGCCTCGAAGCTGTGACTCCATATCTAGGATCGTCTGGAGCGGTGTTCGAAGATGTTCAACTTTGGGGACCATGTCACATTGATAGACGTAGTACTACACAGCGGTCATATGTCATTGTCAACAGGTAGTTCGACGTGAGCAGTATTGTATTGCCTAGAATAACTCACTGATTGAATCGTCATTCGCGCCAGCTTCTTGATCAAGGATGACATCGTGGCGACATTGTCATTCACTCCACGAAGTAAAACCGACTGATTGCGGACCGTGATTCCAGCTTGACACAAACTGCGACTGGCCTTCTCGGTGATCCAAGAGATTTCGTTTGGGTGATTGAAATGCGTATGCAAAGCAAAATCTACGATGCACAGGGTCAGAGTTAGCGGCTTCCGCAACAGATGATAGGTCGCTGTTAAAATTAAACAGAACTTTTCCAGATATCAAAAGCAAGACATGTATCTCGTGTTGCACTTACGCTTGCCAGCTTGTCTTGCCTTGTCAGCGATTTGAAATAATACCTTAACCCACGGATCACTGTTATCCAGAAACCGGTTGGGGGCAACCGCCAACCCCAGCGAGCTAGTGGTGTTTTAAAAGGCAATAGTAGCATGATCAGCTCGTCAAACAGCTGTTTCGAATCTTCCGCATCTTGAATACATACTTCGGGGGAATATAATACGCATCGCCGCCCGAGATAACAAGGTCCTTTAGATCTTCCTTGCCTTCTACGTATGCGAGAGCGTCGTTGATTCTCTTTTTCCCTAGTCTGAATGGCTCTTTGACGAGGATGCCGGTATCAGCACCGACCCCATATGCTCTTGTACAACACGTACAGTATACTGGGCAAGAGGATACAGCTACATTATATCAGTACTTGCATCCATGAATCAAGCAGGTGAAAATAATTCTCACGAAGGAAGAGGGCTTTTTCGGGGTATCGATGGACAATGCCGTCGATTGGCATATCTTTCCTTTCGTGAAGAGAATCTAACACAGCGTAGGGGTGGTCCTTTGTCACTGTTGGAGAAAATGAGTTAGGATCTGCCGTTTTTGGGGAAGTTTTAACTCATGAATCAAGTGTCTCAAGCGTATACATAATTGAGCAGCATTTAAGAGCAGAACTTTTGCCGAATCGGGGAATCAAATATTCAAATTCACTCACTGATTGATTTCTGGGGGATGTATTGTCTGAAGACTGGACAGTTTGCCGGGTCTGACCAATTAATCCTACTGACGATATATGGCCTCTTTTTCTCAGTATTATCTTTTCCAGCAAAGGAATGGGAGGGCCTGGCTTACATGAGGCGAACAGACATGGTGGATACTTTCATACCACCCACTATATCGCTCAGAAACTCATCTCGGGTCTGCATGGTGTTCTGATTCCCAGCTCGAGGTATCTCCTCGGGCACTACCTTGCCGAGCAGCTCGAGCAACTTTAACTTCGTTTCTACCACGTTCTAGATCACGATTCAACTCAGTAGAAACTTCGGAATGATATGTAGCTAACAACCTACACTTGTGTTCCATTGCCAGGACCTATATCGCCGGAGTCAGTAATTTCCTGTTAAAGTAAAGAAGTTGCTCGTGAAATGACGGGTTTCAGATGTCCCGGGAGTACGGAAACCCATCAGGGTACTAAGTTTATGCTCCCGAGGCTTGCCAGAGACGGGAATCGAGGATTCCATCGAGATACATACAGGAACTCCTGTCGAGAGGTATGCCTGAATGGTGGGAATTGGCGCCAGAATTCTGATCCATACTGATCATCTGGAGATGGTCCTTGAGGATTGATGCCCGTCCAAGGAGTACTAGGGATCGAAATCTGCTGGCTAGAGGGATATGACACGTATCTCACTAGGAATATCCGCAATCAGCTGGAGTCATGCTGTGCGGTATAATTTGGGATTGGCAAATCAATATAACTAAGGTTACCTACCATCGCATCTAGCCCCAAGGCGAAGATGCGAGGGCATCCAGCTAATTTCGGTTGTATGGAGTACCCTGACATGGCGAAGAGCCGATGAAAACATATTGGCTGGACTATATGTAAAGAACAGTCCAAGCCAAAGAAACAACACAAGTAACGAGTGCGAAGTTCACAGAAATAGGGAACTCTGAGGCCCTCGATCGCAAGTTGGGGTTCAACGAATCAGCCTTGAAAATACCGACAGTTGTCGAGGAAAGCAGTAGATATATAATGCTCGATATGTCTTCAACGGATCGAAGCTAATCTCCAAAGATCTGCAGCTAATTCTACAATATGACAAACAGACTCCGAGGTGGCGTTTGTTAAATATAAGGGGGCAGGAGGCTGCTGTGGTTATTTGTGGTTATTCAACACACCCAGCAATCCATTGGGTCTCACGGTGTAGATCTGCTTCTCGTATCACAGGCTAGTCATGGCCATGGCCAACACACATATTGCAGGCCATACTTCGGCAACCTTGGAACTAGGTAGTTCTCGCCTCTGGTGTCACTGCGACCTGCTGTGGCATTCATAGTCTTGGTGCCACCTTGCGTTTTTGTCCCACCATGAACTCACTGTCTGTATGAGGATTTTGAAAAAGGACATTGTTTGCACGGGACACAAAAGCACCTAGTGCGCTATAACAGAGGAGGGGGGTTATTAGTGGCCATGCAACCGTCATCTTTGGCTGAGATGTAAAAGTTCTTGATCCTACAAATTCATATCGTTATAGCTGTCGCCGTGCCTTCAACCAGCGGACACGATCATGATGAACGAGCATTTGCCACGCCGGCCGCTTATTCCCGTTACAGTTGGTTCTTCACTTGCCTTGATCTGCCCGGAATCAAGTTTGTCTGCCTCCAAATATACTGTGCCGTTGCTCATCTCATAATCCACGTGGCCTGTCGGCCACTAAGACAATCAGAATGACGGTCAAGCAAAGCGGCGGCTTCGCCACCCGGATGAGGGTGCATTTCCAACAGCCCCGTCATGAGCTTGCAGGTCGGTCTGGGCACAGGCATAGTAGGATCGGCCATGTTTGGATATGTCAGTCCACTTCACTCTATCGTCAGGCATGAGGTGGTACTGAACCAACTACTTAGGACGCAGCTGCGTACCAACTGCATCACGAACTGCGTAGGTTATGGCAATCACGGGTACGCAAATACTACCTCGAAGCCAATGTGCTCCCTATCACCTGAAGATGGCGAGGAAGGTGTACGGTCTCTTGTTGGACTACCTGGGGTATACACATCTATCTATAGGAAGGCCTGATAATCCGAGAAGCGATAGGAGATCAACCTTGTTTGCTCAAGTACTTTTCCCATCCCGCAGAAAGCATAACCTCGTCTTTAGCGAGAACCTCGTTCTTCATCTTTTCTTGATAAGCCTTCATCTTATTTAGGTATTCGGGGAACGCCGCCCCTAATATCCGAATAGCAAGAAGTGCCGCATTCGTAGAATTTCCTATTCCCACCTGTTACCGAAACCATTGTCAGCATTCATGTGTATTGGTGTGCCTGAAGCACCCCCAGGGTTACTAGAGAAGCAGAGAAACATCTCAGGATTGCATACCGTTGCACAGGGAATTCCGCGAGGCATTTGCACAATGGAATATAGACTGTCCACGCCGTCAAGCACGCTAGCTTTCACGGGAACACCGATGACGGGAAGTGCCACTTCACTCGCGAGCATTCCAGGAAGACTAGTGGGTTCAAAGTCAGCAAATATCTCTTGTCAATTGTTAGCCAGCCGGCTAAGGGTTGCGAAGTACTCACTGTGCAGCACCTCCAGCTAAGTTCCCAAATATCATGTCAGCAGGCATATGTAAAGTGCTTGGATCGGTAGTTGCTTACCGGCTGCGATGATCACCTTACAGCCAGATTTGCTCATATCAGAGGCAAACTGCATCATATGATGAGGGGTACGATGTGCTGATGTAATTCGAACTACGAAGGGGACTTCAAAATCTTTCAAAACTTTGAGTCCAGCCGCGAGCGTACCCAAGTCTAACCAAAAATAGGAGTCAGTCATAGTTGTTATTGGAGAAGACAGTACGATGAGTTCGAGGTTCGTAGGGAAAGAGTGGGGATATGTTTTGTATCAGACGTAGCAAAATGCTTACCCGAGTCAGAACCCATGGTGACCGCTACCAACGGAGTTGTTTCCGATTGTGATTTCGACTCCTCAATGATCTCTGTCGAGCCAATACGTTCTGCTCTGATCTCATCCATGCTCTGGATCAGGTGGTTTATTCGGTCGGAAAGCTGCTCGACGGATGATCGACCCCATGCAGTGATATGTCCGATCTTTCGCCCTGGCTTTGACTCTTTGCCATATAAATGCAATGCCGTGTTTGCATGCGGATGATAAAAGCTAGTAGACGAGTTGACCAGCTTCTCATGTGAATGAGGCGCAGCGCCACCAAGTATATTCAACATGATAGCAGACGGAAATTGAGGAATTAGAGAAAAGTCCGGTGACGGTACTCTGTCGAGTATAGAATCTAGCTGGGCTCTGAACTGTGACCTTTGTGGCACCAACTCGATTGTCAAGTGGCCCGAGTTGTGCGGGCGAGGAGCGACCTGGCATTATAGTTAGTTAGCACTTGGATGAAGGATTTGGTAAAGTCTGCCTTGAGATGAGGCCATGAGAGATACCTACCTCATTGACGAGGATGTCATCGCCAACAAGAAACATTTCCACAGCAAACACACCCCTTCCCCAGAGGCGACTGATTACGTCGCAGGCGACTTTCTGAGCCCTTTGTGTGATGCTCTCGGCGACATTGCGAGGCGGGAAAAACACCTAATAGGAGTTAACAGACAAGAAGATATATTTCATTGGGAGTAGGGTGGGTTGCCTTGGTGCAGATACTGTCCTCGTGTATCGTTTCAACAACGGGATACGGGTAGACGTCCTTCAGGTTACCCTCATCGTCTTCAGTGCGCATCACCATGACAGCAAGCTCCATCCGAAAGGGCATGAACTTCTCAGCATATAGCAGCTGGTCTCCCATCTGCGACATAGCAGACTCGAAGTCACTGGCATGGCGAACCTTGAAGTTGCCACGACCATCGTAAGACCCCTTGGCACCCTTCAGCATAAATGGCAGGCCGAAGCGCTTGGCGGCCTGCTCGATGGACGCGAGACGAGCATGGCCAGACTCAATGGCCATCTGGGGGGCAACGGGGAGACCATTCTGGGCGAAGTACTCCTTCTGCTGGTACTTGTCTTGGATCAGACGGATAGTCTTGTAAGAAGGGTGGACGGGCACGCGCTTCATGACGGTGCCGTTGCCATCTGGAGCGGGCACCTCGACCCCCCTGGTTGCGATCTCCTCGAGCACGTCGCATTCGACATGCTCGATCTCGACGGTCAGCACGTCGCAGCGGGAGGCCAGCAGTCTGATCTTGTCCGGGTCCTTGAAGGAGCCCGTCACATGCAGACTGTTGTGGTTGATCTGTTTGGCGGGGCAGTCGTCGGCATCCAGGACGGCGACGGTGATGCCCAGAGGGGCAGCCGCTTGGCAGAGCATGCGCCCCAGCTGGCCTTTTGTGCGCCGTCAGCAATTGTTCAAGTAGGCAAGCCAAACAGGAGGGATGATTTACCTCCGCCTAGCAGACCGATGACGGGATTTTTGGCCATGGCCTTGCTGAGTTTTGGACTTGCTGTTGCTCGACTTGCTGTTGCTCGACTAGCTGGGTCGATGCTACTGTCGACACCAAGTCGGTTGGTGTTGGTCCTGAGATCGGACCTCGAGGTTCCAGTTAGTTGTACTACCGTCTAAGTGCATAAGCTAGCGACACAAAAACCTAACCTAGGTACCTAGCCCAGAACCCTCCCTAGAGGTCTACGAATATCCAACTGGAAGTGAGGCATCATTTATTCTTAGCACTTCATTCTTTGGCAAAAAAACAAAATCAAAAAAGGGGAAAAGGAAAAAAAGAGTTTGGACTTTTCAAAGTGCATGAACACTAGGCATTGGAATGAAAGCCCGCATTTAAGAGCTACCTAGTAGGTACCCTGAGCATGTGATTGATTGCCTCGCCAAGCGCTGCGAGCAGTTCCACTGAACAATTTACCTAGATTTGGCTATTTAGCATTAGCAGCTGCATCGCAGCTTTTCACAGACGCATGCAGAACCATAGTCGGAAGGCACTGCTGCTCATAGTACCAAATGGAAACGATCCAGGGACAGATCTAAGCCCCTCGCGATTCAATGCCGCAGGTTGCAGAAAGTGACAGATTATCAAATCACGACCACACAGGTCGGCGATAGCGTTGTATACGTGGTATATTAGCACAGCAACCAGAAAAGTGCTTTGATAAAATCACGAGATCCAGCGGCTTGCGTCTATAGTCTTATAAAGCCCTACGGAACTACTTTTTCCTTGATATTTTGGGGGAAGCTTTCGATCATGGTCCGCCTCCTCCTTTCTAGATGGGCATGGCCCGAAATGCAGAGTGAGGCCAGCACATTGCTATGCAAGAACGCGGTGCTGGACAGGGGCCCCTCCCGACTAGCCATCTAGTCCAGGACCGAATGGTGCTTCCTCTCGCTGAGCTCAACCCAATGGCGCCGCAAGATGAAATGCATGCCACGATGCACCCAAGGCCCAGGGACAAGGGTCGCAAGGTGGGAGCATGTATAGAAAGGTAGGATGGGACGTCTTCGATAGGTAATTGGACGTTACCTTTTATAACAACATTGATGACGTGCTGTGGCAAGCTTTTAGATCGGATCTGTCCTATGAGTCTAGCTATGGCGTCCTTTCATAGTTTGCCTGCAGGTGATTTGGCGACAATCCAGCCAAAAAAAAAATGAGATATCGGCCATCGCGTGTTCGATATCCACAATTAAATGCAAGGCCTGGTTTACATCAAACCTGAAGTGTGCTGGGTTGGTATCACGGTCAGCAAAAGGATCCCCGTGGAGCTAAGGGTAAGGGCAGAAAGGCGCATACCCAAGGTAGTCTTCCTTGATACTTCCTATTGCCCAGAGTTCGCCGACCTCGGCTCGGGTACCCAGTATCTTGACGCGAACGTGAGTGCCTACCTCGATGGTGGTGTCCTCGTTGTTAGTGAACTGGGGGGGTGTGGCGTTGGGATCCCATTTGGTATCTTGAGGAATCAACTTGATGGGGCCTTGTCAACTTCACTTGCGTACTTGGCTGCGCTGCGTGTGGACGGCGCATTGATACGGACGGATACTTACGTGGGTCGAGACGAAAATGCGAAGAGGGCCGGCTTCAGCAAAGAAACCGTGCTGATTCACGGAAACAACGACGGCATCCACCTAGATCCAGTCAGAAGACGCGACCAAGCGATAGCAACAAAGAAGGCCTCACCGTCTCGCCTTTGAAAGGCCGCCAGACCACAGCGCGGTAGCCGACTGTGAACTCGGCCAGCCCACTCCCGGGCAGGATTCGCCCTTCGGATATATCGAACGTGTCCATGATAGATATTATGTAATAGCTACCCGTACACGTGCCCTCGACGTCCTTCAGGAGCTTGCCGGTGACCAGCTCGTGCATGTTCTTGCCGAAGTAGGAGGGATGCAGCGTTACCCTGCGCTCGAGGTTGTAGAGGAAAAACATGGCGGAGGGAGCAGGGCCGCAGGGCGGCTCGGCGATGGACGGTGCCGCTCGGCTGGATGTCGCAGTAGGTCACGGGTGTGCAACTAGGACTGGCTGACGCGACCAGGCGGCGAAGGAGACGGGGATGGAGATGGCGGAAGTCGTCGAAGGCCTGGGCGCGCGCGTTGCGCCGAGGTGCAAAATGGTTGCGGCAACTCCTCTACTGAGACTTGCTACTCCATACCAGGGAGGTGGTGGCGCGAGAAAACAGTCGGCAGCGTGCGGATCAAGCCCAGAATATGGGCAGCGGAGCGACGCCGCGACGTGGGCTCGCGAGGCGTGTGGACGGTGACGGAGGGGAGGCTATGGCGCAGCGTGTCTTGACAATCAAAGAGCTAAGACACAGTAAACGTGTCGGAGCAAGAGCTGCAAGGACGACCAGCAATTCTGGAGAGATGGTCGGGCAACAAGGACGCGCTTTGAGCGGTGGTAACGGGCGCGATGGGCGCGATGGGCGACGGGCGTGGCTACTCGAGTAGACTAAGTGAGGTTGGGTTGTGGAAGGTTAGCGATGTCGAGACGAAGCCTGGAGGTGTTGCACAATTTGGCCAGACATAAAGGGCGTGCCTATGTAGGTGTAGGTACCTGGAAGGCAGACAGCCCTGACGTTGGCTCGGAGGGAGGTAGGTACAAGTACCTACCTAAGTATGTACTACCTAATGTATGTCACGCGCGGCCCGGGACACGCACCCGGCCTGTTACGGGTACGAGTACAGGTAGGCTGTAGCAAGGCGGGCCCTGTAGGAAGCCCCTACCCAGGCTCGCCAGGTACCTCCAGCACTCGAGGTCCATACCTCCATGTATGCCAGCCTCATCTCTATTTAGTGGGGATCACTGCTGCTCGCATCGTTGTGATTGGCTTTAGGCGATTGGGCAAAGGCAAGACAGCCGATTTGTTACTAGCTCGCCAGCTCCACGAGTATTATAACAATTCCATGAGTTTACGGGCTGCTAGGCTTATTATCGTGTCAATCTTCCCTGTGTGGCTATTTTAGACCCCGAATCTAATCTCAGGTACTTCCAACCAGGTTCTTCGTAATCTATACCCTTTATAAAAAGTAATATATAATGTTTATTGTTTTATTATTACATAGTTATATAGTAGTTATTTAAATATAGTTTATTGATTATTGTTTTATTATTACTTAGGTATATAGTAGTTATTTTTATAGTTTATTAATTATAACGTTATCTATAAGCTAATGCTACACCTAAGCTGATACTGTACTTTTTACTATTTCTTTACCTTCTATATTTAATTATAAATATCTTACTAACCATATTATACTATTTAAATCAAGTAAAACTAATCTATAGTTAGCGATTTAGGCTAAAAAACGTAACCCTAAATTTTCTTTTTAAAAAATTACAAAAATTTATAACGTTTGCGCTACTATAATCGCAAAACGCCTCGCTGGTTTTTAACTAGTTTATTTATTAAACCGAAAATCGCGAAAGCTTATAATATCTAAAAAGGATACAATTACTAAACGCGTAATTAAACTAGATTTGCAAGTATTTCTTCCCTGGCTTCGATACGTTGAAAAAATGGCCAATATCCTCCGATGCGTACGCGATACAAAGCCTGTTGGATATAACTGGGCTTCGAATTTTATATAACAACGACCTAACCTTTAAACACGTTTAAATTATCAAATCGATTACTAGCGAGCTTTTAACGAAGATCCTATAAGTTATTACGTATAGTTTACGTTTATAACTAATATAATCGCGAAATATAGTATTTAGGTAGAAGATATATTTAACTTCAATAAGTCAGGGTTTCTTATGGGTATAATTATAACCGTAATAGTTGTAACAAGCTTAGAAAAACGTGGGAAACCTAGGTAGGCCTAGCAAAGAGGTAAAGAATAGGTTACAGTGGTTCAAGCTATTAATTCTTAAGGTTGGGCAGTACCGCCGTATATTATCTTTACGGGCGCGTATTACCTCGCGTTTTAGTATCGCAATACTACTTTATTACCCAACTGGGTTATTGATCTTTTAAGTAACGGTTGGACTATAAACGAGATAGGTGTAAGATAGCTATAATACTTTGATTTATATACTCGGAGTTATATAAAGGGTATAAAACGCCTTTTGATCCTTAATAGTTACAAAAGCCACCACTCGATGGATTTTAAGGATTATTGCAAAAACAATAGTATAGTTACCCTTTGTATGCCTGCCTATTCGTTATATAAACTCCAGCTTCTTGATCTAGTACTTTTTAGTATATTAAAATGCCTTTATTTGTTATATATCGAAGATTTAATACAGTAGTACTAAACCTATGTTACAAAAGAGGATTTTTTAGCTGGGTTTTAAAAAGCGTTTATAGGTGCTTTTATAAAAAAAAAACATTTGATTAGGATTTAAAGCTACTGGATTTATCCCTTTAGATACAAAAAGGGTAATTTTTTTGTTAGATATAAAAGAAAACAAAAAAACTCCCTTTATCGAACCTAAACTATACCCCCCAGCTTAGACTTCTATATCACGAACCAACAGGAAACGACCTGTTGGGAAGGCCTAGTGAGGGCAGACAGTTATGCCTAAGCGGGTAGGCGCGGGGCTGGGAGGACAAGCCACGCAAAGCGCCAAGAAATAGGTTACGTAACAGGATTACTAGATCACGCCAGTAAGCCAGTAAGCCTGGATTACTAGCTCACGATAGTAAGCCAGTAAGCCAAAATAGCTTACCAGATCATATAAGTAAGCCAATAAGCAAAGATA